>OY019132.1:19895381-22295381 GCA_955652365.1 Eristalinus aeneus
CGTATCTCGCAAAAACAGAACGCTCCGCTGTCAGATACTCTCTGAATTTAGTAAAAATATCAAATAATTTTCATGTACACAAACGGTATGAAGAATTTTTAAAGTACCCAGTGTGGCAACACTGTATTTGAACAAAAAATACATACAAACAGCACGGAATCTATGAAATACGCTCTATGACATGCCGCCATTTTGCTTCATTTATTGAAATGACGCCATAAAGGTGTGTGTGTGTGTGTGTTTCTGAGAAGTCATGACATCACACACAAATGCCAATGGAAATATGACATTTTTGATTTTAATTTTTTACACATACATACTAAAACAAATTGTTTTATTGATCAATTATCACTTAAGGAACTTTTTTGTGGTCCTGAAAAGGACCGATTGTTGGCAATACAAAAAAATATATTGCAAAATTTTATATGATTTAACCTCCGAAACCGTAGAGAGTGCGTCCTTGTCTCTTCAATGCATATACAACATCCATTGCAGTAACTGTTTTACGCTTAGCATGTTCAGTATATGTAACAGCATCACGAATCACATTTTCCAAAAATACCTTCAATACTCCACGTGTTTCTTCATAAATTAAACCAGATATACGTTTCACTCCACCACGTCGAGCCAAACGACGAATTGCAGGTTTAGTTATACCTTGGATATTATCACGTAACACTTTACGATGACGTTTAGCGCCACCTTTTCCCAATCCCTTTCCTCCTTTACCACGACCAGTCATTTTTCACAATTTTTTTTACTTTTATTTTACTTCACGAACAGCACTGTATGAAATTCAAATCACTTCTGATTCCCGCTGAAGGTGCGCACCTATTTATATTTGTTTCCTCATTGTTTCTGATTGGGGAACAGCGAATAGGGGAAATTGTGTTAGTAATCATTGTGAAAGAAAACATAAGAACAGAAACAAACAATCTACTGAATTTGATATTTGTCAGTGCTATTTTAAAATATCTATATATATAATCAGTGAAGTGAAGTGAAGTGAATTGAATTGCAATTGCAAAAAAATAGTGAAAAACTTATAATGGCTCGTACCAAGCAAACTGCCCGAAAATCAACTGGTGGTAAAGCACCCAGAAAGCAATTGACAACAAAGGCTGCCCGCAAGAGTGCTCCAGCTACTGGTGGTGTTAAGAAACCACATCGTTATCGTCCTGGTACTGTTGCTCTTCGTGAAATTCGTCGTTATCAAAAGAGTACTGAATTACTGATCCGTAAATTGCCTTTCCAACGTTTGGTTCGTGAAATTGCTCAAGATTTTAAAACTGATTTACGTTTTCAAAGTTCCGCAGTGATGGCACTCCAAGAAGCTAGTGAAGCATACTTGGTTGGTCTATTTGAAGATACCAATTTGTGCGCAATTCACGCTAAGCGAGTGACAATTATGCCAAAAGATATTCAGTTGGCTCGTCGTATTCGTGGTGAACGTGCTTAAATATTGAATAATATTTTCTTTTTTAATCGGTCCTTTTCAGGACCACAAATATTAACAAAGAGATTTTCACGAATTCAATTGAGAAACTTACATTTTCACCAGTAGGATAATGCATTGACAAATATATATATATATATTTAATGAGAAGGGAGAGTTGTTTTACTTCCATATTCTATTCTCTTTATTTACAAACGTATGTATATATATATATACATATATATATATTTATATATAAAAACGCCAAAGGTACCTAATTGTTCAAATGAAAACGATTTATCACACAAGAATTCAGAAATTCAAAAGCTGTATGTCTGTATGCCCTGCTTTAAATGCAAATGAATTAGTAAAATGAAAAGAAAATTTGATTATGTATTTCTAGGAAAGTTCATATAATAATGTTGCTATATAGAAAAAGAAAACTTGAAGCATTCTAACTGTCGTGTATATGAAAATTCGTATGATGCGAGTGAAATATGAAATTGCCTTTGTCAATAAATATCATTTACATCCTATTCATATATTGTGTGAATGTAAAACAATTCCACACAAAAGAACAAATCATATGTATTTATATGTATATATATACATATGCAGATATGTATATATACATGCCTCTGTATATATATATATGCAAAAATATGAATAGTATTCAACTTCAAACATATCCCTTTAAGAATAAACTTCTACAATGAATTAATTACTCCCTGAAAGTTGACAATATCTTAAAATACAAACCAAGTATGTGTAGAATTTTTATACATTTAAGCATTATCATACTTATATATATATAATAATAACGAAAAAGACTGATTAGTTTTTACCTTAATAATAACTTATAAAAATTTAAAGGCCGTACTACAAAAATAACATATTTTCAACACGCATATTCCTAGTCAGATATGACATAATTACATCAGTCTTTAACATAATTTTAATACGTTTCCACTACAAATAGTGAATTCTAAATAGAATGTTACATTCTTCATTTTATAACATTTACATATACGCATATATAATATTTAAAAATCAGATATTGAAATAAAATCCTTTTTAAACAAATCAAAATCATTAACTGAAAGGGAAAAGATCGTTTCATATCTGAACAATGTTTCATTTAATTTATATTGAAAGATTCGTATTCCACATATAAATCTGCATTTGTATTAAAATATGAAATACATAGTATGTATTCAAATACAAAAAAACACTAGAACAATTATAATTGTTTAAATAATTGCATATTTTAATGCATATGGTATGATAATTTTACGAAACACATACTTTAATACGTTCAAAACGTCGTACTGGGATTAAAATTTCTTTTGGAAATATTTGTGCTTGAAGAACGTTAATATAAGGAATATGTTAAAATAATAATTTGTTATAAATTTTATTTCATACATATAAAAAAGTAATTTTTTCAATGAAATCAAAGTATACAACTAGTCAAATATGCTCAAATAAATATAAATTTTGCGTACCCTTCTACTTGTTGATTCTCATACAGTTAAGAGCGCGAGACATTTATCAGTAGCATAAAAAACCATTCAGTGAATACCAAGTGTTTGTCTAGTAAAGACGAGTGTAAAAGTAAAAGAAAAAAAAAAACAATAATTAAAATGGCTGATACAGTTACTGCTGCTGCTCCCGCAATTGTTGCAGAGAAGAAGGCAAAGAAGGCTCCAGCTGCTGGTTCGAAAAAACCAAAATCAACTCCAACTCATCCCCCAACACAGCAAATGGTAGATGCAGCAATCAAAACATTGAAAGAACGTGGCGGTTCATCACTTTTGGCAATTAAAAAGTACATCGCGGCTACATATAAAGTTGATGTACAAAAACTTGCTCCATTTATTAAGAAATATTTAAAAGGTGCTGTAGTTAGTGGAAAATTAGTGCAAACAAAAGGAAAAGGTGCAGCTGGATCATTTAAATTGTCAACAGCGGCAAGTAAAGAACCAAAGGTAAAATCAGCTGAAAAGAAAAAGCCCACTAAAACAAAATCAAGTGCTACTGGTGAGAAAAAAGTTAAGAAAGTCTCTGGTGAAAAGAAATTGAAAAAGGCTTCTTCTGCTGCCAGTGGTACGAAAAAAAGTGTTGAAAAGAAAAAAGTTGAAAAATCAAAAGTGAAAAGTATCAAAAAGACGAGTGTTGTTAAAGCTAAGCCAACAAAACCAAAGGCAGCTGCTCCAAAAGCAAAAGTACCAAAAGCTAAATCAACAACAACGTCTGTTGCAAAACCAAAAAAAGTAGCTGCTGCTAAAAAAGCAAAGAAATAAATTTCTAAGTATGTACATATACTTAAGAAATTCACAATACAAAGTCCTTTTCAGGACTACAATTATATAATTTTTGAGATATGAAAATGATTTCAACCATACACACATTATTACCTTAATAAATTTTATTTATGTTCAAATAATTTTCAAGTTTCATGAAAAATAAAAACAAACAAACACACGCACACACATTCTACACATTAGTATGTGAAAGAAAAATTCTCACATATTTATGCGTATGCGTATAAAACGAAGATGCATAAGCACAAACATATGTATATGCGTATAAAATGAACGTGTATATATTTTGTATGTATGTACGTTTACATGTACAAAACAAATATATTTGAATCAGAATAAAAACTCTTATAAAATCTTTTTTGCGGCCCTGAAAAGGGCCATTTTGTTTATGTGCGTCACACACATAATGTATTAAAAAAAAAAATTATTTTGAACTTGTGTATTTAGTTACTGCCTTGGTTCCTTCACTAACAGCGTGCTTGGCAAGTTCACCAGGCAACAATAAACGTACTGCAGTTTGGATCTCCCGACTGGTAATTGTTGAACGTTTATTATAATGAGCTAAACGTGATGCCTCAGCAGCGATCCTTTCGAAAATATCATTTACGAAACTGTTCATAATGCTCATTGCCTTTGAAGAAATTCCAGTATCTGGATGAACTTGTTTCAACACTTTGTAAATGTAGATGGCGTAACTTTCCTTCCTCTTGCGCTTCTTCTTCTTGTCATTTTTAGTGATATTTTTTTGGGCCTTACCAGCCTTTTTCGCTGCTTTTCCACTAGTCTTAGGCGGCATTTTTATTTTTTTTATTCACTTCAATCACTTTTTCACTTTAATTCACTCTGTACGAGGGACTCTGACAGACTGTTGAAAATTTCTCAAATACCCTACACTATTATTCATTAAGTGAACGAGAATTTCTCATACTCATACTATTACAAAGGTGCTATCGTGGCGTCCATTCGCTAGCATAAATATGAGAGCACCCCTGTGCGAATGCTCATTCAACATTCAACACTCGCGTGTGAAAAGTTCTGTGGTAGTGTTTCTAAATAAAAAAATAAAATAAAAATGTCTGGTCGTGGTAAAGGTGGAAAAGTGAAGGGAAAGGCAAAGTCCCGCTCAAATCGTGCTGGATTACAATTTCCAGTTGGACGTATTCATCGTTTGTTGCGCAAAGGTAATTATGCCGAACGTGTTGGTGCCGGTGCTCCAGTATATCTTGCAGCTGTAATGGAATATTTGGCTGCTGAAGTTTTGGAATTGGCGGGAAATGCAGCACGTGATAATAAGAAGACAAGAATTATTCCACGTCATTTACAATTGGCAATTCGTAATGACGAAGAATTAAATAAACTTTTATCTGGCGTAACAATTGCTCAAGGTGGTGTTCTTCCAAATATTCAAGCTGTTTTATTGCCAAAGAAAACCGAAAAGAGTGCTTAAAATATGGGTTAAATACGAATTTTGACAAACAAAATATAATAAACCGTCCTTTTAAGGACGACAAATTAATTCGTTAAGAATATTATGTTTTCAATAATTTAAAATAATACAAAATTCATATACATTCTGTTGCACACAATCATTTCTTATTGTCATTCATACATACAGAGCTGCCACTTGATTGCCATGAAACTAAACGCGCCTAATTTTTTTTTTATTCTTAAGAAATAAATGTGAGCAAATATATTCAATTTTCGTTCGTGTACGTTAAAAAAATAGCCGTATCTCGCAAAAACAGAACGCTCCGCTGTCAGATACTCTCTGAATTTAGTAAAAATATCAAATAATTTTCATGTACACAAACGGTATGAAGAATTTTTAAAGTACCCAGTGTGGCAACACTGTATTTGAACAAAAAATACATACAAACAGCACGGAATCTATGAAATACGCTCTATGACATGCCGCCATTTTGCTTCATTTATTGAAATGACGCCATAAAGGTGTGTGTGTGTGTGTGTTTCTGAGAAGTCATGACATCACACACAAATGCCAATGGAAATATGACATTTTTGATTTTAATTTTTTACACATACATACTAAAACAAATTGTTTTATTGATCAATTATCACTTAAGGAACTTTTTTGTGGTCCTGAAAAGGACCGATTGTTGGCAATACAAAAAAATATATTGCAAAATTTTATATGATTTAACCTCCGAAACCGTAGAGAGTGCGTCCTTGTCTCTTCAATGCATATACAACATCCATTGCAGTAACTGTTTTACGCTTAGCATGTTCAGTATATGTAACAGCATCACGAATCACATTTTCCAAAAATACCTTCAATACTCCACGTGTTTCTTCATAAATTAAACCAGATATACGTTTCACTCCACCACGTCGAGCCAAACGACGAATTGCAGGTTTAGTTATACCTTGGATATTATCACGTAACACTTTACGATGACGTTTAGCGCCACCTTTTCCCAATCCCTTTCCTCCTTTACCACGACCAGTCATTTTTCACAATTTTTTTTACTTTTATTTTACTTCACGAACAGCACTGTATGAAATTCAAATCACTTCTGATTCCCGCTGAAGGTGCGCACCTATTTATATTTGTTTCCTCATTGTTTCTGATTGGGGAACAGCGAATAGGGGAAATTGTGTTAGTAATCATTGTGAAAGAAAACATAAGAACAGAAACAAACAATCTACTGAATTTGATATTTGTCAGTGCTATTTTAAAATATCTATATATAAAAGCAGTACTGTGTAACTTCATTTTTACACTATGTCTGCAATAAATACACTTAGTGTGTTCACTTATAATGTCAACTCGATTTACTCGGTTGGCAAGAGGAGCGCACTAAGCCTTTACATAAAAAATAAAAAACCAGACATTCTTCTCTTACAGGAAACTAACATCAGTGCACGCAACCTGTACAACCCGGAGGGATATACGGTCATCAGGGAAGATAAATCATCCTGGAAACGAGGGACAGCAGTCATATTAAAGGCAGCTCTGGAGTATGGACGAGTGAACATCAGAGGGTTGCAATGGATGGAAGCAACTGCCATTGTATTGAACATCAATAGGTGTGAAACTCTGATAGTTGTTTCCATCTACAACCATAATCAAGCTACTACCGCCAACATTCAACATGACCTGACAGTGTTAAATAACGTCTGCAGTCGATACACTTACTGCATAATCGGAGGAGACTTCAATGCACGGAACACGCTATGGCAAGACGATATCACCAATAGTCAAGGAGCGAGTATACAAGCGTGGTTGGATGATAACTATCTTCTACACACCCTTGTAGTTATCTCGCAGCCCCGGAAATCCTACCCAAGAACACCCTCGATGTTGGATTTCTTCTTGATCTCGTCGAATTTGGTCAACATCCTCCCAGATTTTCAGAACTACTCTTGTGTAGCACACGATAGCGATTCTGATCATTTGGCTGTTGAAGTGAGGATGCGGCTCAACCAACGGATCTGCCTACGCAGACCCGTTCCTGAGCTGCATACTGACTTCAACAAGATGGACTGGGCTAGATTCAGGTCCGAGGTTGAGGAGGAACTTCAGCTGCCTAGGGAGGATATCAATCTCACCAATACAGACATCGAAGACTCCATTTTGCACTTTCAGGCGGTTGTTAATGGGGCGATGAACAGACAGAAAAGACCAAGGACCACCAAGGATAAATACGGACACCTTCCGCCACACATCCAAGCCATATACAATCACCGACAGAGACTTCGGAAGCGCCTTCAAAGGATTTTGCAAAGGACGTGGAACACGGAGAATGACGAGTACAGAGCTACTCAATCTCAACTCAATTGTACAAACACAATGTTCCAACGAGCCGTTAAAAATTACCACGAGGAGGAGTTCCAAAGAAGACTAGAAGACATAAAACCGGGTCCCGATGTTTTTCGCCACATTGGACGAATTACGGGCAAAAGGAAAAGTCTGCCAGATACCATTACCCACGGAACTCGGAGTGTCACTACGGACGACGACAAGGCGGAAGCATTTGCAGCACACTTCCAAGCTGCCTTTAAAGACCGGCCACCCATACATTTACCTGGCTTCCTTAATGAAGTTGACTCAAGGGTATCCGCGGTGTCTGATCTCAACGAAAGCATTACATCTTTCAATGAGACCAACACATCCGCGATCCCCATGAATGACGACACATTCACAACAATTGAGGAAGTCAGGGACATCATCAGTTCTGGTAATGCGAAGAAGTCGTCTGGTAACGACCAAATCTCCAATTTCTTACTAAAGAAATTGCCGAATTTGGCGCTGTTGCTGCTGACGATTGTCTTCAACAATTGCCTGAATAATAGCTACTTTCCAACTTCCTGGAAAGTAGCCAAGGTGGTTCCAGTCCCCAAAAAAGGCAACCACACATGTGTGGATGGATATCGTCCCATCGCCCTACTTTCTTGCGTAAGTAAGGTGTTGGAATCGATTATCCTTAGGAAAATCAACGTGCTAAGTGAAGAGCTCCGGATTCTCCCACCGTTCCAGTTCGGTTTCCGTCCCAGACACAGCACCCTACATCCTCTGCTTAGGCTACACAGCGACATCACTCGTGGACTAAACAAAAAGGAAACAACGGTAGCATGTCTGTTGGACATTGAAAAGGCCTTCGATACCGTATGGGTCAAAGGGCTTGTTTACAAGCTCCTTGGTTTTGGTTTTCCGACCCATCTGGTGAAGATAATCCACAGCTTTCTGAAGGACAGAACTTTCTCTGTGCAGATCGACAAAGCAAAATCCACGATGAAGGCCATCAACGCTGGAGTTCCACAAGGCTCGAGAATGGGACCAGTGCTGTTCAACCTATTCACAGCTGATCAGCCAATAAATGGAAGTGGATGCAAGACTCTTCTATATGCGGATGATTCCCTGTCATACGCTACTTCGCTATCACCTGAAATAGCGGCTAGAAGGATACAACAACGAATCCATGACCTTTGGGACTACTTTCTCAAGTGGGGACTGAAGGTGAACAGCAGCAAGACAGAACTCATCTGTTTTAGGACGCCAGCATCATCAAGACGAAACTTCGCAACGATCTGCAACAACATCACGATTTCACTCCCGGACAATACAACAGTGACTGCCAGAAATGATGCCAAGTACTTGGGAATCAACTTTACGAGCAGATTCAAATTCAAAAACCATGCGGACATCACGCTGAGACGAGCAGCATTTGCGCTTCATTCAGTGAACCCACTACTAAGGAGGAGAACTGGTCTTAGCCAAAGGACAAAGCTGCTTATTTATAAACAGCTCATAAGACCAGTAATCACTTACGGGTTCCCAGTTTGGTTTACTATAAACCCAACAGCCATGAAGAAAATCTGCTTGTTTGAGAGGAAGATTCTCCGGATGTGTACTGGACAGTACCGAATTCCATCGAGCTTTAAGTATATTCCCAATCAACAACTTTACCAGGAGGCAAGGATCACACCGTTGGACCAATATACCCTACAATTAGCCAAGAACTTTCTTGGCTCCATCAATGACCATCCGAACCCGGAGATACAGGACACTTTAGAACAGCCAATGGAGCGCACTCACCGATACCTGCATGTGAGAGCAATTTCTGACCCGAGATTCCAGGAAATTTTCAACCCAGCTGCAACATTTTATGCAAAAAACACCTCGGGACACTACCGAGGTTAAGTTTTAAATAAAATTTGTATCTCCTTTCCCCCCCCCCCCCTTTCCAATAAACCATCAGAAATATATACCCTCATATATATTTAAACCCCCACCACACATATAAAATTAGCACGCCAAATATATTATAATTATTATAATAGTTTTAAGACAATTGATATACGTTGGGCCCCTTTTGTTGAGCCGACACTTTCTTAAACTTAGATATAAGTCTAGCTATAAGTCATATTGTAAATAGTACGACACAATAAAGCTAATTAAAAAAAAAAAAAAAAAAAAAAAAAATATCTATATATATAATCAGTGAAGTGAAGTGAATTGAATTGCAATTGCAAAAAAAATAGTGAAAAACGTATAATGGCTCGTACCAAGCAAACTGCCCGAAAATCAACTGGTGGTAAAGCACCCAGAAAGCAATTGGCAACAAAGGCTGCCCGCAAGAGTGCTCCAGCTACTGGTGGTGTTAAGAAACCACATCGTTATCGTCCTGGTACTGTTGCTCTTCGTGAAATTCGTCGTTATCAAAAGAGTACTGAATTACTGATCCGTAAATTGCCTTTCCAACGTTTGGTTCGTGAAATTGCTCAAGATTTTAAAACTGATTTACGTTTTCAAAGTTCCGCAGTGATGGCACTCCAAGAAGCTAGTGAAGCATACTTGGTTGGTCTATTTGAAGATACCAATTTGTGCGCAATTCACGCTAAGCGAGTGACAATTATGCCAAAAGATATTCAGTTGGCTCGTCGTATTCGTGGTGAACGTGCTTAAATATTGAATAATATTTTCTTTTTTAATCGGTCCTTTTCAGGACCACAAATATTAACAAAGAGATTTTCACGAATTCAATTGAGAAACTTACATTTTCACCAGTAGGATAATGCATTGACAAATATATATATATATATTTAATGAGAAGGGAGAGTTGTTTTACTTCCATATTCTATTCTCTTTATTTACAAACGTATGTATATATATATATACATATATATATATTTATATATAAAAACGCCAAAGGTACCTAATTGTTCAAATGAAAACGATTTATCACACAAGAATTCAGAAATTCAAAAGCTGTATGTCTGTATGCCCTGCTTTAAATGCAAATGAATTAGTAAAATGAAAAGAAAATTTGATTATGTATTTCTAGGAAAGTTCATATAATAATGTTGCTATATAGAAAAAGAAAACTTGAAGCATTCTAACTGTCGTGTATATGAAAATTCGTATGATGCGAGTGAAATATGAAATTGCCTTTGTCAATAAATATCATTTACATCCTATTCATATATTGTGTGAATGTAAAACAATTCCACACAAAAGAACAAATCATATGTATTTATATGTATATATATACATATGCAGATATGTATATATACATGCCTCTGTATATATATATATGCAAAAATATGAATAGTATTCAACTTCAAACATATCCCTTTAAGAATAAACTTCTACAATGAATTAATTACTCCCTGAAAGTTGACAATATCTTAAAATACAAACCAAGTATGTGTAGAATTTTTATACATTTAAGCATTATCATACTTATATATATATAATAATAACGAAAAAGACTGATTAGTTTTTACCTTAATAATAACTTATAAAAATTTAAAGGCCGTACTACAAAAATAACATATTTTCAACACGCATATTCCTAGTCAGATATGACATAATTACATCAGTCTTTAACATAATTTTAATACGTTTCCACTACAAATAGTGAATTCTAAATAGAATGTTACATTCTTCATTTTATAACATTTACATATACGCATATATAATATTTAAAAATCAGATATTGAAATAAAATCCTTTTTAAACAAATCAAAATCATTAACTGAAAGGGAAAAGATCGTTTCATATCTGAACAATGTTTCATTTAATTTATATTGAAAGATTCGTATTCCACATATAAATCTGCATTTGTATTAAAATATGAAATACATAGTATGTATTCAAATACAAAAAAACACTAGAACAATTATAATTGTTTAAATAATTGCATATTTTAATGCATATGGTATGATAATTTTACGAAACACATACTTTAATACGTTCAAAACGTCGTACTGGGATTAAAATTTCTTTTGGAAATATTTGTGCTTGAAGAACGTTAATATAAGGAATATGTTAAAATAATAATTTGTTATAAATTTTATTTCATACATATAAAAAAGTAATTTTTTCAATGAAATCAAAGTATACAACTAGTCAAATATGCTCAAATAAATATAAATTTTGCGTACCCTTCTACTTGTTGATTCTCATACAGTTAAGAGCGCGAGACATTTATCAGTAGCATAAAAAACCATTCAGTGAATACCAAGTGTTTGTCTAGTAAAGACGAGTGTAAAAGTAAAAGAAAAAAAAAAACAATAATTAAAATGGCTGATACAGTTACTGCTGCTGCTCCCGCAATTGTTGCAGAGAAGAAGGCAAAGAAGGCTCCAGCTGCTGGTTCGAAAAAACCAAAATCAACTCCAACTCATCCCCCAACACAGCAAATGGTAGATGCAGCAATCAAAACATTGAAAGAACGTGGCGGTTCATCACTTTTGGCAATTAAAAAGTACATCGCGGCTACATATAAAGTTGATGTACAAAAACTTGCTCCATTTATTAAGAAATATTTAAAAGGTGCTGTAGTTAGTGGAAAATTAGTGCAAACAAAAGGAAAAGGTGCAGCTGGATCATTTAAATTGTCAACAGCGGCAAGTAAAGAACCAAAGGTAAAATCAGCTGAAAAGAAAAAGCCCACTAAAACAAAATCAAGTGCTACTGGTGAGAAAAAAGTTAAGAAAGTCTCTGGTGAAAAGAAATTGAAAAAGGCTTCTTCTGCTGCCAGTGGTACGAAAAAAAGTGTTGAAAAGAAAAAAGTTGAAAAATCAAAAGTGAAAAGTATCAAAAAGACGAGTGTTGTTAAAGCTAAGCCAACAAAACCAAAGGCAGCTGCTCCAAAAGCAAAAGTACCAAAAGCTAAATCAACAACAACGTCTGTTGCAAAACCAAAAAAAGTAGCTGCTGCTAAAAAAGCAAAGAAATAAATTTCTAAGTATGTACATATACTTAAGAAATTCACAATACAAAGTCCTTTTCAGGACTACAATTATATAATTTTTGAGATATGAAAATGATTTCAACCATACACACATTATTACCTTAATAAATTTTATTTATGTTCAAATAATTTTCAAGTTTCATGAAAAATAAAAACAAACAAACACACGCACACACATTCTACACATTAGTATGTGAAAGAAAAATTCTCACATATTTATGCGTATGCGTATAAAACGAAGATGCATAAGCACAAACATATGTATATGCGTATAAAATGAACGTGTATATATTTTGTATGTATGTACGTTTACATGTACAAAACAAATATATTTGAATCAGAATAAAAACTCTTATAAAATCTTTTTTGCGGCCCTGAAAAGGGCCATTTTGTTTATGTGCGTCACACACATAATGTATTAAAAAAAAAAATTATTTTGAACTTGTGTATTTAGTTACTGCCTTGGTTCCTTCACTAACAGCGTGCTTGGCAAGTTCACCAGGCAACAATAAACGTACTGCAGTTTGGATCTCCCGACTGGTAATTGTTGAACGTTTATTATAATGAGCTAAACGTGATGCCTCAGCAGCGATCCTTTCGAAAATATCATTTACGAAACTGTTCATAATGCTCATTGCCTTTGAAGAAATTCCAGTATCTGGATGAACTTGTTTCAACACTTTGTAAATGTAGATGGCGTAACTTTCCTTCCTCTTGCGCTTCTTCTTCTTGTCATTTTTAGTGATATTTTTTTGGGCCTTACCAGCCTTTTTCGCTGCTTTTCCACTAGTCTTAGGCGGCATTTTTATTTTTTTTATTCACTTCAATCACTTTTTCACTTTAATTCACTCTGTACGAGGGACTCTGACAGACTGTTGAAAATTTCTCAAATACCCTACACTATTATTCATTAAGTGAACGAGAATTTCTCATACTCATACTATTACAAAGGTGCTATCGTGGCGTCCATTCGCTAGCATAAATATGAGAGCACCCCTGTGCGAATGCTCATTCAACATTCAACACTCGCGTGTGAAAAGTTCTGTGGTAGTGTTTCTAAATAAAAAAATAAAATAAAAATGTCTGGTCGTGGTAAAGGTGGAAAAGTGAAGGGAAAGGCAAAGTCCCGCTCAAATCGTGCTGGATTACAATTTCCAGTTGGACGTATTCATCGTTTGTTGCGCAAAGGTAATTATGCCGAACGTGTTGGTGCCGGTGCTCCAGTATATCTTGCAGCTGTAATGGAATATTTGGCTGCTGAAGTTTTGGAATTGGCGGGAAATGCAGCACGTGATAATAAGAAGACAAGAATTATTCCACGTCATTTACAATTGGCAATTCGTAATGACGAAGAATTAAATAAACTTTTATCTGGCGTAACAATTGCTCAAGGTGGTGTTCTTCCAAATATTCAAGCTGTTTTATTGCCAAAGAAAACCGAAAAGAGTGCTTAAAATATGGGTTAAATACGAATTTTGACAAACAAAATATAATAAACCGTCCTTTTAAGGACGACAAATTAATTCGTTAAGAATATTATGTTTTCAATAATTTAAAATAATACAAAATTCATATACATTCTGTTGCACACAATCATTTCTTATTGTCATTCATACATACAGAGCTGCCACTTGATTGCCATGAAACTAAACGCGCCTAATTTTTTTTTTATTCTTAAGAAATAAATGTGAGCAAATATATTCAATTTTCGTTCGTGTACGTTAAAAAAATAGCCGTATCTCGCAAAAACAGAACGCTCCGCTGTCAGATACTCTCTGAATTTAGTAAAAATATCAAATAATTTTCATGTACACAAACGGTATGAAGAATTTTTAAAGTACCCAGTGTGGCAACACTGTATTTGAACAAAAAATACATACAAACAGCACGGAATCTATGAAATACGCTCTATGACATGCCGCCATTTTGCTTCATTTATTGAAATGACGCCATAAAGGTGTGTGTGTGTGTGTGTTTCTGAGAAGTCATGACATCACACACAAATGCCAATGGAAATATGACATTTTTGATTTTAATTTTTTACACATACATACTAAAACAAATTGTTTTATTGATCAATTATCACTTAAGGAACTTTTTTGTGGTCCTGAAAAGGACCGATTGTTGGCAATACAAAAAAATATATTGCAAAATTTTATATGATTTAACCTCCGAAACCGTAGAGAGTGCGTCCTTGTCTCTTCAATGCATATACAACATCCATTGCAGTAACTGTTTTACGCTTAGCATGTTCAGTATATGTAACAGCATCACGAATCACATTTTCCAAAAATACCTTCAATACTCCACGTGTTTCTTCATAAATTAAACCAGATATACGTTTCACTCCACCACGTCGAGCCAAACGACGAATTGCAGGTTTAGTTATACCTTGGATATTATCACGTAACACTTTACGATGACGTTTAGCGCCACCTTTTCCCAATCCCTTTCCTCCTTTACCACGACCAGTCATTTTTCACAATTTTTTTTACTTTTATTTTACTTCACGAACAGCACTGTATGAAATTCAAATCACTTCTGATTCCCGCTGAAGGTGCGCACCTATTTATATTTGTTTCCTCATTGTTTCTGATTGGGGAACAGCGAATAGGGGAAATTGTGTTAGTAATCATTGTGAAAGAAAACATAAGAACAGAAACAAACAATCTACTGAATTTGATATTTGTCAGTGCTATTTTAAAATATCTATATATATAATCAGTGAAGTGAAGTGAATTGAATTGCAATTGCAAAAAAAATAGTGAAAAACGTATAATGGCTCGTACCAAGCAAACTGCCCGAAAATCAACTGGTGGTAAAGCACCCAGAAAGCAATTGGCAACAAAGGCTGCCCGCAAGAGTGCTCCAGCTACTGGTGGTGTTAAGAAACCACATCGTTATCGTCCTGGTACTGTTGCTCTTCGTGAAATTCGTCGTTATCAAAAGAGTACTGAATTACTGATCCGTAAATTGCCTTTCCAACGTTTGGTTCGTGAAATTGCTCAAGATTTTAAAACTGATTTACGTTTTCAAAGTTCCGCAGTGATGGCACTCCAAGAAGCTAGTGAAGCATACTTGGTTGGTCTATTTGAAGATACCAATTTGTGCGCAATTCACGCTAAGCGAGTGACAATTATGCCAAAAGATATTCAGTTGGCTCGTCGTATTCGTGGTGAACGTGCTTAAATATTGAATAATATTTTCTTTTTTAATCGGTCCTTTTCAGGACCACAAATATTAACAAAGAGATTTTCACGAATTCAATTGAGAAACTTACATTTTCACCAGTAGGATAATGCATTGACAAATATATATATATATATTTAATGAGAAGGGAGAGTTGTTTTACTTCCATATTCTATTCTCTTTATTTACAAACGTATGTATATATATATATACATATATATATATTTATATATAAAAACGCCAAAGGTACCTAATTGTTCAAATGAAAACGATTTATCACACAAGAATTCAGAAATTCAAAAGCTGTATGTCTGTATGCCCTGCTTTAAATGCAAATGAATTAGTAAAATGAAAAGAAAATTTGATTATGTATTTCTAGGAAAGTTCATATAATAATGTTGCTATATAGAAAAAGAAAACTTGAAGCATTCTAACTGTCGTGTATATGAAAATTCGTATGATGCGAGTGAAATATGAAATTGCCTTTGTCAATAAATATCATTTACATCCTATTCATATATTGTGTGAATGTAAAACAATTCCACACAAAAGAACAAATCATATGTATTTATATGTATATATATACATATGCAGATATGTATATATACATGCCTCTGTATATATATATATGCAAAAATATGAATAGTATTCAACTTCAAACATATCCCTTTAAGAATAAACTTCTACAATGAATTAATTACTCCCTGAAAGTTGACAATATCTTAAAATACAAACCAAGTATGTGTAGAATTTTTATACATTTAAGCATTATCATACTTATATATATATAATAATAACGAAAAAGACTGATTAGTTTTTACCTTAATAATAACTTATAAAAATTTAAAGGCCGTACTACAAAAATAACATATTTTCAACACGCATATTCCTAGTCAGATATGACATAATTACATCAGTCTTTAACATAATTTTAATACGTTTCCACTACAAATAGTGAATTCTAAATAGAATGTTACATTCTTCATTTTATAACATTTACATATACGCATATATAATATTTAAAAATCAGATATTGAAATAAAATCCTTTTTAAACAAATCAAAATCATTAACTGAAAGGGAAAAGATCGTTTCATATCTGAACAATGTTTCATTTAATTTATATTGAAAGATTCGTATTCCACATATAAATCTGCATTTGTATTAAAATATGAAATACATAGTATGTATTCAAATACAAAAAAACACTAGAACAATTATAATTGTTTAAATAATTGCATATTTTAATGCATATGGTATGATAATTTTACGAAACACATACTTTAATACGTTCAAAACGTCGTACTGGGATTAAAATTTCTTTTGGAAATATTTGTGCTTGAAGAACGTTAATATAAGGAATATGTTAAAATAATAATTTGTTATAAATTTTATTTCATACATATAAAAAAGTAATTTTTTCAATGAAATCAAAGTATACAACTAGTCAAATATGCTCAAATAAATATAAATTTTGCGTACCCTTCTACTTGTTGATTCTCATACAGTTAAGAGCGCGAGACATTTATCAGTAGCATAAAAAACCATTCAGTGAATACCAAGTGTTTGTCTAGTAAAGACGAGTGTAAAAGTAAAAGAAAAAAAAAAACAATAATTAAAATGGCTGATACAGTTACTGCTGCTGCTCCCGCAATTGTTGCAGAGAAGAAGGCAAAGAAGGCTCCAGCTGCTGGTTCGAAAAAACCAAAATCAACTCCAACTCATCCCCCAACACAGCAAATGGTAGATGCAGCAATCAAAACATTGAAAGAACGTGGCGGTTCATCACTTTTGGCAATTAAAAAGTACATCGCGGCTACATATAAAGTTGATGTACAAAAACTTGCTCCATTTATTAAGAAATATTTAAAAGGTGCTGTAGTTAGTGGAAAATTAGTGCAAACAAAAGGAAAAGGTGCAGCTGGATCATTTAAATTGTCAACAGCGGCAAGTAAAGAACCAAAGGTAAAATCAGCTGAAAAGAAAAAGCCCACTAAAACAAAATCAAGTGCTACTGGTGAGAAAAAAGTTAAGAAAGTCTCTGGTGAAAAGAAATTGAAAAAGGCTTCTTCTGCTGCCAGTGGTACGAAAAAAAGTGTTGAAAAGAAAAAAGTTGAAAAATCAAAAGTGAAAAGTATCAAAAAGACGAGTGTTGTTAAAGCTAAGCCAACAAAACCAAAGGCAGCTGCTCCAAAAGCAAAAGTACCAAAAGCTAAATCAACAACAACGTCTGTTGCAAAACCAAAAAAAGTAGCTGCTGCTAAAAAAGCAAAGAAATAAATTTCTAAGTATGTACATATACTTAAGAAATTCACAATACAAAGTCCTTTTCAGGACTACAATTATATAATTTTTGAGATATGAAAATGATTTCAACCATACACACATTATTACCTTAATAAATTTTATTTATGTTCAAATAATTTTCAAGTTTCATGAAAAATAAAAACAAACAAACACACGCACACACATTCTACACATTAGTATGTGAAAGAAAAATTCTCACATATTTATGCGTATGCGTATAAAACGAAGATGCATAAGCACAAACATATGTATATGCGTATAAAATGAACGTGTATATATTTTGTATGTATGTACGTTTACATGTACAAAACAAATATATTTGAATCAGAATAAAAACTCTTATAAAATCTTTTTTGCGGCCCTGAAAAGGGCCATTTTGTTTATGTGCGTCACACACATAATGTATTAAAAAAAAAAATTATTTTGAACTTGTGTATTTAGTTACTGCCTTGGTTCCTTCACTAACAGCGTGCTTGGCAAGTTCACCAGGCAACAATAAACGTACTGCAGTTTGGATCTCCCGACTGGTAATTGTTGAACGTTTATTATAATGAGCTAAACGTGATGCCTCAGCAGCGATCCTTTCGAAAATATCATTTACGAAACTGTTCATAATGCTCATTGCCTTTGAAGAAATTCCAGTATCTGGATGAACTTGTTTCAACACTTTGTAAATGTAGATGGCGTAACTTTCCTTCCTCTTGCGCTTCTTCTTCTTGTCATTTTTAGTGATATTTTTTTGGGCCTTACCAGCCTTTTTCGCTGCTTTTCCACTAGTCTTAGGCGGCATTTTTATTTTTTTTATTCACTTCAATCACTTTTTCACTTTAATTCACTCTGTACGAGGGACTCTGACAGACTGTTGAAAATTTCTCAAATACCCTACACTATTATTCATTAAGTGAACGAGAATTTCTCATACTCATACTATTACAAAGGTGCTATCGTGGCGTCCATTCGCTAGCATAAATATGAGAGCACCCCTGTGCGAATGCTCATTCAACATTCAACACTCGCGTGTGAAAAGTTCTGTGGTAGTGTTTCTAAATAAAAAAATAAAATAAAAATGTCTGGTCGTGGTAAAGGTGGAAAAGTGAAGGGAAAGGCAAAGTCCCGCTCAAATCGTGCTGGATTACAATTTCCAGTTGGACGTATTCATCGTTTGTTGCGCAAAGGTAATTATGCCGAACGTGTTGGTGCCGGTGCTCCAGTATATCTTGCAGCTGTAATGGAATATTTGGCTGCTGAAGTTTTGGAATTGGCGGGAAATGCAGCACGTGATAATAAGAAGACAAGAATTATTCCACGTCATTTACAATTGGCAATTCGTAATGACGAAGAATTAAATAAACTTTTATCTGGCGTAACAATTGCTCAAGGTGGTGTTCTTCCAAATATTCAAGCTGTTTTATTGCCAAAGAAAACCGAAAAGAGTGCTTAAAATATGGGTTAAATACGAATTTTGACAAACAAAATATAATAAACCGTCCTTTTAAGGACGACAAATTAATTCGTTAAGAATATTATGTTTTCAATAATTTAAAATAATACAAAATTCATATACATTCTGTTGCACACAATCATTTCTTATTGTCATTCATACATACAGAGCTGCCACTTGATTGCCATGAAACTAAACGCGCCTAATTTTTTTTTTATTCTTAAGAAATAAATGTGAGCAAATATATTCAATTTTCGTTCGTGTACGTTAAAAAAATAGCCGTATCTCGCAAAAACAGAACGCTCCGCTGTCAGATACTCTCTGAATTTAGTAAAAATATCAAATAATTTTCATGTACACAAACGGTATGAAGAATTTTTAAAGTACCCAGTGTGGCAACACTGTATTTGAACAAAAAATACATACAAACAGCACGGAATCTATGAAATACGCTCTATGACATGCCGCCATTTTGCTTCATTTATTGAAATGACGCCATAAAGGTGTGTGTGTGTGTGTGTTTCTGAGAAGTCATGACATCACACACAAATGCCAATGGAAATATGACATTTTTGATTTTAATTTTTTACACATACATACTAAAACAAATTGTTTTATTGATCAATTATCACTTAAGGAACTTTTTTGTGGTCCTGAAAAGGACCGATTGTTGGCAATACAAAAAAATATATTGCAAAATTTTATATGATTTAACCTCCGAAACCGTAGAGAGTGCGTCCTTGTCTCTTCAATGCATATACAACATCCATTGCAGTAACTGTTTTACGCTTAGCATGTTCAGTATATGTAACAGCATCACGAATCACATTTTCCAAAAATACCTTCAATACTCCACGTGTTTCTTCATAAATTAAACCAGATATACGTTTCACTCCACCACGTCGAGCCAAACGACGAATTGCAGGTTTAGTTATACCTTGGATATTATCACGTAACACTTTACGATGACGTTTAGCGCCACCTTTTCCCAATCCCTTTCCTCCTTTACCACGACCAGTCATTTTTCACAATTTTTTTTACTTTTATTTTACTTCACGAACAGCACTGTATGAAATTCAAATCACTTCTGATTCCCGCTGAAGGTGCGCACCTATTTATATTTGTTTCCTCATTGTTTCTGATTGGGGAACAGCGAATAGGGGAAATTGTCTTAGTAATCATTGTGAAAGAAAACATAAGAACAGAAACAAACAATCTACTGAATTTGATATTTGTCAGTGCTATTTTAAAATATCTATATATATAATCAGTGAAGTGAAGTGAATTGAATTGCAATTGCAAAAAAAATAGTGAAAAACGTATAATGGCTCGTACCAAGCAAACTGCCCGAAAATCAACTGGTGGTAAAGCACCCAGAAAGCAATTGGCAACAAAGGCTGCCCGCAAGAGTGCTCCAGCTACTGGTGGTGTTAAGAAACCACATCGTTATCGTCCTGGTACTGTTGCTCTTCGTGAAATTCGTCGTTATCAAAAGAGTACTGAATTACTGATCCGTAAATTGCCTTTCCAACGTTTGGTTCGTGAAATTGCTCAAGATTTTAAAACTGATTTACGTTTTCAAAGTTCCGCAGTGATGGCACTCCAAGAAGCTAGTGAAGCATACTTGGTTGGTCTATTTGAAGATACCAATTTGTGCGCAATTCACGCTAAGCGAGTGACAATTATGCCAAAAGATATTCAGTTGGCTCGTCGTATTCGTGGTGAACGTGCTTAAATATTGAATAATATTTTCTTTTTTAATCGGTCCTTTTCAGGACCACAAATATTAACAAAGAGATTTTCACGAATTCAATTGAGAAACTTACATTTTCACCAGTAGGATAATGCATTGACAAATATATATATATATATTTAATGAGAAGGGAGAGTTGTTTTACTTCCATATTCTATTCTCTTTATTTACAAACGTATGTATATATATATATACATATATATATATTTATATATAAAAACGCCAAAGGTACCTAATTGTTCAAATGAAAACGATTTATCACACAAGAATTCAGAAATTCAAAAGCTGTATGTCTGTATGCCCTGCTTTAAATGCAAATGAATTAGTAAAATGAAAAGAAAATTTGATTATGTATTTCTAGGAAAGTTCATATAATAATGTTGCTATATAGAAAAAGAAAACTTGAAGCATTCTAACTGTCGTGTATATGAAAATTCGTATGATGCGAGTGAAATATGAAATTGCCTTTGTCAATAAATATCATTTACATCCTATTCATATATTGTGTGAATGTAAAACAATTCCACACAAAAGAACAAATCATATGTATTTATATGTATATATATACATATGCAGATATGTATATATACATGCCTCTGTATATATATATATGCAAAAATATGAATAGTATTCAACTTCAAACATATCCCTTTAAGAATAAACTTCTACAATGAATTAATTACTCCCTGAAAGTTGACAATATCTTAAAATACAAACCAAGTATGTGTAGAATTTTTATACATTTAAGCATTATCATACTTATATATATATAATAATAACGAAAAAGACTGATTAGTTTTTACCTTAATAATAACTTATAAAAATTTAAAGGCCGTACTACAAAAATAACATATTTTCAACACGCATATTCCTAGTCAGATATGACATAATTACATCAGTCTTTAACATAATTTTAATACGTTTCCACTACAAATAGTGAATTCTAAATAGAATGTTACATTCTTCATTTTATAACATTTACATATACGCATATATAATATTTAAAAATCAGATATTGAAATAAAATCCTTTTTAAACAAATCAAAATCATTAACTGAAAGGGAAAAGATCGTTTCATATCTGAACAATGTTTCATTTAATTTATATTGAAAGATTCGTATTCCACATATAAATCTGCATTTGTATTAAAATATGAAATACATAGTATGTATTCAAATACAAAAAAACACTAGAACAATTATAATTGTTTAAATAATTGCATATTTTAATGCATATGGTATGATAATTTTACGAAACACATACTTTAATACGTTCAAAACGTCGTACTGGGATTAAAATTTCTTTTGGAAATATTTGTGCTTGAAGAACGTTAATATAAGGAATATGTTAAAATAATAATTTGTTATAAATTTTATTTCATACATATAAAAAAGTAATTTTTTCAATGAAATCAAAGTATACAACTAGTCAAATATGCTCAAATAAATATAAATTTTGCGTACCCTTCTACTTGTTGATTCTCATACAGTTAAGAGCGCGAGACATTTATCAGTAGCATAAAAAACCATTCAGTGAATACCAAGTGTTTGTCTAGTAAAGACGAGTGTAAAAGTAAAAGAAAAAAAAAAACAATAATTAAAATGGCTGATACAGTTACTGCTGCTGCTCCCGCAATTGTTGCAGAGAAGAAGGCAAAGAAGGCTCCAGCTGCTGGTTCGAAAAAACCAAAATCAACTCCAACTCATCCCCCAACACAGCAAATGGTAGATGCAGCAATCAAAACATTGAAAGAACGTGGCGGTTCATCACTTTTGGCAATTAAAAAGTACATCGCGGCTACATATAAAGTTGATGTACAAAAACTTGCTCCATTTATTAAGAAATATTTAAAAGGTGCTGTAGTTAGTGGAAAATTAGTGCAAACAAAAGGAAAAGGTGCAGCTGGATCATTTAAATTGTCAACAGCGGCAAGTAAAGAACCAAAGGTAAAATCAGCTGAAAAGAAAAAGCCCACTAAAACAAAATCAAGTGCTACTGGTGAGAAAAAAGTTAAGAAAGTCTCTGGTGAAAAGAAATTGAAAAAGGCTTCTTCTGCTGCCAGTGGTACGAAAAAAAGTGTTGAAAAGAAAAAAGTTGAAAAATCAAAAGTGAAAAGTATCAAAAAGACGAGTGTTGTTAAAGCTAAGCCAACAAAACCAAAGGCAGCTGCTCCAAAAGCAAAAGTACCAAAAGCTAAATCAACAACAACGTCTGTTGCAAAACCAAAAAAAGTAGCTGCTGCTAAAAAAGCAAAGAAATAAATTTCTAAGTATGTACATATACTTAAGAAATTCACAATACAAAGTCCTTTTCAGGACTACAATTATATAATTTTTGAGATATGAAAATGATTTCAACCATACACACATTATTACCTTAATAAATTTTATTTATGTTCAAATAATTTTCAAGTTTCATGAAAAATAAAAACAAACAAACACACGCACACACATTCTACACATTAGTATGTGAAAGAAAAATTCTCACATATTTATGCGTATGCGTATAAAACGAAGATGCATAAGCACAAACATATGTATATGCGTATAAAATGAACGTGTATATATTTTGTATGTATGTACGTTTACATGTACAAAACAAATATATTTGAATCAGAATAAAAACTCTTATAAAATCTTTTTTGCGGCCCTGAAAAGGGCCATTTTGTTTATGTGCGTCACACACATAATGTATTAAAAAAAAAAATTATTTTGAACTTGTGTATTTAGTTACTGCCTTGGTTCCTTCACTAACAGCGTGCTTGGCAAGTTCACCAGGCAACAATAAACGTACTGCAGTTTGGATCTCCCGACTGGTAATTGTTGAACGTTTATTATAATGAGCTAAACGTGATGCCTCAGCAGCGATCCTTTCGAAAATATCATTTACGAAACTGTTCATAATGCTCATTGCCTTTGAAGAAATTCCAGTATCTGGATGAACTTGTTTCAACACTTTGTAAATGTAGATGGCGTAACTTTCCTTCCTCTTGCGCTTCTTCTTCTTGTCATTTTTAGTGATATTTTTTTGGGCCTTACCAGCCTTTTTCGCTGCTTTTCCACTAGTCTTAGGCGGCATTTTTATTTTTTTTATTCACTTCAATCACTTTTTCACTTTAATTCACTCTGTACGAGGGACTCTGACAGACTGTTGAAAATTTCTCAAATACCCTACACTATTATTCATTAAGTGAACGAGAATTTCTCATACTCATACTATTACAAAGGTGCTATCGTGGCGTCCATTCGCTAGCATAAATATGAGAGCACCCCTGTGCGAATGCTCATTCAACATTCAACACTCGCGTGTGAAAAGTTCTGTGGTAGTGTTTCTAAATAAAAAAATAAAATAAAAATGTCTGGTCGTGGTAAAGGTGGAAAAGTGAAGGGAAAGGCAAAGTCCCGCTCAAATCGTGCTGGATTACAATTTCCAGTTGGACGTATTCATCGTTTGTTGCGCAAAGGTAATTATGCCGAACGTGTTGGTGCCGGTGCTCCAGTATATCTTGCAGCTGTAATGGAATATTTGGCTGCTGAAGTTTTGGAATTGGCGGGAAATGCAGCACGTGATAATAAGAAGACAAGAATTATTCCACGTCATTTACAATTGGCAATTCGTAATGACGAAGAATTAAATAAACTTTTATCTGGCGTAACAATTGCTCAAGGTGGTGTTCTTCCAAATATTCAAGCTGTTTTATTGCCAAAGAAAACCGAAAAGAGTGCTTAAAATATGGGTTAAATACGAATTTTGACAAACAAAATATAATAAACCGTCCTTTTAAGGACGACAAATTAATTCGTTAAGAATATTATGTTTTCAATAATTTAAAATAATACAAAATTCATATACATTCTGTTGCACACAATCATTTCTTATTGTCATTCATACATACAGAGCTGCCACTTGATTGCCATGAAACTAAACGCGCCTAATTTTTTTTTTATTCTTAAGAAATAAATGTGAGCAAATATATTCAATTTTCGTTCGTGTACGTTAAAAAAATAGCCGTATCTCGCAAAAACAGAACGCTCCGCTGTCAGATACTCTCTGAATTTAGTAAAAATATCAAATAATTTTCATGTACACAAACGGTATGAAGAATTTTTAAAGTACCCAGTGTGGCAACACTGTATTTGAACAAAAAATACATACAAACAGCACGGAATCTATGAAATACGCTCTATGACATGCCGCCATTTTGCTTCATTTATTGAAATGACGCCATAAAGGTGTGTGTGTGTGTGTGTTTCTGAGAAGTCATGACATCACACACAAATGCCAATGGAAATATGACATTTTTGATTTTAATTTTTTACACATACATACTAAAACAAATTGTTTTATTGATCAATTATCACTTAAGGAACTTTTTTGTGGTCCTGAAAAGGACCGATTGTTGGCAATACAAAAAAATATATTGCAAAATTTTATATGATTTAACCTCCGAAACCGTAGAGAGTGCGTCCTTGTCTCTTCAATGCATATACAACATCCATTGCAGTAACTGTTTTACGCTTAGCATGTTCAGTATATGTAACAGCATCACGAATCACATTTTCCAAAAATACCTTCAATACTCCACGTGTTTCTTCATAAATTAAACCAGATATACGTTTCACTCCACCACGTCGAGCCAAACGACGAATTGCAGGTTTAGTTATACCTTGGATATTATCACGTAACACTTTACGATGACGTTTAGCGCCACCTTTTCCCAATCCCTTTCCTCCTTTACCACGACCAGTCATTTTTCACAATTTTTTTTACTTTTATTTTACTTCACGAACAGCACTGTATGAAATTCAAATCACTTCTGATTCCCGCTGAAGGTGCGCACCTATTTATATTTGTTTCCTCATTGTTTCTGATTGGGGAACAGCGAATAGGGGAAATTGTGTTAGTAATCATTGTGAAAGAAAACATAAGAACAGAAACAAACAATCTACTGAATTTGATATTTGTCAGTGCTATTTTAAAATATCTATATATATAATCAGTGAAGTGAAGTGAATTGAATTCAGTCATCGACGGTCAGTCATTGCGAACGGACGTCTTTCACCGAGCGCACGCAGCAATTACAGACTAATCCGCATACCAACAACTGTTATTTTTATAACACATTTTATAACCTTTTCTTTTTCCAGAGAAATTCGGCAAAGGAAGGCTCAGGTAGACAGAAATGGGCAAGAAGGAGAGGTCCAAAGCCCTGGCTCAGCAGCTCTGCGATGAGTTCGAGACTCGCTGCAGACGCCTGGTCCACGAATTTGGACCCGATTTCGCGTCCATTTGCCACCAAAGGCTGGGTAATTGTGGACAACTGTACGATCCACTACCGCCAGCAGCTGAGGGGAATAAGACACATGAAGAGGAAATGTCAGAAACTATTTCTGACATTGAGTTTTCGGACGAAGAGATTGATAAGTGTGAGGAGAACAGCAGGGACGTTAACCTTCTCTCTGAGGAGGAGTATCCTGCTCTAAGTTCAAAGAGAAGGAAGACGTCTGGATCTCCCCCACCTTTTTCACCAAAAGCACCAAGTACTTCAGCAGCAGCTCTGAAGATTTCAGAATCAGCACCAAAAATTTCAGCAGACGCACCATCAACTTCAGCAGGTACATCAAAGAAAACGAACCCGGAAACCCCGACACCAAAAGGACTACCTACACCAACCACAAAAGGATTAATGGGAGACAATAAAAATCCAGGCAGTACAAAGAGGCATTCAATCATGCCTCCAATTGTCTGCTTCCGGCTTAAAGTGGCAGACATGGGAAAGTACGCAAGTACGGCCAAAATTGGATACACCATAAAAAATTTGAGCACCACCAAATCCGTGATTTTAACAAACAATAAAGAGGACTACGAAACATTAAGGACATACCTCAAAAACCAAAAAACTGAATTCCACACATATACGCCGAAAGAGAACAGGAAAACTCTTCTCACATTAAAGGGTGTTCATAACTCATATGACGCCGGAGAAGTGGAAGAAGCTCTCAAGGCTGAGGGAATCCAGGTCTTAAAAGTTTCAAGCTTCAAGTCAAACAAGATCGACAAACGCTTCAACAATTATGTTGTTGAAGTAAATAAGGAGGCTGACTTACCCTCCATCTACAAGAAAACACTCATACTGAACCAAAAAGTTCACTGGGAAAAATTCCAGACCAAGGGAATAGGGCAATGTAGAAATTGCCAAAATTACGGCCACGTAGCAGCTAACTGCGGCAAAAAGTACCGTTGCGTAAAATGCAAGGAGGACCACGGACCACTTAGCTGCCCAAGGACGAATGGAAACAAGCAGGATTCGAAGGTATACTGCGTCAACTGCAAGAAAGAAGGCCACCCAGCAAACTACCGCGGATGCCCTTATTATAAACAAAAGCTGGAAGAAAGAAAAAAGGCCGCTGAAAAGAAGAAGGCGCAACATCAGTTTGCGGCCGCATCAGCAAAAAAACAAATCACCGCTGGACTAAGCTTCGCCCAAATAGCGGCTCTTAATAACAGCTCTAAAAAACCCGAACAAAAGGCAACAACTACAAATACAAGGTCCAAGGCAGTACATCAAACTGCAGTGCCGAAGAAGACTTCCCCGGAAAAATCCTCGACAAACTCCATCTTTTTCGAAGAATCCCGCAGATTCTTCGGAAAAGAATTATCCGATGTCGTATCCAGCGCGAGGAAGCTAGTTCCACCGAACTATCTCTCCCTATCGGATAACGAGAAAAAAGCAGTACTGTGTAACTTCATTTTTACACTATGTCTGCAATAAATACACTTAGTGTGTTCACTTATAATGTCAACTCGATTTACTCGGTTGGCAAGAGGAGCGCACTAAGCCTTTACATAAAAAATAAAAAACCAGACATTCTTCTCTTACAGGAAACTAACATCAGTGCACGTAACCTGTACAACCCGGAGGGATATACGGTCATCAGGGAAGATAAATCATCCTGGAAACGAGGGACAGCAGTCATATTAAAGGCAGCTCTGGAGTATGGACGAGTGAACATCAGAGGGTTGCAATGGATGGAAGCAACTGCCATTGTATTAAACATCAATAGGTGTGAAACTCTGATAGTTGTTTCCATCTACAACCATAATCAAGCTACTACCGCCAACATTCAACATGACCTGGCAGTGTTAAATAACGTCTGCAGTCGATACACCTACTGCATAATCGGAGGAGACTTCAATGCACGGAACACGCTATGGCAAGACGATGTCACCAATAGTCAAGGAGCGAGTATACAGGCGTGGTTGGATGATAACTATCTTCTACACACCCTTGTAGTTATCTCGCAGCCCCGGAAATCCTACCCAAGAACACCCTCGATGTTGGATTTCTTCTTAATCTCGTCGAATTTGGTTAACATCCTTCCAGATTTTCAGAACTACTCTTGTGTAGCACACGATAGTGATTCTGATCATTTGGCTGTTGAAGTGAGGATGCAGCTCAACCAACGGATTTGCTTACGCAGACCCGTTCCTGAGCTGCATACTGACTTCAACAAGATGGACTGGGCTAGATTCAGGTCCGAGGTTGAGGAGGAACTTCAGCTGCCTAGGGAGGATATCAATCTCACCAATACAGACATCGAAGACTCCATTTTGCACTTTCAGGCGGTTGTTAATGGGGCGATGAACAGACAGAAAAGACCAAGGACCACCAAGGATAAATACGGACACCTTCCGCCACACATCCAAGCCATATACAATCACCGACAGAGACTTCGGAAGCGCCTTCAAAGGATTTTGCAAAGGACGTGGAACACGGAGAATGACGAGTACAGAGCTACTCAATCTCAACTCAATTGTACTAATACAATGTTCCAACGAGCCGTTAAGAATTACCACGAGGAGGAGTTCCAAAGAAGACTAGAAGACATAAAACCGGGTCCCGATGTTTTTCGCCACATTGGACGAATTACGGGAAAAAGGAAAAGTCTGCCAGATACCATAACCCACGGAAACCGGAGTGTCACCACGGACGACGACAAGGCAGAAGCATTTGCAGCACACTTCCAAGCTGCCTTTAAAGACCGGCCACCCACACATCTACCTGGCTTTCTTCATGAAGTCGACTCAAGGGTATCCGCGGTGTCTGATCTCAACGAGAGCATTACATCTTTCAATGAGACCAACACATCCGCGATCCCTATGAATGGCGACACATTCACAACAATTGAGGAAGTCAGGGACATCATCAGTTCTGGTAATGCGAAGAAGTCGTCTGGTAACGACCAAATCTCCAATTTCTTACTAAAGAAATTGCCGAATTTGGCGCTGTTGCTGCTGACGATTGTCTTCAACAATTGCCTGAACAATAGCTACTTTCCAACTTCCTGGAAAGTAGCCAAGGTGGTTCCAGTCCCAAAAAAAGGCAACCACACATGCGTGGATGGATATCGTCCTATCGCCCTACTTTCTTGCGTAAGTAAGGTGTTGGAATCGATTATCCTTAAGAAAATCAACGTGCTAAGTGAAGAACTCCGGATTCTCCCACCGTTCCAGTTCGGTTTCCGTCCCAGACACAGCACCCTACATCCTCTGCTTAGGCTACACAGCGACATCACTCGTGGACTAAACAAAAAGGAAACAACGGTAGCATGCCTGTTGGACATTGAAAAGGCCTTCGATACCGTATGGGTCAAAGGGCTTGTTTACAAGCTCCTTGGTTTTGGTTTTCCGACCCATCTGGTGAAGATAATCCACAGTTTTCTGAAGGACAGAACTTTCTCTGTGCAGATCGGCAAAGCAAAATCCACGATGAAGGCCATCAACGCTGGAGTTCCACAAGGCTCGAGGATGGGACCAGTGCTGTTCAACCTTTTTACAGCTGATCAGCCAATAAATGGAAGTGGATGCAAGACGCTTCTATATGCGGATGATTCCCTGTCATACGCTACTTCACTATCACCCGAAATAGCGGCTAGAAGGATACAACAACGGATCCATGACCTTTGGGACTACTTTCTCAAGTGGGGACTGAAGGTGAACAGCAGCAAGACAGAACTCATCTGTTTTAGGACGCCAGCATCATCAAGACGAAACTTCGCAACGATCTGCAACAACATCACGATTTCACTCCCGGACAATACAACAGTGACTGCCAGAAATGATGCCAAGTACTTGGGAATCAACTTTACGAGCAGATTTAAATTCAAAAACCATGCGGACATCACGCTGAGACGAGCAGCATTTGCGCTTCATTCAGTGAACCCACTTCTAAGGAGGAGAACTGGTCTTAGCCAAAGGACAAAGCTGCTTATTTATAAACAGCTCATAAGACCAGTAATCACTTACGGGTTTCCAGTTTGGTTTACTATAAACCCAACAGCCATGAAGAAAATCTGCTTGTTTGAGAGGAAGATTCTCCGGATGTGTACTGGACAGTACCGAATTCCATCGAGCATTAAGTATGTCCCCAATGAACAACTTTACCAGGAGGCAAGGATCACCCCGCTGGACGAATATACCCTGCAGCTAACCAGGAATTTTCTTGGTTCCATCAATGACCATCCAAACCCGGAGATACAGGACATCTTACAACAGCCTATGGAGCGGAGTCACCGATACCTGCATGTGAGAGCAATTTCAGATTCGAGATTCCAGGAAGTTTTCAACCCAGCTGCAACATTTTATGCAAAGAATACCTCGGGACACTACCGAGGTTAGGTCTTAAATAAAATTGTTATACCCTTTACCCCCCAAAACAATAAACCGTCAGATATATATACATTCATATATATTTAAACTCCATCCCACATTTACATAATTAGCACGTCAAATATATTATAATTGTTATAATAGTTTTAAGACATTTGAAATACGTTGGGCCCCTTTTGTTGAGCCGACACTTTCTTTAACTTAGATATAAGTCTAGCTATAAGTCATATTGTAAATAGTACGACATCTTAAAAATAAAGCTAATTAAAAAAAATTAAAGTGAATTGAATTGCAATTGCAAAAAAAATAGTGAAAAACGTATAATGGCTCGTACCAAGCAAACTGCCCGAAAATCAACTGGTGGTAAAGCACCCAGAAAGCAATTGGCAACAAAGGCTGCCCGCAAGAGTGCTCCAGCTACTGGTGGTGTTAAGAAACCACATCGTTATCGTCCTGGTACTGTTGCTCTTCGTGAAATTCGTCGTTATCAAAAGAGTACTGAATTACTGATCCGTAAATTGCCTTTCCAACGTTTGGTTCGTGAAATTGCTCAAGATTTTAAAACTGATTTACGTTTTCAAAGTTCCGCAGTGATGGCACTCCAAGAAGCTAGTGAAGCATACTTGGTTGGTCTATTTGAAGATACCAATTTGTGCGCAATTCACGCTAAGCGAGTGACAATTATGCCAAAAGATATTCAGTTGGCTCGTCGTATTCGTGGTGAACGTGCTTAAATATTGAATAATATTTTCTTTTTTAATCGGTCCTTTTCAGGACCACAAATATTAACAAAGAGATTTTCACGAATTCAATTGAGAAACTTACATTTTCACCAGTAGGATAATGCATTGACAAATATATATATATATATTTAATGAGAAGGGAGAGTTGTTTTACTTCCATATTCTATTCTCTTTATTTACAAACGTATGTATATATATATATACATATATATATATTTATATATAAAAACGCCAAAGGTACCTAATTGTTCAAATGAAAACGATTTATCACACAAGAATTCAGAAATTCAAAAGCTGTATGTCTGTATGCCCTGCTTTAAATGCAAATGAATTAGTAAAATGAAAAGAAAATTTGATTATGTATTTCTAGGAAAGTTCATATAATAATGTTGCTATATAGAAAAAGAAAACTTGAAGCATTCTAACTGTCGTGTATATGAAAATTCGTATGATGCGAGTGAAATATGAAATTGCCTTTGTCAATAAATATCATTTACATCCTATTCATATATTGTGTGAATGTAAAACAATTCCACACAAAAGAACAAATCATATGTATTTATATGTATATATATACATATGCAGATATGTATATATACATGCCTCTGTATATATATATATGCAAAAATATGAATAGTATTCAACTTCAAACATATCCCTTTAAGAATAAACTTCTACAATGAATTAATTACTCCCTGAAAGTTGACAATATCTTAAAATACAAACCAAGTATGTGTAGAATTTTTATACATTTAAGCATTATCATACTTATATATATATAATAATAACGAAAAAGACTGATTAGTTTTTACCTTAATAATAACTTATAAAAATTTAAAGGCCGTACTACAAAAATAACATATTTTCAACACGCATATTCCTAGTCAGATATGACATAATTACATCAGTCTTTAACATAATTTTAATACGTTTCCACTACAAATAGTGAATTCTAAATAGAATGTTACATTCTTCATTTTATAACATTTACATATACGCATATATAATATTTAAAAATCAGATATTGAAATAAAATCCTTTTTAAACAAATCAAAATCATTAACTGAAAGGGAAAAGATCGTTTCATATCTGAACAATGTTTCATTTAATTTATATTGAAAGATTCGTATTCCACATATAAATCTGCATTTGTATTAAAATATGAAATACATAGTATGTATTCAAATACAAAAAAACACTAGAACAATTATAATTGTTTAAATAATTGCATATTTTAATGCATATGGTATGATAATTTTACGAAACACATACTTTAATACGTTCAAAACGTCGTACTGGGATTAAAATTTCTTTTGGAAATATTTGTGCTTGAAGAACGTTAATATAAGGAATATGTTAAAATAATAATTTGTTATAAATTTTATTTCATACATATAAAAAAGTAATTTTTTCAATGAAATCAAAGTATACAACTAGTCAAATATGCTCAAATAAATATAAATTTTGCGTACCCTTCTACTTGTTGATTCTCATACAGTTAAGAGCGCGAGACATTTATCAGTAGCATAAAAAACCATTCAGTGAATACCAAGTGTTTGTCTAGTAAAGACGAGTGTAAAAGTAAAAGAAAAAAAAAAACAATAATTAAAATGGCTGATACAGTTACTGCTGCTGCTCCCGCAATTGTTGCAGAGAAGAAGGCAAAGAAGGCTCCAGCTGCTGGTTCGAAAAAACCAAAATCAACTCCAACTCATCCCCCAACACAGCAAATGGTAGATGCAGCAATCAAAACATTGAAAGAACGTGGCGGTTCATCACTTTTGGCAATTAAAAAGTACATCGCGGCTACATATAAAGTTGATGTACAAAAACTTGCTCCATTTATTAAGAAATATTTAAAAGGTGCTGTAGTTAGTGGAAAATTAGTGCAAACAAAAGGAAAAGGTGCAGCTGGATCATTTAAATTGTCAACAGCGGCAAGTAAAGAACCAAAGGTAAAATCAGCTGAAAAGAAAAAGCCCACTAAAACAAAATCAAGTGCTACTGGTGAGAAAAAAGTTAAGAAAGTCTCTGGTGAAAAGAAATTGAAAAAGGCTTCTTCTGCTGCCAGTGGTACGAAAAAAAGTGTTGAAAAGAAAAAAGTTGAAAAATCAAAAGTGAAAAGTATCAAAAAGACGAGTGTTGTTAAAGCTAAGCCAACAAAACCAAAGGCAGCTGCTCCAAAAGCAAAAGTACCAAAAGCTAAATCAACAACAACGTCTGTTGCAAAACCAAAAAAAGTAGCTGCTGCTAAAAAAGCAAAGAAATAAATTTCTAAGTATGTACATATACTTAAGAAATTCACAATACAAAGTCCTTTTCAGGACTACAATTATATAATTTTTGAGATATGAAAATGATTTCAACCATACACACATTATTACCTTAATAAATTTTATTTATGTTCAAATAATTTTCAAGTTTCATGAAAAATAAAAACAAACAAACACACGCACACACATTCTACACATTAGTATGTGAAAGAAAAATTCTCACATATTTATGCGTATGCGTATAAAACGAAGATGCATAAGCACAAACATATGTATATGCGTATAAAATGAACGTGTATATATTTTGTATGTATGTACGTTTACATGTACAAAACAAATATATTTGAATCAGAATAAAAACTCTTATAAAATCTTTTTTGCGGCCCTGAAAAGGGCCATTTTGTTTATGTGCGTCACACACATAATGTATTAAAAAAAAAAATTATTTTGAACTTGTGTATTTAGTTACTGCCTTGGTTCCTTCACTAACAGCGTGCTTGGCAAGTTCACCAGGCAACAATAAACGTACTGCAGTTTGGATCTCCCGACTGGTAATTGTTGAACGTTTATTATAATGAGCTAAACGTGATGCCTCAGCAGCGATCCTTTCGAAAATATCATTTACGAAACTGTTCATAATGCTCATTGCCTTTGAAGAAATTCCAGTATCTGGATGAACTTGTTTCAACACTTTGTAAATGTAGATGGCGTAACTTTCCTTCCTCTTGCGCTTCTTCTTCTTGTCATTTTTAGTGATATTTTTTTGGGCCTTACCAGCCTTTTTCGCTGCTTTTCCACTAGTCTTAGGCGGCATTTTTATTTTTTTTATTCACTTCAATCACTTTTTCACTTTAATTCACTCTGTACGAGGGACTCTGACAGACTGTTGAAAATTTCTCAAATACCCTACACTATTATTCATTAAGTGAACGAGAATTTCTCATACTCATACTATTACAAAGGTGCTATCGTGGCGTCCATTCGCTAGCATAAATATGAGAGCACCCCTGTGCGAATGCTCATTCAACATTCAACACTCGCGTGTGAAAAGTTCTGTGGTAGTGTTTCTAAATAAAAAAATAAAATAAAAATGTCTGGTCGTGGTAAAGGTGGAAAAGTGAAGGGAAAGGCAAAGTCCCGCTCAAATCGTGCTGGATTACAATTTCCAGTTGGACGTATTCATCGTTTGTTGCGCAAAGGTAATTATGCCGAACGTGTTGGTGCCGGTGCTCCAGTATATCTTGCAGCTGTAATGGAATATTTGGCTGCTGAAGTTTTGGAATTGGCGGGAAATGCAGCACGTGATAATAAGAAGACAAGAATTATTCCACGTCATTTACAATTGGCAATTCGTAATGACGAAGAATTAAATAAACTTTTATCTGGCGTAACAATTGCTCAAGGTGGTGTTCTTCCAAATATTCAAGCTGTTTTATTGCCAAAGAAAACCGAAAAGAGTGCTTAAAATATGGGTTAAATACGAATTTTGACAAACAAAATATAATAAACCGTCCTTTTAAGGACGACAAATTAATTCGTTAAGAATATTATGTTTTCAATAATTTAAAATAATACAAAATTCATATACATTCTGTTGCACACAATCATTTCTTATTGTCATTCATACATACAGAGCTGCCACTTGATTGCCATGAAACTAAACGCGCCTAATTTTTTTTTTATTCTTAAGAAATAAATGTGAGCAAATATATTCAATTTTCGTTCGTGTACGTTAAAAAAATAGCCGTATCTCGCAAAAACAGAACGCTCCGCTGTCAGATACTCTCTGAATTTAGTAAAAATATCAAATAATTTTCATGTACACAAACGGTATGAAGAATTTTTAAAGTACCCAGTGTGGCAACACTGTATTTGAACAAAAAATACATACAAACAGCACGGAATCTATGAAATACGCTCTATGACATGCCGCCATTTTGCTTCATTTATTGAAATGACGCCATAAAGGTGTGTGTGTGTGTGTGTTTCTGAGAAGTCATGACATCACACACAAATGCCAATGGAAATATGACATTTTTGATTTTAATTTTTTACACATACATACTAAAACAAATTGTTTTATTGATCAATTATCACTTAAGGAACTTTTTTGTGGTCCTGAAAAGGACCGATTGTTGGCAATACAAAAAAATATATTGCAAAATTTTATATGATTTAACCTCCGAAACCGTAGAGAGTGCGTCCTTGTCTCTTCAATGCATATACAACATCCATTGCAGTAACTGTTTTACGCTTAGCATGTTCAGTATATGTAACAGCATCACGAATCACATTTTCCAAAAATACCTTCAATACTCCACGTGTTTCTTCATAAATTAAACCAGATATACGTTTCACTCCACCACGTCGAGCCAAACGACGAATTGCAGGTTTAGTTATACCTTGGATATTATCACGTAACACTTTACGATGACGTTTAGCGCCACCTTTTCCCAATCCCTTTCCTCCTTTACCACGACCAGTCATTTTTCACAATTTTTTTTACTTTTATTTTACTTCACGAACAGCACTGTATGAAATTCAAATCACTTCTGATTCCCGCTGAAGGTGCGCACCTATTTATATTTGTTTCCTCATTGTTTCTGATTGGGGAACAGCGAATAGGGGAAATTGTGTTAGTAATCATTGTGAAAGAAAACATAAGAACAGAAACAAACAATCTACTGAATTTGATATTTGTCAGTGCTATTTTAAAATATCTATATATATAATCAGTGAAGTGAAGTGAATTGAATTGCAATTGCAAAAAAAATAGTGAAAAACGTATAATGGCTCGTACCAAGCAAACTGCCCGAAAATCAACTGGTGGTAAAGCACCCAGAAAGCAATTGGCAACAAAGGCTGCCCGCAAGAGTGCTCCAGCTACTGGTGGTGTTAAGAAACCACATCGTTATCGTCCTGGTACTGTTGCTCTTCGTGAAATTCGTCGTTATCAAAAGAGTACTGAATTACTGATCCGTAAATTGCCTTTCCAACGTTTGGTTCGTGAAATTGCTCAAGATTTTAAAACTGATTTACGTTTTCAAAGTTCCGCAGTGATGGCACTCCAAGAAGCTAGTGAAGCATACTTGGTTGGTCTATTTGAAGATACCAATTTGTGCGCAATTCACGCTAAGCGAGTGACAATTATGCCAAAAGATATTCAGTTGGCTCGTCGTATTCGTGGTGAACGTGCTTAAATATTGAATAATATTTTCTTTTTTAATCGGTCCTTTTCAGGACCACAAATATTAACAAAGAGATTTTCACGAATTCAATTGAGAAACTTACATTTTCACCAGTAGGATAATGCATTGACAAATATATATATATATATTTAATGAGAAGGGAGAGTTGTTTTACTTCCATATTCTATTCTCTTTATTTACAAACGTATGTATATATATATATACATATATATATATTTATATATAAAAACGCCAAAGGTACCTAATTGTTCAAATGAAAACGATTTATCACACAAGAATTCAGAAATTCAAAAGCTGTATGTCTGTATGCCCTGCTTTAAATGCAAATGAATTAGTAAAATGAAAAGAAAATTTGATTATGTATTTCTAGGAAAGTTCATATAATAATGTTGCTATATAGAAAAAGAAAACTTGAAGCATTCTAACTGTCGTGTATATGAAAATTCGTATGATGCGAGTGAAATATGAAATTGCCTTTGTCAATAAATATCATTTACATCCTATTCATATATTGTGTGAATGTAAAACAATTCCACACAAAAGAACAAATCATATGTATTTATATGTATATATATACATATGCAGATATGTATATATACATGCCTCTGTATATATATATATGCAAAAATATGAATAGTATTCAACTTCAAACATATCCCTTTAAGAATAAACTTCTACAATGAATTAATTACTCCCTGAAAGTTGACAATATCTTAAAATACAAACCAAGTATGTGTAGAATTTTTATACATTTAAGCATTATCATACTTATATATATATAATAATAACGAAAAAGACTGATTAGTTTTTACCTTAATAATAACTTATAAAAATTTAAAGGCCGTACTACAAAAATAACATATTTTCAACACGCATATTCCTAGTCAGATATGACATAATTACATCAGTCTTTAACATAATTTTAATACGTTTCCACTACAAATAGTGAATTCTAAATAGAATGTTACATTCTTCATTTTATAACATTTACATATACGCATATATAATATTTAAAAATCAGATATTGAAATAAAATCCTTTTTAAACAAATCAAAATCATTAACTGAAAGGGAAAAGATCGTTTCATATCTGAACAATGTTTCATTTAATTTATATTGAAAGATTCGTATTCCACATATAAATCTGCATTTGTATTAAAATATGAAATACATAGTATGTATTCAAATACAAAAAAACACTAGAACAATTATAATTGTTTAAATAATTGCATATTTTAATGCATATGGTATGATAATTTTACGAAACACATACTTTAATACGTTCAAAACGTCGTACTGGGATTAAAATTTCTTTTGGAAATATTTGTGCTTGAAGAACGTTAATATAAGGAATATGTTAAAATAATAATTTGTTATAAATTTTATTTCATACATATAAAAAAGTAATTTTTTCAATGAAATCAAAGTATACAACTAGTCAAATATGCTCAAATAAATATAAATTTTGCGTACCCTTCTACTTGTTGATTCTCATACAGTTAAGAGCGCGAGACATTTATCAGTAGCATAAAAAACCATTCAGTGAATACCAAGTGTTTGTCTAGTAAAGACGAGTGTAAAAGTAAAAGAAAAAAAAAAACAATAATTAAAATGGCTGATACAGTTACTGCTGCTGCTCCCGCAATTGTTGCAGAGAAGAAGGCAAAGAAGGCTCCAGCTGCTGGTTCGAAAAAACCAAAATCAACTCCAACTCATCCCCCAACACAGCAAATGGTAGATGCAGCAATCAAAACATTGAAAGAACGTGGCGGTTCATCACTTTTGGCAATTAAAAAGTACATCGCGGCTACATATAAAGTTGATGTACAAAAACTTGCTCCATTTATTAAGAAATATTTAAAAGGTGCTGTAGTTAGTGGAAAATTAGTGCAAACAAAAGGAAAAGGTGCAGCTGGATCATTTAAATTGTCAACAGCGGCAAGTAAAGAACCAAAGGTAAAATCAGCTGAAAAGAAAAAGCCCACTAAAACAAAATCAAGTGCTACTGGTGAGAAAAAAGTTAAGAAAGTCTCTGGTGAAAAGAAATTGAAAAAGGCTTCTTCTGCTGCCAGTGGTACGAAAAAAAGTGTTGAAAAGAAAAAAGTTGAAAAATCAAAAGTGAAAAGTATCAAAAAGACGAGTGTTGTTAAAGCTAAGCCAACAAAACCAAAGGCAGCTGCTCCAAAAGCAAAAGTACCAAAAGCTAAATCAACAACAACGTCTGTTGCAAAACCAAAAAAAGTAGCTGCTGCTAAAAAAGCAAAGAAATAAATTTCTAAGTATGTACATATACTTAAGAAATTCACAATACAAAGTCCTTTTCAGGACTACAATTATATAATTTTTGAGATATGAAAATGATTTCAACCATACACACATTATTACCTTAATAAATTTTATTTATGTTCAAATAATTTTCAAGTTTCATGAAAAATAAAAACAAACAAACACACGCACACACATTCTACACATTAGTATGTGAAAGAAAAATTCTCACATATTTATGCGTATGCGTATAAAACGAAGATGCATAAGCACAAACATATGTATATGCGTATAAAATGAACGTGTATATATTTTGTATGTATGTACGTTTACATGTACAAAACAAATATATTTGAATCAGAATAAAAACTCTTATAAAATCTTTTTTGCGGCCCTGAAAAGGGCCATTTTGTTTATGTGCGTCACACACATAATGTATTAAAAAAAAAAATTATTTTGAACTTGTGTATTTAGTTACTGCCTTGGTTCCTTCACTAACAGCGTGCTTGGCAAGTTCACCAGGCAACAATAAACGTACTGCAGTTTGGATCTCCCGACTGGTAATTGTTGAACGTTTATTATAATGAGCTAAACGTGATGCCTCAGCAGCGATCCTTTCGAAAATATCATTTACGAAACTGTTCATAATGCTCATTGCCTTTGAAGAAATTCCAGTATCTGGATGAACTTGTTTCAACACTTTGTAAATGTAGATGGCGTAACTTTCCTTCCTCTTGCGCTTCTTCTTCTTGTCATTTTTAGTGATATTTTTTTGGGCCTTACCAGCCTTTTTCGCTGCTTTTCCACTAGTCTTAGGCGGCATTTTTATTTTTTTTATTCACTTCAATCACTTTTTCACTTTAATTCACTCTGTACGAGGGACTCTGACAGACTGTTGAAAATTTCTCAAATACCCTACACTATTATTCATTAAGTGAACGAGAATTTCTCATACTCATACTATTACAAAGGTGCTATCGTGGCGTCCATTCGCTAGCATAAATATGAGAGCACCCCTGTGCGAATGCTCATTCAACATTCAACACTCGCGTGTGAAAAGTTCTGTGGTAGTGTTTCTAAATAAAAAAATAAAATAAAAATGTCTGGTCGTGGTAAAGGTGGAAAAGTGAAGGGAAAGGCAAAGTCCCGCTCAAATCGTGCTGGATTACAATTTCCAGTTGGACGTATTCATCGTTTGTTGCGCAAAGGTAATTATGCCGAACGTGTTGGTGCCGGTGCTCCAGTATATCTTGCAGCTGTAATGGAATATTTGGCTGCTGAAGTTTTGGAATTGGCGGGAAATGCAGCACGTGATAATAAGAAGACAAGAATTATTCCACGTCATTTACAATTGGCAATTCGTAATGACGAAGAATTAAATAAACTTTTATCTGGCGTAACAATTGCTCAAGGTGGTGTTCTTCCAAATATTCAAGCTGTTTTATTGCCAAAGAAAACCGAAAAGAGTGCTTAAAATATGGGTTAAATACGAATTTTGACAAACAAAATATAATAAACCGTCCTTTTAAGGACGACAAATTAATTCGTTAAGAATATTATGTTTTCAATAATTTAAAATAATACAAAATTCATATACATTCTGTTGCACACAATCATTTCTTATTGTCATTCATACATACAGAGCTGCCACTTGATTGCCATGAAACTAAACGCGCCTAATTTTTTTTTTATTCTTAAGAAATAAATGTGAGCAAATATATTCAATTTTCGTTCGTGTACGTTAAAAAAATAGCCGTATCTCGCAAAAACAGAACGCTCCGCTGTCAGATACTCTCTGAATTTAGTAAAAATATCAAATAATTTTCATGTACACAAACGGTATGAAGAATTTTTAAAGTACCCAGTGTGGCAACACTGTATTTGAACAAAAAATACATACAAACAGCACGGAATCTATGAAATACGCTCTATGACATGCCGCCATTTTGCTTCATTTATTGAAATGACGCCATAAAGGTGTGTGTGTGTGTGTGTTTCTGAGAAGTCATGACATCACACACAAATGCCAATGGAAATATGACATTTTTGATTTTAATTTTTTACACATACATACTAAAACAAATTGTTTTATTGATCAATTATCACTTAAGGAACTTTTTTGTGGTCCTGAAAAGGACCGATTGTTGGCAATACAAAAAAATATATTGCAAAATTTTATATGATTTAACCTCCGAAACCGTAGAGAGTGCGTCCTTGTCTCTTCAATGCATATACAACATCCATTGCAGTAACTGTTTTACGCTTAGCATGTTCAGTATATGTAACAGCATCACGAATCACATTTTCCAAAAATACCTTCAATACTCCACGTGTTTCTTCATAAATTAAACCAGATATACGTTTCACTCCACCACGTCGAGCCAAACGACGAATTGCAGGTTTAGTTATACCTTGGATATTATCACGTAACACTTTACGATGACGTTTAGCGCCACCTTTTCCCAATCCCTTTCCTCCTTTACCACGACCAGTCATTTTTCACAATTTTTTTTACTTTTATTTTACTTCACGAACAGCACTGTATGAAATTCAAATCACTTCTGATTCCCGCTGAAGGTGCGCACCTATTTATATTTGTTTCCTCATTGTTTCTGATTGGGGAACAGCGAATAGGGGAAATTGTGTTAGTAATCATTGTGAAAGAAAACATAAGAACAGAAACAAACAATCTACTGAATTTGATATTTGTCAGTGCTATTTTAAAATATCTATATATATAATCAGTGAAGTGAAGTGAATTGAATTGCAATTGCAAAAAAAATAGTGAAAAACGTATAATGGCTCGTACCAAGCAAACTGCCCGAAAATCAACTGGTGGTAAAGCACCCAGAAAGCAATTGGCAACAAAGGCTGCCCGCAAGAGTGCTCCAGCTACTGGTGGTGTTAAGAAACCACATCGTTATCGTCCTGGTACTGTTGCTCTTCGTGAAATTCGTCGTTATCAAAAGAGTACTGAATTACTGATCCGTAAATTGCCTTTCCAACGTTTGGTTCGTGAAATTGCTCAAGATTTTAAAACTGATTTACGTTTTCAAAGTTCCGCAGTGATGGCACTCCAAGAAGCTAGTGAAGCATACTTGGTTGGTCTATTTGAAGATACCAATTTGTGCGCAATTCACGCTAAGCGAGTGACAATTATGCCAAAAGATATTCAGTTGGCTCGTCGTATTCGTGGTGAACGTGCTTAAATATTGAATAATATTTTCTTTTTTAATCGGTCCTTTTCAGGACCACAAATATTAACAAAGAGATTTTCACGAATTCAATTGAGAAACTTACATTTTCACCAGTAGGATAATGCATTGACAAATATATATATATATATTTAATGAGAAGGGAGAGTTGTTTTACTTCCATATTCTATTCTCTTTATTTACAAACGTATGTATATATATATATACATATATATATATTTATATATAAAAACGCCAAAGGTACCTAATTGTTCAAATGAAAACGATTTATCACACAAGAATTCAGAAATTCAAAAGCTGTATGTCTGTATGCCCTGCTTTAAATGCAAATGAATTAGTAAAATGAAAAGAAAATTTGATTATGTATTTCTAGGAAAGTTCATATAATAATGTTGCTATATAGAAAAAGAAAACTTGAAGCATTCTAACTGTCGTGTATATGAAAATTCGTATGATGCGAGTGAAATATGAAATTGCCTTTGTCAATAAATATCATTTACATCCTATTCATATATTGTGTGAATGTAAAACAATTCCACACAAAAGAACAAATCATATGTATTTATATGTATATATATACATATGCAGATATGTATATATACATGCCTCTGTATATATATATATGCAAAAATATGAATAGTATTCAACTTCAAACATATCCCTTTAAGAATAAACTTCTACAATGAATTAATTACTCCCTGAAAGTTGACAATATCTTAAAATACAAACCAAGTATGTGTAGAATTTTTATACATTTAAGCATTATCATACTTATATATATATAATAATAACGAAAAAGACTGATTAGTTTTTACCTTAATAATAACTTATAAAAATTTAAAGGCCGTACTACAAAAATAACATATTTTCAACACGCATATTCCTAGTCAGATATGACATAATTACATCAGTCTTTAACATAATTTTAATACGTTTCCACTACAAATAGTGAATTCTAAATAGAATGTTACATTCTTCATTTTATAACATTTACATATACGCATATATAATATTTAAAAATCAGATATTGAAATAAAATCCTTTTTAAACAAATCAAAATCATTAACTGAAAGGGAAAAGATCGTTTCATATCTGAACAATGTTTCATTTAATTTATATTGAAAGATTCGTATTCCACATATAAATCTGCATTTGTATTAAAATATGAAATACATAGTATGTATTCAAATACAAAAAAACACTAGAACAATTATAATTGTTTAAATAATTGCATATTTTAATGCATATGGTATGATAATTTTACGAAACACATACTTTAATACGTTCAAAACGTCGTACTGGGATTAAAATTTCTTTTGGAAATATTTGTGCTTGAAGAACGTTAATATAAGGAATATGTTAAAATAATAATTTGTTATAAATTTTATTTCATACATATAAAAAAGTAATTTTTTCAATGAAATCAAAGTATACAACTAGTCAAATATGCTCAAATAAATATAAATTTTGCGTACCCTTCTACTTGTTGATTCTCATACAGTTAAGAGCGCGAGACATTTATCAGTAGCATAAAAAACCATTCAGTGAATACCAAGTGTTTGTCTAGTAAAGACGAGTGTAAAAGTAAAAGAAAAAAAAAAACAATAATTAAAATGGCTGATACAGTTACTGCTGCTGCTCCCGCAATTGTTGCAGAGAAGAAGGCAAAGAAGGCTCCAGCTGCTGGTTCGAAAAAACCAAAATCAACTCCAACTCATCCCCCAACACAGCAAATGGTAGATGCAGCAATCAAAACATTGAAAGAACGTGGCGGTTCATCACTTTTGGCAATTAAAAAGTACATCGCGGCTACATATAAAGTTGATGTACAAAAACTTGCTCCATTTATTAAGAAATATTTAAAAGGTGCTGTAGTTAGTGGAAAATTAGTGCAAACAAAAGGAAAAGGTGCAGCTGGATCATTTAAATTGTCAACAGCGGCAAGTAAAGAACCAAAGGTAAAATCAGCTGAAAAGAAAAAGCCCACTAAAACAAAATCAAGTGCTACTGGTGAGAAAAAAGTTAAGAAAGTCTCTGGTGAAAAGAAATTGAAAAAGGCTTCTTCTGCTGCCAGTGGTACGAAAAAAAGTGTTGAAAAGAAAAAAGTTGAAAAATCAAAAGTGAAAAGTATCAAAAAGACGAGTGTTGTTAAAGCTAAGCCAACAAAACCAAAGGCAGCTGCTCCAAAAGCAAAAGTACCAAAAGCTAAATCAACAACAACGTCTGTTGCAAAACCAAAAAAAGTAGCTGCTGCTAAAAAAGCAAAGAAATAAATTTCTAAGTATGTACATATACTTAAGAAATTCACAATACAAAGTCCTTTTCAGGACTACAATTATATAATTTTTGAGATATGAAAATGATTTCAACCATACACACATTATTACCTTAATAAATTTTATTTATGTTCAAATAATTTTCAAGTTTCATGAAAAATAAAAACAAACAAACACACGCACACACATTCTACACATTAGTATGTGAAAGAAAAATTCTCACATATTTATGCGTATGCGTATAAAACGAAGATGCATAAGCACAAACATATGTATATGCGTATAAAATGAACGTGTATATATTTTGTATGTATGTACGTTTACATGTACAAAACAAATATATTTGAATCAGAATAAAAACTCTTATAAAATCTTTTTTGCGGCCCTGAAAAGGGCCATTTTGTTTATGTGCGTCACACACATAATGTATTAAAAAAAAAAATTATTTTGAACTTGTGTATTTAGTTACTGCCTTGGTTCCTTCACTAACAGCGTGCTTGGCAAGTTCACCAGGCAACAATAAACGTACTGCAGTTTGGATCTCCCGACTGGTAATTGTTGAACGTTTATTATAATGAGCTAAACGTGATGCCTCAGCAGCGATCCTTTCGAAAATATCATTTACGAAACTGTTCATAATGCTCATTGCCTTTGAAGAAATTCCAGTATCTGGATGAACTTGTTTCAACACTTTGTAAATGTAGATGGCGTAACTTTCCTTCCTCTTGCGCTTCTTCTTCTTGTCATTTTTAGTGATATTTTTTTGGGCCTTACCAGCCTTTTTCGCTGCTTTTCCACTAGTCTTAGGCGGCATTTTTATTTTTTTTATTCACTTCAATCACTTTTTCACTTTAATTCACTCTGTACGAGGGACTCTGACAGACTGTTGAAAATTTCTCAAATACCCTACACTATTATTCATTAAGTGAACGAGAATTTCTCATACTCATACTATTACAAAGGTGCTATCGTGGCGTCCATTCGCTAGCATAAATATGAGAGCACCCCTGTGCGAATGCTCATTCAACATTCAACACTCGCGTGTGAAAAGTTCTGTGGTAGTGTTTCTAAATAAAAAAATAAAATAAAAATGTCTGGTCGTGGTAAAGGTGGAAAAGTGAAGGGAAAGGCAAAGTCCCGCTCAAATCGTGCTGGATTACAATTTCCAGTTGGACGTATTCATCGTTTGTTGCGCAAAGGTAATTATGCCGAACGTGTTGGTGCCGGTGCTCCAGTATATCTTGCAGCTGTAATGGAATATTTGGCTGCTGAAGTTTTGGAATTGGCGGGAAATGCAGCACGTGATAATAAGAAGACAAGAATTATTCCACGTCATTTACAATTGGCAATTCGTAATGACGAAGAATTAAATAAACTTTTATCTGGCGTAACAATTGCTCAAGGTGGTGTTCTTCCAAATATTCAAGCTGTTTTATTGCCAAAGAAAACCGAAAAGAGTGCTTAAAATATGGGTTAAATACGAATTTTGACAAACAAAATATAATAAACCGTCCTTTTAAGGACGACAAATTAATTCGTTAAGAATATTATGTTTTCAATAATTTAAAATAATACAAAATTCATATACATTCTGTTGCACACAATCATTTCTTATTGTCATTCATACATACAGAGCTGCCACTTGATTGCCATGAAACTAAACGCGCCTAATTTTTTTTTTATTCTTAAGAAATAAATGTGAGCAAATATATTCAATTTTCGTTCGTGTACGTTAAAAAAATAGCCGTATCTCGCAAAAACAGAACGCTCCGCTGTCAGATACTCTCTGAATTTAGTAAAAATATCAAATAATTTTCATGTACACAAACGGTATGAAGAATTTTTAAAGTACCCAGTGTGGCAACACTGTATTTGAACAAAAAATACATACAAACAGCACGGAATCTATGAAATACGCTCTATGACATGCCGCCATTTTGCTTCATTTATTGAAATGACGCCATAAAGGTGTGTGTGTGTGTGTGTTTCTGAGAAGTCATGACATCACACACAAATGCCAATGGAAATATGACATTTTTGATTTTAATTTTTTACACATACATACTAAAACAAATTGTTTTATTGATCAATTATCACTTAAGGAACTTTTTTGTGGTCCTGAAAAGGACCGATTGTTGGCAATACAAAAAAATATATTGCAAAATTTTATATGATTTAACCTCCGAAACCGTAGAGAGTGCGTCCTTGTCTCTTCAATGCATATACAACATCCATTGCAGTAACTGTTTTACGCTTAGCATGTTCAGTATATGTAACAGCATCACGAATCACATTTTCCAAAAATACCTTCAATACTCCACGTGTTTCTTCATAAATTAAACCAGATATACGTTTCACTCCACCACGTCGAGCCAAACGACGAATTGCAGGTTTAGTTATACCTTGGATATTATCACGTAACACTTTACGATGACGTTTAGCGCCACCTTTTCCCAATCCCTTTCCTCCTTTACCACGACCAGTCATTTTTCACAATTTTTTTTACTTTTATTTTACTTCACGAACAGCGCTGTATGAAATTCAAATCACTTCTGATTCCCGCTGAAGGTGCGCACCTATTTATATTTGTTTCCTCATTGTTTCTGATTGGGGAACAGCGAATAGGGGAAATTGTGTTAGTAATCATTGTGAAAGAAAACATAAGAACAGAAACAAACAATCTACTGAATTTGATATTTGTCAGTGCTATTTTAAAATATCTATATATATAATCAGTGAAGTGAAGTGAATTGAATTGCAATTGCAAAAAAAATAGTGAAAAACGTATAATGGCTCGTACCAAGCAAACTGCCCGAAAATCAACTGGTGGTAAAGCACCCAGAAAGCAATTGGCAACAAAGGCTGCCCGCAAGAGTGCTCCAGCTACTGGTGGTGTTAAGAAACCACATCGTTATCGTCCTGGTACTGTTGCTCTTCGTGAAATTCGTCGTTATCAAAAGAGTACTGAATTACTGATCCGTAAATTGCCTTTCCAACGTTTGGTTCGTGAAATTGCTCAAGATTTTAAAACTGATTTACGTTTTCAAAGTTCCGCAGTGATGGCACTCCAAGAAGCTAGTGAAGCATACTTGGTTGGTCTATTTGAAGATACCAATTTGTGCGCAATTCACGCTAAGCGAGTGACAATTATGCCAAAAGATATTCAGTTGGCTCGTCGTATTCGTGGTGAACGTGCTTAAATATTGAATAATATTTTCTTTTTTAATCGGTCCTTTTCAGGACCACAAATATTAACAAAGAGATTTTCACGAATTCAATTGAGAAACTTACATTTTCACCAGTAGGATAATGCATTGACAAATATATATATATATATTTAATGAGAAGGGAGAGTTGTTTTACTTCCATATTCTATTCTCTTTATTTACAAACGTATGTATATATATATATACATATATATATATTTATATATAAAAACGCCAAAGGTACCTAATTGTTCAAATGAAAACGATTTATCACACAAGAATTCAGAAATTCAAAAGCTGTATGTCTGTATGCCCTGCTTTAAATGCAAATGAATTAGTAAAATGAAAAGAAAATTTGATTATGTATTTCTAGGAAAGTTCATATAATAATGTTGCTATATAGAAAAAGAAAACTTGAAGCATTCTAACTGTCGTGTATATGAAAATTCGTATGATGCGAGTGAAATATGAAATTGCCTTTGTCAATAAATATCATTTACATCCTATTCATATATTGTGTGAATGTAAAACAATTCCACACAAAAGAACAAATCATATGTATTTATATGTATATATATACATATGCAGATATGTATATATACATGCCTCTGTATATATATATATGCAAAAATATGAATAGTATTCAACTTCAAACATATCCCTTTAAGAATAAACTTCTACAATGAATTAATTACTCCCTGAAAGTTGACAATATCTTAAAATACAAACCAAGTATGTGTAGAATTTTTATACATTTAAGCATTATCATACTTATATATATATAATAATAACGAAAAAGACTGATTAGTTTTTACCTTAATAATAACTTATAAAAATTTAAAGGCCGTACTACAAAAATAACATATTTTCAACACGCATATTCCTAGTCAGATATGACATAATTACATCAGTCTTTAACATAATTTTAATACGTTTCCACTACAAATAGTGAATTCTAAATAGAATGTTACATTCTTCATTTTATAACATTTACATATACGCATATATAATATTTAAAAATCAGATATTGAAATAAAATCCTTTTTAAACAAATCAAAATCATTAACTGAAAGGGAAAAGATCGTTTCATATCTGAACAATGTTTCATTTAATTTATATTGAAAGATTCGTATTCCACATATAAATCTGCATTTGTATTAAAATATGAAATACATAGTATGTATTCAAATACAAAAAAACACTAGAACAATTATAATTGTTTAAATAATTGCATATTTTAATGCATATGGTATGATAATTTTACGAAACACATACTTTAATACGTTCAAAACGTCGTACTGGGATTAAAATTTCTTTTGGAAATATTTGTGCTTGAAGAACGTTAATATAAGGAATATGTTAAAATAATAATTTGTTATAAATTTTATTTCATACATATAAAAAAGTAATTTTTTCAATGAAATCAAAGTATACAACTAGTCAAATATGCTCAAATAAATATAAATTTTGCGTACCCTTCTACTTGTTGATTCTCATACAGTTAAGAGCGCGAGACATTTATCAGTAGCATAAAAAACCATTCAGTGAATACCAAGTGTTTGTCTAGTAAAGACGAGTGTAAAAGTAAAAGAAAAAAAAAAACAATAATTAAAATGGCTGATACAGTTACTGCTGCTGCTCCCGCAATTGTTGCAGAGAAGAAGGCAAAGAAGGCTCCAGCTGCTGGTTCGAAAAAACCAAAATCAACTCCAACTCATCCCCCAACACAGCAAATGGTAGATGCAGCAATCAAAACATTGAAAGAACGTGGCGGTTCATCACTTTTGGCAATTAAAAAGTACATCGCGGCTACATATAAAGTTGATGTACAAAAACTTGCTCCATTTATTAAGAAATATTTAAAAGGTGCTGTAGTTAGTGGAAAATTAGTGCAAACAAAAGGAAAAGGTGCAGCTGGATCATTTAAATTGTCAACAGCGGCAAGTAAAGAACCAAAGGTAAAATCAGCTGAAAAGAAAAAGCCCACTAAAACAAAATCAAGTGCTACTGGTGAGAAAAAAGTTAAGAAAGTCTCTGGTGAAAAGAAATTGAAAAAGGCTTCTTCTGCTGCCAGTGGTACGAAAAAAAGTGTTGAAAAGAAAAAAGTTGAAAAATCAAAAGTGAAAAGTATCAAAAAGACGAGTGTTGTTAAAGCTAAGCCAACAAAACCAAAGGCAGCTGCTCCAAAAGCAAAAGTACCAAAAGCTAAATCAACAACAACGTCTGTTGCAAAACCAAAAAAAGTAGCTGCTGCTAAAAAAGCAAAGAAATAAATTTCTAAGTATGTACATATACTTAAGAAATTCACAATACAAAGTCCTTTTCAGGACTACAATTATATAATTTTTGAGATATGAAAATGATTTCAACCATACACACATTATTACCTTAATAAATTTTATTTATGTTCAAATAATTTTCAAGTTTCATGAAAAATAAAAACAAACAAACACACGCACACACATTCTACACATTAGTATGTGAAAGAAAAATTCTCACATATTTATGCGTATGCGTATAAAACGAAGATGCATAAGCACAAACATATGTATATGCGTATAAAATGAACGTGTATATATTTTGTATGTATGTACGTTTACATGTACAAAACAAATATATTTGAATCAGAATAAAAACTCTTATAAAATCTTTTTTGCGGCCCTGAAAAGGGCCATTTTGTTTATGTGCGTCACACACATAATGTATTAAAAAAAAAAATTATTTTGAACTTGTGTATTTAGTTACTGCCTTGGTTCCTTCACTAACAGCGTGCTTGGCAAGTTCACCAGGCAACAATAAACGTACTGCAGTTTGGATCTCCCGACTGGTAATTGTTGAACGTTTATTATAATGAGCTAAACGTGATGCCTCAGCAGCGATCCTTTCGAAAATATCATTTACGAAACTGTTCATAATGCTCATTGCCTTTGAAGAAATTCCAGTATCTGGATGAACTTGTTTCAACACTTTGTAAATGTAGATGGCGTAACTTTCCTTCCTCTTGCGCTTCTTCTTCTTGTCATTTTTAGTGATATTTTTTTGGGCCTTACCAGCCTTTTTCGCTGCTTTTCCACTAGTCTTAGGCGGCATTTTTATTTTTTTTATTCACTTCAATCACTTTTTCACTTTAATTCACTCTGTACGAGGGACTCTGACAGACTGTTGAAAATTTCTCAAATACCCTACACTATTATTCATTAAGTGAACGAGAATTTCTCATACTCATACTATTACAAAGGTGCTATCGTGGCGTCCATTCGCTAGCATAAATATGAGAGCACCCCTGTGCGAATGCTCATTCAACATTCAACACTCGCGTGTGAAAAGTTCTGTGGTAGTGTTTCTAAATAAAAAAATAAAATAAAAATGTCTGGTCGTGGTAAAGGTGGAAAAGTGAAGGGAAAGGCAAAGTCCCGCTCAAATCGTGCTGGATTACAATTTCCAGTTGGACGTATTCATCGTTTGTTGCGCAAAGGTAATTATGCCGAACGTGTTGGTGCCGGTGCTCCAGTATATCTTGCAGCTGTAATGGAATATTTGGCTGCTGAAGTTTTGGAATTGGCGGGAAATGCAGCACGTGATAATAAGAAGACAAGAATTATTCCACGTCATTTACAATTGGCAATTCGTAATGACGAAGAATTAAATAAACTTTTATCTGGCGTAACAATTGCTCAAGGTGGTGTTCTTCCAAATATTCAAGCTGTTTTATTGCCAAAGAAAACCGAAAAGAGTGCTTAAAATATGGGTTAAATACGAATTTTGACAAACAAAATATAATAAACCGTCCTTTTAAGGACGACAAATTAATTCGTTAAGAATATTATGTTTTCAATAATTTAAAATAATACAAAATTCATATACATTCTGTTGCACACAATCATTTCTTATTGTCATTCATACATACAGAGCTGCCACTTGATTGCCATGAAACTAAACGCGCCTAATTTTTTTTTTATTCTTAAGAAATAAATGTGAGCAAATATATTCAATTTTCGTTCGTGTACGTTAAAAAAATAGCCGTATCTCGCAAAAACAGAACGCTCCGCTGTCAGATACTCTCTGAATTTAGTAAAAATATCAAATAATTTTCATGTACACAAACGGTATGAAGAATTTTTAAAGTACCCAGTGTGGCAACACTGTATTTGAACAAAAAATACATACAAACAGCACGGAATCTATGAAATACGCTCTATGACATGCCGCCATTTTGCTTCATTTATTGAAATGACGCCATAAAGGTGTGTGTGTGTGTGTGTTTCTGAGAAGTCATGACATCACACACAAATGCCAATGGAAATATGACATTTTTGATTTTAATTTTTTACACATACATACTAAAACAAATTGTTTTATTGATCAATTATCACTTAAGGAACTTTTTTGTGGTCCTGAAAAGGACCGATTGTTGGCAATACAAAAAAATATATTGCAAAATTTTATATGATTTAACCTCCGAAACCGTAGAGAGTGCGTCCTTGTCTCTTCAATGCATATACAACATCCATTGCAGTAACTGTTTTACGCTTAGCATGTTCAGTATATGTAACAGCATCACGAATCACATTTTCCAAAAATACCTTCAATACTCCACGTGTTTCTTCATAAATTAAACCAGATATACGTTTCACTCCACCACGTCGAGCCAAACGACGAATTGCAGGTTTAGTTATACCTTGGATATTATCACGTAACACTTTACGATGACGTTTAGCGCCACCTTTTCCCAATCCCTTTCCTCCTTTACCACGACCAGTCATTTTTCACAATTTTTTTTACTTTTATTTTACTTCACGAACAGCACTGTATGAAATTCAAATCACTTCTGATTCCCGCTGAAGGTGCGCACCTATTTATATTTGTTTCCTCATTGTTTCTGATTGGGGAACAGCGAATAGGGGAAATTGTGTTAGTAATCATTGTGAAAGAAAACATAAGAACAGAAACAAACAATCTACTGAATTTGATATTTGTCAGTGCTATTTTAAAATATCTATATATATAATCAGTGAAGTGAAGTGAATTGAATTGCAATTGCAAAAAAAATAGTGAAAAACGTATAATGGCTCGTACCAAGCAAACTGCCCGAAAATCAACTGGTGGTAAAGCACCCAGAAAGCAATTGGCAACAAAGGCTGCCCGCAAGAGTGCTCCAGCTACTGGTGGTGTTAAGAAACCACATCGTTATCGTCCTGGTACTGTTGCTCTTCGTGAAATTCGTCGTTATCAAAAGAGTACTGAATTACTGATCCGTAAATTGCCTTTCCAACGTTTGGTTCGTGAAATTGCTCAAGATTTTAAAACTGATTTACGTTTTCAAAGTTCCGCAGTGATGGCACTCCAAGAAGCTAGTGAAGCATACTTGGTTGGTCTATTTGAAGATACCAATTTGTGCGCAATTCACGCTAAGCGAGTGACAATTATGCCAAAAGATATTCAGTTGGCTCGTCGTATTCGTGGTGAACGTGCTTAAATATTGAATAATATTTTCTTTTTTAATCGGTCCTTTTCAGGACCACAAATATTAACAAAGAGATTTTCACGAATTCAATTGAGAAACTTACATTTTCACCAGTAGGATAATGCATTGACAAATATATATATATATATTTAATGAGAAGGGAGAGTTGTTTTACTTCCATATTCTATTCTCTTTATTTACAAACGTATGTATATATATATATACATATATATATATTTATATATAAAAACGCCAAAGGTACCTAATTGTTCAAATGAAAACGATTTATCACACAAGAATTCAGAAATTCAAAAGCTGTATGTCTGTATGCCCTGCTTTAAATGCAAATGAATTAGTAAAATGAAAAGAAAATTTGATTATGTATTTCTAGGAAAGTTCATATAATAATGTTGCTATATAGAAAAAGAAAACTTGAAGCATTCTAACTGTCGTGTATATGAAAATTCGTATGATGCGAGTGAAATATGAAATTGCCTTTGTCAATAAATATCATTTACATCCTATTCATATATTGTGTGAATGTAAAACAATTCCACACAAAAGAACAAATCATATGTATTTATATGTATATATATACATATGCAGATATGTATATATACATGCCTCTGTATATATATATATGCAAAAATATGAATAGTATTCAACTTCAAACATATCCCTTTAAGAATAAACTTCTACAATGAATTAATTACTCCCTGAAAGTTGACAATATCTTAAAATACAAACCAAGTATGTGTAGAATTTTTATACATTTAAGCATTATCATACTTATATATATATAATAATAACGAAAAAGACTGATTAGTTTTTACCTTAATAATAACTTATAAAAATTTAAAGGCCGTACTACAAAAATAACATATTTTCAACACGCATATTCCTAGTCAGATATGACATAATTACATCAGTCTTTAACATAATTTTAATACGTTTCCACTACAAATAGTGAATTCTAAATAGAATGTTACATTCTTCATTTTATAACATTTACATATACGCATATATAATATTTAAAAATCAGATATTGAAATAAAATCCTTTTTAAACAAATCAAAATCATTAACTGAAAGGGAAAAGATCGTTTCATATCTGAACAATGTTTCATTTAATTTATATTGAAAGATTCGTATTCCACATATAAATCTGCATTTGTATTAAAATATGAAATACATAGTATGTATTCAAATACAAAAAAACACTAGAACAATTATAATTGTTTAAATAATTGCATATTTTAATGCATATGGTATGATAATTTTACGAAACACATACTTTAATACGTTCAAAACGTCGTACTGGGATTAAAATTTCTTTTGGAAATATTTGTGCTTGAAGAACGTTAATATAAGGAATATGTTAAAATAATAATTTGTTATAAATTTTATTTCATACATATAAAAAAGTAATTTTTTCAATGAAATCAAAGTATACAACTAGTCAAATATGCTCAAATAAATATAAATTTTGCGTACCCTTCTACTTGTTGATTCTCATACAGTTAAGAGCGCGAGACATTTATCAGTAGCATAAAAAACCATTCAGTGAATACCAAGTGTTTGTCTAGTAAAGACGAGTGTAAAAGTAAAAGAAAAAAAAAAACAATAATTAAAATGGCTGATACAGTTACTGCTGCTGCTCCCGCAATTGTTGCAGAGAAGAAGGCAAAGAAGGCTCCAGCTGCTGGTTCGAAAAAACCAAAATCAACTCCAACTCATCCCCCAACACAGCAAATGGTAGATGCAGCAATCAAAACATTGAAAGAACGTGGCGGTTCATCACTTTTGGCAATTAAAAAGTACATCGCGGCTACATATAAAGTTGATGTACAAAAACTTGCTCCATTTATTAAGAAATATTTAAAAGGTGCTGTAGTTAGTGGAAAATTAGTGCAAACAAAAGGAAAAGGTGCAGCTGGATCATTTAAATTGTCAACAGCGGCAAGTAAAGAACCAAAGGTAAAATCAGCTGAAAAGAAAAAGCCCACTAAAACAAAATCAAGTGCTACTGGTGAGAAAAAAGTTAAGAAAGTCTCTGGTGAAAAGAAATTGAAAAAGGCTTCTTCTGCTGCCAGTGGTACGAAAAAAAGTGTTGAAAAGAAAAAAGTTGAAAAATCAAAAGTGAAAAGTATCAAAAAGACGAGTGTTGTTAAAGCTAAGCCAACAAAACCAAAGGCAGCTGCTCCAAAAGCAAAAGTACCAAAAGCTAAATCAACAACAACGTCTGTTGCAAAACCAAAAAAAGTAGCTGCTGCTAAAAAAGCAAAGAAATAAATTTCTAAGTATGTACATATACTTAAGAAATTCACAATACAAAGTCCTTTTCAGGACTACAATTATATAATTTTTGAGATATGAAAATGATTTCAACCATACACACATTATTACCTTAATAAATTTTATTTATGTTCAAATAATTTTCAAGTTTCATGAAAAATAAAAACAAACAAACACACGCACACACATTCTACACATTAGTATGTGAAAGAAAAATTCTCACATATTTATGCGTATGCGTATAAAACGAAGATGCATAAGCACAAACATATGTATATGCGTATAAAATGAACGTGTATATATTTTGTATGTATGTACGTTTACATGTACAAAACAAATATATTTGAATCAGAATAAAAACTCTTATAAAATCTTTTTTGCGGCCCTGAAAAGGGCCATTTTGTTTATGTGCGTCACACACATAATGTATTAAAAAAAAAAATTATTTTGAACTTGTGTATTTAGTTACTGCCTTGGTTCCTTCACTAACAGCGTGCTTGGCAAGTTCACCAGGCAACAATAAACGTACTGCAGTTTGGATCTCCCGACTGGTAATTGTTGAACGTTTATTATAATGAGCTAAACGTGATGCCTCAGCAGCGATCCTTTCGAAAATATCATTTACGAAACTGTTCATAATGCTCATTGCCTTTGAAGAAATTCCAGTATCTGGATGAACTTGTTTCAACACTTTGTAAATGTAGATGGCGTAACTTTCCTTCCTCTTGCGCTTCTTCTTCTTGTCATTTTTAGTGATATTTTTTTGGGCCTTACCAGCCTTTTTCGCTGCTTTTCCACTAGTCTTAGGCGGCATTTTTATTTTTTTTATTCACTTCAATCACTTTTTCACTTTAATTCACTCTGTACGAGGGACTCTGACAGACTGTTGAAAATTTCTCAAATACCCTACACTATTATTCATTAAGTGAACGAGAATTTCTCATACTCATACTATTACAAAGGTGCTATCGTGGCGTCCATTCGCTAGCATAAATATGAGAGCACCCCTGTGCGAATGCTCATTCAACATTCAACACTCGCGTGTGAAAAGTTCTGTGGTAGTGTTTCTAAATAAAAAAATAAAATAAAAATGTCTGGTCGTGGTAAAGGTGGAAAAGTGAAGGGAAAGGCAAAGTCCCGCTCAAATCGTGCTGGATTACAATTTCCAGTTGGACGTATTCATCGTTTGTTGCGCAAAGGTAATTATGCCGAACGTGTTGGTGCCGGTGCTCCAGTATATCTTGCAGCTGTAATGGAATATTTGGCTGCTGAAGTTTTGGAATTGGCGGGAAATGCAGCACGTGATAATAAGAAGACAAGAATTATTCCACGTCATTTACAATTGGCAATTCGTAATGACGAAGAATTAAATAAACTTTTATCTGGCGTAACAATTGCTCAAGGTGGTGTTCTTCCAAATATTCAAGCTGTTTTATTGCCAAAGAAAACCGAAAAGAGTGCTTAAAATATGGGTTAAATACGAATTTTGACAAACAAAATATAATAAACCGTCCTTTTAAGGACGACAAATTAATTCGTTAAGAATATTATGTTTTCAATAATTTAAAATAATACAAAATTCATATACATTCTGTTGCACACAATCATTTCTTATTGTCATTCATACATACAGAGCTGCCACTTGATTGCCATGAAACTAAACGCGCCTAATTTTTTTTTTATTCTTAAGAAATAAATGTGAGCAAATATATTCAATTTTCGTTCGTGTACGTTAAAAAAATAGCCGTATCTCGCAAAAACAGAACGCTCCGCTGTCAGATACTCTCTGAATTTAGTAAAAATATCAAATAATTTTCATGTACACAAACGGTATGAAGAATTTTTAAAGTACCCAGTGTGGCAACACTGTATTTGAACAAAAAATACATACAAACAGCACGGAATCTATGAAATACGCTCTATGACATGCCGCCATTTTGCTTCATTTATTGAAATGACGCCATAAAGGTGTGTGTGTGTGTGTGTTTCTGAGAAGTCATGACATCACACACAAATGCCAATGGAAATATGACATTTTTGATTTTAATTTTTTACACATACATACTAAAACAAATTGTTTTATTGATCAATTATCACTTAAGGAACTTTTTTGTGGTCCTGAAAAGGACCGATTGTTGGCAATACAAAAAAATATATTGCAAAATTTTATATGATTTAACCTCCGAAACCGTAGAGAGTGCGTCCTTGTCTCTTCAATGCATATACAACATCCATTGCAGTAACTGTTTTACGCTTAGCATGTTCAGTATATGTAACAGCATCACGAATCACATTTTCCAAAAATACCTTCAATACTCCACGTGTTTCTTCATAAATTAAACCAGATATACGTTTCACTCCACCACGTCGAGCCAAACGACGAATTGCAGGTTTAGTTATACCTTGGATATTATCACGTAACACTTTACGATGACGTTTAGCGCCACCTTTTCCCAATCCCTTTCCTCCTTTACCACGACCAGTCATTTTTCACAATTTTTTTTACTTTTATTTTACTTCACGAACAGCACTGTATGAAATTCAAATCACTTCTGATTCCCGCTGAAGGTGCGCACCTATTTATATTTGTTTCCTCATTGTTTCTGATTGGGGAACAGCGAATAGGGGAAATTGTGTTAGTAATCATTGTGAAAGAAAACATAAGAACAGAAACAAACAATCTACTGAATTTGATATTTGTCAGTGCTATTTTAAAATATCTATATATATAATCAGTGAAGTGAAGTGAATTGAATTGCAATTGCAAAAAAAATAGTGAAAAACGTATAATGGCTCGTACCAAGCAAACTGCCCGAAAATCAACTGGTGGTAAAGCACCCAGAAAGCAATTGGCAACAAAGGCTGCCCGCAAGAGTGCTCCAGCTACTGGTGGTGTTAAGAAACCACATCGTTATCGTCCTGGTACTGTTGCTCTTCGTGAAATTCGTCGTTATCAAAAGAGTACTGAATTACTGATCCGTAAATTGCCTTTCCAACGTTTGGTTCGTGAAATTGCTCAAGATTTTAAAACTGATTTACGTTTTCAAAGTTCCGCAGTGATGGCACTCCAAGAAGCTAGTGAAGCATACTTGGTTGGTCTATTTGAAGATACCAATTTGTGCGCAATTCACGCTAAGCGAGTGACAATTATGCCAAAAGATATTCAGTTGGCTCGTCGTATTCGTGGTGAACGTGCTTAAATATTGAATAATATTTTCTTTTTTAATCGGTCCTTTTCAGGACCACAAATATTAACAAAGAGATTTTCACGAATTCAATTGAGAAACTTACATTTTCACCAGTAGGATAATGCATTGACAAATATATATATATATATTTAATGAGAAGGGAGAGTTGTTTTACTTCCATATTCTATTCTCTTTATTTACAAACGTATGTATATATATATATACATATATATATATTTATATATAAAAACGCCAAAGGTACCTAATTGTTCAAATGAAAACGATTTATCACACAAGAATTCAGAAATTCAAAAGCTGTATGTCTGTATGCCCTGCTTTAAATGCAAATGAATTAGTAAAATGAAAAGAAAATTTGATTATGTATTTCTAGGAAAGTTCATATAATAATGTTGCTATATAGAAAAAGAAAACTTGAAGCATTCTAACTGTCGTGTATATGAAAATTCGTATGATGCGAGTGAAATATGAAATTGCCTTTGTCAATAAATATCATTTACATCCTATTCATATATTGTGTGAATGTAAAACAATTCCACACAAAAGAACAAATCATATGTATTTATATGTATATATATACATATGCAGATATGTATATATACATGCCTCTGTATATATATATATGCAAAAATATGAATAGTATTCAACTTCAAACATATCCCTTTAAGAATAAACTTCTACAATGAATTAATTACTCCCTGAAAGTTGACAATATCTTAAAATACAAACCAAGTATGTGTAGAATTTTTATACATTTAAGCATTATCATACTTATATATATATAATAATAACGAAAAAGACTGATTAGTTTTTACCTTAATAATAACTTATAAAAATTTAAAGGCCGTACTACAAAAATAACATATTTTCAACACGCATATTCCTAGTCAGATATGACATAATTACATCAGTCTTTAACATAATTTTAATACGTTTCCACTACAAATAGTGAATTCTAAATAGAATGTTACATTCTTCATTTTATAACATTTACATATACGCATATATAATATTTAAAAATCAGATATTGAAATAAAATCCTTTTTAAACAAATCAAAATCATTAACTGAAAGGGAAAAGATCGTTTCATATCTGAACAATGTTTCATTTAATTTATATTGAAAGATTCGTATTCCACATATAAATCTGCATTTGTATTAAAATATGAAATACATAGTATGTATTCAAATACAAAAAAACACTAGAACAATTATAATTGTTTAAATAATTGCATATTTTAATGCATATGGTATGATAATTTTACGAAACACATACTTTAATACGTTCAAAACGTCGTACTGGGATTAAAATTTCTTTTGGAAATATTTGTGCTTGAAGAACGTTAATATAAGGAATATGTTAAAATAATAATTTGTTATAAATTTTATTTCATACATATAAAAAAGTAATTTTTTCAATGAAATCAAAGTATACAACTAGTCAAATATGCTCAAATAAATATAAATTTTGCGTACCCTTCTACTTGTTGATTCTCATACAGTTAAGAGCGCGAGACATTTATCAGTAGCATAAAAAACCATTCAGTGAATACCAAGTGTTTGTCTAGTAAAGACGAGTGTAAAAGTAAAAGAAAAAAAAAAACAATAATTAAAATGGCTGATACAGTTACTGCTGCTGCTCCCGCAATTGTTGCAGAGAAGAAGGCAAAGAAGGCTCCAGCTGCTGGTTCGAAAAAACCAAAATCAACTCCAACTCATCCCCCAACACAGCAAATGGTAGATGCAGCAATCAAAACATTGAAAGAACGTGGCGGTTCATCACTTTTGGCAATTAAAAAGTACATCGCGGCTACATATAAAGTTGATGTACAAAAACTTGCTCCATTTATTAAGAAATATTTAAAAGGTGCTGTAGTTAGTGGAAAATTAGTGCAAACAAAAGGAAAAGGTGCAGCTGGATCATTTAAATTGTCAACAGCGGCAAGTAAAGAACCAAAGGTAAAATCAGCTGAAAAGAAAAAGCCCACTAAAACAAAATCAAGTGCTACTGGTGAGAAAAAAGTTAAGAAAGTCTCTGGTGAAAAGAAATTGAAAAAGGCTTCTTCTGCTGCCAGTGGTACGAAAAAAAGTGTTGAAAAGAAAAAAGTTGAAAAATCAAAAGTGAAAAGTATCAAAAAGACGAGTGTTGTTAAAGCTAAGCCAACAAAACCAAAGGCAGCTGCTCCAAAAGCAAAAGTACCAAAAGCTAAATCAACAACAACGTCTGTTGCAAAACCAAAAAAAGTAGCTGCTGCTAAAAAAGCAAAGAAATAAATTTCTAAGTATGTACATATACTTAAGAAATTCACAATACAAAGTCCTTTTCAGGACTACAATTATATAATTTTTGAGATATGAAAATGATTTCAACCATACACACATTATTACCTTAATAAATTTTATTTATGTTCAAATAATTTTCAAGTTTCATGAAAAATAAAAACAAACAAACACACGCACACACATTCTACACATTAGTATGTGAAAGAAAAATTCTCACATATTTATGCGTATGCGTATAAAACGAAGATGCATAAGCACAAACATATGTATATGCGTATAAAATGAACGTGTATATATTTTGTATGTATGTACGTTTACATGTACAAAACAAATATATTTGAATCAGAATAAAAACTCTTATAAAATCTTTTTTGCGGCCCTGAAAAGGGCCATTTTGTTTATGTGCGTCACACACATAATGTATTAAAAAAAAAAATTATTTTGAACTTGTGTATTTAGTTACTGCCTTGGTTCCTTCACTAACAGCGTGCTTGGCAAGTTCACCAGGCAACAATAAACGTACTGCAGTTTGGATCTCCCGACTGGTAATTGTTGAACGTTTATTATAATGAGCTAAACGTGATGCCTCAGCAGCGATCCTTTCGAAAATATCATTTACGAAACTGTTCATAATGCTCATTGCCTTTGAAGAAATTCCAGTATCTGGATGAACTTGTTTCAACACTTTGTAAATGTAGATGGCGTAACTTTCCTTCCTCTTGCGCTTCTTCTTCTTGTCATTTTTAGTGATATTTTTTTGGGCCTTACCAGCCTTTTTCGCTGCTTTTCCACTAGTCTTAGGCGGCATTTTTATTTTTTTTATTCACTTCAATCACTTTTTCACTTTAATTCACTCTGTACGAGGGACTCTGACAGACTGTTGAAAATTTCTCAAATACCCTACACTATTATTCATTAAGTGAACGAGAATTTCTCATACTCATACTATTACAAAGGTGCTATCGTGGCGTCCATTCGCTAGCATAAATATGAGAGCACCCCTGTGCGAATGCTCATTCAACATTCAACACTCGCGTGTGAAAAGTTCTGTGGTAGTGTTTCTAAATAAAAAAATAAAATAAAAATGTCTGGTCGTGGTAAAGGTGGAAAAGTGAAGGGAAAGGCAAAGTCCCGCTCAAATCGTGCTGGATTACAATTTCCAGTTGGACGTATTCATCGTTTGTTGCGCAAAGGTAATTATGCCGAACGTGTTGGTGCCGGTGCTCCAGTATATCTTGCAGCTGTAATGGAATATTTGGCTGCTGAAGTTTTGGAATTGGCGGGAAATGCAGCACGTGATAATAAGAAGACAAGAATTATTCCACGTCATTTACAATTGGCAATTCGTAATGACGAAGAATTAAATAAACTTTTATCTGGCGTAACAATTGCTCAAGGTGGTGTTCTTCCAAATATTCAAGCTGTTTTATTGCCAAAGAAAACCGAAAAGAGTGCTTAAAATATGGGTTAAATACGAATTTTGACAAACAAAATATAATAAACCGTCCTTTTAAGGACGACAAATTAATTCGTTAAGAATATTATGTTTTCAATAATTTAAAATAATACAAAATTCATATACATTCTGTTGCACACAATCATTTCTTATTGTCATTCATACATACAGAGCTGCCACTTGATTGCCATGAAACTAAACGCGCCTAATTTTTTTTTTATTCTTAAGAAATAAATGTGAGCAAATATATTCAATTTTCGTTCGTGTACGTTAAAAAAATAGCCGTATCTCGCAAAAACAGAACGCTCCGCTGTCAGATACTCTCTGAATTTAGTAAAAATATCAAATAATTTTCATGTACACAAACGGTATGAAGAATTTTTAAAGTACCCAGTGTGGCAACACTGTATTTGAACAAAAAATACATACAAACAGCACGGAATCTATGAAATACGCTCTATGACATGCCGCCATTTTGCTTCATTTATTGAAATGACGCCATAAAGGTGTGTGTGTGTGTGTGTTTCTGAGAAGTCATGACATCACACACAAATGCCAATGGAAATATGACATTTTTGATTTTAATTTTTTACACATACATACTAAAACAAATTGTTTTATTGATCAATTATCACTTAAGGAACTTTTTTGTGGTCCTGAAAAGGACCGATTGTTGGCAATACAAAAAAATATATTGCAAAATTTTATATGATTTAACCTCCGAAACCGTAGAGAGTGCGTCCTTGTCTCTTCAATGCATATACAACATCCATTGCAGTAACTGTTTTACGCTTAGCATGTTCAGTATATGTAACAGCATCACGAATCACATTTTCCAAAAATACCTTCAATACTCCACGTGTTTCTTCATAAATTAAACCAGATATACGTTTCACTCCACCACGTCGAGCCAAACGACGAATTGCAGGTTTAGTTATACCTTGGATATTATCACGTAACACTTTACGATGACGTTTAGCGCCACCTTTTCCCAATCCCTTTCCTCCTTTACCACGACCAGTCATTTTTCACAATTTTTTTTACTTTTATTTTACTTCACGAACAGCACTGTATGAAATTCAAATCACTTCTGATTCCCGCTGAAGGTGCGCACCTATTTATATTTGTTTCCTCATTGTTTCTGATTGGGGAACAGCGAATAGGGGAAATTGTGTTAGTAATCATTGTGAAAGAAAACATAAGAACAGAAACAAACAATCTACTGAATTTGATATTTGTCAGTGCTATTTTAAAATATCTATATATAAAAGCAGTACTGTGTAACTTCATTTTTACACTATGTCTGCAATAAATACACTTAGTGTGTTCACTTATAATGTCAACTCGATTTACTCGGTTGGCAAGAGGAGCGCACTAAGCCTTTACATAAAAAATAAAAAACCAGACATTCTTCTCTTACAGGAAACTAACATCAGTGCACGCAACCTGTACAACCCGGAGGGATATACGGTCATCAGGGAAGATAAATCATCCTGGAAACGAGGGACAGCAGTCATATTAAAGGCAGCTCTGGAGTATGGACGAGTGAACATCAGAGGGTTGCAATGGATGGAAGCAACTGCCATTGTATTGAACATCAATAGGTGTGAAACTCTGATAGTTGTTTCCATCTACAACCATAATCAAGCTACTACCGCCAACATTCAACATGACCTGACAGTGTTAAATAACGTCTGCAGTCGATACACTTACTGCATAATCGGAGGAGACTTCAATGCACGGAACACGCTATGGCAAGACGATATCACCAATAGTCAAGGAGCGAGTATACAAGCGTGGTTGGATGATAACTATCTTCTACACACCCTTGTAGTTATCTCGCAGCCCCGGAAATCCTACCCAAGAACACCCTCGATGTTGGATTTCTTCTTGATCTCGTCGAATTTGGTCAACATCCTCCCAGATTTTCAGAACTACTCTTGTGTAGCACACGATAGCGATTCTGATCATTTGGCTGTTGAAGTGAGGATGCGGCTCAACCAACGGATCTGCCTACGCAGACCCGTTCCTGAGCTGCATACTGACTTCAACAAGATGGACTGGGCTAGATTCAGGTCCGAGGTTGAGGAGGAACTTCAGCTGCCTAGGGAGGATATCAATCTCACCAATACAGACATCGAAGACTCCATTTTGCACTTTCAGGCGGTTGTTAATGGGGCGATGAACAGACAGAAAAGACCAAGGACCACCAAGGATAAATACGGACACCTTCCGCCACACATCCAAGCCATATACAATCACCGACAGAGACTTCGGAAGCGCCTTCAAAGGATTTTGCAAAGGACGTGGAACACGGAGAATGACGAGTACAGAGCTACTCAATCTCAACTCAATTGTACAAACACAATGTTCCAACGAGCCGTTAAAAATTACCACGAGGAGGAGTTCCAAAGAAGACTAGAAGACATAAAACCGGGTCCCGATGTTTTTCGCCACATTGGACGAATTACGGGCAAAAGGAAAAGTCTGCCAGATACCATTACCCACGGAACTCGGAGTGTCACTACGGACGACGACAAGGCGGAAGCATTTGCAGCACACTTCCAAGCTGCCTTTAAAGACCGGCCACCCATACATTTACCTGGCTTCCTTAATGAAGTTGACTCAAGGGTATCCGCGGTGTCTGATCTCAACGAAAGCATTACATCTTTCAATGAGACCAACACATCCGCGATCCCCATGAATGACGACACATTCACAACAATTGAGGAAGTCAGGGACATCATCAGTTCTGGTAATGCGAAGAAGTCGTCTGGTAACGACCAAATCTCCAATTTCTTACTAAAGAAATTGCCGAATTTGGCGCTGTTGCTGCTGACGATTGTCTTCAACAATTGCCTGAATAATAGCTACTTTCCAACTTCCTGGAAAGTAGCCAAGGTGGTTCCAGTCCCCAAAAAAGGCAACCACACATGTGTGGATGGATATCGTCCCATCGCCCTACTTTCTTGCGTAAGTAAGGTGTTGGAATCGATTATCCTTAGGAAAATCAACGTGCTAAGTGAAGAGCTCCGGATTCTCCCACCGTTCCAGTTCGGTTTCCGTCCCAGACACAGCACCCTACATCCTCTGCTTAGGCTACACAGCGACATCACTCGTGGACTAAACAAAAAGGAAACAACGGTAGCATGTCTGTTGGACATTGAAAAGGCCTTCGATACCGTATGGGTCAAAGGGCTTGTTTACAAGCTCCTTGGTTTTGGTTTTCCGACCCATCTGGTGAAGATAATCCACAGCTTTCTGAAGGACAGAACTTTCTCTGTGCAGATCGACAAAGCAAAATCCACGATGAAGGCCATCAACGCTGGAGTTCCACAAGGCTCGAGAATGGGACCAGTGCTGTTCAACCTATTCACAGCTGATCAGCCAATAAATGGAAGTGGATGCAAGACTCTTCTATATGCGGATGATTCCCTGTCATACGCTACTTCGCTATCACCTGAAATAGCGGCTAGAAGGATACAACAACGAATCCATGACCTTTGGGACTACTTTCTCAAGTGGGGACTGAAGGTGAACAGCAGCAAGACAGAACTCATCTGTTTTAGGACGCCAGCATCATCAAGACGAAACTTCGCAACGATCTGCAACAACATCACGATTTCACTCCCGGACAATACAACAGTGACTGCCAGAAATGATGCCAAGTACTTGGGAATCAACTTTACGAGCAGATTCAAATTCAAAAACCATGCGGACATCACGCTGAGACGAGCAGCATTTGCGCTTCATTCAGTGAACCCACTACTAAGGAGGAGAACTGGTCTTAGCCAAAGGACAAAGCTGCTTATTTATAAACAGCTCATAAGACCAGTAATCACTTACGGGTTCCCAGTTTGGTTTACTATAAACCCAACAGCCATGAAGAAAATCTGCTTGTTTGAGAGGAAGATTCTCCGGATGTGTACTGGACAGTACCGAATTCCATCGAGCTTTAAGTATATTCCCAATCAACAACTTTACCAGGAGGCAAGGATCACACCGTTGGACCAATATACCCTACAATTAGCCAAGAACTTTCTTGGCTCCATCAATGACCATCCGAACCCGGAGATACAGGACACTTTAGAACAGCCAATGGAGCGCACTCACCGATACCTGCATGTGAGAGCAATTTCTGACCCGAGATTCCAGGAAATTTTCAACCCAGCTGCAACATTTTATGCAAAAAACACCTCGGGACACTACCGAGGTTAAGTTTTAAATAAAATTTGTATCTCCTTTCCCCCCCCCCCCCTTTCCAATAAACCATCAGAAATATATACCCTCATATATATTTAAACCCCCACCACACATATAAAATTAGCACGCCAAATATATTATAATTATTATAATAGTTTTAAGACAATTGATATACGTTGGGCCCCTTTTGTTGAGCCGACACTTTCTTAAACTTAGATATAAGTCTAGCTATAAGTCATATTGTAAATAGTACGACACAATAAAGCTAATTAAAATTAAAAAAAAAAAAATGCTCATTCAACATTCAACACTCGCGTGTGAAAAGTTCTGTGGTAGTGTTTCTAAATAAAAAAATAAAATAAAAATGTCTGGTCGTGGTAAAGGTGGAAAAGTGAAGGGAAAGGCAAAGTCCCGCTCAAATCGTGCTGGATTACAATTTCCAGTTGGACGTATTCATCGTTTGTTGCGCAAAGGTAATTATGCCGAACGTGTTGGTGCCGGTGCTCCAGTATATCTTGCAGCTGTAATGGAATATTTGGCTGCTGAAGTTTTGGAATTGGCGGGAAATGCAGCACGTGATAATAAGAAGACAAGAATTATTCCACGTCATTTACAATTGGCAATTCGTAATGACGAAGAATTAAATAAACTTTTATCTGGCGTAACAATTGCTCAAGGTGGTGTTCTTCCAAATATTCAAGCTGTTTTATTGCCAAAGAAAACCGAAAAGAGTGCTTAAAATATGGGTTAAATACGAATTTTGACAAACAAAATATAATAAACCGTCCTTTTAAGGACGACAAATTAATTCGTTAAGAATATTATGTTTTCAATAATTTAAAATAATACAAAATTCATATACATTCTGTTGCACACAATCATTTCTTATTGTCATTCATACATACAGAGCTGCCACTTGATTGCCATGAAACTAAACGCGCCTAATTTTTTTTTTATTCTTAAGAAATAAATGTGAGCAAATATATTCAATTTTCGTTCGTGTACGTTAAAAAAATAGCCGTATCTCGCAAAAACAGAACGCTCCGCTGTCAGATACTCTCTGAATTTAGTAAAAATATCAAATAATTTTCATGTACACAAACGGTATGAAGAATTTTTAAAGTACCCAGTGTGGCAACACTGTATTTGAACAAAAAATACATACAAACAGCACGGAATCTATGAAATACGCTCTATGACATGCCGCCATTTTGCTTCATTTATTGAAATGACGCCATAAAGGTGTGTGTGTGTGTGTGTTTCTGAGAAGTCATGACATCACACACAAATGCCAATGGAAATATGACATTTTTGATTTTAATTTTTTACACATACATACTAAAACAAATTGTTTTATTGATCAATTATCACTTAAGGAACTTTTTTGTGGTCCTGAAAAGGACCGATTGTTGGCAATACAAAAAAATATATTGCAAAATTTTATATGATTTAACCTCCGAAACCGTAGAGAGTGCGTCCTTGTCTCTTCAATGCATATACAACATCCATTGCAGTAACTGTTTTACGCTTAGCATGTTCAGTATATGTAACAGCATCACGAATCACATTTTCCAAAAATACCTTCAATACTCCACGTGTTTCTTCATAAATTAAACCAGATATACGTTTCACTCCACCACGTCGAGCCAAACGACGAATTGCAGGTTTAGTTATACCTTGGATATTATCACGTAACACTTTACGATGACGTTTAGCGCCACCTTTTCCCAATCCCTTTCCTCCTTTACCACGACCAGTCATTTTTCACAATTTTTTTTACTTTTATTTTACTTCACGAACAGCACTGTATGAAATTCAAATCACTTCTGATTCCCGCTGAAGGTGCGCACCTATTTATATTTGTTTCCTCATTGTTTCTGATTGGGGAACAGCGAATAGGGGAAATTGTGTTAGTAATCATTGTGAAAGAAAACATAAGAACAGAAACAAACAATCTACTGAATTTGATATTTGTCAGTGCTATTTTAAAATATCTATATATATAATCAGTGAAGTGAATTGAATTGCAATTGCAAAAAAATAGTGAAAAACTTATAATGGCTCGTACCAAGCAAACTGCCCGAAAATCAACTGGTGGTAAAGCACCCAGAAAGCAATTGGCAACAAAGGCTGCCCGCAAGAGTGCTCCAGCTACTGGTGGTGTTAAGAAACCACATCGTTATCGTCCTGGTACTGTTGCTCTTCGTGAAATTCGTCGTTATCAAAAGAGTACTGAATTACTGATCCGTAAATTGCCTTTCCAACGTTTGGTTCGTGAAATTGCTCAAGATTTTAAAACTGATTTACGTTTTCAAAGTTCCGCAGTGATGGCACTCCAAGAAGCTAGTGAAGCATACTTGGTTGGTCTATTTGAAGATACCAATTTGTGCGCAATTCACGCTAAGCGAGTGACAATTATGCCAAAAGATATTCAGTTGGCTCGTCGTATTCGTGGTGAACGTGCTTAAATATTGAATAATATTTTCTTTTTTAATCGGTCCTTTTCAGGACCACAAATATTAACAAAGAGATTTTCACGAATTCAATTGAGAAACTTACATTTTCACCAGTAGGATAATGCATTGACAAATATATATATATATATATTTAATGAGAAGGGAGAGTTGTTTTACTTCCATATTCTATTCTCTTTATTTACAAACGTATGTATATATATATATACATATATATATATTTATATATAAAAACGCCAAAGGTACCTAATTGTTCAAATGAAAACGATTTATCACACAAGAATTCAGAAATTCAAAAGCTGTATGTCTGTATGCCCTGCTTTAAATGCAAATGAATTAGTAAAATGAAAAGAAAATTTGATTATGTATTTCTAGGAAAGTTCATATAATAATGTTGCTATATAGAAAAAGAAAACTTGAAGCATTCTAACTGTCGTGTATATGAAAATTCGTATGATGCGAGTGAAATATGAAATTGCCTTTGTCAATAAATATCATTTACATCCTATTCATATATTGTGTGAATGTAAAACAATTCCACACAAAAGAACAAATCATATGTATTTATATGTATATATATACATATGCAGATATGTATATATACATGCCTCTGTATATATATATATGCAAAAATATGAATAGTATTCAACTTCAAACATATCCCTTTAAGAATAAACTTCTACAATGAATTAATTACTCCCTGAAAGTTGACAATATCTTAAAATACAAACCAAGTATGTGTAGAATTTTTATACATTTAAGCATTATCATACTTATATATATATAATAATAACGAAAAAGACTGATTAGTTTTTACCTTAATAATAACTTATAAAAATTTAAAGGCCGTACTACAAAAATAACATATTTTCAACACGCATATTCCTAGTCAGATATGACATAATTACATCAGTCTTTAACATAATTTTAATACGTTTCCACTACAAATAGTGAATTCTAAATAGAATGTTACATTCTTCATTTTATAACATTTACATATACGCATATATAATATTTAAAAATCAGATATTGAAATAAAATCCTTTTTAAACAAATCAAAATCATTAACTGAAAGGGAAAAGATCGTTTCATATCTGAACAATGTTTCATTTAATTTATATTGAAAGATTCGTATTCCACATATAAATCTGCATTTGTATTAAAATATGAAATACATAGTATGTATTCAAATACAAAAAAACACTAGAACAATTATAATTGTTTAAATAATTGCATATTTTAATGCATATGGTATGATAATTTTACGAAACACATACTTTAATACGTTCAAAACGTCGTACTGGGATTAAAATTTCTTTTGGAAATATTTGTGCTTGAAGAACGTTAATATAAGGAATATGTTAAAATAATAATTTGTTATAAATTTTATTTCATACATATAAAAAAGTAATTTTTTCAATGAAATCAAAGTATACAACTAGTCAAATATGCTCAAATAAATATAAATTTTGCGTACCCTTCTACTTGTTGATTCTCATACAGTTAAGAGCGCGAGACATTTATCAGTAGCATAAAAAACCATTCAGTGAATACCAAGTGTTTGTCTAGTAAAGACGAGTGTAAAAGTAAAAGAAAAAAAAAAAACAATAATTAAAATGGCTGATACAGTTACTGCTGCTGCTCCCGCAATTGTTGCAGAGAAGAAGGCAAAGAAGGCTCCAGCTGCTGGTTCGAAAAAACCAAAATCAACTCCAACTCATCCCCCAACACAGCAAATGGTAGATGCAGCAATCAAAACATTGAAAGAACGTGGCGGTTCATCACTTTTGGCAATTAAAAAGTACATCGCGGCTACATATAAAGTTGATGTACAAAAACTTGCTCCATTTATTAAGAAATATTTAAAAGGTGCTGTAGTTAGTGGAAAATTAGTGCAAACAAAAGGAAAAGGTGCAGCTGGATCATTTAAATTGTCAACAGCGGCAAGTAAAGAACCAAAGGTAAAATCAGCTGAAAAGAAAAAGCCCACTAAAACAAAATCAAGTGCTACTGGTGAGAAAAAAGTTAAGAAAGTCTCTGGTGAAAAGAAATTGAAAAAGGCTTCTTCTGCTGCCAGTGGTACGAAAAAAAGTGTTGAAAAGAAAAAAGTTGAAAAATCAAAAGTGAAAAGTATCAAAAAGACGAGTGTTGTTAAAGCTAAGCCAACAAAACCAAAGGCAGCTGCTCCAAAAGCAAAAGTACCAAAAGCTAAATCAACAACAACGTCTGTTGCAAAACCAAAAAAAGTAGCTGCTGCTAAAAAAGCAAAGAAATAAATTTCTAAGTATGTACATATACTTAAGAAATTCACAATACAAAGTCCTTTTCAGGACTACAATTATATAATTTTTGAGATATGAAAATGATTTCAACCATACACACATTATTACCTTAATAAATTTTATTTATGTTCAAATAATTTTCAAGTTTCATGAAAAATAAAAACAAACAAACACACGCACACACATTCTACACATTAGTATGTGAAAGAAAAATTCTCACATATTTATGCGTATGCGTATAAAACGAAGATGCATAAGCACAAACATATGTATATGCGTATAAAATGAACGTGTATATATTTTGTATGTATGTACGTTTACATGTACAAAACAAATATATTTGAATCAGAATAAAAACTCTTATAAAATCTTTTTTGCGGCCCTGAAAAGGGCCATTTTGTTTATGTGCGTCACACACATAATGTATTAAAAAAAAATTATTTTGAACTTGTGTATTTAGTTACTGCCTTGGTTCCTTCACTAACAGCGTGCTTGGCAAGTTCACCAGGCAACAATAAACGTACTGCAGTTTGGATCTCCCGACTGGTAATTGTTGAACGTTTATTATAATGAGCTAAACGTGATGCCTCAGCAGCGATCCTTTCGAAAATATCATTTACGAAACTGTTCATAATGCTCATTGCCTTTGAAGAAATTCCAGTATCTGGATGAACTTGTTTCAACACTTTGTAAATGTAGATGGCGTAACTTTCCTTCCTCTTGCGCTTCTTCTTCTTGTCATTTTTAGTGATATTTTTTTGGGCCTTACCAGCCTTTTTCGCTGCTTTTCCACTAGTCTTAGGCGGCATTTTTATTTTTTTTATTCACTTCAATCACTTTTTCACTTTAATTCACTCTGTACGAGGGACTCTGACAGACTGTTGAAAATTTCTCAAATACCCTACACTATTATTCATTAAGTGAACGAGAATTTCTCATACTCATACTATTACAAAGGTGCTATCGTGGCGTCCATTCGCTAGCATAAATATGAGAGCACCCCTGTGCGAATGCTCATTCAACATTCAACACTCGCGTGTGAAAAGTTCTGTGGTAGTGTTTCTAAATAAAAAAATAAAATAAAAATGTCTGGTCGTGGTAAAGGTGGAAAAGTGAAGGGAAAGGCAAAGTCCCGCTCAAATCGTGCTGGATTACAATTTCCAGTTGGACGTATTCATCGTTTGTTGCGCAAAGGTAATTATGCCGAACGTGTTGGTGCCGGTGCTCCAGTATATCTTGCAGCTGTAATGGAATATTTGGCTGCTGAAGTTTTGGAATTGGCGGGAAATGCAGCACGTGATAATAAGAAGACAAGAATTATTCCACGTCATTTACAATTGGCAATTCGTAATGACGAAGAATTAAATAAACTTTTATCTGGCGTAACAATTGCTCAAGGTGGTGTTCTTCCAAATATTCAAGCTGTTTTATTGCCAAAGAAAACCGAAAAGAGTGCTTAAAATATGGGTTAAATACGAATTTTGACAAACAAAATATAATAAACCGTCCTTTTAAGGACGACAAATTAATTCGTTAAGAATATTATGTTTTCAATAATTTAAAATAATACAAAATTCATATACATTCTGTTGCACACAATCATTTCTTATTGTCATTCATACATACAGAGCTGCCACTTGATTGCCATGAAACTAAACGCGCCTAATTTTTTTTTTATTCTTAAGAAATAAATGTGAGCAAATATATTCAATTTTCGTTCGTGTACGTTAAAAAATAGCCGTATCTCGCAAAAACAGAACGCTCCGCTGTCAGATACTCTCTGAATTTAGTAAAAATATCAAATAATTTTCATGTACACAAACGGTATGAAGAATTTTTAAAGTACCCAGTGTGGCAACACTGTATTTGAACAAAAAATACATACAAACAGCACGGAATCTATGAAATACGCTCTATGACATGCCGCCATTTTGCTTCATTTATTGAAATGACGCCATAAAGGTGTGTGTGTGTGTGTGTTTCTGAGAAGTCATGACATCACACACAAATGCCAATGGAAATATGACATTTTTGATTTTAATTTTTTACACATACATACTAAAACAAATTGTTTTATTGATCAATTATCACTTAAGGAACTTTTTTGTGGTCCTGAAAAGGACCGATTGTTGGCAATACAAAAAAATATATTGCAAAATTTTATATGATTTAACCTCCGAAACCGTAGAGAGTGCGTCCTTGTCTCTTCAATGCATATACAACATCCATTGCAGTAACTGTTTTACGCTTAGCATGTTCAGTATATGTAACAGCATCACGAATCACATTTTCCAAAAATACCTTCAATACTCCACGTGTTTCTTCATAAATTAAACCAGATATACGTTTCACTCCACCACGTCGAGCCAAACGACGAATTGCAGGTTTAGTTATACCTTGGATATTATCACGTAACACTTTACGATGACGTTTAGCGCCACCTTTTCCCAATCCCTTTCCTCCTTTACCACGACCAGTCATTTTTCACAATTTTTTTTACTTTTATTTTACTTCACGAACAGCACTGTATGAAATTCAAATCACTTCTGATTCCCGCTGAAGGTGCGCACCTATTTATATTTGTTTCCTCATTGTTTCTGATTGGGGAACAGCGAATAGGGGAAATTGTGTTAGTAATCATTGTGAAAGAAAACATAAGAACAGAAACAAACAATCTACTGAATTTGATATTTGTCAGTGCTATTTTAAAATATCTATATATATAATCAGTGAAGTGAAGTGAAGTGAATTGAATTGCAATTGCAAAAAAATAGTGAAAAACTTATAATGGCTCGTACCAAGCAAACTGCCCGAAAATCAACTGGTGGTAAAGCACCCAGAAAGCAATTGGCAACAAAGGCTGCCCGCAAGAGTGCTCCAGCTACTGGTGGTGTTAAGAAACCACATCGTTATCGTCCTGGTACTGTTGCTCTTCGTGAAATTCGTCGTTATCAAAAGAGTACTGAATTACTGATCCGTAAATTGCCTTTCCAACGTTTGGTTCGTGAAATTGCTCAAGATTTTAAAACTGATTTACGTTTTCAAAGTTCCGCAGTGATGGCACTCCAAGAAGCTAGTGAAGCATACTTGGTTGGTCTATTTGAAGATACCAATTTGTGCGCAATTCACGCTAAGCGAGTGACAATTATGCCAAAAGATATTCAGTTGGCTCGTCGTATTCGTGGTGAACGTGCTTAAATATTGAATAATATTTTCTTTTTTAATCGGTCCTTTTCAGGACCACAAATATTAACAAAGAGATTTTCACGAATTCAATTGAGAAACTTACATTTTCACCAGTAGGATAATGCATTGACAAATATATATATATATATTTAATGAGAAGGGAGAGTTGTTTTACTTCCATATTCTATTCTCTTTATTTACAAACGTATGTATATATATATATACATATATATATATTTATATATAAAAACGCCAAAGGTACCTAATTGTTCAAATGAAAACGATTTATCACACAAGAATTCAGAAATTCAAAAGCTGTATGTCTGTATGCCCTGCTTTAAATGCAAATGAATTAGTAAAATGAAAAGAAAATTTGATTATGTATTTCTAGGAAAGTTCATATAATAATGTTGCTATATAGAAAAAGAAAACTTGAAGCATTCTAACTGTCGTGTATATGAAAATTCGTATGATGCGAGTGAAATATGAAATTGCCTTTGTCAATAAATATCATTTACATCCTATTCATATATTGTGTGAATGTAAAACAATTCCACACAAAAGAACAAATCATATGTATTTATATGTATATATATACATATGCAGATATGTATATATACATGCCTCTGTATATATATATATGCAAAAATATGAATAGTATTCAACTTCAAACATATCCCTTTAAGAATAAACTTCTACAATGAATTAATTACTCCCTGAAAGTTGACAATATCTTAAAATACAAACCAAGTATGTGTAGAATTTTTATACATTTAAGCATTATCATACTTATATATATATAATAATAACGAAAAAGACTGATTAGTTTTTACCTTAATAATAACTTATAAAAATTTAAAGGCCGTACTACAAAAATAACATATTTTCAACACGCATATTCCTAGTCAGATATGACATAATTACATCAGTCTTTAACATAATTTTAATACGTTTCCACTACAAATAGTGAATTCTAAATAGAATGTTACATTCTTCATTTTATAACATTTACATATACGCATATATAATATTTAAAAATCAGATATTGAAATAAAATCCTTTTTAAACAAATCAAAATCATTAACTGAAAGGGAAAAGATCGTTTCATATCTGAACAATGTTTCATTTAATTTATATTGAAAGATTCGTATTCCACATATAAATCTGCATTTGTATTAAAATATGAAATACATAGTATGTATTCAAATACAAAAAAACACTAGAACAATTATAATTGTTTAAATAATTGCATATTTTAATGCATATGGTATGATAATTTTACGAAACACATACTTTAATACGTTCAAAACGTCGTACTGGGATTAAAATTTCTTTTGGAAATATTTGTGCTTGAAGAACGTTAATATAAGGAATATGTTAAAATAATAATTTGTTATAAATTTTATTTCATACATATAAAAAAGTAATTTTTTCAATGAAATCAAAGTATACAACTAGTCAAATATGCTCAAATAAATATAAATTTTGCGTACCCTTCTACTTGTTGATTCTCATACAGTTAAGAGCGCGAGACATTTATCAGTAGCATAAAAAACCATTCAGTGAATACCAAGTGTTTGTCTAGTAAAGACGAGTGTAAAAGTAAAAGAAAAAAAAAATAATAATTAAAATGGCTGATACAGTTACTGCTGCTGCTCCCGCAATTGTTGCAGAGAAGAAGGCAAAGAAGGCTCCAGCTGCTGGTTCGAAAAAACCAAAATCAACTCCAACTCATCCCCCAACACAGCAAATGGTAGATGCAGCAATCAAAACATTGAAAGAACGTGGCGGTTCATCACTTTTGGCAATTAAAAAGTACATCGCGGCTACATATAAAGTTGATGTACAAAAACTTGCTCCATTTATTAAGAAATATTTAAAAGGTGCTGTAGTTAGTGGAAAATTAGTGCAAACAAAAGGAAAAGGTGCAGCTGGATCATTTAAATTGTCAACAGCGGCAAGTAAAGAACCAAAGGTAAAATCAGCTGAAAAGAAAAAGCCCACTAAAACAAAATCAAGTGCTACTGGTGAGAAAAAAGTTAAGAAAGTCTCTGGTGAAAAGAAATTGAAAAAGGCTTCTTCTGCTGCCAGTGGTACGAAAAAAAGTGTTGAAAAGAAAAAAGTTGAAAAATCAAAAGTGAAAAGTATCAAAAAGACGAGTGTTGTTAAAGCTAAGCCAACAAAACCAAAGGCAGCTGCTCCAAAAGCAAAAGTACCAAAAGCTAAATCAACAACAACGTCTGTTGCAAAACCAAAAAAAGTAGCTGCTGCTAAAAAAGCAAAGAAATAAATTTCTAAGTATGTACATATACTTAAGAAATTCACAATACAAAGTCCTTTTCAGGACTACAATTATATAATTTTTGAGATATGAAAATGATTTCAACCATACACACATTATTACCTTAATAAATTTTATTTATGTTCAAATAATTTTCAAGTTTCATGAAAAATAAAAACAAACAAACACACGCACACACATTCTACACATTAGTATGTGAAAGAAAAATTCTCACATATTTATGCGTATGCGTATAAAACGAAGATGCATAAGCACAAACATATGTATATGCGTATAAAATGAACGTGTATATATTTTGTATGTATGTACGTTTACATGTACAAAACAAATATATTTGAATCAGAATAAAAACTCTTATAAAATCTTTTTTGCGGCCCTGAAAAGGGCCATTTTGTTTATGTGCGTCACACACATAATGTATTAAAAAAAAAAATTATTTTGAACTTGTGTATTTAGTTACTGCCTTGGTTCCTTCACTAACAGCGTGCTTGGCAAGTTCACCAGGCAACAATAAACGTACTGCAGTTTGGATCTCCCGACTGGTAATTGTTGAACGTTTATTATAATGAGCTAAACGTGATGCCTCAGCAGCGATCCTTTCGAAAATATCATTTACGAAACTGTTCATAATGCTCATTGCCTTTGAAGAAATTCCAGTATCTGGATGAACTTGTTTCAACACTTTGTAAATGTAGATGGCGTAACTTTCCTTCCTCTTGCGCTTCTTCTTCTTGTCATTTTTAGTGATATTTTTTTGGGCCTTACCAGCCTTTTTCGCTGCTTTTCCACTAGTCTTAGGCGGCATTTTTATTTTTTTTATTCACTTCAATCACTTTTTCACTTTAATTCACTCTGTACGAGGGACTCTGACAGACTGTTGAAAATTTCTCAAATACCCTACACTATTATTCATTAAGTGAACGAGAATTTCTCATACTCATACTATTACAAAGGTGCTATCGTGGCGTCCATTCGCTAGCATAAATATGAGAGCACCCCTGTGCGAATGCTCATTCAACATTCAACACTCGCGTGTGAAAAGTTCTGTGGTAGTGTTTCTAAATAAAAAAATAAAATAAAAATGTCTGGTCGTGGTAAAGGTGGAAAAGTGAAGGGAAAGGCAAAGTCCCGCTCAAATCGTGCTGGATTACAATTTCCAGTTGGACGTATTCATCGTTTGTTGCGCAAAGGTAATTATGCCGAACGTGTTGGTGCCGGTGCTCCAGTATATCTTGCAGCTGTAATGGAATATTTGGCTGCTGAAGTTTTGGAATTGGCGGGAAATGCAGCACGTGATAATAAGAAGACAAGAATTATTCCACGTCATTTACAATTGGCAATTCGTAATGACGAAGAATTAAATAAACTTTTATCTGGCGTAACAATTGCTCAAGGTGGTGTTCTTCCAAATATTCAAGCTGTTTTATTGCCAAAGAAAACCGAAAAGAGTGCTTAAAATATGGGTTAAATACGAATTTTGACAAACAAAATATAATAAACCGTCCTTTTAAGGACGACAAATTAATTCGTTAAGAATATTATGTTTTCAATAATTTAAAATAATACAAAATTCATATACATTCTGTTGCACACAATCGTTTCTTATTGTCATTCATACATACAGAGCTGCCACTTGATTGCCATGAAACTAAACGCGCCTAATTTTTTTTTTATTCTTAAGAAATAAATGTGAGCAAATATATTCAATTTTCGTTCGTGTACGTTAAAAAAATAGCCGTATCTCGCAAAAACAGAACGCTCCGCTGTCAGATACTCTCTGAATTTAGTAAAAATATCAAATAATTTTCATGTACACAAACGGTATGAAGAATTTTTAAAGTACCCAGTGTGGCAACACTGTATTTGAACAAAAAATACATACAAACAGCACGGAATCTATGAAATACGCTCTATGACATGCCGCCATTTTGCTTCATTTATTGAAATGACGCCATAAAGGTGTGTGTGTGTGTGTTTCTGAGAAGTCATGACATCACACACAAATGCCAATGGAAATATGACATTTTTGATTTTAAATTTTTACACATACATACTAAAACAAATTGTTTTATTGATCAATTATCACTTAAGGAACTTTTTTGTGGTCCTGAAAAGGACCGATTGTTGGCAATACAAAAAAATATATTGCAAAATTTTATATGATTTAACCTCCGAAACCGTAGAGAGTGCGTCCTTGTCTCTTCAATGCATATACAACATCCATCGCAGTAACTGTTTTACGCTTAGCATGTTCAGTATATGTAACAGCATCACGAATCACATTTTCCAAAAATACCTTCAATACTCCACGTGTTTCTTCATAAATTAAACCAGATATACGTTTCACTCCACCACGTCGAGCCAAACGACGAATTGCAGGTTTAGTTATACCTTGGATATTATCACGTAACACTTTACGATGACGTTTAGCGCCACCTTTTCCCAATCCCTTTCCTCCTTTACCACGACCAGTCATTTTTCACAATTTTTTTTACTTTTATTTTACTTTACGAACAGCACTGTATGAAATTCAAATCACTTCTGATTCCCGCTTTTTTTTTTTTTTTTAATGTATTTTTCTTTATTGAACCATATTTTTAAAATGTTATAGCTATTGAAAATACTTAAAATATCTTATTGATTAGCTTAAATTTAACATGCATTTAACATTTTTCTAAATTTTTTTTTTTTTCTTGATTACTTGGATTAATGTTTTTATCTTTGAAAAGACAATTAGTTAGTTAATTGGCAGGAAAAGGTTCTTAAAACCTGCTGATTAAATTTATATAAGCTTAATCTAACTTAAACTACCTTAATCTAACTTACTCTATTTATAAACAATTTGAATGAGCTAGAAGCTTAGTTCGCGCTCTATATATTGCGTATTATTATATTTAAATGAGTTGTTCCTCATCCTGACGTTGTGGTAGGTGATGTTGTTCTGCCTGTCCAATAATTCCCCTGCATGGAATAAGTGTTTGATGTGGTTAGTACTCAGGAAGTAGTCCGTAGGATCAGCTGCTGTTGCCGCTAATTCAGCTATGATGTTGTTGGGGATGTTGGGAAGGTTCTTGATGAAGTTAATGGAGAGCTGGAGGATTCGTCTGTCAATCCGATCTATTCCCGTTTGTCTGTACACTGTTGAAGACTTGATGAACTTCATGGAGTTTGGCTGCCTGTGCAGATTGCTGACGAATCTGAAGCACTTTCTCTCGAATAACCGAAGCTTTTCCATTTGGGCCGGTGGTAAATGGAACCAATTCGGGCATGCATACGTTAGTGATGGTCTGATGATTTGTTTGTAAATGATTTGCTTGATCCTTTTGGACAGTGCGTTGGGTCTCCACATGATCTTCCGGCAGTGGTTGAGTTGTATTTTGGCAATTGAAATGCGGTTTTCGATATGTTTGCCAAACGAAAAATCCCTGTTGAATGTAACGCCGAGGTATTTCATTGCTGTGACGGGCTTGATTTCTTCATTCTTGATTTTGATCCGTATTTTGTTGTGATTCCTCAACGTATTTCTGGAACATAGGTTGGTGGGACCTTTGATGACCAGTACTTGGGTTTTCCTTTCGTTGAGCCGGATCTTCCACCTATCGAAGTAGTCCATGAGCGATGAAAGATACCTGTTGAGCAGCCTAGTACTGAGGACTATGAACGGAGTGTGAGCATAGACCAGGGTGTCGTCCGCGTAGTTAATGATATTCACTCCCGGGCTTGATGGTTGAGGGATATCGGCTGTAAAGATAATATATAATATTGGGCCCAGGATTGATCCTTGGGGGACGCCAGCGGTTATAGGGAAAATAGAGGACAGTGTGTCGTTTATTTTAACGGCAAATTTCCGTTCAGAGAGATAAGATTTTAATAGCAGGCACATGTGCAGGTTTATATTAAAAACGTAGTGCAATTTGTATAGCAGCCCCTCGATCCAGACGCAGTCGAAGGCTTTGGAGATGTCTAGGGAGACGCAGACAGTGGGTCGTTTTCTGTTGAGATTCGCAGTTGCATCCTGTGTAAATTTATACAGAGCATGACACGTGGAGTGTTGAGGTCGGAAACCAAATTGGAATGCCGGTATGTTGTGGTGATCAAAAGTATGTGCTCTGAGGTTGGAGAGAATTTTGCATTCCAATAGTTTGCTTGCTGTATTAAGCAGTGAAATCGGTCTATAATTGGACGGATTGTGAGCTTGTCCTTCTTTTTTTAAGGGGATTAGGATAGCTGTCTTCCAACGTGAAGGGAAGTGAGAAGTGTTAATGCATTGATTAAAAAGAATTAAAAGTGGAGTGAGGTTAACAAGAGAGATTTTTTTGTAAAAAATACTGGGAATCTTATCCGTTCCGGTGGATCTTTTATTTTTTCTGGAAGTGATGAATTGTTGTAACTCTTCCATTGTGATGAATGAGTTAGAGACATTCGGGAGGGAGGCTTTGTTCAGTATACTGAATTGTGTAATATACCTGTTACTAGGGGTATGGGTTATGTTTTCTGTAATATATTGGCGTACCTGCTGACGAAATTCGTTTGAAGACAGATTGAGATTTTGGTTGTGGATTTGAGCGAAGTGGCTGCCCAGGAGATTTGCCGAATCTAAGTCGGACTTTGTAGGACAGTTATTGCCATCAAGGAGGTAATTTATTCGGTGCTGAGTCTTTCGACCTGTGAGCCTGTTAATGTTATTGAAAAGGGAGCGGTCAGGCTTCATTTCTTGGAGAGTGGTGGTGTAGGATTTTTCTACAAATAATCTTAACTGTTCGTTGATGAGAATGGTCAAAAGATTAACTTGAGACTTGAGAATAGGACAGAAGTTCCTAAAGAGTCTGCGTCGAAGAGTTTTTTTCTCTTTAATAAGCCTGCTGAGAGTTCTGGGAAGGGGCTTGTTTACATCCCTATAGGGATTAAAGTTTGGAGTGTTCGTATCCAAGGATGACTTGAATATATGTTCCAGTTCCAGAGTGGAATGGTCAATCTCCTCTGGGGAGAGATTCCTGTCGTCGGGTAAGTTAACTGATCTAAGCTTGAGAGACACATCTCTATTCACTTTCCTCCAATTAGTCTTACCATAATTGGGGAGTGAGTGAGAAGTTGCTAATGTCCCGATATGGGAAATGTCGACTGACAGGTGGATGGAGGCATGGTCTGAGGGAAAGTGGTGGGAAGTTTTGGGAGGGGCAGTTACGACCAAATTCTGTGTTCTTAGAAAGAAATCTAGGAAGGAATTTGTCGTTCTCGTAACGTGGGTAGGGTGTATTGGAGCTTCGGTTGCTAACGTTGAGTGTTGCAACCATCGCACTAACTCAACCCCGGAGGGGCTGTTTATGGAGTCGTTAAACATTTGGTGCCTAACATTCCAGTCACCTCCGAGGATGAACTCCGATGGAGAGAAGTGACTGACCATGTTTTGAATATCTGAAACGGGGAAGTGGTAATTGGATTTATTATATATCCCTGCACATATAAGGTCCCTGCCTGTGACGGATCTAACTTTAATGGCTGTGTATTCAAGGTGTGTGATGTTTGGAACATCAATTTTGGAAAATTTGTATTTTTTATGTACAGCAACTGCTGTTCCAACACCGGATCCCCTTGGACGGGGGGTGGATACAAAGTTATAGTTCCGATGTCCTATAGCGGAGTTTTGGGTGAAGCGTGTTTCACTTAGCAGCACAACGTCGGGAGAGTACTTGTCAAGGAATAACGTGAAGTTTTCCTTTTTAGTTCTGCTAAAAAGGGATTGGCAGTTAAGCGCTATTATTTTTAACTTAATCATGGTAAGTTAGAATGTGGTTAGTTACTAATGTCAATATGTGACACTTTTTTTCTAGTGGGGATAGGTTTGAGATTTTCGGAAGCATGGCTTGAAGATCTCTGGCGTATTGCTCAACATTAAAGTTAAGAGGAGCAGCAGAGGACTTTGTCGGGGTGGTAGTTTTAGATGTATTGTTAGAATTACCTTTAGTAACCATTGCGTAGGTCATTCCGGGTTTCTTCACTGTTGATGGTGTTGGTCCTTTAAGGGCACTGGCGTATGATGGCTTGGTATTGCTTTCCATCTTCTTGGGACACTGTGAAAAATTGGCCGGATGTGGTCCTCCACAATTGCAGCATGTAATTGTGATCGCTTTGGTTGCGGTCTTGCCGTCTGGAGTAGTGACTTCAATTGTCACTGGATCTTGCCCTCTGGGCTTGACTCGGCATTCGCCTTTCGGGTGATTTTCTGCACACTTTATGCATCTTGGTGAGAGGTGGCAGCCATTTGCGAGGTGTCCTGTCTGTTGGCAGTTAGTGCAATGCGGTGAAGTCGTCTTTTTGTTAGGGAGCTCGATGCGTATTCGCTGCGTGAATAGCACCTTTATGTTCTTCAGGAGGGTAGCATCCTCCTCGGGCTCCAGTTGAATTAATCTAAGAGTCCGAATATCTTTGGCCCTCATATATGGAGTCTGAAAGTAGTCAACACGCTTGATCTGTAGGGATGGTACTAGTTCCAGTAGCCCTTCCTTAACTTCTTCGTTGGTCCAGTCGGGCGAGATATGTCTGGCAATGAATGTTTGCAGTTTTTCTTCCTTCCTTTTAAAGGTGTAGAATTTATTCTTTTGGTGTATCAACATTTGCTCCGTCTTTTTGTGGTCTTCATAATTTGTAGTCCTTATAACTAAGGAGTTTGTTGCCACTTTTGTTTCAAATTTCTTTGGTCCAATTATGGCCTCCAGATTCTTGATTAAATTTTTTGGTGAGTTAACTTCCCTTACAATAATCGGTGGCTGTTTCTTTTGCTTATTTTGGATGCTTTGGTTTTGTTGTTTCGACTTCCTAGATTCCGGGATTGTTTGCTGCTGTCTTTTATTCGGTATAGGTGGTGGTGGTGGTTTTTGCTGGAGGTTTTTAGGTACTCCGTGGTAGCTTCTCTTTGCTCCTGGAGTGTAGGTCAACTCCTCATCGGAGACGATAGAAGAATCTGCGGAATCTTCTACCATCGTGTTGGCTTCAGATTCCGAGTCGTTGACGGTTAGACCCTGAATCTGCAAGTTGAGGGAAGCTATAATTGCTTCCTTCTTCTGAAGTTCTTCAGCCAGTAGAAGCAGTTTTTGGTTCAGCTCATTTAACTGAGCCTGTAAATGGGTTACGTCACTGGTCATTTTTATTGTCACTTTTTACTAGCACTTTTCACTGGAAATATATTCTTTTATTTTATTACTTGTTGTAAAATGTTTTTTTTTTTTTTTTATGTTTTTATTGCCCCTCGCTCATACGGGATGAGAGGGTAATTAACACAACACTAACACACTCACTAATTACTTTTGCAAGAGCTCACGCGTCTGCACAGTACGAGGGTTGGTGACTGAATCTGATTCCCGCTGAAGGTGCGCACCTATTTATATTTGTTTCCTCATTGTTTCTGATTGGGGAACAGCGAATAGGGGAAATTGTGTTAGTAATCATTGTGAAAGAAAACATAAGAACAGAAACAAACAATCTACTGAATTTGATATTTGTCAGTGCTATTTTAAAATATCTATATATATAATCAGTGAAGTGAAGTGAAGTGAATTGAATTGCAATTGCAAAAAAATAGTGAAAAACTTATAATGGCTCGTACCAAGCAAACTGCCCGAAAATCAACTGGTGGTAAAGCACCCAGAAAGCAATTGGCAACAAAGGCTGCCCGCAAGAGTGCTCCAGCTACTGGTGGTGTTAAGAAACCACATCGTTATCGTCCTGGTACTGTTGCTCTTCGTGAAATTCGTCGTTATCAAAAGAGTACTGAATTACTGATCCGTAAATTGCCTTTCCAACGTTTGGTTCGTGAAATTGCTCAAGATTTTAAAACTGATTTACGTTTTCAAAGTTCCGCAGTGATGGCACTCCAAGAAGCTAGTGAAGCATACTTGGTTGGTCTATTTGAAGATACCAATTTGTGCGCAATTCACGCTAAGCGAGTGACAATTATGCCAAAAGATATTCAGTTGGCTCGTCGTATTCGTGGTGAACGTGCTTAAATATTGAATAATATTTTCTTTTTTAATCGGTCCTTTTCAGGACCACAAATATTAACAAAGAGATTTTCACGAATTCAATTGAGAAACTTACATTTTCACCAGTAGGATAATGCATTGACAAATATATATATTTAATGAGAAGGGAGAGTTGTTTTACTTCCATATTCTATTCTCTTTATTTACAAACGTATGTATATATATATATACATATATATATATTTATATATAAAAACGCCAAAGGTACCTAATTGTTCAAATGAAAACGATTTATCACACAAGAATTCAGAAATTCAAAAGCTGTATGTCTGTATGCCCTGCTTTAAATGCAAATGAATTAGTAAAATGAAAAGAAAATTTGATTATGTATTTCTAGGAAAGTTCATATAATAATGTTGCTATATAGAAAAAGAAAACTTGAAGCATTCTAACTGTCGTGTATATGAAAATTCGTATGATGCGAGTGAAATATGAAATTGCCTTTGTCAATAAATATCATTTACATCCTATTCATATATTGTGTGAATGTAAAACAATTCCACACAAAAGAACAAATCATATGTATTTATATGTATATATATACATATGCAGATATGTATATATACATGCCTCTGTATATATATATATGCAAAAATATGAATAGTATTCAACTTCAAACATATCCCTTTAAGAATAAACTTCTACAATGAATTAATTACTCCCTGAAAGTTGACAATATCTTAAAATACAAACCAAGTATGTGTAGAATTTTTATACATTTAAGCATTATCATACTTATATATATATAATAATAACGAAAAAGACTGATTAGTTTTTACCTTAATAATAACTTATAAAAATTTAAAGGCCGTACTACAAAAATAACATATTTTCAACACGCATATTCCTAGTCAGATATGACATAATTACATCAGTCTTTAACATAATTTTAATACGTTTCCACTACAAATAGTGAATTCTAAATAGAATGTTACATTCTTCATTTTATAACATTTACATATACGCATATATAATATTTAAAAATCAGATATTGAAATAAAATCCTTTTTAAACAAATCAAAATCATTAACTGAAAGGGAAAAGATCGTTTCATATCTGAACAATGTTTCATTTAATTTATATTGAAAGATTCGTATTCCACATATAAATCTGCATTTGTATTAAAATATGAAATACATAGTATGTATTCAAATACAAAAAAACACTAGAACAATTATAATTGTTTAAATAATTGCATATTTTAATGCATATGGTATGATAATTTTACGAAACACATACTTTAATACGTTCAAAACGTCGTACTGGGATTAAAATTTCTTTTGGAAATATTTGTGCTTGAAGAACGTTAATATAAGGAATATGTTAAAATAATAATTTGTTATAAATTTTATTTCATACATATAAAAAAGTAATTTTTTCAATGAAATCAAAGTATACAACTAGTCAAATATGCTCAAATAAATATAAATTTTGCGTACCCTTCTACTTGTTGATTCTCATACAGTTAAGAGCGCGAGACATTTATCAGTAGCATAAAAAACCATTCAGTGAATACCAAGTGTTTGTCTAGTAAAGACGAGTGTAAAAGTAAAAGAAAAAAAAAAAAACAATAATTAAAATGGCTGATACAGTTACTGCTGCTGCTCCCGCAATTGTTGCAGAGAAGAAGGCAAAGAAGGCTCCAGCTGCTGGTTCGAAAAAACCAAAATCAACTCCAACTCATCCCCCAACACAGCAAATGGTAGATGCAGCAATCAAAACATTGAAAGAACGTGGCGGTTCATCACTTTTGGCAATTAAAAAGTACATCGCGGCTACATATAAAGTTGATGTACAAAAACTTGCTCCATTTATTAAGAAATATTTAAAAGGTGCTGTAGTTAGTGGAAAATTAGTGCAAACAAAAGGAAAAGGTGCAGCTGGATCATTTAAATTGTCAACAGCGGCAAGTAAAGAACCAAAGGTAAAATCAGCTGAAAAGAAAAAGCCCACTAAAACAAAATCAAGTGCTACTGGTGAGAAAAAAGTTAAGAAAGTCTCTGGTGAAAAGAAATTGAAAAAGGCTTCTTCTGCTGCCAGTGGTACGAAAAAAAGTGTTGAAAAGAAAAAAGTTGAAAAATCAAAAGTGAAAAGTATCAAAAAGACGAGTGTTGTTAAAGCTAAGCCAACAAAACCAAAGGCAGCTGCTCCAAAAGCAAAAGTACCAAAAGCTAAATCAACAACAACGTCTGTTGCAAAACCAAAAAAAGTAGCTGCTGCTAAAAAAGCAAAGAAATAAATTTCTAAGTATGTACATATACTTAAGAAATTCACAATACAAAGTCCTTTTCAGGACTACAATTATATAATTTTTGAGATATGAAAATGATTTCAACCATACACACATTATTACCTTAATAAATTTTATTTATGTTCAAATAATTTTCAAGTTTCATGAAAAATAAAAACAAACAAACACACGCACACACATTCTACACATTAGTATGTGAAAGAAAAATTCTCACATATTTATGCGTATGCGTATAAAACGAAGATGCATAAGCACAAACATATGTATATACGTATAAAATGAACGTGTATATATTTTGTATGTATGTACGTTTACATGTACAAAACAATTATATTTGGATCAGAATAAAAACTCTTATAAAATCTTTTTTGCGGCCCTGAAAAGGGCCATTTTGTTTATGTGCGTCACACACATAATGTATTAAAAAAAAAATTATTTTGAACTTGTGTATTTAGTTACTGCCTTGGTTCCTTCACTAACAGCGTGCTTGGCAAGTTCACCAGGCAACAATAAACGTACTGCAGTTTGGATCTCCCGACTGGTAATTGTTGAACGTTTATTATAATGAGCTAAACGTGATGCCTCAGCAGCGATCCTTTCGAAAATATCATTTACGAAACTGTTCATAATGCTCATTGCCTTTGAAGAAATTCCAGTATCTGGATGAACTTGTTTCAACACTTTGTAAATGTAGATGGCGTAACTTTCCTTCCTCTTGCGCTTCTTTTTCTTGTCATTTTTAGTGATATTTTTTTGGGCCTTACCAGCCTTTTTCGCTGCTTTTCCACTAGTCTTAGGCGGCATTTTTATTTTTTTTATTCACTTCAAACACTTTTTCACTTTAATTCACTCTGTACGAGGGACTCTGACAGACTGTTGAAAATTTCTCAAATACCCTACACTATTATTCATTAAGTGAACGAGAATTTCTCATACTCATACTATTACAAAGGTGCTATCGTGGCGTCCATTCGCTAGCATAAATATGAGAGCACCCCTGTGCGAATGCTCATTCAACATTCAACACTCGCGTGTGAAAAGTTCTGTGGTAGTGTTTCTAAATAAAAAAATAAAATAAAAATGTCTGGTCGTGGTAAAGGTGGAAAAGTGAAGGGAAAGGCAAAGTCCCGCTCAAATCGTGCTGGATTACAATTTCCAGTTGGACGTATTCATCGTTTGTTGCGCAAAGGTAATTATGCCGAACGTGTTGGTGCCGGTGCTCCAGTATATCTTGCAGCTGTAATGGAATATTTGGCTGCTGAAGTTTTGGAATTGGCGGGAAATGCAGCACGTGATAATAAGAAGACAAGAATTATTCCACGTCATTTACAATTGGCAATTCGTAATGACGAAGAATTAAATAAACTTTTATCTGGCGTAACAATTGCTCAAGGTGGTGTTCTTCCAAATATTCAAGCTGTTTTATTGCCAAAGAAAACCGAAAAGAGTGCTTAAAATATGGGTTAAATACGAATTTTGACAAACAAAATATAATAAACCGTCCTTTTAAGGACGACAAATTAATTCGTTAAGAATATTATGTTTTCAATAATTTAAAATAATACAAAATTCATATACATTCTGTTGCACACAATCATTTCTTATTGTCATTCATACATACAGAGCTGCCACTTGATTGCCATGAAACTAAACGCGCCTAATTTTTTTTTATTCTAAAGAAATAAATGTGAGCAAATATATTCAATTTTCGTTCGTGTACGTTAAAAAATAGCCGTATCTCGCAAAAACAGAGCGCTCCGCTGTCAGATACTCTCTGAATTTAGTAAAAATATCAAATAATTTTCATGTACACAAACGGTATGAAGAATTTTTAAAGTACCCAGTGTGGCAACACTGTATTTGAACAAAAAATACATACAAACAGCACGGAATCTATGAAATACGCTCTATGACATGCCGCCATTTTGCTTCATTTATTGAAATGACGCCATAAAGGTGTGTGTGTGTGTGTTTCTGAGAAGTCATGACATCACACACAAATGCCAATGGAAATATGACATTTTTGATTTTAATTTTTTACACATACATACTAAAACAAATTGTTTTATTGATCAATTATCACTTAAGGAACTTTTTTGTGGTCCTGAAAAGGACCGATTGTTGGCAATACAAAAAAATATATTGCAAAATTTTATATGATTTAACCTCCGAAACCGTAGAGAGTGCGTCCTTGTCTCTTCAATGCATATACAACATCCATCGCAGTAACTGTTTTACGCTTAGCATGTTCAGTATATGTAACAGCATCACGAATCACATTTTCCAAAAATACCTTCAATACTCCACGTGTTTCTTCATAAATTAAACCAGATATACGTTTCACTCCACCACGTCGAGCCAAACGACGAATTGCAGGTTTAGTTATACCTTGGATATTATCACGTAACACTTTACGATGACGTTTAGCGCCACCTTTTCCCAATCCCTTTCCTCCTTTACCACGACCAGTCATTTTTCACAATTTTTTTTACTTTTGTTTTACTTCAAGAACAGCACTGTATGAAATTCAAATCACTTCTGATTCCCGCTTTTTTTTTTTTTTTTTAATGTATTTTTCTTTATTGAACCATATTTTTAAAATGTTATAGCTATTGAAAATACTTAAAATATCTTATTGATTAGCTTAAATTTAACATGCATTTAACATTTTTCTAAATTTTTTTTGTTTTTTTTTTTGATTACTTGGATTAATGTTTTTATCTTTGAAAAGACAATTAGTTAGTTAATTGGCAGGAAAAGGTTCTTAAAACCTGCTGATTAAATTTATATAAGCTTAATCTAACTTAAACTACCTTAATCTAACTTACTCTATTTATAAACAATTTGAATGAGCTAGAAGCTTAGTTCGCGCTCTATATATTGCGTATTATTATATTTAAATGAGTTGTTCCTCATCCTGACGTTGTGGTAGGTGATGTTGTTCTGCCTGTCCAATAATTCCCCTGCATGGAATAAGTGTTTGATGTGGTTAGTACTCAGGAAGTAGTCCGTAGGATCAGCTGCTGTTGCCGCTAATTCAGCTATGATGTTGTTGGGGATGTTGGGAAGGTTCTTGATGAAGTTAATGGAGAGCTGGAGGATTCGTCTGTCAATCCGATCTATTCCCGTTTGTCTGTACACTGTTGAAGACTTGATGAACTTCATGGAGTTTGGCTGCCTGTGCAGATTGCTGATGAATCTGAAGCACTTTCTCTCGAATATCCGAAGTTTTTCCATTTGGGCCGGTGGTAAATGGAACCAAATCGGGCATGCATACGTTAGAGATGGTCTGATGATTTGTTTGTAAATGATTTGCTTGATCCTTTTGGACAGTGCGTTGGGTCTCCACATGATCTTCCGGCAGTGGTTGAGTTGTATTTTGGCAATTGAAATGCGGTTTTCGATATGTTTGCCAAACGAAAAATCCCTGTTGAATGTAACGCCGAGGTATTTCATTGCTGTGACGGGCTTGATTTCTTCATTCTTGATTTTGATCCGTATTTTGTTGTGATTCCTCAACGTATTTCTGGAACATAGGTTGGTGGGACCTTTGATGACCAGTACTTGGGTTTTCCTTTCGTTGAGCCGGATCTTCCACCTATCGAAGTAGTCCATGAGCGATGAAAGATACCTGTTGAGCAGCCTAGTACTGAGGACTATGAACGGAGTGTGAGCATAGACCAGGGTGTCGTCCGCGTAGTTAATGATATTCACTCCCGGGCTTGATGGTTGAGGGATATCGGCTGTAAAGATAATATATAATATTGGGCCCAGGATTGATCCTTGGGGGACGCCAGCGGTTATAGGGAAAATAGAGGACAGTGTGTCGTTTATTTTAACGGCAAATTTCCGTTCAGAGAGATAAGATTTTAATAGCAGGCACATGTGCAGGTTTATATTAAAAACGTAGTGCAATTTGTATAGCAGCCCCTCGATCCAGACGCAGTCGAAGGCTTTGGAGATGTCTAGGGAGACGCAGACAGTGGGTCGTTTTCTGTTGAGATTCGCAGTTGCATCCTGTGTAAATTTATACAGAGCATGACACGTGGAGTGTTGAGGTCGGAAACCAAATTGGAATGCCGGTATGTTGTGGTGATCAAAAGTATGTGCTCTGAGGTTGGAGAGAATTTTGCATTCCAATAGTTTGCTTGCTGTATTAAGCAGTGAAATCGGTCTATAATTGGACGGATTGTGAGCTTGTCCTTCTTTTTTTAAGGGGATTAGGATAGCTGTCTTCCAACGTGAAGGGAAGTGAGAAGTGTTAATGCATTGATTAAAAAGAATTAAAAGTGGAGTGAGGTTAACAAGAGAGATTTTTTTGTAAAAAATACTGGGAATCTTATCCGTTCCGGTGGATCTTTTATTTTTTCTGGAAGTGATGAATTGTTGTAACTCTTCCATTGTGATGAATGAGTTAGAGACATTCGGGAGGGAGGCTTTGTTCAGTATACTGAATTGTGTAATATACCTGTTACTAGGGGTATGGGTTATGTTTTCTGTAATATATTGGCGTACCTGCTGACGAAATTCGTTTGAAGACAGATTGAGATTTTGGTTGTGGATTTGAGCGAAGTGGCTGCCCAGGAGATTTGCCGAATCTAAGTCGGACTTTGTAGGACAGTTATTGCCATCAAGGAGGTAATTTATTCGGTGCTGAGTCTTTCGACCTGTGAGCCTGTTAATGTTATTGAAAAGGGAGCGGTCAGGCTTCATTTCTTGGAGAGTGGTGGTGTAGGATTTTTCTACAAATAATCTTAACTGTTCGTTGATGAGAATGGTCAAAAGATTAACTTGAGACTTGAGAATAGGACAGAAGTTCCTAAAGAGTCTGCGTCGAAGAGTTTTTTTCTCTTTAATAAGCCTGCTGAGAGTTCTGGGAAGGGGCTTGTTTACATCCCTATAGGGATTAAAGTTTGGAGTGTTCGTATCCAAGGATGACTTGAATATATGTTCCAGTTCCAGAGTGGAATGGTCAATCTCCTCTGGGGAGAGATTCCTGTCGTCGGGTAAGTTAACTGATCTAAGCTTGAGAGACACATCTCTATTCACTTTCCTCCAATTAGTCTTACCATAATTGGGGAGTGAGTGAGAAGTTGCTAATGTCCCGATATGGGAAATGTCGACTGACAGGTGGATGGAGGCATGGTCTGAGGGAAAGTGGTGGGAAGTTTTGGGAGGGGCAGTTACGACCAAATTCTGTGTTCTTAGAAAGAAATCTAGGAAGGAATTTGTCGTTCTCGTAACGTGGGTAGGGTGTATTGGAGCTTCGGTTGCTAACGTTGAGTGTTGCAACCATCGCACTAACTCAACCCCGGAGGGGCTGTTTATGGAGTCGTTAAACATTTGGTGCCTAACATTCCAGTCACCTCCGAGGATGAACTCCGATGGAGAGAAGTGACTGACCATGTTTTGAATATCTGAAACGGGGAAGTGGTAATTGGATTTATTATATATCCCTGCACATATAAGGTCCCTGCCTGTGACGGATCTAACTTTAATGGCTGTGTATTCAAGGTGTGTGATGTTTGGAACATCAATTTTGGAAAATTTGTATTTTTTATGTACAGCAACTGCTGTTCCAACACCGGATCCCCTTGGACGGGGGGTGGATACAAAGTTATAGTTCCGATGTCCTAAAGCGGAGTTTTGGGTGATTCCCGCTGAAGGTGCGCACCTATTTATATTTGTTTCCTCATTGTTTCTGATTGGGGAACAGCGAATAGGGGAAATTGTGTTAGTATTCAATGTGAAAGAAAACATAAGAACCGAAACAAACAATCTACTAAATTTGATATTTGTCAGTGCTATTTTAAAATATCTATATATATAATCAGTGAAGTGAAGTGAATTGAATTGCAATTGCAAAAAAAATAGTGAAAAACGTATAATGGCTCGTACCAAGCAAACTGCCCGAAAATCAACTGGTGGTAAAGCACCCAGAAAGCAATTGGCAACAAAGGCTGCCCGCAAGAGTGCTCCAGCTACTGGTGGTGTTAAGAAACCACATCGTTATCGTCCTGGTACTGTTGCTCTTCGTGAAATTCGTCGTTATCAAAAGAGTACTGAATTACTGATCCGTAAATTGCCTTTCCAACGTTTGGTTCGTGAAATTGCTCAAGATTTTAAAACTGATTTACGTTTTTAAAGTTCCGCAGTGATGGCACTCCAAGAAGCTAGTGAAGCATACTTGGTTGGTCTATTTGAAGATACCAATTTGTGCGCAATTCACGCTAAGCGAGTGACAATTATGCCAAAAGATATTCAGTTGGCTCGTCGTATTCGTGGTGAACGTGCTTAAATATTGAATAATATTTTCTTTTTTAATCGGTCCTTTTCAGGACCACAAATATTAACAAAGAGATTTTCACGAATTCAATTGAGAAACTTACATTTTCACCAGTAGGATAATGCATTGACAAATATATATATTTAATGAGAAGGGAGAGTTGTTTTACTTCCATATTCTATTCTCTTTATTTACAAACGTATGTATATATATATATACATATATATATATTTATATATAAAAACGCCAAAGGTACCTAATTGTTCAAATGAAAACGATTTATCACACAAGAATTCAGAAATTCAAAAGCTGTATGTCTGTATGCCCTGCTTTAAATGCAAATGAATTAGTAAAATGAAAAGAAAATTTGATTATGTATTTCTAGGAAAGTTCATATAATAATGTTGCTATATAGAAAAAGAAAACTTGAAGCATTCTAACTGTCGTGTATATGAAAATTCGTATGATGCGAGTGAAATATGAAATTGCCTTTGTCAATAAATATCATTTACATCCTATTCATATATTGTGTGAATGTAAAACAATTCCACACAAAAGAACAAATCATATGTATTTATATGTATATATATACATATGCAGATATGTATATATACATGCCTCTGTATATATATATATGCAAAAATATGAATAGTATTCAACTTCAAACATATCCCTTTAAGAATAAACTTCTACAATGAATTAATTACTCCCTGAAAGTTGACAATATCTTAAAATACAAACCAAGTATGTGTAGAATTTTTATACATTTAAGCATTATCATACTTATATATATATAATAATAACGAAAAAGACTGATTAGTTTTTACCTTAATAATAACTTATAAAAATTTAAAGGCCGTACTACAAAAATAACATATTTTCAACACGCATATTCCTAGTCAGATATGACATAATTACATCAGTCTTTAACATAATTTTAATACGTTTCCACTACAAATAGTGAATTCTAAATAGAATGTTACATTCTTCATTTTATAACATTTACATATACGCATATATAATATTTAAAAATCAGATATTGAAATAAAATCCTTTTTAAACAAATCAAAATCATTAACTGAAAGGGAAAAGATCGTTTCATATCTGAACAATGTTTCATTTAATTTATATTGAAAGATTCGTATTCCACATATAAATCTGCATTTGTATTAAAATATGAAATACATAGTATGTATTCAAATACAAAAAAACACTAGAACAATTATAATTGTTTAAATAATTGCATATTTTAATGCATATGGTATGATAATTTTACGAAACACATACTTTAATACGTTCAAAACGTCGTACTGGGATTAAAATTTCTTTTGGAAATATTTGTGCTTGAAGAACGTTAATATAAGGAATATGTTAAAATAATAATTTGTTATAAATTTTATTTCATACATATAAAAAAGTAATTTTTTCAATGAAATCAAAGTATACAACTAGTCAAATATGCTCAAATAAATATAAATTTTGCGTACCCTTCTACTTGTTGATTCTCATACAGTTAAGAGCGCGAGACATTTATCAGTAGCATAAAAAACCATTCAGTGAATACCAAGTGTTTGTCTAGTAAAGACGAGTGTAAAAGTAAAAGAAAAAAAAAAAAACAATAATTAAAATGGCTGATACAGTTACTGCTGCTGCTCCCGCAATTGTTGCAGAGAAGAAGGCAAAGAAGGCTCCAGCTGCTGGTTCGAAAAAACCAAAATCAACTCCAACTCATCCCCCAACACAGCAAATGGTAGATGCAGCAATCAAAACATTGAAAGAACGTGGCGGTTCATCACTTTTGGCAATTAAAAAGTACATCGCGGCTACATATAAAGTTGATGTACAAAAACTTGCTCCATTTATTAAGAAATATTTAAAAGGTGCTGTAGTTAGTGGAAAATTAGTGCAAACAAAAGGAAAAGGTGCAGCTGGATCATTTAAATTGTCAACAGCGGCAAGTAAAGAACCAAAGGTAAAATCAGCTGAAAAGAAAAAGCCCACTAAAACAAAATCAAGTGCTACTGGTGAGAAAAAAGTTAAGAAAGTCTCTGGTGAAAAGAAATTGAAAAAGGCTTCTTCTGCTGCCAGTGGTACGAAAAAAAGTGTTGAAAAGAAAAAAGTTGAAAAATCAAAAGTGAAAAGTATCAAAAAGACGAGTGTTGTTAAAGCTAAGCCAACAAAACCAAAGGCAGCTGCTCCAAAAGCAAAAGTACCAAAAGCTAAATCAACAACAACGTCTGTTGCAAAACCAAAAAAAGTAGCTGCTGCTAAAAAAGCAAAGAAATAAATTTCTAAGTATGTACATATACTTAAGAAATTCACAATACAAAGTCCTTTTCAGGACTACAATTATATAATTTTTGAGATATGAAAATGATTTCAACCATACACACATTATTACCTTAATAAATTTTATTTATGTTCAAATAATTTTCAAGTTTCATGAAAAATAAAAACAAACAAACACACGCACACACATTCTACACATTAGTATGTGAAAGAAAAATTCTCACATATTTATGCGTATGCGTATAAAACGAAGATGCATAAGCACAAACATATGTATATACGTATAAAATGAACGTGTATATATTTTGTATGTATGTACGTTTACATGTACAAAACAATTATATTTGGATCAGAATAAAAACTCTTATAAAATCTTTTTTGCGGCCCTGAAAAGGGCCATTTTGTTTATGTGCGTCACACACATAATGTATTAAAAAAAAAATTATTTTGAACTTGTGTATTTAGTTACTGCCTTGGTTCCTTCACTAACAGCGTGCTTGGCAAGTTCACCAGGCAACAATAAACGTACTGCAGTTTGGATCTCCCGACTGGTAATTGTTGAACGTTTATTATAATGAGCTAAACGTGATGCCTCAGCAGCGATCCTTTCGAAAATATCATTTACGAAACTGTTCATAATGCTCATTGCCTTTGAAGAAATTCCAGTATCTGGATGAACTTGTTTCAACACTTTGTAAATGTAGATGGCGTAACTTTCCTTCCTCTTGCGCTTCTTTTTCTTGTCATTTTTAGTGATATTTTTTTGGGCCTTACCAGCCTTTTTCGCTGCTTTTCCACTAGTCTTAGGCGGCATTTTTATTTTTTTTATTCACTTCAAACACTTTTTCACTTTAATTCACTCTGTACGAGGGACTCTGACAGACTGTTGAAAATTTCTCAAATACCCTACACTATTATTCATTAAGTGAACGAGAATTTCTCATACTCATACTATTACAAAGGTGCTATCGTGGCGTCCATTCGCTAGCATAAATATGAGAGCACCCCTGTGCGAATGCTCATTCAACATTCAACACTCGCGTGTGAAAAGTTCTGTGGTAGTGTTTCTAAATAAAAAAATAAAATAAAAATGTCTGGTCGTGGTAAAGGTGGAAAAGTGAAGGGAAAGGCAAAGTCCCGCTCAAATCGTGCTGGATTACAATTTCCAGTTGGACGTATTCATCGTTTGTTGCGCAAAGGTAATTATGCCGAACGTGTTGGTGCCGGTGCTCCAGTATATCTTGCAGCTGTAATGGAATATTTGGCTGCTGAAGTTTTGGAATTGGCGGGAAATGCAGCACGTGATAATAAGAAGACAAGAATTATTCCACGTCATTTACAATTGGCAATTCGTAATGACGAAGAATTAAATAAACTTTTATCTGGCGTAACAATTGCTCAAGGTGGTGTTCTTCCAAATATTCAAGCTGTTTTATTGCCAAAGAAAACCGAAAAGAGTGCTTAAAATATGGGTTAAATACGAATTTTGACAAACAAAATATAATAAACCGTCCTTTTAAGGACGACAAATTAATTCGTTAAGAATATTATGTTTTCAATAATTTAAAATAATACAAAATTCATATACATTCTGTTGCACACAATCATTTCTTATTGTCATTCATACATACAGAGCTGCCACTTGATTGCCATGAAACTAAACGCGCCTAATTTTTTTTTTATTCTAAAGAAATAAATGTGAGCAAATATATTCAATTTTCGTTCGTGTACGTTAAAAAATAGCCGTATCTCGCAAAAACAGAGCGCTCCGCTGTCAGATACTCTCTGAATTTAGTAAAAATATCAAATAATTTTCATGTACACAAACGGTATGAAGAATTTTTAAAGTACCCAGTGTGGCAACACTGTATTTGAACAAAAAATACATACAAACAGCACGGAATCTATGAAATACGCTCTATGACATGCCGCCATTTTGCTTCATTTATTGAAATGACGCCATAAAGGTGTGTGTGTGTGTGTTTCTGAGAAGTCATGACATCACACACAAATGCCAATGGAAATATGACATTTTTGATTTTAATTTTTTACACATACATACTAAAACAAATTGTTTTATTGATCAATTATCACTTAAGGAACTTTTTTGTGGTCCTGAAAAGGACCGATTGTTGGCAATACAAAAAAATATATTGCAAAATTTTATATGATTTAACCTCCGAAACCGTAGAGAGTGCGTCCTTGTCTCTTCAATGCATATACAACATCCATCGCAGTAACTGTTTTACGCTTAGCATGTTCAGTATATGTAACAGCATCACGAATCACATTTTCCAAAAATACCTTCAATACTCCACGTGTTTCTTCATAAATTAAACCAGATATACGTTTCACTCCACCACGTCGAGCCAAACGACGAATTGCAGGTTTAGTTATACCTTGGATATTATCACGTAACACTTTACGATGACGTTTAGCGCCACCTTTTCCCAATCCCTTTCCTCCTTTACCACGACCAGTCATTTTTCACAATTTTTTTTACTTTTGTTTTACTTCAAGAACAGCACTGTATGAAATTCAAATCACTTCTGATTCCCGCTGAAGGTGCGCACCTATTTATATTTGTTTCCTTATTGTTTCTGATTGGGGAACAGCGAATAGGGGAAATTGTGTTAGTATTCAATGTGAAAGAAAACATAAGAACCGAAACAAACAATCTACTAAATTTGATATTTGTCAGTGCTATTTTAAAATATCTATATATATAATCAGTGAAGTGAAGTGAATTGAATTGCAATTGCAAAAAAAATAGTGAAAAACGTATAATGGCTCGTACCAAGCAAACTGCCCGAAAATCAACTGGTGGTAAAGCACCCAGAAAGCAATTGGCAACAAAGGCTGCCCGCAAGAGTGCTCCAGCTACTGGTGGTGTTAAGAAACCACATCGTTATCGTCCTGGTACTGTTGCTCTTCGTGAAATTCGTCGTTATCAAAAGAGTACTGAATTACTGATCCGTAAATTGCCTTTCCAACGTTTGGTTCGTGAAATTGCTCAAGATTTTAAAACTGATTTACGTTTTCAAAGTTCCGCAGTGATGGCACTCCAAGAAGCTAGTGAAGCATACTTGGTTGGTCTATTTGAAGATACCAATTTGTGCGCAATTCACGCTAAGCGAGTGACAATTATGCCAAAAGATATTCAGTTGGCTCGTCGTATTCGTGGTGAACGTGCTTAAATATTGAATAATATTTTCTTTTTTAATCGGTCCTTTTCAGGACCACAAATATTAACAAAGAGATTTTCACGAATTCAATTGAGAAACTTACATTTTCACCAGTAGGATAATGCATTGACAAATATATATATTTAATGAGAAGGGAGAGTTGTTTTACTTCCATATTCTATTCTCTTTATTTACAAACGTATGTATATATATATATACATATATATATATTTATATATAAAAACGCCAAAGGTACCTAATTGTTCAAATGAAAACGATTTATCACACAAGAATTCAGAAATTCAAAAGCTGTATGTCTGTATGCCCTGCTTTAAATGCAAATGAATTAGTAAAATGAAAAGAAAATTTGATTATGTATTTCTAGGAAAGTTCATATAATAATGTTGCTATATAGAAAAAGAAAACTTGAAGCATTCTAACTGTCGTGTATATGAAAATTCGTATGATGCGAGTGAAATATGAAATTGCCTTTGTCAATAAATATCATTTACATCCTATTCATATATTGTGTGAATGTAAAACAATTCCACACAAAAGAACAAATCATATGTATTTATATGTATATATATACATATGCAGATATGTATATATACATGCCTCTGTATATATATATATGCAAAAATATGAATAGTATTCAACTTCAAACATATCCCTTTAAGAATAAACTTCTACAATGAATTAATTACTCCCTGAAAGTTGACAATATCTTAAAATACAAACCAAGTATGTGTATAATTTTTATACATTTAAGCATTATCATACTTATATATATATAATAATAACGAAAAAGACTGATTAGTTTTTACCTTAATAATAACTTATAAAAATTTAAAGGCCGTACTACAAAAATAACATATTTTCAACACGCATATTCCTAGTCAGATATGACATAATTACATCAGTCTTTAACATAATTTTAATACGTTTCCACTACAAATAGTGAATTCTAAATAGAATGTTACATTCTTCATTTTATAACATTTACATATACGCATATATAATATTTAAAAATCAGATATTGAAATAAAATCCTTTTTAAACAAATCAAAATCATTAACTGAAAGGGAAAAGATCGTTTCATATCTGAACAATGTTTCATTTAATTTATATTGAAAGATTCGTATTCCACATATAAATCTGCATTTGTATTAAAATATGAAATACATAGTATGTATTCAAATACAAAAAAACACTAGAACAATTATAATTGTTTAAATAATTGCATATTTTAATGCATATGGTATGATAATTTTACGAAACACATACTTTAATACGTTCAAAACGTCGTACTGGGATTAAAATTTCTTTTGGAAATATTTGTGCTTGAAGAACGTTAATATAAGGAATATGTTAAAATAATAATTTGTTATAAATTTTATTTCATACATATAAAAAAGTAATTTTTTCAATGAAATCAAAGTATACAACTAGTCAAATATGCTCAAATAAATATAAATTTTGCGTACCCTTCTACTTGTTGATTCTCATACAGTTAAGAGCGCGAGACATTTATCAGTAGCATAAAAAACCATTCAGTGAATACCAAGTGTTTGTCTAGTAAAGACGAGTGTAAAAGTAAAAGAAAAAAAAAAAAACAATAATTAAAATGGCTGATACAGTTACTGCTGCTGCTCCCGCAATTGTTGCAGAGAAGAAGGCAAAGAAGGCTCCAGCTGCTGGTTCGAAAAAACCAAAATCAACTCCAACTCATCCCCCAACACAGCAAATGGTAGATGCAGCAATCAAAACATTGAAAGAACGTGGCGGTTCATCACTTTTGGCAATTAAAAAGTACATCGCGGCTACATATAAAGTTGATGTACAAAAACTTGCTCCATTTATTAAGAAATATTTAAAAGGTGCTGTAGTTAGTGGAAAATTAGTGCAAACAAAAGGAAAAGGTGCAGCTGGATCATTTAAATTGTCAACAGCGGCAAGTAAAGAACCAAAGGTAAAATCAGCTGAAAAGAAAAAGCCCACTAAAACAAAATCAAGTGCTACTGGTGAGAAAAAAGTTAAGAAAGTCTCTGGTGAAAAGAAATTGAAAAAGGCTTCTTCTGCTGCCAGTGGTACGAAAAAAAGTGTTGAAAAGAAAAAAGTTGAAAAATCAAAAGTGAAAAGTATCAAAAAGACGAGTGTTGTTAAAGCTAAGCCAACAAAACCAAAGGCAGCTGCTCCAAAAGCAAAAGTACCAAAAGCTAAATCAACAACAACGTCTGTTGCAAAACCAAAAAAAGTAGCTGCTGCTAAAAAAGCAAAGAAATAAATTTCTAAGTATGTACATATACTTAAGAAATTCACAATACAAAGTCCTTTTCAGGACTACAATTATATAATTTTTGAGATATGAAAATGATTTCAACCATACACACATTATTACCTTAATAAATTTTATTTATGTTCAAATAATTTTCAAGTTTCATGAAAAATAAAAACAAACAAACACACGCACACACATTCTACACATTAGTATGTGAAAGAAAAATTCTCACATATTTATGCGTATGCGTATAAAACGAAGATGCATAAGCACAAACATATGTATATACGTATAAAATGAACGTGTATATATTTTGTATGTATGTACGTTTACATGTACAAAACAATTATATTTGGATCAGAATAAAAACTCTTATAAAATCTTTTTTGCGGCCCTGAAAAGGGCCATTTTGTTTATGTGCGTCACACACATAATGTATTAAAAAAAAAATTATTTTGAACTTGTGTATTTAGTTACTGCCTTGGTTCCTTCACTAACAGCGTGCTTGGCAAGTTCACCAGGCAACAATAAACGTACTGCAGTTTGGATCTCCCGACTGGTAATTGTTGAACGTTTATTATAATGAGCTAAACGTGATGCCTCAGCAGCGATCCTTTCGAAAATATCATTTACGAAACTGTTCATAATGCTCATTGCCTTTGAAGAAATTCCAGTATCTGGATGAACTTGTTTCAACACTTTGTAAATGTAGATGGCGTAACTTTCCTTCCTCTTGCGCTTCTTTTTCTTGTCATTTTTAGTGATATTTTTTTGGGCCTTACCAGCCTTTTTCGCTGCTTTTCCACTAGTCTTAGGCGGCATTTTTATTTTTTTTATTCACTTCAAACACTTTTTCACTTTAATTCACTCTGTACGAGGGACTCTGACAGACTGTTGAAAATTTAATTAATTAATTAATTAGCTTTATTTTTAAGATGTCGTACTATTTACAATATGACTTATAGCTAGACTTATATCTAAGTTAAAGAAAGTGTCGGCTCAACAAAAGGGGCCCAACGTATTTCAAATGTCTTAAAACTATTATAACAATTATAATATATTTGACGTGCTAATTATGTAAATGTGGGATGGAGTTTAAATATATATGAATGTATATATATCTGACGGTTTATTGTTTTGGGGGGTAAAGGGTATAACAATTTTATTTAAGACCTAACCTCGGTAGTGTCCCGAGGTATTCTTTGCATAAAATGTTGCAGCTGGGTTGAAAACTTCCTGGAATCTCGAATCTGAAATTGCTCTCACATGCAGGTATCGGTGACTCCGCTCCATAGGCTGTTGTAAGATGTCCTGTATCTCCGGGTTTGGATGGTCATTGATGGAACCAAGAAAATTCCTGGTTAGCTGCAGGGTATATTCGTCCAGCGGGGTGATCCTTGCCTCCTGGTAAAGTTGTTCATTGGGGACATACTTAATGCTCGATGGAATTCGGTACTGTCCAGTACACATCCGGAGAATCTTCCTCTCAAACAAGCAGATTTTCTTCATGGCTGTTGGGTTTATAGTAAACCAAACTGGAAACCCGTAAGTGATTACTGGTCTTATGAGCTGTTTATAAATAAGCAGCTTTGTCCTTTGGCTAAGACCAGTTCTCCTCCTTAGAAGTGGGTTCACTGAATGAAGCGCAAATGCTGCTCGTCTCAGCGTGATGTCCGCATGGTTTTTGAATTTAAATCTGCTCGTAAAGTTGATTCCCAAGTACTTGGCATCATTTCTGGCAGTCACTGTTGTATTGTCCGGGAGTGAAATCGTGATGTTGTTGCAGATCGTTGCGAAGTTTCGTCTTGATGATGCTGGCGTCCTAAAACAGATGAGTTCTGTCTTGCTGCTGTTCACCTTCAGTCCCCACTTGAGAAAGTAGTCCCAAAGGTCATGGATCCGTTGTTGTATCCTTCTAGCCGCTATTTCGGGTGATAGTGAAGTAGCGTATGACAGGGAATCATCCGCATATAGAAGCGTCTTGCATCCACTTCCATTTATTGGCTGATCAGCTGTAAAAAGGTTGAACAGCACTGGTCCCATCCTCGAGCCTTGTGGAACTCCAGCGTTGATGGCCTTCATCGTGGATTTTGCTTTGCCGATCTGCACAGAGAAAGTTCTGTCCTTCAGAAAACTGTGGATTATCTTCACCAGATGGGTCGGAAAACCAAAACCAAGGAGCTTGTAAACAAGCCCTTTGACCCATACGGTATCGAAGGCCTTTTCAATGTCCAACAGGCATGCTACCGTTGTTTCCTTTTTGTTTAGTCCACGAGTGATGTCGCTGTGTAGCCTAAGCAGAGGATGTAGGGTGCTGTGTCTGGGACGGAAACCGAACTGGAACGGTGGGAGAATCCGGAGTTCTTCACTTAGCACGTTGATTTTCTTAAGGATAATCGATTCCAACACCTTACTTACGCAAGAAAGTAGGGCGATAGGACGATATCCATCCACGCATGTGTGGTTGCCTTTTTTTGGGACTGGAACCACCTTGGCTACTTTCCAGGAAGTTGGAAAGTAGCTATTGTTCAGGCAATTGTTGAAGACAATCGTCAGCAGCAACAGCGCCAAATTCGGCAATTTCTTTAGTAAGAAATTGGAGATTTGGTCGTTACCAGACGACTTCTTCGCATTACCAGAACTGATGATGTCCCTGACTTCCTCAATTGTTGTGAATGTGTCGCCATTCATAGGGATCGCGGATGTGTTGGTCTCATTGAAAGATGTAATGCTCTCGTTGAGATCAGACACCGCGGATACCCTTGAGTCGACTTCATGAAGAAAGCCAGGTAGATGTGTGGGTGGCCGGTCTTTAAAGGCAGCTTGGAAGTGTGCTGCAAATGCTTCTGCCTTGTCGTCGTCCGTGGTGACACTCCGGTTTCCGTGGGTTATGGTATCTGGCAGACTTTTCCTTTTTCCCGTAATTCGTCCAATGTGGCGAAAAACATCGGGACCCGGTTTTATGTCTTCTAGTCTTCTTTGGAACTCCTCCTCGTGGTAATTCTTAACGGCTCGTTGGAACATTGTATTAGTACAATTGAGTTGAGATTGAGTAGCTCTGTACTCGTCATTCTCCGTGTTCCACGTCCTTTGCAAAATCCTTTGAAGGCGCTTCCGAAGTCTCTGTCGGTGATTGTATATGGCTTGGATGTGTGGCGGAAGGTGTCCGTATTTATCCTTGGTGGTCCTTGGTCTTTTCTGTCTGTTCATCGCCCCATTAACAACCGCCTGAAAGTGCAAAATGGAGTCTTCGATGTCTGTATTGGTGAGATTGATATCCTCCCTAGGCAGCTGAAGTTCCTCCTCAACCTCGGACCTGAATCTAGCCCAGTCCATCTTGTTGAAGTCAGTATGCAGCTCAGGAACGGGTCTGCGTAAGCAAATCCGTTGGTTGAGCTGCATCCTCACTTCAACAGCCAAATGATCAGAATCACTATCGTGTGCTACACAAGAGTAGTTCTGAAAATCTGGAAGGATGTTAACCAAATTCGACGAGATTAAGAAGAAATCCAACATCGAGGGTGTTCTTGGGTAGGATTTCCGGGGCTGCGAGATAACTACAAGGGTGTGTAGAAGATAGTTATCATCCAACCACGCCTGTATACTCGCTCCTTGACTATTGGTGACATCGTCTTGCCATAGCGTGTTCCGTGCATTGAAGTCTCCTCCGATTATGCAGTAGGTGTATCGACTGCAGACGTTATTTAACACTGCCAGGTCATGTTGAATGTTGGCGGTAGTAGCTTGATTATGGTTGTAGATGGAAACAACTATCAGAGTTTCACACCTATTGATGTTTAATACAATGGCAGTTGCTTCCATCCATTGCAACCCTCTGATGTTCACTCGTCCATACTCCAGAGCTGCCTTTAATATGACTGCTGTCCCTCGTTTCCAGGATGATTTATCTTCCCTGATGACCGTATATCCCTCCGGGTTGTACAGGTTACGTGCACTGATGTTAGTTTCCTGTAAGAGAAGAATGTCTGGTTTTTTATTTTTTATGTAAAGGCTTAGTGCGCTCCTCTTGCCAACCGAGTAAATCGAGTTGACATTATAAGTGAACACACTAAGTGTATTTATTGCAGACATAGTGTAAAAATGAAGTTACACAGTACTGCTTTTTTCTCGTTATCCGATAGGGAGAGATAGTTCGGTGGAACTAGCTTCCTCGCGCTGGATACGACATCGGATAATTCTTTTCCGAAGAATCTGCGGGATTCTTCGAAAAAGATGGAGTTTGTCGAGGATTTTTCCGGGGAAGTCTTCTTCGGCACTGCAGTTTGATGTACTGCCTTGGACCTTGTATTTGTAGTTGTTGCCTTTTGTTCGGGTTTTTTAGAGCTGTTATTAAGAGCCGCTATTTGGGCGAAGCTTAGTCCAGCGGTGATTTGTTTTTTTGCTGATGCGGCCGCAAACTGATGTTGCGCCTTCTTCTTTTCAGCGGCCTTTTTTCTTTCTTCCAGCTTTTGTTTATAATAAGGGCATCCGCGGTAGTTTGCTGGGTGGCCTTCTTTCTTGCAGTTGACGCAGTATACCTTCGAATCCTGCTTGTTTCCATTCGTCCTTGGGCAGCTAAGTGGTCCGTGGTCCTCCTTGCATTTTACGCAACGGTACTTTTTGCCGCAGTTAGCTGCTACGTGGCCGTAATTTTGGCAATTTCTACATTGCCCTATTCCCTTGGTCTGGAATTTTTCCCAGTGAACTTTTTGGTTCAGTATGAGTGTTTTCTTGTAGATGGAGGGTAAGTCAGCCTCCTTATTTACTTCAACAACATAATTGTTGAAGCGTTTGTCGATCTTGTTTGACTTGAAGCTTGAAACTTTTAAGACCTGGATTCCCTCAGCCTTGAGAGCTTCTTCCACTTCTCCGGCGTCATATGAGTTATGAACACCCTTTAATGTGAGAAGAGTTTTCCTGTTCTCTTTCGGCGTATATGTGTGGAATTCAGTTTTTTGGTTTTTGAGGTATGTCCTTAATGTTTCGTAGTCCTCTTTATTGTTTGTTAAAATCACGGATTTGGTGGTGCTCAAATTTTTTATGGTGTATCCAATTTTGGCCGTACTTGCGTACTTTCCCATGTCTGCCACTTTAAGCCGGAAGCAGACAATTGGAGGCATGATTGAATGCCTCTTTGTACTGCCTGGATTTTTATTGTCTCCCATTAATCCTTTTGTGGTTGGTGTAGGTAGTCCTTTTGGTGTCGGGGTTTCCGGGTTCGTTTTCTTTGATGTACCTGCTGAAGTTGATGGTGCGTCTGCTGAAATTTTTGGTGCTGATTCTGAAATCTTCAGAGCTGCTGCTGAAGTACTTGGTGCTTTTGGTGAAAAAGGTGGGGGAGATCCAGACGTCTTCCTTCTCTTTGAACTTAGAGCAGGATACTCCTCCTCAGAGAGAAGGTTAACGTCCCTGCTGTTCTCCTCACACTTATCAATCTCTTCGTCCGAAAACTCAATGTCAGAAATAGTTTCTGACATTTCCTCTTCATGTGTCTTATTCCCCTCAGCTGCTGGCGGTAGTGGATCGTACAGTTGTCCACAATTACCCAGCCTTTGGTGGCAAATGGACGCGAAATCGGGTCCAAATTCGTGGACCAGGCGTCTGCAGCGAGTCTCGAACTCATCGCAGAGCTGCTGAGCCAGGGCTTTGGACCTCTCCTTCTTGCCCATTTCTGTCTACCTGAGCCTTCCTTTGCCGAATTTCTCTGGAAAAAGAAAAGGTTATAAAATGTGTTATAAAAATAACAGTTGTTGGTATGCGGATTAGTCTGTAATTGCTGCGTGCGCTCGGTGAAAGACGTCCGTTCGCAATGACTGACCGTCGATGACTGGATATGATATGTATATGATGAAAATTTCTCAAATACCCTACACTATTATTCATTAAGTGAACGAGAATTTCTCATACTCATACTATTACAAAGGTGCTATCGTGGCGTCCATTCGCTAGCATAAATATGAGAGCACCCCTGTGCGAATGCTCATTCAACATTCAACACTCGCGTGTGAAAAGTTCTGTGGTAGTGTTTCTAAATAAAAAAATAAAATAAAAATGTCTGGTCGTGGTAAAGGTGGAAAAGTGAAGGGAAAGGCAAAGTCCCGCTCAAATCGTGCTGGATTACAATTTCCAGTTGGACGTATTCATCGTTTGTTGCGCAAAGGTAATTATGCCGAACGTGTTGGTGCCGGTGCTCCAGTATATCTTGCAGCTGTAATGGAATATTTGGCTGCTGAAGTTTTGGAATTGGCGGGAAATGCAGCACGTGATAATAAGAAGACAAGAATTATTCCACGTCATTTACAATTGGCAATTCGTAATGACGAAGAATTAAATAAACTTTTATCTGGCGTAACAATTGCTCAAGGTGGTGTTCTTCCAAATATTCAAGCTGTTTTATTGCCAAAGAAAACCGAAAAGAGTGCTTAAAATATGGGTTAAATACGAATTTTGACAAACAAAATATAATAAACCGTCCTTTTAAGGACGACAAATTAATTCGTTAAGAATATTATGTTTTCAATAATTTAAAATAATACAAAATTCATATACATTCTGTTGCACACAATCATTTCTTATTGTCATTCATACATACAGAGCTGCCACTTGATTGCCATGAAACTAAACGCGCCTAATTTTTTTTTTATTCTAAAGAAATAAATGTGAGCAAATATATTCAATTTTCGTTCGTGTACGTTAAAAAATAGCCGTATCTCGCAAAAACAGAGCGCTCCGCTGTCAGATACTCTCTGAATTTAGTAAAAATATCAAATAATTTTCATGTACACAAACGGTATGAAGAATTTTTAAAGTACCCAGTGTGGCAACACTGTATTTGAACAAAAAATACATACAAACAGCACGGAATCTATGAAATACGCTCTATGACATGCCGCCATTTTGCTTCATTTATTGAAATGACGCCATAAAGGTGTGTGTGTGTGTGTTTCTGAGAAGTCATGACATCACACACAAATGCCAATGGAAATATGACATTTTTGATTTTAATTTTTTACACATACATACTAAAACAAATTGTTTTATTGATCAATTATCACTTAAGGAACTTTTTTGTGGTCCTGAAAAGGACCGATTGTTGGCAATACAAAAAAATATATTGCAAAATTTTATATGATTTAACCTCCGAAACCGTAGAGAGTGCGTCCTTGTCTCTTCAATGCATATACAACATCCATTGCAGTAACTGTTTTACGCTTAGCATGTTCAGTATATGTAACAGCATCACGAATCACATTTTCCAAAAATACCTTCAATACTCCACGTGTTTCTTCATAAATTAAACCAGATATACGTTTCACTCCACCACGTCGAGCCAAACGACGAATTGCAGGTTTAGTTATACCTTGGATATTATCACGTAACACTTTACGATGACGTTTAGCGCCACCTTTTCCCAATCCCTTTCCTCCTTTACCACGACCAGTCATTTTTCACAATTTTTTTTACTTTTGTTTTACTTCAAGAACAGCACTGTATGAAATTCAAATCACTTCTGATTCCCGCTGAAGGTGCGCACTTATTTATATTTGTTTCCTCATTGTTTCTGATTGGGGAACAGCGAATAGGGGAAATTGTGTTAGTATTCAATGTGAAAGAAAACATAAGAACCGAAACAAACAATCTACTAAATTTGATATTTGTCAGTGCTATTTTAAAATATCTATATATATAATCAGTGAAGTGAAGTGAATTGAATTGCAATTGCAAAAAAAATAGTGAAAAACGTATAATGGCTCGTACCAAGCAAACTGCCCGAAAATCAACTGGTGGTAAAGCACCCAGAAAGCAATTGGCAACAAAGGCTGCCCGCAAGAGTGCTCCAGCTACTGGTGGTGTTAAGAAACCACATCGTTATCGTCCTGGTACTGTTGCTCTTCGTGAAATTCGTCGTTATCAAAAGAGTACTGAATTACTGATCCGTAAATTGCCTTTCCAACGTTTGGTTCGTGAAATTGCTCAAGATTTTAAAACTGATTTACGTTTTCAAAGTTCCGCAGTGATGGCACTCCAAGAAGCTAGTGAAGCATACTTGGTTGGTCTATTTGAAGATACCAATTTGTGCGCAATTCACGCTAAGCGAGTGACAATTATGCCAAAAGATATTCAGTTGGCTCGTCGTATTCGTGGTGAACGTGCTTAAATATTGAATAATATTTTCTTTTTTAATCGGTCCTTTTCAGGACCACAAATATTAACAAAGAGATTTTCACGAATTCAATTGAGAAACTTACATTTTCACCAGTAGGATAATGCATTGACAAATATATATATTTAATGAGAAGGGAGAGTTGTTTTACTTCCATATTCTATTCTCTTTATTTACAAACGTATGTATATATATATATACATATATATATATTTATATATAAAAACGCCAAAGGTACCTAATTGTTCAAATGAAAACGATTTATCACACAAGAATTCAGAAATTCAAAAGCTGTATGTCTGTATGCCCTGCTTTAAATGCAAATGAATTAGTAAAATGAAAAGAAAATTTGATTATGTATTTCTAGGAAAGTTCATATAATAATGTTGCTATATAGAAAAAGAAAACTTGAAGCATTCTAACTGTCGTGTATATGAAAATTCGTATGATGCGAGTGAAATATGAAATTGCCTTTGTCAATAAATATCATTTACATCCTATTCATATATTGTGTGAATGTAAAACAATTCCACACAAAAGAACAAATCATATGTATTTATATGTATATATATACATATGCAGATATGTATATATACATGCCTCTGTATATATATATATGCAAAAATATGAATAGTATTCAACTTCAAACATATCCCTTTAAGAATAAACTTCTACAATGAATTAATTACTCCCTGAAAGTTGACAATATCTTAAAATACAAACCAAGTATGTGTAGAATTTTTATACATTTAAGCATTATCATACTTATATATATATAATAATAACGAAAAAGACTGATTAGTTTTTACCTTAATAATAACTTATAAAAATTTAAAGGCCGTACTACAAAAATAACATATTTTCAACACGCATATTCCTAGTCAGATATGACATAATTACATCAGTCTTTAACATAATTTTAATACGTTTCCACTACAAATAGTGAATTCTAAATAGAATGTTACATTCTTCATTTTATAACATTTACATATACGCATATATAATATTTAAAAATCAGATATTGAAATAAAATCCTTTTTAAACAAATCAAAATCATTAACTGAAAGGGAAAAGATCGTTTCATATCTGAACAATGTTTCATTTAATTTATATTGAAAGATTCGTATTCCACATATAAATCTGCATTTGTATTAAAATATGAAATACATAGTATGTATTCAAATACAAAAAAACACTAGAACAATTATAATTGTTTAAATAATTGCATATTTTAATGCATATGGTATGATAATTTTACGAAACACATACTTTAATACGTTCAAAACGTCGTACTGGGATTAAAATTTCTTTTGGAAATATTTGTGCTTGAAGAACGTTAATATAAGGAATATGTTAAAATAATAATTTGTTATAAATTTTATTTCATACATATAAAAAAGTAATTTTTTCAATGAAATCAAAGTATACAACTAGTCAAATATGCTCAAATAAATATAAATTTTGCGTACCCTTCTACTTGTTGATTCTCATACAGTTAAGAGCGCGAGACATTTATCAGTAGCATAAAAAACCATTCAGTGAATACCAAGTGTTTGTCTAGTAAAGACGAGTGTAAAAGTAAAAGAAAAAAAAAAAAACAATAATTAAAATGGCTGATACAGTTACTGCTGCTGCTCCCGCAATTGTTGCAGAGAAGAAGGCAAAGAAGGCTCCAGCTGCTGGTTCGAAAAAACCAAAATCAACTCCAACTCATCCCCCAACACAGCAAATGGTAGATGCAGCAATCAAAACATTGAAAGAACGTGGCGGTTCATCACTTTTGGCAATTAAAAAGTACATCGCGGCTACATATAAAGTTGATGTACAAAAACTTGCTCCATTTATTAAGAAATATTTAAAAGGTGCTGTAGTTAGTGGAAAATTAGTGCAAACAAAAGGAAAAGGTGCAGCTGGATCATTTAAATTGTCAACAGCGGCAAGTAAAGAACCAAAGGTAAAATCAGCTGAAAAGAAAAAGCCCACTAAAACAAAATCAAGTGCTACTGGTGAGAAAAAAGTTAAGAAAGTCTCTGGTGAAAAGAAATTGAAAAAGGCTTCTTCTGCTGCCAGTGGTACGAAAAAAAGTGTTGAAAAGAAAAAAGTTGAAAAATCAAAAGTGAAAAGTATCAAAAAGACGAGTGTTGTTAAAGCTAAGCCAACAAAACCAAAGGCAGCTGCTCCAAAAGCAAAAGTACCAAAAGCTAAATCAACAACAACGTCTGTTGCAAAACCAAAAAAAGTAGCTGCTGCTAAAAAAGCAAAGAAATAAATTTCTAAGTATGTACATATACTTAAGAAATTCACAATACAAAGTCCTTTTCAGGACTACAATTATATAATTTTTGAGATATGAAAATGATTTCAACCATACACACATTATTACCTTAATAAATTTTATTTATGTTCAAATAATTTTCAAGTTTCATGAAAAATAAAAACAAACAAACACACGCACACACATTCTACACATTAGTATGTGAAAGAAAAATTCTCACATATTTATGCGTATGCGTATAAAACGAAGATGCATAAGCACAAACATATGTATATACGTATAAAATGAACGTGTATATATTTTGTATGTATGTACGTTTACATGTACAAAACAATTATATTTGGATCAGAATAAAAACTCTTATAAAATCTTTTTTGCGGCCCTGAAAAGGGCCATTTTGTTTATGTGCGTCACACACATAATGTATTAAAAAAAAAATTATTTTGAACTTGTGTATTTAGTTACTGCCTTGGTTCCTTCACTAACAGCGTGCTTGGCAAGTTCACCAGGCAACAATAAACGTACTGCAGTTTGGATCTCCCGACTGGTAATTGTTGAACGTTTATTATAATGAGCTAAACGTGATGCCTCAGCAGCGATCCTTTCGAAAATATCATTTACGAAACTGTTCATAATGCTCATTGCCTTTGAAGAAATTCCAGTATCTGGATGAACTTGTTTCAACACTTTGTAAATGTAGATGGCGTAACTTTCCTTCCTCTTGCGCTTCTTTTTCTTGTCATTTTTAGTGATATTTTTTTGGGCCTTACCAGCCTTTTTCGCTGCTTTTCCACTAGTCTTAGGCGGCATTTTTATTTTTTTTATTCACTTCAAACACTTTTTCACTTTAATTCACTCTGTACGAGGGACTCTGACAGACTGTTGAAAATTTCTCAAATACCCTACACTATTATTCATTAAGTGAACGAGAATTTCTCATACTCATACTATTACAAAGGTGCTATCGTGGCGTCCATTCGCTAGCATAAATATGAGAGCACCCCTGTGCGAATGCTCATTCAACATTCAACACTCGCGTGTGAAAAGTTCTGTGGTAGTGTTTCTAAATAAAAAAATAAAATAAAAATGTCTGGTCGTGGTAAAGGTGGAAAAGTGAAGGGAAAGGCAAAGTCCCGCTCAAATCGTGCTGGATTACAATTTCCAGTTGGACGTATTCATCGTTTGTTGCGCAAAGGTAATTATGCCGAACGTGTTGGTGCCGGTGCTCCAGTATATCTTGCAGCTGTAATGGAATATTTGGCTGCTGAAGTTTTGGAATTGGCGGGAAATGCAGCACGTGATAATAAGAAGACAAGAATTATTCCACGTCATTTACAATTGGCAATTCGTAATGACGAAGAATTAAATAAACTTTTATCTGGCGTAACAATTGCTCAAGGTGGTGTTCTTCCAAATATTCAAGCTGTTTTATTGCCAAAGAAAACCGAAAAGAGTGCTTAAAATATGGGTTAAATACGAATTTTGACAAACAAAATATAATAAACCGTCCTTTTAAGGACGACAAATTAATTCGTTAAGAATATTATGTTTTCAATAATTTAAAATAATACAAAATTCATATACATTCTGTTGCACACAATCATTTCTTATTGTCATTCATACATACAGAGCTGCCACTTGATTGCCATGAAACTAAACGCGCCTAATTTTTTTTTTATTCTAAAGAAATAAATGTGAGCAAATATATTCAATTTTCGTTCGTGTACGTTAAAAAATAGCCGTATCTCGCAAAAACAGAGCGCTCCGCTGTCAGATACTCTCTGAATTTAGTAAAAATATCAAATAATTTTCATGTACACAAACGGTATGAAGAATTTTTAAAGTACCCAGTGTGGCAACACTGTATTTGAACAAAAAATACATACAAACAGCACGGAATCTATGAAATACGCTCTATGACATGCCGCCATTTTGCTTCATTTATTGAAATGACGCCATAAAGGTGTGTGTGTGTGTGTTTCTGAGAAGTCATGACATCACACACAAATGCCAATGGAAATATGACATTTTTGATTTTAATTTTTTACACATACATACTAAAACAAATTGTTTTATTGATCAATTATCACTTAAGGAACTTTTTTGTGGTCCTGAAAAGGACCGATTGTTGGCAATACAAAAAAATATATTGCAAAATTTTATATGATTTAACCTCCGAAACCGTAGAGAGTGCGTCCTTGTCTCTTCAATGCATATACAACATCCATCGCAGTAACTGTTTTACGCTTAGCATGTTCAGTATATGTAACAGCATCACGAATCACATTTTCCAAAAATACCTTCAATACTCCACGTGTTTCTTCATAAATTAAACCAGATATACGTTTCACTCCACCACGTCGAGCCAAACGACGAATTGCAGGTTTAGTTATACCTTGGATATTATCACGTAACACTTTACGATGACGTTTAGCGCCACCTTTTCCCAATCCCTTTCCTCCTTTACCACGACCAGTCATTTTTCACAATTTTTTTTACTTTTGTTTTACTTCAAGAACAGCACTGTATGAAATTCAAATCACTTCTGATTCCAATCAATTTTTCAATTTTTCTTTATTGAACAAAAAATATTTACAATTTCAAATTTTTAAGCTTAAGACTACAGTGAATATACATATATATGTGTCGGCTCAACAATAGGGGCCCGACGGATGAACGACTGTCTTACATAGTTTTAGTGTGTACAAGTGAATTATTTACAATATAACGATGTCCTGTCTTAACATCGGGGTGTTCAGATCCGTGTGTCGATGATGTTCCTTTGTGGGGGTGGGGAGGCGGGGTTGTTTTCCGGGTCAACCTCGATGGTAGGTTGTATCACTGCCGGAGAAGAAGTGATACGGCTCGCATGCAGAAGATGTCGGGGGGAAAATCTCTTCGTTTAACATGTTGTGTGCATTGAGAAATCGTTGTCCAGGGACTGAGCTCCTTAAGTTCCTGACGATTGGGTTAGGATGGATTTCCGTTTCGCATAGCTGCTTCTTGGAAAGTTGCACCAAGAACTGTTGCAGGGGGATGATGCGCGATTTTTCGTAGACCTTCTTGTTGTTATGATGTTTCATCCGGTCCTTGTCAAAGGTGAGACCGGTGCAGATTCGTAGTATCTTCCTTTCGAAGACCGATAGTTTCTCCATGCTGGTCTTGGAGATGCTATACCATACAGGAAAGCCATACGCTATAATGGGTCGTATGAGCTGCTTGTACAGTAATAGCTTCGTCTTCTCGGCAAGTCCGTTCTCACGTCGCATCAATGGGTAGATGCGATGGAAAGCGAAACTGGCCTTTTGAAGGGTCACTTTGGAGTGAGGATTGAACTTCAACCTCTCAGTGAAGTTCACTCCAAGATACTTCGCCTTGTCCGTTGTCGTTAGTGCTGTCCCGTTGGGTAGCACTACCTTTATGCTCCGGCATTTTCCGGCTGTTCGGGAACCTCGTTGTGTTGGTCTCCGCAGACACATGAGGACCGATTTATTGGTATTGATACGGATGCCCCACTTCTGATAGTAGAAGTAGAGCATCTCCAATTGTTGTTCGATCCTCCGCGCTGCTATCTGCGGTGACGGTGATGTTGAGTATGTTAACGAGTCGTCCGCGAACAGGCAACAGTTAACAGATGGCGATAATGGTGGTTGGTCTGCGGTGTAGATGTTGAACAGTATAGGTCCCAGTCGCGATCCCTGTGCAACGCCTGCCTGGATGTTCCTTGTTCTTGATTTGCTTCCTTCTATTTCCACATAGAATCTCCTGGCTTGAAGAAAACTGTGGATGATTGCGATGAGGTTAGAGGGAAATCTCATCAATTTGAGTTTAAAGATGAGACCCTCTATCCAAACCGTGTCGAAGGCCTTCTCAATATCCAAGAAGCATGCCACGGTGACTTGGTGATTGTTCAAACCAGCCACGACATCGTGATGAAACTTCATCAAAGGATGCAGAGTCGAGTGTTTTTCCCGGAATCCGAATTGGATGTCTGGGATGATGTTCGACTCCGTGCAGTGTTGTTTAATTTTCTGCACTAACAACCTTTCCAGGATTTTGCTCATATTGCTTAGCAGCGATATGGGTCTGTATCCGGTCACGTTGTTAGCGTCCTCTTTCTTGGGAATTGCAACAATTTTTGCCACTTTCCATCTGCTTGGGAAGTAGCAGTTGTTGATGCAATTGTTGATGATGATGGTTAGGAGTATCATCACGATGTGTGGCATCCGCTTAAGGACGAAGTTGGAAATTTTGTCCGGTCCGGTCGATTTCTTTGCCGCACTTCCATGTATGATTTCCTCGATTTCTTCTGCTGTTGTAAGCTCCTGGTTGTCCGTCGGGTCATCAGCTGGGTTGTCTTCACTGAAGTTGACTGTAGGTGCATATGGGTGTTGAATGCTGCTCACGTAGTCTCTCACTTCTGCCACGAAGTTCTGATCTTCCGGGGGCTTGGGCTTGAAACTGCTCTCGAAGTGAGATGCGAAAGCTTCTGCTTTCTCCTCTGGGGTGGTCGCATCTACTTCGTTTGCCTTTATGGTTGGTGGCAATTTCTTCCGTTTTCCGATGATCTCGTTGATTTTTTTGAAGGTATCTGGTCCCGGCCTTATTTTTTGGAGTTTATTTTGCAGGACCGTGTTATGGTGGTGTTGAACCGCATTGCGAAACATGATGTTTGTGCAGTTCAACTCGCTAAGAACGGTCTGGTATTCGCCATTTACCGTGTTCAGTTCGCGGCGGTAGATTCGCTGCAAACGTTTCCTCAATCTCTGCCTATGCTGGTAGAGGTTTTGGATATGAACTGGTAAATGGCTGTACCTGTCCCTATTTGTTCTTGGTCGCTTCTGCTCTTCTAAGGCGTTCTTGATTGTGTCCTCCAATCCATCGATAGCAGCGTCGATTTCCGTGTTGGTGAGATTCCTCGTCGGTGTTGGTATTTGGATATTCCCCAGGATATCCTCGTGCAGTTTTCTTACGTCCAGCTGATGGTAGTTGATGACATCCTCTTCTGGTCGGTTTATAGTAAATATTGGATGGTGAAGTTTTAAAACCAGTAGCACCGCCTCATGGTCGGAATCGCTTCCCACAGTCGTGCAGGAGAAGTTCCTTATTTCTGGCAGAATATTTACCAGATTGGACGTCCCCAGGAAGAAGTCCAGTGTCGATGGCGTTCTGGGGAAGGTTGGCGTTGGTTGCGAGATCACAACCAAGGAATGCCTTTCGGCATTATCCTCTAGCCATTTAACCATAATGTTCCCCGTCCTGTCAGCTTCTGTGTCCATCCACATTGTATGCCGTGCGTTGAAGTCTCCCCCTATGAGGCCATAGGTATGCCTTGAAACAAGGGCATTTAGGACTTCAAGATCGTGGCCCATAGAAGCACTGCTTCCTTCGTGGTTGTAAATGCTCAGCACCAACAACGTCTCTGTGGAGTTAACCTGGATTTCTATGCCGGTAGCTTCGATGCATCTCAGCTCCGGGATAACGACTTGTTTGGCAGCGATATTCTTCTTAATGAGGACGGCTGTACCCCGTTTCCCTTCGACACTGTCGGATCTGAAAAGAGAATAACCTTCGAAAGATACGTTATTTCGATGCTTGAGACAGGTTTCGCTAAGTAACACTATGTCAGGTTTGTTTGCTTTTAGGAAAAGACTAAAAGCAGATCGCCTGACTAGCGCGTACAATGAATTAACATTGTACGCGATTATGCGCAGTGTTTTTAAACGCATAATTTGAACAGGAATGCGGCTAGTGCCGCGGACTTTTCTTCCGTGCTCAAATTGCTATATCCTTTCGGTATAGCGCTTTTAGCTTTGATCATGAGCGACGGGAGGTCTTTTCCGAAGGTGTTAAACATTTCCTCTTCGAGGTTGATGTCCTTGGTGTTTTTTTCTGTCGTCCCTCTTGGCTGATTCGCTTTGGATGGCTTCGGTTGTGTTGGTTGCTCCTTTCGAGTGACAGTGTGTTTGCTCGTTGCGTTGAGCCTCGCCACGTCTGCAAAGCTTATTGAAGGCTTCGTTATAGTGCAGGCGGATTTTGCGGCAAATTCCTGCTGTGCTTTTTTCGCAGCTATGGCAGTGTTTTTTTCGGCTATCTTTGCCTTGTAGACAGGACAACCCTTGTAATTTGCAGGGTGTCCATTGGTTTTGCAGTTTGCACAGTACACCTCTGGTCCTGTGCTTTCCTTCCTCTTGCACTCTCCAGGCCCGTGCTTTGCGTTGCACTTGACGCATACGTATGGCATTCCGCAGTTCGTCGCGGTATGTCCATACCACTGGCAGTTTTTACATTGCCCGATGTCCTTGTTCTTGAAGTTTTCCCAGTGAACGCGCTGATTTAAGATCAGTGTCTTTTTGATGATCTCCGCGATTGGCTTGGTTTTTTCAACTTCCACCACGTGGCAGTTGAACCTCTTGTCAGTTCCCTTTGTCGATCTTATCGCCGATACTTTAATGGCTGGGATACCTTCTTTTTCGAGTTCCTCCTTGATCTCCTCATCAGTATACGAGGAGTGTATGCCTTTAACCACTAGGATGTTTTTCCTATCGGCTTTTGGCGTATATGTGAAGTGCTTGATGCACCTTTCCTTCAGGAATTCCTTCATTAGCTGGAATTCTTCCCGTGTCTTGACATTAATGACGGTCTTCCCGGTATTCAGGTTCTTGATTGTCAGGGTTATTTTATTGGCCCTGGCGTACCGTTGTATTTCGGCTACATTGGCCGAAAAGCAAGTGATGGGTGGCATTGCGGAGTTCCTGTTGTTGGTTGCTGGCGACGTTTCTTCCATTGTTGTTGGGATAGATGTAGCTGTTTGTGGCTGTATTGGTTCCGTCTTTTTCTTTTTGGGCCTGACTGGTTTAACGGGTGTAAATGCTTCATCATCCGTTGTTGGATAGACCGCTACTATCCTAGGCTTCTTCCTTTTCTTTGGTGGTGTCGTTATAGGCCTCTTTTGTCCTGGTTCGGGAGATGTGTTTTTCCGCACGTTAGTTGACTGTTCGTTGGTTGGTTGTTTACCTGGGTCTTCATTCTTTTCGGGGTTCAGGGTGTGTTCCTCCTCTTGGGCAACTTCCTTCAGGATTTCCCTCGCTAAGGAGGGAAAAAGGGGCCCTGTTGCGCTTCTCAATTCTTGGAAGAGACCCTTAATTGAAGCAGTAATTGCTTCAATAATTTTTGGGTCAATTTCCATTCTTGGAATCCCACTTGTAACCTGTTTTCGGGTTTTTCCTTGTAGGTAGTGCAATAAACTTTGTTTATTGCTCACTAAATGCTTTGTTGGTAGTTTTATTTTTGTTATTTTTAGTAATTAAAATTACTGAGCGGCACGTCCGTTCGGTTTGAGTGTCAGTTATAGACTGCTGATTCCCGCTGAAGGTGCGCACCTATTTATATTTGTTTCCTCATTGTTTCTGATTGGGGAACAGCGAATAGGGGAAATTGTGTTAGTAATCATTGTGAAAGAAAACATAAGAGCAGAAACAAACAATCTACTGAATTTGATATTTGTCAGTGCTATTTTAAAATATCTATATATATAATCAGTGAAGTGAAGTGAAGTGAATTGAATTGCAATTGCAAAAAAATAGTGAAAAACTTATAATGGCTCGTACCAAGCAAACTGCCCGAAAATCAACTGGTGGTAAAGCACCCAGAAAGCAATTGGCAACAAAGGCTGCCCGCAAGAGTGCTCCAGCTACTGGTGGTGTTAAGAAACCACATCGTTATCGTCCTGGTACTGTTGCTCTTCGTGAAATTCGTCGTTATCAAAAGAGTACTGAATTACTGATCCGTAAATTGCCTTTCCAACGTTTGGTTCGTGAAATTGCTCAAGATTTTAAAACTGATTTACGTTTTCAAAGTTCCGCAGTGATGGCACTCCAAGAAGCTAGTGAAGCATACTTGGTTGGTCTATTTGAAGATACCAATTTGTGCGCAATTCACGCTAAGCGAGTGACAATTATGCCAAAAGATATTCAGTTGGCTCGTCGTATTCGTGGTGAACGTGCTTAAATATTGAATAATATTTTCTTTTTTAATCGGTCCTTTTCAGGACCACAAATATTAACAAAGAGATTTTCACGAATTCAATTGAGAAACTTACATTTTCACCAGTAGGATAATGCATTGACAAATATATATATTTAATGAGAAGGGAGAGTTGTTTTACTTCCATATTCTATTCTCTTTATTTACAAACGTATGTATATATATATATACATATATATATATTTATATATAAAAACGCCAAAGGTACCTAATTGTTCAAATGAAAACGATTTATCACACAAGAATTCAGAAATTCAAAAGCTGTATGTCTGTATGCCCTGCTTTAAATGCAAATGAATTAGTAAAATGAAAAGAAAATTTGATTATGTATTTCTAGGAAAGTTCATATAATAATGTTGCTATATAGAAAAAGAAAACTTGAAGCATTCTAACTGTCGTGTATATGAAAATTCGTATGATGCGAGTGAAATATGAAATTGCCTTTGTCAATAAATATCATTTACATCCTATTCATATATTGTGTGAATGTAAAACAATTCCACACAAAAGAACAAATCATATGTATTTATATGTATATATATACATATGCAGATATGTATATATACATGCCTCTGTATATATATATATGCAAAAATATGAATAGTATTCAACTTCAAACATATCCCTTTAAGAATAAACTTCTACAATGAATTAATTACTCCCTGAAAGTTGACAATATCTTAAAATACAAACCAAGTATGTGTAGAATTTTTATACATTTAAGCATTATCATACTTATATATATATAATAATAACGAAAAAGACTGATTAGTTTTTACCTTAATAATAACTTATAAAAATTTAAAGGCCGTACTACAAAAATAACATATTTTCAACACGCATATTCCTAGTCAGATATGACATAATTACATCAGTCTTTAACATAATTTTAATACGTTTCCACTACAAATAGTGAATTCTAAATAGAATGTTACATTCTTCATTTTATAACATTTACATATACGCATATATAATATTTAAAAATCAGATATTGAAATAAAATCCTTTTTAAACAAATCAAAATCATTAACTGAAAGGGAAAAGATCGTTTCATATCTGAACAATGTTTCATTTAATTTATATTGAAAGATTCGTATTCCACATATAAATCTGCATTTGTATTAAAATATGAAATACATAGTATGTATTCAAATACAAAAAAACACTAGAACAATTATAATTGTTTAAATAATTGCATATTTTAATGCATATGGTATGATAATTTTACGAAACACATACTTTAATACGTTCAAAACGTCGTACTGGGATTAAAATTTCTTTTGGAAATATTTGTGCTTGAAGAACGTTAATATAAGGAATATGTTAAAATAATAATTTGTTATAAATTTTATTTCATACATATAAAAAAGTAATTTTTTCAATGAAATCAAAGTATACAACTAGTCAAATATGCTCAAATAAATATAAATTTTGCGTACCCTTCTACTTGTTGATTCTCATACAGTTAAGAGCGCGAGACATTTATCAGTAGCATAAAAAACCATTCAGTGAATACCAAGTGTTTGTCTAGTAAAGACGAGTGTAAAAGTAAAAGAAAAAAAAAAAAACAATAATTAAAATGGCTGATACAGTTACTGCTGCTGCTCCCGCAATTGTTGCAGAGAAGAAGGCAAAGAAGGCTCCAGCTGCTGGTTCGAAAAAACCAAAATCAACTCCAACTCATCCCCCAACACAGCAAATGGTAGATGCAGCAATCAAAACATTGAAAGAACGTGGCGGTTCATCACTTTTGGCAATTAAAAAGTACATCGCGGCTACATATAAAGTTGATGTACAAAAACTTGCTCCATTTATTAAGAAATATTTAAAAGGTGCTGTAGTTAGTGGAAAATTAGTGCAAACAAAAGGAAAAGGTGCAGCTGGATCATTTAAATTGTCAACAGCGGCAAGTAAAGAACCAAAGGTAAAATCAGCTGAAAAGAAAAAGCCCACTAAAACAAAATCAAGTGCTACTGGTGAGAAAAAAGTTAAGAAAGTCTCTGGTGAAAAGAAATTGAAAAAGGCTTCTTCTGCTGCCAGTGGTACGAAAAAAAGTGTTGAAAAGAAAAAAGTTGAAAAATCAAAAGTGAAAAGTATCAAAAAGACGAGTGTTGTTAAAGCTAAGCCAACAAAACCAAAGGCAGCTGCTCCAAAAGCAAAAGTACCAAAAGCTAAATCAACAACAACGTCTGTTGCAAAACCAAAAAAAGTAGCTGCTGCTAAAAAAGCAAAGAAATAAATTTCTAAGTATGTACATATACTTAAGAAATTCACAATACAAAGTCCTTTTCAGGACTACAATTATATAATTTTTGAGATATGAAAATGATTTCAACCATACACACATTATTACCTTAATAAATTTTATTTATGTTCAAATAATTTTCAAGTTTCATGAAAAATAAAAACAAACAAACACATTTTACACATTCTACACATTAGTATGTGAAAGAAAAATTCTCACATATTTATGCGTATGCGTATAAAACGAAGATGCATAAGCACAAACATATGTATATACGTATAAAATGAACGTGTATATATTTTGTATGTATGTACGTTTACATGTACAAAACAATTATATTTGGATCAGAATAAAAACTCTTATAAAATCTTTTTTGCGGCCCTGAAAAGGGCCATTTTGTTTATGTGCGTCACACACATAATGTATTAAAAAAAAAATTATTTTGAACTTGTGTATTTAGTTACTGCCTTGGTTCCTTCACTAACAGCGTGCTTGGCAAGTTCACCAGGCAACAATAAACGTACTGCAGTTTGGATCTCCCGACTGGTAATTGTTGAACGTTTATTATAATGAGCTAAACGTGATGCCTCAGCAGCGATCCTTTCGAAAATATCATTTACGAAACTGTTCATAATGCTCATTGCCTTTGAAGAAATTCCAGTATCTGGATGAACTTGTTTCAACACTTTGTAAATGTAGATGGCGTAACTTTCCTTCCTCTTGCGCTTCTTTTTCTTGTCATTTTTAGTGATATTTTTTTGGGCCTTACCAGCCTTTTTCGCTGCTTTTCCACTAGTCTTAGGCGGCATTTTTATTTTTTTTATTCACTTCAAACACTTTTTCACTTTAATTCACTCTGTACGAGGGACTCTGACAGACTGTTGAAAATTTCTCAAATACCCTACACTATTATTCATTAAGTGAACGAGAATTTCTCATACTCATACTATTACAAAGGTGCTATCGTGGCGTCCATTCGCTAGCATAAATATGAGAGCACCCCTGTGCGAATGCTCATTCAACATTCAACACTCGCGTGTGAAAAGTTCTGTGGTAGTGTTTCTAAATAAAAAAATAAAATAAAAATGTCTGGTCGTGGTAAAGGTGGAAAAGTGAAGGGAAAGGCAAAGTCCCGCTCAAATCGTGCTGGATTACAATTTCCAGTTGGACGTATTCATCGTTTGTTGCGCAAAGGTAATTATGCCGAACGTGTTGGTGCCGGTGCTCCAGTATATCTTGCAGCTGTAATGGAATATTTGGCTGCTGAAGTTTTGGAATTGGCGGGAAATGCAGCACGTGATAATAAGAAGACAAGAATTATTCCACGTCATTTACAATTGGCAATTCGTAATGACGAAGAATTAAATAAACTTTTATCTGGCGTAACAATTGCTCAAGGTGGTGTTCTTCCAAATATTCAAGCTGTTTTATTGCCAAAGAAAACCGAAAAGAGTGCTTAAAATATGGGTTAAATACGAATTTTGACAAACAAAATATAATAAACCGTCCTTTTAAGGACGACAAATTAATTCGTTAAGAATATTATGTTTTCAATAATTTAAAATAATACAAAATTCATATACATTCTGTTGCACACAATCATTTCTTATTGTCATTCATACATACAGAGCTGCCACTTGATTGCCATGAAACTAAACGCGCCTAATTTTTTTTTTATTCTAAAGAAATAAATGTGAGCAAATATATTCAATTTTCGTTCGTGTACGTTAAAAAATAGCCGTATCTCGCAAAAACAGAGCGCTCCGCTGTCAGATACTCTCTGAATTTAGTAAAAATATCAAATAATTTTCATGTACACAAACGGTATGAAGAATTTTTAAAGTACCCAGTGTGGCAACACTGTATTTGAACAAAAAATACATACAAACAGCACGGAATCTATGAAATACGCTCTATGACATGCCGCCATTTTGCTTCATTTATTGAAATGACGCCATAAAGGTGTGTGTGTGTGTGTTTCTGAGAAGTCATGACATCACACACAAATGCCAATGGAAATATGACATTTTTGATTTTAATTTTTTACACATACATACTAAAACAAATTGTTTTATTGATCAATTATCACTTAAGGAACTTTTTTGTGGTCCTGAAAAGGACCGATTGTTGGCAATACAAAAAAATATATTGCAAAATTTTATATGATTTAACCTCCGAAACCGTAGAGAGTGCGTCCTTGTCTCTTCAATGCATATACAACATCCATTGCAGTAACTGTTTTACGCTTAGCATGTTCAGTATATGTAACAGCATCACGAATCACATTTTCCAAAAATACCTTCAATACTCCACGTGTTTCTTCATAAATTAAACCAGATATACGTTTCACTCCACCACGTCGAGCCAAACGACGAATTGCAGGTTTAGTTATACCTTGGATATTATCACGTAACACTTTACGATGACGTTTAGCGCCACCTTTTCCCAATCCCTTTCCTCCTTTACCACGACCAGTCATTTTTCACAATTTTTTTTACTTTTGTTTTACTTCAAGAACAGCACTGTATGAAATTCAAATCACTTCTGATTCCCGCTGAAGGTGCGCACTTATTTATATTTGTTTCCTCATTGTTTCTGATTGGGGAACAGCGAATAGGGGAAATTGTGTTAGTATTCAATGTGAAAGAAAACATAAGAACCGAAACAAACAATCTACTAAATTTGATATTTGTCAGTGCTATTTTAAAATATCTATATATATAATCAGTGAAGTGAAGTGAATTGAATTGCAATTGCAAAAAAAATAGTGAAAAACGTATAATGGCTCGTACCAAGCAAACTGCCCGAAAATCAACTGGTGGTAAAGCACCCAGAAAGCAATTGGCAACAAAGGCTGCCCGCAAGAGTGCTCCAGCTACTGGTGGTGTTAAGAAACCACATCGTTATCGTCCTGGTACTGTTGCTCTTCGTGAAATTCGTCGTTATCAAAAGAGTACTGAATTACTGATCCGTAAATTGCCTTTCCAACGTTTGGTTCGTGAAATTGCTCAAGATTTTAAAACTGATTTACGTTTTCAAAGTTCCGCAGTGATGGCACTCCAAGAAGCTAGTGAAGCATACTTGGTTGGTCTATTTGAAGATACCAATTTGTGCGCAATTCACGCTAAGCGAGTGACAATTATGCCAAAAGATATTCAGTTGGCTCGTCGTATTCGTGGTGAACGTGCTTAAATATTGAATAATATTTTCTTTTTTAATCGGTCCTTTTCAGGACCACAAATATTAACAAAGAGATTTTCACGAATTCAATTGAGAAACTTACATTTTCACCAGTAGGATAATGCATTGACAAATATATATATTTAATGAGAAGGGAGAGTTGTTTTACTTCCATATTCTATTCTCTTTATTTACAAACGTATGTATATATATATATACATATATATATATTTATATATAAAAACGCCAAAGGTACCTAATTGTTCAAATGAAAACGATTTATCACACAAGAATTCAGAAATTCAAAAGCTGTATGTCTGTATGCCCTGCTTTAAATGCAAATGAATTAGTAAAATGAAAAGAAAATTTGATTATGTATTTCTAGGAAAGTTCATATAATAATGTTGCTATATAGAAAAAGAAAACTTGAAGCATTCTAACTGTCGTGTATATGAAAATTCGTATGATGCGAGTGAAATATGAAATTGCCTTTGTCAATAAATATCATTTACATCCTATTCATATATTGTGTGAATGTAAAACAATTCCACACAAAAGAACAAATCATATGTATTTATATGTATATATATACATATGCAGATATGTATATATACATGCCTCTGTATATATATATATGCAAAAATATGAATAGTATTCAACTTCAAACATATCCCTTTAAGAATAAACTTCTACAATGAATTAATTACTCCCTGAAAGTTGACAATATCTTAAAATACAAACCAAGTATGTGTAGAATTTTTATACATTTAAGCATTATCATACTTATATATATATAATAATAACGAAAAAGACTGATTAGTTTTTACCTTAATAATAACTTATAAAAATTTAAAGGCCGTACTACAAAAATAACATATTTTCAACACGCATATTCCTAGTCAGATATGACATAATTACATCAGTCTTTAACATAATTTTAATACGTTTCCACTACAAATAGTGAATTCTAAATAGAATGTTACATTCTTCATTTTATAACATTTACATATACGCATATATAATATTTAAAAATCAGATATTGAAATAAAATCCTTTTTAAACAAATCAAAATCATTAACTGAAAGGGAAAAGATCGTTTCATATCTGAACAATGTTTCATTTAATTTATATTGAAAGATTCGTATTCCACATATAAATCTGCATTTGTATTAAAATATGAAATACATAGTATGTATTCAAATACAAAAAAACACTAGAACAATTATAATTGTTTAAATAATTGCATATTTTAATGCATATGGTATGATAATTTTACGAAACACATACTTTAATACGTTCAAAACGTCGTACTGGGATTAAAATTTCTTTTGGAAATATTTGTGCTTGAAGAACGTTAATATAAGGAATATGTTAAAATAATAATTTGTTATAAATTTTATTTCATACATATAAAAAAGTAATTTTTTCAATGAAATCAAAGTATACAACTAGTCAAATATGCTCAAATAAATATAAATTTTGCGTACCCTTCTACTTGTTGATTCTCATACAGTTAAGAGCGCGAGACATTTATCAGTAGCATAAAAAACCATTCAGTGAATACCAAGTGTTTGTCTAGTAAAGACGAGTGTAAAAGTAAAAGAAAAAAAAAAAAACAATAATTAAAATGGCTGATACAGTTACTGCTGCTGCTCCCGCAATTGTTGCAGAGAAGAAGGCAAAGAAGGCTCCAGCTGCTGGTTCGAAAAAACCAAAATCAACTCCAACTCATCCCCCAACACAGCAAATGGTAGATGCAGCAATCAAAACATTGAAAGAACGTGGCGGTTCATCACTTTTGGCAATTAAAAAGTACATCGCGGCTACATATAAAGTTGATGTACAAAAACTTGCTCCATTTATTAAGAAATATTTAAAAGGTGCTGTAGTTAGTGGAAAATTAGTGCAAACAAAAGGAAAAGGTGCAGCTGGATCATTTAAATTGTCAACAGCGGCAAGTAAAGAACCAAAGGTAAAATCAGCTGAAAAGAAAAAGCCCACTAAAACAAAATCAAGTGCTACTGGTGAGAAAAAAGTTAAGAAAGTCTCTGGTGAAAAGAAATTGAAAAAGGCTTCTTCTGCTGCCAGTGGTACGAAAAAAAGTGTTGAAAAGAAAAAAGTTGAAAAATCAAAAGTGAAAAGTATCAAAAAGACGAGTGTTGTTAAAGCTAAGCCAACAAAACCAAAGGCAGCTGCTCCAAAAGCAAAAGTACCAAAAGCTAAATCAACAACAACGTCTGTTGCAAAACCAAAAAAAGTAGCTGCTGCTAAAAAAGCAAAGAAATAAATTTCTAAGTATGTACATATACTTAAGAAATTCACAATACAAAGTCCTTTTCAGGACTACAATTATATAATTTTTGAGATATGAAAATGATTTCAACCATACACACATTATTACCTTAATAAATTTTATTTATGTTCAAATAATTTTCAAGTTTCATGAAAAATAAAAACAAACAAACACACGCACACACATTCTACACATTAGTATGTGAAAGAAAAATTCTCACATATTTATGCGTATGCGTATAAAACGAAGATGCATAAGCACAAACATATGTATATACGTATAAAATGAACGTGTATATATTTTGTATGTATGTACGTTTACATGTACAAAACAATTATATTTGGATCAGAATAAAAACTCTTATAAAATCTTTTTTGCGGCCCTGAAAAGGGCCATTTTGTTTATGTGCGTCACACACATAATGTATTAAAAAAAAAATTATTTTGAACTTGTGTATTTAGTTACTGCCTTGGTTCCTTCACTAACAGCGTGCTTGGCAAGTTCACCAGGCAACAATAAACGTACTGCAGTTTGGATCTCCCGACTGGTAATTGTTGAACGTTTATTATAATGAGCTAAACGTGATGCCTCAGCAGCGATCCTTTCGAAAATATCATTTACGAAACTGTTCATAATGCTCATTGCCTTTGAAGAAATTCCAGTATCTGGATGAACTTGTTTCAACACTTTGTAAATGTAGATGGCGTAACTTTCCTTCCTCTTGCGCTTCTTTTTCTTGTCATTTTTAGTGATATTTTTTTGGGCCTTACCAGCCTTTTTCGCTGCTTTTCCACTAGTCTTAGGCGGCATTTTTATTTTTTTTTATTCACTTCAAACACTTTTTCACTTTAATTCACTCTGTACGAGGGACTCTGACAGACTGTTGAAAATTTTTTTAATTAATTAGCTTTATTTTTAAGATGTCGTACTATTTACAATATGACTTATAGCTAGACTTATATCTAAGTTAAAGAAAGTGTCGGCTCAACAAAAGGGGCCCAACGTATTTCAAATGTCTTAAAACTATTATAACAATTATAATATATTTGACGTGCTAATTATGTAAATGTGGGATGGAGTTTAAATATATATGAATGTATATATATCTGACGGTTTATTGTTTTGGGGGGTAAAGGGTATAACAATTTTATTTAAGACCTAACCTCGGTAGTGTCCCGAGGTATTCTTTGCATAAAATGTTGCAGCTGGGTTGAAAACTTCCTGGAATCTCGAATCTGAAATTGCTCTCACATGCAGGTATCGGTGACTCCGCTCCATAGGCTGTTGTAAGATGTCCTGTATCTCCGGGTTTGGATGGTCATTGATGGAACCAAGAAAATTCCTGGTTAGCTGCAGGGTATATTCGTCCAGCGGGGTGATCCTTGCCTCCTGGTAAAGTTGTTCATTGGGGACATACTTAATGCTCGATGGAATTCGGTACTGTCCAGTACACATCCGGAGAATCTTCCTCTCAAACAAGCAGATTTTCTTCATGGCTGTTGGGTTTATAGTAAACCAAACTGGAAACCCGTAAGTGATTACTGGTCTTATGAGCTGTTTATAAATAAGCAGCTTTGTCCTTTGGCTAAGACCAGTTCTCCTCCTTAGTAGTGGGTTCACTGAATGAAGCGCAAATGCTGCTCGTCTCAGCGTGATGTCCGCATGGTTTTTGAATTTAAATCTGCTCGTAAAGTTGATTCCCAAGTACTTGGCATCATTTCTGGCAGTCACTGTTGTATTGTCCGGGAGTGAAATCGTGATGTTGTTGCAGATCGTTGCGAAGTTTCGTCTTGATGATGCTGGCGTCCTAAAACAGATGAGTTCTGTCTTGCTGCTGTTCACCTTCAGTCCCCACTTGAGAAAGTAGTCCCAAAGGTCATGGATCCGTTGTTGTATCCTTCTAGCCGCTATTTCGGGTGATAGTGAAGTAGCGTATGATAGGGAATCATCCGCATATAGAAGCGTCTTGCATCCACTTCCATTTATTGGCTGATCAGCTGTAAAAAGGTTGAACAGCACTGGTCCCATCCTCGAGCCTTGTGGAACTCCAGCGTTGATGGCCTTCATCGTGGATTTTGCTTTGTCGATCTGTACAGAGAAAGTTCTGTCCTTCAGAAAACTGTGGATTATCTTCACCAGATGGGTGGGAAAACCAAAACCAAGGAGCTTGTAAACAAGCCCTTTGACCCATACGGTATCGAAGGCCTTTTCAATGTCCAACAGGCATGCTACCGTTGTTTCCTTTTTGTTTAGTCCACGAGTGATGTCGCTGTGTAGCCTAAGCAGAGGATGTAGGGTGCTGTGTCTGGGACGGAAACCGAACTGGAACGGTGGGAGAATCCGGAGTTCTTCACTTAGCACGTTGATTTTCTTAAGGATAATCGATTCCAACACCTTACTTACGCAAGAAAGTAGGGCGATAGGACGATATCCATCCACGCATGTGTGGTTGCCTTTTTTTGGGACTGGAACCACCTTGGCTACTTTCCAGGAAGTTGGAAAGTAGCTATTGTTCAGGCAATTGTTGAAGACAATCGTCAGCAGCAACAGCGCCAAATTCGGCAATTTCTTTAGTAAGAAATTGGAGATTTGGTCGTTACCAGACGACTTCTTCGCATTACCAGAACTGATGATGTCCCTGACTTCCTCAATTGTTGTGAATGTGTCGTCATTCATGGGGATCGCGGATGTGTTGGTCTCATTGAAAGATGTAATGCTTTCGTTGAGATCAGACACCGCGGATACCCTTGAGTCGACTTCATTAAGGAAGCCAGGTAAATGTATGGGTGGCCGGTCTTTAAAGGCAGCTTGGAAGTGTGCTGCAAATGCTTCCGCCTTGTCGTCGTCCGTAGTGACACTCCGAGTTCCGTGGGTAATGGTATCTGGCAGACTTTTCCTTTTTCCCGTAATTCGTCCAATGTGGCGAAAAACATCGGGACCCGGTTTTATGTCTTCTAGTCTTCTTTGGAACTCCTCCTCGTGGTAATTCTTAACGGCTCGTTGGAACATTGTATTAGTACAATTGAGTTGAGATTGAGTAGCTCTGTACTCGTCATCCTCCGTGTTCCACGTCCTTTGCAAAATCCTTTGAAGGCGCTTCCGAAGTCGCTGTCGGTGATTATATATAGCTTGGATGTGTGGCGGAAGGTGTCCGTATTTATCCTTGGTGGTCCTTGGTCTTTTTTGCCTGTTCATCGCCCCATTTACAACCGCCTGAAAATGCGAAATGGAGTCTTCGATGTCTGCATTAGTCAAATTTCTATCCTCCCTAGGCAGCTGAAGTTCCTCCTCGACCTCGGACCTGAATCTAGCCCAGTCCATCTTGTTGAAGTCAGTATGCAGCTCAGGAACGGGTCTGCGTAGGCAGATCCGTTGGTTGAGCCGCATCCTCACTTCAACAGCCAAATGATCAGAATCACTATCGTGTGCTACACAAGAGTAGTTCTGAAAATCTGGGAGGATGTTGACCAAATTCGACGAGATCAAGAAGAAATCCAACATCGAGGGTGTTCTTGGGTAGGATTTCCGGGTCTGCGAGATAACTACAAGGGTGTGTAGAAGATAGTTATCATCCAACCACGCTTGTATACTCGCTCCTTGACTATTGGTGATATCGTCTTGCCATAGCGTGTTCCGTGCATTGAAGTCTCCTCCGATTATGCAGTAGGTGTATCGACTGCAGACGTTATTTAACACTGTCAGGTCATGTTGAATGTTGGCGGTAGTAGCTTGATTATGGTTGTAGATGGAAACAACTATCAGAGTTTCACACCTATTGATGTTCAATACAATGGCAGTTGCTTCCATCCATTGCAGCCCTCTGATGTTCACTCGTCCATACTCCAGAGCTGCCTTTAATATGACTGCTGTCCCTCGTTTCCAGGATGACTTATCTTCCCTGATGACCGTATATCCCTCCGGGTTGTACAGGTTGCGTGCACTGATGTTAGTTTCCTGTAAGAGAAGAATGTCTGGTTTTTTATTTTTTATGTAAAGGCTTAGTGCGCTCCTCTTGCCAACCGAGTAAATCGAGTTGACATTATAAGTGAACACACTAAGTGTATTTATTGCAGACATAGTGTAAAAATGAAGTTACACAGTACTGCTTTTTTCTCGTTATCCGATAGAGAGAGATAGTTCGGTGGAACTAGCTTCTTCGCGCTGGACACGACATCGGATAATTCTTTTCCGAAGAATCTGCGGGATTCTTCGAAAAAGATGGAGTTTGTCGAGAATTTTTCCGGAGAAGTCTTCTTCGGCAATGCAGTTTGATGTACTGCCTTGGACCTTGTATTTGTAGTTGTTGCCTTTTGTTCGGGTTTTTTAGAGCTGTTATTAAGAGCCGCTATTTGGGCGAAGCTTAGTCCAGCGGTGATTTGTTTTTTTGCTGATGCGGCCGCAAACTGATGTTGCGCCTTCTTCTTTTCAGCGGCCTTTTTTCTTTCTTCCAGCTTTTGCTTATAATAAGGGCATCCGCGGTAGTTTGCTGGGTGGCCTTCTTTCTTGCAGTTGACGCAGTATACTTTCGAATCCTGCTTGTTTCCATTCGTCCTTGGGCAGCTAAGTGGTCCGTGGTCCTCCTTGCATTTTACGCAACGGTACTTTTTGCCGCAGTTAGCTGCTACGTGGCCGTAATTTTGGCAATTTCTACATTGCCCTATTCCCTTGGTCTGGAATTTTTCCCAGTGAACTTTTTGGTTCAGTATGAGTGTTTTCTTGTAGATGGAGGGTAAGTCAGCCTCCTTATTTACTTCAACAACATAATTGTTGAAGCGTTTGTCGATCTTGTTTGACTTGAAGCTTGAAACTTTTAAGACCTGGATTCCCTCAGCCTTGAGAGCTTCTTCCACTTCTCCGGCGTCATATGAGTTATGAACACCCTTTAATGTGAGAAGAGTTTTCCTGTTCTCTTTCGGCGTATATGTGTGGAATTCAGTTTTTTGGTTTTTGAGGTATGTCCTTAATTTTTCGTAGTCCTCTTTATTGTTTGTTAAAATCACGGATTTGGTGGTGCTCAAGTTTTTTATGGTGTATCCAATTTTGGCCGTACTTGCGTACTTTCCCATGTCTGCCACTTTAAGCCGGAAGCAGACAATTGGAGGCATGATTGAATGCCTCTTTGTACTGCCTGGATTTTTATTGTCTCCCATTAATCCTTTTTTGGTTGGTGTAGGTAGTCCTTTTGGTGTCGGGGTTTCCGGGTTCGTTTTCTTTGATGTACCTGCTGAAGTTGATGGTGCGTCTGCTGAAATTTTTGGTGCTGATTCTGAAATCTTCAGAGCTGCTGCTGAAGTACTTGGTGCCTTTGGTGAAAAAGGTGGGGGAGATCCAGACGTCTTCCTTCTCTTTGAACTTAGAGCAGGATACTCCTCCTCAGAGAGAAGGTTAACGTCCCTGCTGTTCTCCTCACACTTATCAATCTCTTCGTCCGAAAACTCAATGTCAGAAATAGTTTCTGACATTTCCTCTTCATGTGTCTTATTCCCCTCAGCTGCTGGCGGTAGTGGATCGTACAGTTGTCCACAATTACCCAGCCTTTGGTGGCAAATGGACGCGAAATCGGGTCCAAATTCGTGGACCAGGCGTCTGCAGCGAGTCTCGAACTCATCGCAGAGCTGCTGAGCCAGGGCTTTGGACCTCTCCTTCTTGCCCATTTCTGTCTACCTGAGCCTTCCTTTGCCGAATTTCTCTGGAAAAAGAAAAGGTTATAAAATGTGTTATAAAAATAACAGTTGTTGGTATGCGGATTAGTCTGTAATTGCTGCGTGCGCTCGGTGAAAAACGTCCGTTCGCAATGACTGACCGTCGATGACTGACAAACACTTGATATGTTGAAAATTTCTCAAATACCCTACACTATTATTCATTAAGTGAACGAGAATTTCTCATACTCATACTATTACAAAGGTGCTATCGTGGCGTCCATTCGCTAGCATAAATATGAGAGCACCCCTGTGCGAATGCTCATCAACAGTCTATAACTGACACTCAAACCGAACGGACGTGCCGCTCAGTAATTTTAATTACTAAAAATAACAAAAATAAAACTACCAACAAAGCATTTAGTGAGCAATAAACAAAGTTTATTGCACTACCTACAAGGAAAAACCCGAAAACAGGTTACAAGTGGGATTCCAAGAATGGAAATTGACCCAAAAATTATTGAAGCAATTACTGCTTCAATTAAGGGTCTCTTCCAAGAATTGAGAAGCGCAACAGGGCCCCTTTTTCCCTCCTTAGCGAGGGAAATCCTGAAGGAAGTTGCCCAAGAGGAGGAACACACCCTGAACCCCGAAAAGAATGAAGACCCAGGTAAACAACCAACCAACGAACAGTCAACTAACGTGCGGAAAAACACATCTCCCGAACCAGGACAGAAGAGGCCTATAACGACACCACCAAAGAAAAGGAAGAAGCCTAGGATAGTAGCGGTCTATCCAACAACGGATGATGAAACATTTACACCCGTTAAACCAGTCAGGCCCAAAAAGAAAAAGACGGAACCAATACAGCCACAAACAGCTACATCTATCCCAACAACAATGGAAGAAACGTCGCCAGCAACCAACAACAGGAACTCCGCAATGCCACCCATCACTTGCTTTTCGGCCAATGTAGCCGAAATACAACGGTACGCCAGGGCCAATAAAATAACCCTGACAATCAAGAACCTGAATACCGGGAAGACCGTCATTAATGTCAAGACACGGGAAGAATTCCAGCTAATGAAGGAATTCCTGAAGGAAAGGTGCATCAAGCACTTCACATATACGCCAAAAGCCGATAGGAAAAACATCCTAGTGGTTAAAGGCATACACTCCTCGTATACTGATGAGGAGATCAAGGAGGAACTCGAAAAAGAAGGTATCCCAGCCATTAAAGTATCGGCGATAAGATCGACAAAGGGAACTGACAAGAGGTTCAACTGCCACGTGGTGGAAGTTGAAAAAACCAAGCCAATCGCGGAGATCATCAAAAAGACACTGATCTTAAATCAGCGCGTTCACTGGGAAAACTTCAAGAACAAGGACATCGGGCAATGTAAAAACTGCCAGTGGTATGGACATACCGCGACGAACTGCGGAATGCCATACGTATGCGTCAAGTGCAACGCAAAGCACGGGCCTGGAGAGTGCAAGAGGAAGGAAAGCACAGGACCAGAGGTGTACTGTGCAAACTGCAAAACCAATGGACACCCTGCAAATTACAAGGGTTGTCCTGTCTACAAGGCAAAGATAGCCGAAAAAAACACTGCCATAGCTGCGAAAAAAGCACAGCAGGAATTTGCCGCAAAATCCGCCTGCACTATAACGAAGCCTTCAATAAGCTTTGCAGACGTGGCGAGGCTCAACGCAACGAGCAAACACACTGTCACTCGAAAGGAGCAACCAACACAACCGAAGCCATCCAAAGCGAATCAGCCAAGAGGGACGACAGAAAAAAACACCAAGGACATCAACCTCGAAGAGGAAATGTTTAACACCTTCGGAAAAGACCTCCCGTCGCTCATGATCAAAGCTAAAAGCGCTATACCGAAAGGATATAGCAATTTGAGCACGGAAGAAAAGTCCGCGGCACTAGCCGCATTCCTGTTCAAATTATGCGTTTAAAAACACTGCGCATAATCGCGTACAATGTTAATTCATTGTACGCGCTAGTCAGGCGATCTGCTTTTAGTCTTTTCCTAAAAGCAAACAAACCTGACATAGTGTTACTTAGCGAAACCTGTCTCAAGCATCGAAATAACGTATCTTTCGAAGGTTATTCTCTTTTCAGATCCGACAGTGTCGAAGGGAAACGGGGTACAGCCGTCCTCATTAAGAAGAATATCGCTGCCAAACAAGTCGTTATCCCGGAGCTGAGATGCATCGAAGCTACCGGCATAGAAATCCAGGTTAACTCCACAGAGACGTTGTTGGTGCTGAGCATTTACAACCACGAAGGAAGCAGTGCTTCTATGGGCCACGATCTTGAAGTCCTAAATGCCCTTGTTTCAAGGCATACCTATGGCCTCATAGGGGGAGACTTCAACGCACGGCATACAATGTGGATGGACACAGAAGCTGACAGGACGGGGAACATTATGGTTAAATGGCTAGAGGATAATGCCGAAAGGCATTCCTTGGTTGTGATCTCGCAACCAACGCCAACCTTCCCCAGAACGCCATCGACACTGGACTTCTTCCTGGGGACGTCCAATCTGGTAAATATTCTGCCAGAAATAAGGAACTTCTCCTGCACGACTGTGGGAAGCGATTCCGACCATGAGGCGGTGCTACTGGTTTTAAAACTTCACCATCCAATATTTACTATAAACCGACCAGAAGAGGATGTCATCAACTACCATCAGCTGGACGTAAGAAAACTGCACGAGGATATCCTGGGGAATATCCAAATACCAACACCGACGAGGAATCTCACCAACACGGAAATCGACGCTGCTATCGATGGATTGGAGGACACAATCAAGAACGCCTTAGAAGAGCAGAAGCGACCAAGAACAAATAGGGACAGGTACAGCCATTTACCAGTTCATATCCAAAACCTCTACCAGCATAGGCAGAGATTGAGGAAACGTTTGCAGCGAATCTACCGCCGCGAACTGAACACGGTAAATGGCGAATACCAGACCGTTCTTAGCGAGTTGAACTGCACAAACATCATGTTTCGCAATGCGGTTCAACACCACCATAACACGGTCCTGCAAAATAAACTCCAAAAAATAAGGCCGGGACCAGATACCTTCAAAAAAATCAACGAGATCATCGGAAAACGGAAGAAATTGCCACCAACCATAAAGGCAAACGAAGTAGATGCGACCACCCCAGAGGAGAAAGCAGAAGCTTTCGCATCTCACTTCGAGAGCAGTTTCAAGCCCAAGCCCCCGGAAGATCAGAACTTCGTGGCAGAAGTGAGAGACTACGTGAGCAGCATTCAACACCCATATGCACCTACAGTCAACTTCAGTGAAGACAACCCAGCTGATGACCCGACGGACAACCAGGAGCTTACAACAGCAGAAGAAATCGAGGAAATCATACATGGAAGTGCGGCAAAGAAATCGACCGGACCGGACAAAATTTCCAACTTCGTCCTTAAGCGGATGCCACACATCGTGATGATACTCCTGACCATCATCATCAACAATTGCATCAACAACTGCTACTTCCCAAGCAGATGGAAAGTGGCAAAAATTGTTGCAATTCCCAAGAAAGAGGACGCTAACAACGTGACCGGATACAGACCCATATCGCTGCTAAGCAATATGAGCAAAATCCTGGAAAGGTTGTTAGTGCAGAAAATTAAACAACACTGCACGGAGTCGAACATCATCCCAGACATCCAATTCGGATTCCGGGAAAAACACTCGACTCTGCATCCTTTGATGAAGTTTCATCACGATGTCGTGGCTGGTTTGAACAATCACCAAGTCACCGTGGCATGCTTCTTGGATATTGAGAAGGCCTTCGACACGGTTTGGATAGAGGGTCTCATCTTTAAACTCAAATTGATGAGATTTCCCTCTAACCTCATCGCAATCATCCACAGTTTTCTTCAAGCCAGGAGATTCTATGTGGAAATAGAAGGAAGCAAATCAAGAACAAGGAACATCCAGGCAGGCGTTGCACAGGGATCGCGACTGGGACCTATACTGTTCAACATCTACACCGCAGACCAACCACCATTATCGCCATCTGTTAACTGTTGCCTGTTCGCGGACGACTCGTTAACATACTCAACATCACCGTCACCGCAGATAGCAGCGCGGAGGATCGAACAACAATTGGAGATGCTCTACTTCTACTATCAGAAGTGGGGCATCCGTATCAATACCAATAAATCGGTCCTCATGTGTCTGCGGAGACCAACACAACGAGGTTCCCGAACAGCCGGAAAATGCCGGAGCATAAAGGTAGTGCTACCCAACGGGACAGCACTAACGACAACGGACAAGGCGAAGTATCTTGGAGTGAACTTCACTGAGAGGTTGAAGTTCAATCCTCACTCCAAAGTGACCCTTCAAAAGGCCAGTTTCGCTTTCCATCGCATCTACCCATTGATGCGACGTGAGAACGGACTTGCCGAGAAGACGAAGCTATTACTGTACAAGCAGCTCATACGACCCATTATAGCGTATGGCTTTCCTGTATGGTATAGCATCTCCAAGACCAGCATGGAGAAACTATCGGTCTTCGAAAGGAAGATACTACGAATCTGCACCGGTCTCACCTTTGACAAGGACCGGATGAAACATCATAACAACAAGAAGGTCTACGAAAAATCGCGCATCATCCCCCTGCAACAGTTCTTGGTGCAACTTTCCAAGAAGCAGCTATGCGAAACGGAAATCCATCCTAACCCAATCGTCAGGAACTTAAGGAGCTCAGTCCCTGGACAACGATTTCTCAATGCACACAACATGTTAAACGAAGAGATTTTCCCCCCGACATCTTCTGCATGCGAGCCGTATCACTTCTTCTCCGGCAGTGATACAACCTACCATCGAGGTTGACCCGGACCAGCTCATTCAACATTCAACACTCGCGTGTGAAAAGTTCTGTGGTAGTGTTTCTAAATAAAAAAATAAAATAAAAATGTCTGGTCGTGGTAAAGGTGGAAAAGTGAAGGGAAAGGCAAAGTCCCGCTCAAATCGTGCTGGATTACAATTTCCAGTTGGACGTATTCATCGTTTGTTGCGCAAAGGTAATTATGCCGAACGTGTTGGTGCCGGTGCTCCAGTATATCTTGCAGCTGTAATGGAATATTTGGCTGCTGAAGTTTTGGAATTGGCGGGAAATGCAGCACGTGATAATAAGAAGACAAGAATTATTCCACGTCATTTACAATTGGCAATTCGTAATGACGAAGAATTAAATAAACTTTTATCTGGCGTAACAATTGCTCAAGGTGGTGTTCTTCCAAATATTCAAGCTGTTTTATTGCCAAAGAAAACCGAAAAGAGTGCTTAAAATATGGGTTAAATACGAATTTTGACAAACAAAATATAATAAACCGTCCTTTTAAGGACGACAAATTAATTCGTTAAGAATATTATGTTTTCAATAATTTAAAATAATACAAAATTCATATACATTCTGTTGCACACAATCATTTCTTATTGTCATTCATACATACAGAGCTGCCACTTGATTGCCATGAAACTAAACGCGCCTAATTTTTTTTTTATTCTAAAGAAATAAATGTGAGCAAATATATTCAATTTTCGTTCGTGTACGTTAAAAAATAGCCGTATCTCGCAAAAACAGAGCGCTCCGCTGTCAGATACTCTCTGAATTTAGTAAAAATATCAAATAATTTTCATGTACACAAACGGTATGAAGAATTTTTAAAGTACCCAGTGTGGCAACACTGTATTTGAACAAAAAATACATACAAACAGCACGGAATCTATGAAATACGCTCTATGACATGCCGCCATTTTGCTTCATTTATTGAAATGACGCCATAAAGGTGTGTGTGTGTGTGTTTCTGAGAAGTCATGACATCACACACAAATGCCAATGGAAATATGACATTTTTGATTTTAATTTTTTACACATACATACTAAAACAAATTGTTTTATTGATCAATTATCACTTAAGGAACTTTTTTGTGGTCCTGAAAAGGACCGATTGTTGGCAATACAAAAAAATATATTGCAAAATTTTATATGATTTAACCTCCGAAACCGTAGAGAGTGCGTCCTTGTCTCTTCAATGCATATACAACATCCATCGCAGTAACTGTTTTACGCTTAGCATGTTCAGTATATGTAACAGCATCACGAATCACATTTTCCAAAAATACCTTCAATACTCCACGTGTTTCTTCATAAATTAAACCAGATATACGTTTCACTCCACCACGTCGAGCCAAACGACGAATTGCAGGTTTAGTTATACCTTGGATATTATCACGTAACACTTTACGATGACGTTTAGCGCCACCTTTTCCCAATCCCTTTCCTCCTTTACCACGACCAGTCATTTTTCACAATTTTTTTTACTTTTGTTTTACTTCAAGAACAGCACTGTATGAAATTCAAATCACTTCTGATTCCCGCTGAAGGTGCGCACTTATTTATATTTGTTTCCTCATTGTTTCTGATTGGGGAACAGCGAATAGGGGAAATTGTGTTAGTATTCAATGTGAAAGAAAACATAAGAACCGAAACAAACAATCTACTAAATTTGATATTTGTCAGTGCTATTTTAAAATATCTATATATATAATCAGTGAAGTGAAGTGAATTGAATTGCAATTGCAAAAAAAATAGTGAAAAACGTATAATGGCTCGTACCAAGCAAACTGCCCGAAAATCAACTGGTGGTAAAGCACCCAGAAAGCAATTGGCAACAAAGGCTGCCCGCAAGAGTGCTCCAGCTACTGGTGGTGTTAAGAAACCACATCGTTATCGTCCTGGTACTGTTGCTCTTCGTGAAATTCGTCGTTATCAAAAGAGTACTGAATTACTGATCCGTAAATTGCCTTTCCAACGTTTGGTTCGTGAAATTGCTCAAGATTTTAAAACTGATTTACGTTTTCAAAGTTCCGCAGTGATGGCACTCCAAGAAGCTAGTGAAGCATACTTGGTTGGTCTATTTGAAGATACCAATTTGTGCGCAATTCACGCTAAGCGAGTGACAATTATGCCAAAAGATATTCAGTTGGCTCGTCGTATTCGTGGTGAACGTGCTTAAATATTGAATAATATTTTCTTTTTTAATCGGTCCTTTTCAGGACCACAAATATTAACAAAGAGATTTTCACGAATTCAATTGAGAAACTTACATTTTCACCAGTAGGATAATGCATTGACAAATATATATATTTAATGAGAAGGGAGAGTTGTTTTACTTCCATATTCTATTCTCTTTATTTACAAACGTATGTATATATATATATACATATATATATATTTATATATAAAAACGCCAAAGGTACCTAATTGTTCAAATGAAAACGATTTATCACACAAGAATTCAGAAATTCAAAAGCTGTATGTCTGTATGCCCTGCTTTAAATGCAAATGAATTAGTAAAATGAAAAGAAAATTTGATTATGTATTTCTAGGAAAGTTCATATAATAATGTTGCTATATAGAAAAAGAAAACTTGAAGCATTCTAACTGTCGTGTATATGAAAATTCGTATGATGCGAGTGAAATATGAAATTGCCTTTGTCAATAAATATCATTTACATCCTATTCATATATTGTGTGAATGTAAAACAATTCCACACAAAAGAACAAATCATATGTATTTATATGTATATATATACATATGCAGATATGTATATATACATGCCTCTGTATATATATATATGCAAAAATATGAATAGTATTCAACTTCAAACATATCCCTTTAAGAATAAACTTCTACAATGAATTAATTACTCCCTGAAAGTTGACAATATCTTAAAATACAAACCAAGTATGTGTAGAATTTTTATACATTTAAGCATTATCATACTTATATATATATAATAATAACGAAAAAGACTGATTAGTTTTTACCTTAATAATAACTTATAAAAATTTAAAGGCCGTACTACAAAAATAACATATTTTCAACACGCATATTCCTAGTCAGATATGACATAATTACATCAGTCTTTAACATAATTTTAATACGTTTCCACTACAAATAGTGAATTCTAAATAGAATGTTACATTCTTCATTTTATAACATTTACATATACGCATATATAATATTTAAAAATCAGATATTGAAATAAAATCCTTTTTAAACAAATCAAAATCATTAACTGAAAGGGAAAAGATCGTTTCATATCTGAACAATGTTTCATTTAATTTATATTGAAAGATTCGTATTCCACATATAAATCTGCATTTGTATTAAAATATGAAATACATAGTATGTATTCAAATACAAAAAAACACTAGAACAATTATAATTGTTTAAATAATTGCATATTTTAATGCATATGGTATGATAATTTTACGAAACACATACTTTAATACGTTCAAAACGTCGTACTGGGATTAAAATTTCTTTTGGAAATATTTGTGCTTGAAGAACGTTAATATAAGGAATATGTTAAAATAATAATTTGTTATAAATTTTATTTCATACATATAAAAAAGTAATTTTTTCAATGAAATCAAAGTATACAACTAGTCAAATATGCTCAAATAAATATAAATTTTGCGTACCCTTCTACTTGTTGATTCTCATACAGTTAAGAGCGCGAGACATTTATCAGTAGCATAAAAAACCATTCAGTGAATACCAAGTGTTTGTCTAGTAAAGACGAGTGTAAAAGTAAAAGAAAAAAAAAAAAACAATAATTAAAATGGCTGATACAGTTACTGCTGCTGCTCCCGCAATTGTTGCAGAGAAGAAGGCAAAGAAGGCTCCAGCTGCTGGTTCGAAAAAACCAAAATCAACTCCAACTCATCCCCCAACACAGCAAATGGTAGATGCAGCAATCAAAACATTGAAAGAACGTGGCGGTTCATCACTTTTGGCAATTAAAAAGTACATCGCGGCTACATATAAAGTTGATGTACAAAAACTTGCTCCATTTATTAAGAAATATTTAAAAGGTGCTGTAGTTAGTGGAAAATTAGTGCAAACAAAAGGAAAAGGTGCAGCTGGATCATTTAAATTGTCAACAGCGGCAAGTAAAGAACCAAAGGTAAAATCAGCTGAAAAGAAAAAGCCCACTAAAACAAAATCAAGTGCTACTGGTGAGAAAAAAGTTAAGAAAGTCTCTGGTGAAAAGAAATTGAAAAAGGCTTCTTCTGCTGCCAGTGGTACGAAAAAAAGTGTTGAAAAGAAAAAAGTTGAAAAATCAAAAGTGAAAAGTATCAAAAAGACGAGTGTTGTTAAAGCTAAGCCAACAAAACCAAAGGCAGCTGCTCCAAAAGCAAAAGTACCAAAAGCTAAATCAACAACAACGTCTGTTGCAAAACCAAAAAAAGTAGCTGCTGCTAAAAAAGCAAAGAAATAAATTTCTAAGTATGTACATATACTTAAGAAATTCACAATACAAAGTCCTTTTCAGGACTACAATTATATAATTTTTGAGATATGAAAATGATTTCAACCATACACACATTATTACCTTAATAAATTTTATTTATGTTCAAATAATTTTCAAGTTTCATGAAAAATAAAAACAAACAAACACACGCACACACATTCTACACATTAGTATGTGAAAGAAAAATTCTCACATATTTATGCGTATGCGTATAAAACGAAGATGCATAAGCACAAACATATGTATATACGTATAAAATGAACGTGTATATATTTTGTATGTATGTACGTTTACATGTACAAAACAATTATATTTGGATCAGAATAAAAACTCTTATAAAATCTTTTTTGCGGCCCTGAAAAGGGCCATTTTGTTTATGTGCGTCACACACATAATGTATTAAAAAAAAAATTATTTTGAACTTGTGTATTTAGTTACTGCCTTGGTTCCTTCACTAACAGCGTGCTTGGCAAGTTCACCAGGCAACAATAAACGTACTGCAGTTTGGATCTCCCGACTGGTAATTGTTGAACGTTTATTATAATGAGCTAAACGTGATGCCTCAGCAGCGATCCTTTCGAAAATATCATTTACGAAACTGTTCATAATGCTCATTGCCTTTGAAGAAATTCCAGTATCTGGATGAACTTGTTTCAACACTTTGTAAATGTAGATGGCGTAACTTTCCTTCCTCTTGCGCTTCTTTTTCTTGTCATTTTTAGTGATATTTTTTTGGGCCTTACCAGCCTTTTTCGCTGCTTTTCCACTAGTCTTAGGCGGCATTTTTATTTTTTTTATTCACTTCAAACACTTTTTCACTTTAATTCACTCTGTACGAGGGACTCTGACAGACTGTTGAAAATTTCTCAAATACCCTACACTATTATTCATTAAGTGAACGAGAATTTCTCATACTCATACTATTACAAAGGTGCTATCGTGGCGTCCATTCGCTAGCATAAATATGAGAGCACCCCTGTGCGAATGCTCATTCAACATTCAACACTCGCGTGTGAAAAGTTCTGTGGTAGTGTTTCTAAATAAAAAAATAAAATAAAAATGTCTGGTCGTGGTAAAGGTGGAAAAGTGAAGGGAAAGGCAAAGTCCCGCTCAAATCGTGCTGGATTACAATTTCCAGTTGGACGTATTCATCGTTTGTTGCGCAAAGGTAATTATGCCGAACGTGTTGGTGCTGGTGCTCCAGTATATCTTGCAGCTGTAATGGAATATTTGGCTGCTGAAGTTTTGGAATTGGCGGGAAATGCAGCACGTGATAATAAGAAGACAAGAATTATTCCACGTCATTTACAATTGGCAATTCGTAATGACGAAGAATTAAATAAACTTTTATCTGGCGTAACAATTGCTCAAGGTGGTGTTCTTCCAAATATTCAAGCTGTTTTATTGCCAAAGAAAACCGAAAAGAGTGCTTAAAATATGGGTTAAATACGAATTTTGACAAACAAAATATAATAAACCGTCCTTTTAAGGACGACAAATTAATTCGTTAAGAATATTATGTTTTCAATAATTTAAAATAATACAAAATTCATATACATTCTGTTGCACACAATCATTTCTTATTGTCATTCATACATACAGAGCTGCCACTTGATTGCCATGAAACTAAACGCGCCTAATTTTTTTTTTATTCTAAAGAAATAAATGTGAGCAAATATATTCAATTTTCGTTCGTGTACGTTAAAAAATAGCCGTATCTCGCAAAAACAGAGCGCTCCGCTGTCAGATACTCTCTGAATTTAGTAAAAATATCAAATAATTTTCATGTACACAAACGGTATGAAGAATTTTTAAAGTACCCAGTGTGGCAACACTGTATTTGAACAAAAAATACATACAAACAGCACGGAATCTATGAAATACGCTCTATGACATGCCGCCATTTTGCTTCATTTATTGAAATGACGCCATAAAGGTGTGTGTGTGTGTGTTTCTGAGAAGTCATGACATCACACACAAATGCCAATGGAAATATGACATTTTTGATTTTAATTTTTTACACATACATACTAAAACAAATTGTTTTATTGATCAATTATCACTTAAGGAACTTTTTTGTGGTCCTGAAAAGGACCGATTGTTGGCAATACAAAAAAATATATTGCAAAATTTTATATGATTTAACCTCCGAAACCGTAGAGTGCGTCCTTGTCTCTTCAATGCATATACAACATCCATCGCAGTAACTGTTTTACGCTTAGCATGTTCAGTATATGTAACAGCATCACGAATCACATTTTCCAAAAATACCTTCAATACTCCACGTGTTTCTTCATAAATTAAACCAGATATACGTTTCACTCCACCACGTCGAGCCAAACGACGAATTGCAGGTTTAGTTATACCTTGGATATTATCACGTAACACTTTACGATGACGTTTAGCGCCACCTTTTCCCAATCCCTTTCCTCCTTTACCACGACCAGTCATTTTTCACAATTTTTTTTACTTTTGTTTTACTTCAAGAACAGCACTGTATGAAATTCAAATCACTTCTGATTCCCGCTGAAGGTGCGCACCTATTTATATTTGTTTCCTCATTGTTTCTGATTGGGGAACAGCGAATAGGGGAAATTGTGTTAGTATTCAATGTGAAAGAAAACATAAGAACCGAAACAAACAATCTACTAAATTTGATATTTGTCAGTGCTATTTTAAAATATCTATATATATAATCAGTGAAGTGAAGTGAATTGAATTGCAATTGCAAAAAAAATAGTGAAAAACGTATAATGGCTCGTACCAAGCAAACTGCCCGAAAATCAACTGGTGGTAAAGCACCCAGAAAGCAATTGGCAACAAAGGCTGCCCGCAAGAGTGCTCCAGCTACTGGTGGTGTTAAGAAACCACATCGTTATCGTCCTGGTACTGTTGCTCTTCGTGAAATTCGTCGTTATCAAAAGAGTACTGAATTACTGATCCGTAAATTGCCTTTCCAACGTTTGGTTCGTGAAATTGCTCAAGATTTTAAAACTGATTTACGTTTTCAAAGTTCCGCAGTGATGGCACTCCAAGAAGCTAGTGAAGCATACTTGGTTGGTCTATTTGAAGATACCAATTTGTGCGCAATTCACGCTAAGCGAGTGACAATTATGCCAAAAGATATTCAGTTGGCTCGTCGTATTCGTGGTGAACGTGCTTAAATATTGAATAATATTTTCTTTTTTAATCGGTCCTTTTCAGGACCACAAATATTAACAAAGAGATTTTCACGAATTCAATTGAGAAACTTACATTTTCACCAGTAGGATAATGCATTGACAAATATATATATTTAATGAGAAGGGAGAGTTGTTTTACTTCCATATTCTATTCTCTTTATTTACAAACGTATGTATATATATATATACATATATATATATTTATATATAAAAACGCCAAAGGTACCTAATTGTTCAAATGAAAACGATTTATCACACAAGAATTCAGAAATTCAAAAGCTGTATGTCTGTATGCCCTGCTTTAAATGCAAATGAATTAGTAAAATGAAAAGAAAATTTGATTATGTATTTCTAGGAAAGTTCATATAATAATGTTGCTATATAGAAAAAGAAAACTTGAAGCATTCTAACTGTCGTGTATATGAAAATTCGTATGATGCGAGTGAAATATGAAATTGCCTTTGTCAATAAATATCATTTACATCCTATTCATATATTGTGTGAATGTAAAACAATTCCACACAAAAGAACAAATCATATGTATTTATATGTATATATATACATATGCAGATATGTATATATACATGCCTCTGTATATATATATATGCAAAAATATGAATAGTATTCAACTTCAAACATATCCCTTTAAGAATAAACTTCTACAATGAATTAATTACTCCCTGAAAGTTGACAATATCTTAAAATACAAACCAAGTATGTGTAGAATTTTTATACATTTAAGCATTATCATACTTATATATATATAATAATAACGAAAAAGACTGATTAGTTTTTACCTTAATAATAACTTATAAAAATTTAAAGGCCGTACTACAAAAATAACATATTTTCAACACGCATATTCCTAGTCAGATATGACATAATTACATCAGTCTTTAACATAATTTTAATACGTTTCCACTACAAATAGTGAATTCTAAATAGAATGTTACATTCTTCATTTTATAACATTTACATATACGCATATATAATATTTAAAAATCAGATATTGAAATAAAATCCTTTTTAAACAAATCAAAATCATTAACTGAAAGGGAAAAGATCGTTTCATATCTGAACAATGTTTCATTTAATTTATATTGAAAGATTCGTATTCCACATATAAATCTGCATTTGTATTAAAATATGAAATACATAGTATGTATTCAAATACAAAAAAACACTAGAACAATTATAATTGTTTAAATAATTGCATATTTTAATGCATATGGTATGATAATTTTACGAAACACATACTTTAATACGTTCAAAACGTCGTACTGGGATTAAAATTTCTTTTGGAAATATTTGTGCTTGAAGAACGTTAATATAAGGAATATGTTAAAATAATAATTTGTTATAAATTTTATTTCATACATATAAAAAAGTAATTTTTTCAATGAAATCAAAGTATACAACTAGTCAAATATGCTCAAATAAATATAAATTTTGCGTACCCTTCTACTTGTTGATTCTCATACAGTTAAGAGCGCGAGACATTTATCAGTAGCATAAAAAACCATTCAGTGAATACCAAGTGTTTGTCTAGTAAAGACGAGTGTAAAAGTAAAAGAAAAAAAAAAAACAATAATTAAAATGGCTGATACAGTTACTGCTGCTGCTCCCGCAATTGTTGCAGAGAAGAAGGCAAAGAAGGCTCCAGCTGCTGGTTCGAAAAAACCAAAATCAACTCCAACTCATCCCCCAACACAGCAAATGGTAGATGCAGCAATCAAAACATTGAAAGAACGTGGCGGTTCATCACTTTTGGCAATTAAAAAGTACATCGCGGCTACATATAAAGTTGATGTACAAAAACTTGCTCCATTTATTAAGAAATATTTAAAAGGTGCTGTAGTTAGTGGAAAATTAGTGCAAACAAAAGGAAAAGGTGCAGCTGGATCATTTAAATTGTCAACAGCGGCAAGTAAAGAACCAAAGGTAAAATCAGCTGAAAAGAAAAAGCCCACTAAAACAAAATCAAGTGCTACTGGTGAGAAAAAAGTTAAGAAAGTCTCTGGTGAAAAGAAATTGAAAAAGGCTTCTTCTGCTGCCAGTGGTACGAAAAAAAGTGTTGAAAAGAAAAAAGTTGAAAAATCAAAAGTGAAAAGTATCAAAAAGACGAGTGTTGTTAAAGCTAAGCCAACAAAACCAAAGGCAGCTGCTCCAAAAGCAAAAGTACCAAAAGCTAAATCAACAACAACGTCTGTTGCAAAACCAAAAAAAGTAGCTGCTGCTAAAAAAGCAAAGAAATAAATTTCTAAGTATGTACATATACTTAAGAAATTCACAATACAAAGTCCTTTTCAGGACTACAATTATATAATTTTTGAGATATGAAAATGATTTCAACCATACACACATTATTACCTTAATAAATTTTATTTATGTTCAAATAATTTTCAAGTTTCATGAAAAATAAAAACAAACAAACACACGCACACACATTCTACACATTAGTATGTGAAAGAAAAATTCTCACATATTTATGCGTATGCGTATAAAACGAAGATGCATAAGCACAAACATATGTATATACGTATAAAATGAACGTGTATATATTTTGTATGTATGTACGTTTACATGTACAAAACAATTATATTTGGATCAGAATAAAAACTCTTATAAAATCTTTTTTGCGGCCCTGAAAAGGGCCATTTTGTTTATGTGCGTCACACACATAATGTATTAAAAAAAAAATTATTTTGAACTTGTGTATTTAGTTACTGCCTTGGTTCCTTCACTAACAGCGTGCTTGGCAAGTTCACCAGGCAACAATAAACGTACTGCAGTTTGGATCTCCCGACTGGTAATTGTTGAACGTTTATTATAATGAGCTAAACGTGATGCCTCAGCAGCGATCCTTTCGAAAATATCATTTACGAAACTGTTCATAATGCTCATTGCCTTTGAAGAAATTCCAGTATCTGGATGAACTTGTTTCAACACTTTGTAAATGTAGATGGCGTAACTTTCCTTCCTCTTGCGCTTCTTTTTCTTGTCATTTTTAGTGATATTTTTTTGGGCCTTACCAGCCTTTTTCGCTGCTTTTCCACTAGTCTTAGGCGGCATTTTTATTTTTTTTATTCACTTCAAACACTTTTTCACTTTAATTCACTCTGTACGAGGGACTCTGACAGACTGTTGAAAATTTCTCAAATACCCTACACTATTATTCATTAAGTGAACGAGAATTTCTCATACTCATACTATTACAAAGGTGCTATCGTGGCGTCCATTCGCTAGCATAAATATGAGAGCACCCCTGTGCGAATGCTCATCGATTCAGTCACCAACCCTCGTACTGTGCAGACGCGTGAGCTCTTGCAAAAGTAATTAGTGAGTGTGTTAGTGTTGTGTTAATTACCCTCTCATCCCGTATGAGCGAGGGGCAATAAAAACATAAAAAAAAAAAACATTTTACAACAAGTAATAAAATAAAAGAATATATTTCCAGTGAAAAGTGCTAGTAAAAAGTGACAATAAAAATGACCAGTGACGTAACCCATTTACAGGCTCAGTTAAACGAGCTGAACCAAAAACTGCTTCTACTGGCTGAAGAACTTCAGAAGAAGGAAGCAATTATAGCTTCCCTCAACTTGCAGATTCAGGGTCTAACCGTCAACGACTCGGAATCTGAAGCCAACACGATGGTAGAAGATTCCGCAGATTCTTCTATCGTCTCCGATGAGGAGTTGACCTACACTCCAGGAGCAAAGAGAAGCTACCACGGAGTACCTAAAAACCTCCAGCAAAAACCACCACCACCACCTATACCGAATAAAAGACAGCAGCAAACAATCCCGGAATCTAGGAAGTCGAAACAACAAAACCAAAGCATCCAAAATAAGCAAAAGAAACAGCCACCGATTATTGTAAGGGAAGTTAACTCACCAAAAAATTTAATCAAGAACCTGGAGGCCATAATTGGACCAAAGAAATTTGAAACAAAAGTGGCAACAAACTCCTTAGTTATAAGGACTACAAATTATGAAGACCACAAAAAGACGGAGCAAATGTTGATACACCAAAAGAATAAATTCTACACCTTTAAAAGGAAGGAAGAAAAACTGCAAACATTCATTGCCAGACATATCTCGCCCGACTGGACCAACGAAGAAGTTAAGGAAGGGCTACTGGAACTAGTACCATCCCTACAGATCAAGCGTGTTGACTACTTTCAGACTCCATATATGAGGGCCAAAGATATTCGGACTCTTAGATTAATTCAGCTGGAGCCCGAGGAGGATGCTACCCTCCTGAAGAACATAAAGGTGCTATTCACGCAGCGAATACGCATCGAGCTCCCTAACAAAAAGACGACTTCACCGCATTGCACTAACTGCCAACAGACAGGACACCTCGCAAATGGCTGCCACCTCTCACCAAGATGCATAAAGTGTGCAGAAAATCACCCGAAAGGCGAATGCCGAGTCAAGCCCAGAGGGCAAGATCCAGTGACAATTGAAGTCACTACTCCAGACGGCAAGACCGCAACCAAAGCGATCACAATTACATGCTGCAATTGTGGAGGACCACATCCGGCCAATTTTTCACAGTGTCCCAAGAAGTTGAAAAGCAATACCAAGCCATCATACGCCAGTGCCCTTAAAGGACCAACACCATCAACAGTGAAGAAACCCGGAATGACCTACGCAATGGTTACTAAAGGTAATTCTAACAATACATCTAAAACTACCACCCCGACAAAGTCCTCTGCTGCTCCTCTTAACTTTAATGTTGAGCAATACGCCAGAGATCTTCAAGCCATGCTTCCGAAAATCTCAAACCTATCCCCACTAGAAAAAAAGTGTCACATATTGACATTAGTAACTAACCACATTCTAACTTACCATGATTAAGTTAAAAATAATAGCGCTTAACTGCCAATCCCTTTTTAGCAGAACTAAAAAGGAAAACTTCACGTTATTCCTTGACAAGTACTCTCCCGACGTTGTGCTGCTAAGTGAAACACGCTTCACCCAAAACTCCGCTATAGGACATCGGAACTATAACTTTGTATCCACCCCCCGTCCAAGGGGATCCGGTGTTGGAACAGCAGTTGCTGTACATAAAAAATACAAATTTTCCAAAATTGATGTTCCAAACATCACACACCTTGAATACACAGCCATTAAAGTTAGATCCGTCACAGGCAGGGACCTTATATGTGCAGGGATATATAATAAATCCAATTACCACTTCCCCGTTTCAGATATTCAAAACATGGTCAGTCACTTCTCTCCATCGGAGTTCATCCTCGGAGGTGACTGGAATGTTAGGCACCAAATGTTTAACGACTCCATAAACAGCCCCTCCGGGGTTGAGTTAGTGCGATGGTTGCAACACTCAACGTTAGCAACCGAAGCTCCAATACACCCTACCCACGTTACGAGAACGACAAATTCCTTCCTAGATTTCTTTCTAAGAACACAGAATTTGGTCGTAACTGCCCCTCCCAAAACTTCCCACCACTTTCCCTCAGACCATGCCTCCATCCACCTGTCAGTCGACATTTCCCATATCGGGACATTAGCAACTTCTCACTCACTCCCCAATTATGGTAAGACTAATTGGAGGAAAGTGAATAGAGATGTGTCTCTCAAGCTTAGATCAGTTAATTTACCCGACGACAGGAATCTCTCCCCAGAGGAGATTGACCATTCCACTCTGGAACTGGAACATATATTCAAGTCATCCTTGGATACGAACACTCCAAACTTTAATCCCTATAGGGATGTAAACAAGCCCCTTCCCAGAACTCTCAGCAGGCTTATTAAAGAGAAAAAAACTCTTCGACGCAGACTCTTTAGGAACTTCTGTCCTATTCTCAAGTCTCAAGTTAATCTTTTGACCATTCTCATCAACGAACAGTTAAGATTATTTGTAGAAAAATCCTACACCACCACTCTCCAAGAAATGAAGCCTGACCACTCCCTTTTCAATAACATTAACAGGCTCACAGGTCGAAAGACTCAGCACCGAATAAATTACCTCCTTGATGGCAATAACTGTCCTACAAAGTCCGACTTAGATTCGGCAAATCTCCTGGGCAGCCACTTCGCTCAAATCCACAACCAAAATCTCAATCTGTCTTCAAACGAATTTCGTCAGCAGGTACGCCAATATATTACAGAAAACATAACCCATACCCCTAGTAACAGGTATATTACACAATTCAGTATACTGAACAAAGCCTCCCTCCCGAATGTCTCTAACTCATTCATCACAATGGAAGAGTTACAACAATTCATCACTTCCAGAAAAAATAAAAGATCCACCGGAACGGATAAGATTCCCAGTATTTTTTACAAAAAAATCTCTCTTGTTAACCTCACTCCACTTTTAATTCTTTTTAATCAATGCATTAACACTTCTCACTTCCCTTCACGTTGGAAGACAGCTATCCTAATTCCCTTAAAAAAAGAAGGACAAGCTCACAATCCGTCCAATTATAGACCGATTTCACTGCTTAATACAGCAAGCAAACTATTGGAATGCAAAATTCTCTCCAACCTCAGAGCACATACTTTTGATCACCACAACATACCGGCATTCCAATTTGGTTTCCGACCTCAACACTCCACGTGTCATGCTCTGTATAAATTTACACAGGATGCAACTGCGAATCTCAACAGAAAACGACCCACTGTCTGCGTCTCCCTAGACATCTCCAAAGCCTTCGACTGCGTCTGGATCGAGGGGCTGCTATACAAATTGCACTACGTTTTTAATATAAACCTGCACATGTGCCTGCTATTAAAATCTTATCTCTCTGAACGGAAATTTGCCGTTAAAATAAACGACACACTGTCCTCTATTTTCCCTATAACCGCTGGCGTCCCCCAAGGATCAATCCTGGGCCCAATATTATATATTATCTTTACAGCCGATATCCCTCAACCATCAAGCCCGGGAGTGAATATCATTAACTACGCGGACGACACCCTGGTCTATGCTCACACTCCGTTCATAGTCCTCAGTACTAGGCTGCTCAACAGGTATCTTTCATCGCTCATGGACTACTTCGATAGGTGGAAGATCCGGCTCAACGAAAGGAAAACCCAAGTACTGGTCATCAAAGGTCCCACCAACCTATGTTCCAGAAATACGTTGAGGAATCACAACAAAATACGGATCAAAATCAAGAATGAAGAAATCAAGCCCGTCACAGCAATGAAATACCTCGGCGTTACATTCAACAGGGATTTTTCGTTTGGCAAACATATCGAAAACCGCATTTCAATTGCCAAAATACAACTCAACCACTGCCGGAAGATCATGTGGAGACCCAACGCACTGTCCAAAAGGATCAAGCAAATCATTTACAAACAAATCATCAGACCATCTCTAACGTATGCATGCCCGATTTGGTTCCATTTACCACCGGCCCAAATGGAAAAACTTCGGATATTCGAGAGAAAGTGCTTCAGATTCATCAGCAATCTGCACAGGCAGCCAAACTCCATGAAGTTCATCAAGTCTTCAACAGTGTACAGACAAACGGGAATAGATCGGATTGACAGACGAATCCTCCAGCTCTCCATTAACTTCATCAAGAACCTTCCCAACATCCCCAACAACATCATAGCTGAATTAGCGGCAACAGCAGCTGATCCTACGGACTACTTCCTGAGTACTAACCACATCAAACACTTATTCCATGCAGGGGAATTATTGGACAGGCAGAACAACATCACCTACCACAACGTCAGGATGAGGAACAACTCATTTAAATATAATAATACGCAATATATAGAGCGCGAACTAAGCTTCTAGCTCATTCAAATTGTTTATAAATAGAGTAAGTTAGATTAAGGTAGTTTAAGTTAGATTAAGCTTATATAAATTTAATCAGCAGGTTTTAAGAACCTTTTCCTGCCAATTAACTAACTAATTGTCTTTTCAAAGATAAAAACATTAATCCAAGTAATCAACAAAAAAAAAAAAAATTTAGAAAAATGTTAAATGCATGTTAAATTTAAGCTAATCAATAAGATATTTTAAGTATTTTCAATAGCTATAACATTTTAAAAATATGGTTCAATAAAGAAAAATACATTAAAAAAAAAAAAAAAAAAGTGCGAATGCTCATTCAACATTCAACACTCGCGTGTGAAAAGTTCTGTGGTAGTGTTTCTAAATAAAAAAATAAAATAAAAATGTCTGGTCGTGGTAAAGGTGGAAAAGTGAAGGGAAAGGCAAAGTCCCGCTCAAATCGTGCTGGATTACAATTTCCAGTTGGACGTATTCATCGTTTGTTGCGCAAAGGTAATTATGCCGAACGTGTTGGTGCTGGTGCTCCAGTATATCTTGCAGCTGTAATGGAATATTTGGCTGCTGAAGTTTTGGAATTGGCGGGAAATGCAGCACGTGATAATAAGAAGACAAGAATTATTCCACGTCATTTACAATTGGCAATTCGTAATGACGAAGAATTAAATAAACTTTTATCTGGCGTAACAATTGCTCAAGGTGGTGTTCTTCCAAATATTCAAGCTGTTTTATTGCCAAAGAAAACCGAAAAGAGTGCTTAAAATATGGGTTAAATACGAATTTTGACAAACAAAATATAATAAACCGTCCTTTTAAGGACGACAAATTAATTCGTTAAGAATATTATGTTTTCAATAATTTAAAATAATACAAAATTCATATACATTCTGTTGCACACAATCATTTCTTATTGTCATTCATACATACAGAGCTGCCACTTGATTGCCATGAAACTAAACGCGCCTAATTTTTTTTTTATTCTAAAGAAATAAATGTGAGCAAATATATTCAATTTTCGTTCGTGTACGTTAAAAAATAGCCGTATCTCGCAAAAACAGAGCGCTCCGCTGTCAGATACTCTCTGAATTTAGTAAAAATATCAAATAATTTTCATGTACACAAACGGTATGAAGAATTTTTAAAGTACCCAGTGTGGCAACACTGTATTTGAACAAAAAATACATACAAACAGCACGGAATCTATGAAATACGCTCTATGACATGCCGCCATTTTGCTTCATTTATTGAAATGACGCCATAAAGGTGTGTGTGTGTGTGTTTCTGAGAAGTCATGACATCACACACAAATGCCAATGGAAATATGACATTTTTGATTTTAATTTTTTACACATACATACTAAAACAAATTGTTTTATTGATCAATTATCACTTAAGGAACTTTTTTGTGGTCCTGAAAAGGACCGATTGTTGGCAATACAAAAAAATATATTGCAAAATTTTATATGATTTAACCTCCGAAACCGTAGAGTGCGTCCTTGTCTCTTCAATGCATATACAACATCCATCGCAGTAACTGTTTTACGCTTAGCATGTTCAGTATATGTAACAGCATCACGAATCACATTTTCCAAAAATACCTTCAATACTCCACGTGTTTCTTCATAAATTAAACCAGATATACGTTTCACTCCACCACGTCGAGCCAAACGACGAATTGCAGGTTTAGTTATACCTTGGATATTATCACGTAACACTTTACGATGACGTTTAGCGCCACCTTTTCCCAATCCCTTTCCTCCTTTACCACGACCAGTCATTTTTCACAATTTTTTTTACTTTTGTTTTACTTCAAGAACAGCACTGTATGAAATTCAAATCACTTCTGATTCCCGCTGAAGGTGCGCACCTATTTATATTTGTTTCCTCATTGTTTCTGATTGGGGAACAGCGAATAGGGGAAATTGTGTTAGTATTCAATGTGAAAGAAAACATAAGAACCGAAACAAACAATCTACTAAATTTGATATTTGTCAGTGCTATTTTAGAATATCTATATATATAATCAGTGAAGTGAAGTGAATTGAATTGCAATTGCAAAAAAAATAGTGAAAAACGTATAATGGCTCGTACCAAGCAAACTGCCCGAAAATCAACTGGTGGTAAAGCACCCAGAAAGCAATTGGCAACAAAGGCTGCCCGCAAGAGTGCTCCAGCTACTGGTGGTGTTAAGAAACCACATCGTTATCGTCCTGGTACTGTTGCTCTTCGTGAAATTCGTCGTTATCAAAAGAGTACTGAATTACTGATCCGTAAATTGCCTTTCCAACGTTTGGTTCGTGAAATTGCTCAAGATTTTAAAACTGATTTACGTTTTCAAAGTTCCGCAGTGATGGCACTCCAAGAAGCTAGTGAAGCATACTTGGTTGGTCTATTTGAAGATACCAATTTGTGCGCAATTCACGCTAAGCGAGTGACAATTATGCCAAAAGATATTCAGTTGGCTCGTCGTATTCGTGGTGAACGTGCTTAAATATTGAATAATATTTTCTTTTTTAATCGGTCCTTTTCAGGACCACAAATATTAACAAAGAGATTTTCACGAATTCAATTGAGAAACTTACATTTTCACCAGTAGGATAATGCATTGACAAATATATATATTTAATGAGAAGGGAGAGTTGTTTTACTTCCATATTCTATTCTCTTTATTTACAAACGTATGTATATATATATATACATATATATATATTTATATATAAAAACGCCAAAGGTACCTAATTGTTCAAATGAAAACGATTTATCACACAAGAATTCAGAAATTCAAAAGCTGTATGTCTGTATGCCCTGCTTTAAATGCAAATGAATTAGTAAAATGAAAAGAAAATTTGATTATGTATTTCTAGGAAAGTTCATATAATAATGTTGCTATATAGAAAAAGAAAACTTGAAGCATTCTAACTGTCGTGTATATGAAAATTCGTATGATGCGAGTGAAATATGAAATTGCCTTTGTCAATAAATATCATTTACATCCTATTCATATATTGTGTGAATGTAAAACAATTCCACACAAAAGAACAAATCATATGTATTTATATGTATATATATACATATGCAGATATGTATATATACATGCCTCTGTATATATATATATGCAAAAATATGAATAGTATTCAACTTCAAACATATCCCTTTAAGAATAAACTTCTACAATGAATTAATTACTCCCTGAAAGTTGACAATATCTTAAAATACAAACCAAGTATGTGTAGAATTTTTATACATTTAAGCATTATCATACTTATATATATATAATAATAACGAAAAAGACTGATTAGTTTTTACCTTAATAATAACTTATAAAAATTTAAAGGCCGTACTACAAAAATAACATATTTTCAACACGCATATTCCTAGTCAGATATGACATAATTACATCAGTCTTTAACATAATTTTAATACGTTTCCACTACAAATTGTGAATTCTAAATAGAATGTTACATTCTTCATTTTATAACATTTACATATACGCATATATAATATTTAAAAATCAGATATTGAAATAAAATCCTTTTTAAACAAATCAAAATCATTAACTGAAAGGGAAAAGATCGTTTCATATCTGAACAATGTTTCATTTAATTTATATTGAAAGATTCGTATTCCACATATAAATCTGCATTTGTATTAAAATATGAAATACATAGTATGTATTCAAATACAAAAAAACACTAGAACAATTATAATTGTTTAAATAATTGCATATTTTAATGCATATGGTATGATAATTTTACGAAACACATACTTTAATACGTTCAAAACGTCGTACTGGGATTAAAATTTCTTTTGGAAATATTTGTGCTTGAAGAACGTTAATATAAGGAATATGTTAAAATAATAATTTGTTATAAATTTTATTTCATACATATAAAAAAGTAATTTTTTCAATGAAATCAAAGTATACAACTAGTCAAATATGCTCAAATAAATATAAATTTTGCGTACCCTTCTACTTGTTGATTCTCATACAGTTAAGAGCGCGAGACATTTATCAGTAGCATAAAAAACCATTCAGTGAATACCAAGTGTTTGTCTAGTAAAGACGAGTGTAAAAGTAAAAGAAAAAAAAAAAAACAATAATTAAAATGGCTGATACAGTTACTGCTGCTGCTCCCGCAATTGTTGCAGAGAAGAAGGCAAAGAAGGCTCCAGCTGCTGGTTCGAAAAAACCAAAATCAACTCCAACTCATCCCCCAACACAGCAAATGGTAGATGCAGCAATCAAAACATTGAAAGAACGTGGCGGTTCATCACTTTTGGCAATTAAAAAGTACATCGCGGCTACATATAAAGTTGATGTACAAAAACTTGCTCCATTTATTAAGAAATATTTAAAAGGTGCTGTAGTTAGTGGAAAATTAGTGCAAACAAAAGGAAAAGGTGCAGCTGGATCATTTAAATTGTCAACAGCGGCAAGTAAAGAACCAAAGGTAAAATCAGCTGAAAAGAAAAAGCCCACTAAAACAAAATCAAGTGCTACTGGTGAGAAAAAAGTTAAGAAAGTCTCTGGTGAAAAGAAATTGAAAAAGGCTTCTTCTGCTGCCAGTGGTACGAAAAAAAGTGTTGAAAAGAAAAAAGTTGAAAAATCAAAAGTGAAAAGTATCAAAAAGACGAGTGTTGTTAAAGCTAAGCCAACAAAACCAAAGGCAGCTGCTCGAAAAGAAATTGAAAAAGGCTTCTTCTGCTGCCAGTGGTACGAAAAAAAGTGTTGAAAAGAAAAAAGTTGAAAAATCAAAAGTGAAAAGTATCAAAAAGACGAGTGTTGTTAAAGCTAAGCCAACAAAACCAAAGGCAGCTGCTCCAAAAGCAAAAGTACCAAAAGCTAAATCAACAACAACGTCTGTTGCAAAACCAAAAAAAGTAGCTGCTGCTAAAAAAGCAAAGAAATAAATTTCTAAGTATGTACATATACTTAAGAAATTCACAATACAAAGTCCTTTTCAGGACTACAATTATATAATTTTTGAGATATGAAAATGATTTCAACCATACACACATTATTACCTTAATAAATTTTATTTATGTTCAAATAATTTTCAAGTTTCATGAAAAATAAAAACAAACAAACACACGCACACACATTCTACACATTAGTATGTGAAAGAAAAATTCTCACATATTTATGCGTATGCGTATAAAACGAAGATGCATAAGCACAAACATATGTATATACGTATAAAATGAACGTGTATATATTTTGTATGTATGTACGTTTACATGTACAAAACAATTATATTTGGATCAGAATAAAAACTCTTATAAAATCTTTTTTGCGGCCCTGAAAAGGGCCATTTTGTTTATGTGCGTCACACACATAATGTATTAAAAAAAAAATTATTTTGAACTTGTGTATTTAGTTACTGCCTTGGTTCCTTCACTAACAGCGTGCTTGGCAAGTTCACCAGGCAACAATAAACGTACTGCAGTTTGGATCTCCCGACTGGTAATTGTTGAACGTTTATTATAATGAGCTAAACGTGATGCCTCAGCAGCGATCCTTTCGAAAATATCATTTACGAAACTGTTCATAATGCTCATTGCCTTTGAAGAAATTCCAGTATCTGGATGAACTTGTTTCAACACTTTGTAAATGTAGATGGCGTAACTTTCCTTCCTCTTGCGCTTCTTTTTCTTGTCATTTTTAGTGATATTTTTTTGGGCCTTACCAGCCTTTTTCGCTGCTTTTCCACTAGTCTTAGGCGGCATTTTTATTTTTTTTATTCACTTCAAACACTTTTTCACTTTAATTCACTCTGTACGAGGGACTCTGACAGACTGTTGAAAATTTCTCAAATACCCTACACTATTATTCATTAAGTGAACGAGAATTTCTCATACTCATACTATTACAAAGGTGCTATCGTGGCGTCCATTCGCTAGCATAAATATGAGAGCACCCCTGTGCGAATGCTCATTCAACATTCAACACTCGCGTGTGAAAAGTTCTGTGGTAGTGTTTCTAAATAAAAAAATAAAATAAAAATGTCTGGTCGTGGTAAAGGTGGAAAAGTGAAGGGAAAGGCAAAGTCCCGCTCAAATCGTGCTGGATTACAATTTCCAGTTGGACGTATTCATCGTTTGTTGCGCAAAGGTAATTATGCCGAACGTGTTGGTGCTGGTGCTCCAGTATATCTTGCAGCTGTAATGGAATATTTGGCTGCTGAAGTTTTGGAATTGGCGGGAAATGCAGCACGTGATAATAAGAAGACAAGAATTATTCCACGTCATTTACAATTGGCAATTCGTAATGACGAAGAATTAAATAAACTTTTATCTGGCGTAACAATTGCTCAAGGTGGTGTTCTTCCAAATATTCAAGCTGTTTTATTGCCAAAGAAAACCGAAAAGAGTGCTTAAAATATGGGTTAAATACGAATTTTGACAAACAAAATATAATAAACCGTCCTTTTAAGGACGACAAATTAATTCGTTAAGAATATTATGTTTTCAATAATTTAAAATAATACAAAATTCATATACATTCTGTTGCACACAATCATTTCTTATTGTCATTCATACATACAGAGCTGCCACTTGATTGCCATGAAACTAAACGCGCCTAATTTTTTTTTTATTCTAAAGAAATAAATGTGAGCAAATATATTCAATTTTCGTTCGTGTACGTTAAAAAATAGCCGTATCTCGCAAAAACAGAGCGCTCCGCTGTCAGATACTCTCTGAATTTAGTAAAAATATCAAATAATTTTCATGTACACAAACGGTATGAAGAATTTTTAAAGTACCCAGTGTGGCAACACTGTATTTGAACAAAAAATACATACAAACAGCACGGAATCTATGAAATACGCTCTATGACATGCCGCCATTTTGCTTCATTTATTGAAATGACGCCATAAAGGTGTGTGTGTGTGTGTTTCTGAGAAGTCATGACATCACACACAAATGCCAATGGAAATATGACATTTTTGATTTTAATTTTTTACACATACATACTAAAACAAATTGTTTTATTGATCAATTATCACTTAAGGAACTTTTTTGTGGTCCTGAAAAGGACCGATTGTTGGCAATACAAAAAAATATATTGCAAAATTTTATATGATTTAACCTCCGAAACCGTAGAGTGCGTCCTTGTCTCTTCAATGCATATACAACATCCATCGCAGTAACTGTTTTACGCTTAGCATGTTCAGTATATGTAACAGCATCACGAATCACATTTTCCAAAAATACCTTCAATACTCCACGTGTTTCTTCATAAATTAAACCAGATATACGTTTCACTCCACCACGTCGAGCCAAACGACGAATTGCAGGTTTAGTTATACCTTGGATATTATCACGTAACACTTTACGATGACGTTTAGCGCCACCTTTTCCCAATCCCTTTCCTCCTTTACCACGACCAGTCATTTTTCACAATTTTTTTTACTTTTGTTTTACTTCAAGAACAGCACTGTATGAAATTCAAATCACTTCTGATTCCCGCTGAAGGTGCGCACCTATTTATATTTGTTTCCTCATTGTTTCTGATTGGGGAACAGCGAATAGGGGAAATTGTGTTAGTATTCAATGTGAAAGAAAACATAAGAACCGAAACAAACAATCTACTAAATTTGATATTTGTCAGTGCTATTTTAGAATATCTATATATATAATCAGTGAAGTGAAGTGAATTGAATTGCAATTGCAAAAAAAATAGTGAAAAACGTATAATGGCTCGTACCAAGCAAACTGCCCGAAAATCAACTGGTGGTAAAGCACCCAGAAAGCAATTGGCAACAAAGGCTGCCCGCAAGAGTGCTCCAGCTACTGGTGGTGTTAAGAAACCACATCGTTATCGTCCTGGTACTGTTGCTCTTCGTGAAATTCGTCGTTATCAAAAGAGTACTGAATTACTGATCCGTAAATTGCCTTTCCAACGTTTGGTTCGTGAAATTGCTCAAGATTTTAAAACTGATTTACGTTTTCAAAGTTCCGCAGTGATGGCACTCCAAGAAGCTAGTGAAGCATACTTGGTTGGTCTATTTGAAGATACCAATTTGTGCGCAATTCACGCTAAGCGAGTGACAATTATGCCAAAAGATATTCAGTTGGCTCGTCGTATTCGTGGTGAACGTGCTTAAATATTGAATAATATTTTCTTTTTTAATCGGTCCTTTTCAGGACCACAAATATTAACAAAGAGATTTTCACGAATTCAATTGAGAAACTTACATTTTCACCAGTAGGATAATGCATTGACAAATATATATATTTAATGAGAAGGGAGAGTTGTTTTACTTCCATATTCTATTCTCTTTATTTACAAACGTATGTATATATATATATACATATATATATATTTATATATAAAAACGCCAAAGGTACCTAATTGTTCAAATGAAAACGATTTATCACACAAGAATTCAGAAATTCAAAAGCTGTATGTCTGTATGCCCTGCTTTAAATGCAAATGAATTAGTAAAATGAAAAGAAAATTTGATTATGTATTTCTAGGAAAGTTCATATAATAATGTTGCTATATAGAAAAAGAAAACTTGAAGCATTCTAACTGTCGTGTATATGAAAATTCGTATGATGCGAGTGAAATATGAAATTGCCTTTGTCAATAAATATCATTTACATCCTATTCATATATTGTGTGAATGTAAAACAATTCCACACAAAAGAACAAATCATATGTATTTATATGTATATATATACATATGCAGATATGTATATATACATGCCTCTGTATATATATATATGCAAAAATATGAATAGTATTCAACTTCAAACATATCCCTTTAAGAATAAACTTCTACAATGAATTAATTACTCCCTGAAAGTTGACAATATCTTAAAATACAAACCAAGTATGTGTAGAATTTTTATACATTTAAGCATTATCATACTTATATATATATAATAATAACGAAAAAGACTGATTAGTTTTTACCTTAATAATAACTTATAAAAATTTAAAGGCCGTACTACAAAAATAACATATTTTCAACACGCATATTCCTAGTCAGATATGACATAATTACATCAGTCTTTAACATAATTTTAATACGTTTCCACTACAAATAGTGAATTCTAAATAGAATGTTACATTCTTCATTTTATAACATTTACATATACGCATATATAATATTTAAAAATCAGATATTGAAATAAAATCCTTTTTAAACAAATCAAAATCATTAACTGAAAGGGAAAAGATCGTTTCATATCTGAACAATGTTTCATTTAATTTATATTGAAAGATTCGTATTCCACATATAAATCTGCATTTGTATTAAAATATGAAATACATAGTATGTATTCAAATACAAAAAAACACTAGAACAATTATAATTGTTTAAATAATTGCATATTTTAATGCATATGGTATGATAATTTTACGAAACACATACTTTAATACGTTCAAAACGTCGTACTGGGATTAAAATTTCTTTTGGAAATATTTGTGCTTGAAGAACGTTAATATAAGGAATATGTTAAAATAATAATTTGTTATAAATTTTATTTCATACATATAAAAAAGTAATTTTTTCAATGAAATCAAAGTATACAACTAGTCAAATATGCTCAAATAAATATAAATTTTGCGTACCCTTCTACTTGTTGATTCTCATACAGTTAAGAGCGCGAGACATTTATCAGTAGCATAAAAAACCATTCAGTGAATACCAAGTGTTTGTCTAGTAAAGACGAGTGTAAAAGTAAAAGAAAAAAAAAAAAACAATAATTAAAATGGCTGATACAGTTACTGCTGCTGCTCCCGCAATTGTTGCAGAGAAGAAGGCAAAGAAGGCTCCAGCTGCTGGTTCGAAAAAACCAAAATCAACTCCAACTCATCCCCCAACACAGCAAATGGTAGATGCAGCAATCAAAACATTGAAAGAACGTGGCGGTTCATCACTTTTGGCAATTAAAAAGTACATCGCGGCTACATATAAAGTTGATGTACAAAAACTTGCTCCATTTATTAAGAAATATTTAAAAGGTGCTGTAGTTAGTGGAAAATTAGTGCAAACAAAAGGAAAAGGTGCAGCTGGATCATTTAAATTGTCAACAGCGGCAAGTAAAGAACCAAAGGTAAAATCAGCTGAAAAGAAAAAGCCCACTAAAACAAAATCAAGTGCTACTGGTGAGAAAAAAGTTAAGAAAGTCTCTGGTGAAAAGAAATTGAAAAAGGCTTCTTCTGCTGCCAGTGGTACGAAAAAAAGTGTTGAAAAGAAAAAAGTTGAAAAATCAAAAGTGAAAAGTATCAAAAAGACGAGTGTTGTTAAAGCTAAGCCAACAAAACCAAAGGCAGCTGCTCGAAAAGAAATTGAAAAAGGCTTCTTCTGCTGCCAGTGGTACGAAAAAAAGTGTTGAAAAGAAAAAAGTTGAAAAATCAAAAGTGAAAAGTATCAAAAAGACGAGTGTTGTTAAAGCTAAGCCAACAAAACCAAAGGCAGCTGCTCCAAAAGCAAAAGTACCAAAAGCTAAATCAACAACAACGTCTGTTGCAAAACCAAAAAAAGTAGCTGCTGCTAAAAAAGCAAAGAAATAAATTTCTAAGTATGTACATATACTTAAGAAATTCACAATACAAAGTCCTTTTCAGGACTACAATTATATAATTTTTGAGATATGAAAATGATTTCAACCATACACACATTATTACCTTAATAAATTTTATTTATGTTCAAATAATTTTCAAGTTTCATGAAAAATAAAAACAAACAAACACACGCACACACATTCTACACATTAGTATGTGAAAGAAAAATTCTCACATATTTATGCGTATGCGTATAAAACGAAGATGCATAAGCACAAACATATGTATATACGTATAAAATGAACGTGTATATATTTTGTATGTATGTACGTTTACATGTACAAAACAATTATATTTGGATCAGAATAAAAACTCTTATAAAATCTTTTTTGCGGCCCTGAAAAGGGCCATTTTGTTTATGTGCGTCACACACATAATGTATTAAAAAAAAAATTATTTTGAACTTGTGTATTTAGTTACTGCCTTGGTTCCTTCACTAACAGCGTGCTTGGCAAGTTCACCAGGCAACAATAAACGTACTGCAGTTTGGATCTCCCGACTGGTAATTGTTGAACGTTTATTATAATGAGCTAAACGTGATGCCTCAGCAGCGATCCTTTCGAAAATATCATTTACGAAACTGTTCATAATGCTCATTGCCTTTGAAGAAATTCCAGTATCTGGATGAACTTGTTTCAACACTTTGTAAATGTAGATGGCGTAACTTTCCTTCCTCTTGCGCTTCTTTTTCTTGTCATTTTTAGTGATATTTTTTTGGGCCTTACCAGCCTTTTTCGCTGCTTTTCCACTAGTCTTAGGCGGCATTTTTATTTTTTTTATTCACTTCAAACACTTTTTCACTTTAATTCACTCTGTACGAGGGACTCTGACAGACTGTTGAAAATTTCTCAAATACCCTACACTATTATTCATTAAGTGAACGAGAATTTCTCATACTCATACTATTACAAAGGTGCTATCGTGGCGTCCATTCGCTAGCATAAATATGAGAGCACCCCTGTGCGAATGCTCATTCAACATTCAACACTCGCGTGTGAAAAGTTCTGTGGTAGTGTTTCTAAATAAAAAAATAAAATAAAAATGTCTGGTCGTGGTAAAGGTGGAAAAGTGAAGGGAAAGGCAAAGTCCCGCTCAAATCGTGCTGGATTACAATTTCCAGTTGGACGTATTCATCGTTTGTTGCGCAAAGGTAATTATGCCGAACGTGTTGGTGCTGGTGCTCCAGTATATCTTGCAGCTGTAATGGAATATTTGGCTGCTGAAGTTTTGGAATTGGCGGGAAATGCAGCACGTGATAATAAGAAGACAAGGATTATTCCACGTCATTTACAATTGGCAATTCGTAATGACGAAGAATTAAATAAACTTTTATCTGGCGTAACAATTGCTCAAGGTGGTGTTCTTCCAAATATTCAAGCTGTTTTATTGCCAAAGAAAACCGAAAAGAGTGCTTAAAATATGGGTTAAATACGAATTTTGACAAACAAAATATAATAAACCGTCCTTTTAAGGACGACAAATTAATTCGTTAAGAATATTATGTTTTCAATAATTTAAAATAATACAAAATTCATATACATTCTGTTGCACACAATCATTTCTTATTGTCATTCATACATACAGAGCTGCCACTTGATTGCCATGAAACTAAACGCGCCTAATTTTTTTTTTATTCTAAAGAAATAAATGTGAGCAAATATATTCAATTTTCGTTCGTGTACGTTAAAAAATAGCCGTATCTCGCAAAAACAGAGCGCTCCGCTGTCAGATACTCTCTGAATTTAGTAAAAATATCAAATAATTTTCATGTACACAAACGGTATGAAGAATTTTTAAAGTACCCAGTGTGGCAACACTGTATTTGAACAAAAAATACATACAAACAGCACGGAATCTATGAAATACGCTCTATGACATGCCGCCATTTTGCTTCATTTATTGAAATGACGCCATAAAGGTGTGTGTGTGTGTGTTTCTGAGAAGTCATGACATCACACACAAATGCCAATGGAAATATGACATTTTTGATTTTAATTTTTTACACATACATACTAAAACAAATTGTTTTATTGATCAATTATCACTTAAGGAACTTTTTTGTGGTCCTGAAAAGGACCGATTGTTGGCAATACAAAAAAATATATTGCAAAATTTTATATGATTTAACCTCCGAAACCGTAGAGTGCGTCCTTGTCTCTTCAATGCATATACAACATCCATCGCAGTAACTGTTTTACGCTTAGCATGTTCAGTATATGTAACAGCATCACGAATCACATTTTCCAAAAATACCTTCAATACTCCACGTGTTTCTTCATAAATTAAACCAGATATACGTTTCACTCCACCACGTCGAGCCAAACGACGAATTGCAGGTTTAGTTATACCTTGGATATTATCACGTAACACTTTACGATGACGTTTAGCGCCACCTTTTCCCAATCCCTTTCCTCCTTTACCACGACCAGTCATTTTTCACAATTTTTTTTACTTTTGTTTTACTTCAAGAACAGCACTGTATGAAATTCAAATCACTTCTGATTCCCGCTGAAGGTGCGCACCTATTTATATTTGTTTCCTCATTGTTTCTGATTGGGGAACAGCGAATAGGGGAAATTGTGTTAGTATTCAATGTGAAAGAAAACATAAGAACCGAAACAAACAATCTACTAAATTTGATATTTGTCAGTGCTATTTTAAAATATCTATATATATAATCAGTGAAGTGAAGTGAATTGAATTGCAATTGCAAAAAAAATAGTGAAAAACGTATAATGGCTCGTACCAAGCAAACTGCCCGAAAATCAACTGGTGGTAAAGCACCCAGAAAGCAATTGGCAACAAAGGCTGCCCGCAAGAGTGCTCCAGCTACTGGTGGTGTTAAGAAACCACATCGTTATCGTCCTGGTACTGTTGCTCTTCGTGAAATTCGTCGTTATCAAAAGAGTACTGAATTACTGATCCGTAAATTGCCTTTCCAACGTTTGGTTCGTGAAATTGCTCAAGATTTTAAAACTGATTTACGTTTTCAAAGTTCCGCAGTGATGGCACTCCAAGAAGCTAGTGAAGCATACTTGGTTGGTCTATTTGAAGATACCAATTTGTGCGCAATTCACGCTAAGCGAGTGACAATTATGCCAAAAGATATTCAGTTGGCTCGTCGTATTCGTGGTGAACGTGCTTAAATATTGAATAATATTTTCTTTTTTAATCGGTCCTTTTCAGGACCACAAATATTAACAAAGAGATTTTCACGAATTCAATTGAGAAACTTACATTTTCACCAGTAGGATAATGCATTGACAAATATATATATTTAATGAGAAGGGAGAGTTGTTTTACTTCCATATTCTATTCTCTTTATTTACAAACGTATGTATATATATATATACATATATATATATTTATATATAAAAACGCCAAAGGTACCTAATTGTTCAAATGAAAACGATTTATCACACAAGAATTCAGAAATTCAAAAGCTGTATGTCTGTATGCCCTGCTTTAAATGCAAATGAATTAGTAAAATGAAAAGAAAATTTGATTATGTATTTCTAGGAAAGTTCATATAATAATGTTGCTATATAGAAAAAGAAAACTTGAAGCATTCTAACTGTCGTGTATATGAAAATTCGTATGATGCGAGTGAAATATGAAATTGCCTTTGTCAATAAATATCATTTACATCCTATTCATATATTGTGTGAATGTAAAACAATTCCACACAAAAGAACAAATCATATGTATTTATATGTATATATATACATATGCAGATATGTATATATACATGCCTCTGTATATATATATATGCAAAAATATGAATAGTATTCAACTTCAAACATATCCCTTTAAGAATAAACTTCTACAATGAATTAATTACTCCCTGAAAGTTGACAATATCTTAAAATACAAACCAAGTATGTGTAGAATTTTTATACATTTAAGCATTATCATACTTATATATATATAATAATAACGAAAAAGACTGATTAGTTTTTACCTTAATAATAACTTATAAAAATTTAAAGGCCGTACTACAAAAATAACATATTTTCAACACGCATATTCCTAGTCAGATATGACATAATTACATCAGTCTTTAACATAATTTTAATACGTTTCCACTACAAATAGTGAATTCTAAATAGAATGTTACATTCTTCATTTTATAACATTTACATATACGCATATATAATATTTAAAAATCAGATATTGAAATAAAATCCTTTTTAAACAAATCAAAATCATTAACTGAAAGGGAAAAGATCGTTTCATATCTGAACAATGTTTCATTTAATTTATATTGAAAGATTCGTATTCCACATATAAATCTGCATTTGTATTAAAATATGAAATACATAGTATGTATTCAAATACAAAAAAACACTAGAACAATTATAATTGTTTAAATAATTGCATATTTTAATGCATATGGTATGATAATTTTACGAAACACATACTTTAATACGTTCAAAACGTCGTACTGGGATTAAAATTTCTTTTGGAAATATTTGTGCTTGAAGAACGTTAATATAAGGAATATGTTAAAATAATAATTTGTTATAAATTTTATTTCATACATATAAAAAAGTAATTTTTTCAATGAAATCAAAGTATACAACTAGTCAAATATGCTCAAATAAATATAAATTTTGCGTACCCTTCTACTTGTTGATTCTCATACAGTTAAGAGCGCGAGACATTTATCAGTAGCATAAAAAACCATTCAGTGAATACCAAGTGTTTGTCTAGTAAAGACGAGTGTAAAAGTAAAAGAAAAAAAAAAAAACAATAATTAAAATGGCTGATACAGTTACTGCTGCTGCTCCCGCAATTGTTGCAGAGAAGAAGGCAAAGAAGGCTCCAGCTGCTGGTTCGAAAAAACCAAAATCAACTCCAACTCATCCCCCAACACAGCAAATGGTAGATGCAGCAATCAAAACATTGAAAGAACGTGGCGGTTCATCACTTTTGGCAATTAAAAAGTACATCGCGGCTACATATAAAGTTGATGTACAAAAACTTGCTCCATTTATTAAGAAATATTTAAAAGGTGCTGTAGTTAGTGGAAAATTAGTGCAAACAAAAGGAAAAGGTGCAGCTGGATCATTTAAATTGTCAACAGCGGCAAGTAAAGAACCAAAGGTAAAATCAGCTGAAAAGAAAAAGCCCACTAAAACAAAATCAAGTGCTACTGGTGAGAAAAAAGTTAAGAAAGTCTCTGGTGAAAAGAAATTGAAAAAGGCTTCTTCTGCTGCCAGTGGTACGAAAAAAAGTGTTGAAAAGAAAAAAGTTGAAAAATCAAAAGTGAAAAGTATCAAAAAGACGAGTGTTGTTAAAGCTAAGCCAACAAAACCAAAGGCAGCTGCTCGAAAAGAAATTGAAAAAGGCTTCTTCTGCTGCCAGTGGTACGAAAAAAAGTGTTGAAAAGAAAAAAGTTGAAAAATCAAAAGTGAAAAGTATCAAAAAGACGAGTGTTGTTAAAGCTAAGCCAACAAAACCAAAGGCAGCTGCTCCAAAAGCAAAAGTACCAAAAGCTAAATCAACAACAACGTCTGTTGCAAAACCAAAAAAAGTAGCTGCTGCTAAAAAAGCAAAGAAATAAATTTCTAAGTATGTACATATACTTAAGAAATTCACAATACAAAGTCCTTTTCAGGACTACAATTATATAATTTTTGAGATATGAAAATGATTTCAACCATACACACATTATTACCTTAATAAATTTTATTTATGTTCAAATAATTTTCAAGTTTCATGAAAAATAAAAACAAACAAACACACGCACACACATTCTACACATTAGTATGTGAAAGAAAAATTCTCACATATTTATGCGTATGCGTATAAAACGAAGATGCATAAGCACAAACATATGTATATACGTATAAAATGAACGTGTATATATTTTGTATGTATGTACGTTTACATGTACAAAACAATTATATTTGGATCAGAATAAAAACTCTTATAAAATCTTTTTTGCGGCCCTGAAAAGGGCCATTTTGTTTATGTGCGTCACACACATAATGTATTAAAAAAAAAATTATTTTGAACTTGTGTATTTAGTTACTGCCTTGGTTCCTTCACTAACAGCGTGCTTGGCAAGTTCACCAGGCAACAATAAACGTACTGCAGTTTGGATCTCCCGACTGGTAATTGTTGAACGTTTATTATAATGAGCTAAACGTGATGCCTCAGCAGCGATCCTTTCGAAAATATCATTTACGAAACTGTTCATAATGCTCATTGCCTTTGAAGAAATTCCAGTATCTGGATGAACTTGTTTCAACACTTTGTAAATGTAGATGGCGTAACTTTCCTTCCTCTTGCGCTTCTTTTTCTTGTCATTTTTAGTGATATTTTTTTGGGCCTTACCAGCCTTTTTCGCTGCTTTTCCACTAGTCTTAGGCGGCATTTTTATTTTTTTTATTCACTTCAAACACTTTTTCACTTTAATTCACTCTGTACGAGGGACTCTGACAGACTGTTGAAAATTTCAATTTCAATTTTCAATTTTCTTCTTTATTGAACAAAAAATATTTACAATTTCAAATTTTTAAGCTTAAGACTACAGTGAATATACATATATATGTGTCGGCTCAACAATAGGGGCCCGACGGATGAACGACTGTCTTACATAGTTTTAGTGTGTACAAGTGAATTATTTACAATATAACGATGTCCTGTCTTAACATCGGGGTGTTCAGATCCGTGTGTCGATGATGTTCCTTTGTGGGGGTGGGGAGGGGGGGTTGTTTTCCGGGTCAACCTCGATGGTAGGTTGTATCACTGCCGGAGAAGAAGTGATACGGCTCGCATGCAGAAGATGTCGGGGGGAAAATCTCTTCGTTTAACATGTTGTGTGCATTGAGAAATCGTTGTCCAGGGACTGAGCTCCTTAAGTTCCTGACGATTGGGTTAGGATGGATTTCCGTTTCGCATAGCTGCTTCTTGGAAAGTTGCACCAAGAACTGTTGCAGGGGGATGATGCGCGATTTTTCGTAGACCTTCTTGTTGTTATGATGTTTCATCCGGTCCTTGTCAAAGGTGAGACCGGTGCAGATTCGTAGTATCTTCCTTTCGAAGACCGATAGTTTCTCCATGCTGGTCTTGGAGATGCTATACCATACAGGAAAGCCATACGCTATAATGGGTCGTATGAGCTGCTTGTACAGTAATAGCTTCGTCTTCTCGGCAAGTCCGTTCTCACGTCGCATCAATGGGTAGATGCGATGGAAAGCGAAACTGGCCTTTTGAAGGGTCACTTTGGAGTGAGGATTGAACTTCAACCTCTCAGTGAAGTTCACTCCAAGATACTTCGCCTTGTCCGTTGTCGTTAGTGCTGTCCCGTTGGGTAGCATTACCTTTATGCTCCGGCATTTTCCGGCTGTTCGGGAACCTCGTTGTGTTGGTCTCCGCAGACACATGAGGACCGATTTATTGGTATTGATACGGATGCCCCACTTCTGATAGTAGAAGTAGAGCATCTCCAATTGTTTGTTGAAAATTTCTCAAATACCCTACACTATTATTCATTAAGTGAACGAGAATTTCTCATACTCATACTATTACAAAGGTGCTATCGTGGCGTCCATTCGCTAGCATAAATATGAGAGCACCCCTGTGCGAATGCTCATTCAACATTCAACACTCGCGTGTGAAAAGTTCTGTGGTAGTGTTTCTAAATAAAAAAATAAAATAAAAATGTCTGGTCGTGGTAAAGGTGGAAAAGTGAAGGGAAAGGCAAAGTCCCGCTCAAATCGTGCTGGATTACAATTTCCAGTTGGACGTATTCATCGTTTGTTGCGCAAAGGTAATTATGCCGAACGTGTTGGTGCTGGTGCTCCAGTATATCTTGCAGCTGTAATGGAATATTTGGCTGCTGAAGTTTTGGAATTGGCGGGAAATGCAGCACGTGATAATAAGAAGACAAGGATTATTCCACGTCATTTACAATTGGCAATTCGTAATGACGAAGAATTAAATAAACTTTTATCTGGCGTAACAATTGCTCAAGGTGGTGTTCTTCCAAATATTCAAGCTGTTTTATTGCCAAAGAAAACCGAAAAGAGTGCTTAAAATATGGGTTAAATACGAATTTTGACAAACAAAATATAATAAACCGTCCTTTTAAGGACGACAAATTAATTCGTTAAGAATATTATGTTTTCAATAATTTAAAATAATACAAAATTCATATACATTCTGTTGCACACAATCATTTCTTATTGTCATTCATACATACAGAGCTGCCACTTGATTGCCATGAAACTAAACGCGCCTAATTTTTTTTTTATTCTAAAGAAATAAATGTGAGCAAATATATTCAATTTTCGTTCGTGTACGTTAAAAAATAGCCGTATCTCGCAAAAACAGAGCGCTCCGCTGTCAGATACTCTCTGAATTTAGTAAAAATATCAAATAATTTTCATGTACACAAACGGTATGAAGAATTTTTAAAGTACCCAGTGTGGCAACACTGTATTTGAACAAAAAATACATACAAACAGCACGGAATCTATGAAATACGCTCTATGACATGCCGCCATTTTGCTTCATTTATTGAAATGACGCCATAAAGGTGTGTGTGTGTGTGTTTCTGAGAAGTCATGACATCACACACAAATGCCAATGGAAATATGACATTTTTGATTTTAATTTTTTACACATACATACTAAAACAAATTGTTTTATTGATCAATTATCACTTAAGGAACTTTTTTGTGGTCCTGAAAAGGACCGATTGTTGGCAATACAAAAAAATATATTGCAAAATTTTATATGATTTAACCTCCGAAACCGTAGAGTGCGTCCTTGTCTCTTCAATGCATATACAACATCCATCGCAGTAACTGTTTTACGCTTAGCATGTTCAGTATATGTAACAGCATCACGAATCACATTTTCCAAAAATACCTTCAATACTCCACGTGTTTCTTCATAAATTAAACCAGATATACGTTTCACTCCACCACGTCGAGCCAAACGACGAATTGCAGGTTTAGTTATACCTTGGATATTATCACGTAACACTTTACGATGACGTTTAGCGCCACCTTTTCCCAATCCCTTTCCTCCTTTACCACGACCAGTCATTTTTCACAATTTTTTTTACTTTTGTTTTACTTCAAGAACAGCACTGTATGAAATTCAAATCACTTCTGATTCCCGCTGAAGGTGCGCACCTATTTATATTTGTTTCCTCATTGTTTCTGATTGGGGAACAGCGAATAGGGGAAATTGTGTTAGTATTCAATGTGAAAGAAAACATAAGAACCGAAACAAACAATCTACTAAATTTGATATTTGTCAGTGCTATTTTAAAATATCTATATATATAATCAGTGAAGTGAAGTGAATTGAATTGCAATTGCAAAAAAAATAGTGAAAAACGTATAATGGCTCGTACCAAGCAAACTGCCCGAAAATCAACTGGTGGTAAAGCACCCAGAAAGCAATTGGCAACAAAGGCTGCCCGCAAGAGTGCTCCAGCTACTGGTGGTGTTAAGAAACCACATCGTTATCGTCCTGGTACTGTTGCTCTTCGTGAAATTCGTCGTTATCAAAAGAGTACTGAATTACTGATCCGTAAATTGCCTTTCCAACGTTTGGTTCGTGAAATTGCTCAAGATTTTAAAACTGATTTACGTTTTCAAAGTTCCGCAGTGATGGCACTCCAAGAAGCTAGTGAAGCATACTTGGTTGGTCTATTTGAAGATACCAATTTGTGCGCAATTCACGCTAAGCGAGTGACAATTATGCCAAAAGATATTCAGTTGGCTCGTCGTATTCGTGGTGAACGTGCTTAAATATTGAATAATATTTTCTTTTTTAATCGGTCCTTTTCAGGACCACAAATATTAACAAAGAGATTTTCACGAATTCAATTGAGAAACTTACATTTTCACCAGTAGGATAATGCATTGACAAATATATATATTTAATGAGAAGGGAGAGTTGTTTTACTTCCATATTCTATTCTCTTTATTTACAAACGTATGTATATATATATATACATATATATATATTTATATATAAAAACGCCAAAGGTACCTAATTGTTCAAATGAAAACGATTTATCACACAAGAATTCAGAAATTCAAAAGCTGTATGTCTGTATGCCCTGCTTTAAATGCAAATGAATTAGTAAAATGAAAAGAAAATTTGATTATGTATTTCTAGGAAAGTTCATATAATAATGTTGCTATATAGAAAAAGAAAACTTGAAGCATTCTAACTGTCGTGTATATGAAAATTCGTATGATGCGAGTGAAATATGAAATTGCCTTTGTCAATAAATATCATTTACATCCTATTCATATATTGTGTGAATGTAAAACAATTCCACACAAAAGAACGAATCATATGTATTTATATGTATATATATACATATGCAGATATGTATATATACATGCCTCTGTATATATATATATGCAAAAATATGAATAGTATTCAACTTCAAACATATCCCTTTAAGAATAAACTTCTACAATGAATTAATTACTCCCTGAAAGTTGACAATATCTTAAAATACAAACCAAGTATGTGTAGAATTTTTATACATTTAAGCATTATCATACTTATATATATATAATAATAACGAAAAAGACTGATTAGTTTTTACCTTAATAATAACTTATAAAAATTTAAAGGCCGTACTACAAAAATAACATATTTTCAACACGCATATTCCTAGTCAGATATGACATAATTACATCAGTCTTTAACATAATTTTAATACGTTTCCACTACAAATAGTGAATTCTAAATAGAATGTTACATTCTTCATTTTATAACATTTACATATACGCATATATAATATTTAAAAATCAGATATTGAAATAAAATCCTTTTTAAACAAATCAAAATCATTAACTGAAAGGGAAAAGATCGTTTCATATCTGAACAATGTTTCATTTAATTTATATTGAAAGATTCGTATTCCACATATAAATCTGCATTTGTATTAAAATATGAAATACATAGTATGTATTCAAATACAAAAAAACACTAGAACAATTATAATTGTTTAAATAATTGCATATTTTAATGCATATGGTATGATAATTTTACGAAACACATACTTTAATACGTTCAAAACGTCGTACTGGGATTAAAATTTCTTTTGGAAATATTTGTGCTTGAAGAACGTTAATATAAGGAATATGTTAAAATAATAATTTGTTATAAATTTTATTTCATACATATAAAAAAGTAATTTTTTCAATGAAATCAAAGTATACAACTAGTCAAATATGCTCAAATAAATATAAATTTTGCGTACCCTTCTACTTGTTGATTCTCATACAGTTAAGAGCGCGAGACATTTATCAGTAGCATAAAAAACCATTCAGTGAATACCAAGTGTTTGTCTAGTAAAGACGAGTGTAAAAGTAAAAAAAAAAAAAAAAAACAATAATTAAAATGGCTGATACAGTTACTGCTGCTGCTCCCGCAATTGTTGCAGAGAAGAAGGCAAAGAAGGCTCCAGCTGCTGGTTCGAAAAAACCAAAATCAACTCCAACTCATCCCCCAACACAGCAAATGGTAGATGCAGCAATCAAAACATTGAAAGAACGTGGCGGTTCATCACTTTTGGCAATTAAAAAGTACATCGCGGCTACATATAAAGTTGATGTACAAAAACTTGCTCCATTTATTAAGAAATATTTAAAAGGTGCTGTAGTTAGTGGAAAATTAGTGCAAACAAAAGGAAAAGGTGCAGCTGGATCATTTAAATTGTCAACAGCGGCAAGTAAAGAACCAAAGGTAAAATCAGCTGAAAAGAAAAAGCCCACTAAAACAAAATCAAGTGCTACTGGTGAGAAAAAAGTTAAGAAAGTCTCTGGTGAAAAGAAATTGAAAAAGGCTTCTTCTGCTGCCAGTGGTACGAAAAAAAGTGTTGAAAAGAAAAAAGTTGAAAAATCAAAAGTGAAAAGTATCAAAAAGACGAGTGTTGTTAAAGCTAAGCCAACAAAACCAAAGGCAGCTGCTCCAAAAGCAAAAGTACCAAAAGCTAAATCAACAACAACGTCTGTTGCAAAACCAAAAAAAGTAGCTGCTGCTAAAAAAGCAAAGAAATAAATTTCTAAGTATGTACATATACTTAAGAAATTCACAATACAAAGTCCTTTTCAGGACTACAATTATATAATTTTTGAGATATGAAAATGATTTCAACCATACACACATTATTACCTTAATAAATTTTATTTATGTTCAAATAATTTTCAAGTTTCATGAAAAATAAAAACAAACAAACACACGCACACACATTCTACACATTAGTATGTGAAAGAAAAATTCTCACATATTTATGCGTATGCGTATAAAACGAAGATGCATAAGCACAAACATATGTATATACGTATAAAATGAACGTGTATATATTTTGTATGTATGTACGTTTACATGTACAAAACAATTATATTTGGATCAGAATAAAAACTCTTATAAAATCTTTTTTGCGGCCCTGAAAAGGGCCATTTTGTTTATGTGCGTCACACACATAATGTATTAAAAAAAAAATTATTTTGAACTTGTGTATTTAGTTACTGCCTTGGTTCCTTCACTAACAGCGTGCTTGGCAAGTTCACCAGGCAACAATAAACGTACTGCAGTTTGGATCTCCCGACTGGTAATTGTTGAACGTTTATTATAATGAGCTAAACGTGATGCCTCAGCAGCGATCCTTTCGAAAATATCATTTACGAAACTGTTCATAATGCTCATTGCCTTTGAAGAAATTCCAGTATCTGGATGAACTTGTTTCAACACTTTGTAAATGTAGATGGCGTAACTTTCCTTCCTCTTGCGCTTCTTTTTCTTGTCATTTTTAGTGATATTTTTTTGGGCCTTACCAGCCTTTTTCGCTGCTTTTCCACTAGTCTTAGGCGGCATTTTTATTTTTTTTATTCACTTCAAACACTTTTTCACTTTAATTCACTCTGTACGAGGGACTCTGACAGACTGTTGAAAATTTCTCAAATACCCTACACTATTATTCATTAAGTGAACGAGAATTTCTCATACTCATACTATTACAAAGGTGCTATCGTGGCGTCCATTCGCTAGCATAAATATGAGAGCACCCCTGTGCGAATGCTCATTCAACATTCAACACTCGCGTGTGAAAAGTTCTGTGGTAGTGTTTCTAAATAAAAAAATAAAATAAAAATGTCTGGTCGTGGTAAAGGTGGAAAAGTGAAGGGAAAGGCAAAGTCCCGCTCAAATCGTGCTGGATTACAATTTCCAGTTGGACGTATTCATCGTTTGTTGCGCAAAGGTAATTATGCCGAACGTGTTGGTGCTGGTGCTCCAGTATATCTTGCAGCTGTAATGGAATATTTGGCTGCTGAAGTTTTGGAATTGGCGGGAAATGCAGCACGTGATAATAAGAAGACAAGAATTATTCCACGTCATTTACAATTGGCAATTCGTAATGACGAAGAATTAAATAAACTTTTATCTGGCGTAACAATTGCTCAAGGTGGTGTTCTTCCAAATATTCAAGCTGTTTTATTGCCAAAGAAAACCGAAAAGAGTGCTTAAAATATGGGTTAAATACGAATTTTGACAAACAAAATATAATAAACCGTCCTTTTAAGGACGACAAATTAATTCGTTAAGAATATTATGTTTTCAATAATTTAAAATAATACAAAATTCATATACATTCTGTTGCACACAATCATTTCTTATTGTCATTCATACATACAGAGCTGCCACTTGATTGCCATGAAACTAAACGCGCCTAATTTTTTTTTTATTCTAAAGAAATAAATGTGAGCAAATATATTCAATTTTCGTTCGTGTACGTTAAAAAATAGCCGTATCTCGCAAAAACAGAGCGCTCCGCTGTCAGATACTCTCTGAATTTAGTAAAAATATCAAATAATTTTCATGTACACAAACGGTATGAAGAATTTTTAAAGTACCCAGTGTGGCAACACTGTATTTGAACAAAAAATACATACAAACAGCACGGAATCTATGAAATACGCTCTATGACATGCCGCCATTTTGCTTCATTTATTGAAATGACGCCATAAAGGTGTGTGTGTGTGTGTTTCTGAGAAGTCATGACATCACACACAAATGCCAATGGAAATATGACATTTTTGATTTTAATTTTTTACACATACATACTAAAACAAATTGTTTTATTGATCAATTATCACTTAAGGATCTTTTTTGTGGTCCTGAAAAGGACCGATTGTTGGCAATACAAAAAAATATATTGCAAAATTTTATATGATTTAACCTCCGAAACCGTAGAGTGCGTCCTTGTCTCTTCAATGCATATACAACATCCATCGCAGTAACTGTTTTACGCTTAGCATGTTCAGTATATGTAACAGCATCACGAATCACATTTTCCAAAAATACCTTCAATACTCCACGTGTTTCTTCATAAATTAAACCAGATATACGTTTCACTCCACCACGTCGAGCCAAACGACGAATTGCAGGTTTAGTTATACCTTGGATATTATCACGTAACACTTTACGATGACGTTTAGCGCCACCTTTTCCCAATCCCTTTCCTCCTTTACCACGACCAGTCATTTTTCACAATTTTTTTTACTTTTGTTTTACTTCAAGAACAGCACTGTATGAAATTCAAATCACTTCTGATTCCCGCTTTTTTTTTTTTTTTTTAATGTATTTTTCTTTATTGAACCATATTTTTAAAATGTTATAGCTATTGAAAATACTTAAAATATCTTATTGATTAGCTTAAATTTAACATGCATTTAACATTTTTCTAAATTTTTTTTTTTTTCTTGATTACTTGGATTAATGTTTTTATCTTTGAAAAGACAATTAGTTAGTTAATTGGCAGGAAAAGGTTCTTAAAACCTGCTGATTAAATTTATATAAGCTTAATCTAACTTAAACTACCTTAATCTAACTTACTCTATTTATAAACAATTTGAATGAGCTAGAAGCTTAGTTCGCGCTCTATATATTGCGTATTATTATATTTAAATGAGTTGTTCCTCATCCTGACGTTGTGGTAGGTGATGTTGTTCTGCCTGTCCAATAATTCCCCTGCATGGAATAAGTGTTTGATGTGGTTAGTACTCAGGAAGTAGTCCGTAGGATCAGCTGCTGTTGCCGCTAATTCAGCTATGATGTTGTTGGGGATGTTGGGAAGGTTCTTGATGAAGTTAATGGAGAGCTGGAGGATTCGTCTGTCAATCCGATCTATTCCCGTTTGTCTGTACACTGTTGAAGACTTGATGAACTTCATGGAGTTTGGCTGCCTGTGCAGATTGCTGACGAATCTGAAGCACTTTCTCTCGAATAACCGAAGCTTTTCCATTTGGGCCGGTGGTAAATGGAACCAATTCGGGCATGCATACGTTAGTGATGGTCTGATGATTTGTTTGTAAATGATTTGCTTGATCCTTTTGGACAGTGCGTTGGGTCTCCACATGATCTTCCGGCAGTGGTTGAGTTGTATTTTGGCAATTGAAATGCGGTTTTCGATATGTTTGCCAAACGAAAAATCCCTGTTGAATGTAACGCCGAGGTATTTCATTGCTGTGACGGGCTTGATTTCTTCATTCTTGATTTTGATCCGTATTTTGTTGTGATTCCTCAACGTATTTCTGGAACATAGGTTGGTGGGACCTTTGATGACCAGTACTTGGGTTTTCCTTTCGTTGAGCCGGATCTTCCACCTATCGAAGTAGTCCATGAGCGATGAAAGATACCTGTTGAGCAGCCTAGTACTGAGGACTATGAACGGAGTGTGAGCATAGACCAGGGTGTCGTCCGCGTAGTTAATGATATTCACTCCCGGGCTTGATGGTTGAGGGATATCGGCTGTAAAGATAATATATAATATTGGGCCCAGGATTGATCCTTGGGGGACGCCAGCGGTTATAGGGAAAATAGAGGACAGTGTGTCGTTTATTTTAACGGCAAATTTCCGTTCAGAGAGATAAGATTTTAATAGCAGGCACATGTGCAGGTTTATATTAAAAACGTAGTGCAATTTGTATAGCAGCCCCTCGATCCAGACGCAGTCGAAGGCTTTGGAGATGTCTAGGGAGACGCAGACAGTGGGTCGTTTTCTGTTGAGATTCGCAGTTGCATCCTGTGTAAATTTATACAGAGCATGACACGTGGAGTGTTGAGGTCGGAAACCAAATTGGAATGCCGGTATGTTGTGGTGATCAAAAGTATGTGCTCTGAGGTTGGAGAGAATTTTGCATTCCAATAGTTTGCTTGCTGTATTAAGCAGTGAAATCGGTCTATAATTGGACGGATTGTGAGCTTGTCCTTCTTTTTTTAAGGGGATTAGGATAGCTGTCTTCCAACGTGAAGGGAAGTGAGAAGTGTTAATGCATTGATTAAAAAGAATTAAAAGTGGAGTGAGGTTAACAAGAGAGATTTTTTTGTAAAAAATACTGGGAATCTTATCCGTTCCGGTGGATCTTTTATTTTTTCTGGAAGTGATGAATTGTTGTAACTCTTCCATTGTGATGAATGAGTTAGAGACATTCGGGAGGGAGGCTTTGTTCAGTATACTGAATTGTGTAATATACCTGTTACTAGGGGTATGGGTTATGTTTTCTGTAATATATTGGCGTACCTGCTGACGAAATTCGTTTGAAGACAGATTGAGATTTTGGTTGTGGATTTGAGCGAAGTGGCTGCCCAGGAGATTTGCCGAATCTAAGTCGGACTTTGTAGGACAGTTATTGCCATCAAGGAGGTAATTTATTCGGTGCTGAGTCTTTCGACCTGTGAGCCTGTTAATGTTATTGAAAAGGGAGCGGTCAGGCTTCATTTCTTGGAGAGTGGTGGTGTAGGATTTTTCTACAAATAATCTTAACTGTTCGTTGATGAGAATGGTCAAAAGATTAACTTGAGACTTGAGAATAGGACAGAAGTTCCTAAAGAGTCTGCGTCGAAGAGTTTTTTTCTCTTTAATAAGCCTGCTGAGAGTTCTGGGAAGGGGCTTGTTTACATCCCTATAGGGATTAAAGTTTGGAGTGTTCGTATCCAAGGATGACTTGAATATATGTTCCAGTTCCAGAGTGGAATGGTCAATCTCCTCTGGGGAGAGATTCCTGTCGTCGGGTAAGTTAACTGATCTAAGCTTGAGAGACACATCTCTATTCACTTTCCTCCAATTAGTCTTACCATAATTGGGGAGTGAGTGAGAAGTTGCTAATGTCCCGATATGGGAAATGTCGACTGACAGGTGGATGGAGGCATGGTCTGAGGGAAAGTGGTGGGAAGTTTTGGGAGGGGCAGTTACGACCAAATTCTGTGTTCTTAGAAAGAAATCTAGGAAGGAATTTGTCGTTCTCGTAACGTGGGTAGGGTGTATTGGAGCTTCGGTTGCTAACGTTGAGTGTTGCAACCATCGCACTAACTCAACCCCGGAGGGGCTGTTTATGGAGTCGTTAAACATTTGGTGCCTAACATTCCAGTCACCTCCGAGGATGAACTCCGATGGAGAGAAGTGACTGACCATGTTTTGAATATCTGAAACGGGGAAGTGGTAATTGGATTTATTATATATCCCTGCACATATAAGGTCCCTGCCTGTGACGGATCTAACTTTAATGGCTGTGTATTCAAGGTGTGTGATGTTTGGAACATCAATTTTGGAAAATTTGTATTTTTTATGTACAGCAACTGCTGTTCCAACACCGGATCCCCTTGGACGGGGGGTGGATACAAAGTTATAGTTCCGATGTCCTATAGCGGAGTTTTGGGTGAAGCGTGTTTCACTTAGCAGCACAACGTCGGGAGAGTACTTGTCAAGGAATAACGTGAAGTTTTCCTTTTTAGTTCTGCTAAAAAGGGATTGGCAGTTAAGCGCTATTATTTTTAACTTAATCATGGTAAGTTAGAATGTGGTTAGTTACTAATGTCAATATGTGACACTTTTTTTCTAGTGGGGATAGGTTTGAGATTTTCGGAAGCATGGCTTGAAGATCTCTGGCGTATTGCTCAACATTAAAGTTAAGAGGAGCAGCAGAGGACTTTGTCGGGGTGGTAGTTTTAGATGTATTGTTAGAATTACCTTTAGTAACCATTGCGTAGGTCATTCCGGGTTTCTTCACTGTTGATGGTGTTGGTCCTTTAAGGGCACTGGCGTATGATGGCTTGGTATTGCTTTCCATCTTCTTGGGACACTGTGAAAAATTGGCCGGATGTGGTCCTCCACAATTGCAGCATGTAATTGTGATCGCTTTGGTTGCGGTCTTGCCGTCTGGAGTAGTGACTTCAATTGTCACTGGATCTTGCCCTCTGGGCTTGACTCGGCATTCGCCTTTCGGGTGATTTTCTGCACACTTTATGCATCTTGGTGAGAGGTGGCAGCCATTTGCGAGGTGTCCTGTCTGTTGGCAGTTAGTGCAATGCGGTGAAGTCGTCTTTTTGTTAGGGAGCTCGATGCGTATTCGCTGCGTGAATAGCACCTTTATGTTCTTCAGGAGGGTAGCATCCTCCTCGGGCTCCAGTTGAATTAATCTAAGAGTCCGAATATCTTTGGCCCTCATATATGGAGTCTGAAAGTAGTCAACACGCTTGATCTGTAGGGATGGTACTAGTTCCAGTAGCCCTTCCTTAACTTCTTCGTTGGTCCAGTCGGGCGAGATATGTCTGGCAATGAATGTTTGCAGTTTTTCTTCCTTCCTTTTAAAGGTGTAGAATTTATTCTTTTGGTTTATCAACATTTGCTCCGTCTTTTTGTGGTCTTCATAATTTGTAGTCCTTATAACTAAGGAGTTTGTTGCCACTTTTGTTTCAAATTTCTTTGGTCCAATTATGGCCTCCAGATTCTTGATTAAATTTTTTGGTGAGTTAACTTCCCTTACAATAATCGGTGGCTGTTTCTTTTGCTTATTTTGGATGCTTTGGTTTTGTTGTTTCGACTTCCTAGATTCCGGGATTGTTTGCTGCTGTCTTTTATTCGGTATAGGTGGTGGTGGTGGTTTTTGCTGGAGGTTTTTAGGTACTCCGTGGTAGCTTCTCTTTGCTCCTGGAGTGTAGGTCAACTCCTCATCGGAGACGATAGAAGAATCTGCGGAATCTTCTACCATCGTGTTGGCTTCAGATTCCGAGTCGTTGACGGTTAGACCCTGAATCTGCAAGTTGAGGGAAGCTATAATTGCTTCCTTCTTCTGAAGTTCTTCAGCCAGTAGAAGCAGTTTTTGGTTCAGCTCATTTAACTGAGCCTGTAAATGGGTTACGTCACTGGTCATTTTTATTGTCACTTTTTACTAGCACTTTTCACTGGAAATATATTCTTTTATTTTATTACTTGTTGTAAAATGTTTTTTTTTTTTTTTTATGTTTTTATTGCCCCTCGCTCATACGGGATGAGAGGGTAATTAACACAACACTAACACACTCACTAATTACTTTTGCAAGAGCTCACGCGTCTGCACAGTACGAGGGTTGGTGACTGAGATGATTCCCGCTGAAGGTGCGCACCTATTTATATTTGTTTCCTCATTGTTTCTGATTGGGGAACAGCGAATAGGGGAAATTGTGTTAGTATTCAATGTGAAAGAAAACATAAGAACCGAAACAAACAATCTACTAAATTTGATATTTGTCAGTGCTATTTTAAAATATCTATATATATAATCAGTGAAGTGAAGTGAATTGAATTGCAATTGCAAAAAAAATAGTGAAAAACGTATAATGGCTCGTACCAAGCAAACTGCCCGAAAATCAACTGGTGGTAAAGCACCCAGAAAGCAATTGGCAACAAAGGCTGCCCGCAAGAGTGCTCCAGCTACTGGTGGTGTTAAGAAACCACATCGTTATCGTCCTGGTACTGTTGCTCTTCGTGAAATTCGTCGTTATCAAAAGAGTACTGAATTACTGATCCGTAAATTGCCTTTCCAACGTTTGGTTCGTGAAATTGCTCAAGATTTTAAAACTGATTTACGTTTTCAAAGTTCCGCAGTGATGGCACTCCAAGAAGCTAGTGAAGCATACTTGGTTGGTCTATTTGAAGATACCAATTTGTGCGCAATTCACGCTAAGCGAGTGACAATTATGCCAAAAGATATTCAGTTGGCTCGTCGTATTCGTGGTGAACGTGCTTAAATATTGAATAATATTTTCTTTTTTAATCGGTCCTTTTCAGGACCACAAATATTAACAAAGAGATTTTCACGAATTCAATTGAGAAACTTACATTTTCACCAGTAGGATAATGCATTGACAAATATATATATTTAATGAGAAGGGAGAGTTGTTTTACTTCCATATTCTATTCTCTTTATTTACAAACGTATGTATATATATATATACATATATATATATTTATATATAAAAACGCCAAAGGTACCTAATTGTTCAAATGAAAACGATTTATCACACAAGAATTCAGAAATTCAAAAGCTGTATGTCTGTATGCCCTGCTTTAAATGCAAATGAATTAGTAAAATGAAAAGAAAATTTGATTATGTATTTCTAGGAAAGTTCATATAATAATGTTGCTATATAGAAAAAGAAAACTTGAAGCATTCTAACTGTCGTGTATATGAAAATTCGTATGATGCGAGTGAAATATGAAATTGCCTTTGTCAATAAATATCATTTACATCCTATTCATATATTGTGTGAATGTAAAACAATTCCACACAAAAGAACAAATCATATGTATTTATATGTATATATATACATATGCAGATATGTATATATACATGCCTCTGTATATATATATATGCAAAAATATGAATAGTATTCAACTTCAAACATATCCCTTTAAGAATAAACTTCTACAATGAATTAATTACTCCCTGAAAGTTGACAATATCTTAAAATACAAACCAAGTATGTGTAGAATTTTTATACATTTAAGCATTATCATACTTATATATATATAATAATAACGAAAAAGACTGATTAGTTTTTACCTTAATAATAACTTATAAAAATTTAAAGGCCGTACTACAAAAATAACATATTTTCAACACGCATATTCCTAGTCAGATATGACATAATTACATCAGTCTTTAACATAATTTTAATACGTTTCCACTACAAATAGTGAATTCTAAATAGAATGTTACATTCTTCATTTTATAACATTTACATATACGCATATATAATATTTAAAAATCAGATATTGAAATAAAATCCTTTTTAAACAAATCAAAATCATTAACTGAAAGGGAAAAGATCGTTTCATATCTGAACAATGTTTCATTTAATTTATATTGAAAGATTCGTATTCCACATATAAATCTGCATTTGTATTAAAATATGAAATACATAGTATGTATTCAAATACAAAAAAACACTAGAACAATTATAATTGTTTAAATAATTGCATATTTTAATGCATATGGTATGATAATTTTACGAAACACATACTTTAATACGTTCAAAACGTCGTACTGGGATTAAAATTTCTTTTGGAAATATTTGTGCTTGAAGAACGTTAATATAAGGAATATGTTAAAATAATAATTTGTTATAAATTTTATTTCATACATATAAAAAAGTAATTTTTTCAATGAAATCAAAGTATACAACTAGTCAAATATGCTCAAATAAATATAAATTTTGCGTACCCTTCTACTTGTTGATTCTCATACAGTTAAGAGCGCGAGACATTTATCAGTAGCATAAAAAACCATTCAGTGAATACCAAGTGTTTGTCTAGTAAAGACGAGTGTAAAAGTAAAAGAAAAAAAAAAAAACAATAATTAAAATGGCTGATACAGTTACTGCTGCTGCTCCCGCAATTGTTGCAGAGAAGAAGGCAAAGAAGGCTCCAGCTGCTGGTTCGAAAAAACCAAAATCAACTCCAACTCATCCCCCAACACAGCAAATGGTAGATGCAGCAATCAAAACATTGAAAGAACGTGGCGGTTCATCACTTTTGGCAATTAAAAAGTACATCGCGGCTACATATAAAGTTGATGTACAAAAACTTGCTCCATTTATTAAGAAATATTTAAAAGGTGCTGTAGTTAGTGGAAAATTAGTGCAAACAAAAGGAAAAGGTGCAGCTGGATCATTTAAATTGTCAACAGCGGCAAGTAAAGAACCAAAGGTAAAATCAGCTGAAAAGAAAAAGCCCACTAAAACAAAATCAAGTGCTACTGGTGAGAAAAAAGTTAAGAAAGTCTCTGGTGAAAAGAAATTGAAAAAGGCTTCTTCTGCTGCCAGTGGTACGAAAAAAAGTGTTGAAAAGAAAAAAGTTGAAAAATCAAAAGTGAAAAGTATCAAAAAGACGAGTGTTGTTAAAGCTAAGCCAACAAAACCAAAGGCAGCTGCTCCAAAAGCAAAAGTACCAAAAGCTAAATCAACAACAACGTCTGTTGCAAAACCAAAAAAAGTAGCTGCTGCTAAAAAAGCAAAGAAATAAATTTCTAAGTATGTACATATACTTAAGAAATTCACAATACAAAGTCCTTTTCAGGACTACAATTATATAATTTTTGAGATATGAAAATGATTTCAACCATACACACATTATTACCTTAATAAATTTTATTTATGTTCAAATAATTTTCAAGTTTCATGAAAAATAAAAACAAACAAACACACGCACACACATTCTACACATTAGTATGTGAAAGAAAAATTCTCACATATTTATGCGTATGCGTATAAAACGAAGATGCATAAGCACAAACATATGTATATGCGTATAAAATGAACGTGTATATATTTTGTATGTATGTACGTTTACATGTACAAAACAAATATATTTGAATCAGAATAAAAACTCTTATAAAATCTTTTTTGCGGCCCTGAAAAGGGCCATTTTGTTTATGTGCGTCACACACATAATGTATTAAAAAAAAAATTATTTTGAACTTGTGTATTTGGTTACTGCCTTGGTTCCTTCACTAACAGCGTGCTTGGCAAGTTCACCAGGCAACAATAAACGTACTGCAGTTTGGATTTCCCGACTGGTAATTGTTGAACGTTTATTATAATGAGCTAAACGTGATGCCTCAGCAGCGATCCTTTCGAAAATATCATTTACGAAACTGTTCATAATGCTCATTGCCTTTGAAGAAATTCCAGTATCTGGATGAACTTGTTTCAACACTTTGTAAATGTAGATGGCGTAACTTTCCTTCCTCTTGCGCTTCTTTTTCTTGTCATTTTTAGTGATATTTTTTTGGGCCTTACCAGCCTTTTTCGCTGCTTTTCCACTAGTCTTAGGCGGCATTTTTATTTTTTTTATTCACTTCAAACACTTTTTCACTTTAATTCACTCTGTACGAGGGACTCTGACAGACTGTTGAAAATTTCTCAAATACCCTACACTATTATTCATTAAGTGAACGAGAATTTCTCATACTCATACTATTACAAAGGTGCTATCGTGGCGTCCATTCGCTAGCATAAATATGAGAGCACCCCTGTGCGAATGCTCATTCAACATTCAACACTCGCGTGTGAAAAGTTCTGTGGTAGTGTTTCTAAATAAAAAAATAAAATAAAAATGTCTGGTCGTGGTAAAGGTGGAAAAGTGAAGGGAAAGGCAAAGTCCCGCTCAAATCGTGCTGGATTACAATTTCCAGTTGGACGTATTCATCGTTTGTTGCGCAAAGGTAATTATGCCGAACGTGTTGGTGCTGGTGCTCCAGTATATCTTGCAGCTGTAATGGAATATTTGGCTGCTGAAGTTTTGGAATTGGCGGGAAATGCAGCACGTGATAATAAGAAGACAAGAATTATTCCACGTCATTTACAATTGGCAATTCGTAATGACGAAGAATTAAATAAACTTTTATCTGGCGTAACAATTGCTCAAGGTGGTGTTCTTCCAAATATTCAAGCTGTTTTATTGCCAAAGAAAACCGAAAAGAGTGCTTAAAATATGGGTTAAATACGAATTTTGACAAACAAAATATAATAAACCGTCCTTTTAAGGACGACAAATTAATTCGTTAAGAATATTATGTTTTCAATAATTTAAAATAATACAAAATTCATATACATTCTGTTGCACACAATCATTTCTTATTGTCATTCATACATACAGAGCTGCCACTTGATTGCCATGAAACTAAACGCGCCTAATTTTTTTTTTATTCTAAAGAAATAAATGTGAGCAAATATATTCAATTTTCGTTCGTGTACGTTAAAAAATAGCCGTATCTCGCAAAAACAGAGCGCTCCGCTGTCAGATACTCTCTGAATTTAGTAAAAATATCAAATAATTTTCATGTACACAAACGGTATGAAGAATTTTTAAAGTACCCAGTGTGGCAACACTGTATTTGAACAAAAAATACATACAAACAGCACGGAATCTATGAAATACGCTCTATGACATGCCGCCATTTTGCTTCATTTATTGAAATGACGCCATAAAGGTGTGTGTGTGTGTGTTTCTGAGAAGTCATGACATCACACACAAATGCCAATGGAAATATGACATTTTTGATTTTAATTTTTTACACATACATACTAAAACAAATTGTTTTATTGATCAATTATCACTTAAGGAACTTTTTTGTGGTCCTGAAAAGGACCGATTGTTGGCAATACAAAAAAATATATTGCAAAATTTTATATGATTTAACCTCCGAAACCGTAGAGTGCGTCCTTGTCTCTTCAATGCATATACAACATCCATCGCAGTAACTGTTTTACGCTTAGCATGTTCAGTATATGTAACAGCATCACGAATCACATTTTCCAAAAATACCTTCAATACTCCACGTGTTTCTTCATAAATTAAACCAGATATACGTTTCACTCCACCACGTCGAGCCAAACGACGAATTGCAGGTTTAGTTATACCTTGGATATTATCACGTAACACTTTACGATGACGTTTAGCGCCACCTTTTCCCAATCCCTTTCCTCCTTTACCACGACCAGTCATTTTTCACAATTTTTTTTACTTTTGTTTTACTTCAAGAACAGCACTGTATGAAATTCAAATCACTTCTGATTCCCGCTGAAGGTGCGCACCTATTTATATTTGTTTCCTCATTGTTTCTGATTGGGGAACAGCGAATAGGGGAAATTGTGTTAGTATTCAATGTGAAAGAAAACATAAGAACCGAAACAAACAATCTACTAAATTTGATATTTGTCAGTGCTATTTTAAAATATCTATATATATAATCAGTGAAGTGAAGTGAATTGAATTGCAATTGCAAAAAAATAGTGAAAAACTTATAATGGCTCGTACCAAGCAAACTGCCCGAAAATCAACTGGTGGTAAAGCACCCAGAAAGCAATTGGCAACAAAGGCTGCCCGCAAGAGTGCTCCAGCTACTGGTGGTGTTAAGAAACCACATCGTTATCGTCCTGGTACTGTTGCTCTTCGTGAAATTCGTCGTTATCAAAAGAGTACTGAATTACTGATCCGTAAATTGCCTTTCCAACGTTTGGTTCGTGAAATTGCTCAAGATTTTAAAACTGATTTACGTTTTCAAAGTTCCGCAGTGATGGCACTCCAAGAAGCTAGTGAAGCATACTTGGTTGGTCTATTTGAAGATACCAATTTGTGCGCAATTCACGCTAAGCGAGTGACAATTATGCCAAAAGATATTCAGTTGGCTCGTCGTATTCGTGGTGAACGTGCTTAAATATTGAATAATATTTTCTTTTTTAATCGGTCCTTTTCAGGACCACAAATATTAACAAAGAGATTTTCACGAATTCAATTGAGAAACTTACATTTTCACCAGTAGGATAATGCATTGACAAATATATATATTTAATGAGAAGGGAGAGTTGTTTTACTTCCATATTCTATTCTCTTTATTTACAAACGTATGTATATATATATATACATATATATATATTTATATATAAAAACGCCAAAGGTACCTAATTGTTCAAATGAAAACGATTTATCACACAAGAATTCAGAAATTCAAAAGCTGTATGTCTGTATGCCCTGCTTTAAATGCAAATGAATTAGTAAAATGAAAAGAAAATTTGATTATGTATTTCTAGGAAAGTTCATATAATAATGTTGCTATATAGAAAAAGAAAACTTGAAGCATTCTAACTGTCGTGTATATGAAAATTCGTATGATGCGAGTGAAATATGAAATTGCCTTTGTCAATAAATATCATTTACATCCTATTCATATATTGTGTGAATGTAAAACAATTCCACACAAAAGAACAAATCATATGTATTTATATGTATATATATACATATGCAGATATGTATATATACATGCCTCTGTATATATATATATGCAAAAATATGAATAGTATTCAACTTCAAACATATCCCTTTAAGAATAAACTTCTACAATGAATTAATTACTCCCTGAAAGTTGACAATATCTTAAAATACAAACCAAGTATGTGTAGAATTTTTATACATTTAAGCATTATCATACTTATATATATATAATAATAACGAAAAAGACTGATTAGTTTTTACCTTAATAATAACTTATAAAAATTTAAAGGCCGTACTACAAAAATAACATATTTTCAACACGCATATTCCTAGTCAGATATGACATAATTACATCAGTCTTTAACATAATTTTAATACGTTTCCACTACAAATAGTGAATTCTAAATAGAATGTTACATTCTTCATTTTATAACATTTACATATACGCATATATAATATTTAAAAATCAGATATTGAAATAAAATCCTTTTTAAACAAATCAAAATCATTAACTGAAAGGGAAAAGATCGTTTCATATCTGAACAATGTTTCATTTAATTTATATTGAAAGATTCGTATTCCACATATAAATCTGCATTTGTATTAAAATATGAAATACATAGTATGTATTCAAATACAAAAAAACACTAGAACAATTATAATTGTTTAAATAATTGCATATTTTAATGCATATGGTATGATAATTTTACGAAACACATACTTTAATACGTTCAAAACGTCGTACTGGGATTAAAATTTCTTTTGGAAATATTTGTGCTTGAAGAACGTTAATATAAGGAATATGTTAAAATAATAATTTGTTATAAATTTTATTTCATACATATAAAAAAGTAATTTTTTCAATGAAATCAAAGTATACAACTAGTCAAATATGCTCAAATAAATATAAATTTTGCGTACCCTTCTACTTGTTGATTCTCATACAGTTAAGAGCGCGAGACATTTATCAGTAGCATAAAAAACCATTCAGTGAATACCAAGTGTTTGTCTAGTAAAGACGAGTGTAAAAGTAAAAGAAAAAAAAAAAAACAATAATTAAAATGGCTGATACAGTTACTGCTGCTGCTCCCGCAATTGTTGCAGAGAAGAAGGCAAAGAAGGCTCCAGCTGCTGGTTCGAAAAAACCAAAATCAACTCCAACTCATCCCCCAACACAGCAAATGGTAGATGCAGCAATCAAAACATTGAAAGAACGTGGCGGTTCATCACTTTTGGCAATTAAAAAGTACATCGCGGCTACATATAAAGTTGATGTACAAAAACTTGCTCCATTTATTAAGAAATATTTAAAAGGTGCTGTAGTTAGTGGAAAATTAGTGCAAACAAAAGGAAAAGGTGCAGCTGGATCATTTAAATTGTCAACAGCGGCAAGTAAAGAACCAAAGGTAAAATCAGCTGAAAAGAAAAAGCCCACTAAAACAAAATCAAGTGCTACTGGTGAGAAAAAAGTTAAGAAAGTCTCTGGTGAAAAGAAATTGAAAAAGGCTTCTTCTGCTGCCAGTGGTACGAAAAAAAGTGTTGAAAAGAAAAAAGTTGAAAAATCAAAAGTGAAAAGTATCAAAAAGACGAGTGTTGTTAAAGCTAAGCCAACAAAACCAAAGGCAGCTGCTCCAAAAGCAAAAGTACCAAAAGCTAAATCAACAACAACGTCTGTTGCAAAACCAAAAAAAGTAGCTGCTGCTAAAAAAGCAAAGAAATAAATTTCTAAGTATGTACATATACTTAAGAAATTCACAATACAAAGTCCTTTTCAGGACTACAATTATATAATTTTTGAGATATGAAAATGATTTCAACCATACACACATTATTACCTTAATAAATTTTATTTATGTTCAAATAATTTTCAAGTTTCATGAAAAATAAAAACAAACAAACACACGCACACACATTCTACACATTAGTATGTGAAAGAAAAATTCTCACATATTTATGCGTATGCGTATAAAACGAAGATGCATAAGCACAAACATATGTATATACGTATAAAATGAACGTGTATATATTTTGTATGTATGTACGTTTACATGTACAAAACAATTATATTTGGATCAGAATAAAAACTCTTATAAAATCTTTTTTGCGGCCCTGAAAAGGGCCATTTTGTTTATGTGCGTCACACACATAATGTATTAAAAAAAAAATTATTTTGAACTTGTGTATTTAGTTACTGCCTTGGTTCCTTCACTAACAGCGTGCTTGGCAAGTTCACCAGGCAACAATAAACGTACTGCAGTTTGGATCTCCCGACTGGTAATTGTTGAACGTTTATTATAATGAGCTAAACGTGATGCCTCAGCAGCGATCCTTTCGAAAATATCATTTACGAAACTGTTCATAATGCTCATTGCCTTTGAAGAAATTCCAGTATCTGGATGAACTTGTTTCAACACTTTGTAAATGTAGATGGCGTAACTTTCCTTCCTCTTGCGCTTCTTTTTCTTGTCATTTTTAGTGATATTTTTTTGGGCCTTACCAGCCTTTTTCGCTGCTTTTCCACTAGTCTTAGGCGGCATTTTTATTTTTTTTATTCACTTCAAACACTTTTTCACTTTAATTCACTCTGTACGAGGGACTCTGACAGACTGTTGAAAATTTCTCAAATACCCTACACTATTATTCATTAAGTGAACGAGAATTTCTCATACTCATACTATTACAAAGGTGCTATCGTGGCGTCCATTCGCTAGCATAAATATGAGAGCACCCCTGTGCGAATGCTCATTCAACATTCAACACTCGCGTGTGAAAAGTTCTGTGGTAGTGTTTCTAAATAAAAAAATAAAATAAAAATGTCTGGTCGTGGTAAAGGTGGAAAAGTGAAGGGAAAGGCAAAGTCCCGCTCAAATCGTGCTGGATTACAATTTCCAGTTGGACGTATTCATCGTTTGTTGCGCAAAGGTAATTATGCCGAACGTGTTGGTGCTGGTGCTCCAGTATATCTTGCAGCTGTAATGGAATATTTGGCTGCTGAAGTTTTGGAATTGGCGGGAAATGCAGCACGTGATAATAAGAAGACAAGAATTATTCCACGTCATTTACAATTGGCAATTCGTAATGACGAAGAATTAAATAAACTTTTATCTGGCGTAACAATTGCTCAAGGTGGTGTTCTTCCAAATATTCAAGCTGTTTTATTGCCAAAGAAAACCGAAAAGAGTGCTTAAAATATGGGTTAAATACGAATTTTGACAAACAAAATATAATAAACCGTCCTTTTAAGGACGACAAATTAATTCGTTAAGAATATTATGTTTTCAATAATTTAAAATAATACAAAATTCATATACATTCTGTTGCACACAATCATTTCTTATTGTCATTCATACATACAGAGCTGCCACTTGATTGCCATGAAACTAAACGCGCCTAATTTTTTTTTTATTCTAAAGAAATAAATGTGAGCAAATATATTCAATTTTCGTTCGTGTACGTTAAAAAATAGCCGTATCTCGCAAAAACAGAGCGCTCCGCTGTCAGATACTCTCTGAATTTAGTAAAAATATCAAATAATTTTCATGTACACAAACGGTATGAAGAATTTTTAAAGTACCCAGTGTGGCAACACTGTATTTGAACAAAAAATACATACAAACAGCACGGAATCTATGAAATACGCTCTATGACATGCCGCCATTTTGCTTCATTTATTGAAATGACGCCATAAAGGTGTGTGTGTGTGTGTTTCTGAGAAGTCATGACATCACACACAAATGCCAATGGAAATATGACATTTTTGATTTTAATTTTTTACACATACATACTAAAACAAATTGTTTTATTGATCAATTATCACTTAAGGAACTTTTTTGTGGTCCTGAAAAGGACCGATTGTTGGCAATACAAAAAAATATATTGCAAAATTTTATATGATTTAACCTCCGAAACCGTAGAGTGCGTCCTTGTCTCTTCAATGCATATACAACATCCATCGCAGTAACTGTTTTACGCTTAGCATGTTCAGTATATGTAACAGCATCACGAATCACATTTTCCAAAAATACCTTCAATACTCCACGTGTTTCTTCATAAATTAAACCAGATATACGTTTCACTCCACCACGTCGAGCCAAACGACGAATTGCAGGTTTAGTTATACCTTGGATATTATCACGTAACACTTTACGATGACGTTTAGCGCCACCTTTTCCCAATCCCTTTCCTCCTTTACCACGACCAGTCATTTTTCACAATTTTTTTTACTTTTGTTTTACTTCAAGAACAGCACTGTATGAAATTCAAATCACTTCTGATTCCCGCTGAAGGTGCGCACCTATTTATATTTGTTTCCTCATTGTTTCTGATTGGGGAACAGCGAATAGGGGAAATTGTGTTAGTATTCAATGTGAAAGAAAACATAAGAACCGAAACAAACAATCTACTAAATTTGATATTTGTCAGTGCTATTTTAAAATATCTATATATATAATCAGTGAAGTGAAGTGAATTGAATTGCAATTGCAAAAAAAATAGTGAAAAACGTATAATGGCTCGTACCAAGCAAACTGCCCGAAAATCAACTGGTGGTAAAGCACCCAGAAAGCAATTGGCAACAAAGGCTGCCCGCAAGAGTGCTCCAGCTACTGGTGGTGTTAAGAAACCACATCGTTATCGTCCTGGTACTGTTGCTCTTCGTGAAATTCGTCGTTATCAAAAGAGTACTGAATTACTGATCCGTAAATTGCCTTTCCAACGTTTGGTTCGTGAAATTGCTCAAGATTTTAAAACTGATTTACGTTTTCAAAGTTCCGCAGTGATGGCACTCCAAGAAGCTAGTGAAGCATACTTGGTTGGTCTATTTGAAGATACCAATTTGTGCGCAATTCACGCTAAGCGAGTGACAATTATGCCAAAAGATATTCAGTTGGCTCGTCGTATTCGTGGTGAACGTGCTTAAATATTGAATAATATTTTCTTTTTTAATCGGTCCTTTTCAGGACCACAAATATTAACAAAGAGATTTTCACGAATTCAATTGAGAAACTTACATTTTCACCAGTAGGATAATGCATTGACAAATATATATATTTAATGAGAAGGGAGAGTTGTTTTACTTCCATATTCTATTCTCTTTATTTACAAACGTATGTATATATATATATATACATATATATATATTTATATATAAAAACGCCAAAGGTACCTAATTGTTCAAATGAAAACGATTTATCACACAAGAATTCAGAAATTCAAAAGCTGTATGTCTGTATGCCCTGCTTTAAATGCAAATGAATTAGTAAAATGAAAAGAAAATTTGATTATGTATTTCTAGGAAAGTTCATATAATAATGTTGCTATATAGAAAAAGAAAACTTGAAGCATTCTAACTGTCGTGTATATGAAAATTCGTATGATGCGAGTGAAATATGAAATTGCCTTTGTCAATAAATATCATTTACATCCTATTCATATATTGTGTGAATGTAAAACAATTCCACACAAAAGAACAAATCATATGTATTTATATGTATATATATACATATGCAGATATGTATATATACATGCCTCTGTATATATATATATGCAAAAATATGAATAGTATTCAACTTCAAACATATCCCTTTAAGAATAAACTTCTACAATGAATTAATTACTCCCTGAAAGTTGACAATATCTTAAAATACAAACCAAGTATGTGTAGAATTTTTATACATTTAAGCATTATCATACTTATATATATATAATAATAACGAAAAAGACTGATTAGTTTTTACCTTAATAATAACTTATAAAAATTTAAAGGCCGTACTACAAAAATAACATATTTTCAACACGCATATTCCTAGTCAGATATGACATAATTACATCAGTCTTTAACATAATTTTAATACGTTTCCACTACAAATAGTGAATTCTAAATAGAATGTTACATTCTTCATTTTATAACATTTACATATACGCATATATAATATTTAAAAATCAGATATTGAAATAAAATCCTTTTTAAACAAATCAAAATCATTAACTGAAAGGGAAAAGATCGTTTCATATCTGAACAATGTTTCATTTAATTTATATTGAAAGATTCGTATTCCACATATAAATCTGCATTTGTATTAAAATATGAAATACATAGTATGTATTCAAATACAAAAAAACACTAGAACAATTATAATTGTTTAAATAATTGCATATTTTAATGCATATGGTATGATAATTTTACGAAACACATACTTTAATACGTTCAAAACGTCGTACTGGGATTAAAATTTCTTTTGGAAATATTTGTGCTTGAAGAACGTTAATATAAGGAATATGTTAAAATAATAATTTGTTATAAATTTTATTTCATACATATAAAAAAGTAATTTTTTCAATGAAATCAAAGTATACAACTAGTCAAATATGCTCAAATAAATATAAATTTTGCGTACCCTTCTACTTGTTGATTCTCATACAGTTAAGAGCGCGAGACATTTATCAGTAGCATAAAAAACCATTCAGTGAATACCAAGTGTTTGTCTAGTAAAGACGAGTGTAAAAGTAAAAGAAAAAAAAAAAAACAATAATTAAAATGGCTGATACAGTTACTGCTGCTGCTCCCGCAATTGTTGCAGAGAAGAAGGCAAAGAAGGCTCCAGCTGCTGGTTCGAAAAAACCAAAATCAACTCCAACTCATCCCCCAACACAGCAAATGGTAGATGCAGCAATCAAAACATTGAAAGAACGTGGCGGTTCATCACTTTTGGCAATTAAAAAGTACATCGCGGCTACATATAAAGTTGATGTACAAAAACTTGCTCCATTTATTAAGAAATATTTAAAAGGTGCTGTAGTTAGTGGAAAATTAGTGCAAACAAAAGGAAAAGGTGCAGCTGGATCATTTAAATTGTCAACAGCGGCAAGTAAAGAACCAAAGGTAAAATCAGCTGAAAAGAAAAAGCCCACTAAAACAAAATCAAGTGCTACTGGTGAGAAAAAAGTTAAGAAAGTCTCTGGTGAAAAGAAATTGAAAAAGGCTTCTTCTGCTGCCAGTGGTACGAAAAAAAGTGTTGAAAAGAAAAAAGTTGAAAAATCAAAAGTGAAAAGTATCAAAAAGACGAGTGTTGTTAAAGCTAAGCCAACAAAACCAAAGGCAGCTGCTCCAAAAGCAAAAGTACCAAAAGCTAAATCAACAACAACGTCTGTTGCAAAACCAAAAAAAGTAGCTGCTGCTAAAAAAGCAAAGAAATAAATTTCTAAGTATGTACATATACTTAAGAAATTCACAATACAAAGTCCTTTTCAGGACTACAATTATATAATTTTTGAGATATGAAAATGATTTCAACCATACACACATTATTACCTTAATAAATTTTATTTATGTTCAAATAATTTTCAAGTTTCATGAAAAATAAAAACAAACAAACACACGCACACACATTCTACACATTAGTATGTGAAAGAAAAATTCTCACATATTTATGCGTATGCGTATAAAACGAAGATGCATAAGCACAAACATATGTATATACGTATAAAATGAACGTGTATATATTTTGTATGTATGTACGTTTACATGTACAAAACAATTATATTTGGATCAGAATAAAAACTCTTATAAAATCTTTTTTGCGGCCCTGAAAAGGGCCATTTTGTTTATGTGCGTCACACACATAATGTATTAAAAAAAAAATTATTTTGAACTTGTGTATTTAGTTACTGCCTTGGTTCCTTCACTAACAGCGTGCTTGGCAAGTTCACCAGGCAACAATAAACGTACTGCAGTTTGGATCTCCCGACTGGTAATTGTTGAACGTTTATTATAATGAGCTAAACGTGATGCCTCAGCAGCGATCCTTTCGAAAATATCATTTACGAAACTGTTCATAATGCTCATTGCCTTTGAAGAAATTCCAGTATCTGGATGAACTTGTTTCAACACTTTGTAAATGTAGATGGCGTAACTTTCCTTCCTCTTGCGCTTCTTTTTCTTGTCATTTTTAGTGATATTTTTTTGGGCCTTACCAGCCTTTTTCGCTGCTTTTCCACTAGTCTTAGGCGGCATTTTTATTTTTTTTATTCACTTCAAACACTTTTTCACTTTAATTCACTCTGTACGAGGGACTCTGACAGACTGTTGAAAATTTAATTTTAATTAATTTAATTAGCTTTATTTTTAAGATGTCGTACTATTTACAATATGACTTATAGCTAGACTTATATCTAAGTTAAAGAAAGTGTCGGCTCAACAAAAGGGGCCCAACGTATTTCAAATGTCTTAAAACTATTATAACAATTATAATATATTTGACGTGCTAATTATGTAAATGTGGGATGGAGTTTAAATATATATGAATGTATATATATCTGACGGTTTATTGTTTTGGGGGGTAAAGGGTATAACAATTTTATTTAAGACTTAACCTCGGTAGTGTCCCGAGGTATTCTTTGCATAAAATGTTGCAGCTGGGTTGAAAACTTCCTGGAATCTCGAATCTGAAATTGCTCTCACATGCAGGTATCGGTGACTCCGCTCCATAGGCTGTTCTAAGATGTCCTGTATCTCCGGGTTTGGATGGTCATTGATGGAACCAAGAAAATTCCTGGTTAGCTGCAGGGTATATTCGTCCAGCGGGGTGATCCTTGCCTCCTGGTAAAGTTGTTCATTGGGGACATACTTAATGCTCGATGGAATTCGGTACTGTCCAGTACACATCCGGAGAATCTTCCTCTCAAACAAGCAGATTTTCTTCATGGCTGTTGGGTTTATAGTAAACCAAACTGGAAACCCGTAAGTGATTACTGGTCTTATGAGCTGTTTATAAATAAGCAGCTTTGTCCTTTGGCTAAGACCAGTTCTCCTCCTTAGTAGTGGGTTCACTGAATGAAGCGCAAATGCTGCTCGTCTCAGCGTGATGTCCGCATGGTTTTTGAATTTGAATCTGCTCGTAAAGTTGATTCCCAAGTACTTGGCATCATTTCTGGCAGTCACTGTTGTATTGTCCGGGAGTGAAATCGTGATGTTGTTGCAGATCGTTGCGAAGTTTCGTCTTGATGATGCTGGCGTCCTAAAACAGATGAGTTCTGTCTTGCTGCTGTTCACCTTCAGTCCCCACTTGAGAAAGTAGTCCCAAAGGTCATGGATCCGTTGTTGTATCCTTCTAGCCGCTATTTCGGGTGATAGTGAAGTAGCGTATGACAGGGAATCATCCGCATATAGAAGAGTCTTGCATCCACTTCCATTTATTGGCTGATCAGCTGTAAAAAGGTTGAACAGCACTGGTCCCATCCTCGAGCCTTGTGGAACTCCAGCGTTGATGGCCTTCATCGTGGATTTTGCTTTGCCGATCTGCACAGAGAAAGTTCTGTCCTTCAGAAAACTGTGGATTATCTTCACCAGATGGGTCGGAAAACCAAAACCAAGGAGCTTGTAAACAAGCCCTTTGACCCATACGGTGTCGAAGGCCTTTTCAATGTCCAACAGACATGCTACCGTTGTTTCCTTTTTGTTTAGTCCACGAGTGATGTCGCTGTGTAGCCTAAGCAGAGGATGTAGGGTGCTGTGCCTGGGACGGAAGCCGAACTGGAACGGTGGGAGAATCCGGAGTTCTTCACTTAGCACGTTGATTTTCCTAAGGATAATCGATTCCAACACCTTACTTACGCAAGAAAGTAGGGCGATGGGACGATATCCATCCACGCATGTGTGGTTGCCTTTTTTTGGGACTGGAACCACCTTGGCTACTTTCCAGAAAGTTGGAAAGTAGCTATTGTTCAGGCAATTGTTGAAGACAATCGTCAGCAGCAACAGCGCCAAATTCGGCAATTTCTTTAGTAAGAAATTGGAGATTTGGTCGTTACCAGACGACTTCTTCGCATTTCCAGAACTGATGATGTCCCTGACTTCCTCAATTGTTGTGAATGTGTCGCCATTCATAGGGATCGCGGATGTGTTGGTCTCATTGAAAGATGTAATGCTCTCGTTGAGATCAGACACCGCGGATACCCTTGAGTCGACTTCATGAAGAAAGCCAGGTAGATGTATGGGTGGCCGGTCTTTAAAGGCAGCTTGGAAGTGTGCTGCAAATGCTTCTGCCTTGTCGTCGTCCGTGGTGACACTCCGGTTTCCGTGGGTTATGGTATCTGGCAGACTTTTCCTTTTTCCCGTAATTCGTCCAATGTGGCGAAAAACATCGGGACCCGGTTTTATGTCTTCTAGTCTTCTTTGGAACTCCTCCTCGTGGTAATTCTTAACGGCTCGTTGGAACATTGTATTAGTACAATTGAGTTGAGATTGAGTAGCTCTGTACTCGTCATTCTCCGTGTTCCACGTCCTTTGCAAAATCCTTTGAAGGCGCTTCCGAAGTCTCTGTCGGTGATTGTATATGGCTTGGATGTGTGGCGGAAGGTGTCCGTATTTATCCTTGGTGGTCCTTGGTCTTTTCTGTCTGTTCATCGCCCCATTAACAACCGCCTGAAAGTGCAAAATGGAGTCTTCGATGTCTGTATTGGTGAGATTGATATCCTCCCTAGGCAGCTGAAGTTCCTCCTCAACCTCGGACCTGAATCTAGCCCAGTCCATCTTGTTGAAGTCAGTATGCAGCTCAGGAACGGGTCTGCGTAAGCAAATCCGTTGGTTGAGCTGCATCCTCACTTCAACAGCCAAATGATCAGAATCACTATCGTGTGCTACACAAGAGTAGTTCTGAAAATCTGGAAGGATGTTAACCAAATTCGACGAGATTAAGAAGAAATCCAACATCGAGGGTGTTCTTGGGTAGGATTTCCGGGGCTGCGAGATAACTACAAGGGTGTGTAGAAGATAATTATCATCCAACCACGCCTGTATACTCGCTCCTTGACTATTGGTGACATCGTCTTGCCATAGCGTGTTCCGTGCATTGAAGTCTCCTCCGATTATGCAGTAGGTGTATCGACTGCAGACGTTATTTAACACTGCCAGGTCATGTTGAATGTTGGCGGTAGTAGCTTGATTATGGTTGTAGATGGAAACAACTATCAGAGTTTCACACCTATTGATGTTTAATACAATGGCAGTTGCTTCCATCCATTGCAACCCTCTGATGTTCACTCGTCCATACTCCAGAGCTGCCTTTAATATGACTGCTGTCCCTCGTTTCCAGGATGATTTATCTTCCCTGATGACCGTATATCCCTCCGGGTTGTACAGGTTACGTGCACTGATGTTAGTTTCCTGTAAGAGAAGAATGTCTGGTTTTTTATTTTTTATGTAAAGGCTTAGTGCGCTCCTCTTGCCAACCGAGTAAATCGAGTTGACATTATAAGTGAACACACTAAGTGTATTTATTGCAGACATAGTGTAAAAATGAAGTTACACAGTACTGCTTTTTTCTCGTTATCCGATAGGGAGAGATAGTTCGGTGGAACTAGCTTCCTCGCGCTGGATACGACATCGGATAATTCTTTTCCGAAGAATCTGCGGGATTCTTCGAAAAAGATGGAGTTTGTCGAGGATTTTTCCGGGGAAGTCTTCTTCGGCACTGCAGTTTGATGTACTGCCTTGGACCTTGTATTTGTAGTTGTTGCCTTTTGTTCGGGTTTTTTAGAGCTGTTATTAAGAGCCGCTATTTGGGCGAAGCTTAGTCCAGCGGTGATTTGTTTTTTTGCTGATGCGGCCGCAAACTGATGTTGCGCCTTCTTCTTTTCAGCGGCCTTTTTTCTTTCTTCCAGCTTTTGCTTATAATAAGGGCATCCGCGGTAGTTTGCTGGGTGGCCTTCTTTCTTGCAGTTGACGCAGTATACCTTCGAATCCTGCTTGTTTCCATTCGTCCTTGGGCAGCTAAGTGGTCCGTGGTCCTCCTTGCATTTTACGCAACGGTACTTTTTGCCGCAGTTAGCTGCTACGTGGCCGTAATTTTGGCAATTTCTACATTGCCCTATTCCCTTGGTCTGGAATTTTTCCCAGTGAACTTTTTGGTTCAGTATGAGTGTTTTCTTGTAGATGGAGGGTAAGTCAGCCTCCTTATTTACTTCAACAACATAATTGTTGAAGCGTTTGTCGATCTTGTTTGACTTGAAGCTTGAAACTTTTAAGACCTGGATTCCCTCAGCCTTGAGAGCTTCTTCCACTTCTCCGGCGTCATATGAGTTATGAACACCCTTTAATGTGAGAAGAGTTTTCCTGTTCTCTTTCGGCGTATATGTGTGGAATTCAGTTTTCTGGTTTTTGAGGTATGTCCTTAATTTTTCGTAGTCCTCTTTATTGTTTGTTAAAATCACGGATTTGGTGGTGCTCAAATTTTTTATGGTGTATCCAATTTTGGCCGTACTTGCGTACTTTCCCATGTCTGCCACTTTAAGCCGGAAGCAGACAATTGGAGGCATGATTGAATGCCTCTTTGTACTGCCTGGATTTTTATTGTCTCCCATTAATCCTTTTGTGGTTGGTGTAGGTAGTCCTTTTGGTGTCGGGGTTTCTGGGTTCGTTTTCTTTGATGTACCTGCTGAAGTTTGTGGTGCGTCTGCTGAAATTTTTGGTGCTGATTCTGAAATCTTCAGAGCTGCTGCTGAAGTACTTGGTGCCTTTGGTGAAAAAGGTGGGGGAGATCCAGACGTCTTCCTTCTCTTTGAACTTAGAGCAGGATACTCCTCCTCAGAGAGAAGGTTAACGTCCCTGCTGTTCTCCTCACACTTATCAATCTCTTCGTCCGAAAACTCAATGTCAGAAATAGTTTCTGACATTTCCTCTTCATGTGTCTTATTCCCCTCAGCTGCTGGCGGTAGTGGATCGTACAGTTGTCCACAATTACCCAGCCTTTGATTACAAATGGACGCGAAATCGGGTCCAAATTCGTGGACCAGGCGTCTGCAGCGAGTCTCGAACTCATCGCAGAGCTGCTGAGCCAGGGCTTTGGACCTCTCCTTCTTGCCCATTTCTGTCTACCTGAGCCTTCCTTTGCCGAATTTCTCTGGAAAAAGAAAAGGTTATAAAATGTGTTATAAAATAACAGTTGTTGGTATGCGGATTAGTCTGTAATTGCTGCGTGCGCTCGGTGAAAGACGTCCGTTCGCAATGACTGACCGTCGATGACTGTGAGTTGATATATGATATGAGTTGACTGTTGAAAATTTCTCAAATACCCTACACTATTATTCATTAAGTGAACGAGAATTTCTCATACTCATACTATTACAAAGGTGCTATCGTGGCGTCCATTCGCTAGCATAAATATGAGAGCACCCCTGTGCGAATGCTCATTCAACATTCAACACTCGCGTGTGAAAAGTTCTGTGGTAGTGTTTCTAAATAAAAAAATAAAATAAAAATGTCTGGTCGTGGTAAAGGTGGAAAAGTGAAGGGAAAGGCAAAGTCCCGCTCAAATCGTGCTGGATTACAATTTCCAGTTGGACGTATTCATCGTTTGTTGCGCAAAGGTAATTATGCCGAACGTGTTGGTGCTGGTGCTCCAGTATATCTTGCAGCTGTAATGGAATATTTGGCTGCTGAAGTTTTGGAATTGGCGGGAAATGCAGCACGTGATAATAAGAAGACAAGAATTATTCCACGTCATTTACAATTGGCAATTCGTAATGACGAAGAATTAAATAAACTTTTATCTGGCGTAACAATTGCTCAAGGTGGTGTTCTTCCAAATATTCAAGCTGTTTTATTGCCAAAGAAAACCGAAAAGAGTGCTTAAAATATGGGTTAAATACGAATTTTGACAAACAAAATATAATAAACCGTCCTTTTAAGGACGACAAATTAATTCGTTAAGAATATTATGTTTTCAATAATTTAAAATAATACAAAATTCATATACATTCTGTTGCACACAATCATTTCTTATTGTCATTCATACATACAGAGCTGCCACTTGATTGCCATGAAACTAAACGCGCCTAATTTTTTTTTTATTCTAAAGAGATAAATGTGAGCAAATATATTCAATTTTCGTTCGTGTACGTTAAAAAATAGCCGTATCTCGCAAAAACAGAGCGCTCCGCTGTCAGATACTCTCTGAATTTAGTAAAAATATCAAATAATTTTCATGTACACAAACGGTATGAAGAATTTTTAAAGTACCCAGTGTGGCAACACTGTATTTGAACAAAAAATACATACAAACAGCACGGAATCTATGAAATACGCTCTATGACATGCCGCCATTTTGCTTCATTTATTGAAATGACGCCATAAAGGTGTGTGTGTGTGTGTTTCTGAGAAGTCATGACATCACACACAAATGCCAATGGAAATATGACATTTTTGATTTTAATTTTTTACACATACATACTAAAACAAATTGTTTTATTGATCAATTATCACTTAAGGAACTTTTTTGTGGTCCTGAAAAGGACCGATTGTTGGCAATACAAAAAAATATATTGCAAAATTTTATATGATTTAACCTCCGAAACCGTAGAGTGCGTCCTTGTCTCTTCAATGCATATACAACATCCATCGCAGTAACTGTTTTACGCTTAGCATGTTCAGTATATGTAACAGCATCACGAATCACATTTTCCAAAAATACCTTCAATACTCCACGTGTTTCTTCATAAATTAAACCAGATATACGTTTCACTCCACCACGTCGAGCCAAACGACGAATTGCAGGTTTAGTTATACCTTGGATATTATCACGTAACACTTTACGATGACGTTTAGCGCCACCTTTTCCCAATCCCTTTCCTCCTTTACCACGACCAGTCATTTTTCACAATTTTTTTTACTTTTGTTTTACTTCAAGAACAGCACTGTATGAAATTCAAATCACTTCTGATTCCCGCTGAAGGTGCGCACCTATTTATATTTGTTTCCTCATTGTTTCTGATTGGGGAACAGCGAATAGGGGAAATTGTGTTAGTATTCAATGTGAAAGAAAACATAAGAACCGAAACAAACAATCTACTAAATTTGATATTTGTCAGTGCTATTTTAAAATATCTATATATATAATCAGTGAAGTGAAGTGAATTGAATTGCAATTGCAAAAAAAATAGTGAAAAACGTATAATGGCTCGTACCAAGCAAACTGCCCGAAAATCAACTGGTGGTAAAGCACCCAGAAAGCAATTGGCAACAAAGGCTGCCCGCAAGAGTGCTCCAGCTACTGGTGGTGTTAAGAAACCACATCGTTATCGTCCTGGTACTGTTGCTCTTCGTGAAATTCGTCGTTATCAAAAGAGTACTGAATTACTGATCCGTAAATTGCCTTTCCAACGTTTGGTTCGTGAAATTGCTCAAGATTTTAAAACTGATTTACGTTTTCAAAGTTCCGCAGTGATGGCACTCCAAGAAGCTAGTGAAGCATACTTGGTTGGTCTATTTGAAGATACCAATTTGTGCGCAATTCACGCTAAGCGAGTGACAATTATGCCAAAAGATATTCAGTTGGCTCGTCGTATTCGTGGTGAACGTGCTTAAATATTGAATAATATTTTCTTTTTTAATCGGTCCTTTTCAGGACCACAAATATTAACAAAGAGATTTTCACGAATTCAATTGAGAAACTTACATTTTCACCAGTAGGATAATGCATTGACAAATATATATATATATATATTTAATGAGAAGGGAGAGTTGTTTTACTTCCATATTCTATTCTCTTTATTTACAAACGTATGTATATATATATATATACATATATATATATTTATATATAAAAACGCCAAAGGTACCTAATTGTTCAAATGAAAACGATTTATCACACAAGAATTCAGAAATTCAAAAGCTGTATGTCTGTATGCCCTGCTTTAAATGCAAATGAATTAGTAAAATGAAAAGAAAATTTGATTATGTATTTCTAGGAAAGTTCATATAATAATGTTGCTATATAGAAAAAGAAAACTTGAAGCATTCTAACTGTCGTGTATATGAAAATTCGTATGATGCGAGTGAAATATGAAATTGCCTTTGTCAATAAATATCATTTACATCCTATTCATATATTGTGTGAATGTAAAACAATTCCACACAAAAGAACAAATCATATGTATTTATATGTATATATATACATATGCAGATATGTATATATACATGCCTCTGTATATATATATATGCAAAAATATGAATAGTATTCAACTTCAAACATATCCCTTTAAGAATAAACTTCTACAATGAATTAATTACTCCCTGAAAGTTGACAATATCTTAAAATACAAACCAAGTATGTGTAGAATTTTTATACATTTAAGCATTATCATACTTATATATATATAATAATAACGAAAAAGACTGATTAGTTTTTACCTTAATAATAACTTATAAAAATTTAAAGGCCGTACTACAAAAATAACATATTTTCAACACGCATATTCCTAGTCAGATATGACATAATTACATCAGTCTTTAACATAATTTTAATACGTTTCCACTACAAATAGTGAATTCTAAATAGAATGTTACATTCTTCATTTTATAACATTTACATATACGCATATATAATATTTAAAAATCAGATATTGAAATAAAATCCTTTTTAAACAAATCAAAATCATTAACTGAAAGGGAAAAGATCGTTTCATATCTGAACAATGTTTCATTTAATTTATATTGAAAGATTCGTATTCCACATATAAATCTGCATTTGTATTAAAATATGAAATACATAGTATGTATTCAAATACAAAAAAACACTAGAACAATTATAATTGTTTAAATAATTGCATATTTTAATGCATATGGTATGATAATTTTACGAAACACATACTTTAATACGTTCAAAACGTCGTACTGGGATTAAAATTTCTTTTGGAAATATTTGTGCTTGAAGAACGTTAATATAAGGAATATGTTAAAATAATAATTTGTTATAAATTTTATTTCATACATATAAAAAAGTAATTTTTTCAATGAAATCAAAGTATACAACTAGTCAAATATGCTCAAATAAATATAAATTTTGCGTACCCTTCTACTTGTTGATTCTCATACAGTTAAGAGCGCGAGACATTTATCAGTAGCATAAAAAACCATTCAGTGAATACCAAGTGTTTGTCTAGTAAAGACGAGTGTAAAAGTAAAAGAAAAAAAAAAAAACAATAATTAAAATGGCTGATACAGTTACTGCTGCTGCTCCCGCAATTGTTGCAGAGAAGAAGGCAAAGAAGGCTCCAGCTGCTGGTTCGAAAAAACCAAAATCAACTCCAACTCATCCCCCAACACAGCAAATGGTAGATGCAGCAATCAAAACATTGAAAGAACGTGGCGGTTCATCACTTTTGGCAATTAAAAAGTACATCGCGGCTACATATAAAGTTGATGTACAAAAACTTGCTCCATTTATTAAGAAATATTTAAAAGGTGCTGTAGTTAGTGGAAAATTAGTGCAAACAAAAGGAAAAGGTGCAGCTGGATCATTTAAATTGTCAACAGCGGCAAGTAAAGAACCAAAGGTAAAATCAGCTGAAAAGAAAAAGCCCACTAAAACAAAATCAAGTGCTACTGGTGAGAAAAAAGTTAAGAAAGTCTCTGGTGAAAAGAAATTGAAAAAGGCTTCTTCTGCTGCCAGTGGTACGAAAAAAAGTGTTGAAAAGAAAAAAGTTGAAAAATCAAAAGTGAAAAGTATCAAAAAGACGAGTGTTGTTAAAGCTAAGCCAACAAAACCAAAGGCAGCTGCTCCAAAAGCAAAAGTACCAAAAGCTAAATCAACAACAACGTCTGTTGCAAAACCAAAAAAAGTAGCTGCTGCTAAAAAAGCAAAGAAATAAATTTCTAAGTATGTACATATACTTAAGAAATTCACAATACAAAGTCCTTTTCAGGACTACAATTATATAATTTTTGAGATATGAAAATGATTTCAACCATACACACATTATTACCTTAATAAATTTTATTTATGTTCAAATAATTTTCAAGTTTCATGAAAAATAAAAACAAACAAACACACGCACACACATTCTACACATTAGTATGTGAAAGAAAAATTCTCACATATTTATGCGTATGCGTATAAAACGAAGATGCATAAGCACAAACATATGTATATACGTATAAAATGAACGTGTATATATTTTGTATGTATGTACGTTTACATGTACAAAACAATTATATTTGGATCAGAATAAAAACTCTTATAAAATCTTTTTTGCGGCCCTGAAAAGGGCCATTTTGTTTATGTGCGTCACACACATAATGTATTAAAAAAAAAATTATTTTGAACTTGTGTATTTAGTTACTGCCTTGGTTCCTTCACTAACAGCGTGCTTGGCAAGTTCACCAGGCAACAATAAACGTACTGCAGTTTGGATCTCCCGACTGGTAATTGTTGAACGTTTATTATAATGAGCTAAACGTGATGCCTCAGCAGCGATCCTTTCGAAAATATCATTTACGAAACTGTTCATAATGCTCATTGCCTTTGAAGAAATTCCAGTATCTGGATGAACTTGTTTCAACACTTTGTAAATGTAGATGGCGTAACTTTCCTTCCTCTTGCGCTTCTTTTTCTTGTCATTTTTAGTGATATTTTTTTGGGCCTTACCAGCCTTTTTCGCTGCTTTTCCACTAGTCTTAGGCGGCATTTTTATTTTTTTTATTCACTTCAAACACTTTTTCACTTTAATTCACTCTGTACGAGGGACTCTGACAGACTGTTGAAAATTTCTCTTTTTTTTTTTTTTTTTAATGTATTTTTCTTTATTGAACCATATTTTTAAAATGTTATAGCTATTGAAAATACTTAAAATATCTTATTGATTAGCTTAAATTTAACATGCATTTAACATTTTTCTAAATTTTTTTTTTTTTCTTGATTACTTGGATTAATGTTTTTATCTTTGAAAAGACAATTAGTTAGTTAATTGGCAGGAAAAGGTTCTTAAAACCTGCTGATTAAATTTATATAAGCTTAATCTAACTTAAACTACCTTAATCTAACTTACTCTATTTATAAACAATTTGAATGAGCTAGAAGCTTAGTTCGCGCTCTATATATTGCGTATTATTATATTTAAATGAGTTGTTCCTCATCCTGACGTTGTGGTAGGTGATGTTGTTCTGCCTGTCCAATAATTCCCCTGCATGGAATAAGTGTTTGATGTGGTTAGTACTCAGGAAGTAGTCCGTAGGATCAGCTGCTGTTGCCGCTAATTCAGCTATGATGTTGTTGGGGATGTTGGGAAGGTTCTTGATGAAGTTAATGGAGAGCTGGAGGATTCGTCTGTCAATCCGATCTATTCCCGTTTGTCTGTACACTGTTGAAGACTTGATGAACTTCATGGAGTTTGGCTGCCTGTGCAGATTGCTGACGAATCTGAAGCACTTTCTCTCGAATAACCGAAGCTTTTCCATTTGGGCCGGTGGTAAATGGAACCAATTCGGGCATGCATACGTTAGTGATGGTCTGATGATTTGTTTGTAAATGATTTGCTTGATCCTTTTGGACAGTGCGTTGGGTCTCCACATGATCTTCCGGCAGTGGTTGAGTTGTATTTTGGCAATTGAAATGCGGTTTTCGATATGTTTGCCAAACGAAAAATCCCTGTTGAATGTAACGCCGAGGTATTTCATTGCTGTGACGGGCTTGATTTCTTCATTCTTGATTTTGATCCGTATTTTGTTGTGATTCCTCAACGTATTTCTGGAACATAGGTTGGTGGGACCTTTGATGACCAGTACTTGGGTTTTCCTTTCGTTGAGCCGGATCTTCCACCTATCGAAGTAGTCCATGAGCGATGAAAGATACCTGTTGAGCAGCCTAGTACTGAGGACTATGAACGGAGTGTGAGCATAGACCAGGGTGTCGTCCGCGTAGTTAATGATATTCACTCCCGGGCTTGATGGTTGAGGGATATCGGCTGTAAAGATAATATATAATATTGGGCCCAGGATTGATCCTTGGGGGACGCCAGCGGTTATAGGGAAAATAGAGGACAGTGTGTCGTTTATTTTAACGGCAAATTTCCGTTCAGAGAGATAAGATTTTAATAGCAGGCACATGTGCAGGTTTATATTAAAAACGTAGTGCAATTTGTATAGCAGCCCCTCGATCCAGACGCAGTCGAAGGCTTTGGAGATGTCTAGGGAGACGCAGACAGTGGGTCGTTTTCTGTTGAGATTCGCAGTTGCATCCTGTGTAAATTTATACAGAGCATGACACGTGGAGTGTTGAGGTCGGAAACCAAATTGGAATGCCGGTATGTTGTGGTGATCAAAAGTATGTGCTCTGAGGTTGGAGAGAATTTTGCATTCCAATAGTTTGCTTGCTGTATTAAGCAGTGAAATCGGTCTATAATTGGACGGATTGTGAGCTTGTCCTTCTTTTTTTAAGGGGATTAGGATAGCTGTCTTCCAACGTGAAGGGAAGTGAGAAGTGTTAATGCATTGATTAAAAAGAATTAAAAGTGGAGTGAGGTTAACAAGAGAGATTTTTTTGTAAAAAATACTGGGAATCTTATCCGTTCCGGTGGATCTTTTATTTTTTCTGGAAGTGATGAATTGTTGTAACTCTTCCATTGTGATGAATGAGTTAGAGACATTCGGGAGGGAGGCTTTGTTCAGTATACTGAATTGTGTAATATACCTGTTACTAGGGGTATGGGTTATGTTTTCTGTAATATATTGGCGTACCTGCTGACGAAATTCGTTTGAAGACAGATTGAGATTTTGGTTGTGGATTTGAGCGAAGTGGCTGCCCAGGAGATTTGCCGAATCTAAGTCGGACTTTGTAGGACAGTTATTGCCATCAAGGAGGTAATTTATTCGGTGCTGAGTCTTTCGACCTGTGAGCCTGTTAATGTTATTGAAAAGGGAGCGGTCAGGCTTCATTTCTTGGAGAGTGGTGGTGTAGGATTTTTCTACAAATAATCTTAACTGTTCGTTGATGAGAATGGTCAAAAGATTAACTTGAGACTTGAGAATAGGACAGAAGTTCCTAAAGAGTCTGCGTCGAAGAGTTTTTTTCTCTTTAATAAGCCTGCTGAGAGTTCTGGGAAGGGGCTTGTTTACATCCCTATAGGGATTAAAGTTTGGAGTGTTCGTATCCAAGGATGACTTGAATATATGTTCCAGTTCCAGAGTGGAATGGTCAATCTCCTCTGGGGAGAGATTCCTGTCGTCGGGTAAGTTAACTGATCTAAGCTTGAGAGACACATCTCTATTCACTTTCCTCCAATTAGTCTTACCATAATTGGGGAGTGAGTGAGAAGTTGCTAATGTCCCGATATGGGAAATGTCGACTGACAGGTGGATGGAGGCATGGTCTGAGGGAAAGTGGTGGGAAGTTTTGGGAGGGGCAGTTACGACCAAATTCTGTGTTCTTAGAAAGAAATCTAGGAAGGAATTTGTCGTTCTCGTAACGTGGGTAGGGTGTATTGGAGCTTCGGTTGCTAACGTTGAGTGTTGCAACCATCGCACTAACTCAACCCCGGAGGGGCTGTTTATGGAGTCGTTAAACATTTGGTGCCTAACATTCCAGTCACCTCCGAGGATGAACTCCGATGGAGAGAAGTGACTGACCATGTTTTGAATATCTGAAACGGGGAAGTGGTAATTGGATTTATTATATATCCCTGCACATATAAGGTCCCTGCCTGTGACGGATCTAACTTTAATGGCTGTGTATTCAAGGTGTGTGATGTTTGGAACATCAATTTTGGAAAATTTGTATTTTTTATGTACAGCAACTGCTGTTCCAACACCGGATCCCCTTGGACGGGGGGTGGATACAAAGTTATAGTTCCGATGTCCTATAGCGGAGTTTTGGGTGAAGCGTGTTTCACTTAGCAGCACAACGTCGGGAGAGTACTTGTCAAGGAATAACGTGAAGTTTTCCTTTTTAGTTCTGCTAAAAAGGGATTGGCAGTTAAGCGCTATTATTTTTAACTTAATCATGGTAAGTTAGAATGTGGTTAGTTACTAATGTCAATATGTGACACTTTTTTTCTAGTGGGGATAGGTTTGAGATTTTCGGAAGCATGGCTTGAAGATCTCTGGCGTATTGCTCAACATTAAAGTTAAGAGGAGCAGCAGAGGACTTTGTCGGGGTGGTAGTTTTAGATGTATTGTTAGAATTACCTTTAGTAACCATTGCGTAGGTCATTCCGGGTTTCTTCACTGTTGATGGTGTTGGTCCAGTTGAATTAATCTAAGAGTCCGAATATCTTTGGCCCTCATATATGGAGTCTGAAAGTAGTCAACACGCTTGATCTGTAGGGATGGTACTAGTTCCAGTAGCCCTTCCTTAACTTCTTCGTTGGTCCAGTCGGGCGAGATATGTCTGGCAATGAATGTTTGCAGTTTTTCTTCCTTCCTTTTAAAGGTGTAGAATTTATTCTTTTGGTGTATCAACATTTGCTCCGTCTTTTTGTGGTCTTCATAATTTGTAGTCCTTATAACTAAGGAGTTTGTTGCCACTTTTGTTTCAAATTTCTTTGGTCCAATTATGGCCTCCAGATTCTTGATTAAATTTTTTGGTGAGTTAACTTCCCTTACAATAATCGGTGGCTGTTTCTTTTGCTTATTTTGGATGCTTTGGTTTTGTTGTTTCGACTTCCTAGATTCCGGGATTGTTTGCTGCTGTCTTTTATTCGGTATAGGTGGTGGTGGTGGTTTTTGCTGGAGGTTTTTAGGTACTCCGTGGTAGCTTCTCTTTGCTCCTGGAGTGTAGGTCAACTCCTCATCGGAGACGATAGAAGAATCTGCGGAATCTTCTACCATCGTGTTGGCTTCAGATTCCGAGTCGTTGACGGTTAGACCCTGAATCTGCAAGTTGAGGGAAGCTATAATTGCTTCCTTCTTCTGAAGTTCTTCAGCCAGTAGAAGCAGTTTTTGGTTCAGCTCATTTAACTGAGCCTGTAAATGGGTTACGTCACTGGTCATTTTTATTGTCACTTTTTACTAGCACTTTTCACTGGAAATATATTCTTTTATTTTATTACTTGTTGTAAAATGTTTTTTTTTTTTTTTTATGTTTTTATTGCCCCTCGCTCATACGGGATGAGAGGGTAATTAACACAACACTAACACACTCACTAATTACTTTTGCAAGAGCTCACGCGTCTGCACAGTACGAGGGTTGGTGACTGAATCTGAAAATTTCTCAAATACCCTACACTATTATTCATTAAGTGAACGAGAATTTCTCATACTCATACTATTACAAAGGTGCTATCGTGGCGTCCATTCGCTAGCATAAATATGAGAGCACCCCTGTGCGAATGCTCATTCAACATTCAACACTCGCGTGTGAAAAGTTCTGTGGTAGTGTTTCTAAATAAAAAAATAAAATAAAAATGTCTGGTCGTGGTAAAGGTGGAAAAGTGAAGGGAAAGGCAAAGTCCCGCTCAAATCGTGCTGGATTACAATTTCCAGTTGGACGTATTCATCGTTTGTTGCGCAAAGGTAATTATGCCGAACGTGTTGGTGCCGGTGCTCCAGTATATCTTGCAGCTGTAATGGAATATTTGGCTGCTGAAGTTTTGGAATTGGCGGGAAATGCAGCACGTGATAATAAGAAGACAAGAATTATTCCACGTCATTTACAATTGGCAATTCGTAATGACGAAGAATTAAATAAACTTTTATCTGGCGTAACAATTGCTCAAGGTGGTGTTCTTCCAAATATTCAAGCTGTTTTATTGCCAAAGAAAACCGAAAAGAGTGCTTAAAATATGGGTTAAATACGAATTTTGACAAACAAAATATAATAAACCGTCCTTTTAAGGACGACAAATTAATTCGTTAAGAATATTATGTTTTCAATAATTTAAAATAATACAAAATTCATATACATTCTGTTGCACACAATCATTTCTTATTGTCATTCATACATACAGAGCTGCCACTTGATTGCCATGAAACTAAACGCGCCTAATTTTTTTTTTATTCTAAAGAAATAAATGTGAGCAAATATATTCAATTTTCGTTCGTGTACGTTAAAAAATAGCCGTATCTCGCAAAAACAGAGCGCTCCGCTGTCAGATACTCTCTGAATTTAGTAAAAATATCAAATAATTTTCATGTACACAAACGGTATGAAGAATTTTTAAAGTACCCAGTGTGGCAACACTGTATTTGAACAAAAAATACATACAAACAGCACGGAATCTATGAAATACGCTCTATGACATGCCGCCATTTTGCTTCATTTATTGAAATGACGCCATAAAGGTGTGTGTGTGTGTGTTTCTGAGAAGTCATGACATCACACACAAATGCCAATGGAAATATGACATTTTTGATTTTAATTTTTTACACATACATACTAAAACAAATTGTTTTATTGATCAATTATCACTTAAGGAACTTTTTTGTGGTCCTGAAAAGGACCGATTGTTGGCAATACAAAAAAAAAAAAAAAAAAAATATATTGCAAAATTTTATATGATTTAACCTCCGAAACCGTAGAGAGTGCGTCCTTGTCTCTTCAATGCATATACAACATCCATCGCAGTAACTGTTTTACGCTTAGCATGTTCAGTATATGTAACAGCATCACGAATCACATTTTCCAAAAATACCTTCAATACTCCACGTGTTTCTTCATAAATTAAACCAGATATACGTTTCACTCCACCACGTCGAGCCAAACGACGAATTGCAGGTTTAGTTATACCTTGGATATTATCACGTAACACTTTACGATGACGTTTAGCGCCACCTTTTCCCAATCCCTTTCCTCCTTTACCACGACCAGTCATTTTTCACAATTTTTTTTACTTTTGTTTTACTTCAAGAACAGCACTGTATGAAATTCAAATCACTTCTGATTCCCGCTGAAGGTGCGCACCTATTTATATTTGTTTCCTCATTGTTTCTGATTGGGGAACAGCGAATAGGGGAAATTGTGTTAGTATTCAATGTGAAAGAAAACATAAGAACCGAAACAAACAATCTACTAAATTTGATATTTGTCAGTGCTATTTTAAAATATCTATATATATAATCAGTGAAGTGAAGTGAATTGAATTGCAATTGCAAAAAAAATAGTGAAAAACGTATAATGGCTCGTACCAAGCAAACTGCCCGAAAATCAACTGGTGGTAAAGCACCCAGAAAGCAATTGGCAACAAAGGCTGCCCGCAAGAGTGCTCCAGCTACTGGTGGTGTTAAGAAACCACATCGTTATCGTCCTGGTACTGTTGCTCTTCGTGAAATTCGTCGTTATCAAAAGAGTACTGAATTACTGATCCGTAAATTGCCTTTCCAACGTTTGGTTCGTGAAATTGCTCAAGATTTTAAAACTGATTTACGTTTTCAAAGTTCCGCAGTGATGGCACTCCAAGAAGCTAGTGAAGCATACTTGGTTGGTCTATTTGAAGATACCAATTTGTGCGCAATTCACGCTAAGCGAGTGACAATTATGCCAAAAGATATTCAGTTGGCTCGTCGTATTCGTGGTGAACGTGCTTAAATATTGAATAATATTTTCTTTTTTAATCGGTCCTTTTCAGGACCACAAATATTAACAAAGAGATTTTCACGAATTCAATTGAGAAACTTACATTTTCACCAGTAGGATAATGCATTGACAAATATATATATATATATATTTAATGAGAAGGGAGAGTTGTTTTACTTCCATATTCTATTCTCTTTATTTACAAACGTATGTATATATATATATACATATATATATATTTATATATAAAAACGCCAAAGGTACCTAATTGTTCAAATGAAAACGATTTATCACACAAGAATTCAGAAATTCAAAAGCTGTATGTCTGTATGCCCTGCTTTAAATGCAAATGAATTAGTAAAATGAAAAGAAAATTTGATTATGTATTTCTAGGAAAGTTCATATAATAATGTTGCTATATAGAAAAAGAAAACTTGAAGCATTCTAACTGTCGTGTATATGAAAATTCGTATGATGCGAGTGAAATATGAAATTGCCTTTGTCAATAAATATCATTTACATCCTATTCATATATTGTGTGAATGTAAAACAATTCCACACAAAAGAACAAATCATATGTATTTATATGTATATATATACATATGCAGATATGTATATATACATGCCTCTGTATATATATATATGCAAAAATATGAATAGTATTCAACTTCAAACATATCCCTTTAAGAATAAACTTCTACAATGAATTAATTACTCCCTGAAAGTTGACAATATCTTAAAATACAAACCAAGTATGTGTAGAATTTTTATACATTTAAGCATTATCATACTTATATATATATAATAATAACGAAAAAGACTGATTAGTTTTTACCTTAATAATAACTTATAAAAATTTAAAGGCCGTACTACAAAAATAACATATTTTCAACACGCATATTCCTAGTCAGATATGACATAATTACATCAGTCTTTAACATAATTTTAATACGTTTCCACTACAAATAGTGAATTCTAAATAGAATGTTACATTCTTCATTTTATAACATTTACATATACGCATATATAATATTTAAAAATCAGATATTGAAATAAAATCCTTTTTAAACAAATCAAAATCATTAACTGAAAGGGAAAAGATCGTTTCATATCTGAACAATGTTTCATTTAATTTATATTGAAAGATTCGTATTCCACATATAAATCTGCATTTGTATTAAAATATGAAATACATAGTATGTATTCAAATACAAAAAAACACTAGAACAATTATAATTGTTTAAATAATTGCATATTTTAATGCATATGGTATGATAATTTTACGAAACACATACTTTAATACGTTCAAAACGTCGTACTGGGATTAAAATTTCTTTTGGAAATATTTGTGCTTGAAGAACGTTAATATAAGGAATATGTTAAAATAATAATTTGTTATAAATTTTATTTCATACATATAAAAAAGTAATTTTTTCAATGAAATCAAAGTATACAACTAGTCAAATATGCTCAAATAAATATAAATTTTGCGTACCCTTCTACTTGTTGATTCTCATACAGTTAAGAGCGCGAGACATTTATCAGTAGCATAAAAAACCATTCAGTGAATACCAAGTGTTTGTCTAGTAAAGACGAGTGTAAAAGTAAAAAAAAAAAAAAAAAACAATAATTAAAATGGCTGATACAGTTACTGCTGCTGCTCCCGCAATTGTTGCAGAGAAGAAGGCAAAGAAGGCTCCAGCTGCTGGTTCGAAAAAACCAAAATCAACTCCAACTCATCCCCCAACACAGCAAATGGTAGATGCAGCAATCAAAACATTGAAAGAACGTGGCGGTTCATCACTTTTGGCAATTAAAAAGTACATCGCGGCTACATATAAAGTTGATGTACAAAAACTTGCTCCATTTATTAAGAAATATTTAAAAGGTGCTGTAGTTAGTGGAAAATTAGTGCAAACAAAAGGAAAAGGTGCAGCTGGATCATTTAAATTGTCAACAGCGGCAAGTAAAGAACCAAAGGTAAAATCAGCTGAAAAGAAAAAGCCCACTAAAACAAAATCAAGTGCTACTGGTGAGAAAAAAGTTAAGAAAGTCTCTGGTGAAAAGAAATTGAAAAAGGCTTCTTCTGCTGCCAGTGGTACGAAAAAAAGTGTTGAAAAGAAAAAAGTTGAAAAATCAAAAGTGAAAAGTATCAAAAAGACGAGTGTTGTTAAAGCTAAGCCAACAAAACCAAAGGCAGCTGCTCCAAAAGCAAAAGTACCAAAAGCTAAATCAACAACAACGTCTGTTGCAAAACCAAAAAAAGTAGCTGCTGCTAAAAAAGCAAAGAAATAAATTTCTAAGTATGTACATATACTTAAGAAATTCACAATACAAAGTCCTTTTCAGGACTACAATTATATAATTTTTGAGATATGAAAATGATTTCAACCATACACACATTATTACCTTAATAAATTTTATTTATGTTCAAATAATTTTCAAGTTTCATGAAAAATAAAAACAAACAAACACACGCACACACATTCTACACATTAGTATGTGAAAGAAAAATTCTCACATATTTATGCGTATGCGTATAAAACGAAGATGCATAAGCACAAACATATGTATATACGTATAAAATGAACGTGTATATATTTTGTATGTATGTACGTTTACATGTACAAAACAATTATATTTGGATCAGAATAAAAACTCTTATAAAATCTTTTTTGCGGCCCTGAAAAGGGCCATTTTGTTTATGTGCGTCACACACATAATGTATTAAAAAAAAAATTATTTTGAACTTGTGTATTTAGTTACTGCCTTGGTTCCTTCACTAACAGCGTGCTTGGCAAGTTCACCAGGCAACAATAAACGTACTGCAGTTTGGATCTCCCGACTGGTAATTGTTGAACGTTTATTATAATGAGCTAAACGTGATGCCTTAGCAGCGATCCTTTCGAAAATATCATTTACGAAACTGTTCATAATGCTCATTGCCTTTGAAGAAATTCCAGTATCTGGATGAACTTGTTTCAACACTTTGTAAATGTAGATGGCGTAACTTTCCTTCCTCTTGCGCTTCTTTTTCTTGTCATTTTTAGTGATATTTTTTTGGGCCTTACCAGCCTTTTTCGCTGCTTTTCCACTAGTCTTAGGCGGCATTTTTATTTTTTTTATTCACTTCAAACACTTTTTCACTTTAATTCACTCTGTACGAGGGACTCTGACAGACTGTTGAAAATTTCTCAAATACCCTACACTATTATTCATTAAGTGAACGAGAATTTCTCATACTCATACTATTACAAAGGTGCTATCGTGGCGTCCATTCGCTAGCATAAATATGAGAGCACCCCTGTGCGAATGCTCATTCAACATTCAACACTCGCGTGTGAAAAGTTCTGTGGTAGTGTTTCTAAATAAAAAAATAAAATAAAAATGTCTGGTCGTGGTAAAGGTGGAAAAGTGAAGGGAAAGGCAAAGTCCCGCTCAAATCGTGCTGGATTACAATTTCCAGTTGGACGTATTCATCGTTTGTTGCGCAAAGGTAATTATGCCGAACGTGTTGGTGCCGGTGCTCCAGTATATCTTGCAGCTGTAATGGAATATTTGGCTGCTGAAGTTTTGGAATTGGCGGGAAATGCAGCACGTGATAATAAGAAGACAAGAATTATTCCACGTCATTTACAATTGGCAATTCGTAATGACGAAGAATTAAATAAACTTTTATCTGGCGTAACAATTGCTCAAGGTGGTGTTCTTCCAAATATTCAAGCTGTTTTATTGCCAAAGAAAACCGAAAAGAGTGCTTAAAATATGGGTTAAATACGAATTTTGACAAACAAAATATAATAAACCGTCCTTTTAAGGACGACAAATTAATTCGTTAAGAATATTATGTTTTCAATAATTTAAAATAATACAAAATTCATATACATTCTGTTGCACACAATCATTTCTTATTGTCATTCATACATACAGAGCTGCCACTTGATTGCCATGAAACTAAACGCGCCTAATTTTTTTTTTATTCTAAAGAAATAAATGTGAGCAAATATATTCAATTTTCGTTCGTGTACGTTAAAAAATAGCCGTATCTCGCAAAAACAGAGCGCTCCGCTGTCAGATACTCTCTGAATTTAGTAAAAATATCAAATAATTTTCATGTACACAAACGGTATGAAGAATATTTAAAGTACCCAGTGTGGCAACACTGTATTTGAACAAAAAATACATACAAACAGCACGGAATCTATGAAATACGCTCTATGACATGCCGCCATTTTGCTTCATTTATTGAAATGACGCCATAAAGGTGTGTGTGTGTGTGTTTCTGAGAAGTCATGACATCACACACAAATGCCAATGGAAATATGACATTTTTGATTTTAATTTTTTACACATACATACTAAAACAAATTGTTTTATTGATCAATTATCACTTAAGGAACTTTTTTGTGGTCCTGAAAAGGACCGATTGTTGGCAATACAAAAAAATATATTGCAAAATTTTATATGATTTAACCTCCGAAACCGTAGAGAGTGCGTCCTTGTCTCTTCAATGCATATACAACATCCATCGCAGTAACTGTTTTACGCTTAGCATGTTCAGTATATGTAACAGCATCACGAATCACATTTTCCAAAAATACCTTCAATACTCCACGTGTTTCTTCATAAATTAAACCAGATATACGTTTCACTCCACCACGTCGAGCCAAACGACGAATTGCAGGTTTAGTTATACCTTGGATATTATCACGTAACACTTTACGATGACGTTTAGCGCCACCTTTTCCCAATCCCTTTCCTCCTTTACCACGACCAGTCATTTTTCACAATTTTTTTTACTTTTGTTTTACTTCAAGAACAGCACTGTATGAAATTCAAATCACTTCTGATTCCCGCTGAAGGTGCGCACCTATTTATATTTGTTTCCTCATTGTTTCTGATTGGGGAACAGCGAATAGGGGAAATTGTGTTAGTATTCAATGTGAAAGAAAACATAAGAACCGAAACAAACAATCTACTAAATTTGATATTTGTCAGTGCTATTTTAAAATATCTATATATATAATCAGTGAAGTGAAGTGAATTGAATTGCAATTGCAAAAAAAATAGTGAAAAACGTATAATGGCTCGTACCAAGCAAACTGCCCGAAAATCAACTGGTGGTAAAGCACCCAGAAAGCAATTGGCAACAAAGGCTGCCCGCAAGAGTGCTCCAGCTACTGGTGGTGTTAAGAAACCACATCGTTATCGTCCTGGTACTGTTGCTCTTCGTGAAATTCGTCGTTATCAAAAGAGTACTGAATTACTGATCCGTAAATTGCCTTTCCAACGTTTGGTTCGTGAAATTGCTCAAGATTTTAAAACTGATTTACGTTTTCAAAGTTCCGCAGTGATGGCACTCCAAGAAGCTAGTGAAGCATACTTGGTTGGTCTATTTGAAGATACCAATTTGTGCGCAATTCACGCTAAGCGAGTGACAATTATGCCAAAAGATATTCAGTTGGCTCGTCGTATTCGTGGTGAACGTGCTTAAATATTGAATAATATTTTCTTTTTTAATCGGTCCTTTTCAGGACCACAAATATTAACAAAGAGATTTTCACGAATTCAATTGAGAAACTTACATTTTCACCAGTAGGATAATGCATTGACAAATATATATATATATATATTTAATGAGAAGGGAGAGTTGTTTTACTTCCATATTCTATTCTCTTTATTTACAAACGTATGTATATATATATATACATATATATATATTTATATATAAAAACGCCAAAGGTACCTAATTGTTCAAATGAAAACGATTTATCACACAAGAATTCAGAAATTCAAAAGCTGTATGTCTGTATGCCCTGCTTTAAATGCAAATGAATTAGTAAAATGAAAAGAAAATTTGATTATGTATTTCTAGGAAAGTTCATATAATAATGTTGCTATATAGAAAAAGAAAACTTGAAGCATTCTAACTGTCGTGTATATGAAAATTCGTATGATGCGAGTGAAATATGAAATTGCCTTTGTCAATAAATATCATTTACATCCTATTCATATATTGTGTGAATGTAAAACAATTCCACACAAAAGAACAAATCATATGTATTTATATGTATATATATACATATGCAGATATGTATATATACATGCCTCTGTATATATATATATGCAAAAATATGAATAGTATTCAACTTCAAACATATCCCTTTAAGAATAAACTTCTACAATGAATTAATTACTCCCTGAAAGTTGACAATATCTTAAAATACAAACCAAGTATGTGTAGAATTTTTATACATTTAAGCATTATCATACTTATATATATATAATAATAACGAAAAAGACTGATTAGTTTTTACCTTAATAATAACTTATAAAAATTTAAAGGCCGTACTACAAAAATAACATATTTTCAACACGCATATTCCTAGTCAGATATGACATAATTACATCAGTCTTTAACATAATTTTAATACGTTTCCACTACAAATAGTGAATTCTAAATAGAATGTTACATTCTTCATTTTATAACATTTACATATACGCATATATAATATTTAAAAATCAGATATTGAAATAAAATCCTTTTTAAACAAATCAAAATCATTAACTGAAAGGGAAAAGATCGTTTCATATCTGAACAATGTTTCATTTAATTTATATTGAAAGATTCGTATTCCACATATAAATCTGCATTTGTATTAAAATATGAAATACATAGTATGTATTCAAATACAAAAAAACACTAGAACAATTATAATTGTTTAAATAATTGCATATTTTAATGCATATGGTATGATAATTTTACGAAACACATACTTTAATACGTTCAAAACGTCGTACTGGGATTAAAATTTCTTTTGGAAATATTTGTGCTTGAAGAACGTTAATATAAGGAATATGTTAAAATAATAATTTGTTATAAATTTTATTTCATACATATAAAAAAGTAATTTTTTCAATGAAATCAAAGTATACAACTAGTCAAATATGCTCAAATAAATATAAATTTTGCGTACCCTTCTACTTGTTGATTCTCATACAGTTAAGAGCGCGAGACATTTATCAGTAGCATAAAAAACCATTCAGTGAATACCAAGTGTTTGTCTAGTAAAGACGAGTGTAAAAGTAAAAGAAAAAAAAAATAATAATTAAAATGGCTGATACAGTTACTGCTGCTGCTCCCGCAATTGTTGCAGAGAAGAAGGCAAAGAAGGCTCCAGCTGCTGGTTCGAAAAAACCAAAATCAACTCCAACTCATCCCCCAACACAGCAAATGGTAGATGCAGCAATCAAAACATTGAAAGAACGTGGCGGTTCATCACTTTTGGCAATTAAAAAGTACATCGCGGCTACATATAAAGTTGATGTACAAAAACTTGCTCCATTTATTAAGAAATATTTAAAAGGTGCTGTAGTTAGTGGAAAATTAGTGCAAACAAAAGGAAAAGGTGCAGCTGGATCATTTAAATTGTCAACAGCGGCAAGTAAAGAACCAAAGGTAAAATCAGCTGAAAAGAAAAAGCCCACTAAAACAAAATCAAGTGCTACTGGTGAGAAAAAAGTTAAGAAAGTCTCTGGTGAAAAGAAATTGAAAAAGGCTTCTTCTGCTGCCAGTGGTACGAAAAAAAGTGTTGAAAAGAAAAAAGTTGAAAAATCAAAAGTGAAAAGTATCAAAAAGACGAGTGTTGTTAAAGCTAAGCCAACAAAACCAAAGGCAGCTGCTCCAAAAGCAAAAGTACCAAAAGCTAAATCAACAACAACGTCTGTTGCAAAACCAAAAAAAGTAGCTGCTGCTAAAAAAGCAAAGAAATAAATTTCTAAGTATGTACATATACTTAAGAAATTCACAATACAAAGTCCTTTTCAGGACTACAATTATATAATTTTTGAGATATGAAAATGATTTCAACCATACACACATTATTACCTTAATAAATTTTATTTATGTTCAAATAATTTTCAAGTTTCATGAAAAATAAAAACAAACAAACACACGCACACACATTCTACACATTAGTATGTGAAAGAAAAATTCTCACATATTTATGCGTATGAGTATAAAACGAAGATGCATAAGCACAAACATATGTATATGCGTATAAAATGAACGTGTATATATTTTGTATGTATGTACGTTTACATGTACAAAACAAATATATTTGAATCAGAATAAAAACTCTTATAAAATCTTTTTTGCGGCCCTGAAAAGGGCCATTTTGTTTATGTGCGTCACACACATAATGTATTAAAAAAAAATTATTTTGAACTTGTGTATTTAGTTACTGCCTTGGTTCCTTCACTAACAGCGTGCTTGGCAAGTTCACCAGGCAACAATAAACGTACTGCAGTTTGGATCTCCCGACTGGTAATTGTTGAACGTTTATTATAATGAGCTAAACGTGATGCCTCAGCAGCGATCCTTTCGAAAATATCATTTACGAAACTGTTCATAATGCTCATTGCCTTTGAAGAAATTCCAGTATCTGGATGAACTTGTTTCAACACTTTGTAAATGTAGATGGCGTAACTTTCCTTCCTCTTGCGCTTCTTCTTCTTGTCATTTTTAGTGATATTTTTTTGGGCCTTACCAGCCTTTTTCGCTGCTTTTCCACTAGTCTTAGGCGGCATTTTTATTTTTTTTATTCACTTCAATCACTTTTTCACTTTAATTCACTCTGTACGAGGGACTCTGACAGACTGTTGAAAATTTCAATTTTTTTCAATTTTTTCAATTTTTCTTTATTGAACAAAATATTTACAATTTCAAATTTTTAAGCTTAAGACTACAGTGAATATACATATATATGTGTCGGCTCAACAATAGGGGCCCGACGGATGAACGACTGTCTTACATAGTTGAGTGTGTACAAGTGAATTATTTACAATATAACGATGTCCTGTCTTAACATCGGGGTGTTCAGATCCGTGTGTCGATGATGTTCCTTTGTGGGGGTGGGGAGGGGGGATTGTTTTCCTGGTCAACCTCGATGGTAAGTTGTATCACTGCTGGAGAAGAAGTGATACGGCTCGCATGCAGAAGATGTCGGGGGGAAAATCTCTTCGTTTAATATGTTGTGTGCGTTGAGAAATCGTTGTCCAGGGACTGAGCTCCTTAAGTTCCTGACGATTGGGTTAGGATGGATTTCCGTTTCGGATAACTGCTTCTTGGAAAGTTGCACCAAGAACTGTTGCAGGGGGATGATGCGCGATTTTTCGTAGACCTTCTTGTTGCTATGATGTTTCATCCGGTCCTTGTCAAAGGTGAGACCGGTGCAAATTCGTAGTATCTTCCTTTCGAAGACCGATAGTTTCTCCATGCTGGTCTTGGAGATGCTATACCATACAGGAAAGCCATACGCTATAATGGGTCGTATGAGCTGCTTGTACAGTAATAGCTTCGTCTTCTCGGCAACTCCATTCTCACGTCGCATCAATGGGTAGATGCGATGGAAAGCGAAACTGGCCTTTTGAAGGGTCACTTTGGAGTGAGGATTGAACTTCAACCTCTCAGTGAAGTTCACTCCAAGATACTTCGCCTTGTCCGTTGTCGTTAGTGCTGTCCCGTTGGGTAGTACTACCTTAATGCTCCGGCATTTTCCGGCTGTTCGGGAACCTCGTTGTGTTGGTCTCCGCAGACACATGAGGACTGATTTATTGGTATTGATGCGGATGCCCCACTTCTGATAGTAGAAGTAGAGCATCTCCAATTGTTGTTCGATCCTCCGCGCTGCTATCTGCGGTGACGGCGATGTTGAGTATGTTAACGAGTCGTCCGCGAACAGGCAACAGTTAACAGATGGCGATAATGGTGGTTGGTCCGCGGTGTAGATGTTAAAGAGTATAGGTCCCAGTCGCGATCCCTGTGCAACGCCTGCCTGGATGTTCCTTGTTCTTGATTTGCTTCCTTCTATTTCCACGTAGAATCTCCTGGCTTGAAGAAAACTGTGGATGATTGCGATGAGGTTAGAGGGAAATCTCATCAATTTGAGTTTAAAGATGAGACCCTCTATCCAAACCGTGTCGAAGGCCTTCTCAATATCCAAGAAGCATGCCACGGTGACTTGGTGATTGTTCAAACCAGCCACGACATCGTGATGAAACTTCATCAAAGGATGCAGAGTCGAGTGTTTTTCCCGGAATCCGAATTGGATGTCTGGGATGATGTTCGACTCCGTGCAGTGTTGCTTAATTTTCTGCACTAGCAACCTTTCCAGGATTTTGCTCATATTGCTTAGCAGCGATATGGGTCTGTATCCGGTCACGTTGTTAGCGTCCTCTTTTTTGGGAATTGCAACAATTTTTGCCACTTTCCATCTGCTTGGGAAGTAGCAGTTGTTGATGCAATTGTTGATGATGATGGTCAGGAGTATCATCACGATGTGTGGCATCCGCTTAAGGACGAAGTTGGAAATTTTGTCCGGTCCGGCCGATTTCTTTGCCGCACTTCCATGGATGATTTCCTCGATTTCTTCTGCTGTTGCAAGCTCCTGGTTGTCCACCGGGTCATCAGCTGGGTTGTCTTCACTGAAGTTAACTGTAGGTGCATATGGGTGTTGAATGCTGCTCACGTAGTCTCTCACTTCTGCCACGAAGTTCTGATCTTCCGGGGGCTTGGGCTTGAAACTGCTCTCGAAGTGAGATGCGAAAGCTTCTGCTTTCTCCTCTGGGGAGGTCGCATCTACTCCGTTTGCCTTTATGGTTGGTGGCAATTTCTTCCGTTTTCCGATGATCTCGTTGACTTTTTTGAAGGTATCTGGTCCCGGCCTTATTTTTTGGAGTTTATTTTGCAGGACCGTGTTATGGTGGTGTTGAACCGCATTACGAAACATGATGTTTGTGCAGTTCAACTCACTAAGAACGGTCTGGTATTCGTCATTTACCGTGTTCAGTTCGCGGCGGTAGATTCGCTGCAAACGTTTCCTCAATCTCTGCCTATGCTGGTAGAGATTTTGGATATGAACAGGTAAATGGCTGTACCTGTCCCTATTTGTTCTTGGTCGCTTCTGCTCTTCTAAGGCGTTCTTGATTGTTTCCTCCAATCCATCGATAGCAGCGTCGATTTCCGTGTTGGTGAGATTCCTTGTCGGGGTTGGTATTTGGATATTCCCCAGGATATCCTCGTGTAGTTTTCCCACGTCCAGCTGATGATAGCTGATGAAGTCCTCTTCTGGTTGGTTGATAGTTAATATTGGTTGGTGAAGATTTAAAACCAGTAGCACCGCCTCATGGTCGGAATCGCTTCCCACAGTCGTGCAGGAGAAGTTCCTTATTTCTGGCAGAATATTTACCAGATTGGACGTCCCCAGGAAGAAGTCCAGTGTCGATGGCGTTCTGGGGAAGGTTGGCGTTGGTTGCGAGATCACAACCAAGGAATGCCTTTCGGCATTGTCCTCTAGCCATTTAACCATGATGTTCCCCGTCCTGTCAGCTTCTGTGTCCATCCACATTGTATGCCGTGCGTTAAAGTCTCCCCCTATGAGGCCATAGGTGTACCTTGAAACAAGGCCATTTAGGACTTCAAGATCGTGGCCCATAGAAGCACTGCTTCCTTCGTGGTTGTAAATGCTCAGCACCAACAACGTCTCTGTGGAGTTCACCTGGATTTCTATACCGGTAGCTTCGATGCATCTCAGCTCCGGAATAACGACTTGTTTGGCAGCGATGTTCTTCCTAATGAGGACGGCTGTACCCCGTTTCCCTTCGACACTGTCGGATCTGAAAAGAGAATAACCTTCGAAAGATACGTTATTTCGGTGTTTGAGACAGGTTTCGCTAAGTAACACTATGTCAGGTTTGTTTGCTTTTAGGAAAAGACTAAAAGCAGATCGCCTGACTAACGCGTACAATGAATTAACATTGTACGCGATTATGCGCAGTGTTTTTAAACGCATAATTTAAACAGGAATGCGGCTAGTGCCGCGGACTTTTCTTCCGTGCTCAAATTGCTATATCCTTTTGGTATAGCGCTTTTAGCTTTTATCATGAGCGACGGGAGGTCTTTACCGAAGGTGTTTAACATTTCCTCTTCGAGGTTGATGTCCTTGCTGTTTCTTTCTGTCGTCCCTCTTGGTTGATTCCCTTTGGATGGCTTCGGTTGTGTTGGTTGTTCCTTTCGAGCAACAGTGGATTTGCTCATTGCGTTGAGCCTCGCCACATCTGCGAAGCTCATTGAAGGCTTCGTTATGGTGCAGGCGGATTTTGCGGCAAATTCTTGCTGTGCTTTCTTCACAGCTATGGCAGTGTTTTTTTCGGCTATCTTTGCCTTGTAGATGGGACAGCCCTTGTAATTTGCAGGGTGTCCGTTGGTTTTGCAGTTTGCACAGTACACCTCTGGTCCTGTACTTTCCTTTCTCTTGCACTCTCCAGGTCCGTGCTTTGCGTTGCACTTAACGCATACATATGGCATTCCGCAGTTCGTCGCGGAATGTCCATACCACTGGCAGTTTTTACATTGCCCGATGTCCTTGTTCTTGAATTGTTCCCAGTGGACGCGTTGATTCAAGATCAGCGTTTTTTTGGTAATCTCCGCGATTGGTTTGGCTTTTTCAACTTCCACAACGTGGCAGTTGAACCTCTTGTCGGTTCCCTTTGTTGATTTTATGGCCGATACCTTAATGACTGGGATACCTTCCTTTTTTAATTCCTCCTGGATCTCTTCATCGGTATACGAGAAATGTATACCTTTAACCACTAGGATGTTCTTCCTATCGGCTTTTGGTGTATAGGTGAAGTGCTTGATGCACCTCTCCTTCAGGAATTCCTTCATTAGCTGGAATTCTTCCCGTGTCTTGACATTTATAACGGTTTTCCCGGTACTGAGGTTTTTGATTGTCAGGGTTATTTTATTGGCCCTAGCGTACCGTTGTATTTCGGCTACATTGGCCGAATAGCAAGTGATGGGCGGCATTGCGGAGTTCCTGTTGTTGGTTGCTGGTGACGTTTCTTCCATTGTTGTTGGGATAGATGTTGTTATTTGTGGTTGTATTGGTTCAGTCTTTTTCTTTTTGGGCCTGACTGGTTTCACGGGTATAAAGGTTTCGTCATCCGTTGTTGGATAGACTGCTACTATCCTAGGCTTCTTCCTTTTCTTGGGTGGTGTCGTTATAGGCCTCTTCTGACCTGGTTCGGGAGATGTGTTTTTCGGCACGTTGGTTAGTTGTCCTTTTGGCAATGTTGGTTCATTTGGGTCCTCATTTCCTTCTGTGTTCAGGGTTTTTTCCTCTTCTTGGGCAACTTCTTTTAAGATTTCCTTCGCTAAGGAGGGAAATAGTGGTCCCGTTGCGCTCCTCAATTCTTGGAAGAGACCCTTAATTGAAGCAGTAATTGCTTCAATAGTTTTTGGGTCAATTTCCATTCTCGGAATCCCACTTGTGACTTGCACTTCTGACCTGTTCTCGGGTTTTTCCTTTGTAGGTAGTGCAATAAACTTTGTTTATTGCTCACTAATTGCTTTGTTGGTTGTTTTATATTTGTTATTTTTAGTAATTAAAATTACTGTCTGGTAAAGAGCGGCACGTCCGTTCGGTTTGAATGTCAGCGATAGACTGTGTTGAAAATTTCTCAAATACCCTACACTATTATTCATTAAGTGAACGAGAATTTCTCATACTCATACTATTACAAAGGTGCTATCGTGGCGTCCATTCGCTAGCATAAATATGAGAGCACCCCTGTGCGAATGCTCATTCAACATTCAACACTCGCGTGTGAAAAGTTCTGTGGTAGTGTTTCTAAATAAAAAAATAAAATAAAAATGTCTGGTCGTGGTAAAGGTGGAAAAGTGAAGGGAAAGGCAAAGTCCCGCTCAAATCGTGCTGGATTACAATTTCCAGTTGGACGTATTCATCGTTTGTTGCGCAAAGGTAATTATGCCGAACGTGTTGGTGCCGGTGCTCCAGTATATCTTGCAGCTGTAATGGAATATTTGGCTGCTGAAGTTTTGGAATTGGCGGGAAATGCAGCACGTGATAATAAGAAGACAAGAATTATTCCACGTCATTTACAATTGGCAATTCGTAATGACGAAGAATTAAATAAACTTTTATCTGGCGTAACAATTGCTCAAGGTGGTGTTCTTCCAAATATTCAAGCTGTTTTATTGCCAAAGAAAACCGAAAAGAGTGCTTAAAATATGGGTTAAATACGAATTTTGACAAACAAAATATAATAAACCGTCCTTTTAAGGACGACAAATTAATTCGTTAAGAATATTATGTTTTCAATAATTTAAAATAATACAAAATTCATATACATTCTGTTGCACACAATCATTTCTTATTGTCATTCATACATACAGAGCTGCCACTTGATTGCCATGAAACTAAACGCGCCTAATTTTTTTTTTATTCTTAAGAAATAAATGTGAGCAAATATATTCAATTTTCGTTCGTGTACGTTAAAAAAATAGCCGTATCTCGCAAAAACAGAACGCTCCGCTGTCAGATACTCTCTGAATTTAGTAAAAATATCAAATAATTTTCATGTACACAAACGGTATGAAGAATTTTTAAAGTACCCAGTGTGGCAACACTGTATTTGAACAAAAAATACATACAAACAGCACGGAATCTATGAAATACGCTCTATGACATGCCGCCATTTTGCTTCATTTATTGAAATGACGCCATAAAGGTGTGTGTGTGTGTGTTTCTGAGAAGTCATGACATCACACACAAATGCCAATGGAAATATGACATTTTTGATTTTAATTTTTTACACATACATACTAAAACAAATTGTTTTATTGATCAATTATCACTTAAGGAACTTTTTTGTGGTCCTGAAAAGGACCGATTGTTGGCAATACAAAAAAATATATTGCAAAATTTTATATGATTTAACCTCCGAAACCGTAGAGAGTGCGTCCTTGTCTCTTCAATGCATATACAACATCCATCGCAGTAACTGTTTTACGCTTAGCATGTTCAGTATATGTAACAGCATCACGAATCACATTTTCCAAAAATACCTTCAATACTCCACGTGTTTCTTCATAAATTAAACCAGATATACGTTTCACTCCACCACGTCGAGCCAAACGACGAATTGCAGGTTTAGTTATACCTTGGATATTATCACGTAACACTTTACGATGACGTTTAGCGCCACCTTTTCCCAATCCCTTTCCTCCTTTACCACGACCAGTCATTTTTCACAATTTTTTTTACTTTTGTTTTACTTCAAGAACAGCACTGTATGAAATTCAAATCACTTCTGATTCCCGCTGAAGGTGCGCACCTATTTATATTTGTTTCCTCATTGTTTCTGATTGGGGAACAGCGAATAGGGGAAATTGTGTTAGTATTCAATGTGAAAGAAAACATAAGAACCGAAACAAACAATCTACTAAATTTGATATTTGTCAGTGCTATTTTAAAATATCTATATATATAATCAGTGAAGTGAAGTGAATTGAATTGCAATTGCAAAAAAAATAGTGAAAAACGTATAATGGCTCGTACCAAGCAAACTGCCCGAAAATCAACTGGTGGTAAAGCACCCAGAAAGCAATTGGCAACAAAGGCTGCCCGCAAGAGTGCTCCAGCTACTGGTGGTGTTAAGAAACCACATCGTTATCGTCCTGGTACTGTTGCTCTTCGTGAAATTCGTCGTTATCAAAAGAGTACTGAATTACTGATCCGTAAATTGCCTTTCCAACGTTTGGTTCGTGAAATTGCTCAAGATTTTAAAACTGATTTACGTTTTCAAAGTTCCGCAGTGATGGCACTCCAAGAAGCTAGTGAAGCATACTTGGTTGGTCTATTTGAAGATACCAATTTGTGCGCAATTCACGCTAAGCGAGTGACAATTATGCCAAAAGATATTCAGTTGGCTCGTCGTATTCGTGGTGAACGTGCTTAAATATTGAATAATATTTTCTTTTTTAATCGGTCCTTTTCAGGACCACAAATATTAACAAAGAGATTTTCACGAATTCAATTGAGAAACTTACATTTTCACCAGTAGGATAATGCATTGACAAATATATATATATATATATTTAATGAGAAGGGAGAGTTGTTTTACTTCCATATTCTATTCTCTTTATTTACAAACGTATGTATATATATATATACATATATATATATTTATATATAAAAACGCCAAAGGTACCTAATTGTTCAAATGAAAACGATTTATCACACAAGAATTCAGAAATTCAAAAGCTGTATGTCTGTATGCCCTGCTTTAAATGCAAATGAATTAGTAAAATGAAAAGAAAATTTGATTATGTATTTCTAGGAAAGTTCATATAATAATGTTGCTATATAGAAAAAGAAAACTTGAAGCATTCTAACTGTCGTGTATATGAAAATTCGTATGATGCGAGTGAAATATGAAATTGCCTTTGTCAATAAATATCATTTACATCCTATTCATATATTGTGTGAATGTAAAACAATTCCACACAAAAGAACAAATCATATGTATTTATATGTATATATATACATATGCAGATATGTATATATACATGCCTCTGTATATATATATATGCAAAAATATGAATAGTATTCAACTTCAAACATATCCCTTTAAGAATAAACTTCTACAATGAATTAATTACTCCCTGAAAGTTGACAATATCTTAAAATACAAACCAAGTATGTGTAGAATTTTTATACATTTAAGCATTATCATACTTATATATATATAATAATAACGAAAAAGACTGATTAGTTTTTACCTTAATAATAACTTATAAAAATTTAAAGGCCGTACTACAAAAATAACATATTTTCAACACGCATATTCCTAGTCAGATATGACATAATTACATCAGTCTTTAACATAATTTTAATACGTTTCCACTACAAATAGTGAATTCTAAATAGAATGTTACATTCTTCATTTTATAACATTTACATATACGCATATATAATATTTAAAAATCAGATATTGAAATAAAATCCTTTTTAAACAAATCAAAATCATTAACTGAAAGGGAAAAGATCGTTTCATATCTGAACAATGTTTCATTTAATTTATATTGAAAGATTCGTATTCCACATATAAATCTGCATTTGTATTAAAATATGAAATACATAGTATGTATTCAAATACAAAAAAACACTAGAACAATTATAATTGTTTAAATAATTGCATATTTTAATGCATATGGTATGATAATTTTACGAAACACATACTTTAATACGTTCAAAACGTCGTACTGGGATTAAAATTTCTTTTGGAAATATTTGTGCTTGAAGAACGTTAATATAAGGAATATGTTAAAATAATAATTTGTTATAAATTTTATTTCATACATATAAAAAAGTAATTTTTTCAATGAAATCAAAGTATACAACTAGTCAAATATGCTCAAATAAATATAAATTTTGCGTACCCTTCTACTTGTTGATTCTCATACAGTTAAGAGCGCGAGACATTTATCAGTAGCATAAAAAACCATTCAGTGAATACCAAGTGTTTGTCTAGTAAAGACGAGTGTAAAAGTAAAAGAAAAAAAAAATAATAATTAAAATGGCTGATACAGTTACTGCTGCTGCTCCCGCAATTGTTGCAGAGAAGAAGGCAAAGAAGGCTCCAGCTGCTGGTTCGAAAAAACCAAAATCAACTCCAACTCATCCCCCAACACAGCAAATGGTAGATGCAGCAATCAAAACATTGAAAGAACGTGGCGGTTCATCACTTTTGGCAATTAAAAAGTACATCGCGGCTACATATAAAGTTGATGTACAAAAACTTGCTCCATTTATTAAGAAATATTTAAAAGGTGCTGTAGTTAGTGGAAAATTAGTGCAAACAAAAGGAAAAGGTGCAGCTGGATCATTTAAATTGTCAACAGCGGCAAGTAAAGAACCAAAGGTAAAATCAGCTGAAAAGAAAAAGCCCACTAAAACAAAATCAAGTGCTACTGGTGAGAAAAAAGTTAAGAAAGTCTCTGGTGAAAAGAAATTGAAAAAGGCTTCTTCTGCTGCCAGTGGTACGAAAAAAAGTGTTGAAAAGAAAAAAGTTGAAAAATCAAAAGTGAAAAGTATCAAAAAGACGAGTGTTGTTAAAGCTAAGCCAACAAAACCAAAGGCAGCTGCTCCAAAAGCAAAAGTACCAAAAGCTAAATCAACAACAACGTCTGTTGCAAAACCAAAAAAAGTAGCTGCTGCTAAAAAAGCAAAGAAATAAATTTCTAAGTATGTACATATACTTAAGAAATTCACAATACAAAGTCCTTTTCAGGACTACAATTATATAATTTTTGAGATATGAAAATGATTTCAACCATACACACATTATTACCTTAATAAATTTTATTTATGTTCAAATAATTTTCAAGTTTCATGAAAAATAAAAACAAACAAACACACGCACACACATTCTACACATTAGTATGTGAAAGAAAAATTCTCACATATTTATGCGTATGAGTATAAAACGAAGATGCATAAGCACAAACATATGTATATGCGTATAAAATGAACGTGTATATATTTTGTATGTATGTACGTTTACATGTACAAAACAAATATATTTGAATCAGAATAAAAACTCTTATAAAATCTTTTTTGCGGCCCTGAAAAGGGCCATTTTGTTTATGTGCGTCACACACATAATGTATTAAAAAAAAATTATTTTGAACTTGTGTATTTAGTTACTGCCTTGGTTCCTTCACTAACAGCGTGCTTGGCAAGTTCACCAGGCAACAATAAACGTACTGCAGTTTGGATCTCCCGACTGGTAATTGTTGAACGTTTATTATAATGAGCTAAACGTGATGCCTCAGCAGCGATCCTTTCGAAAATATCATTTACGAAACTGTTCATAATGCTCATTGCCTTTGAAGAAATTCCAGTATCTGGATGAACTTGTTTCAACACTTTGTAAATGTAGATGGCGTAACTTTCCTTCCTCTTGCGCTTCTTCTTCTTGTCATTTTTAGTGATATTTTTTTGGGCCTTACCAGCCTTTTTCGCTGCTTTTCCACTAGTCTTAGGCGGCATTTTTATTTTTTTTATTCACTTCAATCACTTTTTCACTTTAATTCACTCTGTACGAGGGACTCTGACAGACTGTTGAAAATTTCTCAAATACCCTACACTATTATTCATTAAGTGAACGAGAATTTCTCATACTCATACTATTACAAAGGTGCTATCGTGGCGTCCATTCGCTAGCATAAATATGAGAGCACCCCTGTGCGAATGCTCATTCAACATTCAACACTCGCGTGTGAAAAGTTCTGTGGTAGTGTTTCTAAATAAAAAAATAAAATAAAAATGTCTGGTCGTGGTAAAGGTGGAAAAGTGAAGGGAAAGGCAAAGTCCCGCTCAAATCGTGCTGGATTACAATTTCCAGTTGGACGTATTCATCGTTTGTTGCGCAAAGGTAATTATGCCGAACGTGTTGGTGCCGGTGCTCCAGTATATCTTGCAGCTGTAATGGAATATTTGGCTGCTGAAGTTTTGGAATTGGCGGGAAATGCAGCACGTGATAATAAGAAGACAAGAATTATTCCACGTCATTTACAATTGGCAATTCGTAATGACGAAGAATTAAATAAACTTTTATCTGGCGTAACAATTGCTCAAGGTGGTGTTCTTCCAAATATTCAAGCTGTTTTATTGCCAAAGAAAACCGAAAAGAGTGCTTAAAATATGGGTTAAATACGAATTTTGACAAACAAAATATAATAAACCGTCCTTTTAAGGACGACAAATTAATTCGTTAAGAATATTATGTTTTCAATAATTTAAAATAATACAAAATTCATATACATTCTGTTGCACACAATCATTTCTTATTGTCATTCATACATACAGAGCTGCCACTTGATTGCCATGAAACTAAACGCGCCTAATTTTTTTTTTATTCTTAAGAAATAAATGTGAGCAAATATATTCAATTTTCGTTCGTGTACGTTAAAAAAATAGCCGTATCTCGCAAAAACAGAACGCTCCGCTGTCAGATACTCTCTGAATTTAGTAAAAATATCAAATAATTTTCATGTACACAAACGGTATGAAGAATTTTTAAAGTACCCAGTGTGGCAACACTGTATTTGAACAAAAAATACATACAAACAGCACGGAATCTATGAAATACGCTCTATGACATGCCGCCATTTTGCTTCATTTATTGAAATGACGCCATAAAGGTGTGTGTGTGTGTGTTTCTGAGAAGTCATGACATCACACACAAATGCCAATGGAAATATGACATTTTTGATTTTAATTTTTTACACATACATACTAAAACAAATTGTTTTATTGATCAATTATCACTTAAGGAACTTTTTTGTGGTCCTGAAAAGGACCGATTGTTGGCAATACAAAAAAATATATTGCAAAATTTTATATGATTTAACCTCCGAAACCGTAGAGAGTGCGTCCTTGTCTCTTCAATGCATATACAACATCCATCGCAGTAACTGTTTTACGCTTAGCATGTTCAGTATATGTAACAGCATCACGAATCACATTTTCCAAAAATACCTTCAATACTCCACGTGTTTCTTCATAAATTAAACCAGATATACGTTTCACTCCACCACGTCGAGCCAAACGACGAATTGCAGGTTTAGTTATACCTTGGATATTATCACGTAACACTTTACGATGACGTTTAGCGCCACCTTTTCCCAATCCCTTTCCTCCTTTACCACGACCAGTCATTTTTCACAATTTTTTTTACTTTTGTTTTACTTCAAGAACAGCACTGTATGAAATTCAAATCACTTCTGATTCCCGCTGAAGGTGCGCACCTATTTATATTTGTTTCCTCATTGTTTCTGATTGGGGAACAGCGAATAGGGGAAATTGTGTTAGTATTCAATGTGAAAGAAAACATAAGAACCGAAACAAACAATCTACTAAATTTGATATTTGTCAGTGCTATTTTAAAATATCTATATATATAATCAGTGAAGTGAAGTGAATTGAATTGCAATTGCAAAAAAAATAGTGAAAAACGTATAATGGCTCGTACCAAGCAAACTGCCCGAAAATCAACTGGTGGTAAAGCACCCAGAAAGCAATTGGCAACAAAGGCTGCCCGCAAGAGTGCTCCAGCTACTGGTGGTGTTAAGAAACCACATCGTTATCGTCCTGGTACTGTTGCTCTTCGTGAAATTCGTCGTTATCAAAAGAGTACTGAATTACTGATCCGTAAATTGCCTTTCCAACGTTTGGTTCGTGAAATTGCTCAAGATTTTAAAACTGATTTACGTTTTCAAAGTTCCGCAGTGATGGCACTCCAAGAAGCTAGTGAAGCATACTTGGTTGGTCTATTTGAAGATACCAATTTGTGCGCAATTCACGCTAAGCGAGTGACAATTATGCCAAAAGATATTCAGTTGGCTCGTCGTATTCGTGGTGAACGTGCTTAAATATTGAATAATATTTTCTTTTTTAATCGGTCCTTTTCAGGACCACAAATATTAACAAAGAGATTTTCACGAATTCAATTGAGAAACTTACATTTTCACCAGTAGGATAATGCATTGACAAATATATATATATATATATTTAATGAGAAGGGAGAGTTGTTTTACTTCCATATTCTATTCTCTTTATTTACAAACGTATGTATATATATATATACATATATATATATTTATATATAAAAACGCCAAAGGTACCTAATTGTTCAAATGAAAACGATTTATCACACAAGAATTCAGAAATTCAAAAGCTGTATGTCTGTATGCCCTGCTTTAAATGCAAATGAATTAGTAAAATGAAAAGAAAATTTGATTATGTATTTCTAGGAAAGTTCATATAATAATGTTGCTATATAGAAAAAGAAAACTTGAAGCATTCTAACTGTCGTGTATATGAAAATTCGTATGATGCGAGTGAAATATGAAATTGCCTTTGTCAATAAATATCATTTACATCCTATTCATATATTGTGTGAATGTAAAACAATTCCACACAAAAGAACAAATCATATGTATTTATATGTATATATATACATATGCAGATATGTATATATACATGCCTCTGTATATATATATATGCAAAAATATGAATAGTATTCAACTTCAAACATATCCCTTTAAGAATAAACTTCTACAATGAATTAATTACTCCCTGAAAGTTGACAATATCTTAAAATACAAACCAAGTATGTGTAGAATTTTTATACATTTAAGCATTATCATACTTATATATATATAATAATAACGAAAAAGACTGATTAGTTTTTACCTTAATAATAACTTATAAAAATTTAAAGGCCGTACTACAAAAATAACATATTTTCAACACGCATATTCCTAGTCAGATATGACATAATTACATCAGTCTTTAACATAATTTTAATACGTTTCCACTACAAATAGTGAATTCTAAATAGAATGTTACATTCTTCATTTTATAACATTTACATATACGCATATATAATATTTAAAAATCAGATATTGAAATAAAATCCTTTTTAAACAAATCAAAATCATTAACTGAAAGGGAAAAGATCGTTTCATATCTGAACAATGTTTCATTTAATTTATATTGAAAGATTCGTATTCCACATATAAATCTGCATTTGTATTAAAATATGAAATACATAGTATGTATTCAAATACAAAAAAACACTAGAACAATTATAATTGTTTAAATAATTGCATATTTTAATGCATATGGTATGATAATTTTACGAAACACATACTTTAATACGTTCAAAACGTCGTACTGGGATTAAAATTTCTTTTGGAAATATTTGTGCTTGAAGAACGTTAATATAAGGAATATGTTAAAATAATAATTTGTTATAAATTTTATTTCATACATATAAAAAAGTAATTTTTTCAATGAAATCAAAGTATACAACTAGTCAAATATGCTCAAATAAATATAAATTTTGCGTACCCTTCTACTTGTTGATTCTCATACAGTTAAGAGCGCGAGACATTTATCAGTAGCATAAAAAACCATTCAGTGAATACCAAGTGTTTGTCTAGTAAAGACGAGTGTAAAAGTAAAAGAAAAAAAAAATAATAATTAAAATGGCTGATACAGTTACTGCTGCTGCTCCCGCAATTGTTGCAGAGAAGAAGGCAAAGAAGGCTCCAGCTGCTGGTTCGAAAAAACCAAAATCAACTCCAACTCATCCCCCAACACAGCAAATGGTAGATGCAGCAATCAAAACATTGAAAGAACGTGGCGGTTCATCACTTTTGGCAATTAAAAAGTACATCGCGGCTACATATAAAGTTGATGTACAAAAACTTGCTCCATTTATTAAGAAATATTTAAAAGGTGCTGTAGTTAGTGGAAAATTAGTGCAAACAAAAGGAAAAGGTGCAGCTGGATCATTTAAATTGTCAACAGCGGCAAGTAAAGAACCAAAGGTAAAATCAGCTGAAAAGAAAAAGCCCACTAAAACAAAATCAAGTGCTACTGGTGAGAAAAAAGTTAAGAAAGTCTCTGGTGAAAAGAAATTGAAAAAGGCTTCTTCTGCTGCCAGTGGTACGAAAAAAAGTGTTGAAAAGAAAAAAGTTGAAAAATCAAAAGTGAAAAGTATCAAAAAGACGAGTGTTGTTAAAGCTAAGCCAACAAAACCAAAGGCAGCTGCTCCAAAAGCAAAAGTACCAAAAGCTAAATCAACAACAACGTCTGTTGCAAAACCAAAAAAAGTAGCTGCTGCTAAAAAAGCAAAGAAATAAATTTCTAAGTATGTACATATACTTAAGAAATTCACAATACAAAGTCCTTTTCAGGACTACAATTATATAATTTTTGAGATATGAAAATGATTTCAACCATACACACATTATTACCTTAATAAATTTTATTTATGTTCAAATAATTTTCAAGTTTCATGAAAAATAAAAACAAACAAACACACGCACACACATTCTACACATTAGTATGTGAAAGAAAAATTCTCACATATTTATGCGTATGAGTATAAAACGAAGATGCATAAGCACAAACATATGTATATGCGTATAAAATGAACGTGTATATATTTTGTATGTATGTACGTTTACATGTACAAAACAAATATATTTGAATCAGAATAAAAACTCTTATAAAATCTTTTTTGCGGCCCTGAAAAGGGCCATTTTGTTTATGTGCGTCACACACATAATGTATTAAAAAAAAATTATTTTGAACTTGTGTATTTAGTTACTGCCTTGGTTCCTTCACTAACAGCGTGCTTGGCAAGTTCACCAGGCAACAATAAACGTACTGCAGTTTGGATCTCCCGACTGGTAATTGTTGAACGTTTATTATAATGAGCTAAACGTGATGCCTCAGCAGCGATCCTTTCGAAAATATCATTTACGAAACTGTTCATAATGCTCATTGCCTTTGAAGAAATTCCAGTATCTGGATGAACTTGTTTCAACACTTTGTAAATGTAGATGGCGTAACTTTCCTTCCTCTTGCGCTTCTTCTTCTTGTCATTTTTAGTGATATTTTTTTGGGCCTTACCAGCCTTTTTCGCTGCTTTTCCACTAGTCTTAGGCGGCATTTTTATTTTTTTTATTCACTTCAATCACTTTTTCACTTTAATTCACTCTGTACGAGGGACTCTGACAGACTGTTGAAAATTTCTCAAATACCCTACACTATTATTCATTAAGTGAACGAGAATTTCTCATACTCATACTATTACAAAGGTGCTATCGTGGCGTCCATTCGCTAGCATAAATATGAGAGCACCCCTGTGCGAATGCTCATTCAACATTCAACACTCGCGTGTGAAAAGTTCTGTGGTAGTGTTTCTAAATAAAAAAATAAAATAAAAATGTCTGGTCGTGGTAAAGGTGGAAAAGTGAAGGGAAAGGCAAAGTCCCGCTCAAATCGTGCTGGATTACAATTTCCAGTTGGACGTATTCATCGTTTGTTGCGCAAAGGTAATTATGCCGAACGTGTTGGTGCCGGTGCTCCAGTATATCTTGCAGCTGTAATGGAATATTTGGCTGCTGAAGTTTTGGAATTGGCGGGAAATGCAGCACGTGATAATAAGAAGACAAGAATTATTCCACGTCATTTACAATTGGCAATTCGTAATGACGAAGAATTAAATAAACTTTTATCTGGCGTAACAATTGCTCAAGGTGGTGTTCTTCCAAATATTCAAGCTGTTTTATTGCCAAAGAAAACCGAAAAGAGTGCTTAAAATATGGGTTAAATACGAATTTTGACAAACAAAATATAATAAACCGTCCTTTTAAGGACGACAAATTAATTCGTTAAGAATATTATGTTTTCAATAATTTAAAATAATACAAAATTCATATACATTCTGTTGCACACAATCATTTCTTATTGTCATTCATACATACAGAGCTGCCACTTGATTGCCATGAAACTAAACGCGCCTAATTTTTTTTTTATTCTTAAGAAATAAATGTGAGCAAATATATTCAATTTTCGTTCGTGTACGTTAAAAAAATAGCCGTATCTCGCAAAAACAGAACGCTCCGCTGTCAGATACTCTCTGAATTTAGTAAAAATATCAAATAATTTTCATGTACACAAACGGTATGAAGAATTTTTAAAGTACCCAGTGTGGCAACACTGTATTTGAACAAAAAATACATACAAACAGCACGGAATCTATGAAATACGCTCTATGACATGCCGCCATTTTGCTTCATTTATTGAAATGACGCCATAAAGGTGTGTGTGTGTGTGTTTCTGAGAAGTCATGACATCACACACAAATGCCAATGGAAATATGACATTTTTGATTTTAATTTTTTACACATACATACTAAAACAAATTGTTTTATTGATCAATTATCACTTAAGGAACTTTTTTGTGGTCCTGAAAAGGACCGATTGTTGGCAATACAAAAAAATATATTGCAAAATTTTATATGATTTAACCTCCGAAACCGTAGAGAGTGCGTCCTTGTCTCTTCAATGCATATACAACATCCATCGCAGTAACTGTTTTACGCTTAGCATGTTCAGTATATGTAACAGCATCACGAATCACATTTTCCAAAAATACCTTCAATACTCCACGTGTTTCTTCATAAATTAAACCAGATATACGTTTCACTCCACCACGTCGAGCCAAACGACGAATTGCAGGTTTAGTTATACCTTGGATATTATCACGTAACACTTTACGATGACGTTTAGCGCCACCTTTTCCCAATCCCTTTCCTCCTTTACCACGACCAGTCATTTTTCACAATTTTTTTTACTTTTGTTTTACTTCAAGAACAGCACTGTATGAAATTCAAATCACTTCTGATTCCCGCTGAAGGTGCGCACCTATTTATATTTGTTTCCTCATTGTTTCTGATTGGGGAACAGCGAATAGGGGAAATTGTGTTAGTATTCAATGTGAAAGAAAACATAAGAACCGAAACAAACAATCTACTAAATTTGATATTTGTCAGTGCTATTTTAAAATATCTATATATATAATCAGTGAAGTGAAGTGAATTGAATTGCAATTGCAAAAAAAATAGTGAAAAACGTATAATGGCTCGTACCAAGCAAACTGCCCGAAAATCAACTGGTGGTAAAGCACCCAGAAAGCAATTGGCAACAAAGGCTGCCCGCAAGAGTGCTCCAGCTACTGGTGGTGTTAAGAAACCACATCGTTATCGTCCTGGTACTGTTGCTCTTCGTGAAATTCGTCGTTATCAAAAGAGTACTGAATTACTGATCCGTAAATTGCCTTTCCAACGTTTGGTTCGTGAAATTGCTCAAGATTTTAAAACTGATTTACGTTTTCAAAGTTCCGCAGTGATGGCACTCCAAGAAGCTAGTGAAGCATACTTGGTTGGTCTATTTGAAGATACCAATTTGTGCGCAATTCACGCTAAGCGAGTGACAATTATGCCAAAAGATATTCAGTTGGCTCGTCGTATTCGTGGTGAACGTGCTTAAATATTGAATAATATTTTCTTTTTTAATCGGTCCTTTTCAGGACCACAAATATTAACAAAGAGATTTTCACGAATTCAATTGAGAAACTTACATTTTCACCAGTAGGATAATGCATTGACAAATATATATATATATATATTTAATGAGAAGGGAGAGTTGTTTTACTTCCATATTCTATTCTCTTTATTTACAAACGTATGTATATATATATATACATATATATATATTTATATATAAAAACGCCAAAGGTACCTAATTGTTCAAATGAAAACGATTTATCACACAAGAATTCAGAAATTCAAAAGCTGTATGTCTGTATGCCCTGCTTTAAATGCAAATGAATTAGTAAAATGAAAAGAAAATTTGATTATGTATTTCTAGGAAAGTTCATATAATAATGTTGCTATATAGAAAAAGAAAACTTGAAGCATTCTAACTGTCGTGTATATGAAAATTCGTATGATGCGAGTGAAATATGAAATTGCCTTTGTCAATAAATATCATTTACATCCTATTCATATATTGTGTGAATGTAAAACAATTCCACACAAAAGAACAAATCATATGTATTTATATGTATATATATACATATGCAGATATGTATATATACATGCCTCTGTATATATATATATGCAAAAATATGAATAGTATTCAACTTCAAACATATCCCTTTAAGAATAAACTTCTACAATGAATTAATTACTCCCTGAAAGTTGACAATATCTTAAAATACAAACCAAGTATGTGTAGAATTTTTATACATTTAAGCATTATCATACTTATATATATATAATAATAACGAAAAAGACTGATTAGTTTTTACCTTAATAATAACTTATAAAAATTTAAAGGCCGTACTACAAAAATAACATATTTTCAACACGCATATTCCTAGTCAGATATGACATAATTACATCAGTCTTTAACATAATTTTAATACGTTTCCACTACAAATAGTGAATTCTAAATAGAATGTTACATTCTTCATTTTATAACATTTACATATACGCATATATAATATTTAAAAATCAGATATTGAAATAAAATCCTTTTTAAACAAATCAAAATCATTAACTGAAAGGGAAAAGATCGTTTCATATCTGAACAATGTTTCATTTAATTTATATTGAAAGATTCGTATTCCACATATAAATCTGCATTTGTATTAAAATATGAAATACATAGTATGTATTCAAATACAAAAAAACACTAGAACAATTATAATTGTTTAAATAATTGCATATTTTAATGCATATGGTATGATAATTTTACGAAACACATACTTTAATACGTTCAAAACGTCGTACTGGGATTAAAATTTCTTTTGGAAATATTTGTGCTTGAAGAACGTTAATATAAGGAATATGTTAAAATAATAATTTGTTATAAATTTTATTTCATACATATAAAAAAGTAATTTTTTCAATGAAATCAAAGTATACAACTAGTCAAATATGCTCAAATAAATATAAATTTTGCGTACCCTTCTACTTGTTGATTCTCATACAGTTAAGAGCGCGAGACATTTATCAGTAGCATAAAAAACCATTCAGTGAATACCAAGTGTTTGTCTAGTAAAGACGAGTGTAAAAGTAAAAGAAAAAAAAAATAATAATTAAAATGGCTGATACAGTTACTGCTGCTGCTCCCGCAATTGTTGCAGAGAAGAAGGCAAAGAAGGCTCCAGCTGCTGGTTCGAAAAAACCAAAATCAACTCCAACTCATCCCCCAACACAGCAAATGGTAGATGCAGCAATCAAAACATTGAAAGAACGTGGCGGTTCATCACTTTTGGCAATTAAAAAGTACATCGCGGCTACATATAAAGTTGATGTACAAAAACTTGCTCCATTTATTAAGAAATATTTAAAAGGTGCTGTAGTTAGTGGAAAATTAGTGCAAACAAAAGGAAAAGGTGCAGCTGGATCATTTAAATTGTCAACAGCGGCAAGTAAAGAACCAAAGGTAAAATCAGCTGAAAAGAAAAAGCCCACTAAAACAAAATCAAGTGCTACTGGTGAGAAAAAAGTTAAGAAAGTCTCTGGTGAAAAGAAATTGAAAAAGGCTTCTTCTGCTGCCAGTGGTACGAAAAAAAGTGTTGAAAAGAAAAAAGTTGAAAAATCAAAAGTGAAAAGTATCAAAAAGACGAGTGTTGTTAAAGCTAAGCCAACAAAACCAAAGGCAGCTGCTCCAAAAGCAAAAGTACCAAAAGCTAAATCAACAACAACGTCTGTTGCAAAACCAAAAAAAGTAGCTGCTGCTAAAAAAGCAAAGAAATAAATTTCTAAGTATGTACATATACTTAAGAAATTCACAATACAAAGTCCTTTTCAGGACTACAATTATATAATTTTTGAGATATGAAAATGATTTCAACCATACACACATTATTACCTTAATAAATTTTATTTATGTTCAAATAATTTTCAAGTTTCATGAAAAATAAAAACAAACAAACACACGCACACACATTCTACACATTAGTATGTGAAAGAAAAATTCTCACATATTTATGCGTATGAGTATAAAACGAAGATGCATAAGCACAAACATATGTATATGCGTATAAAATGAACGTGTATATATTTTGTATGTATGTACGTTTACATGTACAAAACAAATATATTTGAATCAGAATAAAAACTCTTATAAAATCTTTTTTGCGGCCCTGAAAAGGGCCATTTTGTTTATGTGCGTCACACACATAATGTATTAAAAAAAAATTATTTTGAACTTGTGTATTTAGTTACTGCCTTGGTTCCTTCACTAACAGCGTGCTTGGCAAGTTCACCAGGCAACAATAAACGTACTGCAGTTTGGATCTCCCGACTGGTAATTGTTGAACGTTTATTATAATGAGCTAAACGTGATGCCTCAGCAGCGATCCTTTCGAAAATATCATTTACGAAACTGTTCATAATGCTCATTGCCTTTGAAGAAATTCCAGTATCTGGATGAACTTGTTTCAACACTTTGTAAATGTAGATGGCGTAACTTTCCTTCCTCTTGCGCTTCTTCTTCTTGTCATTTTTAGTGATATTTTTTTGGGCCTTACCAGCCTTTTTCGCTGCTTTTCCACTAGTCTTAGGCGGCATTTTTATTTTTTTTATTCACTTCAATCACTTTTTCACTTTAATTCACTCTGTACGAGGGACTCTGACAGACTGTTGAAAATTTCTCAAATACCCTACACTATTATTCATTAAGTGAACGAGAATTTCTCATATTCATACTATTACAAAGGTGCTATCGTGGCGTCCATTCGCTAGCATAAATATGAGAGCACCCCTGTGCGAATGCTCATTCAACATTCAACACTCGCGTGTGAAAAGTTCTGTGGTAGTGTTTCTAAATAAAAAAATAAAATAAAAATGTCTGGTCGTGGTAAAGGTGGAAAAGTGAAGGGAAAGGCAAAGTCCCGCTCAAATCGTGCTGGATTACAATTTCCAGTTGGACGTATTCATCGTTTGTTGCGCAAAGGTAATTATGCCGAACGTGTTGGTGCCGGTGCTCCAGTATATCTTGCAGCTGTAATGGAATATTTGGCTGCTGAAGTTTTGGAATTGGCGGGAAATGCAGCACGTGATAATAAGAAGACAAGAATTATTCCACGTCATTTACAATTGGCAATTCGTAATGACGAAGAATTAAATAAACTTTTATCTGGCGTAACAATTGCTCAAGGTGGTGTTCTTCCAAATATTCAAGCTGTTTTATTGCCAAAGAAAACCGAAAAGAGTGCTTAAAATATGGGTTAAATACGAATTTTGACAAACAAAATATAATAAACCGTCCTTTTAAGGACGACAAATTAATTCGTTAAGAATATTATGTTTTCAATAATTTAAAATAATACAAAATTCATATACATTCTGTTGCACACAATCATTTCTTATTGTCATTCATACATACAGAGCTGCCACTTGATTGCCATGAAACTAAACGCGCCTAATTTTTTTTTTATTCTTAAGAAATAAATGTGAGCAAATATATTCAATTTTCGTTCGTGTACGTTAAAAAAATAGCCGTATCTCGCAAAAACAGAACGCTCCGCTGTCAGATACTCTCTGAATTTAGTAAAAATATCAAATAATTTTCATGTACACAAACGGTATGAAGAATTTTTAAAGTACCCAGTGTGGCAACACTGTATTTGAACAAAAAATACATACAAACAGCACGGAATCTATGAAATACGCTCTATGACATGCCGCCATTTTGCTTCATTTATTGAAATGACGCCATAAAGGTGTGTGTGTGTGTGTTTCTGAGAAGTCATGACATCACACACAAATGCCAATGGAAATATGACATTTTTGATTTTAATTTTTTACACATACATACTAAAACAAATTGTTTTATTGATCAATTATCACTTAAGGAACTTTTTTGTGGTCCTGAAAAGGACCGATTGTTGGCAATACAAAAAAATATATTGCAAAATTTTATATGATTTAACCTCCGAAACCGTAGAGAGTGCGTCCTTGTCTCTTCAATGCATATACAACATCCATCGCAGTAACTGTTTTACGCTTAGCATGTTCAGTATATGTAACAGCATCACGAATCACATTTTCCAAAAATACCTTCAATACTCCACGTGTTTCTTCATAAATTAAACCAGATATACGTTTCACTCCACCACGTCGAGCCAAACGACGAATTGCAGGTTTAGTTATACCTTGGATATTATCACGTAACACTTTACGATGACGTTTAGCGCCACCTTTTCCCAATCCCTTTCCTCCTTTACCACGACCAGTCATTTTTCACAATTTTTTTTACTTTTGTTTTACTTCAAGAACAGCACTGTATGAAATTCAAATCACTTCTGATTCCCGCTGAAGGTGCGCACCTATTTATATTTGTTTCCTCATTGTTTCTGATTGTGTTAGTATTCAATGTGAAAGAAAACATAAGAACCGAAACAAACAATCTACTAAATTTGATATTTGTCAGTGCTATTTTAAAATATCTATATATATAATCAGTGAAGTGAAGTGAATTGAATTGCAATTGCAAAAAAAATAGTGAAAAACGTATAATGGCTCGTACCAAGCAAACTGCCCGAAAATCAACTGGTGGTAAAGCACCCAGAAAGCAATTGGCAACAAAGGCTGCCCGCAAGAGTGCTCCAGCTACTGGTGGTGTTAAGAAACCACATCGTTATCGTCCTGGTACTGTTGCTCTTCGTGAAATTCGTCGTTATCAAAAGAGTACTGAATTACTGATCCGTAAATTGCCTTTCCAACGTTTGGTTCGTGAAATTGCTCAAGATTTTAAAACTGATTTACGTTTTCAAAGTTCCGCAGTGATGGCACTCCAAGAAGCTAGTGAAGCATACTTGGTTGGTCTATTTGAAGATACCAATTTGTGCGCAATTCACGCTAAGCGAGTGACAATTATGCCAAAAGATATTCAGTTGGCTCGTCGTATTCGTGGTGAACGTGCTTAAATATTGAATAATATTTTCTTTTTTAATCGGTCCTTTTCAGGACCACAAATATTAACAAAGAGATTTTCACGAATTCAATTGAGAAACTTACATTTTCACCAGTAGGATAATGCATTGACAAATATATATATATATATATTTAATGAGAAGGGAGAGTTGTTTTACTTCCATATTCTATTCTCTTTATTTACAAACGTATGTATATATATATATACATATATATATATTTATATATAAAAACGCCAAAGGTACCTAATTGTTCAAATGAAAACGATTTATCACACAAGAATTCAGAAATTCAAAAGCTGTATGTCTGTATGCCCTGCTTTAAATGCAAATGAATTAGTAAAATGAAAAGAAAATTTGATTATGTATTTCTAGGAAAGTTCATATAATAATGTTGCTATATAGAAAAAGAAAACTTGAAGCATTCTAACTGTCGTGTATATGAAAATTCGTATGATGCGAGTGAAATATGAAATTGCCTTTGTCAATAAATATCATTTACATCCTATTCATATATTGTGTGAATGTAAAACAATTCCACACAAAAGAACAAATCATATGTATTTATATGTATATATATACATATGCAGATATGTATATATACATGCCTCTGTATATATATATATGCAAAAATATGAATAGTATTCAACTTCAAACATATCCCTTTAAGAATAAACTTCTACAATGAATTAATTACTCCCTGAAAGTTGACAATATCTTAAAATACAAACCAAGTATGTGTAGAATTTTTATACATTTAAGCATTATCATACTTATATATATATAATAATAACGAAAAAGACTGATTAGTTTTTACCTTAATAATAACTTATAAAAATTTAAAGGCCGTACTACAAAAATAACATATTTTCAACACGCATATTAATAGTCAGATATGACATAATTACATCAGTCTTTAACATAATTTTAATACGTTTCCACTACAAATAGTGAATTCTAAATAGAATGTTACATTCTTCATTTTATAACATTTACATATACGCATATATAATATTTAAAAATCAGATATTGAAATAAAATCCTTTTTAAACAAATCAAAATCATTAACTGAAAGGGAAAAGATCGTTTCATATCTGAACAATGTTTCATTTAATTTATATTGAAAGATTCGTATTCCACATATAAATCTGCATTTGTATTAAAATATGAAATACATAGTATGTATTCAAATACAAAAAAACACTAGAACAATTATAATTGTTTAAATAATTGCATATTTTAATGCATATGGTATGATAATTTTACGAAACACATACTTTAATACGTTCAAAACGTCGTACTGGGATTAAAATTTCTTTTGGAAATATTTGTGCTTGAAGAACGTTAATATAAGGAATATGTTAAAATAATAATTTGTTATAAATTTTATTTCATACATATAAAAAAGTAATTTTTTCAATGAAATCAAAGTATACAACTAGTCAAATATGCTCAAATAAATATAAATTTTGCGTACCCTTCTACTTGTTGATTCTCATACAGTTAAGAGCGCGAGACATTTATCAGTAGCATAAAAAACCATTCAGTGAATACCAAGTGTTTGTCTAGTAAAGACGAGTGTAAAAGTAAAAGAAAAAAAAAAAAACAATAATTAAAATGGCTGATACAGTTACTGCTGCTGCTCCCGCAATTGTTGCAGAGAAGAAGGCAAAGAAGGCTCCAGCTGCTGGTTCGAAAAAACCAAAATCAACTCCAACTCATCCCCCAACACAGCAAATGGTAGATGCAGCAATCAAAACATTGAAAGAACGTGGCGGTTCATCACTTTTGGCAATTAAAAAGTACATCGCGGCTACATATAAAGTTGATGTACAAAAACTTGCTCCATTTATTAAGAAATATTTAAAAGGTGCTGTAGTTAGTGGAAAATTAGTGCAAACAAAAGGAAAAGGTGCAGCTGGATCATTTAAATTGTCAACAGCGGCAAGTAAAGAACCAAAGGTAAAATCAGCTGAAAAGAAAAAGCCCACTAAAACAAAATCAAGTGCTACTGGTGAGAAAAAAGTTAAGAAAGTCTCTGGTGAAAAGAAATTGAAAAAGGCTTCTTCTGCTGCCAGTGGTACGAAAAAAAGTGTTGAAAAGAAAAAAGTTGAAAAATCAAAAGTGAAAAGTATCAAAAAGACGAGTGTTGTTAAAGCTAAGCCAACAAAACCAAAGGCAGCTGCTCCAAAAGCAAAAGTACCAAAAGCTAAATCAACAACAACGTCTGTTGCAAAACCAAAAAAAGTAGCTGCTGCTAAAAAAGCAAAGAAATAAATTTCTAAGTATGTACATATACTTAAGAAATTCACAATACAAAGTCCTTTTCAGGACTACAATTATATAATTTTTGAGATATGAAAATGATTTCAACCATACACACATTATTACCTTAATAAATTTTATTTATGTTCAAATAATTTTCAAGTTTCATGAAAAATAAAAACAAACAAACACACGCACACACATTCTACACATTAGTATGTGAAAGAAAAATTCTCACATATTTATGCGTATGAGTATAAAACGAAGATGCATAAGCACAAACATATGTATATGCGTATAAAATGAACGTGTATATATTTTGTATGTATGTACGTTTACATGTACAAAACAAATATATTTGAATCAGAATAAAAACTCTTATAAAATCTTTTTTGCGGCCCTGAAAAGGGCCATTTTGTTTATGTGCGTCACACACATAATGTATTAAAAAAAAATTATTTTGAACTTGTGTATTTAGTTACTGCCTTGGTTCCTTCACTAACAGCGTGCTTGGCAAGTTCACCAGGCAACAATAAACGTACTGCAGTTTGGATCTCCCGACTGGTAATTGTTGAACGTTTATTATAATGAGCTAAACGTGATGCCTCAGCAGCGATCCTTTCGAAAATATCATTTACGAAACTGTTCATAATGCTCATTGCCTTTGAAGAAATTCCAGTATCTGGATGAACTTGTTTCAACACTTTGTAAATGTAGATGGCGTAACTTTCCTTCCTCTTGCGCTTCTTCTTCTTGTCATTTTTAGTGATATTTTTTTGGGCCTTACCAGCCTTTTTCGCTGCTTTTCCACTAGTCTTAGGCGGCATTTTTATTTTTTTTATTCACTTCAATCACTTTTTCACTTTAATTCACTCTGTACGAGGGACTCTGACAGACTGTTGAAAATTTCTCAAATACCCTACACTATTATTCATTAAGTGAACGAGAATTTCTCATACTCATACTATTACAAAGGTGCTATCGTGGCGTCCATTCGCTAGCATAAATATGAGAGCACCCCTGTGCGAATGCTCATTCAACATTCAACACTCGCGTGTGAAAAGTTCTGTGGTAGTGTTTCTAAATAAAAAAATAAAATAAAAATGTCTGGTCGTGGTAAAGGTGGAAAAGTGAAGGGAAAGGCAAAGTCCCGCTCAAATCGTGCTGGATTACAATTTCCAGTTGGACGTATTCATCGTTTGTTGCGCAAAGGTAATTATGCCGAACGTGTTGGTGCCGGTGCTCCAGTATATCTTGCAGCTGTAATGGAATATTTGGCTGCTGAAGTTTTGGAATTGGCGGGAAATGCAGCACGTGATAATAAGAAGACAAGAATTATTCCACGTCATTTACAATTGGCAATTCGTAATGACGAAGAATTAAATAAACTTTTATCTGGCGTAACAATTGCTCAAGGTGGTGTTCTTCCAAATATTCAAGCTGTTTTATTGCCAAAGAAAACCGAAAAGAGTGCTTAAAATATGGGTTAAATACGAATTTTGACAAACAAAATATAATAAACCGTCCTTTTAAGGACGACAAATTAATTCGTTAAGAATATTATGTTTTCAATAATTTAAAATAATACAAAATTCATATACATTCTGTTGCACACAATCATTTCTTATTGTCATTCATACATACAGAGCTGCCACTTGATTGCCATGAAACTAAACGCGCCTAATTTTTTTTTTATTCTTAAGAAATAAATGTGAGCAAATATATTCAATTTTCGTTCGTGTACGTTAAAAAAATAGCCGTATCTCGCAAAAACAGAACGCTCCGCTGTCAGATACTCTCTGAATTTAGTAAAAATATCAAATAATTTTCATGTACACAAACGGTATGAAGAATTTTTAAAGTACCCAGTGTGGCAACACTGTATTTGAACAAAAAATACATACAAACAGCACGGAATCTATGAAATACGCTCTATGACATGCCGCCATTTTGCTTCATTTATTGAAATGACGCCATAAAGGTGTGTGTGTGTGTGTTTCTGAGAAGTCATGACATCACACACAAATGCCAATGGAAATATGACATTTTTGATTTTAATTTTTTACACATACATACTAAAACAAATTGTTTTATTGATCAATTATCACTTAAGGAACTTTTTTGTGGTCCTGAAAAGGACCGATTGTTGGCAATACAAAAAAATATATTGCAAAATTTTATATGATTTAACCTCCGAAACCGTAGAGAGTGCGTCCTTGTCTCTTCAATGCATATACAACATCCATCGCAGTAACTGTTTTACGCTTAGCATGTTCAGTATATGTAACAGCATCACGAATCACATTTTCCAAAAATACCTTCAATACTCCACGTGTTTCTTCATAAATTAAACCAGATATACGTTTCACTCCACCACGTCGAGCCAAACGACGAATTGCAGGTTTAGTTATACCTTGGATATTATCACGTAACACTTTACGATGACGTTTAGCGCCACCTTTTCCCAATCCCTTTCCTCCTTTACCACGACCAGTCATTTTTCACAATTTTTTTTACTTTTGTTTTACTTCAAGAACAGCACTGTATGAAATTCAAATCACTTCTGATTCCCGCAATTTTTCTTTATTGAACAAAAAATATTTACAATTTCAAATTTTTAAGCTTAAGACTACAGTGAATATACATATATATGTGTCGGCTCAACAATAGGGGCCCGACGGATGAACGACTGTCTTACATAGTTTTAGTGTGTACAAGTGAATTATTTACAATATAACGATGTCCTGTCTTAACATCGGGGTGTTCAGATCCGTGTGTCGATGATGTTCCTTTGTGGGGGTGGGGAGGGGGGGTTGTTTTCCGGGTCAACCTCGATGGTAGGTTGTATCACTGCCGGAGAAGAAGTGATACGGCTCGCATGCAGAAGATGTCGGGGGGAAAATCTCTTCGTTTAACATGTTGTGTGCATTGAGAAATCGTTGTCCAGGGACTGAGCTCCTTAAGTTCCTGACGATTGGGTTAGGATGGATTTCCGTTTCGCATAGCTGCTTCTTGGAAAGTTGCACCAAGAACTGTTGCAGGGGGATGATGCGCGATTTTTCGTAGACCTTCTTGTTGTTATGATGTTTCATCCGGTCCTTGTCAAAGGTGAGACCGGTGCAGATTCGTAGTATCTTCCTTTCGAAGACCGATAGTTTCTCCATGCTGGTCTTGGAGATGCTATACCATACAGGAAAGCCATACGCTATAATGGGTCGTATGAGCTGCTTGTACAGTAATAGCTTCGTCTTCTCGGCAAGTCCGTTCTCACGTCGCATCAATGGGTAGATGCGATGGAAAGCGAAACTGGCCTTTTGAAGGGTCACTTTGGAGTGAGGATTGAACTTCAACCTCTCAGTGAAGTTCACTCCAAGATACTTCGCCTTGTCCGTTGTCGTTAGTGCTGTCCCGTTGGGTAGCACTACCTTTATGCTCCGGCATTTTCCGGCTGTTCGGGAACCTCGTTGTGTTGGTCTCCGCAGACACATGAGGACCGATTTATTGGTATTGATACGGATGCCCCACTTCTGATAGTAGAAGTAGAGCATCTCCAATTGTTGTTCGATCCTCCGCGCTGCTATCTGCGGTGACGGTGATGTTGAGTATGTTAACGAGTCGTCCGCGAACAGGCAACAGTTAACAGATGGCGATAATGGTGGTTGGTCTGCGGTGTAGATGTTGAACAGTATAGGTCCCAGTCGCGATCCCTGTGCAACGCCTGCCTGGATGTTCCTTGTTCTTGATTTGCTTCCTTCTATTTCCACATAGAATCTCCTGGCTTGAAGAAAACTGTGGATGATTGCGATGAGGTTAGAGGGAAATCTCATCAATTTGAGTTTAAAGATGAGACCCTCTATCCAAACCGTGTCGAAGGCCTTCTCAATATCCAAGAAGCATGCCACGGTGACTTGGTGATTGTTCAAACCAGCCACGACATCGTGATGAAACTTCATCAAAGGATGCAGAGTCGAGTGTTTTTCCCGGAATCCGAATTGGATGTCTGGGATGATGTTCGACTCCGTGCAGTGTTGTTTAATTTTCTGCACTAACAACCTTTCCAGGATTTTGCTCATATTGCTTAGCAGCGATATGGGTCTGTATCCGGTCACGTTGTTAGCGTCCTCTTTCTTGGGAATTGCAACAATTTTTGCCACTTTCCATCTGCTTGGGAAGTAGCAGTTGTTGATGCAATTGTTGATGATGATGGTCAGGAGTATCATCACGATGTGTGGCATCCGCTTAAGGACGAAGTTGGAAATTTTGTCCGGTCCGGTCGATTTCTTTGCCGCACTTCCATGTATGATTTCCTCGATTTCTTCTGCTGTTGTAAGCTCCTGGTTGTCCGTCGGGTCATCAGCTGGGTTGTCTTCACTGAAGTTGACTGTAGGTGCATATGGGTGTTGAATGCTGCTCACGTAGTCTCTCACTTCTGCCACGAAGTTCTGATCTTCCGGGGGCTTGGGCTTGAAACTGCTCTCGAAGTGAGATGCGAAAGCTTCTGCTTTCTCCTCTGGGGTGGTCGCATCTACTTCGTTTGCCTTTATGGTTGGTGGCAATTTCTTCCGTTTTCCGATGATCTCGTTGATTTTTTTGAAGGTATCTGGTCCCGGCCTTATTTTTTGGAGTTTATTTTGCAGGACCGTGTTATGGTGGTGTTGAACCGCATTGCGAAACATGATGTTTGTGCAGTTCAACTCGCTAAGAACGGTCTGGTATTCGCCATTTACCGTGTTCAGTTCGCGGCGGTAGATTCGCTGCAAACGTTTCCTCAATCTCTGCCTATGCTGGTAGAGGTTTTGGATATGAACTGGTAAATGGCTGTACCTGTCCCTATTTGTTCTTGGTCGCTTCTGCTCTTCTAAGGCGTTCTTGATTGTGTCCTCCAATCCATCGATAGCAGCGTCGATTTCCGTGTTGGTGAGATTCCTCGTCGGTGTTGGTATTTGGATATTCCCCAGGATATCCTCGTGCAGTTTTCTTACGTCCAGCTGATGGTAGTTGATGACATCCTCTTCTGGTCGGTTTATAGTAAATATTGGATGGTGAAGTTTTAAAACCAGTAGCACCGCCTCATGGTCGGAATCGCTTCCCACAGTCGTGCAGGAGAAGTTCCTTATTTCTGGCAGAATATTTACCAGATTGGACGTCCCCAGGAAGAAGTCCAGTGTCGATGGCGTTCTGGGGAAGGTTGGCGTTGGTTGCGAGATCACAACCAAGGAATGCCTTTCGGCATTATCCTCTAGCCATTTAACCATAATGTTCCCCGTCCTGTCAGCTTCTGTGTCCATCCACATTGTATGCCGTGCGTTGAAGTCTCCCCCTATGAGGCCATAGGTATGCCTTGAAACAAGGGCATTTAGGACTTCAAGATCGTGGCCCATAGAAGCACTGCTTCCTTCGTGGTTGTAAATGCTCAGCACCAACAACGTCTCTGTGGAGTTAACCTGGATTTCTATGCCGGTAGCTTCGATGCATCTCAGCTCCGGGATAACGACTTGTTTGGCAGCGATATTCTTCTTAATGAGGACGGCTGTACCCCGTTTCCCTTCGACACTGTCGGATCTGAAAAGAGAATAACCTTCGAAAGATACGTTATTTCGATGCTTGAGACAGGTTTCGCTAAGTAACACTATGTCAGGTTTGTTTGCTTTTAGGAAAAGACTAAAAGCAGATCGCCTGACTAGCGCGTACAATGAATTAACATTGTACGCGATTATGCGCAGTGTTTTTAAACGCATAATTTGAACAGGAATGCGGCTAGTGCCGCGGACTTTTCTTCCGTGCTCAAATTGCTATATCCTTTCGGTATAGCGCTTTTAGCTTTGATCATGAGCGACGGGAGGTCTTTTCCGAAGGTGTTAAACATTTCCTCTTCGAGGTTGATGTCCTTGGTGTTTTTTTCTGTCGTCCCTCTTGGCTGATTCGCTTTGGATGGCTTCGGTTGTGTTGGTTGCTCCTTTCGAGTGACAGTGTGTTTGCTCGTTGCGTTGAGCCTCGCCACGTCTGCAAAGCTTATTGAAGGCTTCGTTATAGTGCAGGCGGATTTTGCGGCAAATTCCTGCTGTGCTTTTTTCGCAGCTATGGCAGTGTTTTTTTCGGCTATCTTTGCCTTGTAGACAGGACAACCCTTGTAATTTGCAGGGTGTCCATTGGTTTTGCAGTTTGCACAGTACACCTCTGGTCCTGTGCTTTCCTTCCTCTTGCACTCTCCAGGCCCGTGCTTTGCGTTGCACTTGACGCATACGTATGGCATTCCGCAGTTCGTCGCGGTATGTCCATACCACTGGCAGTTTTTACATTGCCCGATGTCCTTGTTCTTGAAGTTTTCCCAGTGAACGCGCTGATTTAAGATCAGTGTCTTTTTGATGATCTCCGCGATTGGCTTGGTTTTTTCAACTTCCACCACGTGGCAGTTGAACCTCTTGTCAGTTCCCTTTGTCGATCTTATCGCCGATACTTTAATGGCTGGGATACCTTCTTTTTCGAGTTCCTCCTTGATCTCCTCATCAGTATACGAGGAGTGTATGCCTTTAACCACTAGGATGTTTTTCCTATCGGCTTTTGGCGTATATGTGAAGTGCTTGATGCACCTTTCCTTCAGGAATTCCTTCATTAGCTGGAATTCTTCCCGTGTCTTGACATTAATGACGGTCTTCCCGGTATTCAGGTTCTTGATTGTCAGGGTTATTTTATTGGCCCTGGCGTACCGTTGTATTTCGGCTACATTGGCCGAAAAGCAAGTGATGGGTGGCATTGCGGAGTTCCTGTTGTTGGTTGCTGGCGACGTTTCTTCCATTGTTGTTGGGATAGATGTAGCTGTTTGTGGCTGTATTGGTTCCGTCTTTTTCTTTTTGGGCCTGACTGGTTTAACGGGTGTAAATGTTTCATCATCCGTTGTTGGATAGACCGCTACTATCCTAGGCTTCTTCCTTTTCTTTGGTGGTGTCGTTATAGGCCTCTTCTGTCCTGGTTCGGGAGATGTGTTTTTCCGCACGTTAGTTGACTGTTCGTTGGTTGGTTGTTTACCTGGGTCTTCATTCTTTTCGGGGTTCAGGGTGTGTTCCTCCTCTTGGGCAACTTCCTTCAGGATTTCCCTCGCTAAGGAGGGAAAAAGGGGCCCTGTTGCGCTTCTCAATTCTTGGAAGAGACCCTTAATTGAAGCAGTAATTGCTTCAATAATTTTTGGGTCAATTTCCATTCTTGGAATCCCACTTGTAACCTGTTATCGGGTTTTTCCTTGTAGGTAGTGCAATAAACTTTGTTTATTGCTCACTAAATGCTTTGTTGGTAGTTTTATTTTTGTTATTTTTAGTAATTAAAATTACTGAGCGGCACGTCCGTTCGGTTTGAGTGTCAGTTATAGACTGATGATGATTGTTCTGTCTGATTCCCGCTGAAGGTGCGCACCTATTTATATTTGTTTCCTCATTGTTTCTGATTGGGGAACAGCGAATAGGGGAAATTGTGTTAGTATTCAATGTGAAAGAAAACATAAGAACCGAAACAAACAATCTACTAAATTTGATATTTGTCAGTGCTATTTTAAAATATCTATATATATAATCAGTGAAGTGAAGTGAATTGAATTGCAATTGCAAAAAAAATAGTGAAAAACGTATAATGGCTCGTACCAAGCAAACTGCCCGAAAATCAACTGGTGGTAAAGCACCCAGAAAGCAATTGGCAACAAAGGCTGCCCGCAAGAGTGCTCCAGCTACTGGTGGTGTTAAGAAACCACATCGTTATCGTCCTGGTACTGTTGCTCTTCGTGAAATTCGTCGTTATCAAAAGAGTACTGAATTACTGATCCGTAAATTGCCTTTCCAACGTTTGGTTCGTGAAATTGCTCAAGATTTTAAAACTGATTTACGTTTTCAAAGTTCCGCAGTGATGGCACTCCAAGAAGCTAGTGAAGCATACTTGGTTGGTCTATTTGAAGATACCAATTTGTGCGCAATTCACGCTAAGCGAGTGACAATTATGCCAAAAGATATTCAGTTGGCTCGTCGTATTCGTGGTGAACGTGCTTAAATATTGAATAATATTTTCTTTTTTAATCGGTCCTTTTCAGGACCACAAATATTAACAAAGAGATTTTCACGAATTCAATTGAGAAACTTACATTTTCACCAGTAGGATAATGCATTGACAAATATATATATATATATATTTAATGAGAAGGGAGAGTTGTTTTACTTCCATATTCTATTCTCTTTATTTACAAACGTATGTATATATATATATACATATATATATATTTATATATAAAAACGCCAAAGGTACCTAATTGTTCAAATGAAAACGATTTATCACACAAGAATTCAGAAATTCAAAAGCTGTATGTCTGTATGCCCTGCTTTAAATGCAAATGAATTAGTAAAATGAAAAGAAAATTTGATTATGTATTTCTAGGAAAGTTCATATAATAATGTTGCTATATAGAAAAAGAAAACTTGAAGCATTCTAACTGTCGTGTATATGAAAATTCGTATGATGCGAGTGAAATATGAAATTGCCTTTGTCAATAAATATCATTTACATCCTATTCATATATTGTGTGAATGTAAAACAATTCCACACAAAAGAACAAATCATATGTATTTATATGTATATATATACATATGCAGATATGTATATATACATGCCTCTGTATATATATATATGCAAAAATATGAATAGTATTCAACTTCAAACATATCCCTTTAAGAATAAACTTCTACAATGAATTAATTACTCCCTGAAAGTTGACAATATCTTAAAATACAAACCAAGTATGTGTAGAATTTTTATACATTTAAGCATTATCATACTTATATATATATAATAATAACGAAAAAGACTGATTAGTTTTTACCTTAATAATAACTTATAAAAATTTAAAGGCCGTACTACAAAAATAACATATTTTCAACACGCATATTCCTAGTCAGATATGACATAATTACATCAGTCTTTAACATAATTTTAATACGTTTCCACTACAAATAGTGAATTCTAAATAGAATGTTACATTCTTCATTTTATAACATTTACATATACGCATATATAATATTTAAAAATCAGATATTGAAATAAAATCCTTTTTAAACAAATCAAAATCATTAACTGAAAGGGAAAAGATCGTTTCATATCTGAACAATGTTTCATTTAATTTATATTGAAAGATTCGTATTCCACATATAAATCTGCATTTGTATTAAAATATGAAATACATAGTATGTATTCAAATACAAAAAAACACTAGAACAATTATAATTGTTTAAATAATTGCATATTTTAATGCATATGGTATGATAATTTTACGAAACACATACTTTAATACGTTCAAAACGTCGTACTGGGATTAAAATTTCTTTTGGAAATATTTGTGCTTGAAGAACGTTAATATAAGGAATATGTTAAAATAATAATTTGTTATAAATTTTATTTCATACATATAAAAAAGTAATTTTTTCAATGAAATCAAAGTATACAACTAGTCAAATATGCTCAAATAAATATAAATTTTGCGTACCCTTCTACTTGTTGATTCTCATACAGTTAAGAGCGCGAGACATTTATCAGTAGCATAAAAAACCATTCAGTGAATACCAAGTGTTTGTCTAGTAAAGACGAGTGTAAAAGTAAAAGAAAAAAAAAATAATAATTAAAATGGCTGATACAGTTACTGCTGCTGCTCCCGCAATTGTTGCAGAGAAGAAGGCAAAGAAGGCTCCAGCTGCTGGTTCGAAAAAACCAAAATCAACTCCAACTCATCCCCCAACACAGCAAATGGTAGATGCAGCAATCAAAACATTGAAAGAACGTGGCGGTTCATCACTTTTGGCAATTAAAAAGTACATCACGGCTACATATAAAGTTGATGTACAAAAACTTGCTCCATTTATTAAGAAATATTTAAAAGGTGCTGTAGTTAGTGGAAAATTAGTGCAAACAAAAGGAAAAGGTGCAGCTGGATCATTTAAATTGTCAACAGCGGCAAGTAAAGAACCAAAGGTAAAATCAGCTGAAAAGAAAAAGCCCACTAAAACAAAATCAAGTGCTACTGGTGAGAAAAAAGTTAAGAAAGTCTCTGGTGAAAAGAAATTGAAAAAGGCTTCTTCTGCTGCCAGTGGTACGAAAAAAAGTGTTGAAAAGAAAAAAGTTGAAAAATCAAAAGTGAAAAGTATCAAAAAGACGAGTGTTGTTAAAGCTAAGCCAACAAAACCAAAGGCAGCTGCTCCAAAAGCAAAAGTACCAAAAGCTAAATCAACAACAACGTCTGTTGCAAAACCAAAAAAAGTAGCTGCTGCTAAAAAAGCAAAGAAATAAATTTCTAAGTATGTACATATACTTAAGAAATTCACAATACAAAGTCCTTTTCAGGACTACAATTATATAATTTTTGAGATATGAAAATGATTTCAACCATACACACATTATTACCTTAATAAATTTTATTTATGTTCAAATAATTTTCAAGTTTCATGAAAAATAAAAACAAACAAACACACGCACACACATTCTACACATTAGTATGTGAAAGAAAAATTCTCACATATTTATGCGTATGAGTATAAAACGAAGATGCATAAGCACAAACATATGTATATGCGTATAAAATGAACGTGTATATATTTTGTATGTATGTACGTTTACATGTACAAAACAAATATATTTGAATCAGAATAAAAACTCTTATAAAATCTTTTTTGCGGCCCTGAAAAGGGCCATTTTGTTTATGTGCGTCACACACATAATGTATTAAAAAAAAATTATTTTGAACTTGTGTATTTAGTTACTGCCTTGGTTCCTTCACTAACAGCGTGCTTGGCAAGTTCACCAGGCAACAATAAACGTACTGCAGTTTGGATCTCCCGACTGGTAATTGTTGAACGTTTATTATAATGAGCTAAACGTGATGCCTCAGCAGCGATCCTTTCGAAAATATCATTTACGAAACTGTTCATAATGCTCATTGCCTTTGAAGAAATTCCAGTATCTGGATGAACTTGTTTCAACACTTTGTAAATGTAGATGGCGTAACTTTCCTTCCTCTTGCGCTTCTTCTTCTTGTCATTTTTAGTGATATTTTTTTGGGCCTTACCAGCCTTTTTCGCTGCTTTTCCACTAGTCTTAGGCGGCATTTTTATTTTTTTTATTCACTTCAATCACTTTTTCACTTTAATTCACTCTGTACGAGGGACTCTGACAGACTGTTGAAAATTTCTCAAATACCCTACACCATTATTCATTAAGTGAACGAGAATTTCTCATACTCATACTATTACAAAGGTGCTATCGTGGCGTCCATTCGCTAGCATAAATATGAGAGCACCCCTGTGCGAATGCTCATTCAACATTCAACACTCGCGTGTGAAAAGTTCTGTGGTAGTGTTTCTAAATAAAAAAATAAAATAAAAATGTCTGGTCGTGGTAAAGGTGGAAAAGTGAAGGGAAAGGCAAAGTCCCGCTCAAATCGTGCTGGATTACAATTTCCAGTTGGACGTATTCATCGTTTGTTGCGCAAAGGTAATTATGCCGAACGTGTTGGTGCCGGTGCTCCAGTATATCTTGCAGCTGTAATGGAATATTTGGCTGCTGAAGTTTTGGAATTGGCGGGAAATGCAGCACGTGATAATAAGAAGACAAGAATTATTCCACGTCATTTACAATTGGCAATTCGTAATGACGAAGAATTAAATAAACTTTTATCTGGCGTAACAATTGCTCAAGGTGGTGTTCTTCCAAATATTCAAGCTGTTTTATTGCCAAAGAAAACCGAAAAGAGTGCTTAAAATATGGGTTAAATACGAATTTTGACAAACAAAATATAATAAACCGTCCTTTTAAGGACGACAAATTAATTCGTTAAGAATATTATGTTTTCAATAATTTAAAATAATACAAAATTCATATACATTCTGTTGCACACAATCATTTCTTATTGTCATTCATACATACAGAGCTGCCACTTGATTGCCATGAAACTAAACGCGCCTAATTTTTTTTTTATTCTAAAGAAATAAATGTGAGCAAATATATTCAATTTTCGTTCGTGTACGTTAAAAAATAGCCGTATCTCGCAAAAACAGAGCGCTCCGCTGTCAGATACTCTCTGAATTTAGTAAAAATATCAAATAATTTTCATGTACACAAACGGTATGAAGAATTTTTAAAGTACCCAGTGTGGCAACACTGTATTTGAACAAAAAATACATACAAACAGCACGGAATCTATGAAATACGCTCTATGACATGCCGCCATTTTGCTTCATTTATTGAAATGACGCCATAAAGGTGTGTGTGTGTGTGTTTCTGAGAAGTCATGACATCACACACAAATGCCAATGGAAATATGACATTTTTGATTTTAATTTTTTACACATACATACTAAAACAAATTGTTTTATTGATCAATTATCACTTAAGGAACTTTTTTGTGGTCCTGAAAAGGACCGATTGTTGGCAATACAAAAAAATATATTGCAAAATTTTATATGATTTAACCTCCGAAACCGTAGAGAGTGCGTCCTTGTCTCTTCAATGCATATACAACATCCATCGCAGTAACTGTTTTACGCTTAGCATGTTCAGTATATGTAACAGCATCACGAATCACATTTTCCAAAAATACCTTCAATACTCCACGTGTTTCTTCATAAATTAAACCAGATATACGTTTCACTCCACCACGTCGAGCCAAACGACGAATTGCAGGTTTAGTTATACCTTGGATATTATCACGTAACACTTTACGATGACGTTTAGCGCCACCTTTTCCCAATCCCTTTCCTCCTTTACCACGACCAGTCATTTTTCACAATTTTTTTTACTTTTGTTTTACTTCAAGAACAGCACTGTATGAAATTCAAATCACTTCTGATTTTTTTTTTTTTTTTTTTTTTAATTAGCTTTATTGTGTCGTACTATTTACAATATGACTTATAGCTAGACTTATATCTAAGTTTAAGAAAGTGTCGGCTCAACAAAAGGGGCCCAACGTATATCAATTGTCTTAAAACTATTATAATAATTATAATATATTTGGCGTGCTAATTTTATATGTGTGGTGGGGGTTTAAATATATATGAGGGTATATATTTCTGATGGTTTATTGGAAAGGGGGGGGGGGGGGGAAAGGAGATACAAATTTTATTTAAAACTTAACCTCGGTAGTGTCCCGAGGTGTTTTTTGCATAAAATGTTGCAGCTGGGTTGAAAATTTCCTGGAATCTCGGGTCAGAAATTGCTCTCACATGCAGGTATCGGTGAGTGCGCTCCATTGGCTGTTCTAAAGTGTCCTGTATCTCCGGGTTCGGATGGTCATTGATGGAGCCAAGAAAGTTCTTGGCTAATTGTAGGGTATATTGGTCCAACGGTGTGATCCTTGCCTCCTGGTAAAGTTGTTGATTGGGAATATACTTAAAGCTCGATGGAATTCGGTACTGTCCAGTACACATCCGGAGAATCTTCCTCTCAAACAAGCAGATTTTCTTCATGGCTGTTGGGTTTATAGTAAACCAAACTGGGAACCCGTAAGTGATTACTGGTCTTATGAGCTGTTTATAAATAAGCAGCTTTGTCCTTTGGCTAAGACCAGTTCTCCTCCTTAGTAGTGGGTTCACTGAATGAAGCGCAAATGCTGCTCGTCTCAGCGTGATGTCCGCATGGTTTTTGAATTTGAATCTGCTCGTAAAGTTGATTCCCAAGTACTTGGCATCATTTCTGGCAGTCACTGTTGTATTGTCCGGGAGTGAAATCGTGATGTTGTTGCAGATCGTTGCGAAGTTTCGTCTTGATGATGCTGGCGTCCTAAAACAGATGAGTTCTGTCTTGCTGCTGTTCACCTTCAGTCCCCACTTGAGAAAGTAGTCCCAAAGGTCATGGATTCGTTGTTGTATCCTTCTAGCCGCTATTTCAGGTGATAGCGAAGTAGCGTATGACAGGGAATCATCCGCATATAGAAGAGTCTTGCATCCACTTCCATTTATTGGCTGATCAGCTGTGAATAGGTTGAACAGCACTGGTCCCATTCTCGAGCCTTGTGGAACTCCAGCGTTGATGGCCTTCATCGTGGATTTTGCTTTGTCGATCTGCACAGAGAAAGTTCTGTCCTTCAGAAAGCTGTGGATTATCTTCACCAGATGGGTCGGAAAACCAAAACCAAGGAGCTTGTAAACAAGCCCTTTGACCCATACGGTATCGAAGGCCTTTTCAATGTCCAACAGACATGCTACCGTTGTTTCCTTTTTGTTTAGTCCACGAGTGATGTCGCTGTGTAGCCTAAGCAGAGGATGTAGGGTGCTGTGCCTGGGACGGAAGCCGAACTGGAACGGTGGGAGAATCCGGAGTTCTTCACTTAGCACGTTGATTTTCCTAAGGATAATCGATTCCAACACCTTACTTACGCAAGAAAGTAGGGCGATGGGACGATATCCATCCACGCATGTGTGGTTGCCTTTTTTTGGGACTGGAACCACCTTGGCTACTTTCCAGAAAGTTGGAAAGTAGCTATTGTTCAGGCAATTGTTGAAGACAATCGTCAGCAGCAACAGCGCCAAATTCGGCAATTTCTTTAGTAAGAAATTGGAGATTTGGTCGTTACCAGACGACTTCTTCGCATTTCCAGAACTGATGATGTCCCTGACTTCCTCAATTGTTGTGAATGTGTCGCCATTCATAGGGATCGCGGATGTGTTGGTCTCATTGAAAGATGTAATGCTCTCGTTGAGATCAGACACCGCGGATACCCTTGAGTCGACTTCATGAAGAAAGCCAGGTAGATGTATGGGTGGCCGGTCTTTAAAGGCAGCTTGGAAGTGTGCTGCAAATGCTTCTGCCTTGTCGTCGTCCGTGGTGACACTCCGGTTTCCGTGGGTTATGGTATCTGGCAGACTTTTCCTTTTTCCCGTAATTCGTCCAATGTGGCGAAAAACATCGGGACCCGGTTTTATGTCTTCTAGTCTTCTTTGGAACTCCTTCTCGTGGTAATTTTTAACGGCTCGTTGGAACATTGTGTTTGTACAATTGAGTTGAGATTGAGTAGCTCTGTACTCGTCATTCTCCGTGTTCCACGTCCTTTGCAAAATCCTTTGAAGGCGCTTCCGAAGTCTCTGTCGGTACTTCTGATTCCCGCTGAAGGTGCGCACCTATTTATATTTGTTTCCTCATTGTTTCTGATTGGGGAACAGCGAATAGGGGAAATTGTGTTAGTATTCAATGTGAAAGAAAACATAAGAACCGAAACAAACAATCTACTAAATTTGATATTTGTCAGTGCTATTTTAAAATATCTATATATATAATCAGTGAAGTGAAGTGAATTGAATTGCAATTGCAAAAAAAATAGTGAAAAACGTATAATGGCTCGTACCAAGCAAACTGCCCGAAAATCAACTGGTGGTAAAGCACCCAGAAAGCAATTGGCAACAAAGGCTGCCCGCAAGAGTGCTCCAGCTACTGGTGGTGTTAAGAAACCACATCGTTATCGTCCTGGTACTGTTGCTCTTCGTGAAATTCGTCGTTATCAAAAGAGTACTGAATTACTGATCCGTAAATTGCCTTTCCAACGTTTGGTTCGTGAAATTGCTCAAGATTTTAAAACTGATTTACGTTTTCAAAGTTCCGCAGTGATGGCACTCCAAGAAGCTAGTGAAGCATACTTGGTTGGTCTATTTGAAGATACCAATTTGTGCGCAATTCACGCTAAGCGAGTGACAATTATGCCAAAAGATATTCAGTTGGCTCGTCGTATTCGTGGTGAACGTGCTTAAATATTGAATAATATTTTCTTTTTTAATCGGTCCTTTTCAGGACCACAAATATTAACAAAGAGATTTTCACGAATTCAATTGAGAAACTTACATTTTCACCAGTAGGATAATGCATTGACAAATATATATATATATATATATTTAATGAGAAGGGAGAGTTGTTTTACTTCCATATTCTATTCTCTTTATTTACAAACGTATGTATATATATATATACATATATATATATTTATATATAAAAACGCCAAAGGTACCTAATTGTTCAAATGAAAACGATTTATCACACAAGAATTCAGAAATTCAAAAGCTGTATGTCTGTATGCCCTGCTTTAAATGCAAATGAATTAGTAAAATGAAAAGAAAATTTGATTATGTATTTCTAGGAAAGTTCATATAATAATGTTGCTATATAGAAAAAGAAAACTTGAAGCATTCTAACTGTCGTGTATATGAAAATTCGTATGATGCGAGTGAAATATGAAATTGCCTTTGTCAATAAATATCATTTACATCCTATTCATATATTGTGTGAATGTAAAACAATTCCACACAAAAGAACAAATCATATGTATTTATATGTATATATATACATATGCAGATATGTATATATACATGCCTCTGTATATATATATATATGCAAAAATATGAATAGTATTCAACTTCAAACATATCCCTTTAAGAATAAACTTCTACAATGAATTAATTACTCCCTGAAAGTTGACAATATCTTAAAATACAAACCAAGTATGTGTAGAATTTTTATACATTTAAGCATTATCATACTTATATATATATAATAATAACGAAAAAGACTGATTAGTTTTTACCTTAATAATAACTTATAAAAATTTAAAGGCCGTACTACAAAAATAACATATTTTCAACACGCATATTCCTAGTCAGATATGACATAATTACATCAATCTTTAACATAATTTTAATACGTTTCCACTACAAATAGTGAATTCTAAATAGAATGTTACATTCTTCATTTTATAACATTTACATATACGCATATATAATATTTAAAAATCAGATATTGAAATAAAATCCTTTTTAAACAAATCAAAATCATTAACTGAAAGGGAAAAGATCGTTTCATATCTGAACAATGTTTCATTTAATTTATATTGAAAGATTCGTATTCCACATATAAATCTGCATTTGTATTAAAATATGAAATACATAGTATGTATTCAAATACAAAAAAACACTAGAACAATTATAATTGTTTAAATAATTGCATATTTTAATGCATATGGTATGATAATTTTACGAAACACATACTTTAATACGTTCAAAACGTCGTACTGGGATTAAAATTTCTTTTGGAAATATTTGTGCTTGAAGAACGTTAATATAAGGAATATGTTAAAATAATAATTTGTTATAAATTTTATTTCATACATATAAAAAAGTAATTTTTTCAATGAAATCAAAGTATACAACTAGTCAAATATGCTCAAATAAATATAAATTTTGCGTACCCTTCTACTTGTTGATTCTCATACAGTTAAGAGCGCGAGACATTTATCAGTAGCATAAAAAACCATTCAGTGAATACCAAGTGTTTGTCTAGTAAAGACGAGTGTAAAAGTAAAAGAAAAAAAAAATAATAATTAAAATGGCTGATACAGTTACTGCTGCTGCTCCCGCAATTGTTGCAGAGAAGAAGGCAAAGAAGGCTCCAGCTGCTGGTTCGAAAAAACCAAAATCAACTCCAACTCATCCCCCAACACAGCAAATGGTAGATGCAGCAATCAAAACATTGAAAGAACGTGGCGGTTCATCACTTTTGGCAATTAAAAAGTACATCGCGGCTACATATAAAGTTGATGTACAAAAACTTGCTCCATTTATTAAGAAATATTTAAAAGGTGCTGTAGTTAGTGGAAAATTAGTGCAAACAAAAGGAAAAGGTGCAGCTGGATCATTTAAATTGTCAACAGCGGCAAGTAAAGAACCAAAGGTAAAATCAGCTGAAAAGAAAAAGCCCACTAAAACAAAATCAAGTGCTACTGGTGAGAAAAAAGTTAAGAAAGTCTCTGGTGAAAAGAAATTGAAAAAGGCTTCTTCTGCTGCCAGTGGTACGAAAAAAAGTGTTGAAAAGAAAAAAGTTGAAAAATCAAAAGTGAAAAGTATCAAAAAGACGAGTGTTGTTAAAGCTAAGCCAACAAAACCAAAGGCAGCTGCTCCAAAAGCAAAAGTACCAAAAGCTAAATCAACAACAACGTCTGTTGCAAAACCAAAAAAAGTAGCTGCTGCTAAAAAAGCAAAGAAATAAATTTCTAAGTATGTACATATACTTAAGAAATTCACAATACAAAGTCCTTTTCAGGACTACAATTATATAATTTTTGAGATATGAAAATGATTTCAACCATACACACATTATTACCTTAATAAATTTTATTTATGTTCAAATAATTTTCAAGTTTCATGAAAAATAAAAACAAACAAACACACGCACACACATTCTACACATTAGTATGTGAAAGAAAAATTCTCACATATTTATGCGTATGAGTATAAAACGAAGATGCATAAGCACAAACATATGTATATGCGTATAAAATGAACGTGTATATATTTTGTATGTATGTACGTTTACATGTACAAAACAAATATATTTGAATCAGAATAAAAACTCTTATAAAATCTTTTTTGCGGCCCTGAAAAGGGCCATTTTGTTTATGTGCGTCACACACATAATGTATTAAAAAAAAATTATTTTGAACTTGTGTATTTAGTTACTGCCTTGGTTCCTTCACTAACAGCGTGCTTGGCAAGTTCACCAGGCAACAATAAACGTACTGCAGTTTGGATCTCCCGACTGGTAATTGTTGAACGTTTATTATAATGAGCTAAACGTGATGCCTCAGCAGCGATCCTTTCGAAAATATCATTTACGAAACTGTTCATAATGCTCATTGCCTTTGAAGAAATTCCAGTATCTGGATGAACTTGTTTCAACACTTTGTAAATGTAGATGGCGTAACTTTCCTTCCTCTTGCGCTTCTTCTTCTTGTCATTTTTAGTGATATTTTTTTGGGCCTTACCAGCCTTTTTCGCTGCTTTTCCACTAGTCTTAGGCGGCATTTTTATTTTTTTTATTCACTTCAATCACTTTTTCACTTTAATTCACTCTGTACGAGGGACTCTGACAGACTGTTGAAAATTTCTCAAATACCCTACACTATTATTCATTAAGTGAACGAGAATTTCTCATACTCATACTATTACAAAGGTGCTATCGTGGCGTCCATTCGCTAGCATAAATATGAGAGCACCCCTGTGCGAATGCTCATTCAACATTCAACACTCGCGTGTGAAAAGTTCTGTGGTAGTGTTTCTAAATAAAAAAATAAAATAAAAATGTCTGGTCGTGGTAAAGGTGGAAAAGTGAAGGGAAAGGCAAAGTCCCGCTCAAATCGTGCTGGATTACAATTTCCAGTTGGACGTATTCATCGTTTGTTGCGCAAAGGTAATTATGCCGAACGTGTTGGTGCCGGTGCTCCAGTATATCTTGCAGCTGTAATGGAATATTTGGCTGCTGAAGTTTTGGAATTGGCGGGAAATGCAGCACGTGATAATAAGAAGACAAGAATTATTCCACGTCATTTACAATTGGCAATTCGTAATGACGAAGAATTAAATAAACTTTTATCTGGCGTAACAATTGCTCAAGGTGGTGTTCTTCCAAATATTCAAGCTGTTTTATTGCCAAAGAAAACCGAAAAGAGTGCTTAAAATATGGGTTAAATACGAATTTTGACAAACAAAATATAATAAACCGTCCTTTTAAGGACGACAAATTAATTCGTTAAGAATATTATGTTTTCAATAATTTAAAATAATACAAAATTCATATACATTCTGTTGCACACAATCATTTCTTATTGTCATTCATACATACAGAGCTGCCACTTGATTGCCATGAAACTAAACGCGCCTAATATTTTTTTTATTCTTAAGAAATAAATGTGAGCAAATATATTCAATTTTCGTTCGTGTACGTTAAAAAAATAGCCGTATCTCGCAAAAACAAAGCGCTCCGCTGTCAGATACTCTCTGAATTTAGTAAAAATATCAAATAATTTTCATGTACACAAACGGTATGAAGAATTTTTAAAGTACCCAGTGTGGCAACACTGTATTTGAACAAAAAATACATACAAACAGCACGGAATCTATGAAATACGCTCTATGACATGCCGCCATTTTGCTTCATTTATTGAAATGACGCCATAAAGGTGTGTGTGTGTTTCTGAGAAGTCATGACATCACACACAAATGCCAATGGAAATATGACATTTTTGATTTTAATTTTTTACACATACATACTAAAACAAATTGTTTTATTGATCAATTATCACTTAAGGAACTTTTTTGTGGTCCTGAAAAGGACCGATTGTTGGCAATACAAAAAAATATATTGCAAAATTTTATATGATTTAACCTCCGAAACCGTAGAGAGTGCGTCCTTGTCTCTTCAATGCATATACAACATCCATCGCAGTAACTGTTTTACGCTTAGCATGTTCAGTATATGTAACAGCATCACGAATCACATTTTCCAAAAATACCTTCAATACTCCACGTGTTTCTTCATAAATTAAACCAGATATACGTTTCACTCCACCACGTCGAGCCAAACGACGAATTGCAGGTTTAGTTATACCTTGGATATTATCACGTAACACTTTACGATGACGTTTAGCGCCACCTTTTCCCAATCCCTTTCCTCCTTTACCACGACCAGTCATTTTTCACAATTTTTTTTTACTTTTGTTTTACTTCACGAACAGCACTGTATGAAATTCAAATCACTTCTGATTCCCGCTGATTTTTTTTTTTTTTTTAATGTATTTTTCTTTATTGAACCATATTTTTAAAATGTTATAGCTATTGAAAATACTTAAAATATCTTATTGATTAGCTTAAATTTAACATGCATTTAACATTTTTCTAAATTTTTTTTTTTTTTTTTTTGATTACTTGGATTAATGTTTTTATCTTTGAAAAGACAATTAGTTAGTTAATTGGCAGGAAAAGGTTCTTAAAACCTGCTGATTAAATTTATATAAGTTTAATCTAACTTAAACTACCTTAATCTAACTTACTCTATTTATAAACAATTTGAATGAGCTAGAAGCTTAGTTCGCGCTCTATATATTGCGTATTATTATATTTAAATGAGTTGTTCCTCATCCTGACGTTGTGGTAGGTGATGTTGTTCTGCCTGTCCAATAATTCCCCTGCATGGAATAAGTGTTTGATGTGGTTAGTACTCAGGAAGTAGTCCGTAGGATCAGCTGCTGTTGCCGCTAATTCAGCTATGATGTTGTTGGGGATTTTGGGAAGGTTCTTGATGAAGTTAATGGAGAGCTGGAGGATTCGTCTGTCAATCCGATCTATTCCCGTTTGTCTGTACACTGTTGAAGACTTGATGAACTTCATGGAGTTTGGCTGCCTGTGCAGATTGCTGATGAATCTGAAGCACTTTCTCTCGAATATCCGAAGTTTTTCCATTTGGGCCGGTGGTAAATGGAACCAAATCGGGCATGCATACGTTAGAGATGGTCTGATGATTTGTTTGTAAATGATTTGCTTGATCCTTTTGGACAGTGCGTTGGGTCTCCACATGATCTTCCGGCAGTGGTTGAGTTGTATTTTGGCAATTGAAATGCGGTTTTCGATATGTTTGCCAAACGAAAAATCCCTGTTGAATGTAACGCCGAGGTATTTCATTGCTGTGACGGGCTTGATTTCTTCATTCTTGATTTTGATCCGTATTTTGTTGTGATTCCTCAACGTATTTCTGGAACATAGGTTGGTGGGACCTTTGATGACCAGTACTTGGGTTTTCCTTTCGTTGAGCCGGATCTTCCACCTATCGAAGTAGTCCATGAGCGATGAAAGATACCTGTTGAGCAGCCTAGTACTGAGGACTATGAACGGAGTGTGAGCATAGACCAGGGTGTCGTCCGCGTAGTTAATGATATTCACTCCCGGGCTTGATGGTTGAGGGATATCGGCTGTAAAGATAATATATAATATTGGGCCCAGGATTGATCCTTGGGGGACGCCAGCGGTTATAGGGAAAATAGAGGACAGTGTGTCGTTTATTTTAACGGCAAATTTCCGTTCAGAGAGATAAGATTTTAATAGCAGGCACATGTGCAGGTTTATATTAAAAACGTAGTGCAATTTGTATAGCATCCCCTCGATCCAGACGCAGTCGAAGGCTTTGGAGATGTCTAGGGAGACGCAGACAGTGGGTCGTTTTCTGTTGAGATTCGCAGTTGCATCCTGTGTAAATTTATACAGAGCATGACACGTGGAGTGTTGAGGTCGGAAACCAAATTGGAATGCCGGTATGTTGTGGTGATCAAAAGTATGTGCTCTGAGGTTGGAGAGAATTTTGCATTCCAATAGTTTGCTTGCTGTATTAAGCAGTGAAATCGGTCTATAATTGGACGGATTGTGAGCTTGTCCTTCTTTTTTTAAGGGGATTAGGATAGCTGTCTTCCAACGTGAAGGGAAGTGAGAAGTGTTAATGCATTGATTAAAAAGAATTAAAAGTGGAGTGAGGTTAACAAGAGAGATTTTTTTGTAAAAAATACTGGGAATCTTATCCGTTCCGGTGGATCTTTTATTTTTTCTGGAAGTGATGAATTGTTGTAACTCTTCCATTGGTAAGGTAATTTATTCGGTGCTGAGTCTTTCGACCTGTGAGCCTGTTAATGTTATTGAAAAGGGAGCGGTCAGGCTTCATTTCTTGGAGAGTGGTGGTGTAGGATTTTTCTACAAATAATCTTAACTGTTCGTTGATGAGAATGGTCAAAAGATTAACTTGAGACTTGAGAATAGGACAGAAGTTCCTAAAGAGTCTGCGTCGAAGAGTTTTTTTCTCTTTAATAAGCCTGCTGAGAGTTCTGGGAAGGGGCTTGTTTACATCCCTATAGGGATTAAAGTTTGGAGTGTTCGTATCCAAGGATGACTTGAATATATGTTCCAGTTCCAGAGTGGAATGGTCAATCTCCTCTGGGGAGAGATTCCTGTCGTCGGGTAAGTTAACTGATCTAAGCTTGAGAGACACATCTCTATTCACTTTCCTCCAATTAGTCTTACCATAATTGGGGAGTGAGTGAGAAGTTGCTAATGTCCCGATATGGGAAATGTCGACTGACAGGTGGATGGAGGCATGGTCTGAGGGAAAGTGGTGGGAAGTTTTGGGAGGGGCAGTTACGACCAAATTCTGTGTTCTTAGAAAGAAATCTAGGAAGGAATTTGTCGTTCTCGTAACGTGGGTAGGGTGTATTGGAGCTTCGGTTGCTAACGTTGAGTGTTGCAACCATCGCACTAACTCAACCCCGGAGGGGCTGTTTATGGAGTCGTTAAACATTTGGTGCCTAACATTCCAGTCACCTCCGAGGATGAACTCCGATGGAGAGAAGTGACTGACCATGTTTTGAATATCTGAAACGGGGAAGTGGTAATTGGATTTATTATATATCCCTGCACATATAAGGTCCCTGCCTGTGACGGATCTAACTTTAATGGCTGTGTATTCAAGGTGTGTGATGTTTGGAACATCAATTTTGGAAAATTTGTATTTTTTATGTACAGCAACTGCTGTTCCAACACCGGATCCCCTTGGACGGGGGGTGGATACAAAGTTATAGTTCCGATGTCCTATAGCGGAGTTTTGGGTGAAGCGTGTTTCACTTAGCAGCACAACGTCGGGAGAGTACTTGTCAAGGAATAACGTGAAGTTTTCCTTTTTAGTTCTGCTAAAAAGGGATTGGCAGTTAAGCGCTATTATTTTTAACTTAATCATGGTAAGTTAGAATGTGGTTAGTTACTAATGTCAATATGTGACACTTTTTTTCTAGTGGGGATAGGTTTGAGATTTTCGGAAGCATGGCTTGAAGATCTCTGGCGTATTGCTCAACATTAAAGTTAAGAGGAGCAGCAGAGGACTTTGTCGGGGTGGTAGTTTTAGATGTATTGTTAGAATTACCTTTAGTAACCATTGCGTAGGTCATTCCGGGTTTCTTCACTGTTGATGGTGTTGGTCCTTTAAGGGCACTGGCGTATGATGGCTTGGTATTGCTTTTCAACTTCTTGGGACACTGTGAAAAATTGGCCGGATGTGGTCCTCCACAATTGCAGCATGTAATTGTGATCGCTTTGGTTGCGGTCTTGCCGTCTGGAGTAGTGACTTCAATTGTCACTGGATCTTGCCCTCTGGGCTTGACTCGGCATTCGCCTTTCGGGTGATTTTCTGCACACTTTATGCATCTTGGTGAGAGGTGGCAGCCATTTGCGAGGTGTCCTGTCTGTTGGCAGTTAGTGCAATGCGGTGAAGTCGTCTTTTTGTTAGGGAGCTCGATGCGTATTCGCTGCGTGAATAGCACCTTTATGTTCTTCAGGAGGGTAGCATCCTCCTCGGGCTCCAGCTGAATTAATCTAAGAGTCCGAATATCTTTGGCCCTCATATATGGAGTCTGAAAGTAGTCAACACGCTTGATCTGTAGGGATGGTACTAGTTCCAGTAGCCCTTCCTTAACTTCTTCGTTGGTCCAGTCGGGCGAGATATGTCTGGCAATGAATGTTTGCAGTTTTTCTTCCTTCCTTTTAAAGGTGTAGAATTTATTCTTTTGGTGTATCAACATTTGCTCCGTCTTTTTGTGGTCTTCATAATTTGTAGTCCTTATAACTAAGGAGTTTGTTGCCACTTTTGTTTCAAATTTCTTTGGTCCAATTATGGCCTCCAGGTTCTTGATTAAATTTTTTGGTGAGTTAACTTCCCTTACAATAATCGGTGGCTGTTTCTTTTGCTTATTTTGGATGCTTTGGTTTTGTTGTTTCGACTTCCTAGATTCCGGGATTGTTTGCTGCTGTCTTTTATTCGGTATAGGTGGTGGTGGTGGTTTTTGCTGGAGGTTTTTAGGTACTCCGTGGTAGCTTCTCTTTGCTCCTGGAGTGTAGGTCAACTCCTCATCGGAGACGATAGAAGAATCTGCGGAATCTTCTACCATCGTGTTGGCTTCAGATTCCGAGTCGTTGACGGTTAGACCCTGAATCTGCAAGTTGAGGGAAGCTATAATTGCTTCCTTCTTCTGAAGTTCTTCAGCCAGTAGAAGCAGTTTTTGGTTCAGCTCATTTAACTGAGCCTGTAAATGGGTTACGTCACTGGTCATTTTTATTGTCACTTTTTACTAGCACTTTTCACTGGAAATATATTCTTTTATTTTATTACTTGTTGTAAAATGTTTTTTTTTTTATGTTTTTATTGCCCCTCGCTCATACGGGATGAGAGGGTAATTAACACAACACTAACGCACTCACTAATTACTTTGCAAGAGCTCACGCGTCTGCACAGTACGAGGGTTGGTGACTGAATGTATTCCCGCTGAAGGTGCGCACCTATTTATATTTGTTTCCTCATAGTGTCTGATTGGGGAACAGCGAATAGGGGAAATTGTGTTAGTATTCAATGTGAAAGAAAACATAAGAACCGAAACAAACAATCTACTAAATTTGATATTTGTCAGTGCTATTTTAAAATATCTATATATATAATCAGTGAAGTGAAGTGAAGTGAATTGCAATTGCAAAAAAAATAGTGAAAAACGTATAATGGCTCGTACCAAGCAAACTGCCCGAAAATCAACTGGTGGTAAAGCACCCAGAAAGCAATTGGCAACAAAGGCTGCCCGCAAGAGTGCTCCAGCTACTGGTGGTGTTAAGAAACCACATCGTTATCGTCCTGGTACTGTTGCTCTTCGTGAAATTCGTCGTTATCAAAAGAGTACTGAATTACTGATTCGTAAATTGCCTTTCCAACGTTTGGTTCGTGAAATTGCTCAAGATTTTAAAACTGATTTACGTTTTCAAAGTTCCGCAGTGATGGCACTCCAAGAAGCTAGTGAAGCATACTTGGTTGGTCTATTTGAAGATACCAATTTGTGCGCAATTCACGCTAAGCGAGTGACAATTATGCCAAAAGATATTCAGTTGGCTCGTCGTATTCGTGGTGAACGTGCTTAAATATTGAATAATATTTTCTTTTTTAATCGGTCCTTTTCAGGACCACAAATATTAACAAAGAGATTTTCACGAATTCAATTGAGAAACTTACATTTTCACCAGTAGGATAATGCATTGACAAATATATATATATATATATTTAATGAGAAGGGAGAGTTGTTTTACTTCCATATTCTATTCTCTTTATTTACAAACGTATGTATATATATATATACATATATATATATTTATATATAAAAACGCCAAAGGTACCTAATTGTTCAAATGAAAACGATTTATCACACAAGAATTCAGAAATTCAAAAGCTGTATGTCTGTATGCCCTGCTTTAAATGCAAATGAATTAGTAAAATGAAAAGAAAATTTGATTATGTATTTCTAGGAAAGTTCATATAATAATGTTGCTATATAGAAAAAGAAAACTTGAAGCATTCTAACTGTCGTGTATATGAAAATTCGTATGATGCGAGTGAAATATGAAATTGCCTTTGTCAATAAATATCATTTACATCCTATTCATATATTGTGTGAATGTAAAACAATTCCACACAAAAGAACAAATCATATGTATTTATATGTATATATATACATATGCAGATATGTATATATACATGCCTCTGTATATATATATATGCAAAAATATGAATAGTATTCAACTTCAAACATATCCCTTTAAGAATAAACTTCTACAATGAATTAATTACTCCCTGAAAGTTGACAATATCTTAAAATACAAACCAAGTATGTGTAGAATTTTTATACATTTAAGCATTATCATACTTATATATATATAATAATAACGAAAAAGACTGATTAGTTTTTACCTTAATAATAACTTATAAAAATTTAAAGGCCGTACTACAAAAATAACATATTTTCAACACGCATATTCCTAGTCAGATATGACATAATTACATCAGTCTTTAACATAATTTTAATACGTTTCCACTACAAATAGTGAATTCTAAATAGAATGTTACATTCTTCATTTTATAACATTTACATATACGCATATATAATATTTAAAAATCAGATATTGAAATAAAATCCTTTTTAAACAAATCAAAATCATTAACTGAAAGGGAAAAGATCGTTTCATATCTGAACAATGTTTCATTTAATTTATATTGAAAGATTCGTATTCCACATATAAATCTGCATTTGTATTAAAATATGAAATACATAGTATGTATTCAAATACAAAAAAACACTAGAACAATTATAATTGTTTAAATAATTGCATATTTTAATGCATATGGTATGATAATTTTACGAAACACATACTTTAATACGTTCAAAACGTCGTACTGGGATTAAAATTTCTTTTGGAAATATTTGTGCTTGAAGAACGTTAATATAAGGAATATGTTAAAATAATAATTTGTTATAAATTTTATTTCATACATATAAAAAAGTAATTTTTTCAATGAAATCAAAGTATACAACTAGTCAAATATGCTCAAATAAATATAAATTTTGCGTACCCTTCTACTTGTTGATTCTCATACAGTTAAGAGCGCGAGACATTTATCAGTAGCATAAAAAACCATTCAGTGAATACCAAGTGTTTGTCTAGTAAAGACGAGTGTAAAAGTAAAAGAAAAAAAAAATAATAATTAAAATGGCTGATACAGTTACTGCTGCTGCTCCCGCAATTGTTGCAGAGAAGAAGGCAAAGAAGGCTCCAGCTGCTGGTGCGAAAAAACCAAAATCAACTCCAACTCATCCCCCAACACAGCAAATGGTAGATGCAGCAATCAAAACATTGAAAGAACGTGGCGGTTCATCACTTTTGGCAATTAAAAAGTACATCGCGGCTACATATAAAGTTGATGTACAAAAACTTGCTCCATTTATTAAGAAATATTTAAAAGGTGCTGTAGTTAGTGGAAAATTAGTGCAAACAAAAGGAAAAGGTGCAGCTGGATCATTTAAATTGTCAACAGCGGCAAGTAAAGAACCAAAGGTAAAATCAGCTGAAAAGAAAAAGCCCACTAAAACAAAATCAAGTGCTACTGGTGAGAAAAAAGTTAAGAAAGTCTCTGGTGAAAAGAAATTGAAAAAGGCTTCTTCTGCTGCCAGTGGTACGAAAAAAAGTGTTGAAAAGAAAAAAGTTGAAAAATCAAAAGTGAAAAGTATCAAAAAGACGAGTGTTGTTAAAGCTAAGCCAACAAAACCAAAGGCAGCTGCTCCAAAAGCAAAAGTACCAAAAGCTAAATCAACAACAACGTCTGTTGCAAAACCAAAAAAAGTAGCTGCTGCTAAAAAAGCAAAGAAATAAATTTCTAAGTATGTACATATACTTAAGAAATTCACAATACAAAGTCCTTTTCAGGACTACAATTATATAATTTTTGAGATATGAAAATGATTTCAACCATACACACATTATTACCTTAATAAATTTTATTTATGTTCAAATAATTTTCAAGTTTCATGAAAAATAAAAACAAACAAACACACGCACACACATTCTACACATTAGTATGTGAAAGAAAAATTCTCACATATTTATGCGTATGAGTATAAAACGAAGATGCATAAGCACAAACATATGTATATGCGTATAAAATGAACGTGTATATATTTTGTATGTATGTACGTTTACATGTACAAAACAAATATATTTGAATCAGAATAAAAACTCTTATAAAATCTTTTTTGCGGCCCTGAAAAGGGCCATTTTGTTTATGTGCGTCACACACATAATGTATTAAAAAAAAATTATTTTGAACTTGTGTATTTAGTTACTGCCTTGGTTCCTTCACTAACAGCGTGCTTGGCAAGTTCACCAGGCAACAATAAACGTACTGCAGTTTGGATCTCCCGACTGGTAATTGTTGAACGTTTATTATAATGAGCTAAACGTGATGCCTCAGCAGCGATCCTTTCGAAAATATCATTTACGAAACTGTTCATAATGCTCATTGCCTTTGAAGAAATTCCAGTATCTGGATGAACTTGTTTCAACACTTTGTAAATGTAGATGGCGTAACTTTCCTTCCTCTTGCGCTTCTTCTTCTTGTCATTTTTAGTGATATTTTTTTGGGCCTTACCAGCCTTTTTCGCTGCTTTTCCACTAGTCTTAGGCGGCATTTTTATTTTTTTTATTCACTTCAATCACTTTTTCACTTTAATTCACTCTGTACGAGGGACTCTGACAGACTGTTGAAAATTTCTCAAATACCCTACACTATTATTCATTAAGTGAACGAGAATTTCTCATACTCATACTATTACAAAGGTGCTATCGTGGCGTCCATTCGCTAGCATAAATATGAGAGCACCCCTGTGCGAATGCTCATTCAACATTCAACACTCGCGTGTGAAAAGTTCTGTGGTAGTGTTTCTAAATAAAAAAATAAAATAAAAATGTCTGGTCGTGGTAAAGGTGGAAAAGTGAAGGGAAAGGCAAAGTCCCGCTCAAATCGTGCTGGATTACAATTTCCAGTTGGACGTATTCATCGTTTGTTGCGCAAAGGTAATTATGCCGAACGTGTTGGTGCCGGTGCTCCAGTATATCTTGCAGCTGTAATGGAATATTTGGCTGCTGAAGTTTTGGAATTGGCGGGAAATGCAGCACGTGATAATAAGAAGACAAGAATTATTCCACGTCATTTACAATTGGCAATTCGTAATGACGAAGAATTAAATAAACTTTTATCTGGCGTAACAATTGCTCAAGGTGGTGTTCTTCCAAATATTCAAGCTGTTTTATTGCCAAAGAAAACCGAAAAGAGTGCTTAAAATATGGGTTAAATACGAATTTTGACAAACAAAATATAATAAACCGTCCTTTTAAGGACGACAAATTAATTCGTTAAGAATATTATGTTTTCAATAATTTAAAATAATACAAAATTCATATACATTCTGTTGCACACAATCATTTCTTATTGTCATTCATACATACAGAGCTGCCACTTGATTGCCATGAAACTAAACGCGCCTAATATTTTTTTTATTCTTAAGAAATAAATGTGAGCAAATATATTCAATTTTCGTTCGTGTACGTTAAAAAAATAGCCGTATCTCGCAAAAACAAAGCGCTCCGCTGTCAGATACTCTCTGAATTTAGTAAAAATATCAAATAATTTTCATGTACACAAACGGTATGAAGAATTTTTAAAGTACCCAGTGTGGCAACACTGTATTTGAACAAAAAATACATACAAACAGCACGGAATCTATGAAATACGCTCTATGACATGCCGCCATTTTGCTTCATTTATTGAAATGACGCCATAAAGGTGTGTGTGTGTGTGTGTGTTTCTGAGAAGTCATGACATCACACACAAATGCCAATGGAAATATGACATTTTTGATTTTAATTTTTTACACATACATACTAAAACAAATTGTTTTATTGATCAATTATCACTTAAGGAACTTTTTTGTGGTCCTGAAAAGGACCGATTGTTGGCAATACAAAAAAATATATTGCAAAATTTTATATGATTTAACCTCCGAAACCGTAGAGAGTGCGTCCTTGTCTCTTCAATGCATATACAACATCCATCGCAGTAACTGTTTTACGCTTAGCATGTTCAGTATATGTAACAGCATCACGAATCACATTTTCCAAAAATACCTTCAATACTCCACGTGTTTCTTCATAAATTAAACCAGATATACGTTTCACTCCACCACGTCGAGCCAAACGACGAATTGCAGGTTTAGTTATACCTTGGATATTATCACGTAACACTTTACGATGACGTTTAGCGCCACCTTTTCCCAATCCCTTTCCTCCTTTACCACGACCAGTCATTTTTCACAATTTTTTTTACTTTTGTTTTACTTCACGAACAGCACTGTATGAAATTCAAATCACTTCTGATTCCCGCTGAAGGTGCGCACCTATTTATATTTGTTTCCTCATAGTGTCTGATTGGGGAACAGCGAATAGGGGAAATTGTGTTAGTATTCAATGTGAAAGAAAACATAAGAACCGAAACAAACAATCTACTAAATTTGATATTTGTCAGTGCTATTTTAAAATATCTATATATATAATCAGTGAAGTGAAGTGAAGTGAATTGAATTGCAATTGCAAAAAAAATAGTGAAAAACGTATAATGGCTCGTACCAAGCAAACTGCCCGAAAATCAACTGGTGGTAAAGCACCCAGAAAGCAATTGGCAACAAAGGCTGCCCGCAAGAGTGCTCCAGCTACTGGTGGTGTTAAGAAACCACATCGTTATCGTCCTGGTACTGTTGCTCTTCGTGAAATTCGTCGTTATCAAAAGAGTACTGAATTACTGATCCGTAAATTGCCTTTCCAACGTTTGGTTCGTGAAATTGCTCAAGATTTTAAAACTGATTTACGTTTTCAAAGTTCCGCAGTGATGGCACTCCAAGAAGCTAGTGAAGCATACTTGGTTGGTCTATTTGAAGATACCAATTTGTGCGCAATTCACGCTAAGCGAGTGACAATTATGCCAAAAGATATTCAGTTGGCTCGTCGTATTCGTGGTGAACGTGCTTAAATATTGAATAATATTTTCTTTTTTAATCGGTCCTTTTCAGGACCACAAATATTAACAAAGAGATTTTCACGAATTCAATTGAGAAACTTACATTTTCACCAGTAGGATAATGCATTGACAAATATATATATATATATATTTAATGAGAAGGGAGAGTTGTTTTACTTCCATATTCTATTCTCTTTATTTACAAACGTATGTATATATATATATACATATATATATATTTATATATAAAAACGCCAAAGGTACCTAATTGTTCAAATGAAAACGATTTATCACACAAGAATTCAGAAATTCAAAAGCTGTATGTCTGTATGCCCTGCTTTAAATGCAAATGAATTAGTAAAATGAAAAGAAAATTTGATTATGTATTTCTAGGAAAGTTCATATAATAATGTTGCTATATAGAAAAAGAAAACTTGAAGCATTCTAACTGTCGTGTATATGAAAATTCGTATGATGCGAGTGAAATATGAAATTGCCTTTGTCAATAAATATCATTTACATCCTATTCATATATTGTGTGAATGTAAAACAATTCCACACAAAAGAACAAATCATATGTATTTATATGTATATATATACATATGCAGATATGTATATATACATGCCTCTGTATATATATATATGCAAAAATATGAATAGTATTCAACTTCAAACATATCCCTTTAAGAATAAACTTCTACAATGAATTAATTACTCCCTGAAAGTTGACAATATCTTAAAATACAAACCAAGTATGTGTAGAATTTTTATACATTTAAGCATTATCATACTTATATATATATAATAATAACGAAAAAGACTGATTAGTTTTTACCTTAATAATAACTTATAACTACAAATAGTGAATTCTAAATAGAATGTTACATTCTTCATTTTATAACATTTACATATACGCATATATAATATTTAAAAATCAGATATTGAAATAAAATCCTTTTTAAACAAATCAAAATCATTAACTGAAAGGGAAAAGATCGTTTCATATCTGAACAATGTTTCATTTAATTTATATTGAAAGATTCGTATTCCACATATAAATCTGCATTTGTATTAAAATATGAAATACATAGTATGTATTCAAATACAAAAAAACACTAGAACAATTATAATTGTTTAAATAATTGCATATTTTAATGCATATGGTATGATAATTTTACGAAACACATACTTTAATACGTTCAAAACGTCGTACTGGGATTAAAATTTCTTTTGGAAATATTTGTGCTTGAAGAACGTTAATATAAGGAATATGTTAAAATAATAATTTGTTATAAATTTTATTTCATACATATAAAAAAGTAATTTTTTCAATGAAATCAAAGTATACAACTAGTCAAATATGCTCAAATAAATATAAATTTTGCGTACCCTTCTACTTGTTGATTCTCATACAGTTAAGAGCGCGAGACATTTATCAGTAGCATAAAAAACCATTCAGTGAATACCAAGTGTTTGTCTAGTAAAGACGAGTGTAAAAGTAAAAGAAAAAAAAAAAAACAATAATTAAAATGGCTGATACAGTTACTGCTGCTGCTCCCGCAATTGTTGCAGAGAAGAAGGCAAAGAAGGCTCCAGCTGCTGGTTCGAAAAAACCAAAATCAACTCCAACTCATCCCCCAACACAGCAAATGGTAGATGCAGCAATCAAAACATTGAAAGAACGTGGCGGTTCATCACTTTTGGCAATTAAAAAGTACATCGCGGCTACATATAAAGTTGATGTACAAAAACTTGCTCCATTTATTAAGAAATATTTAAAAGGTGCTGTAGTTAGTGGAAAATTAGTGCAAACAAAAGGAAAAGGTGCAGCTGGATCATTTAAATTGTCAACAGCGGCAAGTAAAGAACCAAAGGTAAAATCAGCTGAAAAGAAAAAGCCCACTAAAACAAAATCAAGTGCTACTGGTGAGAAAAAAGTTAAGAAAGTCTCTGGTGAAAAGAAATTGAAAAAGGCTTCTTCTGCTGCCAGTGGTACGAAAAAAAGTGTTGAAAAGAAAAAAGTTGAAAAATCAAAAGTGAAAAGTATCAAAAAGACGAGTGTTGTTAAAGCTAAGCCAACAAAACCAAAGGCAGCTGCTCCAAAAGCAAAAGTACCAAAAGCTAAATCAACAACAACGTCTGTTGCAAAACCAAAAAAAGTAGCTGCTGCTAAAAAAGCAAAGAAATAAATTTCTAAGTATGTACATATACTTAAGAAATTCACAATACAAAGTCCTTTTCAGGACTACAATTATATAATTTTTGAGATATGAAAATGATTTCAACCATACACACATTATTACCTTAATAAATTTTATTTATGTTCAAATAATTTTCAAGTTTCATGAAAAATAAAAACAAACAAACACACGCACACACATTCTACACATTAGTATGTGAAAGAAAAATTCTCACATATTTATGCGTATGCGTATAAAACGAAGATGCATAAGCACAAACATATGTATATGCGTATAAAATGAACGTGTATATATTTTGTATGTATGTACGTTTACATGTACAAAACAAATATATTTGAATCAGAATAAAAACTCTTATAAAATCTTTTTTGCGGCCCTGAAAAGGGCCATTTTGTTTATGTGCGTCACACACATAATGTATTAAAAAAAAAATTATTTTGAACTTGTGTATTTGGTTACTGCCTTGGTTCCTTCACTAACAGCGTGCTTGGCAAGTTCACCAGGCAACAATAAACGTACTGCAGTTTGGATTTCCCGACTGGTAATTGTTGAACGTTTATTATAATGAGCTAAACGTGATGCCTCAGCAGCGATCCTTTCGAAAATATCATTTACGAAACTGTTCATAATGCCTTTGAAGAAATTCCAGTATCTGGATGAACTTGTTTCAACACTTTGTAAATGTAGATGGCGTAACTTTCCTTCCTCTTGTGGCGGACAACCACACCAACGGTCCGGCCAACCAGTGCAGCTGAGCATACTGAACGGACTACGCAACGGCAAACTCAGCAGCACATCGCAGTACGTGAACTAACCCAACGGCACATAACCCACGCGAGGATATCCTTTCACGCAAAATAACATCTGCGATCGCGGTCCGTACGTCGTTGGGTAAACAACCCAACGAACCCAACGGTGCCCGCGACCCACAAGAGGATATCCTTCGCATCCCACCAACGCCGAGAGATGCAACGTGGGCATGTGCCTACGGAGCAATAAAAGGAATGGGTTGAGTCACACAGAAGACACTCGCAATTAGAAAGTCACACGGATAATAACTAGCAGTGGGATAGTGACACTGGTCAATACTTACATTGAAATCGCCGATGATAACGTATCTAAATAAAATATTGTATACATAAATCGACTCCTTGCCTTTTAATTAACTCCAAGTAGGACATACTTGTGGCAACGAGCCACAAATTGGTGACCCCGACATGATTTCAGAAACGATCTGAAGTTTCGTTATTGACGAAATCGTGTTTGTAAATGTCCTACGAGTTACGGAGTAAACGGAAGCTAGTGTTCGAATCTGATGTTGAAAGTGATCGCGAAACAATGGCCACAGACGAAGTCAACACCGAGTTGATAAAACAACTTCGCGATCAGCTTCAGGCGGCAAATGAAGCAATCAACCGTCGCAGCATAGTCTCCAACGTGCGAACTTGCCGAAACCCGGAGTATCCTCAGCTGTGGCTGACTCAAGTGGAATTGGCGTTCAAACTTGGAGGTGTGGTCAACGACGACGAACGGTACGCCAATTTGCTAGTTTGTCTTGAAGGCGACGCCTTAAGAGCCGTAGAAGACCTAGCAAATAATCCACCATCAGCCAAAAAATTTGTCACACTCAAAGAGCGACTCATCCACCATTTCGCTCCATCACCAGAGTCGCAGTTACGACGAATGCTTCGGGGCGAAGATATGACTGGCAGAAAACCATCCGACATCTTGGCGCACATGAGGCATCTTGCTGGCGGTCGCTGTGACACGTCTATTATGAGAACATTGTTCTTCGATAGACTGCCCGAAAACATGCGCTCAGTGTTGCTGGCAACAGGACAAGAAGACTTGGATAAGCTAGTCGAAGTCGCCGACAAAATCTTCGACATGTCCAACGCACAGCTGTGCCCTGTTTCGACCATTTTGCAGCCCACACAGGACATCCAAGTCATCAATAGACAAGTTGATTCAACGTTGGACGACATCAGGAAGTCTATTCAATTTCTACGTCAGGAGATTCATCAATTGAAGATAGAGAGTCCACGAAACCAGCGATCGATCTCACGAAGAAGATCAACATCCCGAACCAGATCGAAAAGTAGGTCCAGACTCATCCAGACTAACAAGAATGGGTTGTGCTACTACCACCAGAAGTTTGGCGATGAGGCGCGTAATTGTCGTGCCGGTTGTCCGAAACATTCGGAAAACTAGGATCGCCGCTGGGCATAAAGGCGGTCGCTAACGGCAACTACAACTGTCACCGCCTACAAATAAAGGACGGAATCAGCGGCGCATCTTACCTAGTTGACACCGGCGCCGATATTTCTGTCCTATCGAAAAAATTTGCGGAAAACCCGACAACTACATCGCGTCAACTTTACGCTGCCAATGGTACTGCAATGCCATCATATGGTACAAGAACTCTGGTACTCGATCTGGGACTTCGACGCGAGTTTCGTTGGACTTTCATCATAGCCGATGTTCAACAGCCGATCATAGGAGCGGATTTCATCGATCACTTCGACTTGACGATACGCTTAAAACGCCGAACGCTTAGTGATAACATCACCAAATTAAGCGTTTGCGGCAGCGTAGTCAGCAGCTCCCAACCATCGCTGAAAACGATAGATGAAACCAATCGCTTCGCCGACATACTGAAGGACTTCGTTGACATCACGTGCGACGACAACAAATGCGTTGCAGATCATCACGTCCAACATCACGTTGTTGTCAGAGTACATCCAGTTGCGGATAGAGCTCGTCGGTTAGCCGGCGATAAACTCAAAGCAGCGAAGGACGAATTTGACAACATGGTCCGACTGGGAATTTGCAAGCCATCAGACAGCGAGTGGGCATCTCCCCTGCAAATGGTGCAGAAGAAATCTGGTGGATGGAGACCGTGCGGTGACTACCGTCGCCTCAACAAAATCACCGTTCCCGACAGGTATCCCATACCACATCTTCGAGACTTCAGCCATCAACTCACCGGCTGCACCATCTTCACCACACTGGACTTGCAGAGAGCGTATAACCAGATACCACTCGCCCCAGAAGACCGATCCAAGACAGCCGTCATCACACCATTCGGCCTCTTCGAATTCAACGTGATGACATTTGGATTGTGCAATGCAGCGCAGACGATGCAACGATTTATGGACACAGTGCTGAGAGGACTTGAATTCTGCTTTTGCTACATTGACGACATCATCATCGCGTCGTCAAACGAAGAGATGCATCGCCAACACTTGCGCATCGTCTTCGAGAGACTTCAGCAGTTTGGACTAACCATCAACGTATCCAAGTGTTGCTTCGGACACCCGGAAGTGCGATACTTAGAATACACCGTCAACAAAGCTGGGATAAAGCCTCCCATGGACCGGGTTGAGGCCTTGACCAATTATCCTAAGCCAGTAACGATGGACAAACTGCGGAAGTTTCTAGGAGCCTGGGACTTCTACCGTAGCTGTATGCCTGGTGCGTCAACGACACAAACTCCGCTGGTAAACCTGACAATCGGAGCTAAGAAAGGAGACAAAAAGCCAATCCAGTGGACACCTGAAGCAGAGGAAGCATTCAACCAATGCAAAGTGTGCAGTGCAACTAGCCCATCCACGTTCAGGTGTTCCCTTAATCCTCCGATGTGACGCATCAGATTCAACAATTGGAGCCGCACTAGACCAGCGCATCGGCGACAAGATCCAGCCTCTTGGTTTCTTCTCCCAGAAACTAACTTCGAGAGAATCGCGATACAAGGTGTACGACCGAGAGCTCTTGGCCATATACAGAGCAGTAAGGCATTTTCGTCACCTTATTGAAGGCCGCGAACTCATTATCCTCACAGACCACAAGCCGTTGATATATGCATTCGACCAGAAATCAGATCACGCCTGTGATCGCGTAGCTCGGCAACTAGAGGAAATTGCCCGATTCTCGACAAGAATTCAGTTTGTTTCTGGTGGAGACAACGTTGTAGCAGACGCATATTCCCGCATCAACCTCATCAACATGCCCATCATGTTCACCACTGCAGAACTTGCCGAGATGCAGAAAAATGACAACGAGCTCAGATTTCTTCTCGCAACATCTGAGAAGACTTCACTGAAGCTCCGTGGACTACGCATCGATGATACCGATGTCATTGTGTTTTGCGACGTTGGAGGCAGGAACATTCGACCATACGTGCCAGCCGTTCTGCGAAGGAAAGTGTTTGACAACGCCCACAATTTGTCACATCCCAGCGGCAGAGCTACAAAACAAACCATCAGCGAGAGGTACGTGTGGCCCAGCATGAACAAGGACATTATTTCATGGGCCAGGTCCAGCATCCAATGTCAACGAAGCGAAATCAGCAGACATGTGAAGAACATCCCACAACGTATCCCGATGTCTAGTTCCAGATTTCAGCTTGTCCACATCGACATTGTCATAATGCCGCCGGTAAATGGGTATCGATATTTACTGACGATGATCGACCGCTTCACGAGATGGCCAGAAGCAATTCCACTGAAGGACATCACTGCTGAAACGGTTGTCAACGCATTCTATGCATGCTGGATCTGCAGATTTGGTTCACCCGTGACTATTACCACCGACAGAGGATCCCAGTTCGAATCAGCGTTGTTCGAAGCTCTAACTAAACTAGTTAGTCCTCAAATGGTATGATCGAACGATGGCACAGATCACTTAAATCTGCCATCAAGTGTCACGAGTCGACAGACTGGGTAAGCGTCCTTCCAACAGTTTTATTGGGGCTGCGAACTAGCTTCAAGGAGGACATCAAAGCAACTGCAGCAGAACTTGTCCTCGGAACCACACTGAGACTACCTGGCGAATTTTTCACACACGAAGAAGTTTCGCCAGACCCTCAAATCTTTGTGGAAAAGTTCCGAGAGCACATGCGACAAGTCAAATCAACACCTTCAGCACATCATCACAGACGACGACCATTTGTGCACAAAACACTGTACAACTGCACACATGTCTTCGTCAGGGTCGACTCCGTCAAGAAGCCCTGTGAGCAGCCGTATAATGGGCCATACGAAGTGCTGGAGTGTTTGTCGGACTATGTTTTTAAAGTCAACGTCAATGGAACACCAACAACACTGTCAACAGAAAGACTATTAACCAGCTTTCTTTGAAAATATCCCAGATAACATCACATCACCATCATCCACTACAATTGAAGAAGATCGACAGCATCCACGCAGCAATAGCCCATCCAGCCTACCACAACCATCCACATCAACATCATCATCAACATCCACTGCAACCAATACCAGAAGCGAAGCACTTAGAACGTATTCTAGGGCATCAAGGAAACAAGTGCGCTTTCAACTAAATCCGTGACGCAGTCACTGGAGGGGAAGTACTTGTGGCAGACAACCACACCAACGGTCCGGCCAACCAGTGCAGCTGAGCATACTGAACGGACTACGCAACGGCACACTCAGCAGCACATCGCAGTACGTGAACTAACCCAACGGCACATAACCCACGCAAGGATATCCTTCCACGCAAAATAACATCTGCGATCGCGGTCCGTACGTCGTTGGGTAAACAACCTAACGAACCCAACGGTGCCCGCGACGCACAAGAGGATATCCTTCGCATCCCACCAACGCCGAGGGATGCAACGTGGGCATGTGCCTACGGAGCAATAAAAGGAATGGGTTGGGTCACACAAAAGACACTCGCAATTAGAAAGTCACACGGATCATAACTAGCAGTGGGATAGTGACACTGATCAATACTTACATTGAAATCGCCGATGATAACTTATCTAAATAAAATATTGTATACATAAATCGACTCCTCGCCTTTTAATTAACTCCAAGTAAGACATACTTGTGGCAACGAGCAACACTCTTGCGCTTCTTCTTCTTGTCATTTTTATTGATATTTTTTTGGGCCTTACCAGCCTTTTTCGCTGCTTTTCCACTAGTCTTAGGAGGCATTTTTATTTTTCTTTTTCACTTCAAACACTTTTTCACTATAATTCACTCTGTATGAGGGACTCTGACAGACTGTTGAAAATTTAAATTTTTTTTCAATTTTTCTTTATTGAACAAAAATATTTACATTTCAAATTTTTAAGCTTAAGACTACAGTGAATATACATATATATGAGTCGTCTCAACAATAGGGGGCCGACGGATGAAAAACTGTCTTACATAGTTGGAGTGTTTACAAGTGAATTATTTACAATATAACGATGTCCTGTCTTAACATCGGGGTGTTCAAATCCGTATGTCAATGATGTTCCTTTGTGTTGGTGGGGGGAGGGGGGGTTGATTTCAGGGTCAACCTCGATGGTATGTTATATCACTGCTGGAGAAGAAGTGATACGGCTCGCAAGCAGAAGATTTTGGGGGGGAAATCTCTTCGTTTAACATGTTGTGTGCATTGAGAAATCGTTGTGCAGAGACTGAGCTCCTTAAGTTCCTGACGATTGGGTTAGAATGGATTTCAGTTTCGCATAACTGCTTCTTGGAAAGTTGCACCAAGAACTGTTGCAGGGGGATGATGCGCGATTTTTCGTAGACCTTCTTGTTGCTATGATGTTTCATCCGGCCCTTGTCAAAAGTGAGACCGGTGCAGATTCGTAGTATCTTCCTTTCGAAGACCGATAGTTTCTCCATGCTGGTCTTGGAGATGCTATACCATACAGCTAGGGAAGTTTTTAGCAGACGAAGAGCTAGAATTGCTGCCCTCATGGCGGCAAATAGGTAGATTAGAATAGGAATACAAGGTTATCGGTCCTGGATGTTAAGGAATCCTACCGAGAGCAACACAGTTGCGAAGCTTGACCGGAAGCTATATTCTGGTACCACGGGAGGTCAGGAGCCCCTGAAACATAGTTTCAGCCTGACCGTGCGGTTGGCCCCCTTGTGGGAGTATCGTGGTGGCTGTGGTTTGTACCCAAATCGCGGGGAGAGTTGGAAGTAGTTAACCGTGCTATATAATCTGATCTGCCCCCAGTTACCTGGGTCAGATAGGGTCAAATGGTTATGGTGAAGTACTTCTGATTCGATGTGGAGTTGCATCCAACCGGGTGCTGTGACCCAAAGAACAGCAGAGGTGTTAGAAAGGCCTCGCTCCTTACCAAGGAGGAGAGACTGTCCCTTAAGACAGAAACTCAGATTGGTACTTGGGATCCCCAAGGCGTTAGTCAGCGTTCTCCTGACTATGGGTGTATGGACCCCGTGGTATTAAGCCTTAACGGCAGGTGATCACGTAAATCCAAATACACACATACCATACAGGGAAACCATACGCTATAATGGGTCGTATGAGCTGCTTGTACATTAATAGCTTCGTCTTCTCGGCAAGTCCGTTCTCACGTCGCATCAATGGGTAGATGCGATGGAAAGCGAAACTGGTTTTTTGAAGGCTCACTTTGGAGTGAGGATTGAACTTCAACCTCTCAGTGAAGTTCACTCCAATATACTTCGCCTTGTCCGTTGTCGTTAGTGCTGTCCCATTGGGTTGCACTACCTTAATGCTTCGGCATTTCTCGGCTGTTCGGGAACCTCGTCGTGTTCGTCTCCGCAGTCATATGAGGACCGATTTTTTGGTATTGATGCGGATGCCCCACTTCTGATAGTAGAAGTAGAGCTTCTCCAATTGTTGTTCGATCCTCCGCGCTGCTATCTGCGGTGACGGCGATGTTGAGTATGTTAACGAGTCGTCCGCGAACAGGCAACAGTTAACAGATGGCGATAATGGTGGTTGGTCTGCGGTGTAGATATTAAACAGTATAGGTCCTGTGCAACGCCTACCTGGATGTTCCTTGTTCTTGATTTGCTTCCTTGTATTTCCACATAGAATCTCCTGGCTTGAAGAGAACTGTGGATGATTGCGATGAAGTTAGAGGTAAATCTCATTAATTTGAGTTTAAAGATGAGACCTTCTATCCAAACCGTGTCGAAGGCCTTCTCAATATCCAAGAACCATGCTACGGTGCCACGACATCGTGATGAAACTTAAAAGGATGCAGAGTCGAGTGTTTTTCCCGGAATCCGAATTGGATGTCTGGGATGATGTTTGACTCCGTGCAGTTTTGCTTAATTTTCTGCACTAACAACCTTTCCAGGATTTTGCTCATATAGCTTAGCAGCGATATTGGTCTGTACCCTGTCACGTTGCCAGCGTCCTCGTTCTTGAGAATTGCAGCAATCTTTGCCACTTTCCATCTGCTTGAGAGAATTTCTCATACTCATACTACTACAAAGGTGCTATCGTGGCGTTCATTCGCTAGCATAAATATGAGAGCACCCCTGTGCGAACGCTCATCACAGTCTCTTGCTGACATTCAAACCGTACGGACGTCCCGCTCCTTACCAACACAGTAATTTTAATTACTAAAAAAACTAAAATATAAAAATCCAAAGCAATTAGTGAGCAATAAACAAGGGGGGCAATAAACAAGGTTTATTGCACTACCCTGAAATAAAGCCAATATAAGTGTGACAAGTGCAAAATCACAAGTGGGATTCCGAGAATGGAAATTGTCACAAAAATGATTGAAGCAATTACTGCTTCAATTAAGGGTCTCTTCCAGGAATTGAGGAGCGCAACAGGACCACTTTTTCCCTCCTTCTTCTTCTTCTTGTGGCGCTACAGTCCGGGGTGGACCTAGGCCTCAACCAACATGCCTCTCCAGCCAGCACGATCTTTCACCAGCTGTCTCCAGTTGCGCACTCCAAGTCAGTTGATGTCCTTCTGCACTTGTGTGCGCCACCTTAGTCTAGGTCGTCCTCTGTTGCATTGTCCCAATGGCTCGGATTCAAAGACTTTTCGGGCCGGAGCAGTGGTGTACATACGCTCTACATGGCCTAGCCATCTTAAGCATTGTATCCGTAGACGCTTGCCCAGGCGCATGTCGCTGTACAGCCCATTGAATTCGTCATTAAATCTTCTCCTCCAGATGCCATCAACGCAAACAGGACCAAAAATCGCACGCAAAGAATAAAAACTCTTATAAAATCTTTTTTGTGGCCCTGAAATGGGTAGTTTTGTTTATGTTCGTCACACATATAATGTATTCAGAAAAAGTTATTTTGAACTTATGTATTTAGTTACTGCCTTGTTTCCTTCACTAACAGCGTGCTTGGCAAGTTCACCAGGCAACAATAAACGTACTGCAGTTTGGATCTCCCGACTGGTAATTGTTGAACGTTTATTATAATGAGCTAAACGTGATGCCTCAGCAGCGATCCTTTCGAAAATATCATTTACGAAACTGTTCATAATGCTCATTGCCTTTGAAGAAATTCCAGTATCTGGATGAACTTGTTTCAACACTTTGTAAATGTAGATGGCGTAACTTTCCTTCCTCTTGCGCTTCTTCTTCTTGTCATTTTTAGTGATATTTTTTTGGGCCTTACCAGCCTTTTTCGCTGCTTTTCCACTAGTCTTAGGAGGCATTTTTATTTTTCTTATTCACTTCAAACACTTTTTCACTATAATTCACTCTGTATGAGGGACTCTGACAGACTGTTGAAAATTTAAATTGTTTTTCAATTTTTCTTTATTGAACAAAAATATTTACATTTCAATTTCTTAAGCTTAAGACTACAGTGAATATACATATATATGTGTCGTCTCAACAATAGCGGGCCGACGGATGAAAAACTGTCTTACATAGTTGGAGTGTTTACAAGTGAATTATTTACAATATAACGATGTCCTGTCTTAACATCGGGGTATTCAAATCCGTGTGTCAATGATGTTCCTTTGTGTTGGTGGGGGAGGGGGGGTAAACCTTCTTGTTGCTATGATGTTTCATCCGGTCCTTGTCAAAGGTGAGACCGGTGCAGATTCGTAGTATCTTCCTTTCGAAGACCGATAGTTTCTCCATGCTGGTCTTGGAGATGCTATACCATACAGGGAAGCCATACGCTATAATGGGTCGTATGAGCTGCTTGTACATTAATAGCTACGTCTTCTCGGCAAGTCCGTTCTCACGTCGCATCAATGGGCAGATGCGATGGAAAGCGAAACTGGTTTTTTGAAGGGTCACTTTGGAGTGAGGATTGAACTTCAACCTCTCAGTGAAGTTGCCGTTAGTCCCGTTGGGTAGCACTACCTTAATGCTCCGGCATTTTCCGGCTGTTCGGGAACCTCGTTGTCTTGGTCTCCGCAGACACATGAGGACCGATTTATTGGTATTGATGCGGATGCCCCACTTCTGATAGTAGAAGTAGAGCTTCTCCAATTGTTGTTCGATCCTCCGCGCTGCTATCTGCGGTGACGGCGATGTTGAGTATGTTAACGAGTCATCCGCGTACAGGCAACAGTTAACAGATGGCGATAATGGTGGTTGGTCTGCGGTGTAGATATTAAACAGTATAGGTCCCAGTCGCGATCCCTGTGCAACGCCTACCTGGATGTTCCTTGTTCTTGATTTGCTTCCTTCTATTTCCACATAGAATCTCCTGGCTTGAAGAAAACTGTGGATGATTGCGATGAGGTTGGAGGTAAATCTCATTAATTTGACTTTAAAGATGAGACCCTCTATCCAAACCGTGTCGAAGGCCTTCTCAATATCCAAGAAGCATGCCACGATGACTTGGTGATTGTTCAAACCAGCCACGACATCGTGATGAAACTTCATCAAAGGATGCAGAGTCGAGTGTTTTTCCCGGAATCCGAATTGGATGTCTGGGATGATGTTCGACTTCGTGCAGTGTTGCTTAATTTTCTGCACTAGCAACCTTTCCAGGATTTTGCTCATATTGCTTAGCAGCGATATGGGTCTGTATCCTGTCACGTTGCCAGCCTCCTCTTTCTTGGGAATTGCAACAATCTTTCCCACTTTCCATCTGCTTGGGAAGTAGAAGTTGTTGATGCAATTGTTGATGATGATAGTCAGGAGTAACATCACGATGTGTGGCATCCGCTTAAGGACGAAGCTGGAAATTTTGTCCGGTCCAGCCGATTTCTTTGCCGCACTTCCATGGATGATTTCCTCGATTTCTTCTGCTGTTGCAAGTTCCTGGTTGTCCGTCGGGTCATCAGCTGGGTTGTCTTCGCTGAAGTTGACTGTAGGGGCATATGGGTGGTGGATGCTGCTCACGTAGTCTCTCACTTCTGCCACGAAGTTCTGATCTGCCGGAGGCTTGGGCTTGAAACTGCTCTCGAAATGAGATGCAAAAGCTTCTGCTTCCTCCTCTGGGGTGGTCGCATCTACTCCGTTTGTCTTTATTATTGGTGGCAATTTCTTCCACTTTCCGATGATCTCGTTGATTTTTTTGAAGGTATCTGGTCCCGGCCGTATTGCTTTCAGTTTATTTTTCAAAACCGTGTTATGGTGGTGTTGAACCGCATTACGAAACATTTTCTCAAATACCCTTCACTATTATTCATTAACTCATACTACTACAAAGGTGCTATTGTGGCGTCCATTCGCTAGCATAGATATGAGAGCACCCCTGTGCGAACGCTCATCACAGTCTCTCGCTGACATTCAAACCGTACGGACGTGCCGCTCCTTACAAACACTGTAATTTGAATAACTAAAAAAACTAAAATATAAAAAACCCAAAGCAATTAGAGGGCAATAAACATGGTTTAATGCATGCAACAAGGTTTATTGCACTACCCTGAAGTAAAGCCAATATAAGTTTGACAAGTGCAAGTCACAAGTGGGATTCTGAGAATGGAAATTGACCCAAAAATTATTGAAGCAATTGCTGCTTCAATTAAAGGTCTCTTCCAGGAATTGAGGAGCCCAACAGGACCACTTTTTCCCTCCTTAGCGAGGGAAATCCTGAAGGAAGTTGCCCAAGAAGAGGAACACACCCTGAACCCAGAAACAAATGAAGACCCAAGAAAACAACCATTGCCAAAAGAACAGTCAACCAATGTGCAGAAAAGTACATCTCCCGAACCAGGACATAAGAGGCTATGTAACGACACGACCGAAGAAAAGGAAGAAGCCTAGGATAGTAGCAGTCTATCCAACAATGGATGACGAAACCTTCACACCTGTGAAACCAGTCAGGCCCAAAAAGAAAAAGACACTAGCGGAACCAACACAGCCACAAACAGCAACATCCATCCCAACCACAATAGAGGAAACTTTGCCAACAACCATCAACAGGACCTCCGCAATGCCCCCATCACTTGCTTTTCGGCCAATGTAGACGAAATACAACGGTACGCTAGGGCCAATAAAGTTACTTCAACAATCAAGAACCTAAATACCGGGAAACCCGTCATTAATGTGAAGACACGCGAAGAATTCCAGCTAATGAAGGAATTCCTGAAGGAAAGGTGCATCAAACACTTCACCTATACGCCAAAAGCCGATAGGAAGAACATCCTAGTGGTTAAAGGTATACACTCCTCGTATACCGATGAGGAGATCAAAGAGGAACTCAAAAAAGAAGGTATCCCAGCCATTAAAGTATCGGCGATGAAATCGACAAAGGGAACCGACATGAGGTTCAACTGCCACTTTGTGGAAGTTGAAAAACCAAGCCAACGGTGGAGATTATTAAAAAGACACTGATCTTTAATCGGCGCGTCCACTGGGAACAGTTCAAAAACAAGGACATCGGGCAATGTAAAAATTGCCAGTGGTATGGACATTCCGCGACAAACTGCGGAATGCCATACGTATGCGTTAAGTGCAACGCAAAGCACGGGCCTGGAGAGTGGAAGAGGAAGGAAAGCACAGGACCAGAAGTGTACTGTGCAAACTGCAAAACCAACGGACACCTTGCAAATTATAAGGGTTGTCCCGTCTACAAGGCAAAGATAGCAGATTTGGCGAGGCTCAACGCAACTAGCAAATCCACTGTTGCTCGAAAGGAGCAACCTACACAACCAAAGCCATCCAAAGCGAATCAACCAAGAGGGACGACAGAAAGAAACACTAAGGACATTAACCTTGAAGAGGAAATGTTTAACACCTTCGGTAAAGACCTCCCGTCGCTCATGATCAAAGCTAAAAGCGCTATACCGAAAGGATATAGCAATTTGAGCACGAAAGAAAAGTCCGCGACACTAGCCGCATTCTTGTTCAAATTATGCGTTTAAAAACACTGCGCATAATCGCGTACAATGTTAATTCATTGTACGCGTTAGTCAGGCGATCTGCCTTTAGTCTTTTCCTAAAAGCAAACAAACCAGACATTAGCGAAACCTGTCTCAAGCATCGAAATAACGTATCTTTCGAAGGTTATTCTCTTTTCAGATCCGACAGTGTCGAAGGGAAACGGGGTACATCCGTCCTCAGTAAGATGAATATCGCTGCCAAATAAGTCGTTATCCCGGAGCTGATACCTATTGCCTTATAGGGGGAGACTTCAGCGCACGGCACACAATGTGGATGGACACAGAAGTTGACAGGACGGGGAACATCATGGTGGTGCCGAAAGGCATTCCTTGACTTATTAGTATCAAATCTGGCCCAGTTGTATTTTTCTTAGGTTCAGTTTGTTATGATTTTTTTTTGTGTGTCCTTAGTTGTCTGGCTGGGGGAAATTCATCTACATCATCTGCTTCTATCCTTGGTTTTCTCCTTTTTTTGGCGGTGTCTTTAGGCGCCCCTTTTGACCTGAAGTTGTTGGAGGTTGTTTTGCTTTTCAGATCGTCCATTGTTCCCGCGTCTTGGGTGTTTTCTTCCTGCATAACTTCCTTAAATATATCCCTCGTTAAGGAGGGAAATAGTTGTCCCGTGGTTCCTCAGAGACCCTTTATTGAAGCATCGATTCAATAACTTTTAGTCCATTTCTATGGTTAAAGTACCAGCACTTGGGCCCTGCCTTGTTTTCTTTATAATTGCTCACTTATTGCTTTGCGGGTTGCTTAGTAACCACAAAAACTCTGGCCCGTTCACGAGCGATAAATCCGTTTGGGTTGAATATCAAAGAGAGACTGTCGTGGGGAATCTTAGATTGCCACTTATATCCGCATTGATATAAATGTAACCAGACCAAAACAGAAACTAAACTATTAATATTACGATTCTGCATAGGATTTAAAAAGAAATGCATTTGACATTGCAAAAGTTTCTAGAGTTTAAGCATTTAACCTTTTACAGTGTCTGTCAACTCTTTCTTGCAATGTTCTGTTTCTTTTTGACAACAATTGAATACATTTAATTTGACTGTCCATGACTATGTGTATAAAACCTCCCGCTGCAATATATGGCACGATTGTGTTTCTAACAAAGGCGGAAATGCAATTGCAAAAAATGCATATTCCGAAAAGTCGATGAAGATATAAATGCACAAAAACATTTAGTATTAGAAGCCGAAAATGTAATCAGGTATCATTTGGAATGGTTAAAGAAGGATCTAATTAAATAAGAGATATTAAATCAATGACCTCTACTGATCGATAAGCAGTTCCATGATTCCTATTAACTTGAATTTAGCCACTGTGCATTTTGTGTAAACATATACAAGATATGAATTTCTTCTTCTTGTTGTGGCGCTACAGTCCGGGGGGGACCTGGGCCTCAACCAACATGCCTCTCCAGCCAGCACGATCTTTCACCAGCTGTCTCCAGTTGCACACTCCAAGTCAGTTGAGGTCCTTCTGCACTTGTGTGCGCCACCTTAGTCTAGGTCGTCCTCTGTTGCATTGTCCCAATGGCTCGGATGCAAAGACTCTACATGGCCTAGCCATCTTAAGCATTGTATCCGTAGACGCTTGACCAGGCGCATGTCTCTGTACAGCCCATAGAGTTCGTCGTTAAATCTTCTCCTCCAGATGCCATCAACGCAAACAGGACCAAAAATCGCACACAAAACTTTTCTCTCGAAAAGACTAAAGGCTTCCTCATCCGCCTTTGCTAACGTCCAAATTTCCGCTCCACAAAGTAGGACCGGGATGATCAGACTGTTATGATTATGAGTTTGATTTCGTTACTGATGTTGTTGTTTCTGTTTACCGCGAAGGTAGACGATGTCCTTGACTACCTCCATGTTTCTGCTGCCTAGTGTGACGCTCTGTCCGAGAGGTTGACGTTGTGTGTGCTTCCTTGGTGGCAGCATGTTTTGCCCTCATTTACCGCCAGACTCATTTTAGCTGCTTCCGCTTTCATGCTAACAAACGCCTAATTGACGGCTCGCTGTGTTCGTCCAATCACATCAATGTCATCAACTTAAGCTAACAATTGAACTGACTTCTGGAAGATCGTGCCTCTGGTGTTGACTTGTGGGTTACGCACGATCTTCTCGAGTATGATGTTAAAAAAGTTAATTGACAGTGCGTCGCCTTGTCTAAAACCTTTTTTGACATAGAAGGTCTCGGAGGAGCGAGAGTTCTCCATCGTCTTGCTACACAATCTGACGAGTTTGGTAGGAATGCGGCTTTGAAATCGACGAATAGGTGGTGAGTGTCAATTTGCATTTCTTGGGTCTTTTCCAAAATCTGCCGTAATGTGAAGATCTGGTCTATAGTAGACTTTCCTGGCCTGAAACCACACTGGTAGGGACCTATCAGGTCATGGACAAACGGTTTTAGACGCTCACACAATACCTGTTACAACTGAAACAATATGTTTTGAATTTCAAGAACATTGGTATACTCGAACAAGATTTGAGCATTTGTTTAGCAACAAAACAATCAAATCAAAGCAAATCTGAAATATTTCATGAAATGTTAACAAAATAAAGTGGGTAACATGTTAGCTGAAACAACATTCAGAACTACCGCAATAGATATAGTTCCAGGACCGATATAGTTCCCGGACCGATATAGTTCCAGGACCGATGTAGTACCTGGACCTAAATAGTTTCCGGACCTATAAAGTTCCAGGACCAATATAGTTCCTGGACCGATAAAGTTCCGGACATAGTTCCGGAACTATGCACTATTAGTTCCATCAGCATATTCAGGCTCAAAAACGTATTAGTCTCCGGAACAATATTGTAAGGAGGAGAAGGAATATGTTGGAAGTATTATCTTTTCTCGCTCTTCTTTTCGCACCGCAATATACAGTGTTTGACGTAAGGTTGATGGTGTACATCATACAAAGAATTCAAAGAAATACACAAGAAAATATGCGACTGATACATGTGTCTAAAATATATTTTTTGAGTTGGGTGATATTTCAATTCACAGATTCACGATGTATCTGTAATGTTTGAGCTACCGAACTTGTCGGAACTATCGGACATGTGATCAATCTGGTTGACGATTGATTGATCAGGAGATCGCCAGGTCCCTTTGTGAATGTCCAAGTGTGGGAACCGCGTGCTAGCCAAAGAAAGGTTCAGCCTGAGTCCGTCTCCGGACGTGTTGTTGTGCAGGCTATGTTTACCGATGACTCCAGCAAAGATGTCCTCCTTTCCCAGCTGAGCGCTGAAATCTCCTAGAACGATCTTGGTGTCGTAGCTGGGGCATCAATCGTATGTTCTTTCTAGGAGATCATAGAAGTCATCCTTCTCCTCTATCGGGGCATGAGCGCAAATCACGCTGATGTTCCCGAATTTAGTCTTGATGCGGGTTGTCATGAGGCGTTCGCTGACGGGGTCGTAGCTCAAGACTTTTTGCCTAAGTCTGCCTCGAACAACAAATCCGCATCCAAATAAGCACTGCCTTCTCTCTCTATAGCAATTGCTGTAGTAGATATCGCAGTTCTTCATCGTTTTATGCCAGGCCCATCCCATCGCACTTCCTGGATGACGGTAATGTCTGCCTCGTAGCAATCAAGGGCCTCCGTAAGTTGTTCGGCCTCACATTTCACGTGCAGAACCGAAAATCATTGTCCTTATAACGTTTGTTTTGGTCATCAACAGTTGGTCCTACATTATCCGAGGCATTTCGGCGTTTCTATATTATTTTTTACGTTGTGAGGAAGGTAACCTCACTCACAACTCAGACTGGTAGGCCAGGCCCATTATTTAAGCCTTCGGGCAGAAGGGCTCGCTGCATACATTGGTTTACCATACAACAGGTGTTGTGATGGCTATCCAGAGGGCGCCGCGTGATAACTTTACTGACCACTTTACTGGTTTGAAGAGAAAAATATTAAATTTCGAATTTGAGTAAATGGACGATCTTTCTATAACGACTTTACTGTACATTAAAATGCTTCTGCAATAAGTGTAAGAAAATCTATATATATCATCTCAATTATTACCCGGTGTCAACTCTTCAAATTTATGTTCCTAATTTTTGGATAGTTACAATTTAGAAATTCAATTTTGACAATTTGATCCGTATATATATATATATATATTTCATTGTATTGTAATGTAATGCGTCATTTACAAGTAGAGCGTAATTTGATGTCGATCGAAACCAGGAGAACAGAATATTTCAGGAAACAATTAAAAAATACGATATTAAAGCAAAAAATAAATAAAGTACAAAAACGGCAATAAAAACCAAACTTTTAAATGAATCGACGAAAGACCAAAGTAAGTATTTTACAGAAGCAAAAATAAATATAATTTCGGAGTTAATAAAAATGTTTTTTTATTGAATAAAATCCTCTCCCTCTACTATTGTAACTAGACTAAGGAATAGATAGAAACTATTCAGGCTGGAGCTGTGCTTTCCAAACAGCTCTACATTGATAATGTGCCCTCCAGCCGCCGTACAGATTACAAACTCATACGGCATATTTTTTTTATCGAAGATACCACACACTTACCTATCCAGCAAAACCTGTTTTCATATTAGAGGTCGTTAAGGGCTCAGTTTCCATCGTTACTCGCGCTGCATAGCTTTTTTCTGTCCATTTTTTCAAACGCAGTTTTGAAGATTTGCACACTTTAGAGTTTGTCCTGACCCCAATGGACCCAGATGGCGGGGAAGATCATATAAGCAATGATTACTATCATAATAAAACAGGTATTTGCCCATCTTCGCCTGAAAAAAACGTGTATTTAGGTCGTTATCGCCATGAAAAAGTCTGAAGAAATGATTAAACGTTTGAGGTTGTGACCGCCGTCATAATCAGTTTGCTTAAAGGCTTATTGACGTAAGTATCGTCCGAAGAAAAAGCGACCACATAGGCTCAGTTTATGATGTTGTTTGTTAGTTTAATTTACATCCAAAAAACAAAAAATAAGAAAGCAGTGCCAGTGACTTAAAATTTCGTATGAACAGTGGCTCACAAGTCAAATCGGACTTCTGTTTGTTGATTTGGCTTGAGAGCCACTGTATGCTTGATATGGGAAGTCAGGACAAATGCAATTAGAACGTCTTGGCGATAAATTCTTACACACTGTGAATTCACACATGGTTTTTAAGTAACACCAGAGGGTAACTTTTCTGAATATCAACTAAAACAACTAAAATAAATTTTCCCTCCACACAACTTTTATTTTCAACCACAGATTTATTATCATATCTTTAAGATTGTTTACTAAAACCGTTTATAAAAGAATCTCGTATTTATCTTCGAATTCTTTTCCACAGTTTCTGTAAATTTACTTGTCCAGCAAGAACCAGCAAGTCAAAGTTTTTCAAATACCATGATATATTGTAGTATATATGCATCTTTCTATTTTTGTCTAAAAATGATTTATAAAACTTGCTCATTTTATCAGATGATATTTCCTCTATTCCAGCTTTATTATGTAATTTAATGAAATCCATTTTTTCCTATAAAAAAAGAAGTTATTATATTACATACAGACCTACTGTGGTACATGCAAGTTTAGTTTGACAAAGTATTTTTTGACATAGTAAAATTTTAAAGCTTAAACATCTTAACAAGAGATTGCCTTTAGTCATTCTGCTTAATTTATGTAAGTTCTTATTTATTCTATAAGCACAATAACTTCATAAATATATTTCTGATTCTTGCTCGCGGCTGATTTTTATCAATTTATGATAAAATACTTTGCTTATTAGTAGATATTCCGGAATTCCAAATTAAGCAGCTGCAAAACTGCAGAAAGTATTGATTACAACATAACTGAGCTTTAAATGTTTCCTTCTTTGCCAAGAAATTTTATGAGAAACTGTTTGTAGGTGAAAAAATCACACTTACGTCATAGAACCTCTTATTGTGTTTGGCCCAAAATTCTTGGTTCCATGTTTCAACTTCTTTCTGTTTCATCCGAAGCTCATATGCTAAAGGTGTTTCATCCTTTGGTATGCATCGAACGTATGGTCTCAAATTTGAATCTTTGTCTGGAGGACCAATATAATCGTTTGTTACTTCATGTGGTTCAGGCTTTTCCCCTAGTCCAATTGGGTTTTGGCGATTTATATTTGAAAACTAGAAATAGTATGAATGTATTTACGGAACTTAACTGTTACGATATTCAGAATTACACTTCGAAATACTCGAAATGGCTTACTTCCAGAACTGAGCAACACATTCATGGTTACTTTATTTACTTTTGCTCCACAAGTCTGACAGATGTCATAACATGCTTTCAGGTTTGTTTGCGTTTTTTAATGTACCAAAAAACAAACAAATTCTTGTTTTCTTACACCAAATATTATAAAGTTCATTGCACAAAAGAAATTTTGTAAGAGTCAAAATCTTTCTCTAACAGTTTGCTGCCGGGGGGATCTATTAAAAAACTAGATTAAATGAAATCCAAAAATGAAAGACGAGGAAGGTGTGATATATTCTACTTTTTGGACTAGCAATAATTGCAAATAACATAAGATTAAATTAATTCAGCGGTCATTAAAACAAGCCAACCCTAACTGGCTGTCAGATCTAAGAGATGGTTCGCGTACGACTTTTCCCATTACTCAAAAAACAATCTATGAACACAAATCCTATTCGTGTACAATTACAACCTAGCAATATCACGCAAAAGAGAGGTCTATTGAGAGTCATTAAGCGTTGAACCTTAGTTGCTAACAGAAAAGAAGAATTTGACAAATGAAAATTGTAAATCTGTATATGAACAAATACATTTATTGTGAATAAGTTGCTATATCCGAGCAAAATCATTATATTAATGTCAATACTTTGCACATATTTCACAATAATATATAAATACTCAACTCAAATATGATATTGAATTGTTGCTGTCAATTTTTTCGTAGAATCTGCCTATTGAAAATAAAAAAAAACCCTTACAATTCATATATCTAATGGCAGTTTACATATAATTCTGTGAATTTCTACGAAAAGTCGATTCAGAAGTTTCGGCGGGGTTAGGAGAAATATTTAGCCAACTCCCTCGTCACCCGCCATTGAATTCATTTTGACAGCGTTTTTAAAACATTTCCCCTCCTGAACAGCTGATTCACAGCCATGGTGTTTTTTGTTTTTAAATGATAACACGTGTGAACTGCCTTTACGGTGGATCTCCTCACTCTTCAACCTGTTAGAAGGAGAGGGCATATAAATCAAAAAATTAAAAGAGAGAAGGTATAGTTTTTTCCAACACAAAGTAATGATTGCCTATAGCCGCGTCCGGAAATAATGTTTGTAAGGCAGTAGTTGCATCAGACTTTTTATGAATTATAATATTAATGCTAAGTTATTAAATAATATCAATCAAATGCTGTAAAATTATCCTTTACTACAAATAAATCCTATTTAACGTTTCTATTACACTAACTTTCGAAAACAATTTGCAATTACACAAAATGGCTGGGCAATTTACGAGTGTTTGGCAATATTAAAAGCAAAAATTGCCGATTTTGGAGGGGAAACGTATAAAATATAACAATAAAACAAAGTAATGGAAAATTTAGTAGACAATATATTTCAAATTTATTTTCTTATTAAAACCCTCTTACAACCCAATTTTTATTATTAAAAAAGAGCTTACAAATTTCCCTTCTAATACTTTAATGTAAATAATGAACAATGTCAAGCGGCTGTCAAATCAGTTATCTCCCGTGACGTCAGCAGAGCAGCATATGAGAAAAAAGCAGAGACCAATAGGGAGACAGTCAACTCCCTCGTCTCCCGCCCTAGAATTCATTTTGACAGCGTTTTTTATAACATTTCCCCTCCTGAACAGCTGATTCACAGACATGATATTTTTTTGTTTTTAAATGAGAATACGTGTGAGCTGCCTATATGGTGGATCTCCTCACTCTTCAAACTGTTAGAAGGAGGGGGCACATAAATCAAAAAATTAGAAGAGAGAAGGTATAGTGTTTTCCAACGCAAAGTAATGGTTGACGATAGCTGCGTCCAGGAATGATGTTTGTAAGGCAGAAGTTGCATCACAAAAACAATATACTGAAAAAATTTATGATTATATCAAGAACAAAATAAGTAAATAAAATTAGTTTAAACGCAAAAATTTTCTTAATAGTTCTTATGAACTATTGAAAATTACAAAACACTGAATAACAGCTACTGATTTTAAACACTAAAACCCGTTTTGTATACATATGCATCAATGTTATAACTATTGTAATATTATGTCTGAAATCGTTTTTGTTCTTATCGCCTGAAATAATACTCAAAAGGTATCTTGAATTTGTAAATACGTTCTCATTTTGAAGCGACTTAATTGTTTTAAGTATATATAATGTGTTACAATTGTCTTATATCTTCGCTCTGTGTTATATTAGACAAAGACGTTTCGCAAAATATATTCGTTTTATTTTTATTGTTGTTATTTTCATTGCACGAAATATGTTTAATATTTGTTTTTGTGTTAGGTTTCATTGTTTTTATTGATTTCAACACCGTTCATATTGAATTGATGTCTTTTGGACAATAATATATATTAATTATAATACGCGTAACTCGGAACATCAATTGATAGTAAATCTTTCCCAAATGTGCGACTTTTCAGCACGACTTACTCTCCTGTTTTTCTACATATTTCATACGTTATTATAAATATAAATGCTATCGGATTATCAATTTATTAAAAATAAATTCTTTTAAAGTTTCGGTTACACTTACTTGCGTAAAAAATTTGCAGTTGATTTTCTGAACACGTTCACGAACAGTTGACAATTTACGAGTGTTTGACACTATTGAAGGCAAAAATTGACAAATCAGACGCCATCTTTTCAATTTTGGAGGGGAAACGTAAATATGTGTGAGTAAAGTGAGACAATGTTCGATGATACGTAAATAACTTTCAGAATTTGAGGTTATGTCCGGGCTATGTTTACTAAAATACGTAAATAACAGTCAAACGGTCGATGGACAAAGGGGAAATCAGCTGTTTGATCAGCTGTTCAGTCGACCATCTCCTTCCTTATTGGTTTCTGGAAAAAAGTACATGCTATACGAATTTCTGTAGACAAATCAATTGGAACAGACCCAATATCTGTTCGATTCAGATGTGCATAATTTTTTTATCTTTCCGTTGTTTTTGTTCTTACTTACTTTGAATTTAAATAAAATAGAGATAAGGAAAATTCAAATTGTATACCAAATAACTTTTTTTAGTTTTTAAGTTTCACCAGTTTTAATATTTTATTTTATGCTTTGGATTATGGTACCAGTTTTAATATTTTATTTTATGCTTTGGATTATGGTTCTACTTAGCAGCGGCCGCGTTAAAGGACTGTTCATGGACCGGCACTTGTTCCGGCGGCAATGCTTGCAAAGATGTTCTTATAAGCAAAGTACAGGTGTGAGCGTCTCGCCGTCGTTTGGGTCTGCGCTGAGTGGGGATGAGTTGAGGATCGCCTTCACCTCGGAGGACGGTTTGCAGCTCCTCGCTTGTGAGAAGCGCGTTCTACGTGATTTGTTGCAGAAGTCCCTTGGCTGACTTCACCGCCACTTTCCATAGACCGCGAAAATTAAGGGACTTCGGTGGTATGAAGCTGAACCCTTCCTCTCCTGCTACTGCTACTGGCATACTGCTTCTCGCACGCACTAACTTCCTCTAGCTTCTGTTGAGCTCCCACGAAGTTCATCCCTTTGTCACAGTGGACTGTCTGCGGAATTCCTCGTCGGGCGATGAAGCTTTGATAAAGGTAGTATTTTTTGTTGGTAGAAGCGGAAACTTTGTCGTCGTACTCAATCGGTGCTTGAAAAAGGCGACCACTCACACAAAGTAGGGTAAATATTGCACATTTACTTACTTCGAATTCATGCAGAAACGGAATGAGTTTTTACATGTTCGATGGAAGCGCAACTTTGCGTTTTAACTTACGAATTTCTTCTTCGAATTCGTAATGTTGAACAATCTCTATTAGTTTTAGAAAAGCTTTTGCCGTAGGTACCTGTATATGAAATTTTCGGCTTTGCAAAATTTCTTACTAACTTTGCATGTGACGAAACTTTGTCGATTATTTCCATCTCGATTTTTTGAGATTTCTCGACAGCTATTAAAACACATTTCGTTTTTCGTTTTCCCAGTACCTCATCACTCAGCATTGACTGGCCCGTAGAAGCTGTGGCCTCATGAACCAAATGGAACTATACAGTTCGACCACATTGCAACCTCTAGAAACTGTATCCGCAGGATTTTGTTTTGTAGAGACATGACTCCATGAGCATCTTTGCGTCCACTCTTGGATTTTTGCAACCCAAAATGCCACAAAGGTTGCGAGTGTTGATGTATGAGTCCTTAGCCAATGTAGCGTTATTTTGGAATCTGTCCGGAATATATATTGTTCTACTTGGAGATTCAACATTGCCGATACTCTCATCCATAATTTGGACTGAGTATGAGCTGTGCAAAACTCCAATCGCGGAACTGATTAAGTTTTTAAAGGGGCCATTTTTTGATTTTGTTGTTAGCAGCGTCAACTTGACACCTGGAAATTTCGCGTTAGAATGTGTATTCACAAGCCGTGGTATAAAAATGGCGCAAAGTTGAGTTAAATTCAGTTTGAAGCTCTGTCAACTCGTATCAAGCCGCAATGGACAATGGTAGAGTAATCCGAAAGAATCAAACAACCGTGAAGAAGCAGATAAAATGTTCCTTTTCGTCTCTGATAGAGGATCGAAGTTGTTCTTAAGGCTGAACCTGAAAACATCTTTTTCTAGTTGCTATTGTATTTCAAGTGTTTTTGTGGAATCTAGCTCATTGAAGCTGATTTCCTTTTGAACTATTAGCCTCGTAAAACTGTTAGCACGTATGCATGGCACTGCTGCTTATATGACAACACCGTTTCGTTCAGCAGAGACTATGTTCACGATATTCTGCAAGTGTCATATTTTTGAACTCCTATTTTTTTGTACGATTCATGGAAATACGTAAACGGAAATAAAACCAATAATTGATTCAAAAGAATCCTTTTAACTGGACAGGTGAATCAGTAATGGCACACGCAAGACCAGTAGTCGAATATCATCCTGCCCATTGGATCAGCGGAACTTAAACTGGTCAGGGGATGTGAGACAGCGCGGGATGTATGGCTTAGATTAGAAAGTACCTTCCAGTCAAAGGGTCCTGCGAGGAAGGCTACGCTCTTCAAACAACAAACTCTCAAACGAATGCACGAGTGAGTGCAGTGAATGGATTTTTCGACACTGTGGATAAGCTGAGTGACATGAATGTAAAAATTAATTCAGACCTACTTGCAATTATGCTCCTTTAAAGTTTACCATCAAGCTTCTTCAAGAGTCGACTTACCTTCCCCGGAAACGTTGCGTATAAAAATATTGGAGGAATCCAAAGCAGGGAAGAATAATTCACATAGCGATGTGTCAAACGCTATGGTTGCTGGAAAATTCCATCAAAAACATCGTGCAAATTAAACCAAAAAATTCCGATGATAATGCATATGTGACTTGTTGTCGTTGCAAAAAGACAAGACACATAAGGTCGGAATGTCCATCGGAATGATACAGAATGCATCTGTCCATAAACACGACAAAATAAACTTCGGAAACATATTATATCTAACGATGCGAATAGTGTCTACACCGTGGCTGTTCTACGCACATATGTAAGAATCCTAATAGTTTCTTGGACATGGAAGAAGTCACCGCAGAAATATTGAATTTGGCCAGCCGTGCTTCAACAGACATAGGCAAGAGATAAAGCAATGCTGGAGACTCACGAATACGACACAAGTAGGAAAGTCGAATTGGCAGACAATTTTATTCGTCCCAGATCTACGTACAAATCTACTGTCAATAGGAAAAATAACGAACAATGGCTGCCGAGATATCTTCGAACAAAAACATGCAAAAGTTTTTGATTCAAAAGAAAATGCTGTTCTCACAGCGAAGAGAGAAGACGGACTGTATTTCGTTCACTCCAGTAATGAAAAGTGCATGATATGAAGCGATTACAAAGAACACAACATGAATTACTCAATTCAGATTTGGTATCGACGTATGGGTCATTTAAGCACGAAAGATATATATGTGCGAAGCTGCTTGATAGCACACCATAGTTGGTATGAAAATCCATGAAATTTGTCTGTGATACATGCATTCAAGGATTAGTCATTTTCCAAAACAATAAAGGCGGAAATCCAAGCACTTGGAAATATTACATTCCGATGTCTGTGGACCAATGCCGGCGGAATCACTCGGCATAGCACCTTAATAGAGCCCTTCCAAAGCTCTAAACGGAAAAACACTATACGAAATGATCCCGCCAGACGTGGGCAACTTTCGAGAATTCGGATGCAAAATTTTTATTCTGGAAATAATACCTCATAAGGGAAAATTCGATACCAGGTTAAGAAAAGGTACATTTTTCGGATACTCTAAGAAAAATAAAGGATACAGAGTTTTCATACCAAGTGAGCATCGAGTGGAATTGTCACGAGATGTTAAACTTTTAGAAAGCACTGAAGATAAAAATCTGGATAAATTTATCTGTGTTAGAGACAGATGTGGAAAATGACGAAGAAAACTGTGGAAGTTGGAGGTTTGTATCTTTGGATTCTGATAAATATGAACGTGACCCATTGGCAGAAAGTCAAAGCCAATGTACGGAAAGTGAACAAGATCCACTCGTGATGATGGTTCTCAAGTTGCGGAAACTTCTGATAAGCAAACTTCGTGGTAGACCACCCAAAATTAAAACAGGTCTTCCTGTCGTCCAAGGAAGCTTCGGGATACGTACAGCTTGCATTTCTGGAATATAGCTGAGGAAGATATCGATTCAGCTCTCAGGACCGGATGCACGTGAGTGGTACGATGCTATGGTAGCAGAGCTGAAGTTCATAATTCAGGCTGGAAGGTGGGAGCTTGCCAACCTCTCTGAAACTAAAACAAACAAAGGCGAGGATAGTTGCTAGAGGCTTCGCACAACGACGCATTCTGGACAAGGCAAGAAAAATGCTATCAGAACTTCAGAGTGGTAATAAGGTACGTCTATTGAAAAAGGTTCTTTACGGTTTACCGGCCGGACTCGGAGCTTAAACGCTTGGGATTGAGTCGAAGCGTGTATTTCCAAGTTTCAGGGGGAGACAGAATGATGTTACTTGTCTACGTTGACGACATTTTGGCAATATCCAAAAATTCAGAAAAAATAAATCGCTTTAAAGAAGAAGTGAAAAATTCGTTCAAAATCAAGGACTTAGGTGCAGTTCAGTGCTGTCTTGTGACTAAATTCGTGAAGCGAGAGGATGTGCTGTGTGTTGTGTATTTTGTGTGTTTTGGTATGTCAGACTGCAAACCAGTATCAACCCCAATATCAGCAAAACAGCGTCAACTACCTTGGACGAAGACACGGAAAAGATTCCTTACTGGGAACTTGTAGGATCCTTAATGTATATCGCAATGGAAAACCGTCCGTACATAGCATACGCGGTAAGCTACTTAAGCCAGTTCAACGACAAGCGAAACGCATTCTTCGATATCTACAGGAATCAAAAAATATCGGAATCATTTATTCTTCAACAAAAAATGGTTTAATGGTATTGGTCGATTCGGATCGGGGAAGCTGTAGGGTTGATCACAGGTCATCCGTACAGGTGCACCAACGGTTTAATGGTAATGGTCATCCTAGCTGGAGGAGCAATCACATGGGAGGCACGAAAGCAAAGGACCGTCGCTCTATCGTCGACAGAAGCGGAGTACATGAGTTTATCTGAATCCGTTAAAGAAGGTATTTATCTACAACGATTTCTTAGAGAATTGGGGCTTGGGTCTCTTGTAAGCAAAGTTCAAATATTCTGCGACAACATGGAAGCTCAGAAGATAGCATCTAAGCCCATTCTTTCATCGAACACATCGACGTTCGATACCATTTTGTGCGACAAGCTCTACGTAATAATAAAATTTGCTTACGATACCTACCAACAGAAGAAATGGGAGTAGATGTACTTACTAAAGGTCTCCCTGTACCCAAGCACAGGAAGTCTCTTAAGATCATCGGACCCTTACCCTTAGTATGTATGCTTTTCACTGTTGCATATATGACAACGCCGTTTCGTTCAGCAGTGTCATATAAGGTTGTCGAATATCCGCTCTTTTGCTCTTCATGCAATGCTTCATAAAAAGTGTTATGTTTCTCTAGCGGACTTGCCTTTAACGAAGGAAAACTTTAAAATAGCGCGAATTTCCGCGTTAGTGAACTCCATGTTTACATATAACTATTGAACGCAATATCCAAACTAATCATGCATAGCGTCGTTTTGTAGGTTATGTCAAGACCTTTCGGTTTGCACATAGCCGAAAAATTCAAAAGTCAAAATGGCGGAAGGAAGATTTTTGACAACCTTGTATTTTTAAACCCCTATATTTTTGTATTTGTATTCCACGACTTTTCTCGGTTGGATGTTTTGTGAATTAACTACTTTTGCTCTCTCTCTTAATCAAGTTATATTTGTGCTTGAAGAATCTAATTTCTCGTAGGTTCTTTTGGTCATAAGGTAGCAAATGAAACAAGTTTTGTAAGTTTTGGGTTGTGAACAAAATGCTTTTCATACATTTATTGCTCTGGCGTCATATTTTCGTTTGAGTCTCCAGGACTTCTAATGACCGCAATTTTACCATACCATACTATTTTGTGTTGTTATTTTGATACTTTCAATATTTTCCGCATACTATCCGCTTTTGTGGCCGCCGTAGCGTATTGGGTAGAGTGCGACACTCACACGCCGAAGTTCTGGGTTCCCAGCTAAACACCTCACATTTTGCCCGCCACCACCTCTTTCGAGCTGCTGACAACATTCAAGGAGTAATAACTGTCTAAGACAATTTCTTAAAATTTCGCCGTTCGGAGTCGGCAAAAAACTGTAGGTCCCTGCTACTGAGAGAACAGTAGAGCCCACAATACAAGTGGTTGATGAGCAAGCTAGACCCTGGTCCCCTGTGGACTGTCGCGTCATACAATTATTATTTTTTTTTATTTATTTTATTTTATTTTATTCAGTAGCGTAATCAATACTGTATACATGTAGTAGATGATTTGTTTAGAGATATAAAACATTTTTCCTTTACAACTAAGAATTTATAGGATTATTAATCAAAACAGCATGAGATTAAGTATGAATAACAGTAAAGGGAAAGCTACAAGTAAAACCCTTATTTAACTCTTACAAACTAATATTGCAATATCCCTAGCGAACTCTTATGCATTTTGCATTTCATTAATCTGACAAACGACTAATAAGTTCATTGTTGAAATTGAGACAATTGTAATAAATTTTTTGGGTTAGCTTATCAATAAGAGTATCTAAAAAGTTGATGTTGATATTTTCGTGCAACCTTCGGGTTGAATAATAACGCGGTAAATTAAGCATAAGTTTAATAATTTTGTTTTGACATGTTTGTAGTTTGCGTTTGTTTGTTAAAGCACAGTCGTACCAGACAGGAGCCCAGTACAGTAGTATGGATTGAAAAACTGATTTAAACAACAAAATTTTGTTGTTTGAACTAAGTTTTGATATCCTATTTATTAAGGGATAAATTATTTTTATATATTTATTAACTTTATCAATAGTGGAGGAAATATGATTTTGAAAGTTTAACTTCTTGTCTATTAAAATCCCAAGATATCTACAATCTTCCGACCAGTCCAAATTAAAATTGCCCATTTGAAGATGAACGTTATTGGGAAGGAAACAGTTCTTGCGCCTGCGAGTAAACCAAATAGCTTGAGTTTTTGTGGGATTTATTTTAATCTTCCACTTATAGAAGTATTTATCCAATTTGGATAGAGCTGTTTGTAAGACGTTGTGTACGTGTAGGTAGTATGTTCCTGATGCAAATATATTTATATATAAGATTTCAACTCCGTTACCGAGACCTGGAAAATCTGCAACATATATATTAAATATAATGTAGGACCGAGTACTGTACTTTGTGGGAATCCGTATCCAATGGTATGTTCAGACGATAAATCATTTACTACCTTAACTATAAATGTTCTATTATTCAAAAAGCTCTGAATAATTTTTATGCTTTCTTTCGGAAAGTTAAACTGAATTAGTTTGTATATCAAAGCTTTATGCCAAACCGTATCAAAAGCTTTTTCAACATCTAAAAGTATTAATCCAGCTGACTCTTTAGATTGAAATTTATTTTTGGCATGTTTTTTTATCCTCGCGATTTGATGATAAGTAGTGTAAGAGATTATCAATATGATTTAAGGCAAATTTGTTTGCAAGAAGGTTGGTTTTATCTATAGGAGCAATATCGAGCTTATTTTGTTCAATCAGCGGTGGGATACTTACTCCTCTCTTTTTGATAAGTTTTGAAATTTTCCAAAAAGGTTTACTTCCTTTGTCGAATGAGGAAAGAAGGTTGTTCCAACGATTGTTGTTAAAGTTATTCATTTCTTCAGCAAGAGCAGTGTTGAGATATTTTGTACTATGTCGAAAGCAATCGTAACTATAGCGAATCCATTTTCTCCTTTCAGAGTTTCTCAATCGTATTAACAGTAAAATATTACTAGTAAAATATTACGAATCTTAGGAACAAAAAAATCTACAGCTCTCTTTAATAAGGTGTTAAAATTAGTACATAACGTTTCAATTTGGTCTGTGTTGTTGATTGGGGTGGAATTAATACTGCTTAAACAATAGTTTTTATTAATATATGAAGCAAACCGACTCCAGTTAGCGGAGGAATATTTGTAATAATAAGAAGGTTGTCTAATTTGAATTGAGATGTCCAGTTTTATACCAACTGGAAGATGGTCCGAGCCTAAGTTATCATAAGTAAATAAAAGTAATATAAAAGTCCAGTGTAGATGGGCTTTTCAATCTAGACGTAGAAACATATGTAGACTTTGAAGGGTATAGCAATGAAAAATGCGGATGAGTCTCATCAATGTTAAACAAAATATTGCCCCAACAATTAGCTCTGAGGCAGTTCCAAATTTGGTGGCGACAATTTAAATCTCCTCCAAAAATGGCACTATCTCGTAGCTTAAACATTTTTCGCAAATCATGTTTAAAATGAGATATCTTATCAGGTGATCTATTTCCACCAGGGAAATAAACGGAGAAAATGCTCACTTTGGAATTATTGTTTAAAAAGACGTCTATACCGATCGATTCAATACAGCGCATTTGCAAACCCGTATGCACGGTGTGTGCAATATCTTTTGATACAATAATAGCAACACCACCTCCGGGGGTATTACTCCTATCCAGACGACAACAATTGTAATTGGGGTTAGATAAAGTTTTGTTGTCTTTTAAGTATGTCTCTGTTAGTAACGCAATATCAACTTTTTTATCATTTATAAAATTAAACAATTCCGTTTTTTTATTTGTTATGCTTCTTGCATTCCAAGTAACTATGTTAAGTGAATTAATCAACATAAACAGAAGAATAAATATACTTAATTGATTAAATTGATCGCTTCTTGATGAGCAGGTTTGAAGCTTTGCTAGCACTTCATTTAAGAGAGAGGTAATTTCCTCGTAAGAGAATAGTTTATTACTTGGAGTGGGTGCTGCTGATTTTGACATCCTCTCGCAAGCGGCTGTTATTCCATTATCAATACGTATAGAAGTAAGTGGCTGGGGGCGGTCAACTGGTTTGCTTTGATGAGTTCGTAAAGCAATAGAACGAGTTGGTAGAGGGGGAAAATGGGATAGGGATTGAGGATCAGCATGCATTTGCGTGTGAACGGCTGATACAGATTTCTTATGGTTACTCCGTTGGGGGGCAGAGAGCTTTTGCCGAATTTCCAAATATTGCACGCGGCTAGTGCAGTTCAGGTCGGATGATTTGTGCGGTCCACTGCAGTTGGCGCAACGTAACGCATCAGGTTTAGGACACTCAGTTGTCTTGTGACTTCCAAAAGAAAAAAGCACATGATGTTCTAGCATGGCAGTGCATGGAGCCGTGCCCAAACAGCTGACAATTGTGACATTGTGTAACCTTGCCCGGACTTCGCTTTTTGTAGTCCCAGCGAACTATTGTGTTGAATAGGCTGTAATGATTTTGCCGAAGTTCGTTCAGCTAAATGGTAGCGCGCTGAATATACACAATGTAAATTTTATTATTGAGTTTAGTGTTTGTTTTGATATTTTTTGAAATAATTTTATCATCAATGCACTTAATTCCGAGAGAGATTAGTTCATCTTTAATCAGTTTTTCGTCCATTAAATCAAGTCCTGATAAGATCACTTTTAATGGCAGATTTTCTCTACGAGCATATGAGAAAAATTCAAAATTCAATTTTGTAAGCTCAGACATCACTGAGTCATGTATATCAAGGATGGGAAGGATTACTTTTTGCCCGAGAGAGATGTTTTTTATAAGATATTTTTCAATTTTCAAATCACTCAGCACGCGGCGAACGCGTTCAGTAGTAGATTTTAACACCACTAATGGGGGGACACTTTCTTTAATGACGTTCGAAAGTTCATTATTATTATTATTGTCCACTGTCTCTGAATCAGCTAATAGCTGGAAGTAATTTTTATTATTGATCATTGTTGAGCCACTATGATTGTTAGTTTTGGTATTATTACGAAATTTACTGGGAGGCCATTGAGTGCCTTCACCAGAATCGGTACGAGTTCGTTTGTTCGAAATTTCAGTCGATTTCGCGTTTCACAATGAGAGTAACACACGTGCACACACTACGACTGATGATGCGTGAATCCAATTATTATTATTAATCCGCCCTAGAAGCGTTTTCTGGATGGTTGATGGATTCCGAGTCTTTGTCCAGCAAATCTACTTTTTGTGGTTTGTAGAACCAAGGGTCCTGCCAACTCTTTATGCCGTGGGATATCCCAACTTGTGGTATTTATCGCATGATCTGGTTGGTATCTGGAAATAGATGACGTGACCCAGTAATCAGTCGAGAACGAAAGGTCATTTAATCGGGACTTAACAAAGGCATGTATCTTTTTGTTGCCTTTTAAGTTCGTTTTCCGATACCAAGCAAATTTAACTAATTGTCTTTTTTACAAATGTTCAGTCTCTGTATTAGCTTCTCTGATATAATATAAACTTGACAGCCAGAACCTAGAAAAGCTCGCGCTAGCAGAAAGTCGCCATTTTTGAATTTAATTTTAACCACGGCTGTTAAACGTTGTCACATACCAGGTATACCCGTATGAAGTGAGCGTCAAGATACAAATGTCTCGATTTATTATTTATTTGTTGTGAAAGAGCCCTTATTTTTGTTTTGTTTGTTTGCTATGACATATGTGAAAAATATTTAGTATACATCAAGTCATTGAACAGACAACATCATATTTTTTCATCGTGTTAAAAATGTCGAATTTTGTACCAGAAAGTGATGATTTGCGGAAAGCATTAATTTTTTGTTTTCATTTGAAGAAAAGTGATGCAGAGTCGCATCGAATGTTTGTCGAGGCATATGGTAATCATGCTCTATCAGAAGCAACATGCAAAAGATGGTTTCAACGGTTCAGAAATAATGATTTTGATGTGAGAAATGAAGAACGTGGAAGACCACCAAAAAAGTTTGAAGACGCCGAATTGCAAACGATATTGGATGGAGATGACACTTTGAGTCAAAAGCAAATGGCAGCAATGTTAAATATTGTACAACAAACAATTTCTGACCGTTTAAAAGCTATGGGAAAGGTCCAAAAGTGTGGAAAATGGGTGCCACATGAACTGAATGAAAGACAGATGGAAAACCGAAAAAACACTTGTGAAATTTTGCTTCAAAGACACGAAAGAAAATCGGTTTTGCATCGGATAGTTACTGGCGATGAAAAATGGATTTATTTTAAGAATCCTAAACGGAAAAAAAATCATGGGTTAATCTGGGACAACCATCAACATCGACTGCAAAACCAGATCGATTTGGCAAGAAGACAATACTGTGTGTTTGGTGGGACCAGAAAGGTGTGCTGTGCCACGAGCTCCTAAAACCTGGGAAAACCGTTAATACTGATCGCTACCGACAACAAATGATCAATTTGAACCATACATTGATCGAGAAACGACCAGAATGGGCCAGAAGACACGGCAAGGTAATTTTGCTCCATGACAATGCACCTGCACACAAAGCAAAACCGGTTTGGGATACAATCATAACACTTGACTGGGAGCTACCCCACCCCCGAATTCACCAGACTTGGCTCCTTCCGACTACCATTTGTTTTCATCGATGGGACACGCATTGGCTGAGCAGCACATTGATTCCTACGAGGAGGTCGAAAATTGGGTGTCTAATTGGTTTACTTTAAAAGACGAAAAATTTTATTGGCGTGGTATTCACAAATTGCCAGAAAAGTGGTCAAAATGTGTAGAAAATAATGGCCAATACTTTGAATAAAATGTTTTTACTTTCCCGTTAATAATTAGTGTTTTATTTTCAAAAAAAAAACGCTCATCTCACTAGTATACCTGGTTGATGCAACAACGGATTATGCGCACAATTGCATACACTCACCGGCTAAATTTACACTTTGATGCAATGTGTCCTTTCCGAAGGGATGTAATTCAAATCGGAACACTTTTTTGCAAAAACCAAATCTTTGCAATACCGGAAGTGCGATAAACGACTGACACCTGGTTATAAAATGATCGTCTGATTTTCAAAAGACGCATTCGAATTTATTTGGTTTTGTGGATTTTGTTGTTTTTGGGGATTTTGATATGTGTTGGAACAAGAAAACGTTGGTCCTTGGTTCTTTCGTTGACCAAGATCTATTTTTAGATTTGATGACTGCTTGTCACAAGACCTTACACGTTACGTGGAGGATTCTTCAGCAGCAATGCACTGGTACCTTTTGTTGAGCGCTGTCTCACAATCAATCCATAATGGAAGAGTGTTGTTATCTAGTTGCTCTTCTCACTTCGACCTCGTGGTTGCGTCAACTTTTAACATCACAAAACGATTGATGTGTGATGTTTTTTCGTCGCCTAATGACAAACGATTTTCGGTTTTGCACGTTGAATGTGAGGTCCCTTAAACGACCTCGTGTAGCCGAACAACTTGCGGAGGCCCCTGATTGCTACAAGGCAGACATAACCGCCATCCAGGAAGTGCGATGGAATGGGCTTGGCATAAAAACGATGAAGGACTGCGATATCTACTACAGCAATTGCTACAGAGAGAGAAGACAGCGCTTATTCGGATGCGGATTTGTTGTTCGAGGCAGACTTAGGCAAAAAGTCTTTAGCTACGACCCCGTCAGCGAACGCCTCATGACAATCTGCATCAAGGGTAAATTCGGGAACATCAGCCTAATTTGCGCTCACGCCCCGATAGAGGAGAAGGATGACAACACCGAGGATGACTTCTATGATCTCCTCGAAAGAACATACGATCGATGCCCCAGCTACGACACTAAGATCGTTCTAGGAGATTTCAACGATCAGCTGGGAAAGGAGGACATCTTTGCTGGAGTCATCGGTAAACACAGCTTGCACGACAACACATCCGGAAAATGTTGCGATCGACGTCAGACACTCCTCCAGTATCCTCGATGTCCAAACCTTCTGAGGTGCAAACATCGACTCTGATCATCACCTTGTTGTAGCCAGTGGAAGAACCCGGATATCGAGAGAGCAACGGAGACGAGACAGGCCAAAACGGTTTGAATGGAATGTTGTCAAGAAGCCATCAAAGAAGCTGCCACTGATGTGGTGGGTTTCACATCACCACCCAGAAGGAACCCAGCTTAACAAGACACCTAAAAGGCGACGCTGCATTGAACAACGAGGGCTGTTCGTGAGCTCTACGAACAGAGAAGAAGGGAAGAGCAACGGCTTTTCAGAAGGAAAAGAAGAAGCATGAGAAGCGCGCGGTCGAGGATATAGAAAGGTGTTATGGCAGGAATGAAGTCCGAAAGTTTAACCGAAAGTTAAAGCAGCTATCCGGAGGATACAAGGTTCGGACCAAGGCCTGCCGGGACCAAAACGGAAAACTCGTAGTAGAGTCGCAGTCTGTGCTGAGAATGTGGAAGGATCATTTCCGTAGACTCCTTAACGGCGATGACGGCCCAAAGCCCGCTGTTAGGCAGAATGTTCCACTCAATTTCGACGATGATAGACAAGCATTCCGTCCCCCCGACTAAGACGAGGTGAAGATAGCAATATCCAAGCTGAAGTCGAACAAAGCTGCTGAAGCGGACGGACTGTCCGCAGAACTATTTAAAGCAGCTGGAGATGACCTGGTTGGGCGCATGCACCAGCTCATCTGTAAGATATGGTAAAGGGAAAGCATGTCCGATGAGTGGAATCTCAGTGTCGTTTGCCCGGTTCACAAGAAAGGAGACCCCTTTGACTGCGCCAATTACCGAGGGATAAGTCTCCTGAACATCGCATACAAGATCCTCTCTGCAGTATTTCGTAAACGTCTGAAACCGTTTGTCCATGACCTGATAGGTCCCTATCAGTGTGGTTTCAGGCCAGGGAAGTCCACAATAGACCAGATGTTTACATTACCGCAGATTTTGGAAAAGACCCAAGAAATGCAAATTGACACTCACCACCTATTCGTCGATTTCAAAGCCGCATATGACAGTGTGCATAGAGACGAGCTATACAGTGCCATGTCTAGTTTTGGCATTCCTACCAAACTCGTCAGATTGTGACGATGGAGAACTCTCGCTGCTCCGTCAAGGTTGGTAACGAACACACCGAGACCTTCAATGTCAAAAAAGGTTTCAGGCAAGGCGACGCACTGCCATGTGACTTCTTTAACATCATCGTGCATAACTCACAAGTCAACACCAGAGGCACGATCTTCCAGAAGTCAGTTCAATTGCAAGCTTACGTTGATGATATTGACGTGATTGGACGAACACACCAAGCACACACCGTTTGCTGGCATTGAAGCCGAAGCGGCTAAAATGGGTCTGGCGGTAAATGAGGGCAAAACTAAGTACATGCTGTCATCAAGGAAGGACACATAACATCGACGTCTCGGACAGACACTAGGCAGCAGAAACTTCGAGGAAGTCAAGGACTTCGTCGTCCTCGGCTCCGCTGTAAACAGGGACAACAACATCAGTACCGAAATCAAACTCAGAATCACTCTTGCCAATCAATGTTTCTTTGGGCTCAAGAGGCAATTGAGCAATAAAGCCGTCTCTCGAAGGACTAAACTCGCTTTATATAACGGCTTGATCATCCCCGTCCTACTTTATGGCGCAGAATCTTGGACTGTAGCAAAGGCGGATGAGGAAGCCCTTAGTCTTTTCGAGAGAAAAGTTTTGCGTGCGATTTTTGGTCCTGTTTGCGTTGATGGCACCTAGAGGAGAAGATTTAACGACGAACTCTATGAGCTATACAGCGACATGCGTCTGGTCAAGCGTGTACGAATACAACGCTTAATATGGCTAGGCCATATAGAGCGTATGGACACCACTGCTTCGGCACGAAAAGTTTTTGAATCCGTGCCATTGGGACAACGCAGCAGAGGACGACCTAGACTAAAGTGGCCCACACAAGTGAAGATGGACCTCAACCAACTTGGAGTGCGCAACTGGAGACAGCTGGCGAAAGATCGTGCTGGCTGGAGAGGCATGTTGGTTGAGACCCAGGTCCACCCCGGACTGTAGCGCCACAAGAAGAAGAAGAATGACAAAATCTTAAAGTTTAGAAATATCAAAAATTATCGGACAATTATTATCGCTTTTGAATAGTTCTGTTGAGTAACATGAAAAGCTTTTACTGTAAAAAATCACATGATTCGATTTTTCAATATCTGGAAGATTGGGATAATTGTCCACTAAACTTTCAAATTTTTATATTCAGCAATATTTCCCGCTAACTTTGCAAAGAGACATTTTTGGAGGTCGAGAAAGTTGAGGCCCAGCAAAGACACATTTCCGCCTCTTATATAAAACACTTATTATATGCGACTTTGTACATACACACAAGTCTGCTTATACCCAGCGGAACGTGTCGGTGCGATCAGCTATTTATATGTCTGATTGACAATCATAGCTTGGTCGAAATGATATATGTATGAATTCAATAAATCCAATCGACATGCAAGTGTAATTGGATTTTCTCTAATGCCGCTAAACCCGAGAAATATTTGCTACAATAATCGACCCCTGATGTTTTAATTACTCAAGAAAATCGTCTTCTTTCGGAGAAGTTTGTCTCTTAGGTGTCATTTTATTTACGAGAATATCGTTCAGTTAAATTACTTCGTATTTTGTGTGGAATTAGTTTATCCAATGGCTATGCACTGATTTTAAATTAAATTACGGTAAATGCAAATAATTTCTTAAAACTAATTGCACGAAATAAGCACGCACTCAGCTTAAGTAATTCGGACTAATTAATGTGCTTTAGACGAAAATACGACACAATAACTTTGTGTAATAATTTAAAGCTTGAACTTGTTCTGTTCTGTGTGGATTGCCCCTTTGTTCCAGGCCATATGTAAGTATATACACGTGTAAATAATAAATATACTTAAATATATACATTAAACATGCAAATAAATAGCACAAAACAAATGCTCTACACTTTTAATTTTTGTTTAACACCTGTGGCGGCTTCCCTTTTGCAATGTTGGCAATTGCAGTGTGGATGGACTGTTTTATTGAGGGCGCGAATGTATGGCTATTACTTTATATCATTCGTGTATATGCGTTCATTTGTATTTATATATATGCGGTTATAGGGTAAAGGCACTAGTATCCGGACAGTTTGTTTGCTTTTTAAGCTATCGCAAATTCGTTGATAAGCGTTTAATGATAAGATACCAGGTATACTAGTATGAAATTAAATTTCATACTTATTCATATTTTGAAAATAAAACACCAATTATTATTATTAATGGTAAAGTAAAAACATTTTATTCAAAGTATTGGTCATTGTTTTCTACACATTTTGACCACCTTTCTGGCAATTTGTGAATACCTCGCCAATAAAATTGTTCGTCTTTTAAAGAAAACCAATCAGACACCCAATTTTCGACCTCCTCGTAAGAATCAAAGTGCTGCTCAGCCAATGCGTGTCCCATCGATAAAAACAAATGGTAGTCGGAAGGAGCCAAGTCTGGTGAATTCGGGGGTGGGGTAGCTGCTCCCAGTCAAGTGTTATGATTGTATCCTAAACCGGTTTTGCTTTGTGTGCAGGTGCATTGTCATGGAGCAAAATTACCTTGCTGTGTCTTCTGGCCCATTCTGGTCGTTTCTCGATCAATGCATGGTTCAAATTGATCATTTGTTGTCGGTAGCGATCAGTATTAACGGTTTCACCAGGTTTTAGGAGCTCGTGGTACAGCACACCTTTCTGGTCCCACCGAACACACAGTATTGTCTTCTTGCCAAATCGATCTGGTTTTGCAATCGATGTTGATGGTTGTCCCAGATTAACCCATGATTTTTTTTCCGTTTAGGATTCTTAAAATAAATCCATTTTTCATCGCCAGTAACTATCCGATGCAAAACCGATTTTCTTTCGTGTCTTTGAAGCAAAATTTCACAAGTGTTTTTTCGGTTTTCCATCTGTCTTTCATTCAGTTCATGTGGCACCCATTTTCCACACTTTTGGACCTTTCCCATAGCTTTTAAACGGTCAGAAATTGTTTGTTGTACAATATTTAACATTGCTGCCATTTGCTTTTGACTCAAAGTGTCATCTCCATCCAATATCGTTTGCAATTCGGCGTCTTCAAACTTTTTTGGTGGTCTTCCACGTTCTTCATTTCTCACATCAAAATCATTATTTCTGAACCGTTGAAACCATCTTTTGCATGTTGCTTCTGATAGAGCATGATTACCATATGCCTCGACAAACATTCGATGCGACTCTGCATCACTTTTCTTCAAATGAAATCAAAAAATTAATGCTTTCCGCAAATCATCACTTTCTGGTACAAAATTCGACATTTTTAACACGATGAAAAAATATGATGTTGTCTGTTCAATGACTTGATGTATACTAAATATTTTTCACATATGTCATAACAAACAAACAAAAAAATAATAAGGGCTCGTGCACAACAAATGTTTCCTATCGAGACATTTGGATCTTGACCCTCATTTCATACGGGTAGACCTGGTAACTATAAACAAGGTAGCTTACCCATAACTTGTAAATAAGAAGTATAGCAGTTGTTATTAACAAAAAAATTAAAAAGTTTAATTTTAACTAGGACGCAAAATTTGGTGGCCGGACGATTTCTTTTTAGTGTCCGGACAAAAACAATTTTGTATGAATTAAAAAAAAAACCAAAGTTTGAATTTGAACATAAACTTAGAACTTTATTCCTCAGTCTTTGTTTACCAAAACGTAAATATGAAAAGCAACACAAAAATAAATAAAAAAATAACGGGAACAGAAACATTACTTTATAAATATAAATCTTTAGTTAAAAGGTGAAAAATGGTGCAGATGTCCGGAAACTAATTGTTATATTTCGATTTTTGAACGGTCATACTCGCACTTACAAACTTACTGTTCGACTACTGAATATCTTCATCATAAACATATTTGTTTTCAGGTGCATGGTAGAAGAGGTACCAAAACAATCATCGAGGAGAATATTTGTAGTTTTAGTCATATTTTCAGTATACAGACAGTCTGTCCGAAAACAAAAAATTTACTAAATTTTGTTTTCAGTATCTGGACACTGAATTTATACAAACATTGATAGAAAAAAAATGTTTCAATTAATTATTCCAATAAATAATAAATAATTGTTGGCGCTACAGTCCAAAGGGGGACCAGGGCCTAGCTTGCTCATCAACTACTCGTGTTGTGCGCGCTACTGTTCTCTCACGAGTTGATGGACCTAAAGTTTTTTGCCGACTCTGAGCGGCGAAGTTTGAGAAGCTTTCTTAGACATTTATTACACTTTGAGTGTTGTCAGCAGCTCGAAAGAGGTGGTGCCGTGAAAAATTCGAAAAATTGGTGTTGTGCTGGGAATCGAACCTAGACCCTTCGGCGTGTGAGCGTCGCACTCTACCCACTACGCCACGGCGATCACTTATTCCAATAAAGTAAAGTATAAATTTATGGAAATGGCTTACCTTTTGTATTAATAAGTTAATGAATAAAACCAATTTTACTTACTTTTTGCAAATTCCACCACTATTTTTTTCAAACAAATAACCACGACACAAACACATGTCGGACTTTTGACATTAAACTGGCTCCTTACTCTAACAATGTCCTGTTGATCGACCTAAAACTGGACACGTATGTTTATAATATATAACTGATCACCGCTATGATGATCTGATGATGATATTTTCCTTGTTTTTCTGAAATAAATGAAGTTGTGTCGGGATACTAGTGTCCTTACCCTATGTATATATCCAGCCTTATCGGGAATAAAATTTTCTCCGGAATTTTTTCTTCACATAGTCCTCTTTTATCGTAGACTACTTCGAAAATGGGAAAAACATTTTGCCTAGAGAAATGAGAAATCTCTTTGATTTTTTTTATTGTCGCTGCTATTTTTTGCAATGTCGCGTTTACTTGCTTTCGATTTTTAAAACTTTTAGTGAGCGGATAAAACAAGAGCTTAGTGAAAAGGGACTAGGCGCTATCGGTCGGCAGGAAGTAGATGATGAACGAGGGGCTTGGACAAATGCAGTTGTCCACTTATATGGTATGAGCTCTGAAGAACAAAACGGGTGGAAAAGACTACGCACTAGTTTTGCCAGTATAGAAGAACGCATTATCAGAAGAACAGAGGATGACCATCTGCGCTAGCGGATTTGCACATGTTAACATCTACTTGAGGATGAGGAGACGACGTATAATCTTATAGCGATATGGCTGCAAGTTGACAGCTATTTTTTTTTTTTTTTTTTGTTTTTCAATAATGACTCTTTGGACAATGTATCACTTTTTGTCTTAACTCCTGATAACGAGAGAATAAAACACGTCTTATTAGTACATTGAGGTCATTTCACACCACTTCAGACTTTTTCCGGTTTCTCTTAGAAGGGTAAGCTTTTTAAATACGGAAAATCATTTATCTAACCTAATAGCCTCTTTGTCAAACAAAGCTGCTGAAGTGGACGGGATGTCCACAGATCTGTTTAAAGCACCTGGGTGATTTAAAACAGCTCATTTGTAAGATATGGTACGACCAAGCATGCCCGATGAATAAAATCTTAGCGTCGTTTGTCCGGTTCACAAGAAAAAAGACCCATTTGACCGCGCCAACTATCGAGGGATCAGCCTCCTCAACATCGCCTACAAGATTCTCTCTGCCGTATTGTGTGAATATCTGAAACCGTTATTCCACAATCTGATGGGTCTCTTTAGTGTGGTTTAAGGCCAGAGAAGTCCAAAATAGATTAGATCTTCACTTTACGGCTGGTCCTGAAAAGACTCAAAAAGTACAGATCGACACTCACCTCTATTCCTTAATTTAATGGCCGCATATGGCAGTGAATATACTGACGAGCTATACAGTGCCATGTCTCGTCAACCGAGAACTTCAATATCAAAAAAAGGCTTAAGACAACGCGACGCACTGTCATGTGACTTCTTTTACATCATTCGTCAGAAGATCGTACGTTACTCACAAGTCACCACCAGAGGCACGATCTTCCAAAACTCAGTACTATTGCCAGCTTACGCGGCAACATTGACGTGATTGGCCGTCAATGAGGCGTTTTCTGGCATAGAGGCGATGAGAACAAAATGAAGTACATGCTGTCGTTAAGGGAGGACACACAACATCGGCGTCAACATCGGTCCCGAAATCAAACGCAAAATCACTCTTGACAATCGCTGACCTCAAAAGACATTTAAGTTATAAAGGCCTCTCTCGGAACATTAAGCTTGCTTTATTTAGTAGCTTCAGTACCCCAGTCTTACTTTATCGCGCGGGTGCTTTGGCGTTCCTAAAAGCGGATGAGGAAACCCTTTATCTTTTCAAGAAAAGAATTTTGCGTGCGTTTTTGGTTCTGTTTGCGTTAATGGCATCTGGGGGAAAATATTCCACTCTATGGATGTAGAAGAACCTCAACCAACCTGGAGTGCTCAACGGGTGGCAGGTAGCAATCGTGCTGGCTTGAGAAGCATGTTGGTTGAGGCCCAGGTCCACGCGAGACTGTAGCGCCACACGAAGAAGAAGAAGAATAAACTCTAGTTTTGATGCTCCTCACTCTGTGAGAAATTAAAGTTATCATGCTCAACACCATAATGGATGTGATGGTACCTGTAGCGACATCCACATCATGGAAGCATTGTTTTTTTTTTTTGAGGCAGGGATACACTGCACTACCATGCAGTGACCTTCATTTTCTTTCTTCATTCACTTTCCGAAGAAAGGTCAAAAGAGCTCTGAAGTGTCTTCGTCTTCTCCACAGGTGTCCCAAAGGGTGCCATCACTAAAACCAAGCCGATTTTGGTGTTTAGCGAAGGTGAAGTGCCCCGTTAGTACGCCGACAAGTCGTCTGCACTCATTTCTGTCTACCACTAACAGAAAAGCCGCGGATTTCTTGCTAACTTTCGGTAGCATGCACTTGGTAATCCTGCATCCTGGAGGGTCACACCATCTCTGGTTGTGATGTAGTTAAACCTAACCACGGATGCTGGTAAATCTACGAATGCCTTTTTTCAACCTTGCCTAGCTGGTATCCCAAACCCAGACAAGTCTTAGCAAATTCAGTCTGTCGACCAAATTAAGGGACGACTTGTATTCTTGGACTATCTTGGAAGTTGTTAAAGGAATAAGTAAAGCCTTAAGCACAGCTTGGCTGTCGCTACAGATATAGATCCTTTGCCAATTCTTCACAATATAGTACGTAACCATTAGGATCGCAAACGCTTCCGCCTGAAAGACCGACGCGAAACTACCTAAGAAGGTGTGAAATCTGAAGTTGTAGATCCCTCCGTCGTCTTGGAGCCGTTCGTGAAAATCCGACTACATTCCCTTGCCGGTTCAGTTTCTGGCCAGCGCCAGAAACACGGGAAAAGTTGACGTTGCGTGAGCGACACAGCTGTATCATTGGTGACCTCGCATCAGATGCCATGCCCATGAGGAGATGCGGTGCGCGAAGGCATCAAAGCTTTATTACGAGTTGAACCACAGACTACGCAAAGTATTTTTGTGCAGATACAATTCGACCAGCCTTTCCAAGCTTTTTACAATGGAAGAAGTAAGACTATTAGGCCTGAATTTTTTTGGCGAGAGAGTAATCCAGTACGCAGTGCTGCGTACATGCCATTGGTACCAGGTGACTTGAAGCCATCAAAAGACGCAACGGCGTCCTTAATACCTTCTTCTGTTATCACGAGCGTTGATATATACCAGCCTCGGCGGGTGGTATTTGTCTGCTCATCCCCAGTTCCGAAAATCGGACCTGGTTTTGAGCCAGTTGTGGTTAACTGGGATGTGAGTCTCTAACATTTTTTCAATTTAATTTTTTTTATTTCATTGTTATTTCATTATAAATATTAATTTGATTTTTCCTTCCACCGCCTTAAAGCCTTTTCTGCAGAAGATTGAGCTTCACAATTGTGAATAATCTTTTCATATAACCTTAGATTGATTTCGAATACTGGTGAATACTGGTTATTTTCGAATACTGGTTATTTTCAAATATGGTGATCTTTGATAATTTATTTTCGTTAATTAAATATTTACAAAGAATTTAAGAAAAGTTTTTTTTTTCATTTGTTTCTTTGTTTTAAAATTGTCTATAATTTTAGGTTCTTGTGGTATTGTATAAAGGATTTCAAGTACACTGCATCTAAGCTGTCATCTTCCATAATTGTTAATAAAAAGGGGCTCATAAAGCATGCTTTGAGCCCGCCTTCTTGTGTTGACTTCATGTTGAATCAGTGGTACAAATCGGTTGTCCTCATAATACTCCAGTATCAGGGCCATGTTGAAGATATCTTTTGTTGAAAGCGAGAAAATTAAAGTAAGACGCCGTTACTCCTGAATGTTGTGCCGGTTACGCACGCCTATCTTCTTCAGTGACGAGTTTTTGAGTTTTTCGAGCTTCTGGATGTGTGTCGCTGATGCATTGTTCCAAGCTGTTGTGACATGGTACCGTAGATGATTTAGTGAATATAATGATCATCATCTATGTGTACATCCCACAGAAAGTTATTGTCGATGGTAGCTCTCAAATATCTATAATTTTCTACTGTTTCGATAGGACTACAGATAGGACTAGATTTATTATTGTTTAGCGATAAATTGAGGATTTCGTATAATTGAGAATTTCGTATATGCATCAATTTCGTTTTAGATGCATTGATCGATAAACCGTGGTCGTGTCACCACTTCACCGCGTTGTAGAACACTTCCTGTATATCATCAAGAGCCATCTGCAATGATCTGTGACACACCACAATAGCCGTATCATCCGCATACGCGAATGGCACAATTTTTTTTTAAAAATTCGTAATAAATCATTGGTATACAATATAAATAGAAGTGGACCGAACTTTGAACCTTGCGGAACAACATATTGCACATCCTCATTTTGTCTGTAGGTATTTTCAATTTTCGTGCAAAATTGTCGATATCTCAGATACTTTCGCAGCCAGCCTGGCATTAGTTCTCTTATACCAATGAGTTCTAGATTCAATTACTACTACGGTTGAGAGTGTAGAAAGATTTGCTAAAGTCCACGAATAACACCAAGACTTCTTCTTCTTGCGGCGCTACAGTCCGGGGTGGACCTGGGTCTCAACCAACATGCCTCTCCAGCCAGCACGATCTTTCACCAGCTGTCTCCAGTTGCGCACTCCAAGTTGGTTCAGGTCCTTCTCCACTTGTGTGCGCCACTTTAGTCTAGGTCGTCCTCTGTTGGGTTGTCCCAATGGCACAGATTCAAAGACTTTTCGGGCCGGAGCAGTGGTGTCCATACGCTGTACATGGCCTAGACATCTTAAGCGTTGCATCCGTAGACGCCTGACCAGACGCATGTCGCTGTACAGCCCATAGAGCTCGTCATTTAATCTTCTCCTCCAGATGCCATTAACACAAACAGGTTCAAAAATCGCACGCAAAACTTTTCTCTCGAATCGACTAAGGGTTTCCTCATCCGCCTTTGCTAACGTCCAAGATTCCGCGCCATAAAGTAGGACGGGGATGATCAAGCTGTTATATATATATATTTGATTTCGGTACTGATACTGTTGTGTTTTTGTTTTTTACCGCGGAGCCGAGGTAGATGAAGTCCATGACTACCTCGAAGTGTCTGCTGCCTAGTGTGACGCTTTGTCCGAGACGTCAACGTTGTGTGTCCTTCCTTGGTGGCAGCATGTACTTAGTTTTGCCCTCATTTACCGCCAGACCCATTTTACCCGCTTCGGCTTCAATGCCAGCAAACGCCTCATTGACGGCTCGTTGTGTTCGTCCAATAACGTCAATGTCATCAGCGTAAGCTAGCAATTGAACTGACTTCTGGAAGATCGTGCCTCTGGTGTTGACTTGTGAGTTACGCACGATCTTCTCGAGGATGACGTTAAAGAAGTCACATGACACTGCGTCACGTTGTCTAAAACCTTTTTGGACATTGAAGGTCTCGGTGAGTTCGTTACCGAACTTGACGGAGCAGCGAGAGTCCTCCATCGTCATCCTACACAATCTGACGAGTTTGGCAGGGATGCCAAAACTAGACATGGCACTGTATAGCTCGCCTCTTTGCACACTGTCATATGCGGCTCTAAAATCGACGAATAGGTGGTGAGTGTCGATTTGCATTTCTTGGGTCTTTTCCAGGATTTGCCGTAATGGACTTCCCTGGCCTGAAACCACACTGGTAGGGACCTATCAGATCATGGACAAACGGTTTCAGACGCTGACACAATACGGCACAGAGGATCTTGTATGCGATGTTCAGGAGACTAATCCTTTCGTAGTTGGCGCAGTCAAAGGGGTCTTTTTTCCTGTGAACCGGGCAAACGACGCAGAGATTCCACTCATCGGACATGCTTTCCTCCAAGCATATCTTACAGATGAACTGGTGCATGCGACCAACCATGTCATCTCCAGCTGCTTTAAATAGTTCTGCGGACAGTCCGTAAGCTCCAGAAGTTTTGTTCGACTTCAGCTTGGATATTTCTATCTTCGTCTCGTCTAAGTAGAGGGGACGGAATGCTTGTCTATCATCGTCGAAATTGAGTGGAACATTCTGCCTAACAGCGGGCTTTGGGCCGTCATCGCCGTTAAGGAGTCTACGGAAATGATCCTTCCACATTCTCAGCACAGACTGCGACTCTACTACTAGTTGTCCGTTTTGGTACCGGCAGGCCTTGGTCCGAACCCTGTGTCCTCCGGATAGCTGTTTTATCTTTCGGTAACTTTTTTGGGGGCATGGGCCTGTGCACGCGAGGTAACGTAGTTGATTGCGCTCAACATGGCGAGCTGCCAAGGCTATCCTCGTTGGTGCACTGGTCAAGTTGACATACAGCCTCCACGCGGCGCCCCCTGGGTAGCCATCACAACACCCGTTGTATGGTGAACCAATGTATGCAGCGAGCCCCACTGCCCGAGGCTTTAAATAATGGGCCTGGCCTACAAGTTTGTGGGTTGTGCGTGAGGGTAACTTCCTCACCACATAAAACATCATTAGTTCAGAGACAAAAACATGCCTCGGATAATGAAGGATCACCCGTTGACGACCCCAGCAAACGCTTAAAGGACCATGATTTTCGGTTTTGCACGTGGAATGTGAGGTCCCTTAATAGGCCACGTGCAGCCGAACAACTTGCGGAGGCCCTTGACTGCTATAAGGCAGACATAACCGCCATTCAGGAAGTGCGATGGGATGGGCCTGGCATAAAAGCGTTTAAGAACTGCGATATCTACTACAGCAATTGCTATAGAGAGAGAAGACAGCGCTTATTCGGATGCGGATAGGCAAAAAGTCTTGAGCTACGACCCCGTCAGCGAACGCCTCATGACAATCCGCATCAAGGCTAAATTCGGGAACACCACCCTAATTTACGCTCACGTCCCGACAGAGGAGAAGGATGACAACATCAAGGATGACTTCTATGATCTCCTAGAAAGAACATACGATCGATGCCCCAGCTATGACACCAAAATCGTTCTAGACTTCAACGCAAAGCTGGGAAAGGAGGACATCTTTGCTGGAGTCATCGGTAAACACAGCCTGCACGACAACACATCCGGAAAATGTTGCGATCGACGTCAGACACTCCTCCAATATCCTCGATGTCCGAACCTTCCGAGGTGCAAACATTGACTCAGACCATCACCTTGTTGTAGCCAAGGTAAGAAACCGGATATTGAGAGAGCAACGGAGTCGAGAAAGGCCATACGGTTTGATGTCGAAAAGCTACAATCGCAACCGATTGCTGGGTACTTTGCCGACCGATTCTCCCTGAAACTCACTCATAGTACGACGCTTCTTGCACTAAGCATAGAAGAAGAATGAAAACGTTGTCAAGAAGCCATCAAAGAAGCTGCCACTGATGTGGTGGGTTTCACGTCACCACCCAGAAGGAACCCATGTTTTGACGACGAGTGCAGGCGAGCGCACGCAGCTAAACAAGACACCTATTAGATGACGATGCATCGAACAACGAGGGCTGTTCGTGAGCTCAACGAACAGAGAAGAAGGGAAGAGCACCGGCTTCTCAGAAGGAAAAAGAAGGAGCATGAGAAGCGCGCGGTCGAGGAAATGAAAAGGTGTCATGGCAGAATTGAAGTCCGAAAGTTTTACCGAAAGGTAAAACAAATATCCGGAGGACACAAGGTTAGGACCAAAGCCTGCCGGGACCAAAACGGACAACTCGTAGTAAAGTCGCAGTCTGTGCTGAGAATCTGGAAGGATCATTTCTGCAGACTACTTAACGGCGATAACGGCCCAAATCCCGCTGTTAGGCAGAATGTTCCACTCAATTTGGACGATTATAGACAAGCATTCCGTCCCCCCGACTTAGACGAGGGATAGCAATATCCAAGCTAAAGTCCAACAAAGCTGCTGGAGCGGACGGACTGTCCGCAGAACTATTTAAAGCAGCTGGAGATGACCTGGTTGGGCGCATGCACCAGCTCATCTGTAAGATATGGTCGGAGGAAAGCATGCCCGATGAGTGGAATCTCAGCGTCGTTTGCCCGGTCCACAAAAAAGGAGACCCCTTTGACTACGCCAACTACAGAGGGATTAGTCTCCTGAACATCGCATACAAGATCCTCTCTGCCGTATTGTGTGAGCGTCTGAAACCATTTGACCATGACCTGATAGGTCCCTATCAGTGTGGTTTCAGACCAGGGAAGTCCACAATAGACCAGATCTTCACATTACGGCAGATCCTGGAAAAGACCCAAGAAATGCAAATCAACACTCACCACCTATTCGTCGATTTTAAGGCAGCATATGACAGTGTGCATAGAGACGAGCTATACAATGCCATGTCTAGTTTTGGCATTCCTACCAAACTCGTCAGATTGTGACGATGGAGAACTCTCGCTGCTCCGTCAAGGTCGGTAACGAACACACCGACACCTTCAATGTCAAAAAAGATTTTAGACAAGGGGACGCTCTGTCATGTGACTTCTTTAGCATCATCCTCGAGAAGATCGTGCGTAACTCACAAGTCAACACCAGAGGCACGCTGATGACATTGACGTTATTGGACGAACACAACGAGCCGTCAATGAGGCGTTTGCTAGCATTGAAGTCAAAGCGGTTAAAATGGGTCTGGCGGTAAATGAGGACAAAACTAAGTACATGCTGCCACCAAGGAAGGACACACAACGTTGACGTCCCGGACGGAGCGTCACACTAGGCAGCAGAATCTTTAAGGTAGTCAAGGATTTTGTCTATCTCGGCTCCGCGCTAAACAGGGGCAACAGCATCAGTACCGAAATCAAACGCAGAATCACTCTTGCCTATCGCTGTTTTTTTGGGCTCAAAAAGCAATTGAGTAATAAAGCCCTCTCTCGAAAGACTAAGCTCGCTTTATATAACAGCTTGATCCTCCCAGTCTTACTTCATGGTGCGGAATCTTAGACGTTAGCAAAGGCGGATGAGGAAGCTCTTAGTCTCTTCGAGAGAAAAGTTCTGCGTGCGATTTTTGGTTCTGTTTGCGTTGATGGCATCTGGAGGAGAAGATTTAATGACAAACTCTATGAGCTGTACAGCGACATGCGCCTGGTCAAGCGTCTACGGATACAACGCTTAAGATGGCTAGGCCATGTAGAGCGTATGGACACCACTGCTCCGGCCCGAAAAGTCTTTGAATCCGTGCCATTGGGACAACGCAACAGAGGACGACCTAGACTAAAGTGGCGCACAAAAGTGGGGAAGGACCTCAACCAACTTGGAGTGCGCAACTGGAGGCAGCTGGCGAAAGATCGTGCTGGCTGGAGAGGCATGTTGGTTGAGGCCCAGATCCACCCCGGACTGTAGCGCCACAAGAAGAAGAAGAAGAACTTTTGGACTTCATTCCTGCCATTACTCCTTTCCATTATCTACGCGCACTTATCACGCTTCTTCTTTTCTTTCTAAGAAGCCGGTGTTCTTCCCTTCTTCTCTGTTCGTAGAGCTCACGAACAGCTCTCGTTCGTCGATGCAGCATCGCCTTATAGGTGCCTTTTTTTACTGCGTCCGCTTGCCTGTATTCGTCGTCAAACCATGGGTTTCTTCTGGGTGGTGACGTGAAACCCAGCGCATCAGTGGTAGCTTCTTTGATGGCTTCTTGACAACGTTTCCATTCTTTTTCTATGCTTAGTGATCAGGAGATCGCCAAGTCCCTTTGTGAATGTCTAGGTGTGGGAACCGCGTGCTATCCACAGAGAGGTTCCGTCCCAAGGCGGAGTCCAACAGCCTGAGTCCGTTTCCGGATGTGTTGTCGTGCAGGCTGTGTTTACCGATGACTCCAGCAAAAATGTCCTCCTTTCCCAGCCGAGCGTTGAAATCTCCTAGAACGATCTTAGTAGCTAAGGCATCGATCGTATGTTTCTTGGAAATCATAGAAGTCATCCTTGATGTTTTCATCCTTCTCCTCTGTTGGATGAGCGCAAGTTCGGCTGATGTTCCCAAATTTAGCCTTGATGCGGATTGTCATGAGGCAGATATCGCAGTTCTTCATCGTTTTTATGCCCGGCCAATTCCATCGCACTTTCTGGATGGCGGTAATGTCTGCCTTGTAGCAATCAAAGGCCTCCGCAAGTTGTTCGGCTGCACGTGGCCTATTAAGGGACCTCACATTCCACGTGCAAAACCGAAAATCCTTGTCCTTAAAACGTTTGCTGGGATCGTCAGCAGTTGGTCATACATTATCAGAGGCATTTCGGCGCTTCTGAACTATTTATTTTTTACGTGGTGAGGAAGTTAACCTCACGCACAACCCACAGACTGGTAGGCCAGGCCCATTATTTAAACCCTCGGGCAGAGGGGCTCGCTGCATACATTAGTTGCAGTTGGGTGTTGTGATGGGTATCCAGGGGGAACCGCGTGGAGGATGTATGTCAACTTGAGTTGTGCACTAACGAGAATAATGTTGGCAGCTCGCCATGTTGGGCGCAATCAACGACGTTACCTCGCGTGCACAGGCCCATGCCCCCCATAATTCCATGACATGATAGCTTTTATTCAGGCCTTCATTAACACAATTCGCGAACTTTTTTTACTTTTATGTTTCTGGAAACCGTATTGACTAGCATTTAGCAGTGAATTTTCAGCGATGAAATCTTGTATGCTATTGGTTATCCCCTCTTCCGTACACTTTTCTACTACCGGCAATATTGATATTGGATGATAATTTTTAAGTTTATTTCTCGGACCTCCTTTAAAAATTGAACTTATTACCGCGATTTTTAATGTACCATATCAGGGATTTTTGCCTGTGTAATAATCAAGTTATTGAGTTTGCAGAGTATTGGGGTGTATATGTCCACATGTCTTTTTGAGTCAATTATATTTCATCAACACCCGGCGATGTTTTTTGGTTAATTTGATTAATTATATTTCTGATTTCCACTTAATTTGCTTCCTAAGCATGTGTTGGGCAATCTAGAGTGTATGTGTGTTGATGTCCTCGCGTGACAATGATGTACAATATCTTTAATTTGTTTGCTAAAGTTATGTGCACATGCATTAACTAGATTATTGATAAACATTTCGCCCTTAAAGTTTTTTCGTATTGTGTCATCTAGACTTGGCCTTTTCCGTCACAGTATTTCATTGATTAGGCGCCACGTTTTTCTGGCATCCGTTCTAATTTGGCTGAACTCAGATTTATAAAAATTCAATTTTTAGGCCGCCTTTTCCTTATTTAGTTTATTTTTGTAGTTCTTTTATTGCTTTTCATGCGTTTTTTAAACCTATTATTTTTCCACTTCTATTAAGTTTTTTCTTTTTTTACATTTTTTCAGCAATTCTGAGAAGAACTAAACTTCCTTCTGTTTTTTACTTCTTTCGTACATGTGACTTCATCATACACATCAGTGCCGTGTCATCCTCCGACGCATGCAGACGTGTCGTCGCTGCATGCATTCAAAACAAAAAAAAAATCATTTTATTCCTCTGTTGGGCATTCTCGGTCGCAACTCCCGTTTGATCTACCAGACGGGCTGGGGCGATGTCGGAGTCTGCCTAACATCTGACATAGCGGATTCGGAAGTGTGGATTTTTGTTAGTGGACCAATTCAAGTCAATGTACGGGCATAACACCTACATTGATTTGTATTTGCGAAGGTAAACGTAGAATTTACACTTCTGAACTCTGCTTACTTTCACCAACTGTATTGTCGAAGTTGGTTTTCAGGTGTCCACGACTGACATGAATAGGCAATTTCGTGTTGACGTGAGCAACATTCGCGGACTGAGAACTAATCTCTTTGCCATTTACGTCCACCTCTCTCGCCATAAACCAGCTGTCTTGGCGCTGAGTGAAACACAGGTGGGTGAGAATACCGATTTATCGGATTTGAACCTGCCTGGATATAGCTTGGTGCCATTATTCTTTTTACACCGCGGTCTCGCCATTTATGTGCGTAGTGATGTTACTTACCAAATTCAACCACAATATGGCCACTGTTCCAATCCGAAATTTAATTTTCTGTGGTTAAAACTCTTTGTCCGTAAGCATTTAATCCACTACTGCTTTACTTATCCAAACCTGGACAGCAACTCAACTTATAACGAGTTTGATGCGCTGACCATCTCAAGAATTGTATCCCTGTATCCTCGCACTGAAATTGCTATTGCGGGCGATTTCAATGTACACAATTCTACTTGGTTTCGACATTCAGGCCAGACAACACCCGAAGGTATGTTGAAAACTTCGCTGAGGTAAATAATTTAACCTAGCTTGTGAATGTGCCAACCCGAAGACCTGACATTGCAGGTCATACCGCCAACACCTTGGATCTGTTTCTCACCTCCATCCTGAAAAATATTCAATTGATATATTGTCGCCTCTTGGCTCGTCCGACCACTGTATCGTATCAGCCAAATTCTCGTACTCCTCCCACACAGTTAGAGAACAAATTCCGAAAAGAACAGTATGGCTCTACGAGAAAGCCAACTGGAGTGGACTTCTTTAGGAATTTTAACTGGTCACTATGCTTCCTCGATAGTGACGTGGATGCCGCTACTGATGCGATCACAAACATTATTTCGCTGGGCATGAGGTCCTCCATTCCTCACAGAGTGAAGAGCATCAAGCCTAAGGCAAACGCGTGGTACGACTTGAGCTGCAAAGAGGCTATCAGGATGAGAGAGTTGAGTTTCCGGGATTATAAAGCCAACCCTTCTGATGAAGCCCGGAAAAAGTTCAAACGGATCCGAAATGACTGTAATGCATTAATAAGACGTGTTAAATTCTCCTTTGAGCAAAAGTTGAGGCAAAAAGTTCTACAATGCCCCAAAGGTAGCAGAAGCTTTTGGTGGGCGAATCTTCGCCACCCATCTCCTACCGACCCATAGCACTAACGTCCCTTCCCTCCAAGGTCATGGAAACGCTGATAAACCGTCAGCTTATGAAATATCTTGATTTCCGGAAGCTTCTTAATGACCGGCAGTAGGACTTGGAAAAGAAAAGTGGAACCAATCTTTGCACAATGTAGGAGAAAGCAAGTTTGTTTCGCTTGATATTTTAAAGGCATTTGACAGGGTCTGGCATCAGGCTCTCTTGTCGAAAATGCGTGCTGTTGGGATCGATGAGTCTCTACTTCAATGGATTAGAAATTACCTTTCGAATCGTTCAATACAAGTCGTTTTGGATGGATTCAAGTCTGATATTCACCATATTAATGCTGATGTTCCTCAGTTTTGTCTCCGTCACTCTTCCTCACTTTTATAAATGATCTCTTGTCTGCTACTTCTAATCCTATTCATTCTTTCGCTGATGACAGTACCCTCAGCTTTTCATATTCGTTCCTTGGCTCACGTCCCTCCACTTCGGCCATAGACTCGGAACGCCAGCGTATGTTAAGCACTTTAAATACCGACCTTGACAGCATAATCGATTGGGGAAATAAGAATAGATTAGAATTTAATGCTTCCAAAACCCAGTGCTGTTTACTGTCGTTAAAGCGATTGAAACCGAAAGACTTTCCATCATCGGTATGTGTATTAACCCAACAATTAGTTGGAACGATCACATATTTGAGATCGCCAAAAATGCTGCGAAATGTCTAGGCTTCCTTAAACGATGCAAGAAGTACTTCATCCCCTCTGATCTGGCTACAATATACAAGGCCTACATACGCCCAAAACTAGAGTATAATGCTCCTATTTGGTCAGGTGCTTCTAAGACTGCACCTGCTGGATAGAATTCAAAAACGAGCGATAAGACTTATAGGTGACAGTAATATTGCGAAGTCGATTGACTCGTTAGAACACCGACGTAATGTTGCGTCGTTGTCACTCTTTTATCGCTTTTTAATAAGAAATGCTCAGGTGAATTCGCCAGTTGCATTCCTCCCCTTCGAGAATTCACCCGCAATATACGCCTCGCTTGGAACGCCCACCAATTCACCCTCAAGCCCTCTTTCGGACGTGCAGTCAATTTCAAAGACTTGTTCTTTAGCCGCACGACACGAATTTGGAATGCTCTTCCCAGCTCAATTTTTCCTCCTCATTACAATCCACAGGCATTTAAAACCAATGTGCATCGGTACCTCCTCTCCCTCTCTTCCTCTATACCTTCGGCCCGTGCTGTGACTTGATCCGGTCACTTAAGGGTTTTGCACGCGTCAATTATAAAAAAAAAAAATCATATACATACATGTACACCTCATTCTATCATGAAGTTTCTGATAGAGGGAAAAAGCGTCGCGTTCATTTTGTGGGGGATTAAATAAAAGCACAACCGTACAGTTTAAACCATTGAAACGTTATATTATAGGTCACATGAAATACAGCAATATATATGTGGGATTTGTCTTTTTACTCAAAATGAAACAAACGAAATAAAACTTTTAATGAATAATTTCCTTTATTTTCACATGTCTTCTCTGTTTGGTGGCAGATGACGACTGACTGACTCTGTTTTCGTTTGTCATCTCCTCCCTTTTATGATGTGTCTGTGTATTTGTCGGCGGCGAATTCACGCGTACGTGCGTGTTGTGTATCTCCTTGTTCTCTGTAGCTGTTTGTTTGTTGTAACCGTCCTCTTCGTCGACGTGCGTGTGTATGAATGTGTGTACCGTACTGTAGTTCGTAGTGTATTGTCAGTTTGTCTGGCTCCAAGCCCGGCGTCGTCGGCTATCCTGACGGTTCATACGCCCAGGATGAAGGGTTCCACTTCTTCATATTCTCAGCGACCGTATTCGTTCTATTTGGGCCTTCATGTTCACCAACCTTGACGACTTCGTACTTCCCGTTGTTCATGTTAATAATTATCTTGTATAGTCCGTAAAACTTCGATCTCAGCTTCATTCTCGTGCCGAACTGAGTGCGCTTGACGGCGACCAACTCATTCAATTCGTATACTCACTCTTCTACTCGATTTCTGTCGAACGACCTTTTGTTTTCTCGTTGGATGCTGGCGATGTTTCCTCGAACTTCTTCCCTGACAGCCTCTCGTTCCGCTTCCACATCCGCGATAGCTGTATCGTCCAACAGTCTTCGAAGACCTCCGTAGTCAGAAACGCGAATCTCTAAGCCAGTGAGTATCCTGAATGGGCTGAACTTTGTGCTTCTAGAGGGTGAGCTGTTAATTATCTGCTGCACGCGATCGACATATTTATACCATTCCTTCGCACCTCCCATGCATGCTTTAGCCAACATTGGAACAATAATTCTGTGGATTCTTTCCACCTGTCCATTTCCACGCGGGACATCTGCGGCGATTAGTAAATACTGGCTGTTTTCACTCTTGCAGTACTCCTGGAATGCCGTTGAGGTAAAAGCCGTTCCTCTATCCGATATCAAGCGTTTGGGATTACCGAAAACCGCAACTTGCCTCCTCAGTCGATCCAACACCTCTTCTGTTCCCGTACTCTTCATCGGATGAAGCCAGACGAATTTGAAGAATGTGTCTACAACCACGAAAACGTGATTATATAACTTGTGAGTCTGCTCCATTGGCCCAACATAGTCTTTATGATGTGTGCCTAACGGTTTGTCTTCCTTGTCAATAGACCTCAAAAAACACTCCCTTTTCCCGGCTTTCGACTCAATGATGATGCACTTAATACAGCCTCTTACGACTTCTGTGACCTTTCGGGTTGGGTCCGGGATAAAGAAAGTTTTTTCCACTAAATCTTGAGTCTTCTTGATCGAAAAATGTCCGTCTTGGTGCACAACACTGATTATTTCCTTTTCCATCGCAGTCGATATTACCACCAGCTCGTTCGTTATGCATCCTTACATAAGACTCCGGATTTCATAAAAAAGACTTCGTAACTATCCTTTTCTAGAACATTTTGTACCGCTTTTATTCATTCGTCTCTTAATTGAGCTTCACGTATGCGATGAACAATAGAGTCCTCTAAGATGAGACAAGAAACTCTGCTGAGGACGTCGACATTTTTCATATTTACTCCAGAACGATGTTCAATTTTGAATTGAAACTCTTGCAAGAACATCGCCCATCGGGCCACCCTTAACGGAACTTCCTTCTTATTCATAGTCATAGCGAACGCATTACAGTCTGTGATGATCTTGAATTTTATACCCAAGACATACACCCTTCATTTCTTCAACGCTTCTATTATTCTATGCTGGCGTGTGTATGGATCTCGGTTATGGCCTTGGGGTTGAACAGCTTCAGGGCGGGTTCTTTGACAAACGCCGTTTTAAGCTGTTGAAAAGCGAGTAGTTCTTCAGTCTCAATTTTAAAGTTGACATTTTTGCGCAGTATGACCGACAATGGCTTAGTAATGATAGCGAATCCCTCGATGAACCTCCTAAGATATGAAGTAAGTCCCAAGAATCGTTGGAGCGTTTTCTTGTCGACCGGCACCGGGAAATTGCGTATCGCCTTTGTCTTTTCTGTTGAGGGACGAATAGCGTTGTCTCCAATAACATATCCAAGGAATTCCACTTTCAGGAACTTGCACTTTTCCCATTTTATCCTTAGCCCATACTCTTTTGATACAGTCAAGACCAACTTCAATTTCTCTAAGCCGTCTTCTTTATCCTTCGATGGAATAATTAAATCGTCCACGTAGATAACGACAACACCTGCTTGTAAATATATCCCCGAATACTACTGGTGAGTTCGGGATTCCAAAAGGCACGAAAAGATACTCGTATTGTCCTTCAGAGGTCACAAACGAGGTGTATTTTCGAGAACTTGGGTGTACTGGTACATGGAAGAATCCGTTTGCTAGGTCCAAAATGGTAAACATTTTCACCCCTTGTAGCCGCTCCAGAACGTCATCCATTAGAATCATGGGAAAATTGTCCCTCACAATCTTCTCATTCAGCTTGCGATAGTCGCAGCATAGCCTTTTCGTTCCGTCCCTTTTTGCTGCGAGGAATATCGGCGATGCATACTCGGATGTGCTGAGCTGAATGATTCCTTCCTCTAATAAACCATTAACTTGCTTCTTTACCAATTCGCGGTCCGCATATGGTATAGGTCTTGGCCTTTGGAAGACTGGGATATCATCAGTCAGTACTAACTTCATTTCTTTAGGAGACTTTTTTATATCGTTTGGTGAGTAGTTGCTTATCATTTGCTTGATAATTTCCTTCTCTCTATCCCTTAAGTGATTCAGGTCAACGGTCAAATCTGTTTCCAATGTTCCGTCCTCCGCTGATAGACAAACCTGTCGAAACTCCTCCACTAATTCCTGAGCCCGCGACTTATCATCCCCAATTGTGCAATCGACTGTGTATTTCCGCCCATCGCCCTCATCACGCAAGTACCTTTCGAACACTACTGAATTAGTGTCTACAACGCTGATCACTTTTGTTCGGTTTTCTTCTAGGACTGCTGTATCTTCTGTCTCTGCCTTATATTGTTTGGACTTACATTTAACTCCTTCATCTGTGATTGATAAGTCCACTTCACCCAGATTGTTATTGATATATATATATATATCAATAACAATCACAATCAATCATATATCAATAACAATACCGCTGGATACTGCATGTCTCTTTCCTTCACCACGTAGAAGTTAATTTTCAATTCGACTCCATCCACCTTCACGTCCATCCAACAACTACCGAGAGTCGTTATTTTACTCTGGCCTATCCCAATCAGGCTTCTTCTGTTCCGTGTTAATTCAAATCTCTCTAGCAGAACTAAATTGTCGTATCGTAAAAAGGACAGATCGCTTTCCATATCAACCAATGCAGATATAGTAATGCATCCAACCACTATGCCTTTGAATACTCTATTCAGTCCTACTGCCAAGTAAATTCGAGACTCAGTACACTCGTCGCCCCTGTTGTTCGATGATGCGATACTAACAGTGCTACGTTCACGTTTCGGATGTTGTTGTTGTTGTTTGCATTGTTGTGATTTATGCCCTGGACGTCCACATTTAAACCTCTTAGTTCTAGAAGGGCATTCTTTGGCTAGGTGGTTCGTGTCCCCACATGTGAAACATTTTCTCGGGCTTGATTCCGTTTTCTCTTCTAATAATTGCCTTGTCGGAGCATGTCTGTAGCTCCCTCTTGAAAGGTGCGGGTTTGAACTACGTATTTTTTCATATGTTTTAAGCTGCTTCTTTAGCTGATCGATGGTGTTGGCTTGATACAGCACTAGCTTATTTTGAATCGTGTCCGTTATTCCCGATATGAAGCACTCTACAATGCTCTCTTCGTCCAGATATATGACCCTTGCTATCTCCGTTAGCACGTACAGATATTCTCTTAAAGATTCACACGGTTTCTTCTTCCTACTGTTCAATTGTCGATGTATCTCCGCTGTTGACACTTTATTGCCATGGTTAATGCCAATTTTAGCGATTTCCAGTCCTTGATACCCTGTTGACCCCTGATGAACAATCTAGCAGCGCCCTTCAGTAGCTGCTTTGCGTAGATGAATTTTTGGAACGCGCTCCGATTCACTGCAGCTGCATTATCTTCGAATTCTTGAATCCAAAATTGTATGCCTGGATGTACAATACCGTCGAACGACAAAAGCCCTTCTTGTACGTCGCGTGGAGTAAATTGCCTTCTTACTGCGCCAGCGCCAACCGTAGTGACTGAATCGTCGCTTCCATCATCTGTCTCAATTTCCCGTTGCTCAGGACCATGTTCGTCGTCACGGGATAAACCGTAGTGCCTAAGCAGCCTTTCGCGTAAGTCGTCTTTGAGTCCCATTGTCGGTAAGTTCAGTAGCGTTAATTTTTCCCTAAGTCCGTCAACCGTCAACACCCTCCATTACAATGTTTGATTACTTAAATATAATGTTATTACAAAGGATTTAAAGTTGATTTTTTTGGACAATTGTTACAGTTTAATGACTTGAATTTATTTTAATAATTTGAAAAAAAGTAATTTTAAATGCCAAAAGAAAACTTAACTTATTGGTCAGCTTCGATGTACCGTTTGCTTCTTTTCTCCTCTCTTCCCCAGTCGGAATTTGGCGCTTCAGTTGGCTCACCTTGTAACTTTCCGCTACTTCTGCTACTTCTGTTGGAGCATATAACAACGATATGGTTGAAAATGTCACACACTGTCGTTTTCGCGTTGTTGCTTTTTTTTAGCAATCTGTAACATACGGGATTGGCTTCGCCGTTGTTACTCTTCACCACTATTTGTTTTAATTTACAGTCACTTTTCCTTTTCGTTTAAGGGAGTTAATGCTCTTTTACTGCCCGAATTTATCCCGGTTGAGCCCCCAGTTTGTGGGATTTGGCTTTCAACTCAAAATGAAACAAACGAAATAAAACTTTAAATTAATAATTTCCCTTATTTTCACAGGTCTTCTCTTCTTGGTGGCTGATGACGACTGACTGACTCTGTTTTCGTTTGTCTTGTCCTCCCTTTTATGTTGTGCCTGGATGTTCGTATGAGTTGTGTATTTGTCGGCGGCGTATTCACGCGTGTGTGCGTTGTGCGTAGTTCCTTGTTCTCTTTAGCTGTTTGTTTGTTGTAACCGTCCTCTTCGTCGACGTGCGTGTGTATGAATGTGTGTACCGTACTGTAGTTCGTAGTGTATTGTCAGTCTGTCTGGAAATGAGAAAGAGATAAAAAGCAATTAGGCGGCAAACAGGGTTGCCAATAGTCATTTTCAGGGTTGGTAGATGAGTCAGGGAGGTTATTAATCTCTGACACATTTAGAACCACTTTTCAGTTAGATTTGGTGATAAGTTCGTTAACTTTCTCATTAGATATAAAGGTCACTTTGATTTCGTTTCTCTTCTCTTTGACGGAAGATTCATGACTTGGTGAGAAGTATATGATTGGGTAATGGTCAGAAATACAACTTTCAATTACAACTGAATTGATTTAGCTATGACTAGCCTTAGACAAGATGCGATCAATCGTTGATTTTGAACCTGAGCTCGGGTCTACCCTAGTAAACGCAATTCAATAAGCCTTGCGCGTACTTTTCGTACTTTCGTACTGGAAGAAGACGGACGATTTTATTTGTAACACTTGTATTTATAAAATAATTTTGCTTATTTCTACTTTTGACTTAGGTTTCTCAGAATTACAATTTTCGAGAATGACAACATAATTTGCAATATTCTCAGAAGAAGATTTTGCTTACTAATGGAAAATTGCGACAATGGGAAAATATGCAAATGCGATTTCGATTTCTGGGAATTGCGACATTACTTGCAATATCCGCAGAAGAGAATTTGCTAACTAGTTAATAATTGGGACAATGGGAAGGTGTCGTGTTAACTCAATTGGGACAACTTTCATATCACCCATTACATTGCCCACAACAGCAACTGTAATTATTTGCATTGGCTGCGCAGTCTCGTTGCGTCTACCCAGTATTTTTCTCGCACTCTCCCACACAAATCTCCAGGGGTCTAATCACAGATGACAACTTCCGTGCGACGATGTCTTTGAAACGAGAGTTTCGCATCGCATAAGCAAAAAAATAATCATCATCATATTGGTTGCGATCGGTTTTGGACAAATCGGTGGATTCACCACAATAATGCCGGCAAATCCGTGGATTCAGCTCCGTAATGGTCTAGATTTTCAAACATGGCGACAGATTAGGCGATTTGGCCAAAGGTGTTCAGAAATGCAACATGAGACTTAAAAAACTATTTCGCAATGAATGCTTACGCCCATGCTTGTAAAACAATGTTTTTGCAAGAATATTATGAAATACCTAAATTACTTCAAAAAGATAAATAATTTGTAGTGTTACTATGAATTGAAAATGATATTCACGCATTTATCACAGAAAGTGATTTCGTTCTAAGACCTGATCACCTGATTTTGATTCTCTTTAAAAAAACAGATGTTACGCATTGATGTTTTGTACACATTACAAAATATATATTGAAATTTTGTACAAAAAATCTGTGTTTTCACCAATGGTATAAATGAAAAATATTATTAACACATCAAGCATAGTTTATGAACTCCTTAATTACCCAATTTTTTCGTGGTGAAATCGGAGGAGTGTTCGCGTACTGGTTAATTTTGCAAAATATTGCAACAAATTTGCTTGTTTGCTATGCGATTCTGAGTACGAGAACAAAATGTGCAGTAAAAGTGACTGGGTACGCTTATAAAAAAGCAATTATAGTTAGAGGAAATTACTCACTGATAATTACTATTAATTGTTCTTTTAATTCCTTCAAAGTGATTTAAAATGCTTAATATATTTGCATATTTGGTAAGGACTAAATTATTACAAAGTGCCTGCTTATTCTATTTAAACAATTGTAATTGTAGTGAATTGTGATAAAAGGAATTTGAATCAAGATTGCTTAGAGCAGTTTTTCGGTGAAGCCAGAAGTCTTCTTCTTCTTCTTGTGGCGCTACAGTCCGGGGTGGACCTGGGCCTCAACCAACATGCCTCTCCAGCCAGCACGATCTTTCGCCAGCTGTCTCCAGTTGCGCACTCCAAGTTGGTTGAGGTCCTTCGCCACTTGTGTGCGCCACTTTAGTCTAGGCCGTCCTCTGTTGCGTTGTCCCAATGGCTCGGATTCAAAGACCTTTCGGGCCGGAGCAGTGGTGTCCATACGCTCTACATGGCCTAGCCATCTTAAGCGTTGTATCCGTAGACGCTTAACCAGGCGCATGTCGCTGTAGAGCCTATAGAATTCGTCATTAAATCTTCTCCTCCAGATGCCATCAACGCAAACAGGACCAAAAATCGCACGCAAAACTTTTCTCTCGAAAAGACTAAGGGCTTCCTCATCCGCCTTTGCTAACGTCCAAGATTCTGCGCCATATAGTAGGACGGGGATGATCAAGCTTTTATATAAAGCTAGTTTAGTCCTTCGAGAGAGTGCTTTATTACTCAATTGCCTCTTGAGCCCAAAGAAACAGCGGTTGGCAAGAGTGATTCTGCGTTTGATTTCGGTACTGATGTTGTTGTCCCTGTTTACCGCGGAGCCGAGGTAGACGAAGTCCTTAACTACCTCGAAGTTTCTGCTGCCTAGTGTGACGCTCCGTCCGAGACGTCGATGTTGTGTGTCCTTCCTTGATGACAGCATGTACTTCGTTTTGCCCTCATTTACCGCAAGACCCATTTTAGCCGCTTCCGCTTCAATACCAGCAAACGCCTCATTGACGGCTCGCTGTGTTCGTCCAATCACGTCAATGTCATCAGCGTAAGCTAACAATTGAACTGACTTCTGGAAGATCGTGCCTCTGGTGTTGACTTGTGAGTTACGCACGATCTTCTCGAGGATGATGTTAAAGAAGTCACATGACAGTGCGTCGCCTTGTCTAAAACCTTTTTTGACATTGAAGGTCTCGGTGAGTTCGGTACCGACCTTGACGGAGCAGCGAGAGTTCTCCATCGTCATCCTACACAATCTGACGAGTTTGGTAGGAATGCCAAAACTAGACATGGCACTGTATAGCTCGTCTCTATGCACACTGTCATATGCAGCCTTGAAATCGACGAATAGGTGGTGAGTGTCAATTTGCATTTCTTGGGTCTTTTCCAGGATCTGCCGTAATGTGAAGATCTGGTCTATTGTAAACTTCCCTGGTCTGAAACCACACTGATAGGGACCTATCAGGTCATGGACAAATGGTTTCAGACGCTCACACAATACGGCAGAGAGGATCTTGTATGCGATGTTCAGGAGACTAATCCCTCTGTAGTTGGCGTAGTCAAAGGGGTCTCCTTTCTTGTGGACCGGGCAAACGACGCTGAGATTCCACTCATCGGGCATGCTTTCCTCCGACCATATCTTACAGATGAGCTGGTGCATGCGCCCAACCAGGTCATCTCTAGCTGCTTTAAATAGTTCTGCGGACAGTACGTCCGCTCCAGCAGCTTTGTTAGACTTTAGCTTATATAATGCTATCTTCACCTCGTCTAAGTCGGGGGGACGGAATGCTTGTCTATCATCGTCCAAATTGAGTGGAACATTCTGCCTAACAGCGGGCTTTGGGTCGTCATCGCCGTTAAGTAGTCTGCAGAAATGATCCTTCCAGATTCTCAGCACAGACTGCGACTCTACTACTAGTTGTCCATTTTGGTCCCGGCAGGCCTTGGTCCGAACCTTGTATCCTCCGGATAGCTGTTTTACCTTTCGGTAAAACTTTCGGACTTCATTCCTGCCAAAGCACCTTTCCATTTCCTCGACCGCGCGCATCTCATGCTCCTTCTTCTTCCTTCTGAGAAGCCGGTGCTCTTCCCTTCTTTTCTGTTCGTAGAGTTCACGAACAGCTCGCGTTGTTCGATGCAGCGTCGCCTTATAGGCGTCTTGTTTAGCTGCGTGCGCTTGCCTGCACTCGTCGTCAAACCATGCGTTCCTTCTGGGTGGTGACGTGAAACCCAGCACATCAGTGGCAGCTTCTTTGATGGCTTCTTGACAACGTTTCCATTCTTCTTCTATGCTTACTGCAAGAAGCGGCGTACTCTGAGTGAGTTTCAGGGAGAATCGGTCGGCAAAGTTCCCAGCAATCGGTTGCGATTGTAGCTTTTCGACATCAAACCGTATGGCCTTTCTCGACTCCGTTGCTCTCTTAATATCCGGGTTCTTACCTTGGCTACAACAAGGTGATGATCTGAGTCAATGTTTGCACCTCGGAAGGTTCGGACATCGAGGATACTGGAGGAGTGTCTGACGTCGATCGCAACGTGATCAATCTGGTTGACGGTTGATTGATCAGGAGATCGCCAGGTTTCTTTGTGAATGTTCAGGTGTGGGAACCGCGTGCTAGCCACAGAGAGGTTTCGCCCCGAGGCGAAGTCCAACAGCCTGAGTCGTTTCCGGATGTGTTGTCGTGCAGGCTGTGTTTACCGATGACTCCAGCAAAGATGTCCTCCTTTCCCAGCTGAGCGTTGAAATCTCCTAGAACGATCTTGGTGTCATAGCTGGGGCATCGATCGTATGTTCTTTCTAGGAGATCATAGAAGTCATCCTTGATGTTGTCATCCTTCTCCTCTGTCGGGGCGTGAGCGCATATTAGGCTGATGTTCCCGAATTTAGCCTTGATGCGGATTGTCATGAGGTGCTCGCTGACGGGGTCGTAGCTCAAGACTTTTTGCCTAAGTCTGCCTCGAACAACAAATCCGCATCCGAATAAGCGCTGCCTTCTCTCTCTATAGCAATTGCTGTAGTAGATATCGCAGTTCTTCATCGCTTTTATGCCAGGCCCATCCCATCGCACTTCTTGGATGGCGGTTATGTCAGCTTTGTAGCTGTCAAGGGCCTCCGCAAGTTGTTCGGCTGCACGTAGCCCGTTAAGGGACCTCACATTCCACGTGCAAAACCGAAAATCGTTGTCCTTTAAACGTTTGCTGGGGTCGTCAACAGTTAATCCGTCCTTATCCGAGGCATATCGGTTTTTCTGAACTATTTTATTCTTTACGTGGTAAGGAAGTTACCCTCACGCAAAACCCACAGACTGGTAGGCCAGGCCCATTATTTAAATCCTCGGGCAGAGGGGGTCGCTGCATACATTAGTTCACCATACAACGGGTGTTGTGATGGCTATCCAGGGGGCGCCACGTGGAGGCTGTATGTCAACTTGACCTGTGCACTAACGAGGATTGCCTTGGCAGCTCGCCATGTTGAGCGCAATCAACGATGTTACCTCGCGTGCATAGGCCCATGCCCCCCTGAAGCCAGAAGTGCTGGAGGTAAAAATACATGCGTGACTGATCAACATTTCAAATCAATTTTCCGAAACCTTTGGGGCCTTCAATATTCGAAAATTGTGAGACCAAAATTGTGAAAATGTTGAAGCAAAAAAGGTTGCAGTCCATCAGCAATCAACCCCTAATGTAATGGAAATATCTTGGGTGCAAGGCAAAATATGCGACGGGCCAAAGTGCACTTCCGCGTTGTATCTTAAAACACCTTCTTACTTTACTGATAACTGAAAAGAAATATACCTGCTGTAAAATTTTGCCACCAGACTTCGTCTTAAATTATTTTACTAGAATTCGAATTTATTTTGTCACTAAATTTTGGAACAGGGATTCGAGCGACCCTAATTTTAAAAATAAGATGCTCCGTGTTAGATATTTGTCAAAATATTTGAATCAAAAATGTATCTTCCATATATTCATGTCGTTAATATTTTTTATTTTTCAGTTTAATGCACCATAAGCATATCCCATGGGTGGTGTGTAAATGCTTTTCAAAAAGTATTTTAAGCCTTATAATCAATTTGTATTTACGTTTTCCTTCCATATAGTCAAATACCTAATAAAAGAGAAAAGATTAATAACCAACAATTGTACTTTATATTATTACAAATTTATGGCTGGCTATCACCATATATCATACTTGCTTATATAGTTTAAGCAGTTCTTTGTTTGTCAACTTAATTACTGTATTGGTGATATTTCAGGTATATTGGGAAACATACTTTATTGTCGTTTCGCGTTTTAAGAAAAAATATCCATTACCTGATTTATACTCTCTCACCCTTAATACTTACGCACCCTTACGACTTTACTCCCTGTCAAGATATTTCACCTCAATAACTGTTAAGCTGTTTGCTATCAGCTGATTAAGACAGCTCACACGTATTCACAGACAGGGGTTTATAAAAAACGCTGTCAGTTCACCTCAAAGGGCGGAAGACGAGGGAGTTGAATATCTCCTTGCTTATCTCTGATCTCCTTGCTTATCTTTGCTTCATACATTTCATAAGCACCACTCGCGCAGTCTTTCGTTCATTCGTAGTGTGTACCCACACAACAAAACAATGAAAACTATCAGGCAGTTGTTATTCATTGTTTTGTTGTGTGTGTAAAATTAAGACAACAGATATGTTCCGCTCAGTAGCGCTCAAACTGTGTATAAAATAGAACGTAGACGAGACGATAGTGGCTGAATTATGTGATGCAAATTATCGACGATATCGTTTTGGTTGATCGTCAGGACGATAGTCGCTCGAAAAGCTACGTGATTACAGTCCAGTTCTCCTTTGCCATGGCAAAGCTGTGCTCACGTTTGAGGGTTGTTGGCATTTTGCATTACCACTTTTAGTTTAATAGGGCGTGAGGAGCGAGTTTGTTTCATGAAGTGCATTTTTTTATGTTGGACGCAAAAAGAAGCAATGATAGTTGATCTTGAAGGGATTTTTTGTTTCAGGGCGGTATATGTCTGTGATGTCGGTGTCGTTGAACTCACAGTTGACCCTTTTCCCTATTCCTTTTACTACCTCTATAAGATTTTTTTGCGGGGTAGGGGGAATATTTTTAATGTCGATGTTATTATTTACCATTTGCTGTTTTAGTGCGTCTAATTGCGTTTGCAAATTTTCAATAATCGCGTCTTTTCTTTTGTTGTTGTCCTTTATTCAATTTAGTTTCTTTGGTAATGCTTTTTAAGAGGTCGTTGGTTTTCTTTCATGTTTGCGTTTAGTCCGCCATACTTTGCAACTAGATTCAATTTCCTTAATATCTCCTCGCACCGTACGTAGTTCCACTAAGCCAGCTGAGCTGTTCTCAGCTGCTGTGGTGTTTGTTACATTGTTCGGACTGTTTAGTTCACGCATTCGTTTTGAAGGCTGCTCTTGCGGTGTTTGTGGGACAGATGGTGCTGGATTGCTAACTGTTGCAGTTTGAATATCTGCATTGACATTTCCATACCTCCCTTCTTGAACCCACATTTCTACTTCTTCTTGTTTACGGTAGGGCAGTCAAAGTGTAACCTACATACGCATGAATGCCGTGAATACCGCAAAATCGACTTCGTCGGGAATATTTTCACCGCAATGAAAAAACGCATTACTGATTAGTATATGTGAAAATGGAATTTTACAAAAAAGAAATTATGTAAAACAAAAGCAAAATGATATTGAGTTAAAGTCTGAAGTTTTATGGAGCACTTGTTTGGTTAAAAAAGTCACTGTCTTGGGGGAATGGTAATTCGTGGTTTGGGAAAGTTAAAACTTTGTAATTAGATAACTGGTTAACTATATCACCGATCGATTAAAAAAACACGTTCACTCTGTCTAAGCTTACTCTCAAGAGTGTGAGCATGAGCTGCTGACTCTCTCAGCTTTTGACTTAGTATATGTAGGTACCGTCGGGTTTCCTGAGTATGCACATCCAGACTGCTTTGTCTCTTTTAAGGACTTTCACCAGACCCTGAACTGCCTTCTCAACCTTACGCCTCGTTCTGAGTTTTGGGAGAGGTGCGACGCGATTTTCTAACTCTTCCCTAAACCTCATAGAGGTTGTTTTCCTAGAGTTCCTGTTCTTAGTTTCGCATTCGATACGGAACTCTATGTATTAATGGTCCGACATGGACACTTCCGAAAGAACTTTCCAGTCTGTGATCTCCTTAGAATATCTATTTGATAGCGTTAAGTCAAACACTTCCTGTCTTATTGTCGTTATAAAAGTTGGCTGGGAGCCAATATTGTTAACGTTCAAGCCAGACGTTAGTGTGAAGTTGAGAAGATGCGATCCTCTCGTTTTCCTCTCAGTTTTCCCTTTTGGACCCCGAGCCTGGAGACACCGGGACAAGACATCCAGAAAGGAAGGGATCGTGGAAGCACAGTGACCACTTGAAATCACTAAAGAAGTCCGCTTCAGTTGATTTTCTCGTAGAGTCTCCAGGGACTGCGCTGAGATGTCGCAGTGGTCCGAAGAACCTAGATTTAATAAAATTTCAATTGAATATTTCTCAGGAAGAGACAAATGTGAAAAGTATTAGCGGTATGATCTACAATGTCAGGTTTTTGTGAGGTCTCATGCAAAAGCTGGGCGAAATTATTTATCTCAGCAATGATTTAATTGCAATATTTACATTGCAATTTATTTATTATTATTATTTTCAAAGTCTAGTCAAAGTCAAGTTTTAAATTTCCAAACAGGCCTCTTCATGCCAGCCAAACACTGAAGATGAACACCTTTGGATCGAGATTACTTGAGATCTATAGAGTTCATGTCAAAGGGCTATGATGATGTAAAGGAGACAATAAGGAAAAACAATGAACGCCTTCATGTACACAGTGTGAACAAAAGGATACAATCATAAATAACATGCAAAAAGAAATGAATAAATTGGAACAGGAAGTAATGAAAAACAATATTGAAATCACAAACATTCCTTTCACAAGAGATGAAAACCTGCTGGACGTGATTCATGATGTGGCAGAAGCTATCACCACCTATTCGTCGATTTCAAGGCTACATATGACAGTGTGCATAGAGACGAGCTATACAGTGTCATGTCTAGTTTTGGCATTCTTACCAAACTCGTCAGATTGTGTGACGTGGAGAAATCTCGCTGCTCCTTCAAGGTCGGTAACGAACTCACCGAGACCTTCAATGTCAAAAAAGGTTTTAGACAAGGCGACGCACTGTCATGTTACTTCTTTAACATCATCCTCGAGAAGATCGTGCGAAACTCACAAGTCACAAATGGGTCTGGCTGTAAATTAGGGGAAAACGAAGTACATGCTGTTATCAAGGAAGGACACACAACATCGACGTCTCGGACAAAACGTCACAATAGGCAGCAGAAACTTCGAGATAGTCAAGGACTTCGTCTACCTCGGCTCCGCGGTAAACAGGGACAACAACATCAGTACTGAAATCAAACGCAGAATCACTCTTGCCAATCGCTGTTTCTTTGGGCTCAAGAGGCAATTGAGTAATAAAGCCCTCTCTCGAAGGACTAAGCTCGCTTTATATAACAGCTTGATCATCCCCGTCCTACTTTATGGCGCGGAATCCTGGACGTTAACAAAGGCGGATGAGGAAGCCCTTAGTCTCTTCGAGAGAAAAGTTTTGCGTGCGATTTTTGGTCCTGTTTGCGTTGATGGCATCTGGAGAAGAAGATTTAATGACGAACTCTATGGGCTGTACAGCGACATGCGCTTAAGATGCTAGGCCATGTACAGCGTATGGACACCACTGCTCCGGCCTGAAAAGTTTTTGAATACGTGCCATTGGGACAACGCAACACAGGACGACCTAGACTAAAGTGGCGCACACAAGTGGAGAAGGACCAACCAACTTGAAGTGCGCAACTGGAGACAGCTGGCGAAAGATCGTGCTGGCTGGAGAGCTAGGTTGGTTGAGGCCCAGGACCACCCCGGATTGTAGCGCCACAACAAGAAGAAGAAGCTATCGGTGCTGAAATAAAAGACAATGGTATTGAGAACGTCTACCGAACGAATACAAAATGCACCTCAAATGCACGAAAAGTAGTGATATCCTTCACTAACTCTTTTTGCAAACAAAAAATGTTGAAATCTGTCAAATCACGAGGACCGCTTAAAGTAGATAACGTTCTAAAGAAATTCAATACACGCAACTCGATTGAAAACAGGAAAATCGAAACATTAAATGGCAAAATTTATATAAACTGCCAACTAACGGCAGTGAACAGACAACTATTTTGGCAAACGAAAACAAAGGCCAGAACTGCCGGTTGGAAGTTTGTATGGATTACTGACGGGAGAATTTAAGCACGTAAAAATGAAGGTGCAGCGGTACTGCGAATCACGGATGCAGTGATGCGCACGCCATCACAATAAATACAATTAAAATGTCAAAATGATTGTCAACAATGACAGCAATGAGAATGAGTGTTCAATTAACTATAAACCATAAAATATATAGCATGTTCACTGACATAAATATTTGTGATTTAAAAGATTTGAATTGTCTCTTTCTGTACATGAATATTCGATCACTTAGAAAACATTGGAAAGATTTTGTCTGTAGCATTAACAATATAATTAAATACTTAAAATTTATTATATTTGTGGAAACTAATATGTGCGATGAAGAAAATTGTTTCTACCAATTAGATGATCTTAATGCAGGATTTCTAAATATATCAAATAGACATACCACATACTATTTTCGTTAGGAACTCTATATTATGAGAATTACTCTTTTTCTTTTTAGTAAAACTTTGTGAAGGAACTGAACTAGAAAAGAGCCAAACAAAATCAAAACAACCCTCGCTGATGTGTTGTTCATTAACAGAAGAACTGCAATTGCATGTGGCGAGATATTTATACACTCGTAATACAGCCTTATTACAGTACATTGAATGTTATGTCTGAATTTTTTGTATGTCACGCTATCCTTGGAGACTTTTCGGGTAAATCATACGATGAGATAGCCTACACATGGCTGGCATGGCATGCAGTGGTAAAAAGTGAACAAATACAGTCTCGCAATGAAATTTGCAACCAAATACCCCTCTGCCCGAGGGTTAAATAATGGGACTTGCTTACCAATCTGTGGGTTGCGCGTGAGGTTAACTGTTTTCGAAGGATGACAACAAAAAAGATGATTTCTACGATCTCCTAGAAAGAATATACGATCGATGTCCCAGCTACGACACCAACGCTCAGCTGGAGTCATCTTTGCTGGAGTCATCGGTAAACACAGGCTGCACGACAATACATCCGGAAACGGACCCAGGCTGTTGGACTCCGCTTCCGGGCGGAAACCGTTTGAAAAGTGTGGTTTTAGGCCAGAGAATTCCACAAAAACACTCACCACCTATTCGCCGTTTAAGGTCGCGTATGACAGCGTGCATGGGGCGACATGGCATAACAGCAAGCCGTTAATGAGGTGTTTGCTGTTATTGAAACAGAAATTGGGTCTAGCGGTTAATGAGGGCAAAACGAAGTGCATGCTGTCATCAAGGAAGAGCACACAACATCAACGTCTTAGACAGAACATTACACTAGGCAGCAGAAACTTCGAAGTTTTCAAGGACTTCATCTACTTTGGCTCCGCTGTAAATAGGGACAAAAACACCAGTATCGAGCTTAAACGCAGAATCCTTAATCCTCACTCAATGGAACAGGTGGCTGTCTTGTTCCGTCTCTTCCCAAATAACTAAATCCATTTATAACATATTTGCTTTTAACGTCAGATGCCAACCATACCTTATACCAAATTTATCCGGCTTGTTAGGCATGTGTTGGGTAAACCGAAGCAATTGTTCATCAACAGTGATATTTTTGTCTGGATTTTATCAGTTTTGACGGTTTTCGATAAATGCATACCATACTTATCAAAGCAGATTTATTGATTCCTAAACATTAGCTCCGCTCATTTTTTGTTATCAAAATGAAAAAATCTTAGCATTTCAATAAAACAATTACGAATCATGGTATTGGGAAAAAATGAAGGTCCCCATTTTGCGTTCCATAAAAATTATGCGTTAACATTTTTTTACTCATAGGCTCCTCGTACATATAAAATGCCTATAAATATCTCTAATTTGTCTTGAGATAAGCTCCATTCTTTTTACAAAACTGTCCTTGCTTCTGATTCCGTTCATTTTATAATGTCTTCCATAATATGTTTGTCGAATAGTAAATGAAATGCTGAGCTGACATTTTCTTTCATAATATTTCTTTTGTTGTGCCCAGTTGGATCCGATAAACCTTTGAAAATAGTTTGAAGGAATGGTCTCCCAGGAGAGGAATCTGTTTCGATTTTTTTCCATACTATCCCATCAATTACAGTTTCAATATGATCATGTTCATTATTTTCTTCTTATTCGTCGTCTGAATCTGATATCGAGAGAATAACTCTTTCGACTTCCATTTGGAATCAAAATTTCCTCTTCTTCGGTATTTGAAGATTCATTTTCATATTCGCTAACGCTTTCTTAAATAAACGTTTTGCAAAATTAATTCAACCTCATCTTCTCTTTCAGATTGTGAGTCTTCATCAATTTCCGAAAATTTTTCATCTATATTATTCTTATACTTTTTGCAATATCTTATTTATCCTTCCTATTTTGGACATCCTTCGCATTACAAATAAATAAAAATTTTATAAAAATAAAAATTATAAACACGATTTGTATTTCAATACCTGATAAACCAATTTTACTATAGCAAATACTGGCCGCCGTGGCGTAGTGGGTAGAGTGCGACGCTCACAGGGTCTAGGTTCGATTCCCGACTGAACACCTCGAATTTTTCACGGCACCACCTCTTTCGAGATACTGACAACACTCAAAGAGTAATAACCGTCTAAGAAAACTTCTCTAACTTCGCCATACGGAGTCGAGAAAAAACTGTAGGTCCCTTCTACTCATGAGAGAACAGTAGAGCGCACAACCCGAGTAGTTGATGAGCAAGCTAGGCCCTGGTCCCCCTGTGGACTGTCGCGCCGACAATTATTATTATTAAATACTTCAAAACTTCCGTGTTCAATTATTTTTAGAATTAAAGCATCTTTCGAAACCTTTGGTAGAAATAGTGTTACACTGGCGTTAGTTCCGCATTGTTGACCCACGGGGAAAACCGTTAGCTGTGAAAGGCTTGATGAGGCAGTTAGGCGTTTGGTTGGACCAGTATCTATACTTTGACAAACATGTAGATGCTGCTCCGACGAAAACCAAGAAAGCCTTTGCTGTGAAAAGAAGGTTGTTTAACAGCAGCCAACTTGATTCCAGGGTGAAGATAATATGCTATATGGCACTCATCCGGCCAATGATGGCGTACGCTTGTCCTGTGTGGATCAACGTGAGTCCTTCCCAGATGGAAAAGATGAGGCTGTTTAACAGGGAGTGTCTCAGGACCTGTCTCAGGTTGTAATGAACTCCCGAATCCGAGTACAAGAAATTTTATCCCAACGAGATTTTGTACAACGAGGCAAACCTGATAAGCATTTATAATTTCATAATAAAAATTGAATCGACCGCACGTCGTTGACTTCTACCAACAGTCTGATCTTCGGGGCTTACTACTCCAACATTTTGTATTTTGAGAATGTACGGTAGAATGGCTTTATTCCACCAGAAGCATTCCTTTATTTAGGGACAGGACAGGAAGGAATGTCGCACGCCGAACAGTGGACCGGCGACTCCTTTATGAACCGAACGTCGCTAGCAGCCGCGAGGATCTGAGTCTAGGAAAAAACGTCACCTGTTTTGGTGGCTGTGTTTAAATCGGCCCCTGCCGCCTTTAACATGTCTTTATACGTCATGTTATTTATACGTAATATTGCCAGCTCGGCAGTCTGTGGTCAGCTTCTTAGTGGTAAAGCTAAGTCTTAGGTTAAGTAATAAGTGTAGTTTTAGGTTATATATATATATATAAATAAAAAAAAACTAAAAAGAAAATAAATATATATACACTATATAAGTTAGACATATAAATAACTAATACGCCCTGGTGCACTGCACGCGTCCGTGCTGCGTACGGACATAGTTAATTAAAGTATGTAAGAAAAAAACGAAATGTAGCTAAGTTTTTTACAGTTTTCTTAGCATAATTTAAGTTTAGATTAAGATTAAAAAAAGAAAAAAATGACAAAGATGTCTAAAGGCAGTGGAATACGTTATGTTTATGTCAACTTAGAGCATAGGGTCAGTAAGATAAGTATCAGAAAAGGAAATGCTTAGCTTAGTTTTAAGAAAATTGGTCTAGTATATAAGAATAGTATTGGATTTACTTAAAACAATTTGAAATAAAAAAAAATTGAAAGATACATACATCCGACAGAATCGCAATAGAGTGAGCAGATCAGTTAATTTTAGGAAATTGAGGAACGGAGCGTGAAACAAGCCACTGGATGACAAATAGGCCGAGAAAAGCTTCTTGGCGACAAACTATCGGGCCTCATCTGGCTGATACGTCGTAACAATTCTCATTATCAGAGCGTTGATCTTGGGCAGTTCAAGAGATATAGCGCTGAAGAGATTCTTTCAACTTGAGAAAAAACTGAGTAAGAATCCTGATTTAAAGGAGCAGCACATTCATGCGCCAACATCAAGAGCTGGGCCACATGAGAGCAAGACATATACTACATTCCTCACTATCGCGTGACAAAGAAATTCCGCGTTGCGTTTGACCCATCATGTAAAACGGACATCATCGAACGATATTCAATAGACAAGAGCGGAAAATCCGTGTCCAGTATTCCGGAAAGCGTTATCACGAAAAACATTATAAAAGTAACCACTGCGCAGCCGTACAAGCACTGCTGCCACAGACGATAAACGAAAGAAATATAGACGTAGCGGTTATAAGTGAACCGTACATAGTGGTAGCTGGTTAAATGATAAAACACTTCTACCTGGGCTTGCGGAAGGTCATACAGGCCATACCAAATCACTAAGTGGCCGCCAAGATAAGAATAATCACCTTTTTAAGCTGTTAGGCCCCACCCAGATTATCACTGGAGAAATTCGAAAGCATGTTAGACGACATAGCAAACTACGCAAGAAGCAAACACCCGGCTGTAATTGCCGAAGACTTTAATGCATGGTCTACCTAGTGGGGCAGCAGACATACAGATACACGGGGAAGAGCTGTGGTGGAAACATTCGCATGTTTAGAGGTATTACTTCTAAACACCGGCAATATAGCTACATTTCATAAGGCCGGCAGGTCGTCAATAGTCGATATTAAGTCGATCTAAGCGACGAGGTCAACGTAGACCCTAGGGGTAAGGCACATAGGGTGGTTACAAAAAAGATGATATTAAATAGCGGCCCACCGATAACCAACCCGGAAATGCTTACACAAATAGTGCAAAATCTCTTACCACGCAACGAAAAAGATTAACCCATACGAAATCCCGCTAATTATCTTAGAGGTGTTGCATATAACAATCTCTAAGGTTAAAAACAACAAAGCTCCCGGACCAGATGGGATTCCAAATAAGGTGGTGAAGCCAGCGACCAGATATTTTCAAGCATGATTTGGGAAAATGCTTATTAGAGGGAGTCTTTCCCACGCAGCGGAAACAGCAACTCCTAGTACTTCTGCCCAATGAAAAGAAACCACCTGGAAATACGTTCTCGTACCGCCCAATTCGTCCATTGGATACACTAGCATAGTACTTGAACGTACCATATATGGCAGGTGACAGTGACGGAAGCCAATGGTGCACTATCACCTCACCAATATGGTTCCAGTAAAGGTCGATCAACGGTGGATGCAAAAGCAGCTGTGGTAAACCTGGTAGCGGACGCTATCCAAGGAAAGGAGAGGGCGGACAAAGAGGTACTGTGCAGTAGTTATACTAGATGTTGAAAATACTTTAACCTCAACGAGGTAGTTGCAAGTACGTACGTCTCTTATCGCCATGGGCACACCCGCTTACCTGATGAAGATAGACATGGACTACTACGAACAGGAAACTTATATTTAACACCTACGATGACGTAAGATCCAACACCATAACAGCAGGAGTTCCACAGGGATTAGTCCTTGGACCTCTACTGTAATGTATAATGTATGATAGCGCCATACGACAAGCGCTTCCAGATGGAATGAAAATATTCGCCTTTGCTGACAATATCGCTATCCTCACTGTGGCAAGGCACAAAGAAGACGTGGAGGCTGCTACGAATACAGCGATCTCAAACGTAAAAGAGCGGCTTGAAAATGCCGGTCTGGAACATTTTCTTCTTCTTCTTCTTCTTGAGGCGCTACAGTCCGGGGTCGACCTGAGCCTTAACCAACATACTTCTCCAGCCAGCACAATCTCTCGCCAGCTACCTTCAGTTGCGCACTCCAAATTGGTTGAGGTATTTCTCCACTTGTGTGCGCCACTTTAGCCTAGGCCGCCCTCTGTTGCGTTGTCCCAATGGCTCAGATTCGAAGACTTTTCGGTCTGGAGCTGTGATGTTAATATGCTCTTCATGGCCTAGCCATCTAACGCGTTGTCCAGACGCATGACGTTGTACAGCCCATCGTCGTTAAATCTTCTCCTCCAGATGCCATCAAAGCAAACAGAATCAAAAATCGCACGCAAACCTTTTCTCTCGAAATGATTAAGGGCTTCTTCATCCAAGTTAGTCCTTAGAGTTTTATTATTAAATTTCTTCTTGAGCCCAAAGAAACAGCAATTGACAAAAGTGATTCTGCGTTTGATTTCGGTACTGGTGTTGTTGTCCCTATTTACCGCGGAGCCGAGATAGGCGAAGTCCTTGACTATCTCGAAGTTTCTACTGTTTAGTGTGAAGCTCCGTCCGAGACGTCGATGTTGTCTGTCCTTCCTTGATGATAGCATATACTTCGTTTAGCCCTCATTAACCGCTAGACCCATTTTAGCCGTTTTAATGACAGCAAACGCCTCATTGACGGCTCGCTGTGTTCGTCCAATCACGTCAATGTCGTAGACTAGCAGCTCAGCTCAATTGACTTTCCAATTCCTGTCATTCCTCATTCCTCCAGCGATAAGTAGCTGGAGTAGTAGATTGTAGCTTTCCAGCGTCAAACATTATTGGCCTGTCTCGCCTCCGTTGCTCTCTCGATATCCGCGTTCTTACCTTGGCTACAACAAGGTGATGATCCGAGTTGATGTTTGCACCTTGGAAGCTACATCGCATTAAACAATTTGGGACTCTTCGAGCAATGAAATAAAGTTGAGGGTGAGCATTAATGAGACCAGACAATGACTGAAAAAGCGCGTTATCATTAGCGAGTTTGCAAAACTCTATGTATGAAGAGCAAATATCGGGAGCGAGAGTTTCTGACTAGGAATCATATTTCGAGAGCTTTATGGTTTTGCTCAATTTACGGTCAAGTACCGCTGGTGGGGAGGTAGAGTGTAACTTCGGGCCGCGAAAACCAGGGTTGCCCCGCTGAAGACTATATTCATCCCTAGATTAGGTCTTTTGTTGTGGAACCATCACTTACCACTAAACAGTGGACAGGAGCAGATGTACATAGCTTTGAAAGTTGTTTTTGTTAGTACGCTCGTTGACTAAACGTTGTGAGCTTAATGGAGCGACGATCAAAACTACGCAGCGTACAGGGTGACGGCCTTAGTGATGCGCCTTGCTTGGAGAAGCTAAAACGCAAAGGAACAGTTGTCAATACCAAGCGTGAAGCTGTTTTGGCTTATTGGTTAAAACAACAGGTGAGCAAATCCAGTGAGATCGCAACATTAACTCCATTTATTGACAGCTACAAAATCCTTTGAGTGAGAGGACGCAAAACTAAGCACAATTTCACTAATGCAAGTTAGCAAACTGTGGCCGCCGTGGAGTGCGACGCTCACATGCCGAAGGGTCTAGGTTCGATTCCCTACTGAACACCTCGAATTTTACACGGCACCACCTCTTTCGAGCTGCTGACAACACTCAAAGAGCAACAACTGTCGAAGAAAGCTTCTCAAATTTTGCCATTCGGAGTCGGCAAAAAACTGTAGGTCCCTTCTACTCATAGCGCGCACAACACGAGTAGTTGATGAGCAACCTAGGCCCTGGTGCCCCTGCGGACTGTCGCGCCAACAATTATTAATTATTATTAAGTTAGCAAACTTCCTGACGGTACCTTTGTGTTGCTTCGCTACAAATAACAAAAGTATTAATTACATTCCGATGTCAATGGAGCTATTTTGTATTTTTTGTATACAATGCCGATAACAACGTGGGAGGACACCAAATGGTTATCTCATACAGCATTTTCGCCCCATCATGTATTTCAACGGCATATTACTTAAAATTAGTATTCTGAAGGTAAATTATATCCTAGAACTATGTAATACGTTAGATTTAGTGTTAAAAGAAGCCCATGAGTATGTGTAATATGAAACTAATAGTGCCGACATTGTTAATTCTATAAAGCACTTAATGGTAGCAAAAATAAAATAATTAACAATCGGTCAGCTATCGTGTGAAATTAGAAATGAATTTGAACATTGCCCGTCTTGCTTTCATAAAGTTCAGATAATGCCTGAAATATAAGGAAATTTAATAAAAAATAACTCAAATAATTTCCAAGTTAGCAATCATTCGAGAAATGTTGACTCAAATAGAGCTAGCAACGATGGTGACAATAGGTCTGTTCCAATTCATTTGTGCACTGAAATTTATAACTGAGTACAATCTCTCAGTAACTTTGCCGAAACTTGTGAAACGACTTTTCGTAGAAATACACAGAATTAACGAACTGTCAAAAAAATTAAATGTAAACAGCTATGTATCAGATATGAGAATTGTCAGATGTTTTTCATCTGCAGAAATTTGTAGGGAGGGGAAATATTTAACTCTCTCATGAGCTCTCTCTTATACGAAAAAAATAGCAAATGGAACGCCTTTTGGAGAGTTTTTTAGAACAGGTCTAACAGATTATCTCATAGAGGGCCGCAAAATAATTCTATCAGGTACAAAAACAATGACAGGCAATATAGAAATAAGAGAAACAATTCAAGGCAGGACAGAAGTAGTAATAATGGATCTAGACAGTTGAGACAGCATTCATCCCAAACACTTAATCCTTCAGGACAGGCGAGGAATAATAGTCCGAATGCGCAACCGGTAGAGGTAAATTCCGTAGGAGCAAATATATATATATAATATATAATGAGATGAGATGATATAATGATATAATGAGATTAGTGAGGAGATTCACAGTATCGAGCGGATTTTCGGAACAAAATATTCTGTAATCTAACAATAGGTAATATTTAATATAAGACTTTATTAGATACCGGTTCCAGGGCTATTATAATAAATTCATCAAGGGTTGACTGTAGCTATTTTCCTGTGTTTGAAAATTTATGTTCATAAACACGATAAATAATAGAACTAAGGAACATGTTAAGATTATGTTCCCAAAGAATTTCGGATGAGTTCTAATAGTAAGTTAAAGTGGTATAAAGTGCCACTTACAGAAAAAGACTGATCTTCTTTTGGGAATGGAAATTATTAGAAAAATCGTAGCATTATAAAATATAAACAAAAAATAATAAATTAAGTTAACACTGCTAGTTTAAAGGTTTATTCAGAAGACTACGAGAAAATAGACTGTTATGAATTAAATTACCAACAAATGCAAAAATTAGATACTTTACATCTCAGAAGGAGAAGAAAAAACGAAAATATTAAAACAGTATGAGTGTTTAATCTATAAAGAAAGGCATAGGCTTGAAAAAACGTATTCAATTATGCATGAGATCAGAACGACCACTGATCAACAAATTAATGCAAGGCTTTTAGACTACCCCGAAACATGAAGAAGAAGTTTGGAGACAGGTTACATAAATGGAGAAGCAGGGCATTGTTGGGAAGTCGAATAGTAGATATTCTTACCCAATAGTAATTGCTCCAAAAATATTAACTAAAACAGGAGAACAAAAATTCTAACTTTGTGTAAATTATAGAAGATTGAATGATATAACGTTCGACGAAAAGTATGTCCTAACTAATATCGACGGTATATTAGATAAACTAGGGAGAGCCCAGTATTTCAGTAGTTTGGATTTAGTCAAAGAATACATCAGAAAGATATTCATAAAACTGCATTTGTAACTGAAACCGGTTTCGGCACAAGATCTGTGCCGACGATATTCTAATATTTTCCACAAGTTTCGAAGAACATCTCCAAGCCATTACTACCATTTTCAACGTCCTTGCTAAACATAACCTGACGATGCAGTTTGATAAATGTACTTTCCTTCAAAAGGACACGGCATTTTTAGGTCATTTATTAACAGAAAAAAGCGTGATACCGAGTCGAGAAAAGGTCAAATTTATAGAAAATTACAAATTGCCTTAGTCGGAAAAACAGCTAAAAGCGTTCCCTGCAATCACTGGATTTGATCGAAAACGTTTAAAAAATTATTCGAAAATAGCGCATCCAATGACAAGGTTTTTGAAAAAAGGTGCAAAGATAAATATAAGGGATCCCGAATACATCCAGGCCTTTGAAACGTTGAAACAAAAAATCATCAACTACCTTATATTCAGGTGTTCAAGTTTCGGAAAACCATTTACGTTGTTCACAGAATGCCTCGAACTTTGCAATAAGTGCTGTGCTTACCCAAAAGGGCTAGTCAATTTACTATGCATCTAGGTCGTTAAATGATAATGAACAGAACTACTCGCCTACCGATACGGAATTCTTATCTATTGTTTGATCAGTATTTTAGGCTATACTTATGGGAAAATAAATTTAAAATCGTTAATGACCATTAACCCATATTTGAACAAAAAAAAAAAAGAGTTTTCAGCGGGTTCAATTACGATATCAATTATTTCAGGGGAAAAATAAAGTAGCGGATTTTGTAGCCGTATGAAAGATGTCGACCAAATGGGTGAGGAAACCGAATCGAACCATTATCAGTTCATTCTGCCTCTAAACAACAATTAGATAATTTTCTTATAAAGGACGATATTGTTAACAAATGCAAAACCCAATTCCGAAAATAACTCATATTGAGAAGACCTTTTCAAAAGAGAGTTACAGAAGGAAATTGTAGGTATTTATACCGAACTGCCGTATACCGAGTACAATAAAGTTCAGCAATGTCTAAGTCTTTTTTGGAGGAAATAAAAATATCTCGTTTAATAAGTATACGTCAAGAGCTCAAGAAATCAGAACTGAGTCTGAACTTTGCAAGTAGATTTTACTTTATCATGTACTATCACTCAGGGATTTCGGAAACTTTTCACACACTTAAGAATAGATTGTTTTACCTAGGAGAGACATTTCGAAAGTTGTTTAAAACTGCCAAACATATAAGGAAGGGAAGTACGATGGAAAACCTCTCAAACCAAAATTTAAAAGAAATCAGAAACTCCTTCTAAAGCCAATAAAATTCTGCATATGGACATTTATCATTTCAATAAGCTTTACCTCCTTACTTTCATTGATAAGCTAACAAAGCAGGCATATGTATGCAGTTTAAAAAGTATAAATTGGGTTAATAAAATAGAAGCAGTTCCTCAACTGCTCATTGAACAAAGTTTAGTAAACCTAGAAAATTTATTTGCGATAATGAATTCAAACCTGAAAATAAAAAAGATTTTTTTTCAAGGAAAAGGACATCGAAGTTGATTTTACCACACCGAATTCTCATACTGGAAACTCTAACATTGAACGCTTTCATTTAACTTTAATTGAAATTTTACTAAAAATTAAAGACCAAGAACTTACAACTGTCCGGAATGTGCATAAAGCAGTTTTAGTTTTCAATAACCGCCACCATTCTACAATTGGAATGAGTCCAAATCAAGCTAGAAACGTAGACTCTGAAGTATTGGTTACTAAAGTTTCAAAAACGAAAGACATAACTTTAAATAAGAGGAATGTAACTAGAGAGGATTATGAAGAAAATTAAAAAAAAAATTGAAATTGTAAATATTTTTGTTCAATAAAGAAAAATTCAAAATATTCAAAAATTGCAAAATAGCCACCAGAGCTGTTCATTTAGAGCTAGTGAGCAATCAGAAAACTACAACAAGAAAGCTACAATTTTCGTCGGAGCCTACAGATAAATGAGGAAAAATGCAGAGAACAAGCCGGTAAACCTAACGACGATCCATCCAGCACACATCACACCACACCATTTCATCCTTCTTCTTCTTGTGACGCTACAGTCCGGGGTGGAGCTGGGCCTCAACCAGCATACCTCTCCAGCCAGCACGATCTTTCGCCAGCTGTCTCCAGTTGCGCACTCCAAGTTGGTTGCGGTCCTTCTCCACTTGTGTGCGCCACCTTAGTCTACGAGGGGCGTTTAATATATTCTCGGTATCGGAGTAAATTGACTCATTTATCAAGTAATACTATTATTTCAGTGCATTCATGTAAAATTTCATATAAATGTGATGATAAATTCGCATTTTATTTCTAGTTAAACAGAATCATAATGGCAACTGAGACGATGATAGTGAAAATTGAGCATCGCGTTGTAATTAAATTTCTCACTAAGCAAGGAAAAAGTCAAAAAACCATTCATGAAGAGATGGTGGCTGTTTACCAGGGTTCCGCATCTCCATAATCAATTGTGCAAAAGTGGTCAAGTGAGTTTAAGAGAGGCAGAGAGAGCATTGAAGACGACCCCCGCTCCGGCGCTCCGGTTACTGCTAGCACGGGAGAAAGTATCAAAGAAGTCGAAAAACTTGTTCTTTAGAAGTCCTGAATAAAGGTGAAAATAATGGCAGAGATCACCAAGCTTTCAACGGGTACTGTTCACACCATTCTTCATGACCATCTGTACATGGCCTTGCCATCTTAAGCGTTGTATCTGTAAACACTTGATCAGGCGCATGCCACTGTACAGCTCATAGAGTTCGTCGTTAAATCTTCTCATCCAGATACAATGAACCCAAACAGGACCAAAAATCGCACGCACAACTTTTCTCTCGAAAAGACTTAGGGCTTCCTTATCCGCCTTTGGTAACGTCCAGGATTCCGCGCCATAAAGTAGGACTGGGATGATCAAGCTGTTATATAAAGCGAGCTTAGTCCTTCGAGAGAGTACTTTATTACTCAATTGCCTCTTGAGCCCAAAGAAACAGCGATTGGCAAGAGTGATTCTGCGTTTGATTTCGTTACTGATATTGTTGTCCCTGTTTAATGCGGAGCCAAGGTAGACGAAGTCCTTGACAATCTCGAAGAGTATGCTGCCTAGTGTGACGCTCCGTCCGAGACGTCAACGTTGTGTGTCCTTCCTTGGTGGCAGCATGTATTTAGTTTTGTCCTCATATACCGCCAGACCCATTTTAGCTGTTTCCGCTTCAATGCCAGCAAACGCTTCATTGACATCTCGCTGTGTTCGTCCAATCACGTCAATGTCATCAGCGTATGTTAGCAATTGAACTGACTTTTGGAAGAACGTGCCTCTGGTGTTGACTTGTGAGTTACGCACGATCTTCTCGTTGAAGTCACATGACAGAGCGTCCCCTTGTCTAAAATCTTTTTTGACATTGAAGGTGTCGGTGTGTTCGTTACCGACCTTGACGGAGCAGCGAGAGTTCTCCATCGTCACAATCTGACGAGTTTGGTAGGAATGCCAAAACTAGACATGGCATTGTATAGCTCGTCTCTATGCACACTGTGTATGCGGCCTTAAAATCGACGAATAGGTGGTGAGTGTTGATTTGCATTTCTTGGGTCTTTTCCAGGATCTGTCGTAATGTGAAGATCTGGTCTATTGTGGACTTCCCTGGTCTGAAACCACACTGATAATGACCTATCAGGTTATGGACAAACGGTTTCAGACTCTCGCACAATACGGCAGAGAAGATCTTGTATGCGATGTTAAGGAGACTAATCATTCAGTAGTTGAAGCAGTCAAAGGGGTCTCATTTCTTGTGAACCGGGCACACGACGCTAAGATTCCACTCATCGGGCATGCTCTCCTCCGACCATATCTTACAGATAAGCTGATGCATGTGCCCAACCAGGTCGTCTCTAGCTGCTTTAAATAGTTCTGCGGACAGTACGTCCGCTCCAGCAGATTTGTTTGACTTCAGCTTGAATATTGCTATCTTCACCTCGTCTAAATCGGGGGGACGGAATTCTTGTCTATTATAGTCCAAATTGAGGGGAACATTCTGCCTAACAGCGGCATTTGGGCCGCCATCGCCGTTAAGAAGTTCGTGCGCTTCTCATGCTCCTTCTTTTTGCTTCTGAGAAGCCGGTGCTCTTCCCTTCTTCGTGGAGCTCACGAACAGCCCTTGTTATTCGAAGAAGCGTTACCTTATAGGCGGCTTGTTTGGCTGCATGCGCTTGCCTGCACTCGTCGTCAAACCATGGGTTCCTTCGGGTGGTGACATGAAACCCAGCACATCAGTAGCAGCTTCTGTGATGGCTTCTTGATAAAGTTTTCAGTCTTCTTCTATGTTTAGTGCAGGAAGCGCTCTGAGCGAGTTTCAGGGAGACTCGGTGTGCAAAGTTCCCAGCGATCAGTTGCGATTGTAGCTTTCGACGTCAAACCGTTTTGGTCTATCTCGACACCGTTGCTTTCTCGATGTCCGGGTTCTTACCTTGGCTACAACAAAGTGATGATCAGAGTCGATGTGTGCACCTCGGAAGGTTCGGACATCGAGAATACTGGAGTATCTGACGTCGATCGCAACGTGATCAATCTGGTTGACGGTGTATTGATCAGAAGATCGCCAGACCACTTTGTAAGTGTCCAGGGTTCTAATCACGAATGACGACTATCGTGCGACGATATCGTTGAAACGAGTCTTGCATCGCGTAACCAAAAAAAAAACGATATCGACAAAACGATATCATTGTGGTTACTTCTTGCACTCTCAAAACTGCCAATCGATATCGTCCTGACGATCGGTTTTTGACGATAGCTATTTCGCTATCGTTTTGCATTAGGCTAGCATGCAAGTGATGAAAATTTGAAGAAAAAGTAAGAAAAAAATGTAATCAGCAGTTACAAAGTGTTTTGGTTATAATCCTCAGCTTACGGGAGTATGAATGTACATCCAAAATTATTTAAAATAAATATGCCCTGAAATCAAACTTCATACATTTTATGAGCACCAATCGCATAGTCCTTTCATTCATTCGTAATATGTACGCACACAACAAAATACTGACAACTATCAGGCAGTCGTTATTCATTGTTTTGTTGTGTGTGTACAATTATCACAAGAGATATGTTGCGTTCAGTAGCGCTCAAACTGTGTATAAAATAGACCGTAGACGAGACGATTGTGGCGTTATGTGGAGTTATGTGATGCAAATTATCGACGATATCGGTTTGGTTAGTCGCTCGAAATGTTACGTGATTACATCCCAGGTGTGGGAACCGCGTGCTAGCCACAGAGAGGTTCCGCCCCTGAGTCCGTTTCCGTATGTGTTGTCATGAAGTCTGTGTTTACCGATGACTCCAGCAAAGATGTCCTCTTTTCCTAACTGAGCGTTGAAATCTCCTAGAACGATTTTGGTGTCGTAGCTAGGGCATCGATCGTATGTTCTTTTTAGGAGATCATAGAAGTCATCCTTCTCCTCTGTCGGGGCATGAGCGCAAATTAAGCTGATGTTCCCGAATTTAGTCTTAATACGGGTTGTCATGAGGCGTTCGCTGACGGGGTCGTAGCTCAAGACTTTTTGCCTAAGTCTGCCAATCGCTGTAGTAAATATCGTAGTTCTTCATCGTTTTTATGCCAGGCCCATTCCATCTCACTTCCTGAATGGCGGTAATGTCTGCCTTATAGCAGTCAAGATACTCTACACGTGGCCTGTTAAAGTACCTCACATTCCACGTGCAAAACCGAAAATCGTGGTCTTTTAAACGTTTGCTGGGGTCGTTAACAGTTGATCCTTCATTATCCGAGGCATGATGTTGTCTCTGAACTAATGATTTTTACGTGGTGAGGAAGTTACCCTCACACACAACCCACAGAGTGGTAGGCAAGGCCCATTATTTAAACCCTCGGGTAGAGGGGCTCGCTGCATACATTGCTTCACCATACAACAAGGGGTTGTGATGGCTATCCAGGGGGCGCCGCGTGGGGGCTGTATGTCAACTTGACCTGTGCACTAACGAGGATAGTGTTGGCAGCTCGCCTTGTTGAGCGCAATCAACAGCGTTACTTCGCGTGAACAGGCCCATGCCCCCCTAATTCACCCTAGTCACCGAAAAAATGAAACATAAGCAACGGGAATCGGCAGCATAAGATGTCAATCGTGTTGATCGACGACAGCGAGACGAGAGGATTTGTGCTGCGGAATGAAGTACCAGCAAAAGAAGATAAAAAACAGGCGATCTTCCCGTTCACAGCAGCGCGTGTTTGGCGCGTATGTGTCGGGGCTTGGGGGTTAATGGAAAATAAAATTAACTCACTCCAATTGTGTCACCCGAGCAAACCAGAGCAAGAAAAACTGTTTTTTTTACAGTTCATGTTTAATGTTTTTGTGTTATCGAAATAGGATTTTAATAAAGTAAAAATGTTTGCCTAAAAAGGGCTTTATTGATCTGAACAAAATTAAACAGTATGTTCAATGCGAATTGAAAGTTGGACTTTATTTAATTATTTCATATCAAAAGTAAATCTTTCTTAATCCATAGACAAACAGTGCTCTTTAAGCATTGTGTGCAGTTTAAAGGAAAAATGTAAGGATTCAGTCAAGCAATCAAACCCGGACCTTCGACGTAAAATGTAATACTTTACTCACTACACCACGAGAGTCACAGAATTGAGAATAGAATTAACGATACGGATACAGACTACAATTAACATATTAAAATGAAAAGATCTAAACTATTTGGACGCAAGAAATTTATTGCTATATAATATTTATTACAACTTAAAGTTATAAAATATTGTATAACAGATACCGGTACAACAGCGGACAGAAATAAAGAAGGCCGTAAATTTGACATTCGACGTTGAAATTTCAAAGAGAATAGAACTGATGTGAGATATTCTGGGAATATTTAGAAGCGAAAAGAGAAGTTTGATATTGAATTGAAGAACTGTTTTGACTTAAGTTTGTTTAAAATAAGGTTAGAAAAGAAATATTGTAAAGAAATAAAGATTAGAAAGAAGAATTGTAAAGATTGTATGGAAAAAAACTAGTCTGTAATAAAAAAAAATTGAAACGAATATTTAAGTTCTTGTCACCGCTTCATCAGTTTAGTGTAAAAACCACCTCTTGTTCACAACAGAATGGGACATTTTGGTGCATTTCTGAGGACATTTTGGATGGACAGAAGAAAATACGAAGTATGAATAAAATCTGTCTTTGTACTGTATTTTCATTGTGCATATACCAAATGTTTAAATTGTTTAAAATGGTCCACTGAAATGAGTCATTAATGTCAAATAAACCTAATTAAATATGTTCAAAGTTATGGTCATATATAGCTGTATATTGGCACTATCAAGAATCGAACACAGTTCTTGCATTTGCATTCGTTCTAAAATGAATTGTCTGCAGCCCAGTTTTGTTTCAATTCACTAGCTGTGAAACATTAAGTTTCAAAGTTCTAAAGTGAGTGACTTCTTAACCCAAATCTATACGCATACGCACAGCTTACAATTATTGTAATAGCACTTAAAAGAAAAGATGTGGATATGTTACATAAGCGAAAAGAAATTTGCGTATTTGCGCATAAATTTAACTACAATGTTCATTTCTGTTGGTGTTGCGTCATGGAAAATGATTTGCTATATCCTCAACCCATGATGTGAAATTACTTTCATCCGCACAGGATATAAAACTGTCTTAGTAATTCCTGTGTTGTTGATTTATTTTAGACAGTCTAAAATAAAAATTCACTTTGACATACTAACAAAAAATGTTCAAGATACAACATTTTTTTAAAAACAGGAGCGATGTTTCATTTTAAAAAGCTTATACAAAGCTAGTAAAATGGCGAAATAATCGTCTAAGCCATATTGCTCGATCAAATTACGATTTCGTCACAAAGCGATATTTTAGTTTAAGTGCATCGACATTATATTATTAGGTCTGTTCCAATTCATTTGTGTACATAAATTCGTAGTTGAGTAGTTTGGGTAAAAATCTCTCTTGCAGACAGTAACTCTACCGAACCTTGTGAAACGACTTTTCGTAGAAATTCGTAAACAGCTATCAGATATATTAAATGTCAGAAGTTATTTTGTTTTCACTTTGACAGCTATCTGTTGCCCACAGATTTTTCTTCGGTAGCAATTCGAAGGCAGGGGAAATATTTTGCTCTCTCATGAGCTCTCTCTTCTACGTAAAAATCAGCTAATGGAAGGCATTTTCGGAGTTTTTCGGGCAAATTCATTCGTAGCAATTCAGAGCAATTGGAACAGACCTATTATTATACTACATTAGCAACCACAGCCACCTAAGTGATTTAGGTGGTTGTGTCAGCAACATCATTTCATAGACTGGAAAATATCTACGCTCGGAGCACGTTGATGTAAGAGGTGACAAGAAGAGAATTGTATCAAAATTGTTAGACACACTTTGTAGTATTGCCAGATTCATTTCTTTTCTTTTGTATAATAAATTGTATTTAGATTGTATTTCGATACTTAGGTAATAGCTAATCTGTTTCTTTTAAAAAATTAATCGAAATATGTATGTAATGTAATATATGTGATCTTAAAAAATGTTTTAATGGAATGATGGTATGAAATATTTGATGCTGCGTTGGTTATTATTACATCCCAGTAATTTTGTTTCCTAATTCGATAACTGGTCGAATATGTATAATATTCTCTTAAGTATCAGAGTTAAGGCTTACTCATGTATCACACAGTCTGTAGGTGGTTTGTGGACTTACCATACAATTGACAGAATAGGATGACTATATAGCTAAATATTCTATTTACCGCATAAAATTGCAGGCACAAAAGAGCAGACTAAAGATTATTTCGTTGACAAAAAAATCAGAGAGGGCTTTTCATTTATATTCTATCTCATTCTATCCGTAGTAAATGAGAAGAAAATATTATTTCTTTCCCTTTTTTCTCAAATGACACATTCTCTTTTTGTTCTTTTTATGTACATTTTCTCTCGGTTTCTTTCTACATCATTATATTGTACTTTTATACCTATTCCGAGATATTCTTTCTTTGTCAATGAGTAGATACTTTTCTGGTCTCTCTTCGCGTTGTATTGATATAACAACAACAATTTACCTTAGGTTTTCGGTTTCTCATATTCGCTCACAACAGCAAGAACATTTTCTTGGGTAGTTCGAATTTTTCAATTGAACCGTGGTGTGGTAGTGTAGACGGTTAAAGTTTGTTCGTAGAGAAAATTGAGGAATTTGTTGATTTGTTGTAATTTTGGAGGAAAGAAAAAAATATATGTGTGTACACACCAATGATGTATGAAGAATAAAGTTTTATTTCTAAAGGAAGTTATACTTCCCTGTCATTTTACTATTGATATTTCAAAGTTAAAATGTAATGTGTTGTGTTTCTGCGGTATTTGTTCTGTACCATAAGTAGAAGTCATAATGGCTTCTTTACTCTACGGACCGGGTTAAGTGTAATTGTGTTAAATAATTTTTGTGGTGGGAATAAATAAAATATAACTTCAATATAAAAACTAACGAACACACCAAAATTGTTAAAAATTAATGCCAGTCTTTTTTCGGAGATGTGCTATATATGAATATAAATATCTATGTATATGAATACATATTAGAATTCATTTCGTAGATTCTCATAAAATTTTAAGTAACAAAAAGTGATTTTTGTTAATCTAAAGAAAATTTCGCATTGACGCAAATACTACATGCTTTTGCTGTTTTCATTTTATTAACTTAAAAAGAAACACAAAGTTACGAATAAGAAAGAGATAACATTATATTTTTGGAAAATACCAATAGAAGGATACTGATACAAAATGAAATATTTGCTTTGGATACGGCTGCTTTTCCTGCTATTAATTTTAGGTGAGTCGTAATAGTAAAACCAAGTCCTCTTTTCACTATCTTATTCTGTTTTTTTTGAAAAAAGAAAATCAAAAAAAAAAACACCCGTAACCCAAAATGCTAACAGGAAAGTGGCTGCGAAACGTAGTGGTAAACAATCGATACTAGCGCAGGCGATTTCCTGAGTCGATTTTCTTCGTTTTTTTTCTTTCGTCTGTATGGATTAAATAAGTGTCATATATGTTAGTATAAGAAACAGTCTCGTAGTATTTTCTCAGTGGAAACATTGTCCTTTGCATGACATAATAGAAAATATTCTACGTTGGAGAATGGAAGACTCGCAGGATATTATTCTATGGAATAAATTTGGTCCATAGTTCCGATAGGCCCAATGACACCACCCCGTTGATAACCCCGCCCTTCAGTTTTCAATGTAGTCGTCACCCTCGGATGACTTTCGGAGTTTCCTTTTTTATCTTACTCAATTTGGTTTGTAAGTGTGTATTCGATTTTTATTTTCCTTCAAATGTTTTAACCTTTCGCTGCCCTCCACCCTACAAAATTTTGGCAGTCAACTAGATTTTTAGGAGCTTGTCATCATATATTGGGAGTTAATAGGGTAGTTATATGTATTTATATAACATGTGAAATTGTACTACGCTTTTCAAATGCATTCATGTTTTTGTTATCTTTTTATCACTAGTAGGAAAGTTACAAATATTAAAATGATAACGTTAGTTAATGAAACCAATCGAAACACTCCACCGCAAGAGAAATCTAAATATTTGATTTACAATACTGAACGAACAATGTTTTATTTTTTTTAAGGGAATATTTCGTTCTTGGCATTCCCATCTTTCATCTTTTAGACAGCATGAAACAAACTTATATTTTTATATAATTAGTCTTTAAAAATAGGGAATGCCTTACGTGTATACCTAATTAAAAGAAATAATGTGCATCTTAAGGAATTGAGTAAATGTCCGTTTACGTTTGAATAGTCTTATCTCTTTTCCGTGTTGTTTTACAATAACATTAATTTAGAGCATTTAGCTCGATTTTGAAGGATGTTGTCATTTGTAAGGTACAATAACAGTGGATGGGGTTGAAACTGTGTAAATCAATCGATAATAAAGACGGGAATTTCGTTTTCTGTATGCTAATGATTGCGTGTTTGGCTTGTTTATTCATATTACGTTTTAATATGAGCTCATGTACATATATACACAATTATATAAACATACATAAAAGCATGTATATTCTAGTATGAGAAGATTAATTTACCAGTTATGGAAATAACTTGGTTTGCGATAAGAGACTAACAGAAAATGAGTTCTGCTTGAAATAAGATTCGGCATATATATATATGCATGCGTATAAATATATATGAATATATTCGTTATTTGAATAAAATATTTCAATGTTGAGATAGAAAATTTAAGTTTGTTGTTATTATAGTAGCTTTTTTTTTAAATACTAAAATGCTTAAAATTAAGTCAGATGTGTATTAAAAACTTGCGGCAGCCATACTTGCGTCCCGCGGCACTCTGATGTCTTACTGAACCACTAAGTAACTACAAAATATGAATTGGGGTATACCTACGTGTATAAGAATATTAGAATTGTGGCTAAATGTTACCATTATATAAAAATACAGACATTTACCGCGGTTAAGTTCCATTAAGAAATCACACTTATTTCAAAGTTTAATATGAAACTATTATTTTATTTTTTAAGTTTGATATAAAATTTGTACATATTAAAGGCTGTACAATAAACTGCTCCAAGGTTTTTCGTACATATCGTTGCAACCGATTACAACAAACGCTTTATTGTATCATACGAGACCACGTGGTATTATACTTCTTTATTGTGCAGTCGTAAATAGCTCTTGAAATATGACTCGTAGTTTAATAAATTCGCAAAAATAGACATAAATCACCCATTTCCACACATATGTATGAATGTTGTGTGTGGTAGGTGGTTTAAAGAGCTTCGTATTTGACAAAATGCATATTACAGCTATTTTCACTTAAAGAATGTTAATTCACTTCTTCTAACATCTTTTTTATGTCGACGACATGAATTGTAATTTGTAGAACCTAAACTGTTTCATTTTGAAATATGTAAATCGCCCCTTACATGTTTGTCTTATATTACCTTATATAACTTGAAGTATCTGCAATTCAGATATTTGGAAGACACAAAAGTACGAGGTAGTTTAGACTGAAAACGTAATGACGTGTTCAGGTCAAAAGCAAAGAGTGCTCTAATTAATCTCGTAAAACTTTAGGGTCCAATATCGTCAACGTTTTTCAATTTAGTTTAGATTTTTTATCGTATATAATCTTTTAAATTCTATCTACAGGATATGATAGTGCAGGATACGGATAATAAATGAAATAAATAATAAATTAAACGACCCTAAAAATCAGGCAGTAGCAAAATATTGTTTTTTCTAATCGCCAATAATTGCACTTATTTATTTAATAGTTGGTAGTAGTTTCAAATTCATCAAAATAAAATGATGAAATATCATAGACATTTTTGGATTTTCGGAGATTGTTAATCATTTTGGATAGATTTACCAAAGTGAGGTGGATAAACCATTTCCAACCTGATGATGCAGTATCTTTCTTGCGCATTCGATCAATTTATGTAGACCTCATTTTTATTTTATTCCCAAATTTAATTCCAAACCCTAATTGTAAAAGTACACTGTGTTCCTGGTAAAAGTGATGATAGCACAAAATATACTTGCTGAATAAATTTTTGAAAAAACCGGAAAAGTATAGAAATTCAATTCAATTATATTCAACATGGCAGCTAAAAATAGGGGGTCAAGAAATATGCGTCATTTTGTTATCACTAACAATTACAGCAAAAAGCATGCACGTGCTGTTATTTGCTAAAAGCCCTTGACCGACTGGTTTTCCTTATTACGAGTGCAACAAAGGATAATATTTTGTAGTGTGTACCTCATTTACACTATCGTGTGACATGTTTGCAGCATCATTCGCATTGTGCAATTTTCAAGTACATTCTCATAATGAGATTGTAAAGTTCATACCGTCAAGAATTGTAAACGCATTGCAGAAGCACACAGAGCTGTCACGAAAAAGGATAAAGTTGACTTTTCATCTCAGATGACGTAGAAGGTCTCATTAATATATGACAGCTGCAGTTACATAAGAACTTATGTACCATAGATGTACTCATAACGCGTTTATGTAAGTACGTCTAAATACACACTTTTCTCCTAGTAATATAAGTTTGAAGCAGACAGCTTTTTTTAAATAAGCTTCAGGATAAATTGTCTTTTTAAAATATTCAATATTAGGGCACAATATTACATTATATTATATTATATAACATTATATAATTTTATATGACATTATATCACCTAATTTTTTTTAAATCGTTATATATTTTACATTTCGATTTAAGACAAACTTTGTCCATCCTTCATTAATTGCTGTCAAATTCTATGGTCGCTATTTGCACCAACCATTTCTTAGGATGGCAATTATTTATAATAAAAATTTCTTGTTCCATACTAACTGGGTAGTCGAAGCATGTAGTTGTATGAATTATTACATGCTAATGAGCTAATGTACATCTATGGTATATACACATTCCCAACAATCTGATTCAAGAAGAAATTTCGAAATCACGTCGAAATTCTTGAAAAGGGAACAAGAGTTCTATACGCAATCTCTACTTTTGCGAATACGAATCCTCGCAACAAAATATATTTGTAACGTTAAAATAAAACAAGACCCGCGATATCATATCAGTGGGAAATGGAACATCTATGCAAGTTATACATACATTTGTGGTTCCCATAAACAAGGCACATCTGTTTTATTGCATAAAGTAATATTCTATACTCGCCTTGTGTTGGACCGTTTTTCAGAATGGTGTAAAATGTTTCTCTGATTTTCGGCCATAAATATATACAAGTGAATGTATTATGTACACATATATTAACATTTTATTGAAGACCAACTGAAAGTATATGTAGAGGGTGAGAAAATTAATTATCTTTGAAATGTACACACGTACTCAATCTGTTGCACATGAGTTTTACTTGCGAGAGTATACTTGATAGCTCGCTTGCATAGCACAATTCAAAAAATACTTTCCTAGTTCCACTTGAGTTTGAGAGGGTGTTAAGAAAATTTTTTTTTCAGATCAATGAAACACTTAACCAAACCGATTGTATGGTGTGTAGATTCGTACTTAAAACATGTAACGATTTGTAATGTAACATTTAGAATGTTATATAAGATATAATATATGTCGAATTAAAAAAACTGATATATTTTGTAGGGGTATATATAGAGATTGACTATAATACCGCTAGGATTCCACCGAGTTCCTAGAAAAGTATTTAATTAAATATATGCAATATTCAACTACAAAAGTGAAGTCATGCATAGAACTCAATTGAGGCTTCTTTATTCTTTATTTGTCTCTACTTTAATATATGTACCTAGTTTTAAACTTTGACTAACTCAAATAATACAATCATAAATAACTTTAACGTACGTAAGCGAAAAAAATCGATACTAACATTGTTTCGTCAATGCTTTTTTTTCACGACGCAGACCAACATGCGTGTGTCAGAATCACTTTTTTTTAGTTCAAAACACCGGGTAAACTAATAGCGGACAAGACCCTGCACACGGCTTACTAACATCTGCCTTTACCGAAGTAGTAGTTTTAAATAATTATTATTAATAAAGAGTTATATATGTAAAAAAATATCGCATAGAAACATTTGATTGTACCGAGTAGGCGTTAACTTCAAATTAAAACAATTTGAACCCATGAAATTTCAATAACCTGTTTATGTACGAAATATTCTGGCATATTATGTCTTTACAGTATGATAAGTTGTAAACTCTGGAAATCACATATTAATCTTTCATATAGTATAAGCTTTCCTTAATTATATTTTACTATCAATTTCACGTTTTTCTTTTTCTAATCAACTAAATTGAAATTATATATTAAATCGGAAAACCTAGGACAATAAAATAACATTGATTTAGAGAACCACATCATTTCCTAAGAAATTATCTGAAACATCTATTGTACAAATACAATAGTTAAGGAGATAAAGCACATATATCATATGTTATAAAATTATACAAAACCATAAATTTGATCCAAGTTTGCCTTACTTTCTACAAAGCCCACGCAACAACATTAGACTCCCCCATATAAATTTTTTTGGCAACGTTTCTTATTCATGAAACTTTGTCCTTTCGACCCGAATATGTGAATTGTGTTGTAAAAGATCGACTCTTAGATGTAAAAAATACATAAACATACAAATACAAATCGTTTAGTTAATTTAAATCGATTTTAATCTGGTTTTTGAGAATAATACCTTTCAAAAGTTAATAACATAAAATATAATTTAAAATATTTTATCAAAACACGTATCATAATATAATGGCATAACCAATTCAATTCAAAATACATTTCTACTTTTTTCCAAATCATGTTAGCAAATTCTTTTTATTCAAAAGTATTGTCGCCATTTTGACTCTAGAATAAAGAGTTGTATAATGCGTTTATATAAGCGCGACGCAATTCTGATAATCGCATTCTAAGGAGAAATTTTTTTCGTAGAAAATTACTCAGACTTACGATTACTTACATGCCCGGATGCAAAATAATATGTTTTTTTTTAACGTTCGGTGTATATTTGTTTAGTAAAAGCATTATGTCAGATCATTTATATGCAGCCGATGTAAAATCTTCGTACGTGCCACATAATACCTAACATATTGCGTAGACATAATGTTTTAATTTCAGTAACGACCGGAACTTAATGATTTTGTTTGTAAACGAAAAAAAAAAACTTTTATATTGGTTTGAATTGTGTTGACATTGTTATAAGTGTAAAAACCAGTTTGTTATTTAATTTTTCTTTTCAATATATGTTTTTAATTTTAATATAAAGACTAAGCGGTTACTCTGAATGAATTTGAACCACGGTCTTCGACAAAAATCTCCACCTATTGGTATATTACCGTTTAAATATTTAAGAGTTCATATTCTGTAACTGTGTCGTATTATTACTATAATGCAAATATCTTCGTCCAAATATAATTATATTCACAACTTTCATACGGATGTATTTGTACGTATAAATATGAATTTTTAAATTTGCTCTGTTACACATTGTATTTTTGTTGATTAATTTTTAACACAAATACGTTTACTCAAAGTTTTAAGTTTAAAGTTACTAAAATTGTGGAATACGCTTTAGTTCTTATCACATTTTTTTTGTGTACCCCAATTCCTTTATTTTTCAGAAGCATTTTCGCTTTCTTTGTTTCGTTCTCCATTCTTCAATTAAAATTCATTATACATTAATCTTTCATGTATCCACATCACGAACGAATCTCACAAAAAACAGAAGGCGCCGAAGTGTTAACTATTTCCATATATATGCCTGCAGTGTAGGGTTGCGCTGCATTTATTAATGACTAAGATGCCAATTGATGACTGAACGTTTCAGTTGAGACCTAAGTTTGTGTATATGATTGTACATATTTATATAAAACGGACATTTATATCTTTCATGGAATTATAAATGGACATATTCCAGTATTATATAGAAGAGCTTCCTACTGGATTTACCATATATTAATTGTTTCATAAACATTTCAACTGAATTCAAAGCTGCTTAGTTAAAAGGACAATGTTGAGTTTATAACTAACTGTGCACTTCGTTTGAGTTTAAAAATAATTCACTTAAATTTAATTTACCTCATTAGAAGATATGATAGTTAAGACGGATTATTTCAATCGAGTGGGTTGCGTGTTAAGAAATGTAGGTAACCAACAGATAATCTGATTCCTAAATTATTTACGGTCCTGCGACTTGTAAATCTCAATTTCTTTTTACTTAAGAGGGAACTACTTTTATTCATTTTATCGTTTGCTATATTTGTGTGCCTTATAATATATTTAATTTAAAAGTAATTTATGAATCTATAAAATGTGTTTATAGCCCCTAAAATGTCTCTTCATACAAAGAATAAAAAAAAACAAAACATGACAAATTGTAAATTATTGATGGATAATATACATTAAGTAAAACAAGATGTTTTAAATATAATCAATAAGTAATAACATTGAAAAATAATGAACGGCATTTTTATAGAGTCATTTGATGCGCTCTACTCTCTTTATACCAACCAGTTCCCATTTGCATTTCTTGGCCCAAAAGCTAATGAAATTTTTTTTTTTCTTTATTTTCATGTCTTCTTTTGTCAACGACAAATAATGTGTGTACATTAAAAAAGTTTTTTTTTTTTAAATACACTAATGCCAGTACAATTAGATTTGAAAAATCAATATTTTGGCATGAGGTTCGTATTCAGTTCTGTTCTGGATATCAATGCAGTTATATTATAGAAAAAAAATTTAATAAAATGTTGTCGAAGAGTCTTTTTTGTTAATAATTTTTGATTCCTGTATAGAGAAAAATTTGCTAGTTGATTGGAAGCCGATACTTGATGTTTTTTTGTTGTTCTGTTGATGTTTTAAGAATAAAATGTAAGTATGCAATTAAGTGCTATGAGGTTACTTAAACAAATAAGAGTAAATTGTGATAAGAGATCTAATTTCAGGTATATTTTGCTACAGAATATGTTGTTGTAATATTTATATCACCAACACTTTCAAATACGAGCGATTTTTTTTTTGGGGAATTCGTTAAATTTTGCGTTCATACATAAAATACATATTACAGAATATTTAAAATTTGCTTATTAATTTTCTTAACTTGATTTAATATGTTTTTCAACTTCTTTATTTATTTTGTACAAGAACACTTATACATGCTTAGACGTAACGAAAAAACGTAACCTTTTTAATTATCAAATGCTTTCAGCGCATCCTTTAAAGGATCCATTGCTTTCACATATAATCATTTCTTACCACAGGTTACAGTCAAGAACTGTGATATGCTTTGTTTAAACAGGAATAACAATCATTTGGGTTTTCAATTTTTATGCAAGGAAACATCAAACTACACTCAGTCACGATAATACAAGGAAGCATCCACTACAGATGAGTGACTTCGTTAGCAAAAGAGTTTCGCAATGTAAATGTTTTCTCTGAGTATTCTTGGCTTTTGATACATGCTTTCTCCCTTACAAAAATAAGTAATTTATTCATCTCTCCAAATAACACCAAGGAAATATGAATGCGTTGCATTCTACAAAAAGAGCACCTTCTCTGTCAGATCGGGTTAGAGAGACTATTATACGTGTCAGGAAGAGTCGCGTCGCATACAAGCATATGATGCATTTTCTTTTCGAGGTCATTTCCCCCACAGAAAGCATTCACATGTGTATATTACATTGTATATCAATATACTGAAGGAGATAATATGTTGTATGTGTTGTGTTTGTTTTTGCTTACATTTTTTTTTGTAAACGTTTTATTCTAAACTCTAATTTTTAATTATTAATTCCAACTGTGTTCAAACATTTGGCTCCTTTCCAGAGTCAGAGATATTTAAAATTTAAATCTGTTTTTAATACAAATAAATTAGACAGCGGAATCAGGCACAAATGTCTTTAGAAACTACGTGTGAGGTGTACAAGTCTGCAATTGTAAACTTCAATATCACAATTTTTCAAAACAAACATAAATATGTGAAGTAGGCATAGAGTGATGAAGGGAAAAGTATGACTTTTTTCACTTCAATAAGGTAACACTTAATGTCTTCTTCTTATGTCTATACTCTTGTCCGTACGGGTTTTTAAGTTATTATTGTAATATGTCGCATCAACAACCGAGATAAATATGCTTCTTCGCAAAAATGCATGTTGAATGTTGTTTACATCAAAAAATATTGAAGTACTAACAATTTCGCTATAAAAAGAAGTGTAATTGTAACTACTGCACCAATATTGAATTACTATTCTTAAGTTTAAAAGTATTTTTCTTACCCATTTCTATATGGGTTGATATATTTTTCTTTTTCAATTGATCATATTGACTCCAGATATATAACTAAGACGTCTGTATTTATTTTCAGACCTATGTCGATCAATTGAGGTACATTTCGAAGCAACCGACAGCGGATTTTTTCTGAAGCACTCACCTCGACAACCTCCAGTTGCACCAGAGATATCCAATGGACAATCTTCTTCGCGGCATCGGGTATCTCAAGACTCAGTGTTATCTGTTGATCGCTTCACTGTCGTACAAACAACTCAACCTGTTTCGATAAGAGCAAGTTATGGACCATTTTCCACGAAACAGACGGTGCCCGCGCGGTATATAGTTCCGGATGCAATGGAGTCACAAGGTGATCATTTGAATGTAAGTTGAAGCGAATAGAATTGATTCCTTTGCAATCGACATAAAAAGAAAATATGGAAAATTTAAAGTAACATTGCATATTTAAAAATTCACATGCAGAATACAACAGTTGCACTTATGGAACTACAACAGACAAATCTGCACTTAGATATATCAGCACATTTGGTGCGTACAACAATACCCCGTGATTCTCCTGTTTTGAGGGTGCTTTTTCATGCTGGCGCCGACCCCGGTGGTCATTTACAAAGACAAAAGATTTGCGTTCTTTTACATGTTTCAATGGGATCTCGGACACCATTAAAGGGTCGTTGTATGCCTGAGGGAGAGGACGGAGTTTGTGTGGCGGAAGTAAGCACTTTTATAAAATGAAAGTAATATTATTTGTTATTATTTTTATGTATTACACAGGTTGTTATACCATCGAATTGGTGGCCCCCATTACCCCCACCAGAAAAATCAGTTCGTGTTGCACCAAAAGTACCACAGCGCTTAGTACAAGTATCTTATAGTGTATTTGAGCCTCCATCTCGTAATCCAGAGCAATGTGAACCAAAAGTTCAAATTCAACCGCTTACGTCATTCGCTCAAATACCTCTTGTTGCTGCACAATCGCCATATAAGGACTTACGAGCCGACGATTCCTTAACAATTTTATTGCCGCAAAGACCACTGTATCCAATGTCGAAAATTCACGTTCCTGTATTTTTGCATCAACAAACAGAACAGAATGTTGCTATGTTCATTGTCAAAGCACGTATTAAAGCTGGTTTACGAATTCTTGGAGCATCATCTTCGTCAGAGCAATGGAATGTATCAGTTGAGAAAGAGAATCCTAAACACACAGTGGCTCGCGTCACTGCATTTCGAAAAGATCAAGATCCCGATAAAAATGGCAAGGATCTTAAAGGTGAAAACGCTACAATGTAAGTAATATCTATTTTTATTTTAAAAATTTTGACAACTTTGTGCTTCTTTTAAGGGTGACTGAAATCTTTTCTTGGTTGTTAGAAGTAGCGAATGATACAAAAGAAAATTGGGAAAGTGGTAAAATTGTTTGGTCCGTTAACTATGTCTACGAAAATCCAAAATTAAAAGATGCATCTCCGGAAATTACCGGATCGACACCCGAAGAAATCCGAAAAAAATTAATAGCCAAACTCGAAATCAATAAAGATGATATCCAAGCAGTTCTTCCAATATCAAAGGTACTTACTTATATACTGTAATTAATTATTGTTCTTCATTGGATCATAATTTATTTTATGTCATTATTATTTATCGAAAATGATGTTTTAAATTTGGTATAGTATTGAACGTAGTCTAATATAGTTTCGAGTAATTTAATGTCTTTAGCTACTGCATTTTATGTTAGCAATAATTTTGGCTGTTTGGAATAGAAGTAAAATATCTTTAAAGCTGCGGTCGCCTGTTCTTAGTGCGTAGAGTGCGAGACTCACAAGCCGAAGATCCAGGTTAGATTCCCGGTAGAACACCTTGTATATTTTTATGGCATGATCTCTTTTGAGCTGCTGACAACACTCAAACAGTAATAGCTGTCTAATAAAAAGTTTCTCAAACTTTGCCGTTCGGAGTGGGCAAAATACTGTAGGTCCCTTGTACGCGTGAGAGAACAGTAGCACGCACAATACACGTATTTGATTGAGCAAGTTAGGCCATGGTCCCCCTGTGGACAGTCGTCCCATCCAATTATTATTATTATATATAAAGCTCAATACTGGTTTAAGCCTTGGTTTGAATTTAATTGGTATAATAATAGTATTTATGTATTTATACATATACGATAGATATATATATTATAGATTTTCATTTTTTTTAAATACTTTACATTATAGAACTGGGAATTAATGAACACAGCTGTCCTTACTGGACGTCAAGTGGCTCAAACGATGAAAGTTTTTATTGTATCTCAAGCCGGAAAGGTTGCAGATGTGACCCTTCAAAGTTCTTGTCACGCAGAAGATGAAAGTGTAATTAAGGTGAGAAACCAATAAAAATATAATTTTTTAGTTTATATCTACTAAATGCTTGAATTATTGTAGGTATCCTCTTCATGTAGCTCTGTTTACGTCGATGGTTCGGAGATACGCGGTTCACCTAATGCCTCTATAATTGTAAAGTATGGCACTTATATTGGCTTGGCAAAGTTTATAGTTTGGATGCCTGAAATTCCCTTGGAGGTTTATGTTTGTGATTTTCGATTATCACAAATAAAGGGATGGAAAGTGCCTGACGAACATCATTATACGTAAGCTCTATGAAAGGTTTGGCAAATTATTAAATATAATCAAAGACAATATTTCAGTCATACGAAACAAGCACGGCGTCGGAAGAAACGATCATATGTATGGAATCAGAATAGTGATGATTTAATGAGTGTAGTGAGTCCTGATAAAGCAGTGTGTCGTGCGCGGTACCAACAAAGTCCTGTTGAGGTCTATGCGCGATTCGTGGCAATAGATCAGGTATATATTACATGTATATAAAAAAATATAATTAATAATATATATATATATAATAATAATATAAATATAATAATAATATATATATAATAATAATAATAATAATAATAATAATAATATAATAATAATAATAATAATATATATATATATGTACAGAAAATAAAAAAAACTCTTATGTGAAAAATTATTATTATCTCTGTGTTTGTTCACAGAATTCGGGAAGAACAAGCTATCTTATTTCTCGTCGGACGGGGTTAAGAGTAACGGATCTCGTTCAGCCACTATTAAGAGTGGCTGATCCGAAGATAGCAAGCCTTAAGGGTCGCATCTTACAAGGGAAATCAATGGGACGAACTGATGTGCAAGTAAGATATAAAATAAAAATTTGCTTCCTTAAATAATTATGATAACAATTGAGGTTCTATCACCAATTACGGGAAGAGTGATTGGTGCAAAGGAGGTTAGAGTGGGAAGTGATAAAGTTAGCTTGACAAGGCTTATCGTTCGCGTTGTTTCTGGACTTCAGTTGACTATTAATCCCGACAGCACCATCGAAAATGGATATATTGCAGAAACATCTGTAACACGGAAGTTGACGGCACAATACCAGGAAGGCCTTTTAGACATCGATTTAGAGTTTTCAGATGGTGCCAGAACCCCCCTTAGGTAAATATCTTCCGTAATTAAAACATACGGGACTATCATAGGTAACATTTCGGAATTTTTGTAGGGACATTTCTGTCGATGATTATTTTCTACTAGTGGAAAGCTTAGACACTGAAGTGGTTGCATTTGCTCCAATGTTAGCCTCACATCATCCTCGTGTGATAGCGGTTGGGGAAGGAAATGGTGATCTTTTACGAATAACGCTATTGCTTTCGGAAGACTGTAGAATTCGGCGTAGTATGCCAAAACAGTCAAAACAAAATCCCGCTCCACTAGCAAGTGCACTAGCTTCGGTTCAAGTTGATTTCAACACCGGTGAAAGCGTTAGTAAGCCTGATACTGTACAAAATGATGGAATAATGAAAGGAGATCGAAAGGTCTTCCGTGAAAGTGGCGATTTGGCAGATATTATAGGTAAGTATTTGGTTTTTATACGTTAAGTATATTTTAGATATTTTAATAATATTTTTAGTTGGAATTCCACTAAAAGACGCTAGTCACCACTACGAGCCTACCGTTCAAGCAAGACAGCATCGTGGAAGTATAAATTCTGTAAATGGAATACGACATAAACCCGGACCACACGGCGATATGACTTCCATGGAAATTGGGATGTATGTTTTGCTCACAGCGTTTTGCTTTGCGATCATAGTATTTGTCATATCCTGCGTTGTGTATGCATCTAAATTTCGTCCAATTACAATTGAATCGGGTTTAGAAAGTTTGCCTAAAGACACTTTTAGTGAAGGTGGTTTGTTAAAAGATTTACGTAGACCGAAAGAATCGACAACAAATGCCCATGACTGGGTGTGGTTAGGTCGTTCTACAATGGATAGATCGTCGATGGCTCAAGATTCTGTTAATGGAAATATATTCGAAAACCCAAGAGGTTAATGTGGTTCTTGTATTTTTCGTATGACCTTATAAAAATAATGTACCTTTTAGACTCTAGAATTCGTATTACCAGCAACCCAATCCTGAATTATTCTGATCCAAATGATGCTGTAAATAATATTTCCACTTTTGACAATCAACCGAGTGCCCCGGATCCTAACATATGCACAGATATTGTTAACTCTGCCACCTACAATAAGAATGAAAGAAGACCCACGTAAGTCATTTACTCATACGTTTAGCTCATAAGACTTTTTTTTATATATATATAAGCATATTATTAATAAACACTTTACGTAGCAACGATAGTGTTCCACCACCATTACCACCACACTCAAGAAATATTGATTCCAAAATTGAATACAGACCACCAGTACCGCCACATCGAAATATAGGTGTTACTGCCTTAGTCAACAGTGTTAATGAAAACGATAGCACTGAAAAGGTATGTAGACAGCTTAAATAATTCTCCACAATACTCAAATACTTTATAAATTCTAGGATTCTGCCTTGAATGATATGCCTGTCATTCAAAAACGGCCTCATCATAAACATCATCGCAATTCAAACCATGTGAATAATCGTCGCTCTCAGGTTCACGGTAACATCGACCTGATTCGTTGCTACGATAGACCTCCAGACCACCATTTAAATTTTACTCAGGAGCAGTTAAATGTAGCTTTAAAAAATCACGCTATTCAAAGGCAGGAGTTTTCGCCAAACAACTCGCCATCGCCGAAGAAAAACGTTCTCTATACTGAAAGTGGAGAAGCTACTACACAAACTGAATTACATATGGCTGAAAGGCTTGTTGAAAGTGCTGCTCAACAGCAAAAAAATGCATTCCAATTTGATTCCCTTACACCAAAGCGAGAATCCCTTTCGCATAGAGAAGAAATTCAGCTAAATGCCTTGAAAATCGGTAATTTTAACGGAATATTTGTTCTTTTCCATTTTAGTGAGAGCACAGTGAGAACTATATTTCTCTTATCTAATGCGGTTTGAAAAAGTTGAGAGGTTAATTCTTTTACGCTATAGGGCCTTCCACTTGCAGAGCAAAACAAAAAATTTTTATATATACTTTCTTCTTTTAAATTCCATTTCAATCATCATTTGTCGATGGTATTGGGTTTGAAAAACAATGTTCGAGGTAGTTTTATAATAATGTTTATTTCATATAATAAACCCTACCCACGAATCAACCAATTTATTGATGCTGTCGTATCAAATAGCTGCCGGTTTTGTTTTTGGCTTTGCCTTGTCCATTAAATTCAGTTGAGTCGTATAAACAACCATGTTACGAGACAAAGCGATTGTCAAGCGATATATTTATATGGGTTCCAAGAGTTAATACTATATGACTTGCAATCCAAATTTCATGTTGAAGGTCAAATTGTCTGCCAGTGTATATATTGATTCACACATTACGTATTTTGGTAATATAATAATGTTTATTTCAAATAATAAGTCATAACCTTTGCTCCACCAACGAATCAACCAATTTATTGATGCTGTACTATCAAATAGCTTCCGGTTTTGATTTTGGGTTTGCCTTGTCCATTAAATCCAGTTAAGTCGTATAAGGAATCATGTTACGAGACAAAGCGATTGTCAAGCGATATATTTATATGGGTTCCAAGAGTTAATACTATATGGCTTGCAATACAAATTTCATGTTGAAGGTTAAATTGCCTGCTAGTGTATATATTGATTCACACGTTACGTATTTTCGTAACGCAATGTAAAAAAGGATTTTTTCTCGTTGATAGGTATTTTTACTGTATTAAAAAAATTACGCAATTTATTTGTTTTTAAAGAATAAGTTATTTTAAAGAAATAAATAATATAAAATAGTAATTGGTACCTAAATATAATTACCAAGGAACCCCAAACACTTATGAATATTTTGACCTCACATTTTCTATAAAGCCAACTCATTTTGATGAAAAAAAAATACATACATACAGACTGTTATATACTGTAAATGTACTGTTATCTTTTGAATCAGTAAACTTCCTTCACTTCAAGGTGCAGTATCTTCCATTCAGGCATGGGTTTTATTAGAGAAAATAACATAATTGAGAGTAATATTAATCGTAAAGACTAATAATAGAGTTATTTGTCTTATTTCAATAAAATTAAACCTTTTTATACAGCTCTGTGCAAAAAATACCACCACGTTGATTTCTGCACTTTGGATGCTAATTACTTTTCTCCATGCTCATGTAAAGACACGATATTTATTGTAGGACATCTGTTGTGTGTCAGTAATAAAATGCAAAAAACAAGATAAGCAAAGATGCATTTTAAGACAAGAAAATTCCGTTATACGAAATGAAACCGAAATTTTGGTGTGCAAAATAATAGCACCATGTCATTCTAAAAAGTGTTTTCGAAGCGTTTGGTGGTGTTTAGATTTTTTTTGTGCGTCAAAAGATTTAAGTAAAAATATTTAAGTATTTTGAAACTAGTATTTTTAAAATACAACGTTATAAACAATTAATATGGGTCGCGGTGTGCATTATTATATTATTATAAAAAAATTAATTTCTGACTAAAAAACGTACAAATTTATTCGGGAAATCGTTGGTTGTTCGAATAAAATGATTGCTAATGCAAAAAAAGAAGAAACAAGATGTAGAAAATCGAAATTTACCTCTACCGATGAGCGAAGAATGATAAGATTAGTGAAACAGAACCCATTCATCACACCAAACAAAATAAAAGAGGAACTAAATCTGCCCGTATCAACATCAACCATAAGAAGGAAGTTGATATAGAAGAAACTGCCTGCCAGAAGTCCCAGAAAAGTACCCTTGCTGACAAAGGTCCATCTTCATAAAAGAAAACAATTTGCATAAAAACATTTGAACTGGGAAGAAACCAAATGGCGTAATATATTATGGACAGATGAGTCTAAAACTGATTTATTTGGAGCTCCTGGGACCAGGACATTTGTTCGCAGGCAAAAAACCAAGAGTTTAAACTGGAGTGCACTATAAAAACTGTAAAGCATGGAGGGACAAAAATTAACATATGGAGATGCTTCTCCTACAACGGTACCGGTCCTATATTTTGGATAAAACCAATGATGACCGCCGAAGTTTATGTTGGCATAATGAGGGAAACCATGTTGCCATACGCCGAGTGGAATATGCCTCTCAGATGGGTCCTGCAGCAAGACAATGACCCGAAACATACGAGCAAATTGGCCAAGGAATTTTTTTGTGAGGATTGGGGTTCAAGTTATGGAATGGCTGCTGCAATCTCCAGACCTAAACCCCATTGAAAATTTTTGTACAGATGTTAAGAAAGCTGTTTTTAAAGCGAAACCAAAAATACACTACAGCTATGGGAAGCTGTGCAGGCTGCGTGGAGAGATATATATCAAAAATAAGGGTTATAAGACGAAGTACTAGGACAGTAGTATAAATAAAACAAATAAAAACCGTACTATTCCACTAAATTTTGCATTTTATTTACGACGTTTTGCTTGTGGTGCTATTATTTTGTACACCAAAATTTCGGTTTCATTTCGTATAACGGGAATTTTCTTGTCTTAAAATGCATCTTCGCTTATCTTGTTTTTTGCATTTTATTACTGATACCCAACAGATGTCCTACAATAAATATCGTGTCTTTACATGAGCATGAAGAAAAGTAATTAGCATCCAAAGTACAGACCTCAACGCGGTGCTATTATTTGCACAGAGCTGTATTTGTTGCTTATAACATACACCAACTTTTAGTATCGTAATTTGCGTTACATTTTAAATAAATTATTTATTGCTTTAGATGAAAATGCTGAAATTAAACGTCGGCAACAGAAGCAGCCTGCATCGTATATAACACCTGCACCACTTCCTGATACAAATACGTTTAATTCAAGTTCTGACGACAACGGTGGCTTTATAACGCCACCTACGGACGATAATAAACTCAGAAGAAATCAAGTAAAACGAGCCACAGTCGTTGGCAATCCAATGTTTTCAACAACAGTAGACGGAGACATCGGACCAGGCGAAAGTCTTGGCCTTGATGACTTGGATATGGACTACGAACAAATTATGCATTATTTTGATAACTTGAAGGTAAGACTTCAACCAATATAAGCCAAATATGTTGTTGTGATTAGCACAACCGCTTATAGCAGCTTTAATTTAATTTATTTTTATTCTTTTTTCATTGATCTCATTTCATGCAGGAATCAAATGCCTGAGTGCAAGAGATCATTGCAAAGATACGCGAAATACTATCAACTTTTCAGCAGCAATATCGTAGTGTTGCTCTGCCACCACCGGTTAGTCCAGAAATCAATGTTGATGACCCGAATTTTGAGTACATTTTCGAGCAGTTAAATGAGTCATTCGCATAAATAGAATTGATACATCTTCGTCTATTCAACCATAAAATATTGTATTATTACAACCACGTATTGTTTTAGCATGAAAAACTGAAAAGAGGTAACCATCGGAAATGCTTTAGCTAGTCAATTGCAATGATTAATGTCTTCAATAATAATTTGTACACCTACGTATTAAAAATGTACCAAACCGCTTAGGCCAAATTATGAAGAAAAATGAGAAGAAAAGTAAACAATACAATTGGAATAACAATAAGATCTGGAAAACGCGACTTTGCAGTGATCGTAACGATAATGAATGATTAAATATATATATATATATACATAATAATTAAGAAACCAACTAGAAAAAAAAGAACTCATATCAATCATTTTTTTTTTGCATACCTCATTGGACTATTAGTGATTAATATTCAAATCATTGGTGACATTCATCTCATTCTCATGTCAATTGGACAACACTCATAAAATCATTCATCTCATTTATGCAAACACTAAGGCTTATAGTGTACGTGCATTGAAGTTTTGTGCAGATGTCTAATTTTTTAAGTTACAAATATTTTGTTTCTTGTCATATTCTTATACGCTGCAAATACTATATCAGATAAGGGTGAAGCGCTCGAAAAAGAAAACATTTCAAGGAAACATAATTATATCGATTCATTTTAAAGCAGCTTTCCTTATAAAAAGTACTTCAATTTTTATACGCTAAATTCTTATGATTCGATATGCATATGAAATGCTTACCCTAATCCGTCCATTTCATTAGAAAAAATAATTTGTTCTGTAAAATAAAAACACTAGAAAAAGTTCACCTTTGCCATAATTAAAACATATATAAAATAGCATTCTTATATGCTCAGTTTTATTCTTTGAAAATTTGGATGCTAAACTAGCGCACAAAATTTGTAAATATTTTAATATGAGAAATATTTTATTCCTTCCACAATATCATCCCATTTTAAATTATATTTATCACGATCAAATGCAACTACATTTCTAGTCACACACACAAAAGCAAAATTTTTCGAAAGTGAGAATCGTTGAACTGTTTTTAAGTTATTCTTCTCCATAATGTCTAGACTTTAATTATTATTATTTTCCTTTATTTATTGTTGATTTTGACGATATTTTAAAATATTTGTTTGGATAATTTGTTTTACCGAATGTATATATTTTATTGTTATATTAAGGAAGCACATTTGCAAAAAGGACTGAGTACCACAATATGCCATAATTTATTTAGTTAATTATTAAAAATCAATCTGAGTTGTTTTTTTTTTCAATGTAGTGTATACAGCTTAAAAGAATTGTTTTTTTTTCTCACGTATGCTTATCATGCGAAATAAGTGTTTACTAAATAATAATTTTGTTTAACAGCGACCTCCCTAGAATTGGATCCAAGAATATCTGATTTAAATCAGGTATTAGAAATTTTTATGGACTTATACTTAATGCAGAATAAAAAAAGAACAAGAACTGTTTTTATCAAGTTATCAAATTTGTAAATTATGTTTTACATATTGTCAATAAAGTACGAAATTGCCCAATAAGATATTTATGCTTATTAGATTTAGTGCTTTCGAAACTACCTCATTATTTTAGTCTCTTGTTTTTGTGATTACAATTTACGTAAATTGCTTTATTTGTTTTCCTATTCACGTTGAACTTTTAAATTATTATATTTAATTTCAAACATTTCACCAGGAAATTTGCAAATTTTCGAGTAAGACGTATCGTATTATCTATTATTTTACAATTCAGATAAAAAAATATCTTGCTTGAACTTTTATTTTCGTTAGTATTTCATTAAGATATTTGATATTTTTACATAAATTTTCAAAAAATTACACAAGGGCTACTCTATGTTGAATGTGCCCACAATAAAATACACCTTTTTATTTGAATTATATATTTATGATTGCGACATCAAATACATCGTCATTGAGGCTTTTACCGAAGGCTGGAAATATATTGAATAAATACTTTATTTCCGAGATAACATATTAATAACAACATATTAATAGTTGGAATATTAAAATAATTAATTTTAAATCAATGTGTGTACATTTGTTTGAACCTTAACTTTCTTTAAACCCTTTTTATTTGTAAAAGGTAAAATAATAAGCATTGCAAAGTTTAAGCACATGGTTAAAATTGTTTGCATTTAATTTACGTCGACATGCAACGCATGTGATGCAACGCTTTATCTTTTCATAAAAAATCTGTTCAAAAGGCGAACAAAAGTGAATGTACCTTCAATCAATATATGAGAAATAAGTCTTATTTTATGTATTATTTAAATATATACACAAAACACTGCACTGTCTAGTTTTGCTGTTTATTCTAAATTGCATTTAAATCATATGTACATCATGTAATTAATATTCATGCATATACATACAGCCATGTTAAAAAATGATGCATTTTATGTATACTACAGTACTGCTACAATTCATATATTCGACAACAAAGTGTAATAAATGTAACTACTCTATTTATATTGATATTAGTAAATACGAAACAGTGGTAGCTGCGACAGAATATATTTCTACATACGATGTCTGGCCAGTTAAGCTAAAATTTGCTATAACAGAGTAATTTAAAAGCCATATACAGGATGTAACAAAAAAAATCATTTTAAATAAATAGATAATTATTTAACTAGTTAATTGATGACAAAGAATAATATATAATTGTATAACGAGCGTGCGATGTATTTTATAGATTTATTGTGTAATGGTATTCCGCAAAACGACACATATAAATAAAAATATTCAAATATGCTTCATAAAAAATGAAATATAAACAAAACTAAAATGTTATATTTATAAAAGTTTCGTAAGCAAAGTTGATTTTAATTTATAATGAATTTGAAATAATAACAATACGCTATGCTTAACTGCAGACTTACCTAAAATTACAACAGCTAAATGACATAACTAAAGATAAACAGCTGAAATATAACTTATACAAGACATATAAAAGAATACTTATAAAGATAAAGTATATTCCAATTTCATACAATATGAATGGAAAAGAAAATATTCAAAAAATGTAAAAAATTAAAATACTAAGCGCAAGGCTTAGGTATTATCTTTGTCTACCGCAAAAAAGTAAAATTAAAGAAGTATGGAATATGCATTATAATAACTAATAATTATCAAAGCCAATTAAATGATGCTTATGTACCTTTATTAGCAAACAACAAAATTATTATATATTACTGAAGAAAAAAATTAGTAAGTAACACATTATGGATGAATAAATATTGAACTGATTGGAGCAAAAGAAACTCATGTAAACCAAAACAAATATGAACGAAGAAATATATTTCATATAAATGCTTTACTGTTGTTTAGTATTAAAAGCATGGGCAAACAAAATATATATAATTTGAATCTTTTACAAATGATTTTCAGATAATAATAAAATAACTACATACTCTATATAAAAAAAGACGGTACTATTGCTTTAAAAAGTTATTTTGTTCATGGAAAGCAATTAGTAATTGAAAAATGTTATTATTTCTTATCGTATCTTATTTATGTTGACTGCAAGTGTGCATATATTATAGTATTATGTTATTCAACTATTTGTATGATTTTTATTTTTTTGTTTAAAGGAACGATTAAAACCAAAACCACACATTTTGATTTATTTGCTTTGTTTTAAAAGCCTTTTCATACATAAAAAATTAAAATTATGTAATGAATTGTAGCGAAGTAATGTTTTTTTTTAATTTCTTAATATATTTATTATTAACTGTGAAAAAAGAATATTGATAAAAGTAATTATCTATGAATAAATATGTTTACCGTAGTAATTTAAGATTTTATTTAAAGACTCGTTATTGCACTATTTCTGTAAATATTAAAAATATAAAAGTCAAATAAAATTCAATGAAATGAAAACAGAATGAAATAAAAGAGATATTAACTAAATTGAAAGGTTGACACTTAATTTACTTTATTTTTTACTTAAAGAATATCAAACCAGTGAAATTTTATCGTTTATGCAGTTATCGTATACCCTAAAAATATTCGTTTTTATACTTTATAAGCCTTATTTAACTCGCAAAAATTTCAAGTTCGGGGATTAAAAAAAACTTTAAAAATATGTATATAATTATATATGATATAATATAGAAAAATATAAGGAGTGAATATTTGCTCAAAAGTACGACTGAAAGCTACTCAATTTAAAAATTTTGTGTCGAAAATTAAGTTATGAAAAGGGCTAAAATCTGTGCAAAAAAAGTTTTAGGAAATTTTAAGATGACAGTGAGGCATGCGCAAAGTAATTTAGGAAGGGCATTCTGTAGCAATTTTAACAACTCTAGAAAAGACAAATATATATAAATAGATGATGTTCAAAACAAACCTGACAATAAGAAGTAAACTGAAGTTGACCTTCGAGAGCTTTAAAGTTCTGCCAAGTAGATATCCAATCTGCTAGAATCCATGTATAACAGATACCGAATATATACAGTGTAAAGTAAAGGAAAAATGAAAAAGTAATTCTTATACCAAAGTATGAGAAATCATCTCATTCTTCCAAAAGCTTTTGGAACTGTCACTACATTTTTTATTTCTGAAGATTGTGTAAAGAATGATACAAACCCAAATATCTATGATAAATAATAAAATTTTATTGGAGTTTTTGACTCTCGTTATAAGAGGATTCGGGAGAAATACTTGCTATTTTTTCGACGGCAGTGAAGTTTCTGATAATTAGGTTGGGTTGAGCCTGATTCTTTAAGTTAGATACCCCTCGTAGTTTGTTGGCATTATCCAACAAATTTGATTGAAAAAAAATTGCCAATTTTTTCCCGAAGGTGACCTGCTCTCTATTCCCTAAGTAAGAGTAAAACACATATTCTAAATAGACACACTAACCGAACAAATTTGGTTTTGTTGTGGTCTAATGGCACACTTTCTCACAATCAAACTCAATCCTAAACGCTCTCAATGCCTTGATAGTCTAAACAAAGACAACCTACGAAATTCGCGTCATAAAAGTTCACAGTGCAATTAAAACACATGTCTCAAGGCTCGATTTTCATATAACAACTTCTGGTACAATAGCATCCGGCTGCTCTAAACTAACCTCACTCATCTTACTCTTTGCCAAAACTTATTAAATAAATAATTTTGATTTGAATTAAAATTAAATTTTCAATATGATTGCTTGACGTTCCCTTGGTCGACTGTAAGTCTTTAGTTCGGCGTTTATAATATTTACTGACTGACTTTAATATCAATTAAATACTGCGGTAGAATACCTCTATTCCGCTGATCTCCCGCTTCCCACGGTCTTTCTTTCATTTTCCCCTTTGCACGGCTCGGGCGAGTTAAATAAACTTAAATAAACCTAAATAAACTGATTTCAGTTTTTATTATTTGTATTATAACATACATTTAAACACAATTCTTACTGCATGATATTTTTATATGTTAGTGAAATATATGCGTTGATGATCGATTCGAAAAATGTAGAAAATTAACGGTTAGAAAATTAATCTGTGGTTGAGTCATAATAGAGCTTTTAATTGAATACATATTGTAAAGGTATCGACGAGCACAACGATAAACGAATTTCTCTTCATTGATCGAATGGATCCCTTCGTTTTTCCGTTAGGTACAAATCTCCTCGCGGCTGAACTTCTTTTTTTGGCATAAGCGCGTTTAACATATGTCTTTATATATAACTTTACAAATTGTGTTATCTTTGAAAATTGATCTGAAAATATACCATCACCTAATCATGGCTCAAAACAGGATTTCAAACTTCCTTTGGACGCTAAAGTCTGAATGCATGATTGATTTTTTTTAATAGCCCGACAGTCCCTTAAAACGATGTACTTTCCGTTTTTTACAGCTAAACTCGTAATTTTAGAAGTTCTCCTTTAAAGTATATAAAAAAATATTTCTGCATCTATTTCGTTGAGTACTGCTATTATTTCCTCGTCCGTAACAGTATCATATCCACGAAAGTGTCGATGAAATAGAGTATATCTTCAACAATAACAATTGGTTGGCACTACAGTCCATAGGGGGACCAGGGCTTATCAACTGCTCACGAGTAGATGGGACCTACAATTTTTTACCAATTTCTTACGGTGAAGTTTGAGAAGCACACATAGTATATCTTTCCTTACTAATAAATTGCGTGTGCTGTATAGAATTGGAAGATGAGGAACAAAATTTATGTTCAATAGTTCACCACGCAGCACCAAAGCGATTTCTTCGATTGAATGAATATATTTGAAATTGTTTTTGATCATCCATGTTATGATTAAACCGGCTGTACACAGCTCGTAGCAGGTATTTTCTCCTTTCAAAGTCCAAATTAAGGCCATTATCACGGGCTAAATATATTCTTAATACCATACCGCTTGGTATTGCGCCGTATGTAGAACTATTATCTTTGGTAGTCGTTCTTCCTCATTACTTGATGTGCAGCTGAAGTGGTTTAACATATGTACAATGCCAATAGATCTGTCTCAAGCATCAGCATGTAGTTTGGCGGTTTTACGGAGAGGCAGTAAGTTTTCTCGATAAAGGGACGCAGCAGCTTTTTGACTTCTTCACAAGGCTTATATCCGCAGAAATGCCCTGCTTAAAGCATCAACGCCTCAGCTTTTATTTCAAATATATAAAATTGCTCATGTTGGAGTAAGAGAGAGATCATTTTTCTTGGCTATGCTGATTGCCGTCTTGAATTATTTAAGTTTTCTTTTAGGTGAGTTTTTCTGTTCAAAATGTATGTGAATAGGGCGCCAAGATATTTGTATTCCTTTACTTCTTTTATTTGTTGTCTGCTATACCACCAATTTTAATTGCGAGAACATCTAAATTAAAATTAAATTTAGCCCCATTGGGTATAAGATTATAAAATGTACAGCACTCCTGTAACCAATTAATTAATTAAATCATTAGTTGCAGTGATTCCGGTGAGTATGCCAGTCGTCCTTTAGCAAATTGAACTCCACCAGGTACTGCCTCCTTTCTGAACCATTTTGAAAGAGCTCCTTTCAAACTGCCGATATTGTACGGTTGAGTAATCAGATATAAAGCCTTGTAATTCGGTTGAAAGCCTTTAAACAATTTGTTGATCTTTTTCCATGTTGGCAATTGTCTCTTCAATATTGTTCCAAGGATGTTATTAGAGAAATTAAAAAATTATGTTCCGCTATAATTGACTGGGTTAACTTGTCGCTTTTGTAGTTCGGCATGTGTGTGTATTTGCAAACACCTGCATAACACATCACCCAATAAGTCCTGGGATTGACACATAGGGGGCGCCACTAACACAAAATCTGTGGGAACCACAACACCACACGGCGCCTCTATATTTCAATTGGCAAAACTCTTCCGAGAACAAAAACCGTTTTCAATCTGATCTGTATGTTTTCGAGATTTTTGTGTCAGACGCCGTAGCTACATTTTCAGTGCCTCCTTTGTCCTGTGTAAATTTGAAACAGAAAAATAAATTTGAATTTATAAAGTGTGCTTATCTTGTGTTTTATTGTGCGCAGCAAGTAGACACAAATTGGTGACCCCGACGTGATTAAAAAAGAAACAAAAACATTTGAAAAAACAGAAAGATGACGACACGCACACCACCGAACGAACCAGAATCGTCAATACCAACAACATCACAGGCGTAGTTACCACTCCAACGATTGCCGGAGATACAACATCTCACATCGATCAAATCAAACGGCTAGAAATACCACCATTCTGGCATCAAAAAGTGCATCTATGGTTCCTCGCTATTGAAGCGCAGTTCCAGACAAAGAAAATAAAATCGGATGCCTCAAAATACTACGCCGTGGTCGCCCGCTTGGATCAGGATACCCTTTCCGTCATCGAGCATATTTTATCCAATCCTCCTGATACAGATAAGTATGCCGCTATTAAGGATGCGTTAATTAACCACTATTCAATTTCGCAGGAACGTCAATTCAAGACACTTGTTTCGGGGCTGGAATTAGGAGATCGGCGACCATCAGACTTACTTGCCGAAATAAATCGTCTTGGTGGTACCCAACTGAACTCCACATTTCTCCGCACGATGTGGCTCGATCGTCTCCCACAATACGTTCAGATAGCTTTGACAGTAGCTGATGGCCTCGATAATCCTAAACTGGCACAACTCGCTGACAAAATCATAGAAATTCAACGTGACTCAGTTGGCCGTCACATTATGTCTGTGTCTCACATACCCCCTCAAAGCGACGACATATCCAGGCGGATGGAGGAACTCTCGACACAGGTGGAGAAGTTATCTCAGCGAAATAAAAAATAGACGCAATCGCTCCCGCAGCTCAACACCCCGAAGATATAGTCCAAAGGCTGATGTAGCTACGCCTTCGGTTTGTTTTTATCATCGCAGATTTGGTGATAAGGCAAATCGATGTACTCAACCATGTGCATGGGTACAGAACCAGGGAAACGCACACCACCGCCAGTAGATTCGGTGAATGCTGGCGGCCGATTGAATCCACGCCGACTCTTTATTTATGATCGCTTGTCAGGCACCAATTTTCTCGTCGACACAGGAGCCGATATATCTGTCACACCAGCTTCTCGTAAGGACAAGGCAACACGAGCAACACTCGAACTCCACGCCGCAAATGGTAGCAAAATACAAACTTACGGGGAGAAAGCTATGACACTTAACATCGGACTCCGTCGACCGATTCGTTGGATATTTTGCATCGCTAATGTGCCATATCCAATCATTGGTGCCGACTTAATTCATAAATACGGACTACTGGTGGATCTCAAATGCGGATGTGTAATTGACCCTCACACTGGTTTCCGAAGTAGGGGCTCGTATGCTGCAGCACCCATCACATCCATCATTGCAATTAACGATACATCAAGGTTCTCCACCATACTTAAAAATTTTCCTGAGTTGTTGGAGAACCCATCAAATAAAACCGGCGCCAAACACTCCGTCCGACACTACATACCAACTTTGGGACCACCGAGTGTTCAGCGAGTACGTCAGCTGTGTCCACAGCGTCTTAAAGCAGCAAAGATGGAATTTCAACTCATGGTCGATCTCGGTCATGCCAGACCATCCAGCAGTCCATGGGCCAGCCCGCTACACATGGCAAAGAAAAAGAATGGCGACTGGAGACCATGCGGTGATTATCGCAAACTTAACGATCAGACCATCCAAGATCGTTATCCCATTGCGCTGCTTCAAGATTTTTCTTCATCTCTAGCTGGAAAAACAATTTTTTCGACAATCGACCTCATCACATTCCAGTAGCTGACGAAGATGTGCCCAAAACTGCTGTAATAACTCCATTTGGGTTATTCGAATTTCTAAGTATTCCGTTTGGACTCCGTAATGCAGCACAATCGTTTCAACGCTTCATAAACGAGGTGCTTACCGGACTTGATTTCGTCTACGCATACATCGACGACCTCCTAATTGCTTCGGAAACTGAAGAGCAACATGAAGAACATTTCCGCTTGGTGTTTCAAAGGCTAAGTCGACATGGGTTATGCATTAACGCAGACAAATGTGTGCTAGCTGCAAAAGCCGTTGACTTTTTGGGATACCGCTTAACATCACAAGGATCATCACCCCTACCCGATCGAGTTCAATCACTACTTGAGTTTCCGAAGCCCAAAACCATACTGGAGCTAAGACGGTTTATCGGAGCAGTCAATTTCTACAGACGGCATATAAAGAATGCAGCTACCACGCAGGCACCGCTCAATGAATTACTCAAGGATTCGAAAAAGAACGATCGAAGACCAGTTCCTTGGACAGCAGACACGGAAGCATCTTTTGCATTGGTAAGGAAGCAATTAGGTAATACAACTCTTCTTTCTTACCCAATGGCAGGTGCAATGCTTCGACTCACTTGCGACTCATCTAATACCGCCCTCGGAGCAGTCCTCGAATATCTAGACAACTCCAAATGGCAACCGCTAGGATTCTGGTCGAAGAAAATTTCTCTCGCTCAACAAAACTACAGCACCTACGATAGGGAGCTGACTGCTGTCAATGAAGCCGTTAAATACTTTCGTCACTGGCTTGAAGGACGTGAGTTTGTGATTAGGACAGATCACAAACCACTTGTATACGCTTTCCAACAACGGTCTGACAAAGCATCACCACGTCAAATCAGACAACTAAGCTTCATAAGCCAATTTACCACCAACATCCAATACGTGGCAGGAATGGAAAATAATGTTGCTGATGCACTGTCCCGCGTAAATACCATCGAGTTACCATTAGCAATTGATTTCAGCGAGATGTCCCAAGCACAATCAACTGATGAGGAGCTCAAGGGTTTACAAATCAACAACACAACATCACTGAAAATCTTGACGCTGGCGTATGGAGCAGAAAACAACATTACTTGCGACATTTCCACGAACCACATAAGACCATTCGTCCCCCTTCGCCTGCGACGCAAAGTATTCAACACGTTTCACAATCTTGCTCATCCTAGCGGCAGTCTTTCTTGAAGACTTCCGTATGCACATGAGGAGCATTAAGCCAGCACCCGTTTCACATCACTGCCGAAAGAAAACATTTTGTTATAAAGATTTATTTACTTGTACACATGTGTTTTTACGCATCGATGCTTCGAAACGACCGCTGGATCAGCCCTATTCTGGACCTCATTGTGTAATTAAAAGAATAGACGACCGAACTTTCACCCTCAACGTCAACGGGAAAGAAATAAATGTAAATATTGAACGCCTAAAACCAGCACATCTTGCAAGCGACGACGTCTTTCAAAATTCATCCAGCACTCACAGCGACTTTATGAATCCAGAACCACCTCCACCATCACATCAACCTGAAATAGAAGACAATCAGCACCAACAGGAAATAAAAACGTATACCAACACCAAACGCATCCGTTTCAAACAATAGTCCAAATACCAAATGAAATTGCAAATTAAACTGCAGCCTTTATTTAAGGGGGGAGTAATGTGGGAACCACAACACCACACGAGCGCCTCTATATTTCAATTGGTAAAACTCTTCCGAGAACAAAAACCATTTTCAATCTGATCTGTATGTTTTCGACATTCCTTTTTCTTCTCCTTTTTCCTGTGTAAATTTGAAACAGAAAAATAAATTTGAATTTATAAAGTGTGCTTATATTGTGTTTTATTGTGAGCAGCAAGTAGCCACAAATCCATATTATTTTTAGGAAGAACAAACATCTGACAATCTGATTATTAGGTTACAAGTTACAGTGCTTCAAGTGACGCCACTTTTGCGATTTTTAAAACAATGGAAAAAACAGAATTTCTTGTCGATCAAACACTGCTCTTTGATGGGAAAAAATACCGTGCAAGCTCAGCACGGCTTGAGATGTGTTACTGAGACTCTGCTCCATCAAAACCAATTATTCGTCGGTGGGACATTATTTGCATGAACATTAATAATTTTTTTTGAACATTTGTCAAAATTCTCTTCCACCATAACAATGCACCGTGTCACAAGTCGTTGGCTGCCATGCCCAAATTACACGAATTGGGCTTTGAATTGCTTCTGCACCCACCGTATTCTCCAGATCTGGGCCCAGCGACTTCTATCACTTTTCTGACCTCAAAAATATGCTCACCGAAAAAAATATGGCTCGAATAAGGAGGTGATCGCGATTTTGAGGCCAAAGATAAATCGTTGCATACAAAAGATATCGAATTGTTAAATTGTCATGAAACATTGACAGGTATCATTTGAATGTTTGTACCAGAAACCATTAAGAAAGGAGATGGTCAACTGAACAGCTGATCAAACAGCGGATTTCCCCTACGTGTTCTTGTAGAAAAAGCCAAAAAAAAAAAAAAAACATTGTCTTATTTTACTAACACATCTATACGTTTCCCCTCCAAAATTGGAAAGAGGGCGGCTAATTCGTCAGTTTTTGCCTTCAATAGTGTCAAACACTCGTAAATTGCCCACTGTTCGTGAATTCGTGAGCCATTTTGTGTACATTCAACACAGTGCGTTCAGAAAATCTACTGCAAATTGTTTTCGGAAGTTAGTGTAATCGAAACCTTAAATAGGATTTATTTCTAGTAAACGATAATTTGATAGCATTTGATTGACATTATTTAATAACATAGCATTGATATTATAATTCATAAAAAGTCTGGTGCAACTACTGCCTTACAAACATCAATTCGGCGTAATGGTTAACCGGTTTGTGTTGGAGAAAACTATAGTTTCTATCTTCAATTTTTTGATTTATATGCCCTCTCCTTCTAACAGTTTGAAGAGTGAGGAGATCCACCTTATAGGCAGTTCACACGTATTCTCATTTAAAAACAAAAAAATCCTGCCTGTAAATCAGCTGTTCAGGAGTTGAAATGATATAAAAAACGCGGCAAAATGAACTCAAAGGCAAAAGACGAGGGAGTTGACTGTCTCCCTATCGGTCTCTGGTTTGTACTTCCTAAAAATGCTATGGATTTTTTGTTAGTGGCCCCCCTATGTTATATTTCAGTCCCGGGACTTATTGAGTGATGTGGTATGTCATCAATCTGGTCAGAATATAAACGTTATCGATTTTTGTTTGTGAACAAACGTTAAAATACCCATCAACTCGTACAAAGATTTAATAAAACTACAATATATTTGGTTAAAGATACAAAAAGATGACTTTTCCACCGGTGGCCAATTACTTCTTTGCATATTGTGCAGTGTAAAGGTAAATTATGCAATTATTTTTTTTTAGTAGTAAATACAACTTTCAAGCACTACCTACTAGTACCTTGAAGATCGAAGCAAAGACACAAAGCAATAACAATAACAAATAGGTCTGTTCCAATTCATTTGTGTACTGAAATTCGTATTCGTGAGTAGTTTCGGTAAAAATCTCTCTTGCAGAGAGTAACTCTACCAAATCTTGTGAAACGACTTTTCGCAGAAATTCGTAAACAGCTATCGGATGTATGAACTGTGAGAGGTTTTTTATTTTTACTTTGACAGCCATCTGCTGCCCACAGATTTTTCTTCGGCAGCAATTCGTAGGGAGGGGAAATATTTTGCTCTATCACGAGCTCTCTCTTCTACGAAAAAATCAGCTAATGGAATGCTTTTCCGTAGTTTTTCGGGCAAATTCGTAGACCTTCGTAGCAATTCAGAGCAATTGGAACGGACCTAAAACTTGATTGTAACAAGAAATTTAATGTCATACTCATCTCAAGCGTAAGTTGTTGAAATGTCAACAAATAAATGTATGAAAATATGTGTGCAGAAGTAAGTTGTGGGTGAATCTGCGGTACGAAAAACTATTAAGGATTGTATCTTTAACAAATTTCTACTGTACTTGGAGACGACAACATTGTATTTGTGCCAATTGATAAAACCATGGACAAAGCTAACCACTGCATAACGTATGTTATTATCGGGCCGTTGAGAAAAGGTAAACATGAATGCTACAGTAAGCTCAACGTCGGAATGGATGTAAGTGTGAAAGAGTCTTTCTATTTGTAACCCCCTTACATGAAGACAAGCAAAGCAAATTAGCGCATATATTCAAAAGTTTTATTACGAAAATTTTTACGAAAATTTCCTCTTTATATATAAATAAAGAGGAAATTTTCGTAGAGCTGTAATCATTTATCTGAATAAAAACTCGATGAATCAAGGAAGGGAAAACTAAGCGTGGTTTTCATTTCAACAGAACAGACTCAGAGCAGATTTGAAATTGACATTTGATGATGATGAGTTTTACTTTTCTAAACAATTCTAGTGATGCGAAATGAAGAAGAGTTCCTGAAGTTTAGAAAAAGTCTCCTGACTCTAAGGATTTGACTACTACAGGTTTTACTCGCGATTGCCATAATCCACCCGTTGTCTTTTCGACATCGGGCGGGTCAAAGATTCTGGAGGCTCCAATCACCATACACAATACACCCTCCGCACGCAGGGGCGCTGCCGCGAATAGGGAAAGCTGGCAATGACGACAGCATGACCGACGCAGAATTCAAAAACTGCGAAGATCAGCTGTGGGAGCTGGCTATGGCAGAGAACGCTTGCTTCCAAGTGGAGGCCTGTGCTCTGGAAAACGGAACCATTTTGGTGAAATGCTCCACACAGCAATCTCTTGAGTGGCTGAGCACTTCCGTGCCGAAAATGCCCCCCTGGGAACCACGAAAAGTGCCTCTTATAAAAACTTCTGTGGGAAAATCGAAACACTCAGTGAAACCAGCAGACTAGTGAAAGTCCTCAAAAGGGGAAAAACAGTGAGGCTGGATACACTAAGAAAACCAGACGGTACCTATGCCGAGTCTAAAGCTGAAACCCTCTAACTCATGCTAGAGACTCACTTCCCTGGGAACCAGATCACAGTCGGGTCAAAACAAGTGACGATTTCCGACACTGGGGATGAGCAGACAAATACCACACGCAGAGGCTGGTATATTTCATCGCTCCTGGCCACTGATGAAGCCATCAAGTACGCTGTTGCGTCTTTTGATGGCGCCGATGGCATATATGCAGCATTCCTGCAAAAGGGCACAGACCCTGTACTGCCGGCTTTGAAAAGAATCTTCACTGCCAGCCTCGCGCTGGCATATTTTCCAAGTACCTGGCATACACCTTCATACCGAAAATTGGTAAAGGAGACTACTCTCTCGCCAAAAATTTCAGGCCTATCAGTCTCACCTCCTTCATGCTAAAAAGCTTGAAGAGGCTGGTCGAACTGCACCTGCGCAAAAACGCTTTGCGATCACACTTGATCATCTTGCGAGACTGCACTTCAAAATCTCGTCGGCGCGTGGGGTAGCTGCTGTTTTGATTGTGTCCTGAACCGGTTTTTGCTTTGTGTGCAGGTGCATTGTCATGGAGCAAAATTACCTTGCCGTGTCTTCTGGCCCATTCTGGTCGTTTCTCGATCAATGCATGGTTCAAATTGATCATTTGTTGTCGGTAGGCGTCCAGTATTAACGGTTTCACCAGGTTTTAAGAGCTCGTGGTGCAGCACACCTTTTTGGTCCCACTGAACACACAGCATTGTCTTCTTGCCGAATCGCAGTCGATGTTGATGGTTGTCCCAGATTAACCCATGATTTTTTTCCATTTAGGATTCTTAAAATAAATCCATTTTTCATCGCCAGTAACAATCCGATGCAAAACCGATTTTCTTTCGTGTCTTTGAAGCAAAATTTCACAAGTGTTTTTACGGTTTCCCATCTGTCTTTTATCCAATGGCACCCATTTTCCAGACTTTAGGATCTTTCCCATAGCTTTGAAATAGTCAGGAATTGTTTGTTGTGCAACATCGTCTTCAAACTTTTATGGTGGTCTTCCACGTTCTTCATTTCTTACATCAAAATCATTATTTCTGAACCGTTGAAATCATCTTTTGCATATTGCTTCTGATAGAGCATGATCACCATATGCCTCGACAAGCATTCGATGCGACTCTGCAGCACTTTTCTTCAAATGAAAACAAAAAAATAATGCTTTCCGCAAATCATCACTTTCTGGTACAAAATTCGACATTTTTAACACGATGAAAAAATATGATGTTGTCTGTTCAATGACTTGATGTATACTAAATATTTTTCACAGATGTCATAACAAACAAACAAAATGTTCCCGCTCAAAATGCTCGTTCACAACAAATGTTCCCTATTGAGACATTTGTATCTTGACGCTCACTTCATACCGGTATACCTGGTAGATGCTAACTTACATACTACCTTAAAATAACTTAAAACTACATTAACTAAACATACACACATATATACATGCGTGTATAATACTATACGCTCATATATACATGCGTGCACCTAACCTATATACTTTTGTATACACATAAGTACACTCAATGTACAAATGTGTATACTTAGATTTTTTTTTTTGTATGTACATTTGTATATAAAACTTACAACTATCTTACACTAAGTATGTAAGTCGGCCATAGGTAGCTGAATCACATTCGCAGCACCATCGACTACTCCCTTGAAGGATACCGGACCATGACTTGCGGCCGTCAGTGCACATGGGCAGGCGGCTCTCGACATGATCGATAACTGATGTGATGAAGTTTTTGGCAAAACGTGGGGTCTATCACCCAAAAAATCCGCTTGGTTCTACACGGCAATGATAATACCACTTCTCTCATATGCATCAGTCGTTTGGTGGAACAAGCTTTCGCGCAAATAGATGACTGCTGCTTTCACCAAGCTTCAAAGAACAGTTTGTCTCGGCTGCACGGGGACTTCTCTCTTGATGCTCTGATTAATCCCCCTTCCCCACCCCGCTTTGATCTCCGATTAAAAAGGAATGGTCTTTGGTTCCACTCTCATGTACATGCCGTCTGATGCGAGGTCGCCAATAATACAGTTGCGACGCTTATTCAAAGTCAACTTTCCCCGTATCCTGGATTGGCTCTGGTCAGAAACTGAACCGGGAAAGGAATGTGTTCGGATTTTCACGGACGGCTCCAAGACAACAGAGGATTCTTCACTCCTGCTCAGGTAATTTCGCCTCGGTCTTCCAGGAGGAAGCCTTCGGCACCCTATATTGTAAAGAATAGATAGAAGGGAAGAAGTATCTGCGTCTGCAACGACAGTCAAGCTGTGTTCAAGGCCTTACTCAACCCTTTAACCATTTCCAAGATAGTTCAAGAATGCATCGAAGTTAGACCCACGCGAACATGAGATCTTCTCGTGAAAGTATCAAGTTATGCAATAGCTAACAAATTTGTCAAGGTCAACTTCAACTCGATCCTTGTAAAAACAACCTACCACACTCAATTGAATTCTGTACAAGGAATATTCTATTCAAGAATGACCATCTATTCATTGAGGAAGATTTACTCGAAGAGCTAAAATTTCAAAAAGTAATCTCAGTGAAAAAAATAATTAAAAAGGTGAAAGACAGTGAAGACGAATGGGCGCCGCAATTTTAACGTTCGACCTTATCCGCCGACCAACTGATATTAAAATTGGATGGCTCAACTGCAAAGTTGAAGAATATATTTCAAACACTATGAAATGTTTACAATGTCAAAAACTAGGACATGCGAAAAAACATTGCAAAGAGGCACTTATCCGCCGAGGTGGCTGCTTACCCCCACATCATGACCAATGCGAGAGGATATTTTGCATAAATTGCAAAGAAGACACGCCTACTTCTTCCGACTTAGTGTGCCCTACCTTTATACGCTACTAATCGGTTAATAAGATTAGCAGATTTTCAGCGACAATCCAACACTCCACATACAAGCAAACGAAACCCACCATGGCGGAAATTTTAAGAAAAAAAATTAACTATAAGCCAAAAACAACAACATCTTCAACACCATCTACATCCTCATCGTCTTCAACAGACCTAAAACCAAAAGAAACACCAACACCTTCAACACCATTAACCTCTTCCTTCTTAGTACCATCGAAATCAACAACACCTGATAAAACCCACACCAATTGTACGCTATTAACGAGCGATAACACAACAAACAACAACCTTTTTCCCATTTCACACCTCACAAAAAATTAATCCAAAAAAATTAATACTTCTTAGAAAATTCAATGATGGACGACGATGACATATAGAAATAATATGTTAAACTACCAAAACATGGATTGTTGTTGCTTATACTTTGCTGACCAGAGGTTAAGACTTCCAAACACCCTAAGATGTTCCGATGTTTCAACCTTTGGCAAGCAGAGTATAAGCAACAACAATCCAAACTCAAATACACTACGATCAAAAAATATTCAGAACACTTCAATGGAATATACGCGGATATATCTACAACTGTGACGAGCTGAACATACTAATAAAAGAAAAATCACCAAGTGCCATATCAATACAAGAGACAAGCTGTGCCTATGGTGCGTTACCTTTCACTCCGAAAACATACGTAGGATGCTACCTCAACTCTCCTCAGAACACAGTAAGGACGGTATCGCAATATTAATAAGAAAAAACATTCCTCATAAGCAGATTAACATCAACTCAGGAATACTAGCTTTGGTCGTTGAAATTAACCTATAAATCAAATTTACTTTGTTATGTCTTTACATTCCCCCAAAACAGGACCTTACGGATAAAGTTAGCCAAATTCAGACACCAATATTACTTACAAGTTCAAATCTTGTACATCTTGTCTTGGCAAATATTCAAAAAAACACAAAAACACAAGAAATCAAATGCGCACTTTCGAAGAGAGATGAAATCAATCAAGGCAAATTGTCTAAGAGTTTTCACTTCGTCCACCCCACCCAAGAAAAGTTTGGAACAATATTCGCTGCCTTACGGGCAATTACAGCCAAAGCAACATTAAATGCCTCGAAACACCTACCGGTACCATTTCTTTCCCTACAGATATCAGCAACTAATGGATGATTTTTTAAAAGCTATAGGAAAGTTTTTAAAAAAAAACACATAAAATTCAAAAATATGCATAAATTCTTTATTTTAATCGATAGTATGGTCCATATAATTTAATGTTTGAATATTATGTCATGCAAATGGTCCATCCGCTTAGTCCAGTTTTGGCATACTCTTTCCAACATTTCGGTCGGTATCTCACGAATAAATGCTTCAATGTTGTCTTTCAATGCGTTAATTGAAGCGGGATTGTCTGTATAGACATGAGCTTTAACATAGCCCCACAAAAAATAGTCTAAAAATCACACGATCTAGGCGACCAATTGATCGGTCCCGAACGTGAAATAAAATTTTCACCGAACTCGCCTCTCAATAAGTCCATTGTTGCGTATGCTGTGTGTCATGCAAGTCAAGCTCTTGCATTTTAAGCAAAAAAAAAGTTGGATATCATCTCACGCTAGCGTTCACCATTCACAGTTACGTTACGATTCGAATCATCTTTGAAGAAGTACGGCCCTATGATGCCACCAGCCCATAAACCGCACCAAACTGTGACTTTTTCTGGATGCATTGGTAGCTCTTGCAATACTTCTGGCTGATATTCATGCCAAAATCGACAATTCTGCTTATTTACGTACACATTGAACCAAGCCAAGCTTCGTCCATTTTTGACCATAAAATGGAAGAAGCGCGCGATGAACTTTCTTAACATAGCACGCATTTTGATAGTAAAATTCAACAATTTGCAAGCGTTATTCGTTTGTAAGACGATTCATGGTTAAATTATAGAACAAACTGAAGATATTTGACAGTGAAACAAGACACGAAACGTACGTCAGCTGTTTAAACCAATGTTGCCAAAAAGATAATAGTTAAAAAAATCACCCTTTACTTAGCAAAAACCTAATCAATAAGGTCAAACTTCTCCGAACAGTTTATATCAACCAAAAACGAAATTCTTAATACCCCTCCTGCTAGCAATAACAACCTCAACTTAGCAGCAATAAACGTAAAGAGATCAATCAGTAACACAGAACTTGATAACTCCTTAAGGATTTTAAAGGGAAATATATATATATATATAATAAGTAGTACACACAATGACAATGAAGTCGATAAATGTAATGTGAATGTTGAGTTAGTTAGCTTAGAGTGCCCGTCGAGAGCCAGTAAGTTAAATTGTAGAAAAAAAGCTTTTGATAGAATCGGTATACATCTGAGACTACAAAAATTAAAAAGCTGGGTTATCGGTCGCAAGGTGTTCCAATTACATAAAGGCATTTTTGTCCAACCGTAAAATTACAATTAAAACCAATAACACATACTCATCAAAATACTTCCTCCACAATGGTATCCCACAAGGATCCTCCTTGTCTGTGATACTATTAATAATGGTCTTTTACGACGTTAGTTCTATTATAACTGAATATACAACTTGTGACGATATAAATAGAGCTAAGACCTCCTTTTTTGAGGTACTTGAAGATATCATGAGTTGGTGTAATATTCCCAGAGCCAAGCTATCACTTGATAAGGGCAAGACACTGCATACCGAAAAACTCCTGTCCACAATTTACACTTAATGAAGTGAAGTTTTTGAAGTTTATTGAGAGAAATATTTACAACTGAAATGTAATTATAATACAAAGCATAATTATTATAGCTGACTTAAGATATGTCTAGCTGTATCCAACATACAAATATGATATATCTTTATATCTAAATCAAGATTAATACAGTTAATTTACATTTGCTTACGCTTGCTCCCGGCATACTTTCTTAAAATTAATGACTAGAGTTAAACTAAACCCTAAGTTTAATGAATAGGTTTATATATATATATATATATTCATTTTCAACTACATGATACACGCAGATCAAGTTCACAGTAACGCTGAAGATTCCTTAATGATTTATATTATTGTATATTCTATATATTCCAAATGCATTTCCAGGTTTACTGAGTTAAACAAAGGTTCAAATAGCTTTTTCATATTATTATATGTATGTTATGTTATCCCCTTAAGGCTAAGGGTGAGGCTTTCTCATAAAATGGAACCAAGAGATTATCATCAATGGGAGTCACTAGAGAAAGTGAACTTGTATTCATAAGATTGAATGGTGAAAGGTAGTAATTTTCCTGGACACCAATGGTAATATTTAAGTTCATTAAAGATCTAATTAGCGAATTTTTGTGCGAACTTATTCGATTTAATTTTTTGAAAAGAAGATAAATTTGATATCTCATTAAGGGGGTTATGTTAGTTGCATCATACAACGTTTTATTAGAAAACCATTTTTTGTCCGGTTTTCTGAATTTACCATAGCAAAATCTTAGAATCATTCTCTCAAAGTTTTCTAATTCATTAGCTAGGGAGAAATAGTGAACCAGCAAGCGAACCCGTACGTGAGAATTGGTCTAATCAACGTTTTGTACATCATTAGCTTTGTCTTCCCTGACACCAGTTTAGTCATTTTTGCTTTACTTAGTATATATCTCGCGTGTTTGTTGAAGAGGAAACGGTTGTGAAAATAAATTCCTAGATATTTCGATTCTGAACGCAGAGGAATCGGATTATTATTTACATTTAAAGACAAGGTTTTACTGTCTTTCACAGCAAGGTTATGTCCTTTTCCGCTAGCATTCCTAAAACAAGTAAGACCGCATTTACTTTCATTGATTTTAAGTCTCCATTTTTTGAAATAATTTTCTATTTCGGTCAATTTATAATAATTGTTGGCGCTACAGTCCAAAGGAGGACCAGGGCCTAGCTTGCTCATCAACTGCTCGTTTTGTGCGCGCTACTGTTCTCTCACGAGTAGAAGGGCCCTACAGTTTTTATGCCGACTCCGAACGGCGAAATTTGAGAAGCTTTCTTAGACAGTTATTACTCTTTGAGTGTTGTCAGCAGCTCGGGCAATTTAGATTTAATTTTGAGAGCTTAACCAGGGCGTAAATCACTTGCTAGTATAACAGTGTCGTCAGCGTAATGGATGGGGCCTGGAACATTCGACATGGGGTCAGAGAGAGGAAAATCATGAATATATATATTGAATAGGAACGGTCCAAGTATAGAACCTTGCGAAACACCTGATCCTATCCTAAATGTATCTGAGTGCTCAGAGCCTATACTAACCGAATCTGATAGGTTCGTTAAATAACTAAGCATCACTCTTATAAACCAAGAAGACATATTCAATTTGATGAGCTTAAATATGAGACCGTTATGCCAGACTGAATCAAAAGCTTTTTCAAGGTCGAGATCTAGGCTTACTGCACATTTTTTTTCGCAGATTTTGGATTACTACATTCTGAAGATTAAGGATTGCGTGTTCTGGAGAATAACCTTTTCTAAAACCGAATTGATTTTTGGGCATAACTTGCACTTCCTCGCAGTATTCGACCAGGTGTTCAGCTAATACTCTCTCAAACAATTTTCCGATATTAGAGAGCATAGAAATCGGGCGGAAATTAATAACATCTTTCGCAGACTTTTTCTTTGCTATCGGTATTAACTTAGATCTTTTCCATATTCCCGGAAAGTATCCATTATTAATACAGTGGTTAAAGATTATTGATAACCCTACATCTAGAGAGTAGGGACATTTTTTCATAATGAAATTGGAAATATTATCATATCCCGAAGATCTTTTATTATTTAAATTTAATCTGAGACTGTTAACTTTTTCTGGTAATGTAAAAGCAAAAATTCGCGGGTTAGAGGCAATGATATTTCGAGAAAATGTCGTGATTGGTTGATTAGTATGAATTTCTCTAAATTGATTAATGGTTGCTGATACTTCATTTTCTAGCTCTGGATCACTTTCTGACTCCGTATAAATTGTTGTGTAAACATTTTTTAAAAGCGTTTAACTTCTCAGGTATGCTAGTCAGCAATTGACCATCGTAAATCAAGCTATCCCTTGACGTGTCTGTGCCAAAAAATTTTCGCCCAGTAATTTTATCAATTTCCCGAAAAGCTTGTGGAGATGGCGTTATTTGCTTCAACGTACGCTGATATTCTTCGTTAATATCTAAACGTATCCTCTCATTAATAATTTTAGTAAGGCACTGAATTCTTGAATGCAGTTGACGGTATTCTGTATTAATTCTGTTTAGTTGTCGGTGGTATATTCTTTTTAGCTGTTTTAACCAAATGCTTCGCAATTTCATCAATTTCTTGGTAAAGGTCGTGATATTATGGTTTATATAATAGTTTTTCGCGTTTATAATGGAAGAATGAGCTTCTACACTAGATGTTATGCATGAATACATGCGGTATACCATGTTATCAATTTCTGAGATTGTTACATTTTGATCATTTACCAGATTCAGGGAGGATAACTTGGTATGAAGATCGAATCTGAAAGCATCCCAATTAGTGTTACTAAAGCTTTGGTATGTGGTAGGTGGTACAAGAGTAGGAAAAAAATCTTTAATTTTTATTTGCATAGAAATTCCAAAATGATCTGACGGAACCGAAAAAGTTGAGCACCTAGAATTTACAACATTATTTGAAGAATGTAGAGATGCCGATATCATAAAAAAAGTCCAGAAAGGACGAAGACATTGGAAATGTTGGTCCATCAGAAGGTATGATATCAAGATTTAGATACGGACCACTGTAAAACCAGTTATTGATAACATCTCCATTATTGTTATGAACACTGTCTCCCCACGCTGAATGACGGGCATTAAAATAACCACCTATAATAGCGGCGTCAAATGTATTAATAAGAGCTATCGAGCTCTACCGCTAAACGCACGCCCACATTGTAAGGGATGTATATACTTCCAATAAGTAATCTAAATCTGGATCCTGAAGGCTTACAAGATGTTATAGAAGCCAGACGGATCGAAAATAATTCGCTGTGAAAGGGAACAGGGGTGTACTTGTAACAGTTTTTAATTACAATTGCTGTTCCTCTTCCCGAGTCGTTTCGAATTATATTATATCCATCAAATACTGGTTTATATTTTATGGATAAACGGGTTTCAGAAATAAAACAGATGTGGGGTTTTCTATCTTTTAATGTATTAAGAAGTGCAACTCTCTTTTCATGCAAAATTAAAGAATTGAAATTTATTGAGATTATATTAAGTTCGTTTAATATCATTATACAACAATAGAGGCAACAAACTCAAGGTAAGAGAACATTTTCTCCTCCTTGGATTGTATAGCTTGGTAATTCGGCCAAAATTGCCTTATTTTGGTAATAAGATCCTTAAACGGAATACTGAATAAGTTTTTAAATTCGTCTAAGAAGTTAGCGAGATCACCTTTTCCTGAATGTGTCGATATCGAAGGAATTGTTTTTTTATTCGATGCAACATAACTTTTTCCTTAGCTTGACTCCCTTGCCTTATCTGCAAACGAGACACTGGCATTCGTAAAAGTATATATCGAATCTTTAACTATTGACCTATTCTTGTCGACCATGTATTTAGCATTTTGTATGGACACTTCTTTTTTTTCTCTGTACTTTAAATATGCCGGACATCACCGATCACTAGCTGCGTGGCCGTCTTTGTTGCAATTTACACACTTAAGTGTGGTCACTGCCTGATTCTTATCCTTAAGAGTTTTAAGTGTTTCTATACAAACACCTGAGTCGTGAGGTTCACCACATACAACACACCTGCTGTTATAAGAAAAACATTCACCTGAATGTCCAAAACGTTGACACCTATAACAACGAATTACAGTCTTATTGTGTTTCCTTTCCCAATGGACTCTTTGATTCAGTAATTACCTCACATGAATTAAATCTTTAATGGACTCGCCTACCTCCAGTTGTACTGAGAAATATTTAACTTTTGCTTAAGCTCTTTAGTTCTAGCTGTAGAAAAAGCACTTATTTTATTTATCCTAACGTTAGGGGCGATTGTTTCTAATGCCTTCTTAATAACATCTATAGATGGATCACCATCAAGGCCCTTCAGAAGAATTGAAATTTTTCTTGAATCTTTTGGGGGGAAAGAATATGCACCAACTCCTGTACCCCGTAAGCGATCTATTATTAACTTATGCACCGAAGCATTACTTACGTAAAACTTTGTTTTTTTTATAGCCCAGATTTACAAACTTATGTGCTAAGGTAGGAACTTTACATTCTAGTGCTGAGAGTTTTATAAGATGGCTTAGATCACTGCAGTTCTCACCAAATACAAATATTGGGGGACAGAAGGTCACCTTAGCTACTTCATTCTCAATTGAGTTCTTACGGCTCCGGGGTCTCGAAGCCTTAGGGGGCTGCATATCATCTTCAACTATTGTTTTCGCTGCATTTGTGTGTGAAGAATCAATATCATCATCTAATGCTGTATATCGATTGGCAGTCAGATGGTTTTCTTGAGTCAAATAGGAAGTTTCGGCAGAGTTCTTCCTTCTCTTTCCTGCATTGGCCTGGAAACTGCTCGCAGCTCACTTGAGGTTTGAGATGACAGTTGTCCATTTATTTGGCAGAGATAAGGGAGCCAAGGAGATACTCAACTCCCTCGTCTTCCGCCCTTTGAGGTGAACTGACAGCGTTTTTTATAAACCCCTGTCTGTGAATACGTGTGAGCTGTCTTGATTAGCTGATTGCAATCAGCTGAACAGTTATAGAGGTGAAATGTCTTGACAGGGAGTAAAATCGTAAGGGTGCGTAAGTATTAAGGGTGAGAGAGTATAAATCAGGTAATGGATATAATTTTCTTAAAACGCGAAAGGATAATAAAGTATGTTTCCAAATAAACCTGAAACATCACCAATACAGTAATTAAGTTCACAAACAAAGAACCGCTTAAACTCTTTTAATAAGCAAGGATTTAACGCCAGTCATAAGTTTTTAATAATAAAAAGTACAATTGTTGGTTATAAATCTTTTTTCTTTTATTAGGTATTGAAATATAAGGAATGAAGACGTAAATACAGATTGATTAAAGGACTTAAAATACTTTTTGAAAAGCATTTCCACGCCACCCAAGAGGTATGCTTATGGCGCATTAACCGATTTTTTGTTCACCGGGTGTTTGGTTTCCCCAAGAGGCCTATTGCACCCGAACTTAAATAAATTAGATAAGTTTTTGTATATTTAGCGATCTAACAAGAATTGCATTTAACTTAAAAATTTAACACGAAAATAAAAAATGTTATCGGCATGAATATATGGAAGACAAACTTTTGATTTAATTTTTTTTTACAAATGTCTAACACGGAGCATCTTATTTTTGAAATTAGGGTCGCTCAAATCCCTGTTCCAAAATTTAGTGACAAAATAAATTCTAATTCTAATAAAATAATTTAAAATGAAGTCTGGTGGCAAATTTTCACAGCAGGTATATTTATTTTCGGTGATCAGTCAAGTAAGAAGACGTTGTGCAACTCCCCTTACATAATAACATTTGTCGAATGAGTCCAAAAACTTTTGCTCAAGTTTTCGGATGTATTCCACAAAATCTCTTGGCGCCGCAATAAGATTGCATCCATCGAATTGCTTAAAAGTTGTAAAACTTAAGCCTGGCGAAGCATCTGCTGTCCCTAATGTGGGTAAAGGCATACTACACGTATGGCTTTCGTGACACTTTCTGTAGAGCCACCCACAGACATAAATGAAACTATTCCCTTTCGAGAATTCATTTGCATTTATATCTGTTTTAAGATACAACGCGGAAGTGCACTCTGGCCTGTCGCATATTTTGCCTTGCACCCAAGATGTTTCCATTACATTAGGGGTTGGTTGCTGATGGACGGCAACCTTTATGCTTCAACATTTTCACAATTTTCAAATATTGAAGGCCCCAAAGTTTTTGGAAAATTGATTTGAACTGTTGAGCAGTCACGCGTGTGTTTTTACCTCCCGCACTTCTGGCTTCACCGAAAAATTGCTCTAAACAATCTATATGCAAATATATTAAGCACTTGAAATCGCTTTTAAGGAATTAAAAGAACAATTACTAGTAATTATCAGTGAGTAATTAACTCTGACTATAATTGCTTTTTTATAACCGTACCCATTCACTTTTACTAAACATTTTGTTCTCGTACGCAGAATCGCATAGCGCATAAGCAAATGTGTGCAAAATTTTGCAAAATTAACGAGTACGCAAACACCCAAGCGATTCCACCACGAAAAACTGGGTAATAAAGGTGTTCAATAACTATGCTCGATGTGTTCATAATATTTTTTATTTATACCATTGATGAAAACACAAATTTTTGTACAAAATTTCAATATATATTTTGTATTTTGTACAAAACATCAATGTGTAACACCTGTTTTTTAAAGAGAATCAATTTTAACACATAAAAGAGGTTAGTGCGAATCTTAGAACGAAATCACTTTCTGTGATATTAGCGTGATTTTCATTACCAATTCATAGTAAGACTACTGATTGGTTTTCTTTTTCAAATGATTTCGGTATTTCCTAATATTCTTGCAAAAACTTTGTTTTCCAAGCATGGGCGTAGGCATTCATTGCGAAATATTTTTTTAAGTCTCATGTTGTGTTTCTGAACATCTTCGGCCAAATCGCCTAATCTGCCGCCATGTTTGAAAAACTAGACCATTACGGAGCCGAATCCACCGATTTGCCGCCATTACTGTGGTGGATCCACCGATTTGCCGCCATTATCCACGGATTTGGTCTAAGATCCAGGGATTTTGTAGAAGTGTTGGCGATTCTCAAGGGATTTCTCACACAGCTACAAAATCCCTGGATTGGACAGGCATATGGCCAGGGGCAAAAACTGGTCTAAGATGAGCATCTCCTTGATTCCCTTATCTCTGTTATTTGGGTTGCTATCTTCGCTAAGTTCCATGTTATTACAGTTTGATATGGAGTGTGTATCCTTATGATGGTTGTGTACCGGCTGATCCCCAGGAGATGGAGTTTTATTGAGTGAGTTGTTGCCAACACTCTCTAAATTATTTGAACTGCGCTTATTAAAGAGCGAAATTTCATGAGCGTTACTTTTACTCAATTGATCGATCGACGAATCACGTGCATTATTGCCATTCATACACAGAATTTTATTTTTTGATTTCAGCATAGAGCTGATCAATTTTACACTATTTTTAACACTTTTAATTAACAAGAGTCACTGTCTCTAAAGCACTATGGGGAAGATTTACTTCTTTATTTTTTTTTTTGCGGCAAAGCGACTTATAAATAGAATTCGCTTGCTACAATCGTCACACGTCTAGTAACGTCAACGTCAGATCGCGAATTCCAAATTACACTTAATGTATAACATCAATTTACAACATGTGAACAACCTAAAAATCTTAGGTAAAACAGTCAACAACTGGTAATATTGGAAACCCCACTGTTTGCAATTAAAAAATGACATCAAGAAAGAAACTTAATGTACATTTTAACACCCTTTGTGATATAACAAGGCCATTGATATTAAGCAAAATTGACTATATCCTCTATTTGTACGGCAAAAGTTTAAAATCCACCTTTAATATACTCAAACCTGCATACCATCAAGCTGCTAGAAGAAGCATCAACGCCTTACGAACCACCCTGGTATGCAACACCATGGTGGAAGCCAATCCAATCGTAGAACAGAGTGTAGAGGAAACTTTTGTTAAAATGATCACTAAACTTCTTTCTCTTACATATCGATAATCGACAAAGATATGACATCCTTTATGAACTACCTGCTGAAACAGTAGCAATTTTGGAAGCAGTAAAAGTAAGGACAGCGAACAAAACCAAAACCTTAATATAGTCGGATAGCCTGTCAGTACTTAAAGCCATACTGATTCCAAACCACGGATCCAATGTCATAATCAATATAAGAGACCAAATTAAAAATAAGGATGTCATAATCAATATAAGAGACCAAATTATAAATAAGAAGGACATTCTGAAACTCATGTGGATACCTAGTAACACGGAAATTCCAAGCAACGAATTCGCCGATCAATTTGCAAAGAGAGCAAATAAATTGTCCATCCTCCTATTCAATATCCATTTCAAACTTGACCTCTGTAGACAAATCCATTGCCTGATACAGTTACAACTCCTGGAAGAAAGCCACTACTCCAACATCAACAAAGACAGGCATTCACCAGTATACCCAACAACCACAACCAGTCATCTCAATACAATCTTTACCCGCGTCAGATTAGGGCACACATCGACCACTCACCAGCACATTTTAACGAACGATCGTCTACCGGTATGCTCAAAACGCAATACCGCGATAGACATACATCAATCTACTATTTTAAACTTATATTTTTTACTCTCCTCACTGTTTCTTCTATGCTTGTACTCATGAAAATAACTAAGTATGTATCAATAAAAATGTCTAGCTGAAAGTCTTGGATCTATATATCTTGTAAATATCTTATATATAACTTGGATCTATATATTTTCTTTTAAAGTTTGCATTGAAATTTTAATGTGTAAATAAATAATAATAATAATTGTTCCGTCAATTGGCAAACATCCACTCTTTGACTGGGTCACCCGAGATCTCCAACACAATAAACTCCTTTAAGGTAGTGACACCGTAATATCCGTACGAAGAGCGTCTTCAGTCTATGACATTACCTTTCTCCATTACATAGTCAAAACCTCAGAAGTTTCAACCAAAACCCAATTCGTTGAAAACATCTCTATTATAGTGATACTTGAACCATCGTACCCACAATCTTGCTATTCTCTCCAAAGATCCTCACGGGTGCAATCTTATACAAAACAGGCAGATCGGTATTAGGATGTGATGAGAAAAAATTCTGGTGCGGCACGAAAGGAAAGGCGGAGCTATTTAATTCCCTTTCTTTTTTGCAAATATCTCACGCAATAACTGGTGATGACGCCCAGACCCATAATTAAGATTGCTATGACATTTTCTTGAACATGCTCGCCAGTTCTGTTTAACTGGATTCAGAAACAAAAAACAAATGAATTTCTCTTGAGCTAATTAATTTTTTTTCTGCGGTGTCAATGGCTAAAATCCTACGCATTTCCATAACCGCAGCAGGTTCCAAAGGCTTCGACAAATTGAAAGGAATATCGATCACTTTAGCAGCGAGAAAGTCAGCAAAATCTTTTAACGACGCTCTAGAAATTCCTGCTTCAAATTTTCCATTCATGAACCCATTTGTCTTCACAGAAGAATATCTTAATCTATCACTCAGCAATTGAAACACTTCCTTCTCGAACGCTTTTCGTAGACGTGCGGCGTTCTCCTTACTCAATCGTGGTCGATTTGAAAAATTGCTCGAAGTACAGCCATTCCCTTTTATTCGCCCCGGAGATAGAAGGTAGTTCCTGGATATTGTTTCTCTTCAAAATTTTCAGCAAATTCGACATGTCATTTTGTTGTACAGAAGAATCTACAAAACTAGTATGACGATTACCTGTCCCAGGCAACGGACTCGATTCCAGTTATTCGGTGAGATTAGCACAGATAGCCTTCAGCTCCTCAAGATTTTTTTTAAATATTTTAATGATGCTACTAAGTATCTGCAATTTTTCCGCCGATAATTTAACTTTTGATTGAAATGGAGGAATTGATTTTTTACTCCACGTATTGCTTATCTAACACTGTAGCACAACAGAATTTTAACTTTATTTCTTTCAATTCATTGCGTAGACAGTAAATTTCAATGTCCTTTTGAGTAAATTTCCAGTGACTGTATCGTCCTCCATTTCCACACAAGTTAAATGAAAACCACACGTTCTGCGGGTCCGTCAAGACTGCCCGAACTTTATTCATACAAATTAAAATATGATATCAAAATAAATTGTAAGGTCAACGCATTTACCTTCCTTCGGACTTTAATTATGAAACTGATTTGATTGACAGCGGAAAGAACCGTCACCTTACTTATGGGTTGTTAAGCAATGGAAATGTTCCGTTGTCGAGTCTGCTGACTTGCATTTGTGTAACTCGCACTTACTCTCCCTGCAAAACCACGGCGTCGCACTATCATATTTATTCAGATCGAAATCTTCACAAAAAAAAGTGGGAACAGGCATCGATCACGGCTCACCATGAGTGAGCACTCAGGTGCTCTACAACTGTGATTATCTCCTACCATCATGCTAACAGAACGAACTATGTGTATTTTTGGACTACATAATAACATTCAAAAATACACTTAAAGATAAAGTAAAATAATGCGAAGTTCTAAAACCAGCTACAAAGATCGTTTGGAGGATTTCATCAACAGTAAATTCTTATTCAACACAAACATCAGTAAATACAAACATTCAAAAAACAAATTCAACTTCAATCTCAAGAATATCTTTGTGCACGTTGGTGTCACAAACTAATGACAAATCTGCTGCAATTCCTAGGAATGGAAGTAATGTATGATATCTGCAGTAAAACGTTTATCATTACGTCGACCCTACTGCAGTACTATGTAGCAAGCTTTCCATGGTAAAGGCAAAACTTCACATAATATCATTCAAGTTTCATGTGTCACCACTTTACATAAGAGTAGGAATTCTAGGAAAACAAACTAGGTATGGTTTAGAGAAGAGTTATGGGAGGGATTGGATTGCTCTGCTGTAAAAAGATGCAGATTTATTGCTATTGGCTCCGAAAGAATCCGAGTCCCTAGCATACAGTAAGTGAATGTGCACTTGACAAAAGAGCTCTGATGTAGAGGCAACTTGACTTTTGATAGCACGTGTAACGTGGTCAGAGAACACGACGTAGAGTAATCACTAGTGTTGTAGATAAAAATTATGATAATAACCAAAACTATAATCGCGGATGGGGATTGCGGCCACTATGTAATGCCTGCTGTAAAAAGGGGCTATCCGCAAGGGGAATCCTGTCTCCTCTTCTATGGTCCGTGTTAGTCGAATCTGTTTACCGCTTTAAATATAGTTTAGCTGCACTTGTCAACGTACTATGTCTAGCGGCTGTATGCTCTAGAGGTAGGCGGGTCTAAATTGGTGTAACAGGAATGGACTTTCAGGCAGGGGCTTTCTCCAGCACATCTGGCTCCGCTTTTGATGCAGTACTTTAGCTCCCTCCCCTTGATGTTCACATCATACGATATACAATCAAGGACATCTTCCGGTAAAAACGAAGTTGTCGCACAGCATTTCCTATGGCTCTAGTCTGTTTATACAATCGACTTCCCTTTTGTCAATTATTGGCTTTGGCAAAAATATGGTTCCAAGTTGATGTAGGGTTCAGGAGGTGGGGCCTTGGTGGAAAGCGAGAACATTATTTAACACTTCTGTAGGTACCTTCGCGTCGATTTTCCTCCTGAAAACAAAAAAATTACTTTCAATGTAGATTACTGCCTGACAGTACAATGGATCAGTTTTCAAGTCTTAATGCTCCAGTGCAGTTTTTATTGACAATTGTTTCCGTTCAAAAATCAATCAATAAATCATTCTTTAGTTTATAGAGTACATTTCGTTCAAAAACAACAAATTCTATTAAAAGAAAAATTGAGAAAAAAAGTTGGTGTCAATATTTTTAATTTATTTATACTTCCATCATATTCTACCTGAATAATTTTTTTTACTTTATTAGGTTGAGTTTGGTTTTGAATATAATTAGCACTTTTTTTTATTATTATTACAAAAATTTTCCAAACCATTTATGGTCTACAGGTGACATCCACCGATGACACCCGTTCAAATTATTTTGAAATACATACTTCATTGTGTATGGATTTTTATTTTCTTTCTCCAATGTTTCTTCCTCAGTTTTCATTTGCTTAAGCATATCTTCTGAAACAACCATAGCGTCAAATGGAAGCTGATTACAAACTTGTTGTAGAAACGCTTTAACTTCTGCAAATTCACAAGTTCCACCGACTTCCACAATAACACGTCCACTTCTAATTGGTGTAACGTAATGATCAATAGAACCCTTCCCTCCCCCCATTCTCTGTCCCTGGCCTTTCTTTGTAACAGGCTGCCATGGGGCTGGAATTCTCCAAATAGCAAACATTCGGTTAACATCCATTTTTCTTCCTATTGTGAGACGTAACATTTCGTAATGACCATAACGCAAGCGACCACCCCCCGTAGCAATAATCCCATACTGTTTATGTATTAAGGTGTTATGAACCAGTTCGGGTCCTCTCATCAATTTCAATTTCTTTTGCATTTTCGGTGGTCGAAGATTTGGCGGGTACTGTGGAACTTTATCAACTATTCGGAGCTTCGGACGGTCATATTTTTCAATATCTATAAAAGTGTCTTATGTATCATGAGGTATTTATATTTGTAAACAATTATTACTTTCATATTTAATTGGCGGCGGAAAATATTTTAAGCCAGCAGCTGGTATCCTTAATAGTAATGGTGTTTCTAAAAAAAATAAGTGCAATATGTTTTTGACAAATTACAGTTGTAACAATGATGAGCTTACCTAAAAACACATGGATGATTTGAGACGTTTTTCTTAACATTTGCATTGAAATTATAAATTTATTTAATTTAACCTGGGTTCAATCTAAATAAAATTACCTAACCCAATTTTGTCATTTTAGATGACATTTGGACCAGAAACCAATAAGGAAGGAGATGGTCAACTCAACAGCTGATCAAACAGCTGATTTCCCCTTTGTCAATCGACCGTTTGACTGTTATTTACGTGTTCTAGTAGACATAACCCGGACATAACCTCAAGTTCTGAAAGTTATTGGTCTCTGATTTGAACATATGAGTTTTCTAGCGCCAGGGAATCGTTACTCATTGAACAATTTTTAAAATGATTCGATCGTTTTCTACCAAAAATCGAAAAATTAAAATCAGGAGATGTAGATAAATTTGTATTACCCAATCAAATTAGGTCTGCTCCAATTCATTTGTTTGCAGAAATTCGTAGTTGAGTAGTTTGGGTAAAAATCTCTTTTGGAGAGATTAACTCTGCCGAAACTTGTGAACGGCTTTTCGTAGAAATTCCTAGAGTTAAATGTAAACAACTATCAGATATATGAAATAGCCTAAGGCCCTTTGGTGATCTGGCTACCAGAAACCAATAAGGAATTGGTTGGTCTCTGCTGGCTACTAAGCTACATTATGGTTTTAATCGTAATGTAATTTTAGATTTTAATCATAATGTAGTTATTCAACAAATAAATAAACAAATAAAAAAATGAAATGTCATAGGTTTTTTTTATGTTCACTTTGACAGTCATATGCTGCCCACAGATTTTTTTCTTCGGCAGAAATTCGTAGGGAGCAAAATTATTTTACCCTCATGAGTTCTCTCTTCTACGAAAAACTTAGCAAATGCCTTTTGTCAGTTCTTCGGCGAGTTTGGTAGACATTCAAAGCAATTCAGAACAACTGTAACAGACCTATTGTATTTTGTATGATTTCAGATACCAAGTAATCTTTAGGAAACACGAACAGTATATCGGTAGATTTTAGTAACACGAACAGTGTTTCGATGTATATTAGTAATGACAGACTATTGTAGATACACTCAATTCTCTTCTTATGTTCTGAAGTTATGCGATTTTTCCTGAGAATCTAATTCTGATTTTTTTGTACAAGATTTTGAAGTTATGCGCTGTTTTTCTATAGTATTTTGTATGGGATTTCCCTTTTTAAATATATTCTGTCTATTCCAGTGATGATAATGATTTCGCTCCAGTTCACAAAATGTTGCGGGTGTTATCAGAAAGTGAAGAAAATGACTAAATATATAATTTTTATAAAACTACTAATTAAAGTAATGTGAAATAATTATATTTGATTAAAAATAAAGTAATGTTATGTATTTGATTTGAATTTACCAAAACTTTATACTCTGCTCAAAAATTCTCAGGTATCCTCATATTTTATTAGTTGATATCGACTTTTTTTTTTTGCGATTTTTTGGTCCTATGAACTTTTAAAAAATTTTGGAACGTAACTCTAATTATATAATGTAATTAATGTCTTTTTTTATATGATTTTTTGGTTTTATGCGTTTTTGAAAGTAATGGAACACATTCCTTCTTTTACACTACATTAGTGTATGTTTTTATGCGATTTATTATTGTGCGGTTAGTTTTGGAACGTATCTACCGCATAAAAAGAGAATTGAGTGTACGCGAACAAAGGTGTTATTTGTATAATTTTTGACACATACATTAACTGCATTTAAAAAAGCATAATACTCGAACAAACCTGATGTTATTCGATTGACATAAAACCACGTGCAAGAACAGGAATTCAATAAACGAGCTAGGACAAAATAGTTGTTGGTCGATATTGTAGTTATTATATTAAAAATGATTTCTAAAGTTGCTACTAACAAAAAAATTGATGATGTGGCTGCTGAATCAGAATCGGAAGAAAATAAAAAGTTACCAAATGAAGTGTTGGTAATAGCACAAGAAATTAAAATTATAAAAGCATTGGCTGGTAATGATTTGTCACAAAGGAAGAAACAACTAAAAAAATTACAACGTTGGCTGTCCTTAAGGGCAAATAGTTCATTTCGTAAGTACCTATAAAAGCATATTATTACATTTATTATTGATAAGCTCAACTCAGCATTTACTGATGCGGACTTCCTGCGTATATGGAAGGGCCTTTACTATATGATGTGGATGTCGGATAAACCATTAGTTCAAGAGGAATTAGCAGAAGATTTGGGCAAATTGATAAGTTGCTTCACGGATGTTAAATGCAGTGTACAGTTTTTTGGCGCGTTTTTAAAAACCATGTGCAGAGAATGGTTTGGGGTGGATCAATGGAGAATGGATAAATTTTTAATGGTTTGTTCATTAATATTTTGTTCAATGAGTACCGAACGATATTAATTCATTTCAGCTTATAAGACGAATGGTGCGACATATGTTTGCTGCATTAAAAAGAGATAATTGGTCTGCAATATGTGTTAAAGAATTTAACAACCAAATTTTTGATACGGTTTTGGCGGAGAATGCGTCAAGCGGTATAACAATGCACTTTATGGACGTTTTCCTTGAAGAATTGGCCAAAGTCTCCGATGGCGAATTAACTGCAAAATCTGTCTGCTTGTTTATAAAGCCATTTGTCAAATTCATGGCACAACAACGTGATTTTAAAATATTGGGATATTGCCGAAATCGCATTTTTCACCATTTACTTTATCAAAGTCAATTGGGCCGGGACTATATGGAACGATATAATGCATGGAAGGAGGTGAGCAAACATTTGAATTAATTGTTCAATAACATAATGCAAGTCTATAACATAGATGGGATTTCCGACGGAATCAATTAATGACATCGAAAAAAACGAAGAAGTTGAGACCTTATCAGACACAGATTTAGAAGGTACGAATACAAATAAACTTATTTAGAAATTGTCAAAGAACATTGTTGTTTACTAGAGACACAAAAAATGCCAGAGCAGAAAGTACTGGATCCTAGAGCCGGAAATGTAGATGTGTACATACCGTTATTACCCTTCGATGTAAAATATATCATAAAAGAGATTGAGTCCCTAATCTATAAAGATGAAACATCAACACGATCACGAAAATTATTGAAGGATGTATTAGAAAAGTATGCAATAATTTTCTGTTTAGACGTTCGCGAATATTTTTTTCTTATTTCAGATATCAAGTATATGAAACCGGAAAATTTCCTTTGGGGGTACAAACAATGCCGAAGCCTAATCTTAAATCTGAAAAGCCTTTAATGAAGAGCAAAGTTGAGGCCTTGGAAGAATTGGAAAACAGTTTGTATTCAACAACGAGAAAATTGAAGCAATTGAATAAGAGAAAGAGAAGGAAATTTTTGGCGTCGCTTAACTTTGCCGAGGCAGACGTCGATTCTTTTGAGCAAGTTATCGAGAGTAAACTCTCGGATAAACCAAAAAATGGAGTCAAGGGAAAAAAACGGAAATCCGTTTCGGGTATGACATGGATCGAAGAAGAAGCTGATGTGTCTCCCAGCAAAATTCAAAAGTCTGAAGATACCACTGAAAAAAATACAGAAATAATTAAAGAGAAGGCAATGAAGACAAAAAAAAGTAATGACAAGAATGGAACAGATGAAACCTTTAATTCAAATGAAAACGACTGGGACAAACCGCTAGAAGAGGGTGAAATTGAATATTTTATACCCTCAAGAAAGATTCATATAAAGGATGCCAATGATAAACTGTCGGACATAGTTCCGAATCCATTTGCAAAAGTAAATCAATGTACTGAAAAAGCAAAACATGATAAAAAATCCACATTACTTGGGAAGAAGGTAAAAAAATCTTTACAAGGTAACATGTCTGATGGCCCGTACACACCAACTAAACGTGTTAAAATAGTGCTTCAACGCAATACAGTTCAGAAACCTAGTGAATATATTAAACAAATTAAAAGCTCACCTAATGTACCATATGATGCAAAAAAGAAACCGACAAAAGGGTTACTTAAACCAAACGCGATGCCCAGTCCCATTAACCCTTTCTATAAGAAGAAAATTGGTCTTAAGATTAATGAAATACTTTAAAAATTATATTTATGTAATTTTACATTGATTTTATTGTTAAGATAAGAATAAATAAAATTTGTAAAATAAACTTAGTGACTAAAAAAAGATATATTCTTAGTTTTTAGTTATTCAAAAATTTGCTTTGTAATAGGTACTGTTATGCAAGGGCTACTTTTATAATGCCCTGTCTCAGCTTCAAAAAGAATTTGTTGTATTTTAAGCTTTGCAACCGAGCGTGAATACGAATCTGGTATGGAACGTAACTGAGCAGCAACACTTTGACAAAATAAGTCAAATTCATCTGTTTTTGTAGTGGAAATAGACGTTTCAAGAGAATCTTCTTTACTAGTCAGCACTGGGGTAGCTACTTCCGAAAGCTGTTGATTTTTATCTACGCCCTCCGTATCTTTCTTATTTTCCGTGTTGATATGCACAAATGTTTTAAAATCAATTGCAGTATCGTTCTGATGTGAATTATTAGACACGGTATCCAGCAAATCATTCATAACTTCTTCATTTTCTTCATCGTTTTCTGTAGTTCCATCATCGCTTATGTATTCTACAGTATAGTCTTTGAATTCAACATGGCTTGAAGTGTCTCCTCTTTTTGAATAAGACTGCAATAATAAAAGAAAACTAAAATTGGATACGTGGATAAACATCAATTGCAATATATTTTGAAAATTAAATTAATTAGCGTGCATAACGTTTGTGCTCAAATTTATGTTAAATGCTTTATAGCCGTATATATACCCTTTTCTTATGTCTTGATACACAGCCGCTTTTTAAAAAAGCATTTGCCTTTGAAAACCAGAACAATTTAGGTTTGTAGAGTTTCCCTTGCTCTTTGTGCTTATTCACTAATCTCAATTCCTTAGTATATGTTGTTCGTATTCCCTTTACTTTTTGTTTAATATCGTGGATTGTAAGTGATGGAATGTTAAGTTCTTTTATTATTTCTAGATAAGCCGCATCACGATCTGCTTTATTTTTATAACTGTCTAATGAAGGGTTCCAGAGACATTCATGCTTCTCATATGCATCTAGAAACGCAAGCACTCTGATGTTTCGTATTTCACTATACTTTGTCATTGTACTAAGCTAATTACTTTCTATTTAGTGCATATTGTAGTACATCAATTATAAAGTCTTGATTTAAATGGAAAACGGTTTATCGCAAATTTCTTAAAAGAATTGAATAATAATGTTTAGAAGATTGAATCGAAATGCAAATCAATTTGACAATTGACTACAGTTGGTATTCAATTTGTACTTGACATTTGACTGGATTCCGTTGATAGATATGAATCGCTAAAGATGTTCACCATAAATGTCAAATTCAGCAATTTTAATGGTATGTTTTCATCAAAACTAATTGACTTGACTATGATTAATAAATTTTAAACCCCAAGTAGATTCTTTTAACCTGATTTAATGTGACTTCTATTATTATAAATCAGGGAAGTTATCTGACTAGCACGTACTATATCACGTCAGATCTCTAGATTGTTGTTTTATTTATACTCAACCCATTTTTAATTAGCCCAACGACGGAGTATACTACTTATTTTCGGTTGTCCATTTAAACTAACTGCACTCCACTTAAACTCTCATATGTTTATATACTTTTTTTATCTCCGCTCTCCTTTTACTCGGTAAGGTTATTGAAAGTTGAGTCAAGAATTTACTGAATTTTGCATTGTCAGTTATATCTTTTTTCATTAAACGACACATTTTCTTGTAAGTGGCATTAATGTAATTTAAAATATGAATTCTTCAGTACTTAAATTTTTGTAAATGTTTGTAAGAGGGGACATCCAATTTGGTAAATTTCTTGGCACTAATAGAGAACTTCTCCTGCACGACTGTGGAAAACGATTTTGACCATAAGGCAGTGTTACTGGTTTTAAAACTTCACCAGCCAATATCACTTTTGTTTATAGAATAATAGACTTTATCAATTATCATCAGCTGAACTTGGGAAAACTACACGAGATTATACAGGGGAATATGCAAATACCAACGCCGACGAGGAATCACAACAATACGCAAATCGACGCCGCTATTGAGCAAAAGCTGCCAAGAACAAATAGGCATAGATACAGCTATTTAAGAATTCATATTTAAAATCTCTACAACCATACGCAGAGATTAAGGAAACGTTTGTGCCGAGTTTACCGCCCGAACTGAACACTGTAAATGGCGAATACCATACCGTCCTCAACGAGTTGAACTGCACAAACATCATGTTGTAATTATTAAAATGGTTTTACACAGCTTTAAAGAAACTGCAGCTTGCTTCGAGAACACAACAAGAAGAAGATTTATTCGTTAATTTGAAAAATGACAGTAACAATAAAAAAGAAAGAAAAGGACATGTTCATGTATTCAATATATATCAGGGATGTTTGTGTTTACATCGATTCCTTGTATTTCAATACCCCCTCTAATCGTGTAAGCCAAGATTTCCGCTCAATTGTTTAAACCGTACAGCATCAAAACTTTCTGTGAACATGTCAGCTAACTGCTCTGTTGTTTCAATGGGTAAAATTTGTACTTTTCCGTTTTCGACATTATCTCTTATAAAGTGATGCTTTATGTCAATATGTTTCACGCGTTTGTTTTTTACATTGTTAGCCATCCCAATGCATCCATGATTATCTTCATATATATGTACTGGCTGGTTAATTATTTCATGAAGATCTTTAAGCTAACTTTTTATTCAGAGTACTTCCTTTACTGCAGAGCTTAATGCAACATATTCTGCTTCTGTTGATGATGTTGAAACAGTAGTTTGTTTCTTACTAGACCATGAAACTGTACAATCGTAAACTTTAAAGATGTATCCAGAAACTGACTTCCTGTCAGTAACGTCAGATGCCCAGTCAGCGTCAGCATATCCCACGATTGGTACATCGTTACTTTTGAATTCCAACCTTAAGTATTTTGTTTGTTTTTTGTTACATTGTTAGCCATCCCAATGCATCCATGATTATCTTCATATATATGTACTGGCTGGTTAATTATTTCATGAAGATCTTTAAGCAAACTTTTTATCCAGAGTACTTCCTTTACTGCAGAGCTTAATGCAACATATTCTGCTTCTGTTGATGATGTTGAAACAGTAGTTTGTTCCTTACTAGACCATAAAACTGTACAACCGTAAACTTTAAAGATGTATCCAGAAACTGACTTCCTGTCAGTAACGTCAGATGCACAGTCAGCGTCAGCATATCCCACGATTGGTACATCGTTACTTTTGAATTCCAACCTTAAGTATTTTGTTTGTTTTACATATCTTAGGATTCTTTTCAAATGTTGCCAGTGTATGTCCGAAGGGTTATTTTGATACCGTCCCATGTAGGCAACAGAAAAGCATAAATCCGGTCTGGTACTCAACATAATGTACATTAAACTTCCAAGGAGTTCACGATACGGTTTCTCAGTCTCTTCACCTGGTTTTGTTTGCAGCAATTGCAGTCCCTTTTCCATTGGAGTCTTTACGGAATTACACTCTGACATTCCAAAACGTTGGAGTAGTTTATCAATACTTGCTTCTTGAGATAGATACAGCTTGTTGTCATTCTTTTCTATTTTTATTCCAAGAAACTGTTTTAACTCTTCGCAGTCGGACATTTCAAAATATTTGCCTAAATCTCTTTTAAGGTTTTTTATATTAGTTAAGTTACTATCCACAATCAATAAGTCATCGACGTATAATATTAGAATTAAAACACTTTCCTGTTCAAATTTCATGTACATGCAGTAATCGTGTTTTGAACGTTCAAAGCCAAAAGAGAGCAACTGACTATTGAATTTTTCATTCCAATAACGTGGTGATTGTTTTAAGCCATATAATGTTTTGACTAATTTGCACGCCATACCTTTTTCTTCGGACATTCCCTTTGGTATTTCCATATAGATATCTTCTTTGAGATCGCCGTACAGGAATGCAGTCTTTACATCTAATTGATAAAAAAGATAATAATAATAATAATAATAATTGTTGGCACTACAGTCCATAGGGGGAACAGGGCCTAGCTTGCTCATCAACTACTCGTGTTGTGCGCGCTACTGTTCTCTCACGAGTAGAAGGGACCTACAGTTTTTTGCCGACTCCGAACGGCGAAATTTGAGAAGCTTTCTTAGACAGTTATTACTCTTTGAGTGTTGTCAGCAGCTCGAAAGAGGTGGTGCCGTGAAAAATTCGAAAAATTGGTGTTGAGCTGGGAATCGAACCTAGACCCTTCGGCGTGTGAGCGTCGCACTCTACCCACTACGCTTTGGCGACCACTGATAAAAAAAAAAAAGATAACCTCGATGAATTCCGATGGCTAGTACAACATGTATGGTGGTTAACTTCGCTACTGGTGCGTAGGTGTCGTTGTAATCGATGCCAGGCTTCTGAAGATACCCCTTCGCCACCAACCTTGCCTTGTATTTCTTGTTTCCACTGCAGCTGTCTTTTATTCGAAACACCCATTTCGATTTAAGTAGTTTCACGCCGTCAGGAGGTTTGACAATCTGCCACACTTTGTTACGATCTATTGAATCGAGCTCTTCTTTAATTGCCTCTTTCCAATATTCATATTCAGCTGCCTCAAAGATGTCATCATATTCTTCGGGTGGATTTCTAAAAGATTTGACAACAGCAGCATTTGCTTCTAAGTTGTGAACAAAATCATGCAACTTACCCGGAATCCGGCACTTCCTTTCGCTACGCCTCGCAGAAACTCTATCAGGACTACTGCTATCAGTTTGCGAGGGGAGCGCAGTTGCGTTGTCGTCCTCATTCTCGGAATCATCAGATGAAATGTTGTTGATAGACAGTGGATCATTCTGGAGCAAATTGTTGTCAACCTCCTCTTGATTATACGTTGTTATGACTGGAGATTCTTGAACATCAATGATATAGTTTTGGTTATCTGTACGTAGTATTATATTTTTATTCGTCTTATACGGGGAATTTTGTTCTTCAAATTTCACATCTCGGGCAGTAAAAATTTTTCTTTTTCAGAATCCCATAGTCGATATCCATATGATGCATATCCAACCATTATTGCTGGTCTGCTTTTTGAGTCAAGTTTTGTCCTATTCTGATGAGGAATCCAAGCATGGGCTTTGCATCCAAATATTTTTATTTTATTTAAGTTTGGCTTGATTCCGTCCCATAACTCTATTGGTGTAGTTGTTGAACTTAGATTTCTTGTGGGACTTCGATTCAAATTATAAACACCTGCATACGCTGCCTCATTCCACAGATTCTTTGGTATTTGAGCTTCGAGTAACATAGTACGTACCTTTTCAATTAGAGTTCTGTTAAATCTCTCAGCGACGCCATTTTGCTGTGGCGTGTAGGCAATTGTAGGTTCAACTTGTATACCTTTATTCTTGTACCAGTTTATTTGTTCATTTGACAGGTATTCTCGTCCTTGGTCAATTGTAAACTTTGACATTGACAAGTTGAACTTAGCAGTTACAAGAGCTTCGTACTCCTTTGTACACTGGAAGACATCCGATTTGTTTTTTATTGCGAAGATCATTGCGAAATGACTACAGTCGTCAATGAAGGAAACAAAATATCTAGACCCATCCCAAGCTATGGGGTCAATTGGTCCACAAACATCTGAGTGGATTCGCTCAAGTGGTCTCTTCGCTTTGTTTTGCGTTTTTGTAAATTTTTCAAGACACTGCTTGCCTTCAACACAAACGCTACAAAACCCAAAATCCACATCACTGGTAATCAAATTAGTAATTAATTTATTGTTAATTAATTGCTTTAGCCCTTGTTCGCCAATATGGCATCTGTGCTACAACACAAGTTTACTGTTGGATTCTCAGTTTGTACTTCTAATTTGTACAAACCCTCATGCATAATAGCACTCGCAATATACTGATTATCTTGAACCAGAATAGCTTTGTCCTGAAAGAAGCTCACCTTGACTCCAGCTGCCGCAAGTTTTCTTACTGATAATAAATTGTGACGTAGTGATGGAACATAAAGAACATCTTTTATCTCTAATTTAATATTATTGTGACTTGTTCCTCTTATTATGCCAATATGTTCCGCTTTTAGAATTTCGTTGTCTTTAGCAACATTTTTTTCTGTTGGCGGGTCAAGTTTAGACATTTCTTTCAAGTAGGAGCTACTTTTTACTAGATGATCGCTGGCTCCAGAGTCTAATATGAAAACTATTCATTGTTTGGCGGGATGCGAGTTGTTGGAATGGATTTGTGACTTTCGTTTTTCATTTGCCACAAAACAAATTCCTTTATTTGCACATCTTGCTTCAACTTTTGCTTTGCAGTAACTCGCCTTATGGCCAAACTTGCCACATTTGAAGCACTTACCATTAAATTGCTTTTGGAAGCTTCTCTTCCCTGAGAAGGCGGTTTTCTGGATGCATTCTACTTCCTTGCGGTCATTTAGCTTTACTTCTTCTGCTTTTAGCCTCTCTTTCACAACATTAAAATTTAACTTGCTTTCGTCCAACTTTTGTAAAGCTGTTACTAAAGGATCACACACAGCAGGGAGAGTCAAAAAGAGCTGAGCAAGCTGTTCTTCTTCGCTCATCTTTACACCTGCTGAATTAAGTTGCTGAACGAGATCCTCAAACGTTTTAAGGTGCGATACAATCGATTGACCTTCCTTCATCCGCAGCCTTACCATTTCCTTTCGAAGCAACAATTGGCTGATCAAAGATTTCTTGGAAAAAGTTGATTGCAAACTGTCCCACATTTGCCTTGCAGTTTCTTTGCCACGTACATAACTAATACATTTTGCATGGATGAAACTCACCAACTTATCCTTAGCCCTTTTGTCTTTCTGCAAAAAGGGATCTATTTCGTTTTTCTCAGTCGGTGGATCGCCGGTTAGAACTTCCAGTAGACCAAGATTATCCATATGAATTTTTACACGAAATTGCCAATCATCAAATCCGCAGCCACCAAACTGGGGAATTCCACAAATGTTTTCTTTATTTACTTCCATGGTGCCTGGGCCCATAACCTGTTGTAATTATTAAAATGGTTTTACACAGCTTTAAAGAAAACGCAGCTTGCCTCGAGAATACAACAAGAAGAAGATTTATTCGTTAATTTGAAAAATGACAGTAACAATAAAAAAGAAAGAAAAGGACATGTTCATGTATTCAATAGATATCAGGGATGTTTGTGTTTACATCGATTCCTTGTATTTCAGCACATCATATTTCGTAACGCGGTTCAGCACCACCACAACATGGTCCTACAAAACAAATTCAAAAGAATAAGGCCGGGACCTGATACCTTCAAGAAAATCAACGAGATCATCAGAAAAAGGAAAAAAATTGTCACCAACGATAAAGACAAGCGGAGGAGACGCGACCACCTCAGTGGGGAAAGCAGAAGTGAGAGACAACGTCAGCAGCATCCGACACTCACGTGCGCTTACAGTCACCTTCAGCGAAAACAACCCAGTTGATGACCCGGCGGACAACTAGAGGCTTGCAACGCCGAGTGAAATCGAGGAGATCATCCATGGAAGTGCGGCAAAGAAATCGGCCGGATTAGAAAAAAACTTTCTATGTAGAAATAGAAGGACGTAAATCAAGAATAAGAAACATCCAGGCAGGCGTTGCACAGGGATCGTGACTGGGACCTATACTGTTCAATATCTACACCGCTGTCACATTTTAAACTGTTGCGGATGACTGTGTTTGCGGATGACTGGTTAAAATACTCAACATCGCCGCCACCGCGGATAGCAGCTTGAAGGATCGAACAAGGAATGGAGAAGCTCTACTTCTACTACCAGAAGTGGAGCATCCGGACTGACACTAACAAATCGGTATTCATGTGCCTACGGAGACCAACACGACGAGGCTTCAGAACAGACAGAAAATGCCGGAGCATCAAGGTAGAGGTACTCAACGGAACAGCACTAACGACAACGGAGAAGGCGAAGTATATTGGAGTGAACTTCACTCAGAGGTTGAAGTGTAGTCATCACTCCAAAGTGACCCTACAAAAGGCTACCTTTGCTTTCCATCCCATCTACCCATTGATGCAACGTGGGAACGAACTTGCCGAGAAGATGAAGCTATTACTATTCAAGCAGCTCATACGACCCATAATAAGGTATGGCTTCCCTGTATAGTACAGCATCTCCAAGACTAGCATGGAGAAACTATCGATCTTCGAAAGGAAGATACTGCGAATCTGCACCGGTCTCACTTTTGACAAGGACCGGATGAAACATTTTAGCAACAAGAAGATCTATGAAAAATCGCTCATCATCACTCTGCAAACAGTTCTTGGTGTAACTTTTCAAGAAGTCATCCAAACTTAATCCTCAGGAACTTAAGGAGCACAATTCTTTGACAACGATTTCTTTAGCACAACATGTTGTTTTTCGTCTTCTCCAAAATACGATTGAACAATGATCTACTAGAAAGAACATACGATCGATGCCCCAACTACGACTCCAACATCGTTCTAGGATACTTCAACGCTCAGCTAAGAAAGGAGGACATCTTTGCTGAAGTCATCGTTGAAGACAGCCTGCACTAAAAACACTCGGAAACGGACTCAGGCTGTTGGACTTCGCCTCGGGGGGGAACCTTTCTGTAGCTAGCACGCGGTTTCCACACCTGAACATCTACGAAGGAACCTGGCGATCCTTTGATCAATCCACCGTCAATCAGATTGATCACGTTGCGATCGTTAGACACTCCTCTAGTATCTTCGATGTCCGAACTCTTCGAGGAGCAAACATCGACTCGGATCATAATCTTGTTGTAGCCAAGGTAAGAACCCGGATATCGACAGAGCAACGGAGTCGAGACAGGCCAATACAGTTTGATGTCGAAAAGCTTCAATCGCAACTGATCGCGGAGAAATTTGCCGACCGAGTATTCCTGAATCTCGTTCAGAGTTCGACGCTGCCTGCACTAAGAAGAAGACATAGAAGAAGACTGGAAACGTTGCCAAGAAGCCATCAAAGAAGCTGCCACTGGTGTGATGGGTTTCACGTCACCATTAATGGTTTGACGACGGGTGCAGGCAAGCGCATGCTGCCAAACAAGACGCCTATAAGTCAACGCTGTATCGAACAACGAGGGCTGTTTGTGAGCTCTACGAACAGAGAAGAAGGGAAGAGCGCCGGCTTCTCAAAAGAAAAAAGAAGGAGCATGAGAAGCGCGCCGTCGAGAAAATGGAAAGGTGTTATGGCAGGAATGAAGTTCGTAAGCTAAAACCGCTATCCGGTGGATACAAAGTTTGGACCGAAGCCTGCCTGGAAAAGACCCAAGAAATACAAATTGACACTCACCACCTATTCGTCGATTTTAAGGCCGCATATGACAGTGTGCATAGAGACAAGCTATACAGTACCATGTCTAGTTTTGGCATTCCTACCAGACTTGTAAGATTGTGAGAACTTTCGCTGCTCCGTCAAGGTTGGAAACGAACTCACCGAGACCTTCAATGTCAAAAAAGGTTTTAGACAAAGCGACGCACCGTCAAGTGATTTCTTTAACATCATTCTTGAGAAGATAGTGCGTAACTAACAAGTCAACACCGAAGGCACGATCTTCCAAAAGTCAGTTCAATTGCTAGCTTACGCTGGTGACATTGACATGATTGGACGAACACAGCGAACCGTCAATGAGGCGTCACGGATAGAGCGTCACACTAGGCAGCAGAGACGTCGAGGTAGTCAAGAACATCGTCTACCTCGTCTCCGCGGGGACAACAAAACCAGTACCGAAATCAAACGCAGAGTCACACTTGCCAATCGCTGTTTATAAGGACTCAAGAGGCAATTGAGTAGTTAATCCTTAAGGACTAAGCTTGGTTTATATAAGGCCATGTAGGAGGTATGGAAACCTCTGCTCCGGCCTGAAAAGTCTTCGAATCAGAGCCATTGGGACAACACAACAGAGGATGGCTTAGACTAAGGTGGCGCATAAAAGTGGAGAAGGACATCAACCAACTTGGAGTGCGCAATTGAAGACAGCTGGCGAAAGATCGTGCTGGCTGGAGAGGCATGATGGTTGAGGCCCAGGTCCACTCCGGACTGTAGCGCCACAAGAAGAAGAAGAAGAAAGATAAGGCTATTTATTTCTACAATTATTCTTAGAAGCCTTTCCTTGCGATGTCCAAACAATTAATGATAGTTATTGTTCGACAATAATTTAAGAAAATGTTTTTTTACGTACATTAAGGAATGTCAACCAGGCCTAACCGGGTTACTTGGATTAATAACTTTAATACACCAATTAGTTTCTAATGATATATAACTGTACTTGATTCTTGACTCTCATATCACCCGCAGGGTTTTCAAATGCACCCATCTCCAGTGACGAATCATGGCTTCAACGAACCATGGCTCCAACGAATCATTTTACTGGTATTTATAGACAACCCTCAAAGCACAGTTTTAAATAGTCTAGAACCCACTAACGCATCTAAAACCTTAATTCTTTTTACATAAAACAAAGTAATTTTTTAACGATAACACTTTCATAGAAAGGTCTCCAATTAGCGGCAGATTCAAATGCATCTTTACTTCTTTTTACAAACACATGTACTTCTTGATGCTATGAAATCGAACCAAAGCACTGTCATCTCAGAAATGGTTTGTAACATTAAGGGACATTTATTCCGGAGGCTAGTAGCAATTAAAATCACAAGACTCATTTATAATAAACTCTGAATGTTTTTAAAAAGTCTAGAAATCCGAAGACTGGCATGACTTTCCTGAGCTCTGCCTACTGGATGAAACAATGCTCACTCATGTATACTCGTGTACTAATGTAGTCATTTACACCTAAGAGCCCAATACCTTCTATGCTTGAAAAGGATAGTTTTTGAATTTGGACTAAAATTGCAAAGCTCAGAACTAATGTTCGTAAAACTCGAAATTAAAGGCTCCTTCAAAAGATTCAAAACTGTCAACAAGATTGTCGAATTTGTGATAGTAAGTGATGGCTTTAATAGCACGAGGATTGCACGGGCTTCTGTTCTCCATATTATTCTTAATTTTTTGGCATGGGCAGCACAAAGCGAGTTCAATCGAGTTCTATCAGAAAACTCTGAATGTTTTTAAAAAGTCTAGAAATCCGAAGACTGACATGACTTTCCTGAGCTCTGCCTACTGGATGAAACAATGCTCACTCATGTATACTCGTGTACTAATGTAGTCATTTACACCTAAGAGCCCAATACCTTCTATGCTTCAAAAGGATAGTTTTTGAATTTGGACTAAAATTGCAAAGCTCAGAACTAATGTTCGTAAATCTCGAAATTAAAGGCTCCTTCAAAAGATTCAAAACTGTCAACAAGATTGTCGAATTTGTGATAGTAAGTGATGGCTTTAATAGCACGAGGATTGCACGGGCTTCTGTTCTCCATATTATTCTTAATTTTTTGGCATGGGCAGCACAAAGCGAGTTCAATCGAGTTCTATCAGAAAACTCTGAATGTTTTTAAAAAGTCTAGAAATCCGAAGACTGACATGACTTTCCTGAGCTCTGCCTACTGGATGAAACAATGCTCACTCATGTATACTCGTGTACTAATGTAGTCATTTACACCTAAGAGCCCAATACCTTCTATGCTTCAAAAGGATAGTTTTTGAATTTGGACTAAAATTGCAAAGCTCAGAACTAATGTTCGTAAATCTCGAAATTAAAGGCTCCTTCAAAAGATTCAAAACTGTCAACAAGATTGTCGAATTTGTGATAGTAAGTGATGGCTTTAATAGCACGAGGATTGCACGGGCTTCTGTTCTCCATATTATTCTTAATTTTTTGGCATGGGCAGCACAAAGCGAGTTCAATCGAGTTCTATCAGAAAACTCGACATGACATGGGAAAATATGTTGTATGTTAAGTCAGCATCAATGTTTGACTTGGTTGGCTGGAGCTATAACGACGACTATTATGGGAAAACTCATGATAATCATGATATCTACATATAACATTAATGAACGTATAATGCTTAGCTTTCCGCTATCTAGTGCCAAAGGGTTTGTCTTCGGTCAAGTATTTTCGTTCTTACTTACCTTCAAATTTTGCTTTCCTCCAATCTGCATTTATATGCTTGTTTTTTTCTTGTTTTCTATTTCAAAATTTTGAAAAATTCAAATGGCAATACATTGTTTTCTAGTCACTGCAGATCTCAGCAGGTTCACTAACGACCTTGAAAGAAAAGTGAAAATTTCCATTGTAGAATTCCCTCGGGGATGTTCGTAATTTTTATCGATTTCAATTTGATCACAGAAAAATAACTCCTTGCCGGTCGGCGGCCATAGAAAGAGAAGAAGTTTATTTTCAACAAAATTACAAACGTCAAAAAGAGAAACGTCAAAGTGCGCGCCCAAACGCAATCGTTCAGGCGACCAAGGCGATCGCTTAAGTGAGCAGGATCGTTCAGCAAAACTTCTACGCTAAATTTTATTATTTGTGCGAGTAATAGAGTTTACATTCGGCCAATCTGGCTTAGATCGACCTCGATCTAGTGTCTCATTTAGTTCCTGAACATGCCCCAATGATAAATTACCAGTGCCACTGTATGGTATTTGCGTTATTTGACAATTATCGATATCTTGGACAGTATAACGGTCGCTTGGGAGTACTCGATATTGGTGTCCCATTTCCCAGCCAACGAAGCAGCTACATGGCGATCTACGGGGTTTCGGACATTCGAATTCCTGGTGACTAATAATACGGCAGTTGGCACATCGGTTTGGATCCCTCGGTTGGCGGTTAACGTTGTTCTGTTGACGGTGGACATCATTAAATTGAGTGGTCTTCGGTGTGTTTCTGTTTGAGATTGCTTTGTAATATTATTTTCCATTTTTTTTTACTATAAAATGTACATTCGCCCTAAGCCCTAACGACTGTCTCATTTACTACAGTTCCTAATTGCTTGCAATAATCTAGTACATTTCCCTTTTTCCCAAAACATTAATTTGTTTGCTATCTTTTTCCTGTCTTCTTCTTGATTTTGAATTGATCGCGTTAAGATGGAGCACGTTGTGCAAATTTTCATTTATAAAAAAAGAATTTAACGAAAATAAAGTATTATTGAAGTTTTCCATGCATAGAATTTGGTGCCTTCTGCGAGGAATTGTCCTTTTATTTGAGGATCTCGCAAATGTGGTCAGATCACATTTTAAACTTTTATACAGTGCTGTGAGCAACGTGTCTCCATTTTCGTGAGCTCCTACAAACTTTCCGTTCCCACAATCGCGGAATTAAATCAAAGATTGCGTGGTGCAACAATGTGACGTTCTCCAAATCGAGCAGAAACTCAGAACGAAAAGCATTATGAAGGTTACCTTTTATATTTCGGGATTGGGTAACCCTAGCGTTGCAATCTTACAACTGCTATTTTTGAGGTTATACGTACTCAGATCGTTTTGACATACGAACATGTCGCCCAAAACATTCAATTAAATCGTGCGATTAATTTTTACATCTTTCGACGTGGATTAACTCAACAACAGTGCATCGATGAACTTAATTTATGACGCTGAAGCTGCATCAAGGACCAGTGTTTATCGATGGAATGGTGAATTCAACCGAGGTCGTAGTTCACTCCAAGACGAATTTCGTGAAGTTCGTCCAAAATCAGTTGTTGTGCCGGAAACAATTGATGCTGTGCGCCAACTGATATTGCAAGATCGTCATTTGACCTATCGTGAGATTGAGACAACCTTACGCCTTGGAGGGACCAGCATACATTCAATATCGCATGAACAGTCAGTCTTCGACTAACTTCTCTCTGAGTCGGTTGTGGATTAAGTTTCCAAAATGTCAAAATTGTGTGCTATTCGGAATCTAACAATCAAACGTTCTAAAATTTCTGAAACTGTTGAATGTGTTTTTTACTGCGGTCGTCATTTCCATAAAAATTGTGTTGTATTTCTAAAGCCTTAATCATATACCCCAAAAAACTAACATCCCAAAAGATCAATTTAAATGTTATTCATTAATTAAGAGACGCGACAACAACAATGCTATAAATGTAATTGCACCTCCTTCTACACTGATCTCCATACATACAACATACAACCATCACCATCGTTAACATCACCTCCACAAGAATTCCCCCACAATTGACAATTCGCCTCATCTGTTTTTTCTTCTTCCTCTTCATTCTTTTCTCTCTATTATCAAAACACTGTAGGTCTTCGAACTAAAATGCAGCAAGTCTTGCTCTTTTTTCGTCATCATCCCAATTTGATATCATTGCACTCGCCGAAACTTGGCTTAATAATGATCATCGCAATGCAGAGTTATTTAATGATAATCAGTATACTGTATTTCGTAATTAAGAAATGCTTCAAAGTGGCAGAGGAGGCGGAGTGCTAGCTGCTGTACGCACTTCTCTCCAATGTACTAAATTAGACATGCCGTCAACTGATGCTTTGGACGTGGATCAACTAGCTCTTATCATCAAATTTGATTGTATCAATGAAATACATCATTTCATACATCCCTCCTTATAGTTCTTTGGAATTATATAATGCTCACTTAAATAACTTCCGTCCGTTATTAATGAATCGCAAAGAAAATCAAAGAATTATTATTATGGCAGATTTTAATTTGCCTAATATAAAGCTTGTGCCATTTAACGTTTTATTCCACAGTGATTGTGAAGTTGTTGATATGTTCGCACAATTCGATCTGAGGCAGATAAATATTTTTCACAATTCTTTCAATAATATACTTGATATGGTCTTCGTTGATCCGGAATTAGGCGTGGATATCGACAACTGTGTAGTTTCCCTTTTTCCTAATACAATTCATCATGTTGCATTTGGTTTGCATTTTGGTTTTTATAAGTATTTTCCTTCTTCTACTCCTAAATCTAGTTTTATATATGATTATAAAAAAACAAATTTCAATGCCATTAGCGCTTACATCAATGGATTTGATTGGCATGCAATATACTTTAGCATGGCATGCAATACTTTAGAAAAGTGCTACATTTAATTTTCAAAAATTATTAATGAGGCAATTTCTTTATTTTCACCTAAATTAAAAGTAAAGTCTGGTTCTAAACCAGTTTGGTTTAATAAACGATTGATTAAACTTAATAACAGAAAAAAAAGGTTTATAAACAATTTCGAAGATCAAATACTGATAGTGATCTATATAGACTTTATCGGTTGTTACAAAACCAATTTAACACTTTGAATAATATAATAAATATATATTATCAGTTGAAAATGATTTAAAAACAAATAGTAAATATTTTTGGAAATTTTTTAACGCTAAAAAACAATCAAATGGAATTCTTAACCTAATGCGACTTGGTGACGTTTTATCGTCTGATCTGTCAGTTGTAATCAACCTCTTCGCTAAACATTTTCAATCCGTTTATAATAAGAGTCAATTTTTTCAACATTTTGTTTACCACATCCTTCCTTTATTTTTTGGTAACTCCTTTGGTCCTTTCAATTTTGGTAACTTAAATCTAAATAACTGGAGATAAATTAAGTTTTGTCTAACTTACAATCGTCCTGACTTAGATGGAACTACCCCTATTGTTTTACAAAATTGTTCAGAAGTATTTTCGCTGCCTCTGAAATTGATTTTTAATCGCTCTCTTCAAAGTGGGGAATATATGGTTAAATGGAAGTGTCAGACCAATTTATAAGTCCAATTTGTAAACTCGCCACAATTCCAAAAATCTTTGAAAAATTTATATATGACAGATTGTCTCCAATTCTTAAAGAAATTATTTCATTATTTCAACATGACTTTGTTTCTGGTAGACCTACCTGTACCAATCTTACAGCTTTTACTAATTTTGTTATGAACGAAATTAAAAAAGGTTACCAAGTGGATGTCGTTTATACAGACTTTTCAAAAGCGTTTGATAGGGTTGATCATTCAATATTATTCATGGAATTGAATAAAATAGGTTTTCATTCGAGTTTTTTTAAAATGGATAAGAGGATATTTGTCGGACCGTACTCAATACGTTAAGATAAATAATACCCTGTCTTCATGTATTCCCGCTTCGTCAGGTGTACCTCAAGGTAGTCACCTTGGCCCCATTTTCTTCTTATTATTCATTAATGACATCCCTAATATACTATCACATTCCAAGTGTTATATATATGCCGATGACTTGAAAGTTTATCGTAGCATAAAAGGCGCCCGAGATTGCATTTTGCTACAAGAAGATCTCGAAAAGCTATCAAAGTGGTGCGAAATTCATTCGCTATACCTTAATCTTGCTAAGTGTCAAAGGTTAACTTTCTGTCACATTCGATCGCCTGTCAATTTCAGTTACAAAATCAACAACAATCAGTTGTGAAGTCTAAAAAAGACCTTGGGATAATTTTCAATCAAAAGCTTGATTTTGTAAATCGCATTGATTTTATACCATAGTCACTAAAGGTTATTCAATGTTGAGTTCTATTTTACGTAATTCCAAAGAATTTTGCGACCCACATACTCTGAAATGTCTTTCCTTTGCTTATGTAAGATTGTCTTTAGAATATTGTTGCACGGCATGGAACCCTGTGTATGAAATTCATTCTCTTAGAATAGAAAGAGTTCAAAAACGTTTTACAAAAGCCTTGTTTAAAAAACTAAACTGGGAACCCGATTATAAAACAAGATGTTATTTAGTTGGAATTTTGCCTCTAGAAACTCGAAGAAAATTCTATGGAGTGATGTTTATTCGTGATATAATAGGAAATCATATTGATTGTTCCGATCTTTTAGCTTTAATAGGTTTTAACGTTCCTATCAGAATACTTAGAAATCGAAATCTTACCATTTATGTTCCTCATCACAGGACAAAGTATGCTGCCAATGAACCATTGATTTGGTACCTTAGTGAGACTAATACAGTTTGTGTTCATATTGATTTTTGTCTACACAGATCAGCTGTCAAAAAAAGTTTGTTATTAGTTCATGCTAACAGTGTGTAGTTAATAGCAATATAAAACAGTTGACCGTCAAAAAATTTGTTCGCCGTGAATCCCACACAATTTGTCAATCGTTGAAAAAAAAGGCTCGTGTCGATTGGTCAAAAGAAATGCTCCAAAAATACGATCGCGGTGCTTCGAAACTCATTTATGACATCGTGACAGGTGATGTATCGTGGATTTCCGCGTATGAGCCCGAAAGTAAACAGCAGTCGACTGTATGGGTGTTTCAAATTGAGTCAAATCCAACAAAAGTTATTCGCGCACGAAGCAGTTTTAAGCAAATGGTCGCCTGTTTTTTCGGAAAAACTGGACATGTCGCAATTGTACAACTAGAACAACGCAGAACAGTCGATTCTGAGTGGTACACAGCCATTTGTTTGCCAGTTGTCTTCCAAGAAATCAGGAAAATCAACCGCCGAAGACGGATCACTCGTCACGACGACAATGCGAGCTCTCATACATCGGCTCAAACAACTGCATTTTTGAGCACTCAAAACATCAATTTGATGACTCATCCGCTGTATATGGTAGTCCTGACTTGGCACCGAATGAGTTCTTTTTATTCCCATACGTGAAAAATAAAATGAGAGGTCAACGTTTTTCGACACCTAAAGAAGCGGTTGATGCGTTCAGAATGCATATTTCGGAGATACCTCAATCAGAGTGGCAAAAGTGCTTCGACAATTGGTTCAAACGCATGCAAAAGTGTATAGATATAGAAATATAAAAGGCAACCCTCGAACACGCGTTTCGTGCAACATCATGAGGGTTTGGTTGGTGCAGCTGAGTGTGACTATCTACCCATGATCTCTTATGGGCACAGGTGGAGGATACATACAACCAGACGTGCGTCGCCCTTAATCGAATGCTGTTGCAGTGCAAAGCCCCCACGCCCCCCTTTACAGCGCTTGAGTCGCAATGCAAATCGATTTCGATTTCAAATTAGATCCAGTATTGATCCCACAATTTGATGGCTCCTATACAAACTGGCTTGCATTCAAAGACCTGTTTGAGACGCTGGTGCACAATGCTGATTTTCCGGAGGCATACAAACTTAGCAAGCTCCGACAAGCCGTTACCTCCAGCGTAGTGCCGTTAATTGGTGGACTGGATATGAAGGAGTGTGGACAGCACTGAAATATCGCTTCGACAACAAGAAACTATTGGCCGAAATCCATGTCTCGCGCTTCCTTAACATGAAGGCGGCCAAAGAGGAGACTGCAAAGACGTTGCTGGCTGTAGTGGACACTGTGCAGGAGTCTTTACGTGCACTCAGGGTCATGAAGCTTCTTGTCAACCAGTGGGATGCCCTAGCGGTGCCAATTGTGATATCCAAGTTACCTGACATTACACGACGAGAGTGGAACATGCATTGTGACTCGAACCAGATTCCAGCGTTACAACACCTACTTACCTTTCTAGAGAAGAGAGCTCATAGTGGGGACTTGCCATCGACTAAACAACGTCCAAGACATCTGAGTGCTGTAAAATCCTGTGTGGTTGCAGCGAAAAACGCAAAGTGTTGCTACTGCCTTAGCCCACATAGGATCTCCCGATGTCAGACTCTCATGTCATTGAAACCAGAACAACGTTTTGAGGCATTGCAGAATTTCGATTTATGCTTCAACTGCCTGAAGAGCGGACATACAACAATACCTGCGCCAGCAGTTATACATCATCATTCATTCGGTCATTTTAAACTTCGTAAATGGAACTCGAACAGTCTACAAGTCATTTCTGACATCACAAGTGGAACAGCTCCAGCTTCTGAGTACATCATCAACCCTACATCTTCAGTGCTTGGACTAAGATGGGATCCAGCTAGCGACGAATTGTTCTTCTCAGTAGTGATCGAACAACCGGGTAAATCCAACTGAACTGCTCGCACCGGTCATAATTACTGGTAAGATTCTCATTCAATCTCTTTGGTCAGCAGCTGTGACTTGGGACGCTCCTTTAAATCCGGAACTACTTGAAACGTGGCTAACGTTAAGGAATGGACTGCAGGCGCTTAACCAATTTCGAGTGCAAAGATGGCTTGGTATGTTCAATGGGGAGGTTACATCAATCCCTGGCTTTTGTGATGCCAGTGCACGAGCATATGCAGCTGTTATCTATTTGGGAACTATTCCTCCGAACGAACCTATTCATATTACCTTACTCACTGCTCGCTCTACTGGAGCTGTGCGCGGTGGATCTTTTGGCCTCAACACTCCAGAACGTTCGTGCTGCACTTGGACTACAGAATGCGTAGTATCACCTTTGGTCGAACTCAAACATCGTGTTATATTGGCTACGTAAACACCCAACTACGCTGAAGCCATACGTAGCAAATCGAGTTCGGCACATACAAGAATTAACCTCACCCGATCGATGGTATCATGTTTCATCAGCGCAGAACCCAGCTGATTGCGCCAGTCGCGGAATTAGTGCGGAGTAACTCTTGAAACATCATTAGTGGCTACACGGACCAACTTGGTTGATGGATGGCTCCTTCCCTACAAAGACTGACAACAAATTGACAAGAGAAGAAGAACGTACTCGGGTGGGCGAGGAGAAGATATTGGTCCGAAGTTTGGTCGCTACAGTCACCTTGAAACTAACAACGAAACGCCGAGTTGGTCAGGTAATTTCAATCAACGAAAGATTACATTTTGTCTTACATTTTGCGTTGGTTGCCGAGCCGTCGCCACCTACGTAAGACTTAAGTCGATGCTGATAAATTAAACAACGCATGGAGCAACACAATGTCTTTTCAACTGAGATACATCAAATACGCAACAAAAAAAAAATTGCCTCGCTCTAGCCGATTATTATCACTCAACCCCTACCTGGATGAAGATGGCCTCCTGCGCATTGGTGGTCGTCTTAACAAAGCATCCGTGCCATACGACCATCGCTTTCTCGTTATCTTACCTAAGGCTGGTGGTTTAACGTAGCTAGTCATTAAAGATGCTCATGATCGCAGCCTCCATGGGGGCACGCAACTCATGCTCCAGACTCTCCGATGACGCTTCTGGATTCTACATGGTCGATAAGCTGTGCGGAGTTTTATACACGAATTTGTCATTTGTCGGCGCTACTGTGGAGCTACTCTTACGCAACAGATGGCTCCACTGCCTAGACACAGAGTAGTTGGTGCTCGTCCGTTCTCGGCCTCGGGAGTGGACTACTGTGGTCCTTTCACGCTGCGCATTGGCGGGAAGCGATCCAGAGCTACGGTGAAAACCTACCTGGCTATCTTCATAGGTATGGTTACAAAGACCGTACAGAGGACTTGGCAGCTTAGACCAGCGAGCAAAATCAACAAGCGCTGGCGAACTATAATATCACTTTGGGTACGAAGTACGGAGCACTCGGGGTGACTCCTCATCAGGGTGGACTTTGGGAAGCTGCAGTTAAGTCCGCAAAGCAACATCTGGTCCGGTTGGTTGGCGGACAACAACTGTGGTACAGCCAATGGTATACTTTGGCAGTACGTATCGAGGCGTGCCTTTACTCCCGTCCGCTCATACCATTAAACGATGATCCGGAAGACAAGTTCGCTTTAACACCAAGGGATTTTCTCATCGGCATACCATTCCTGGCAATTCCGGAGCCCAGCCTCACCGAAGTACCACCCAATCGTCTCAAGCAATGGCCATGGCTGCGGCAAACTCATCAACACTTTTGCAACCGTTGGAGTGACGAGTATTTGTCAACGTTGCAAACGAGAAGCAAGTGGCAGCGGCGCTCAGAAGACATCAAGGTGGGTAACATCGTAATAATCCGGCATAAAAATCTTCCACCAACCCAGTGGCGACTGAGCCGGATTACGAACCTCCATCCGGGGAGCGATGGCCTGGTTCGCAACGCAACAGTGAAGACGGCAAATGGAGTTTGTTCCCGGGCAGTGCAGAAGCTATGTTGACTTGTGGAAGCTTTTGAACCTGATCGTCCAATCGGGCAGGATGTTTGAGATTGCTTTGCAATATTATTTTCCTTTTTTTCTTTACTATAAAATCTACATTCGCCCTAAGCCCTAATGACTATCTCATCTACTACAGGTCCTAATTGCTTGCAATAATCTAGTACATTTCCCTTTTTCCCAGAACTATAAATTGTTCGCTATCTTTTTCCTTTCTCCTTCTTGGTTTTGAATTGATCGCGTTAAGATGGAGCACGTTGTGCAAATTTCCATTTTTAATAAAGTAATTTAACGAAAATAAAGTATTATTGAAGTTTTCCATACAGTTTTCATTGTTGATATTTGGAGGGTTTACACGGATTGACGGATTATTAAAAACTCTGTTGATCAGCCCTTGATTACGGCGTCGCTTATATTAGCTAAATGACTTTTTGAGATCCTTCATAGTGCGTGCTGCGTAAAGAATAGTCCCATTGGGCCCCATGTCTTTAAGTCCGTCGAGGATGAATTGAACTAACTCCGTTTCGGTGACGTCGGCATAGCTGGCTATTCCCTGCATCTCGATGATATACTGATGGATCGATTCCTTTCGATTGATGTGTCGTTTGGCGAGTTCTGCATATACATCTTGACGGGGGCGGTTCTGTGAGAACTCTTTAATTAGCTGATTTTTAGCGACTTCCAATCGCGAGCTTATATGGTGATGTGTTAACGTTAACGTGCCGTTCCTTCCATCGTCCGGCGAGCAAAAATCAATTTGTTCCGTTCGTCTACTCGACCAGAAGCCAGGATTTCTTCGAAGTCATCGACCCACTTCTGCACTCCATAATTGTCGTCACCGTTAAATTTCTGTAAGGAGTGTTCGATGTAACAGAATTCAAGGCGACGACGGTGGTTTTGATTTTCTGGTTCGACACCATTGACTTCCAACGCACGGAGTTCAGCTCTGAGTTTTGCAATCTCTGTCATCTTTCGATGTTGGCTTAATTCCGTATCTAATTCGTCGGTGCTTGCAGTTGGTATTAAGGCCGATGCCTCAGGTGGTGACGGTAAACGGTCTCGGCTAGTGTCCTGTAGATGTTGATTCACGATCGGCATGACAGGCTCCTGCCGGTTTGCATTGTGCAGAGTGTTGTGACGTGCTGTTGGTTGGCACTCCATTGGCGGTGTCGGCGAAAGTTACCGATTTGATTGGAGGTACTCCATGTGCATTTTGCGAAGGGTGGCGGCTGAAGCAGATTGGGGAACACCGATTCCAGCGTCTTGCAATTCCTTGGCTATATCGGCTCTGGTCATGCGATTTGCCATTGAGGTTGTTTTTGAAAAATCGGAGTTTTATTAAAATTTTTATGTTGTATTTATTAATTTCTTCGTTTCTTAGTTAACTAGTTTGGAGGTGGATCGACCCCACCCCTGAATTGTAGAATTCCCTCGGGGGTGTTCGTAATTTTTGTCGATTTCACTTTGATCACAGAAAAATAAGTCCTTACCGGTCGGCGGCCACAGAAAGAGAAGAAGTTTATTCTCAACAAAATTACAAACCTCAAAAAGAGAAACGTCAAAGTACTCGGCCAAACGCAATCGTTCACGCGTCCAAGGCGATCACTCAAGTGCGCAGGATCGTTCAGCAAACTAGTTTACACCATAATAATTTTATATAATCTAACGACAACGCTTAAGATGGCTACGCCATGTACAGCGTATGGACACCTCCGGCTTGAAAAGTCTTTGAATCTGAGTCATTGGGGCAACGCAACAGAGGACGGCCTAGGTAAAGGTGGCGCACACAAGTGGAAAAGGACCTCAACTTACTTGGAGTGCCCAACTGGAGGCAGCTGGCGAAAGATCGTGCTGGCTGGAGAGGGATGTTGGTTGAGCCCTAGATCCACCCCGGACTGTAGCGAGACAAGAAGAAGAAGAACGAATGGCAGTAATGCCAAAACTGGACGTACAACTGTTTAGTTTGCTCTATAAACAAATTAGGTAGTAGATGAGCCCTTTGCAAGACCTATTATATTATGGTGGACTTCTTGAATACTTCCTTAGAACATATTTGTTTACGTACGTTTTTGGGCATAATATGTATTGGTTTGTGATTTGTGTCTCCTTTTAAGAATGACGCACATATTAGTTAAGCAAAACCGGGTCTTAGGGAATTTCTAGTTTAGTTACAAAAGTGAGACTTCTGACGAAAAACAAGTATGATAACAAGCTTTGACATTGCTTAAGTTATATGTAATTTAAAAAGCACAGTTGGTTCATGCATACTTCACTTTTAAGTATCAAGAATAGAAATGAAAACTATTTCTACTAATTCTAATTTTTTACTCTCTCGATAGAGCGCTTGATTGTGTTGTTCCCCGGAATACGGGAACGCACATTGTGTTGTTTTTTTTGGGTTTTTTTTTCACCTATTCCAGGTGAATTGGATATTTCTATGGATTCCAGTCAAGACGACATTTCATTGTGTCAGTTAAAAAGTTCATAGCCCACCACTTTGGAAAAAGGTAATTGCATCACAAGAAGCAATGAAAATAACATACAATTACTTAGCTAGAATCTAAGACTGTGCTTCTGATTTGTTTAGGCTCAACGAAGTTCAGGTCTTGTTTGATGCCGAAACAAGAGATCTATAGTTAATCAAACAAAAACGAGAGACATTTGTGTACAGACATTCATAATTGAGTAAATTCACTAAAAATCTCTCTTGGAGAGAGTAATTTTGCCGAAACTTGTGAAGCAACTTTTCGTAGAAATTCCCAGAATTAACAAATTGTCAAAAAAAAAACGTAAACAGTTATCAGATATATAAAATTTCAGAGGTTTTTTATTTTAACTTTGACAGTCATCTGCTGCCCACACACCCGTACCCGAAACAAACAACACAAATCAGTACACAACAACACAAACTAACACTATGTCTGTTCCCAAATAACGAAACAATTGTTTTTACGTCAAATTGGCTCTCTATCGAGGAAGTAAAATATTTCCCCACCCTGCCCATTTTAACACAAGAAATTTTTGTGGGTAGGTTGTTGGTTTTCTATCTGCGTACAGAGATAAGTGAGCATTGACGAATTATATCTGAGTTTGTGTCTCAAATTTTGTTGTTGTTTCTGTTTTCTGCATCGAAGAAGTGAATTTGACAGTTCTTAATGACATACTTTACACATTACTTTAGATGCGTTCCCTTACTTTACCTCTTTCTGAGAGAAATTTGCCCCCACTCTTTAGCAAATGACAGACTTCAGAGTTTAGTACAAAAAGTACTGGAACATACCTTATGATGCAATAGAATCATGGGACAATGTCATGAGGTGAAGCAAAGAAAAACAAAAAAGATAGACTTTCCACAGCCACAAGTGATGATGGTGTTGATTATGATCATGATCAATTTATAAATACTTATGTATGTCATTCAAATAAGAGGCGGTGGTGGTGACTTTATCTACCACGTCCAATGCCTGGAAGCTCCACAAGCTGATAATTGTAAAACAAAAGCAACTTTGGTGTCGGCAATGTTATCTACAATCGAAACGTTGCTGTGAAATGTGCAACTTTATATAAAAATTTCAAGTATGTAGACTGAATTTTTTAAAAATATTAGTTTTAGTTCAACAATTCTTAAACAAAATATTTAAAAAGAGAAAGAATAAATTGATGTTCGGTCGTATATATACTAGCAAATATGAATGTGTGTGTAATTTAACGAAAGAGTATAATTCATATGTAATTAATATGTAACGCAAATATCTATTCAAAAGTTATTAAACCTAGCATTTCTAAAAATTTCATAAGTTTATTCTTTTGGAGGTTTTTGGTCAATATATCAGCAGGCATTTCTTCACTAGGCAGGTACCGCAGATCAATAAAATTCTTTTGATAAACTTCTCGGATGTGGTGATACCGTATGTCTATATGTTTGCTTCTTGTGTGGTACACAGGATTCTTGACCAATTGATGTGAACTTAAGTTGTCGCCATATAAATTTGTTGCTCCAGCTACGAATTCACGAAGACCCATCTCGGATAAAAGATTCCTGAGATATATAACTTCCTTAGCCGCCGACGATAGCGCCATATATTCGGCCTCTGTGCTGTTTTGTGCCACTGACTGTTGTTTACGCGACTCCCATACTACTGCTGCTCCAGCCAAGTAAAAAACAACGCCCGTGTATGATCGTCTATCATCGCACCTGCCTGCCCAGTCAGCGTCTGCGTAACCTTTCAAAGGCTCAGATGTTTTCCTGTAAATAAGCTTTAAGTTTATGGTATGGTTTAGGTACCTGAGAACATGTTTCGTAGCCGTCAGGTGCTTCATGTGAGGGTCTGTATTAAACTGGGCTAACTTGCAAACTGTATGTAATATGTCTGGCCTTGTAGATATACCCAGGTACATTAGCGATCCAATTAACGACTGATATGTCTTCACGTCTACCTTTTTGCAATTCTTACAGATCTGACATTTTTTCAACTTAAAACCTGCATCGATTGGTGTAGAACATTTTCTTGAGTCCGTCATATTATGTTTTCGTAATAGTTCCGTAATATATTGTTTTTGGGAAATGCTTATTGTTTTGGAGGCTGAATCACGCTTAATTTCCATCCCAAGAAAATATTCCATCTCGCCTTTATCAATGACATCTAACTCCATCGCTATTTGTCTTTTTGTCCATATCAGAGTTTGATTGTTTGAGCTCGCAATTAGCATGTCATCAACATACACCGATAATATATTTATTTCAGTTGTTTTATTTAAATTATATACACAATGATCGCTTTGCAAGCGAATGAAACCAATTTTCGTTAGAACATCATGTAGTTTTACATTCCACTCTCGCCTAGCTTGTTTGAGACCATATATTGCCTTCTCTAATTTACACACTTTATGCGGATTTTTTGCGTCTATGAATCCTTCGGGTTGATGCATGAATATCTCATCATTTAGCTCTTTATGCAAGTATGCTGCTGTAACATCCATCTGATGAACGATGAGGTCGTATTCAGCTGCTATTGCCAATATTATGCGGATAGTTGAGTACCGAGAAACAGGTGAAAAAGTCTCTTAATAGTCGACTCCAAATTTTTGACTACATCCTTTTGCTACTAGTCGAGCTTACCATGTTTATCCTTTTTCAAACACCCATTTAAATTTTATGGGACGTCGATTATGTGGCAAATCTACAAATTTTCAAGTGCCTTTCGACATAAGAGACTCGTACTCGGTCCTCGTCGATGCTAACCATTTGCCTGCGTCTTCTCTTTGCATAGCATTTTGCAATGTTGATGGGGTATCATTTATGCTCTCATCGTAGTTGTTCATGAAAAAGAGATTACTTGTATATTGGCGACCCGATCTCAAAATTCTTCTACTTATAGGACTGACATTTTTATTATCTACTTTGCCCTATAATGATATAGGCAATTATAGACCAATTTCTCTTCTACCTAGCATAAGTAAAGTTTTTGAAAAACTTATAAAAACAAGACTTGTTAATTTTTTGGACAAGAGAAAATTCTTTCATCCTAATCAATTTGGATTTCAAAAGGGAAAATCAACCGAAGACGCACTTCTAGAGTTTTGTTCTAGAATAATGTTTCACCTAGACAAAAGAAAATGTACAGCTGCGTTATTCATTGATATAACCAAAGCCTTTACCATGGTTGACCATAACATTTTGTTATGGAAACTGGAAAAGGCAGGTGTGCGTGGCTTTATGCTTGAACGGTTCCAATCTTACCTTAATAATAGATGTCAGCGGCAATCCGACTTGGGGTACCTCAAGGTTCGGTAATAGGTCCAATACTATTTTTAGTTTATATTAACTCACTCTTATATATGGATCTAAAAGGCTTTACTACAGCTTTTGCTGATGATGTTAGGTTATCGTATGGCGTCAATAGCCCCTTAGATCTTATATCTGACATAGATCACGATGTACATACTCTGAGACAATGGCTCGCTGAACACAAACTTGTAATAAGTCCTAAGACTAAACTTATGTGTTTTAATTTATCTTTGTCCGTTCCTCTAAAACCAGAAGTATATCTTCATGCTCCCAACTGTAGAAAATTTAACTTATATCAGTGTAATTTTGTAACAAGTTTGTCATGTCAAACATTTTGTACCAGTAAAAATTGTAGTGATGATTGTTTTTTAATTGAGAATGTTGAAGAGTTTGTCTATCTAGGACTTATTCTTGACGCAAACATGGAATTTTCTTCTCACGCTACTGCATTGAAGAAGTATTTTATCTCTACCCTTAGACATTTTTATTATCTACGAAATTTGTGCTCAACTAAGCTCCTAACCACAATTTATTATGGAATACTTCCAGTACGTCTTTTATACTGTTTTAAGGTTTTAAAAGCTTTCTTCATGAAATCTGGTAACCGAAATTTTCGCATTATATCAAACTATAATATACGTAATAATACGCTTAATATATTACAAATACCTAACTATCGAACCACTGCATATAGACATTTTTATTCAGTTGCAAGTAATCGTTTATTTAATGTCCTCCCGGAAGATATCAGATGTGCTCATATGTCCAATTGTTTCTTAAAGTGTGTAAAAAAATGGCTCCTCTCTCAAGACTGTTACAGTTTACACTCTTTTACTTCTAATATTTTGCTTTAATCCTTACTGTTTTATTTATACTTTGTTAAAAATATTGATACCATAATTTCTGCATCTATTATAATCTGTAAAATATTATTTTAATGTATTCAAAATTGCTGAAAACAATTCTATAATTTATTAAATACCCCGCCTCATTTTAATGTATTGTTCATTTTGAAGCGGCATTCAACCCTATTTAAACATTTTGTATAAAATATAGAATGTCACCAGATTTTTCTTATGTTACTTCGCTATTTTCATAAATTTTTACTTTGTTTTTCTGTTTTTATATACATTTTTTTATAAGTAATTTAAGAGAAATAAAATAATATTTATCTATCTATCTATCTATCTTTTCTTTAGTGTCATCTGCAGTTGAATCAGCATCTTCTCCAGCGGAAAACTCATCAGAAACAGGATGTGGAGCTTCGTTGACACCATGTTTAGCAGCAGCATCAGTAGAGTCACTTTTAGTTTGATCAAAACGTGAATCCACTCCAGTAACAACAGCATCAACAAAGGAGTTATCACCGTTCTTTTCACAAATTGGATTTTGTGTCAAAATCAAAAATTAAGTAATCTGACTTGGAATCGTCCTCTTCCTGAGTTTTACCCGGCTTCATAAGAAATGTATTTTCCATAAATATTACGTCGCGACTTTTATATATTTTTCGAGATCTTGGTTCATACAGACGGTATGCTTTTGCCTCACGCGAGTAACCAACCATAAAGCATTACATTCCCTTTTGATCAAATTTTGATTTGCCAGGTCGTTTGTCCAACATTATTGCTTTACAGCCAAATGTCTTGAAGTGAGAAACTGATGGCTTTTTCCCATACCTAGCTTCAAACGGCGTAAAGTTTTTTAGAATATTGGTTGGACTCCGGCAAATTTGAAGCAATTAATAAGCATCTAGCCATCTCCACTAACGTGCGGTTGGCTCGCTCAGCAACTCCATTTTGTTGAGGAGTGTATTCAGCGGTAAGCTGGCGTTTTATGCCACAATCTGAGAGATATGTATTAAAATCGCCACATCCACATCCGCGTTGACATCTGTGTTTCAACCTAAGCTTTAAATTGTTTAAATACACTAAGCACATCACTTTTTTGTTTGAGAAAGTAAACAAATATTATTCTTGTGAAATAGTCGATGAACAACACAAAATATCTCGCTCCACCATTTGAGCATATCCTCATCGGCCCACGTATGTCAGTGTGCACAAGTTGAAGAACACTTTTACTTTGTATTTCGGACGAACTCTTAGCATATATGTTTTGACAAATCTTTCCTTTCAGACAAATTTCCCAATCTGTATACGAGAACCGTCCGAGTGTCAGGCCGTAAACCATATTTGCATCTTTTAACAAGCGCAGACTTTTAGCATTTAGAGCTATACAGTGCCATGTCTAGTTTTGGCATTCCTACCAAACTCGTCAGATTGTGTAGGATGACGATGGAGAACTCTCGCTGCTCCGTCAAGGTCGGTACCGAACTCACCGAGACCTTCAATGTCAAAAAAGGTTTTAGACAAGGCGACGCACTGTCATGTGACTTCTTTAACATCATCCTCGAGAAGATCGTGCGTAACTCACAAGTCAACACCAGAGGCACGATCTTCCAGAAGTCAGTTCAATTGTTAGCTTACGCTGATGACATTGACCTGATTGGACGAACACAGCGAGCCGTCAATGAGGCGTTTGCTGGCATTGAAGCGGAAGCGGCTAAAATGGGTCTTGAGGTAAATGAGGGCAAAACGAAGTACATGCTGTCATCAAGCAAGGACACACAACATCGACGTCTCGGACGGAGCGTCACACTAGGCAGCAGAAACTTCGAGGTAGTTAAGGACTTCGTCTACCTCGGCTCCGCGGTAAACAGGGACAACAACATCAGTACCGAAATCAAACGCAGAATCACTCTTGCCAACCGCTGTTTCTTTGGGCTCAAGAGGCAATTGAGTAATAAAGCCCTCTCTCGAAGGACTAAACTAGCTTTATATAACAGCTTGATCATCCCCGTCCTACTATATGGCGCAGAATCTTGGACGTTAGCAAAGGCGGATGAGGAAGACCTTAGTCTTTTCGAGAGAAAAGTTTTGCGTGCTATTTTTGGTCCTGTTTGCGTTGATGGCATCTGGAGGAGAAGATTTAATGACGAACTCTATAGGCTGTACAGCTGTACAGCGATATGCGCCTGGTTAAGCGTCTACGGATACAACGCTTAAGATGGCTAGGCCATGTAGAGCGTATGGACACCACTGCTCCGGCCCGAAAAGTCTTTGAATCCGAGCCATTGGGACAACGCAACAGAGGACGGCCTAGACTGAAGTGGCGCACACAAGTGGAGAAGGACCTCAACCAACTTGGAGTGCGCAACTGGAGACAGCTGGCGAAAGATCGTGCTGGCTGGAGAGGCATGTTGGTTGAGGCCCAGGTCCACCCCGGACTGTAGCGCCACAAGAAGAAGAAGAAGAAGAAGACTTTTAGCATTTACATGGCCGAATCTATTATGCCAAAGAACACTTTGACTATATGAGTTGTTTATATTAAATAATTTTTCAGAATTGTTAACGAATAAATATAACCCGTTTCTTTTTCCACCCTGAATATTAGTTTGTTATCCTTATTATGAATTTTAATAGTTTAATTTTTCATTTGCAGAATAAAGTTACATGCGGCTTTGGATAATGAAAGAAAATTGCATTTCAAGTTGGAAACATATAGGATATTTTGCAAAACAATTTGATTGAACGGTGTAATTAATTTCACATCACCTATTCCGGTCGACCACAAATACTTTCCTCCAGCCAGTTCAATTTTCTCTGAGTGTTTTTTTGAAACTGTTGAACATCTAACGAGAACAGCACAAGTGCGATGTGGATCCGCTATCAAAAATCCATGTATTAGCATTCAATACTGTGTCACTAAGATAAATTGCACTAAGCATTGCAAATGTGTTTGTTGGTTTGTTCGACATTGTCGGTGTATACGTGGCTTTTCTAAACCTGCATGCACCTGATATGTGGCCTTTTCTCTTACACACATAGCATTTGCCCTTGAAACTTTTATTTGGCTGCGCTTGCGGTTTGTCAATTTTTTGTCTATGAAGAAATGCAGTTTTGTTGTGCCCTTTTGTATGTGAATTCTAGCAATTTCGTTTTTAAAGCACTTATTCCAGACAATTTGTCACGCGACTCAATGGCAATCACAAAACTTTCATATTGTTTTGGGAGACTAGAAAGCATTATTATGGAAACTAATTCCTCTTGTAAGTCTATTACTATTTCAGTTAATTTATCGACAATCTCACTGAAATTTCTTACGTGATCTTCCATCGGTGAATTTTCTAACATCTTTAGACCAAGCAGCTGCTTGAATAATGTGACCTCTCTTGCAGGGCCACTAGGACGGTGAATTGCCTCTAACTTCGTCCAAGCATCCTTTGCGGTCTTGCAGTGCTTTATGTGTATCAGTTGAGTAGGTTTTACACTTAAGATGATAGAAGCTAACGCGTTCTCGTCTTTCCCATCCCAGATTGGAATATCTTCCACTTTCACTGGTCGAGTATCATTAACGTACCTCCATAAGTCGCTGTGAATCAAAACGGATTTCATTTGAACCCTCCAGCCTTCGTAGTTATCATTATCCAACTTCTCTATCTGATAGAGTGAAGAACTCATCTTCGATATATGTGATACACAGGACTTTAAATAACTTTCAATTTAGTTTCTATTTCACTGTATTTTATTTTTGCCTGGGCCTATAACCATTTGTTGGGTGAATAAAATATTAGTTCAACAATTCTTAAACAAAATAAGTAATTCAGACGAAATAATAGTTTACAAAAAGAGAAAGAATAAATTGATGTTCGGTCGTATATATACTAGGATATATGAATTTAACGAAAGAGTATAATTCATATGTAATTAATATGTAACGCAAATATCTATTCAAAAGTTATGACATAAGGTTGCTATCTATTACATAATTCAACAATATTTTTTGTTTACCTTTACCTTTTAAAATTAAAAATGTCATAAGAACCAATTTTTTTTTACCTCGGGGTGTGAAAGGGTTAAAATTAATGGATTTTGATATAAATGTTGTGTGGCGACACCATTTGGCAACATCATGAGGGACATCGTGTGGAGACATCATATACTGCGGAATTTTTTTGCCTAGCATATCTCCAGCATGTTCGCAAGAGAACCACCAATGTCACAGCTGAGAGGAAGAAATTCAAAAAGTGAGAGAGAGAAAATACGTAACGACCAAGCTGGATGAAATTCTCCTGGAAAATTTATCAACTGAGTTTATGTTTAAATTAAACTAATTAAAAAGTGTAACACAATTACAAGAGAAAAAATATTAATTGTTAATATTAACCCCCAATTGTATACACTTTAATGTCTTAAATAAAAATGTGAATAAAGTTTTGCGCGAGTGTTCTGAAACGTGAAACGATTGTCAAACGGCGGAAGTTACCATCTTCCGGTAAAATATTTTTAAGTAAACTTTCCTCCAACGAATATATTCTTCAATTTTTAACTATATTTTCTTTCACATTTTTATTTTATTTTTTTCGATTATATTTGTAATTCTTTTTAATGCTTATATAGTCTATGGTATGCTCTGCAACATTTTGCCGAATAAAATGTTACCGAAAAATGTTTTACCGAATAAAATGTTATGTTATGTTTTTGTGATGTAAGAAAAGGAACATAATGAATTATTACCCGTGGATATTTGGAGTAGAAACCAGTTAAGCAAGTATTTCCTCACCGTGAATTTCGTTTGAAAATGTTTTTTATAACATTTTCCCTGCTAAAACAATTTATTCAAATACGTTTAACAGTTGATTTTCTTCTCGCTTGATCCAATTGAAAAAGGAAAGAAAAAGTTACTTTCGACCACAAAGTTATGGATATATGCATTAAAAATTACATTACTAAGATAGTACCTGTAGCAGTTTTAAGAATTATTAACTACCTTATTGCTACTTTTTTTTGAAATCTTAAACTAACCAAGTTGTATTTTTTGTTAAATTACCAAAGGTACTGATTTAAATTTTTTTTTTTAAATTTTACTATATGAATTCTTAAAACTAAGCTTTATTTTTTGAATGTGAAAATATAAAACAAATATAATAATCCGTTTGTTGAATTTTTGTTTTGGTTTTGTGATGTGATGCACGTTTTCACTTTTAGTGGATCAATCAATTTAACTCACTCTTAATCCGGTTTGGCAATGTCAAATTTAATTCACAATAATTCCAAAAATATATTTGTAATTGTAACTGAGCCCGAATGTTTAGCTGTGACATTTCATACTGGCGGCAAACCACATTTTAATCGTTGGTGTTTCCCGGGTTGTGTTTAATTTGTTCGTAGTATTTAAAAAAGTTTCCTAAAATGGGTGAATGTAATATTTACATTAATTAAAATAGGACACATTAATTCAAGTTTATTTCTCACAGCCATGCCAGAAGATATGTGGACACCGTATAAGCATTTATATCGAGTTATTGAAAACTCAATCGCAAACCCAAGCAAACTAATTATACCAGAATTGGAATCAGTGCTAAGAAAACACAAACAAAATTTTACAAGTATCTTGCGGAACCCAGTAAGGAAACAGAAAATTGTATATTTCAGAAAATTAAAATTATGATGTTCGTCTTTTTAGCCGAAAAATGAAAACAATCGCTCTCAGCTTAGGCAGGGCATTACCGATGGTGTAAATATCCCAGGACATGGTCAAATGTTGCTTTCTAAAGATTTGGTGGATGAGAGCATTATAATTTCAGATATGTTCAATTTGGATGAATTTATTGCCTTGGAGCTGTTATGCACTGCTCAGCGTCAAATGCCGCAGCATCCAGGTCTTCCTCGCGGTTTGGTAGCTATTTTGCTTTACTATGATGGCCGAAAAGCAATAGCCTGTTCCTTGAGGGATCTCTTTCAAGCCACTAGTGGTGTTTCTTGGTGTACTGATGCGCCAAACGAGGTGAAATTTCTTTTTTATTTTATAAAGATAAATATAATCTTCTATACATCTTATAGGTAACTTTTATGATAACTTCGTTTTCTCAAAATCTAGTCGAAGAGTCGAGCGTACTTAGTCGTATTATGGAACTTCTCGAACAACTGGATATTTCCTCCGAGGTAGTGAAAACAAATTATTTTTTTTTTCTAATCGTACATTTTTATATAACTTTTCAGTTAAATATTTTAACAAAAAATCGTGCACTTGGTCCACCGAAGCACCGTCGTCAAGTCCTCGATTTATTTGAAGATATTCGACTTGCTCTAGCGACGGCGTTATTTAATTGGTCTGCGCAATGTGGTTTACCCAAAAATATTTCTTCAAAATTAATAGAATATCTTTCAAAATATAAACCAACCGAATCTACCGGTGGTATGGATAATGTCACCACGACATTGTTAATGGCCTTGCTTTATTCTTTTGACACAAGTGTTTTGCAAAGGCAAGAGGACAATGAGAGGAGTGTGCAGAATTTACCAATTATTAATGAAAATGGTTATGCACAGCACATACTTGATGACTTGCAATCTGACAGAAATTGGGAGTGGGAAGGCCGACTGAAATCTATAGTAACCTTTGCGTTTGGCTTATCAATGGCTAGCCTAAGACATGCTCCACAAAATCTGCAAGCATCGTCTGCTAGAGTCATTGATCGTGATGAACAGCTTGTAGATGAAGCTATTTCCTTAAAAGTTTTTGATTTCATACACTATTATCTCCTGGATAGGGAAATACTTTTCAAGTAAGTACTTACAACTCTTACAAGAGCGTTGATAAAAACGTATATTTCTTTTCAGAACGGAATTCTTCTACCGTAGAGTACATTCCTTGTTTACAGATTTTATAGACTTTATGCACTCGAAGGTCTGTACCAATCATATCACTTTTTCTTTGCAATTATTTTCCACGTTACTTTACAGGTTACAGAGTTAAGGGGTCGGGCAGATGAGACAGCACGAACTGTTCAAGGATTTGCAAAAGAAGGCTTAGATCCTCCAACAAATTTAGATCACAATTTTGAACTACTAATGCTTTCGATTGGGAAATTTTATAATGGAAATAAGGCTGGGCTCTCGTTAAGCGTGGAATATTGGGGACCAATGGATATTCCCGCTAATTACGCTAAGACGACGTCGCGTTCTGTTTCATTATTCAAATTCATACGTTTAGCTGGTGAACTTTTACCACCAATACTTTTTGTACCATACCTAAAAATGTTAGCTGGTCTCTCAAGTTGTGCACAGTCAGCCCGTAACACGTTTAATTTACTAAAACAAGGATCCGGTCTATCTGGAAGTGCTACTTTATCATGGGAACATTTCTTTAGTTCACTGGCGCGATATTATTCGTAAGTAAAACAATCTCATTTTTTAAAATTATTTCTTATCATACAAACGAGTAGAAACTTGCGACAGGAGCAATGTCCTGGTAGTGAGACAATATATAGGAATCGTGTCTTGAATAGAAGCATAAACCCACAAGAAATAGAGGGATTACATGCCGTACTTGGTGTTATACGATCAGTTGCAACATATGATGAGATGGCGAGAGTAGCACTTTGTGAACACCCAAATTGGGCTCCTTTGTACGTGCTGTTAGGTAATATATATAAAAATAAATAAATATATGTCAAACTGAAATATTATTTTAGGACTGTTGAGCTGTTCTGTTCCCATCAATTTAAAAGCAGATGTTCTTTTAACGTTGAGTGCTTTAGGGAAATCAAAAGATACAGCCGTTCAGCTGTGGAATAATCTTGAAGCTTCTCAGATCATTGTTACAATACCTACTACGAACACATATGGTAAGATCATTTAAATTTATGTGTGGTAAACACGTTTCCTTTATGAGGTTGTTTAGTTCTATGCGGATTGGAAGTTGAAATTGAACAAAATGAATCGCGGAACGAAACATATCCTTTATCACAAGCGGCCTTAAAGCTTCTTTACACCCTTTCGTCAACTGCGGTTCCCAGAAATCTTGGAGGTGGTCCTAGAAAACCAGGCTTGGATCCGTACTTAACATTTGTGATTGATACAATTTTGCTAAAATTTTATAACAGGTAAATATAATAAAGCTTTATCTTGCATTGCGTAGAACGTTGAACATTGACATCGACTTTCAGAAATTATAAAAATCCTGCAGAAAAATGGGAAGTTGGGGAAAAATGTCTTCGTTTAATTCACTACTTTTTAAAAACCTACCAGATAAGTCCAGCAGACTTCGCTGACAACAAAGAAGAAAATGCACCACCTGGATATCATATAATGCTTCAATTACATACGAAATCCGATACACTTCGCCTTTTGCTCCACATTATAGACGAGGCACGAAATAGTCTGGACCAATATCATCCATTTCCTGGAAAATCGAAACTGGAAGAGTGCGCTCTTCACTGTTTGAATATATTGGAGCTCGGGCTGTCAAATCAAGATTTATACTTTGATGCTCATTCGGTGGCTAACTGTTCAACATTGCTGTCCGGCTTGAACAAAATAATGTTGGATGTCAATCCAAGAAGTGGAAAGCCAGATCATGTATTAAATACGACAAAATTTGTAACATACAATAGTTGGCTTCCTCGGCATGCTTTAGTCAGCATTAAAATACTGAATATTGTTTCCCGCCTTCCGAATGTTAGTTCCCAAATCTTAGGAATGTTTACACAAAATGAGCGAATTCAAACGGAAATTCGACATGGATTCGTTGAGAGCCTTGAAGGGGAAATACCAACATGTCTAACTGATGATACGGATGAAGATGGAAGAAGCGAAGGAAAAATAGAGCTGGAAATGAAGGTTACACAGAAACAAAAAAAGACTAGTATTATGTCACTAATATCTTTATACTTATACTACGCAGGAAGCTATAATTTGTTTACTACAAGATTGCTTGCCACAACCTGCACCTAACGTAGCACACTTTTTATTAGGATTTGATATAACAAAAGATATTCGAGCAACGCTTTTGCAAAAACCAGGCGTCTTGGATTTTCCAACCACATGCACAAAATCTCTAGTGTTTCTTTTAGATAATCACTTAGAGGTAGGAATTAAGAAATTATTTCATCAGACTTGATTTTTACTGAAGGATTTTATCATTTCAGACACTAAAGCTAGGTGTCGAATGTGACGCTTCATATGAAACAATAATTGAGAAGGCATATAGTCTTTTATATTCATTATGTTTAAATCATCGAACATCTGATGCTGTTCTTCGATTTTTACGGACATGCAACGACTTTTTATGCAGGCATATTTCTGCTCTACCTTTTAGGAAGTATGATCGGTCGCAGGTGCTTAATCAAATGAGTTATTTGCTTAAGTGTACAGCTATTGAACTTAAAATTACTGCTGCGAACAGTCAAATAACTAGGTTCCAACATCTCTGCGAAATTCTTTTGGGTAATATGTTTAATACCGTTCTAATAACATTGTTTGACATTTTATTACATTCAGGTGCATCGGGAAGCACTACTCAGGAAAATATTCCCCTCGAGCTGAGCCATTATTATTCAAATCCCCTGAATGAAGTAAAAACTTCATCTGACAAAAGTGTGAAGCTATTGATTTGTTATCTGCTGGACTGCTTAGAGTTTGAAGCAAAATCAGTCACTCATCCGAAATGGGATTTTTTCGATAATAATCTTACTTCCCAAATATTGCAGGAATGTGAAATAAAATCGGAGACCGGCCCTAAGTTAATAAATATAAAAAAGCTTCATGATATATTAAATGACGAGTTGCATACTGTCCAGAACACAATTGCATCAGGTCAGAGACAGTTAATACTTAAAGAGATCGAGTCAGTACTCTCATTTGCACTAGAAGTAAATGAACAAAAGAACAAAAGTTTTGCATCTGTTAAATTTATGGAAGCCTGGGGTCAGGTAAGAAAACATGGGCAAAAGACTTTCCATTTTTAACTCAAGTAACATTTCCTCAGGTTACTGAAATACTTTTTAGTTGCGCGCCATTACCAGCATTACCAGTTGAAATGAAACAAGAACTCATAATTGAGATACTTCAGTCCATTCTAAGTAAAGTTGTTCCGGTTCAAGTACTAATGGAGCTTGCAAATATATCATCTGGCACTGTTCTTTTGCTATTGGTTAATTTGCGATATTGTTACGTCCAAAAATCCTTGATTCCAAAGGAGACTAGTAAGTGTTCAGTAAAAGGAAATTAGTTTAACTTTTCTTTAAATATTTCACGGCAAATTGAGAAAAGCGTATATAATATTTTCTTAGAATTAATTATTAAATAAATGTTTATTTTTGTAGGTCAGACCGATAACCGACACTTATCGACCATTAGTGGAAATGGAAAAACGACTACATTCTCCAAATCAAATACCCTTAGTCTGAAATATATATTGCGAAACATTGTTGAATGGATTATTGTAAGCGGTGTTGCATCTCAAAAATTAAGAATCAACTTGTATGCGTCACTTCTAAATTTCATGCACATTGTAAAAAGCAATTCTGCGGACATAAGGGCAGTCGAAGCCGAAGATGAGCAGTAATTGACTATCCACTAAATGTATACCATATTTCTGATTATATCAATTTGTTTTTATTTCAGCTTCATTTCTCGACTTGATCGTTCAATGTTCACTGCAGAAGAGGGTGGCTACCACAGTGAATCTAATCAAATTCAAATGACCATAGAAGTATTTACATCATTCGGTGATAAATTGATCAATATTTTATGTCATGATTGCATTGGGGGACACGATATATGCAAAATGTCTGCATTATCGTGTATTGACAGCCTGTTGGATTTGGATTCGCTAACGAGTTTTATTAACTTTATAGCTAAGCGGGGATATCTGTCCCATCTTATTGATAGCCTATTAAAATCAGATGAAAATCTATGCCGCGTCTTAAAAAATACACCAGAAAATATGCGAGCGTTATATGTATACGAATCTAAAATGGCTATGTTATCACGTGTAGCAGGATCTCACATAGGGGCGGAACTCTTATTGGAAGATAAAATTTTGGGCATTCTCTCAAGTATGAAAGTTTTTGACATGCATCCTGATTTTCAAATCAACACATACACGCGGGATAAAAATGGGGACTCATTTGTTCCACCCATTGAAGCAAGATATCAACAAATATTATTTCCCGCATTAAATTTATGCGATGCCATAATCTCAACATTGGGACCTGAGAATCACTCTGCTATTTCTCAGATAATGCACTTCTTGTTATCTCATAGCGACATGATTGAAATTATACTTCGTGCTGGTACACCGTTTTTGGATCTAGGGCTTCTTCAGGAACTGTCTTCCATAACAGGCTTAATAGCTAGAACTACAAATCAGGTAACAAAATTTATATTTTATTTGTGTGTTAAATTAAATTTAACATTTTACAGGAAATTTGTTCAATGGCAGATCCGAGTTTTAATCAAGAATTGGGTGTGCATCTATACCGAATGCAACGCTTAATGCTTTCTCTCTTTCCTCGTTTTATTATCAGTGAAGCAACTTTAAAAGAAATGTTAAAACCGGAAAACATGATGTACGTTCCCACAGATAAAAATAAGGCTTTGCAAGTAAAATACTTCTTGGAAACTGCATCGAACTTAGCACTTTATTGTCGTAATGCAATTGCAAATCATTCAGCGGATCACCGTGCTGCGGGCATACTTTTCTCACCCAGTATTACGGATTCGATACAAAGGTAGGTTAATGGAAAATTAATTTATGTGTTGTAAGATACGAATTTTTACAGAAATGAAAATCGAACTGGGTCCCTTGAAATTTCCCCAAGCCTCGGAATAGTCCTTAATCAGTTGAAAAGTTCAGTAGAATATTATAACAGGCAAAAGTCAATTTACGATAATCTGTACAGACAGCGTGCCTCTCTTTCTAACATAAGCCTTGACTCTTCTGGTAAAATAAAATAAATATAATAGCTTATGCAATACTAAATTTGGTATAATTGCAGCACGCACAAATTACGGAGAGCTTTCAGAACGCCTATCGGAAAAACAATACGAATTGAGCCACTGTGCCTTTATTAGCGAACAGTGCTTATATCTTTTGTGGACGCATCTTGATTTTTATATGCGACGTACAATTCCAGCGAACACTCTCCAGTTTAACAGGTCCATGCCCTTATCATCGGATAGTAAGTTATTATACATCGAGTTTGAAGAGATTTTATTTTTTGCATTTTTATTTAAGTTTTTGTTGCATCATCTACAGAAGCAAGTTGGCGTGTTTCTTCCGAGGATATTAGTTTTCTTAAGAAGAATTTAATTTCAACATTCAACGAAACCTTTAGTAAACAATTAATATCGACAGCCCAAAGTCAGGCGGTGGCGGACAAGGGATTTACTGAAGCATTGCTTAGACGGATTAAATGTTTGATACAATTTGTACCCGTAAATTAAATAATTTTTGTAAAACAAAACGTATTGTTTGTTGTAATTCATTTTTTAATAAAAAAATGTAATTAAATTTTTGATATTCGGTATCGCAACTTTATTTGTTTGGTTCTTAGGGTACTAAAATCCACTAGGAACCCGCTGACACGTCATATAGGGGGCGCTACTAACAAACAATTCGTATTAGGTCCGTTCCATTTGCTCTTTCGTACCAAATGCCTACGAAATTCGCCAAAAACTACCAAAAGGCGTTCCACTTGCTGATTTTTTCGTAGAAGAGAGAGGTCATGAGAGTAAAATATTTCCCCTCCCTACGAATTTCTGCCGAAGAAAAGTCTGTGGGCAGCAGAAGACTGTCAAAGTAAAAATAATAAAATCTCTGACATTTCATATATCTGATAGTAGTTTACATTTAATTCTGGGAATTTTTACGAAAAGCCGTTCACAAGTTACCGCAGAGTAACTTTCTCCAAGAGAGATTTTTACCTAAACTACTCAACTAAGAATTTCTGTGCACAAATGAATTGGAGCAGGCCTATTATTTTTAGGAAGTATAAATATTCAAATGATACCTGTCAAATTTCCATGACAATTTGATTATAAGGTTACAAATTATGTACAAATAACGCTTCTTATGGCGCTATAGTCCGGGGTCGACCTGGGCCTCAACCAACATGCCTCTCCAGCCAGCACGATCTTTCGCTAGCTGCCTCCAGTTGCGCACTCCAAGTTGGTTGAGGTCCTTCTCCACTTGTGTGCGCCACCTTATCCTAGGTCGTCCTCTGCGTTTACCAGGCGCATGTCGATATACAACCCATTGAGTTCGTCGTTAAATCTTTTCCTCTAGATGCCATTAACGCAAACAGGACCAAAAATTGCTCGCAAAACTTTTCTCTCGAAAATACTAAGGACTTCCTCATCCGCTTTCAGAAACGTCCTGGCTTCCGCGCCATAAAGTAGGACTGGGATGATTAAGTCCTTCAAGAGAGGGCTTTATTACCCAATTGCCTCTTGAGCCCAAAAAACAGCGATTGGCAAGAGTGATTCTGCGATTGATTTTGGTACTGGTGTTGCTGTCCCTATTTACCACGGAGTGGAGGTAGACGAAATCCTTGACTACCTCCAAGTTTCTGCTGCCTAGTGTGACGCTCTATGCGAGACGTCGATATTGTATGTCCTTTCTTGATGACAGCATGTACTTTGTTTTGCCCTCATTAACCACCAGATCCATTTTAGCCGCTTTCACTTCAATGTCAGCAAACGTCCTTTACTACCTCGAAGTTTCTGCTGCCTAGTGTGACGCTCTATGCGAGACGTCGATGTTGTATGTCCTTTCTTGATGACAGCATGTACTTTGTTTTGCCCTCATTAACCACCAGACCCTTTTTAGCAGCTTTCACTTCAATGTCAGCAAACGCCTCATTGACGGCTGGGTGTGTTCGTCCAATCATGTCAATGTCATCAGCGTAAGCTAGCAATTGAAGTGACTTTTGGAAGATCGTGCCTCTGGTTTTGACTTTTACCTTTCGATAAAACTTTCGGACTTTATTCCTGCCATAACACCTTTCCATTTCCTCGACGGCGCGCTTCTTATGCTCCCTCTTTCTTCTTCTGAGAAGCGGGTGCACTTCCCTTCTTCTCTGTTCGTAGAGCTCACAAACCGCCCTTGTTGTTCGATGCAGCGTTGCCTTATAGGCGTCTTGTTTGCATTCGTTGTCAAACCATGGGTTCCTTCTGGGTGGTGACGTGAAACCCAGCACATCAGTGGCAGCTTCTATGATGGCTTCTTGACAACGTTTTCAGTCTTCTTCTATGGTAAGTGCAGGCAGCGTTGAACTCTGACTGAGTTTTTTTTGTTTTGTTTCTTTTACTATATACCAAATAAAACGCCAATTATTAATGGTAAAGTAAAAACATTTTATTCAAAGTATTGGCCATTCTATTCTACACATTTTGACCACCTTTCTGGCACTTTGTGAATACCAAGCCAATATAATTGTTCGTCTTTTAAAGTAAACCAATCAGACACTCAATTTTCGACCTCCTCGTAGGAATCAAAGTGCTGCTCAGCCAATGCGTGTCCCATCGATGAAAACAAATGGTAGTCGGAAGGAGCCAAGTCTGGTGAATTCGGCGGGTGGGGTAGCTGCTCTCAGTCAAGTGTTATGATTGTATCCTGAACCGGTTTTGCTTTGTGTGCAGGTCATGGAGCAAAATTACCTTGCCGTGTCTTCTGGCCCATTCTGGTCGTTTCTCGATCAATGCATGGTTCAAATTGATCATTTGTTGTCGGTAGCGATCAGTATTAACGGTTTCACCAGGTTTTAGGAGCTCATGGTACAGCACACCTTTCTGGTCCCAACGAACACACAGTATTGTCTTCTTGCCAAATCGATCTGGTTTTGCAGTCGATGTTGATGGTTGTCCTAGATTCCGTTTAGGATTCTTAAAATAAATCCATTTTTCATCGCCAGTAACAATCCGATGCAAAACCGATTTTCTTTCGTGTCTTTGAAGCAAAATTTCACAAGTGTTTTTTCGGTTTTCCATCTGTCTTTCATTCAATTCATGTGGCACCCATTTTCCACTCTTTTTGAGCTTTCCCATAGCTTTTAAACGGTCAGAAATTGTTTGTTGTGCAACATTTAACATTGCTGCCATTTGCTTTTGACTCAAAGTGTCATCTCCATCCAATACCGTTTGCAATTCGGCGTCTTCAAACTTTTTTGGTGGTCTTTCACGTTTTTCATTTCTCACATCAAAATCATTATTTCTGAACCGTTGAAACCATCTTTTGCATGTTGCTTCTGATGGAGCATGATCACCATATGCCTCGACAAGCATTCGATGCGACTCTGCAGCACTTTTCTTCAACTGAAAACAAAAAATTAATGCTTTCCGCAAATCATCACTTTCTGGTACAAAATTCGACATTTTTAACACGATGAAAAAATATGATGTTGTCTGTTCATTGATGTATACTAAATATTTTTCACAGATGTCATAGCAAACAAAAAAAAAATAAGGGCTCGTTCACAACAAATGTTCCCTACCGAGACATTTGTATTTTGACGCTCACTTCATGTATAAAATGCCTTAAAACTACGTAAGCCTATATGAGTTGGCTCTAATGACTCAACTTTCCCGATTTTGCCTTACGAAGCTAGCGACATCGAAAGCTGGGTCTGGTGCAACCACTAGTAAAAATATCGTACTTTAGCAGAAACTGATCGATCTTCTATCGCGGGCATAAATCGCCCCACTGAACCGTAGGAGATCCTCGTGGCTTCGAGCGACGTCCGGCTCGTATTGGAGTTGCCTTTCTACTGTTCGGGGTGCGACGTGGAAGATGAGAGGGCAGCCTTCCCTATCTTGTATAAGGCCTTTCGTTAAGACGTACGATCAGACTGTTGGTTGAAGCCATGGCTCGAGCAATGTGACTCCGAATCAACTTAATAATAGAATTATATATCTTTATAAAAAAATAGTTTCACATATCGGAATGGGCTGTACCACAACTATTTTTCAATGCACCGGGTAATATGCCTTGCTCAGCGCATTGTTGAACAGAGTTGTGTATACGTCCACCGCCTCAGAGGGTAGATGGCGAACAATATTTGGCTATTCCCACTGACTTCTTCTTCTTCAGTGAGTTGAGGATACCTTGGAGTTCATCTTTTGAAATATTGATGGAGTTGTTTCCATCATCGGCGACGACATTATTTGCCGGAAGATCGTCACTGAACCTGGTGAAACCAGGGTTCTCGGATCGCCATTGACTTATTTCATTTATCAAGGCTATTTTTTCCAGGTCGTGATCCGGACTACGTGTCTCGTTGACCGTATACACTCTCTGGAAAACAGCACCAATTGTTCTCACCTTCTCTTGCCGAGCTTCAACTACAAAATAGTCGCCGTCAAGCACTGTCTTATATGGATCGATTCTAACTGTCCTCAGCCGGTTCGTGTTGTCTGTTGTTCTGTCAAGTCGAATACTCTGAATGTCATTGTGGTCTTTCCTCCGGAAGATTTTGTTTACTTGATGGAACATGCTCGGGTTGTTGGAAATTACAGCCCGAATCTTATTCCCCCAAAGGAAAGTTTACAGCTAGGCTGTAATTATACCGGATTAATTGTTGGAGTACTTTTATCTGAGACTTCAGAGAGCGAATTTCTGCACTCCGTGGATCTGTAAATCGTCTATACAAGAATTTAAGTCTTGACAGGAGACCACTTTTTTGCACGTAAAGTGCATCGATAATAGCATTCCGATTAATGTCGCCATAATCGGTTTGTGCTACCTTAGGTATTGTCTTGATCGCGCTGGCTAAGACGGTAGTCTGCCAATGGCATTGTAGATCTGATGATCTTCCTCTAATAAGACGTGACAACGTACTCAGGTCTAGCTCTGGCCTTTTGGGCCAATTTGGCTTGTATTTAAAAACAGTCTACTGATGCGTTTGATATAAAATCTGTCTTTTTCTTCTGTTTATGTGCTTCTGCAATTGTGTGCGATAATTCATTTCAGGCCGAGTATTAATGCGTTGTCGCAATGATACGGATTCAAGAGTAAAAGCAGTATTGTCCATGTACTACATGACTTAGCCATGTTGAGTCTTTTCCTCAAAATACCATCAACGCAAACAGAACCCAAAAAAACAGGACTTTTTTTTTCAGACTTCAACCTTTATTGATCAGGGGATCGCCGGGTTCCTTTATGAATGTTGGGGAATAGGAGCCGCATGTTAGCCACAGAGAGATTCCGCCCCGAGGTTAAGTTCAACAGTGAAATTAGGGTTGGCGCTTAAGAGTTTTTGCCTAAGTCTGCCTCGAATAAGAAATTTGCGTTCGAATCAGCGATGCATTCTCTTGCTGTAGCATTCGCTGAAGTAGAAATGGTAGTTTCTTATAATATATGTTTACATTTGCGTCTGTCATGACTGTTTTTCTGGTATTACTTTAAACATTTCTATTATTATTTGAACTTAACAATTACAGCTGTAATTGGAGTGTATTTAAACAATGTTATTGTAGGGTTATTGTTTCGGATATTCTGTCTAAAATAGTTAAGTCAAGAACCGTAAAACAGAGAAGACAATTAACTTTTAGAACGCAATGTTGAAAATTAAAACATGCGTTCATTAAATAACAAATGAAATGGAAATGTTACTTGAGTAGAATTCTTACCGTTATAGTTTTTTTTGTTGATTTTTGTAATAATTTAAAAAAGTAAGTGTGAGGAGTTTGTGCAATAATACAGGGAATCACAATGTTGAATTGAATCTCACTTCTTGTCCGTTTTAAGAACCTGTGTTCGGCACTGATAGGATAAATTCCCTTAGAACTGATTTGATAACTTCAGAAAAGTAGATTTAGAGCTATTAAAAGTGTTAAAAAAAAAATAATTAGAGTTAGAGATTTCGGTCTTAAGGCGAGCTCGACTTGGAGGGAGTCGACTGTATTTGTATCTTATTTTCTTTGTTATGTAACTTTATGATATCTTGGCTGTTTCAATAAGTGTGTTTTTTTTTGATGTGTCTCACACTGAGCATAGTTTTATTCTTAAAGCCATTAATTGGAAAGGCTAGCACTCCGAGTTGCCCTTGAAGATTACCGTTTATTTGGTTGGTGATTTCAAATATTTGGTTTAGAAAATTTTTGTTGAAAAATTTTGTTGAAATTTTCGTTCAGGAGGACGTGGTACCATGTACGGTGGTTGTTGCTTGAATAAAAGCGTTGTAGATACAAATTATTGGAGTACTATTTTTTTCGTGGATGTATTGGTACAATTAAGTTTGCCAAAGTATTATTTTGTTTTTATTTGCTACTGGCATACTAATATCGAAACTGCTGGTTTTCTATTGATAGATTGAATTATCCTGTCTATAGTTCGCTCTGATTGAATTGTTGCATTTAGAGAAGCGAATCTTGATCTCTTTGTTGTAAGCTTACGCACTTCGAAATACAATTTTAGTTTAGTGATGTACTGTGTGATGTTTTCAGTACAGCATCGGCATTGCCGACAGTAACGTTACGAATGACGTAAAGGAACCCCAAATATTTCGGTGTTCCTTTATTCTCCACGCTTCTGCCTAGTATTTCAGAAGAGATATGCCCAATGTTCTGCAGCAATAGCGTCATTAGTTGTTCTATTGAGTTGTTCATTGGTTTTCATTTATATATGATACATGACTGAATGCCTTGCGATACATCAGAAATTAATGCTTCTAGTTTAGTCAGTTTTTCGAGCGCGACATTCCGCCGGTGCAGGTATGTAAGGAGCTCGAAAAATGTAGAGGTCCGATCAGCATTCCTGATAGCTGAATGCAAAGTAAGGTCAATCATTTTGATTGTATGAAAGATAAATTTAAAAGGAATTGAATAACAAATGTGTTAATCTTTTAATTATGATCTTTGATGAATTATGTTTTGTTGTAATAAAGGTATTCTCAAAATGGATTTGAGAACTTTTCTTAATTAAATTTGTATACTTTGCAGAAGTATATTTTTTCATGCTGAAATTGATAAATTTACTGAATAAATAGACAGTAACAGTTTAATGAAATTCAAAATTGTCAACTTCGACTTGGATAATCCTTGACTTATTAAATAATTTTCGTTCTATTTGCTTCTAGATTTTGCTGGCATTACTTAATTTATTTTATATATTTTACAACTGTCTCATTTCTAAGTTCTTTAATCTTTTGTTTAGTTTCATTTCATTATTTACAAGCCTTATAAACGATTTGCGTCTCAATTATTTATTTGCGATAACATTCAAATGTGATAGTGTGATTCCTTTATATTTGACTAGAAAATCAAAAGTAACTATTGTGACAATCCTCCAGCACTTTAAAGTGAATAAATAATTTGTGCCTTGAACCATAGTTTGTTTTCGTGATACTGGAGACTTTGCAAAACGCCATGAAAGTGGTTATTAAACAATCGTAGCATCGTAGAGGTGGTTAGGAAAGTAAATTCACATGAAATCGAGTTTATTTCAAAGATAATCTTCTGAACATTTCACTGGTCCGAACGTTAACAAACGTTTTTTTCAATAAATCAACTGCCGCCCGGGTTGTGTGACATTTTGCGCCGTATAGTCAAAGCCACCGATTCTACACATCATTGATGCTCAACTGGCGAATGAAAAGGTATTGATGGCTCTATAGCGCTCACCATTAAATTTCGCGGTGACCATTGTTGATTGTCAGTTATTAATTTACTGATTTTTTAAAGTGCTGATGATTTTTTAAAGTTCTTGCCCTCTGCAATATATCTGAAAAACCAAAAATATGCGCAGAAACGGAATTTTCGCCATCAATGCAAAATAATTGAAACACCAGGTAAACTCTTCAAAGGAATCATATTTGAAATTGATATGTTAATTGAAATATTCTAGAATAAAAACAAAAATAATGCTTTGTAAATTCGACATTTACTCTATGGCTTTATTCGGACATGTAGGTAAAAAAGCTTGTTAGAGGAAATTTCTAATTATTTCCGCAGCATGATTCCAACGACGTTTTCCGGTTATATACAAATTTTTTTTTAATGTGTATTCCATCAAATACGCTGTTCACTAAATAGGATTTTACAATTGTTTTATGAAAACAAACAGCGTGGTCTCTGAGCATGGCACAGGGTGGTTAATGAGTTCAAAAAACAAAGAGCTCTCACGTGCTGCTTGCAATCAGCACATCAAACACGTGTTTCATTATGACAAAGAATATCTTACTTCTGAATTCAAAATTCAATCCAATATTTTTTGATTTCTCGTAGACATCTATAAACGGATTATTTGATGGAATCATTTGAATAAGGTTGTATTATATTCTTAACAGGTTTGTGACGCATTATTTTATTTATATGTGAAGTTTTATCAGATATTATCATCAACAGTGTATTATTTGATGCATAAATGTAAATTTAAATGCGATTTTGATTCCCTTCAGTTACAAATTTTGTTTATTGTTTTTTTTTTTTTTGACTGCGTTAAGAAACATTTAAGACATTTTCCAAATAATTAAAATAGCTTCATATTTCTCAGGAAGTTAAAAAGGCAAACACTACATACATTACATTAAACTTTGAATGAGAAAGAAGAAATTTATCAGACGCAAGTGTTTATAAAAAAACATATCTTAAATTGACTGTCGGAAAAAAATGAAATAGTGATTTACAAGTTTTATAGCTAATTTCATAAAAATGTAAGAATTAAATATTACATCTTTTACTATTAAGTCTCTGAAAATTATATATATTATTATTATTATTATAAATTATATATAACGCATAACTATCGTTTGCCATGTATCATATGTATGAAGGTGGTAGACGCTGGAGATATGAATATTTCTCATTACAGTGTTTCTATCCATGATTTCCGAATGAAACTGTTTTAAGTGAAGACGGGGAAAATCACATGTGTTTATGTTTAAAGATTTACAAAATAAAAAGAAAAATAAAATCATATGTTCAAACATTCGTTCTTTCTCAAATACGCTGGAGCAGTCTTCTATTTTTGAAATATTAACATTATTTTATGTTTCACACATTTATTTATTTATTTTGAAGTATTATTATTAGTTAATAAAATACATGCTGCTGGACAAACTGAAATGAAGAATCAAGACATAATAAGCCTAGACATTTATATCATCGCTTGAAATATTTAGTACAACAATAAAAAAATTCCATGTAATCCCATGATTCTTTTGATAAGAACTCAATTCAGATAAAACCAATGAGTTGAAAATATCAATGCTTTGAATCGAAGAAGTCAGCAATAATGTAAAAGAAACTTAAAAAAAAATTATAAAAATATAAGATGTAAAATTAAATGTGTATTCACTTTTAATAAACGAATGTTGTATGTTGTAAAATTGAAAATATTTTAATTCACGCAGTTAAGTTCTTTTTCTTCCTTAAAAGAGTCAACTCATCCCAGAGCAATTCGCATTTCGTGAACGGCATAATACTTTTAATCCAGTTTTAAGAATATGGAATAAAAATGTATTGTTTAAAGTCGTATTTCAAGCTATAATTAGCTATGGCTCTTTAGTGTTGGGAAACTGCGCAATAACACACATCAAGAAGCTTGAGATGGCACAGAACGAAATTCTCAAAATTATACTGAATCTTCCTTGGGATTTTTCGATTCTTGTTTACACTAGCAATCTGGTACATTTCAAGCTGCCAGAAGAATTGGAATTCTTAGTGAGAATTTATTAAATTGTCATGGAGTTGAAAATTCACTAGTTACTGAGCTTACACCACTTTAATTGTTTTGTATTTATTTCTTAACGTTCAATGAAACCTATTTGTCGTTGTATTGTTATACATCAAAATGTCATTCTTATTTAGTAACTTATTTGTCTATGTTTTTATGTATATAGGCTTGACCTACTTATATATTTATATATTTATCTACCTGTTTCCTGTTTATTTATTCATTTATTTATTTTTTTGTTTATTAGTATATTTAGTTATATTTTTGGTTATATATTTATTAATTTGCTCATTATTATTTATAACTGATTATTAATCTGTTATTTCTTTCACATAATCTTACGTTGATTTTTTGTTTTTAATATTTATTACTAATTTCTCTTATATATTACTTACACGATCTATGATCGGTATCTATCTATCTATCTATATTTTTTTTATTTACTATCATTATTTACATTTGGGTCTGTATTATAAACAAAAATTTTAATTGTTGATTATAAAAATTTATAGTGGATGGCTTAACACCCCAAAAGAGGAGCAGCTCCTTGAACTACTCGTGGCAGCTAATGTTCTTTCACACTTATTTTTTGTTTGTTATCCCAAGAGTTCTTTGTTTGTCGCACCTGCCCTCAGCCTAAGGATACTTAATTTTAAATGTTTCAGCGAGACAAGACAATACCAATGTTTTTATTCTTTTGCGCACTAACAAACTGGGACTCTTTTACGTTTGATAATCGATTGCAGAGCATTACGGAACAGAATGATTATGTGAATATTGAACAGCTCTAAAATTAATTTAATCCTTATTTTATTTATTTTGGTTTAAATTTTAAAAGTTATATTTCTTTTACATTTAACATTTAACCCAAAAAAAATATATATAAAAGAACTCTCTATAATCACCTAAAAATTCGAATAACAGAAGAAGGTTAACTTCTACGGACAGGTATGGGCATAAAATCAACTATAAAAATTTTACTCCGACTCAAAAGTAATGACCTCAAGGGAAATTTAAAGGACTCAAGGAGTGGCAAAATAACAAAAACCTTCATATTTAAATTTTTTTAAACCAAATTTGTAACCTTGAGAATACATCGTAAAGTATTAACAATCGTTATGACAAAGGCAGGTTTTATTGGCGTTGCCTGAAATATTCATGTGGGCTACATTTACATGCTTGTATGTTTGAATTTGTGTACACTTAGGAGTGTTATTCCCTGGTGTTCTTTTATCTTTTCCGCGTCTATCCAATAAACATTCCTTTTCGACAGTTATTGCTGTTTAATATCCTTCAAAATGAAGGTCGGAAGAATTTCAAAGCGTGTGAAACAATATGTAAAAGTGTTTGTAAAACATGTAACAAACATGTGCCCTTATTATAAAGCAGAATGAATGAATATGTGGGATGTGCATAAGGAACAAATGTATAACTATACCATATATAAATTACACAAATGCATATAATTAAGATATTAAGCCTTTTTATTATAAAAATGCTAATATTTTAACCAATAAACTCTTAAGTATTTAAAGCAAAGTTTTACATTTCCCCATCGATTTGTTTTCTTAGTTATTAGAATTAAGTTCTTAAGAAAGGTATTGGTATTCGTAAACATGCCTTAAGTGATGTATTTACAATATCATATGAAGATTTGTAACTTTTTACAAAATATATGTGTATATCCTCATATTTTTAATTTTTTCAGAGATTAGAAAACGAATATCTTCTCCTCTTGTAATAAACTTGGGACATTGCAATCGTATGTACTTGTTCTTCGCTCCTTTGAGGTATGCAATTTAAATATAAACTCTATAGTTGTGTTTTCTTTTTTATATAAAATTATCACAAATCTTATTTAAGATTCTTTTAATGGGCCTAATATACTCGTATATTTAGTAAGAACTGTTTACAATATATCCTTTTACATCCTGTATAACTAGATTTATTTACTTGTAGATATATATATTTTGTATATACAATGTATTTTCAGTTTTTTCAAAAAATATTATTTTTAAAAACTTGGTTTCCTTTTCATAAATTTGCTATTATCCTCAAAATTCAAAAACTTCTTGAAATTCAGTAATAAATATTCTTCTCTGATTTATCTCTTGTAAATTTTAATTTTTGTCCCGTGCAATATCTTACCTACTAACAAAAAGCTTAAGAGTCTTAAGTCTTAAGCATATACACATATACACATACTCGCTCATACATAACATACATACGTTTTTATATTTTCTTATAGTCTCATCAGTACTTCGATGCATGCTATGAGAAGACACAATGGACGAAGTTGAGTACGGAATAACGTTGGTCTTGATTTCAACATTTGTTTGTTTTTTGCTTAATATAGGTTGTAACACAAGTGATAGCTTACACAACTGATATAATAATGGTAAAATCAGAAGTGGAACAGCGATCAAAAGATTCTGTTTATATATGATATTAGTAATAAGCTCCTAGTAATTTCATACAATGGGCAATCGGTTATAGGATCGTTTCTCTTAAAATAACTAAAATAATGTTGAATAATTTTGATTTTCGTAAGGGAGTGATAAAAACGTAGCAAATTGTACAAAGCCATTGCGTTTAACGGTTTATGCGGATATTATAATTTACTTTTAGTGAGACAATGGCGCTTCAGTCAAAAATATCTATTACAGTCGAATATTGCTTTAAGCAACTCATTACGTAGAGTTCTGTATGCAACTACCATACGTAAACTATTCAATGCCCTTTAGAACATTAGCCATATATTGAGTGACCATTGGTCAAGGCGTACACTATTCGAAAACCTATAATTTAGCACGTCTCACACATAAAATACTGTTACTCTGGTAGCCCAACACTCTTCTGCTGGAATTTTCTGCCTTTGTGAATATATTGCTTTTGTTCCGCATAACAGTTGTAACATTTCGCCCATCACGGCATGTGGTGCTTCCTGATGAAATTAAACAGCATGACTCTAAATTATGTTACTTTGCAAATCCTTTCTTTAATTTTTGAAATATAAATACTCAGTGTGAGTTCGTTCAGCAAATTTACCAAAGGGGACCGTTTTTTATTTATTTTTTTTAAATCCAATTTGATATTATTGAAAGAGGAGATTTTCTTTAGATGTGAATTGTGACAGCCCTTTATAATTATGTTTGATTTTATTTGAAAAATAACATATAGATAAAATATCACTTCGAGTAAGATATTTGTGGAAAAATATATTTAAATGTGCTTATATAAGATGAAAACAAACAATAAAATAAAACTAAAATTTGGTATAGTAGACAAAAGTTAGATCGAAGTTCATACCGAAATTCTGTACATAAGTAGGTTTAAAAGCAAAGTCCTTGCCGTTATATATATTTTAGCATTGTTAGGTAAGGAAAGCATAGTATCTACGTTAAATTGGACGACAGGATGCTTCAACTTTTCAAGTAATCAAACCTAAGAACGCCTTATACATATAATTCATAAATTTATCTATCAAATAGTGTTAGGCCGGAAACGGTAGTGTTTTGTAATAACTTTGTAATCACATCCTTTAAAATGTAATACTTCCGGATCGCATGTTCTGTTGCACAATCTCTCGTATCTCTCATCTTACATATGAAATAAACATACATAACCATGTTTGTATGCTCATGTATTGAATATGTATGTTGGTATCTTTTCACTTGTATACACGAATATATACAGATATACATATCTTGTATGTATACGGACATAACTTATAACTTGAGCCATCGTTTGTGATATACAAAATAGAGTGAAAGGAATCCCATATCAACGAAAACTAGTTTAACAATAGAATATTGTACTCGCATGTCCTTTTTCCGGCACGTCAACATACAGGCATACCTGGTGAGTACCTTCCTGCAATGAGCGCATATGCAGTACTCTAATCTCTATTGTTACATCTCCGACAGAAGTTAGCAAAATATTTTTATTGAATCCCGTAATAGGATCCAAGCAAAAAAAGGTGTCCTGGACAATGATCTGTAAACTCTTGAAGGATATTAGGTACAGATGGACAGTAACCCATAAATAATTTAGTTAACAGAAGCCAGTTTTTTGCCTGGTTTTTTATGTAATGGAGCATAATGATCCGTCTGTTGACAATATTTTTGCAAACTACGGGGGTAATATATATATCCAGGAGTAGTCAATGTAAAATCCAAATTGATCCTTTTAGAAATGCTGAGTATGATGTCAACATCACTTTAGACTGATTGACAGCTGTCGGTTACAAATAGTGACAGCATTTGAAACCGTTTTTTTCCCTTTAGGCTTTAGACACATTATAGAATTTAAATTTGTATCTATAAATTTTATATACCTACATATGCAAGCGTATATAATTTGTTTTAAGCTGAACATGTAAAAATTGCATTGCAAGTTCTTATAGTAGCGCAACAACATATACGTGTCCTGAAGTGTAAACAATACTTAGCTAAGTATTGAAATTTTAAAAATAAAAAGAATGGGTTAGATATTGAGTACAGTTCAGTGAGCTGGAAATACAAATTCAAAAAAAGGGCGTGATGTGAATTTTTTTTGTTAGAAGGTATGGTGCTGAGTTTGGTGTAAACATGCTTGCGACCAATAAAGGGTAATATAGACTGCTCATTTTAGTTTGGATAAAACAAAAAAAAATAACGTTTTTCAATATTGTAAATATCAAATATCAGTGTCATTCGGATCAACGGTACATCAATCTAAATGAAGCTAATTTAACAAGTTATTTTTGTTAAGAATACAAGATTACAAAATAACATGCTGATGATTGAATAATGAAATAAAATTTAGTATTATTAGTTTATATGAAAATATGTTCAAGATGATGAATTCCCGATAAGTTGAGCTTGGTAAGGGTTGGTCAAGTTAAGTTATCACCTTTAAATTCTTCAATATGCTAATGAAGCTGAAACATGTGTTTAATTTCACAAGCTTTGTTTATTAATAACATTCCACCCAATACCCATATCAAATTTAAAACTTAAATTAAATTTGAATAATCCTATAAATTACTGACAAGTCCATTACCTTTAAAAGCAAAACAGAGTACAGAGGCGTTAATCGAGCAAGGGTGGTGGAACGTTAGTTTGCATATATGTGTAGTTATTATTGTTGGGATGTGTTTATGTATGTAGGTGCATCAAAACAAATCAGAACTTTTTTATTTTTAATTTACGAATACCAGATCGGTAAGGAATGTATGTTTCCTGCAACCAATTTTCTTTTCCCTTCCTATTTATAAGTAATTAATGATGTGAAGTACTTGCAGAAAAACAACCCCTAACGCGTGCCTCTATTTTTCATCGTATTCAAACGTTATAGCCCATTGCTTGCCCTATTAAGTTGTCAGTCAACACTCACCCCCCAAGACCTCATATTTTCCAGCTACCCTTCTTTGAATAATGCCGTTACACGCGAGAGCGATGCAAAACAAGTCGACGTAGATATCCGGACGTATGTTTATGTAGAATTCCATTTGCATCCCCCGATGTCGCATAGAGTGTTGAGTTTGATCATAGTACTAAGAACTTTGTCAAACAATCGGTATAAGGAACTGAAAAAGGAGCGTTCAATTTAGAAAAGCTATTTTATATGTGAATTTTAACACTTGCCGCCATGCAATCCAACTCACACGCATACCATTCGAACGTTTTTATTTGCGGATTAGTTTCTCTCATCAGCTTTGTGCACGAAAAACGATAAATAATTATTTGACTGTTCAATTGTCGAAACTGAATCGGCTTCTTGTTGATAGAAAGAGGATAAAGAAGGTTAAGTTCAAATAAATTAAATTCCATACAAATTATCAGTAAAGACGACCTAACATTTCACATGTTTAAGATATGGTAAAAAGTTTGTGGATGTATGTGAGCAAAAGACGCTAAATGATAAACGTAAAAATATTTAAAGATTGAAAAAATGTAAATCCAAATGGGATTTTGCATTATCCGAGTTCAAGCTCCAAAATATAGAGCAACCTAAAACATGAAAAAGACATGTAAACCATTTTTATTTTTCAGATAAAATTGATATGTAATTTAAATATTTTTTGAATGAAAATAATAATAATAATAATAATAATAATAATAATAATAATAATAATAATAATAATAATAATAATAATAATTATAATAATAATAATAATAATAATTATAATAATAATAATAATAATAATAATAATAATAATAATAATAATAATAATAATAATAATAATAATAATAATAATAATAATAATAATGATAATAATAATAAAAATAATAATGAAAATAATAATAATAATAATGAATTTACGATGAGTATTTTTGAAAATAACCTTATTCTTTTGAATTTAAAATAATTTTACATTTTATAGCCGCGTGTTTTTTTTTAATAAAATCAAAAACAACAACCAGCATGGAACTAATCGTTGTTGCACGTGTTCTTACGAGTAAATATCGGCAGTTCATTGACGACTGCGAATGGCAAAATTTAAGAAGCTTTTATTTGACAATAAATACTGTTAAATTATTATCGATTTACACAGAGCATGGGAAGACGGCAGTAGTCGGAATATAGGAAGACGGTGCTAGTCCAATTATTTTCAAGAAAGACATAGCTTCCTCATTTCCCAAAGTTAGAAAGTGGGCACAAGGAAATAATATCGAACAACCGATTTAGTTCAAATTGGAGTATGGCAGAATATGTTGGAACAGAATATCGAACAACCGATTTAGTTCAAATTGGAGTATGGCAGAATATGTTGGAACAGATAGCAAACGGTTAAGAATAAGGTATCGCCCAGTCACCTTGGAAGCCAATGGACCCTTTGAAGCGAACCCATTCTCCAAATGGATTCTGGAGAAGATGCTGCAACATGATGAGTTTCATCTCAAAATCGTCTTCAGTGACGAAGCTCATTTCAGGCACGATGGGAGCGTCAATAAGCAATGCGTTATTGGTCAGGGAAAAGTCCAAATTTGCTTCGGAAATCCACAACTACTTCATCTATAAATAGCAATTATTTGGTACGGTTTTCCTATCGTCAGACGATAAAAATCACGTTACTGTGTGTGGTCAGTGTAATCATGAAATGATTAGTGATTATTTTGAATTTGAAGATATAGACTTGGACGACATGTAGTTTCAACAGGATGGCGTCATAAGAACACGAGAGAAAGTATAGTCAGCGTGTTATCTTAAGCAATATGTCAGTTGATTGGTCACCTCGTTCAGGCTATTAAACAACGCTCGACTATTTTTTGTTTGACTACACTTATTCATTTATTTATCCCAACAAGCCGACAACATTAAAATAAATCAAAGCCAACATTGAACTCGAAATAGTCGCTGTTTCAGCCGAAATGTTTTGCCCAACGAATCGACCGACACGTGTCAGCGATGCCAATGTGAACGAATTTGAGTTATAAAAATGTTAGATTGTTCTTCAGGCCCATAAAAAAATTTTTAAATGTCTTAAACGGTGTGCGTTTATTAAAAAAAATCAAATCCTTGTGTCAAGACTTTTTACGGATTTGCGACAAAATTTGTAAATCGGTAAAATCTGAAAAAATTCAAACGAACAGACAACCGAAGGAATATACCAACTTTAAACCTAATAATCTTTTCTTAAGAATTCTTATACGTCAATAATAATAATAATTGGATGACGCGACAGTCCACAGTTGGACCAGAGCCTGGCTTGCACATAAACTATTCGCGTTATGCGCGCTATCGCTCTATCGAGAAGAAGGGACCCACAATTTTATACCGACTCCGAACGGCTAAGTTTGAGAAGTTTTTTCTTAGACAGTTATTATTCGGTGAGTGTTGTCAGCGGCTTGAAAGGGGTGATGCCGTGAAGCATTCGAGGTGTTCAGCCGTAAATCGAACCTGGAACTTCGGCACGTGAGTGTCGCACACATTAAAGGTGCTTAAAAGAACTGTTTTTCTGCTATAGAAATAACGCAAACGGGTTGAGAGTTTAAATGAAATACAAACCTATTATTCTGGTATAGTCCCTGAAATATCGGCGTTTGCTATATTTTGCTTACGTAACAATCACACGTTCGTTGGCTTTGTGTTAATTATAAATTAAAACATATTAAGACATTGCCCTAGATATTATTATTTTAACACCAATTATTTTATTTGAACATCTCGCTCTCTACAATATATACAAATTACACAAGGATCTTAAAACACAAACGTAAAACATGTAACAAATAATGTGATCGTGTATTTATTTTTGTTTCGATATAATAACATATCACTGTCATGATTTGTAGCGACACTTATCCTTTCTAATCTGGTGATATTAACAGGATTAAAGCAAAATCATTCGAGTGCCCAAGCGACTGACTTCTCCTAATAGGGTCACCTATTGATTGCACGAAAAGGTATTCGATGGAAATATTTATTTAACACAAGATCATTTCGAAATCGTTGGGAACATCTGTCGACTGTCGTCGGATCATCATGTTCTACCTACACAGAAATGAGTGCCGCTCCCGTTTGCCGACGGCAACAATCTAAGAGCAGTTGTTTTTACCCATTGGTTTGTGCGCACGGAAGCGCATTAAAGTATGAACGAAACGTTTACAATCCCCTCTTGGTAAAATGAACCAATCATCTTCTACGGATTTAACATGTCAAAATAGCGCCAAGGAGCGTGCCCTCTCTGAAGCGCCCTATTTATATATGTTCATATATAAATTTGGGCGACCTGTATGCCATCGGAGCATTAGAGCGAGGCGATGCCTACAAATATTTAATGATTTTCTCTTCGAACGTTCCCTGATGTGTGTTTACTCAGTTTCCATTTTATGACAATGCAAGTGAGTGTTTTTTCTAGACACAAGAAATATCGTCTGTTGTTTCTCAAAACATAATGATCAGCTTTGCTAGCCATGAATCCATTTGTAAACAGAATAAATCTAGAAAGAAGTTTACTTGATAACTCTTCTCTTCGGTGATGTTTTCCGGATGATGTTTTATCATTAAAACTTTATGCGAATTCAGACGTAATTATAAACAATCTTAGTACAACATATGGGACTACAATTAAATGTAAAAAATGTTTATTTGAGGAAATGGTAATGTATATGATCTGATCTGCGGTGAAGACAGTTTTATATAAAGTTGTCAATTATCTCCCTTCCGCCTTTTTGTCTTTTGAATTTTCCGGCTATGTACAAAGCGCTACAGAGCACGTATCTGCCAATAATATACATCATTTGAAAGGTCTTGACATAACCTACAAAACGACGCTATGCATGATTTGTTTGCATATTGAGTTATAGACGTAAAAATGCAGTTCACTAACGACGAAATTCGCGCTATTTTAAAGTTTTCTTAATGGAGAGGATTTTTTGCAGTTGGGATAAATGAAGGAATGCCTCTACGTTTAGAAGGATGGTTAACAGGTTTATCAGTGTTTCTTCGTGGAAGTAAGGCTGAAAGAACAGCGTTTTGCTTTAGAGTGTATGACCTCAACGCTGATGGATTTATAACGAAAGATGAAATGTTTACACTTCTAAGAAACAGTTTAATCAAGCAACCTCAAGACGAAGATCCCGATGAAGGTGTTAGGGATCTAGTTGAGATTGTTCTGAAAAAGTTTGATTTGGATAAAGATGGAAAGGTGAAAAACAACAAACAATCATAAATAATGAACAAATAGATATTTATTTTATATTTAGGTATCATTCGAAGATTTTTCAAATACAATTAATGCTCAACCACTACTTTTGGAAGCTTTTGGACAATGTCTACCTTCGGATACAGCTATTGTTTCTTTCTTTTCTACCTTGCAGATATAAAATTGATTGGATACATACCCAACAATTTAATTTGTTGAATCAAAAGATTTATATATATATATCTTTATTTATATATTATAAGATATTTTATTGTAGCATATACAATTCAGATTCCACTAAAATAAAAACTTAATAGCTGTTTGCCACAAAAGCTGACTTATTTAATATGTGAATACAGACGTAAAGACTATGACTACCTTTTAGTTTTAAATTTCTTATTACTTTTGAATATCAACAACTTTTTTTTAAAGTTTTCGAAACTTTTGAAAATCAGCTGATAGAAAAAGTTAATCAATTATCGTATGAAGATAAAAGAGTTTGAAGAATGATATGAAGAGACAAGTGGTAAGGAAGTTTGTTGACAGAGGATGAGGTAAGATTTATGATCGTAAAGAGTGAGTAGGGCGTTGTTGTAAGCATGAAATAATAAATGTACCGGCTAGAAAAACAATAATATAACTTAAGGTTGCCAAATATCTCCCTTCTGCCTTTTTGTCTTTTGAATTTTCCGGCTATGTACAAAGCGCTAAAGAGCTCGTATCTGGCAATAGTATACATCATTTGAAAGCTCTTGACATAACCTACAAAACGACGCTATGCATGAGTAGTTTGGATATTGAGTTCAACAGTTATAGACGACATGGAGTTCACTAACGCCGAAATTCGCGATCGCCTTTGTTAAAGGCAAATCCGCTGGAGAAATGTTCCGTGAGATTAATGGTGTTTTGGTTGAGGGTACTCTCTATCTACTCTCTAAAGCCCTGTGACGACGAATACCGATCGAGTAATGGAAATCATCGAGATAGACCGGCATGTAGCATCTCGTGACATCGCCCAGGAGATGGGAATTAGTCACCAAACCATTTTATACCATATGTAGAAGGCTGGATCAAAAAAAAAGCTTTATGTTTGGTTGCCGCATGATTTGACGCAAAAAAACCTTCTGGACCGAATCAACGCCTGAGATACGCTGCATAAACGGAACGAGCTCGACCCATTTTTGATGCGGATGGTGACTGGATCACATACGGCAATATCAAGCGAAAACGGTCGTGGTTGAAGGCCGGTGAATCGTCCCAAACAGTGGCCAAGCCGGGATTGACGGCCAGGAAGATTTTGCTGTGTGTTTGGTGGGAATGGAAAGGAATCACAAGCTATGAGCTGCTCCCATATAGCCAGACGCTTACTTCTAGCATCTACTGCGAGCAACTGGACCGCTTGAAGCAGGCGATTGACCAGAAGCGTCCAGAATTGGCCAACAGGAAGTGTGTAGTGTTCCACCAGGACAACGTCAGACTACACATTTCGTTGATGACTCGTCAGAAGCTACGGGGCTCGGGTGGGAGGTTTTATCGCATTCACCATATAGCCCGGACATAGCGCCAAGTGATTACCACCTGTTCCTGTCCATGGCGAACACCCTTGGTGGTATGAAGTTGAACTCAAAAGAGGCTTGTTTAAAGTGGCTGTCCGAGCTCTTCACTAATAAGGAAAGGGGCTTCTACGAGAGAGGTATTATAAAGATGCCGTCTAGATGGAAACAGATTATCGAACGAAACGGTGCATATTTGAACTAAATCCGATCACTGTAACACTTTTTATGAAACATTGAATGAAGAGCAAGAAAGCGGAAGGGAGATATTTATATAACGATTCTTTAATGAATTAAAAACTCTGACGGGGTTCGTAAAGAACATATAAGAAATGATTAAGCATTTTTATTTTTATTTTCTTATCAGGTAAAAGTTCATGTACAAAGACACCAAAATCAGCAGTTTCAATATTTTTTCCAATTAATTAATATTCAAATGTATGTGGATGCAAATCATTGTTGGTAGTTAATCATATGAGCATTGGATCGGCGAAAAATAACTTTTAGTGTATATTGAAAGAAATATCCATATCGAATCGTAAGAAGTTGTATTTTTAGATGAGAACTTACAATATTCATTCCTATGAAAACCTTATTTTGTGACTAGCAACGACGATATTTAAAACACTTAGCACACCGGAATAGATTGCTGAATAGTAAAGGCATTGACTTAGAAATTTAAATTTATGTTCTCTAATGGGGTTGACATGATTTGTTGGTTTAGGTACCACCCGGGAAAAAGAAAAGTTTATTCTGTGCATATGATATTGTGCACTTTTGACTCAGCACTTCCAAATTTAACAATTAAATTTCAGCTATGATTCATAATTACGCTTAAGTTTACGACTCGGAGGAAAGAATCACGTACAATGTGACTAGATCTGTCCAGGAAAGTAAATGAGAAAATTATCTCAAAAAAAAAAAAATGTTTTATTGGTAGCATACAATATTTATTGTGTATTTGAAAATATAGTTTCTTTGTTTTGGAATTAAACACCTAGGAATTCCGACACGTTTGTTGATAAAAAAGTTTCAAAAGTAGCGACGTGTGCATTTTGCGATACCTGGTAAAACCCTCTGTCAACATGTTATTTCAAATGTTCGGAATAAGATCATTAAAACTCAAGTTTATTCCTTTTTAAAAGCATCCTCTAACTGAAAAGTACGAAATAGTGTTGAAATTTGGTATAAATTTGGTATAAATTTCGATTGTAAATATGTAATAAGACTGATATATTCTATTATCTCAGAAATTAAGACTTGAATCAACCAAACAAATTCATTGTTTTATACAATGGCTTTATCAGCAAGTTATACTATGTTGTACGTGTTACGCCATACCCATGTTTATAATTTAGATATTTACTGCTTTATTATACGATGAAAAATTTCCAAATTTAATAAATCATTCATCAAACTTATGCAAATTCACAGCTTCTTATATTTATCCTTAGCTTTATAAACATAGAAATAAAGAATGTTCCCTTCTGTATTTCGTCAGTATGTTACTTAATTAATAAAACATCACATTTAGTCCGTAAGATTTGAAATCAAATTCCAACATTTCTTACCACTAAATGTGGATCTTGTTTCTTAACGCCTTTTTCTTCTTATTTGTGTGGCGCTACAATCCGAGGCGAACCTGGTCCTCCACCGACATTTTATTTTTTGATCCACTAATATATTAATATTTTATTAAAGAAAAATTTCTGCAAACTTTTTAACAACTATGAGGACACAACAACTGCTATCGGGCAGAATGTTCCACTTCATACAATGGAACTTCTAACTTCTATCATACTAAATTCCAGCAGATGATGGAAGTTTGCGATATGGAAATTATAGCCGACAGTCGAACTTTTTGCAACGTTCTTTAAGACAGATGGCGATGAGCTAATAGGGCCAATTCACAAACGCACTTTTAAGGTTAAGTTGTTGGGAAAAAGCGTATCTGTTGATTTGAATTTGAGTGTCGTTTGATGATTTATAAAAAAGGGAGAGTCTTTAACTGTTCAAACCACACACATATAAAATTATTCCGCCGTTTTGAGTGGGCGTTATAAATCATTCGTCAATAACCTGATACGTCCGTATAAATGCGATTTCGGACGTCGGAAGTCCATTATTGCATAAAACTTCACCTTCGGGAGATTTTGGAAAATACCCAAAAGATTTAAGTTGATTCTCGTCACCTACTTTTCGTAAATTCTTAATATTGAAATTTCTTGGAAACAAACTGGCCATGCGGCCAAAATCGGTGCTTTAGCTAAACTGGGTCAAAACGAAGTAAATATCCACGATTGGGCCAAAATATCATCAAAGATAAAAAAAGATAAACATCAATACCGATTTGGATTGAAGCGAAAATTGAGTTGAAAAGGCCTTTCTTGAAAAAACAAACTGTCATAATGTAAAATTTTGATCATAACTGCCATGCTTAATAACTCGGAGACCTAAGTGATCTCAAGAGAACATAATGAAGATTCCCCTTTTCACGTTCGTCGTTCAATCTATTGCCCAGTTTTATAGTTTTTGGAAAGGAAGAATTAATAACGAGTTCCTACAGAGACTTGAGATTAGCAAAGTTGTCTAAAAATCAAACCCATACGACATGTACAGGGCATGAAAAACTGCTTCAGATCAAAGGGTATTCATCTCTGGTCAAGTGAGTCAAGGTAATCAAGTACTCCAATGAATCCGATAGCGCACACAGAACAAGATGTGCCTTAATCAACTTGACGCGCTAAATTGTGGGTGGCTGGCTTAATATTGCACCCACGAAGGAAAGTTAGGCTTAATGTGGCTATCAGTAGACTTAAAATGACTATCAAGAGACAGGGACATAGCCCAGAAAGTTATTCCGATATTCTATGTTAGCAATAAAAACGGAGTCGTGCAAGCATATAAAATGCTCTCTAAAATGCACATAATTGCACAAATAGTATATACATTTACATTGTGTATCGCGTTGAAGCGATTGTGAGTAATCGCAGGTTTAAGGCTGCAAAATTGAATTTGTTTTTAACGTCAAACTTAATCTTTTATGCAAAAATGAATACTGCTAGAATACTGTTAAAATAATAAATGCTGGTGTATTGTTGAATTCTCTCTCTTAATTTAAAAAAATAGTGTCATGTAGAGCAAAATAATAAACACTACTGTACTTTAGTTTATTCATTTTACCATGCCTTAATATGTAATTTACTTAAACGTCCCAGGCATGGTATTACTGATGTCACTCTCGCATTACATCTTAACGTGTAGATTTGAAATGTGCTGCATTCACCCTGATGAAGATACTCACGAATGTGAACCGACTCTATCCAATAAAAACGCAGGGAATTTTATTTACACTTAGAGGCTCCGCCCATTTTCATTTTCAAGTGGGAAAAATAATGCTATAGATGATAGCAGTGCTAAAATCCTGAATCCAAATATAAGGGTCTCTTCAAAATATATGATACTCCTCCTTTTGATAGGTAAAAACATCCCTAAAAGAGGTTTGTACATACTGTACTGCTATACCTTTTATATGATTTCACGAACAAAGGATGGAGGAACAACATTCGATGTGTCACTTATGCTGTTCGTAACTCACTAGACGAACAGTGGGTAGTTATTATTCAGGCGTCTTGGAGGTCGGTTGTGTGAAATTTCTGAAGCAAGGCTTGGTGTACATATTTTGTGAGAATTTTAATTGATTATACAGCTTTGATAATAAAATATTTAAAAAATTCTGATAAGCAAATTAGTGCGGTGGGCATAGAAAAACAGTACTTTCCGAGGTTTTGAGCTCAAAAATAGTGCTATTTTCTTTTGTGATAAAAATAAGAATAAAAAACAAAATTTCGTTCCTCAATATGAATGACGCAGCAGCTTTAGCCGGCATGATTCCGTACGATACGATCGGATTGTATGAACAGCCAAAGCCACGTTTTATCTTCAAAATGCCGCGTGTTGTACCAGATCAGAAAGCAAAATTTGAAAGTGATGAACTTTTTAGACGGCTAAGTCGTGAAAGTGAGGTATGTGCTTAGTATCAGGATTTTCATATAAATACAATTTATATCTGAAACAAGAATAGAGGATGTTATCAGTCCTCATCACTCAAATAGAATTATGTTTGATAACGAACAACTTTTACATAGTCGATAAAATTCACTATCCGTTACAGTATCCATAGCGGATTAGAAAAAATTGATAAGTTGTTTTCCCGCTACATGCTGACTGATGGCTCCAGAGCACACCAGTTTCAATTTTTAATATTTTAGTGTAGTAGTGTCTTTCTTTTTGTAATTTATATTATAGAGAAATACAATAAGCTAATAGACCGTCGGCGAATCTCCTTAATACAGAAAACTCCAATTGTGCGTGTACACTTTGCATTATCAAATTGAATTAGTTCCAAGACGCAAAAATCAATGACCAGATTTCATGATTCCAACTTCTTTATAATGTTATGCACGTATACCAGCTAGATGATAAATGCCGGTTCTTTCGCTTAGTCAGACAGTGATTCATGAACGACTCTCGTTTGAGCTTACACGAACTGTGTGTGATTCATAACTTAAATCACAATTTTATTTTCATGAAGTTGGACTTATTGAACAGCAACCGCGCGCATGCTTATAACTAATATCTAATGTACGAAATTTTCAAAGAACTGGGATGGAAATTTCACTCATCATGTTAATTTTACAGATTGCGACGCTATCTAATTTAAATGCTATCAACGGCATCACCTTCACAAGATGGGGGGATTGTGCTGTAGAAAGCCCAAATACAGAAAATTAATTTATACACACGAACGTATGAATACCCCTCTGAGCCGTTGCTCACACAGATTGGTGTGTTGTGATTGTTACCTGTGCAAGGTTCCGCCACTGACGAACACTAAGTTGCTCTGACGTTTACCGGTTGTTCATTGGAAATAGGTTTATTGCCTTTTATTGACAAATTTGTGTATTGATCAGTTCCGAGAATCCGAGGTAGTTTGAGTTTGTTTTTTTTTTGTTTTTTTTTTTTTGTTTCTCCCTTAAGATGCACAGTTTAGATCCATATTTAGGCACAAGGTCACCTTCTTTCAGCATCTTTTACGTAGTTTTTGTTTTTTCATTAATTCTTAGAAATGAACAAGGAAAAAATATAAAAGCGACTTAAAAAACAAATTAACATAAATGCTGTAGTTATTGATTTTTTTCCTCTTATTGATTTGCAGATTCGCTACACTGGCTATAGAGAGCGTGCTTTGGAGGAAAGACAGATTCGTTTTCAGAATGGTTGCCGCGAGGGACACACAGAAATATCTTTTGTTGCATCCGGAACGAATCTGCAATTAGTTTTCAATGCCAATCAAAATCCCTATATTCAGGATAAGGAATGTGATTTCGACAAAGAGCACGGAAAGGTAAGTGACGGTTCTATATTCGGTTTATCTATATGTTTTTTTTTGTTTGCATAATTCAACATAATTGGGAAACAGAAATTTGACCTTTGATCATTTGTGTTGATTGATGGTTGCCATGAAGTACAGACTTCGATTGAGATGTGTTGCAATCAATTTGTCACGGTCCTTAAGGAGCGTTATATGCCACATATTAAGTTTACTAATGTGGGTAGAAGCTGACGAAATTAAACCTGCTTGCCATTACAAAATGTTATTTTGAAAAACTTTCTACATTATAATGATTAGTAATTGAAATACACAAATACAAAAATATATGATATTTATTATGAAAGATTAGATAACTTTAAAATTTAAGGGAATCATTGCTTTAAAATTGTTTTAAATCATTCTTATTCCTACCTAGCATCTGTAAATTGATTGGAACAAATGACCATTTTCAAATTCCTATTAAATTAATAGCGATTATGAGTAGCGGTTTTGAATACGTTCAAATTATTATACATAATTAAAAAAAGCGAACATTACTTAAGATTATTTCTGTATATTAGAGCCTGCATTGCTTTCATAATGTTTAAAGTGTAACTCTCATCTTAATAAATTTTTGGTACTCGGCATAAACGTGCTTTACAAATTGTATGCAAATATTAATATATATGTATATTTTATAATATCGACCATTGAAATGAATATGTCTTTTTTTTCATTTATAAAAACTAAAATCACTTAAGAGATCGCAACCCAGACCAAAAGTACCATTTTGTGTAATTTGATATTCTCCGCTTTGAGAAAGCAACAGACAAGTCTAATTGCTCCTCAAGAGATCAAATACTCGTATCACCTACCTGCTACAACTGCCTTTCTTGAGTTGCATGTTCGATGGCACGCGAACGACAGTTGTTGGAAATACATATGTCGGGGATAGATTACAACAATCAAAGTGGAAGGAAGGGAGCCAATTACACATCCAAGAGGCAGTAAAGTGTTTCGGAACGTTTGAATCCTCCTTCTTTATTGCAGTCTTATTAAACAGGCATCAAGAAAATGGCTTTGAGCATCAAGCATTATGGGACTGACCAGGGCCTGTGATTAAACAAAATCACTGAACCGTTTGACTGTAAAGCAATTTCAGTTAATTGATCCTGTCCTAGGTGTCGGACCGTACACAGGCTGGTCAGTGCATGTGAAAGTGCAATTCCCCAAGGGCGCGTCAAACATATGTTGAACAATAAAAACCTTCGTTTTCCGCTTCAAGCTGTGTGGGTCCACAGGTCGAGGTAGTTTGGGCAACGGACCACCAACAGTTTTTTCGTTTCATTATAAATGATAGTATATGCTGCAGTTGTGTCAGGTTACGAGGCAATCGAATTTTTGTTCCTGCATGTGTTTTTTTTTTTCTGCAATTTTTATAGCACAATTTAAGTGTTTGTATATGTCATGTATATACGAATACTATTTAAGTGAATTTGTTTTTGTTTATTTGTTTTCTTTCTGTAAGGTTTTCTGTCTACTATGTCAACACATACACACAGTTTGTCTAGAACGAACTTTAAAAATAATTGGAAATTATTCTAGAAAATAACGTGATGTTATTTTTATATTTTACAGACACAACAATGTCATATGTATTGTATTTTTGTAACATAAGAAAAACTCGGCGCATTGCAGAAGATCCCAATGTCATATTCAAATTTATATTATCTGTTTTAGATATTTTTTCTCTTAAATCTTTTAAGCTTTTATGTGAAGTAGAGTTGGTTTTTAATGTTTATTTATTTAAAACGCGTGAGAATATAATTAAGTTGTCTGAAATGAACTTTCACAATACAATTTTGTATTCTTTCCTTTTTTGCAAACGCTTCCCTGACAAACTGTATGTATGCCTCATCATTTACTGAGAGACATAAGATACATTGTTTCAAAATGGCTGCTTATATACTATACTTTTTTTCTGGTACTTCTTCAGAGCGAAACTTCGCATGCGCTTAAATTTAATAGTACATACAGAATGTGTTGGATACAATGTTGAATCTTCTGGCATGGACGCAAATCGATATTTTCCAGAGAATCGCCATCTTGATTTTACGACAAAATTGAATAAGTTCAAATGTAATGTTAAATTAAAGCAATGCTTCCTCTAAAGTACACAAACTTACCTAGAAAAACTTGCAACTAAATGTGCAATAGTATTTTAGTTTCTCTACGGAATGTTGGTAAAACAGCTCCTTACTTCATAATCTATTTGAAAGACCTTCTTTTATTAATTATGAGTTAAAATAAAATGAATCAGATGAGCTGATGTTTAAATTACATCAAGTATGTTTTTTTGCATCAACACCAACATTAAGTTGCAACCTTAAATGACAAATATTATATTAAAGAAGTGTCATTTTGGGTCGATTCTGTTCAGCACTTTTGTTTGCATCAGATTGTTCCTTAGAAAAAAGGAACTTCACTTCACTTAAATATTGAGCAGTTAACTAGTTCAAACAATGTTTGTAAAAAGTAAACTTAAGTAAAAAATAGCAATCGGTATGTAAATATGCTTAATTTTTGTCATGAAATCTTTTTCCTTTTATTTTATTTTCTTTGGAGCAATTAATACGTATTTAATAAGATTTCGCTTTTCACATTTTTTCTATAAACGTATCGTATAAACGTATCCACAGTGTTATTCGATTTAATAAATTTGAGAATTTGCTTTGTGTTTTTATTTATATGTATTTTACTGTAATAATTTATTTTATTTGCTTTCTACTTTTGCTATAGGTTCATATAAAGTCGCATTTTATAATGAATGGAGTTTGCATCCGATTTAGGGGTTGGCTAGATCTGGAACGCTTAGATGGAGTCGGATGCTTAGAATATGATGAAAGACGAGCAATTCATGAAGATGCAATACTTCGTGAACAAATTGATAGATATAACCAAAGACTGCGTGAATTCGAAGATACGAAACGAGCGTATCGTGATAGCCGCCAAGATGAGATGGAAGCAGTGCGACGAGGTGTTGCGTCAGGTGGTATTGGCGTTGGCGTGGGCGCTGGTATGTGGCGTCGATAGTTTAGTTAATAATGTAAGGGAATACATACTATTTTATGCCTACAATCATACCATCAAATGGTTAATTTGTGTAGATTTGTGATTTTAAGTTTTATTTCCAAAACATTATTTTCGTTTAACAAATATAGCGTTTTAATTAAATGTCATTATTTTCCTTAGTTTTTGAGCTGTAAACAATAATTTTTACATGGTCTTCTTACATTAAAACTGTAATTTGTATTGCTATTTTATTCGTTTCCGTTACGAAAAGTTTTATAATTGTAAGTTGTTTCACTGCAGATTTTGTTAATTGTGTTAAATATTTAGTGCAATTTTAGTAAGAGTGTATAAGGTATTGTAGGCCTTATATTAGGAGTATGTCTGCACAAATTACTTGTACATCAAATTAAACACTTTTTTGAATATACATAAAATTGAGTCTTAAATGTTTGTGTATTTTTTAAATGGAATTCTTGTATCATGTTGTTCTTTCTCTGTTTGGTGCTTCAGTATGGAGTGGACCTAGGCCCTGAACAACAAGTCTCTCCAGCCAGCACGATTTTTTGCAAATTCGGTGCAGCAAAGCTCTACAAGTTTTTTAAGCTGCTTCTTACTTGTGTGCGCCTTTTCGAGGACACCTCCATAACGTTGTCTCCAAGGCTGACTCTTCGGAACGGAAATGTGTTGTTCATTCCCTCCATATTACCTACAAATCTTAAGTTTTGAATCGAAAGACACTGCTGTACAGTGCGTTCATTGCGTTGTTCAATATAGAGCAGAACAAGGATGATCAAAGTGTATTACATCCAGAAACAACAAGTCTACTTAACTTGATGCTTCGAGAGATGGCCCTGTTACTTAATTTCTTCTTGAGCCCAAAGAAAAGCAGTTCTGCGCTAGATCTGTCTGTCCGAGACGTCAGTGTAGTGCGTTCTTCTGTGATTTATCGCTAGGCCCATTTTGAATGAATGCAAAAGACTAATTGACAGCGCGCTGTAACCGCTTAAGTAAGCAATTGAACGAACTTTTCGAAGATTATGCCTCTGGTGTTAACGTAATAATGAACAATGTTAATTTCATGACTGAGTGTGACCTGCCCTATTGAACAAATTCGGCTTAATTCTTGTCTGGGCATTTTATAACAAAAAGTTTTCTTGTCTTTCTTCTCTGATTTTACGTTGAATTTGGCATCAGCTTTTGAACTTTTTATTTGTGACTGAAATCTGAGTATGTTTGTGCACATGCATCTAAAAAAATTAACAAAAAAAGAAAAACAATTGGTTTTGTATGCCTATTTCATTTGTGAGATATATCCGGTGATCCCAAAAATATAACCATGCCAATTATTTAAATTAATGATATATAACCTCTTTATCTGCAAACTGGATAAACTCTTTTACAAAGTATTATATACGCATTCACCATCGACATCATTTTATAAATCCCTTAAATTTATTCAAAAGCACTACTTAACGGAGAGCAGTAATAAGCTTAAGGCATAAATAAGTTCTTTTTGTGTAACCAACAATAAAAAACTAATGAAGTACTCAACGAGCACGAAAGGCAGAATAATCTTACTAACTATAAACATAGGTATCATTAGTTGGACCCATGAAAGTGTCCGTTTATCCTACAATGAAAATGAATAAATTTCAACTTATTTTTTTTTTTTTACTTTTTTCTTCTATCAAAAAAATGTTGGGTGTGAAAATAATTCACTCTTGGGATTTAACGGGGTATTATTTGATTGAGAGTCTGATATTAACTTATCGGATAGTTCAATAGAACCATTCGTACAGTGAAAGTGATTTATCACTCACAGTAAAAAAAAAAATATATATCTTCATTTTTGTAACAAAACTATATTATTTTCCAGAAAAATATAGGGATTTTTGGGCTCTGGCGTACATTGTAACACGCTCTTTGTAAGATATTGGTGAAATAAAAAATGATATATGACGAGATAACACAAACCCTTTGACTGCACTATGAACAAGGGGTGCTTTCTGCTGACTGTCGAGCATTACCCCTTTATTTTATAGACATAATAATAGAATATGGGCGTGGTTCACAAATGGACATGAAAAAGAAGAATGAAAAACGCTTAATAACTGCGCACTGAGTAATCCCTTTGGGTCAGGGTTATGCTAATGTGGAAAAGTGCAAAGGAGTATAGCAGTAGTTGCAAGTCATCAAGGTGGATTGAAGTTTCATGTGTTGCCTTTTTTACTGACGCCTACTTTTTAGTAGGCACATGTAGTTCTAAAATCTCTTCAAAAGGGTTATTCAAAACGCACATCCGGCATACCAGTAAAACAATAAATCACAGTGTTTCAAGAAACAAGTTTTGAACTGTGTAAGGCAGCTGCGTTATTTGTATATAAACTTTTATGTTGACCGAATAGCATAAACTTGTACTTTGAAGAAAATAGTAAAGCAGATATAAATAACTGGCTATATTTTGATCATGATTGGTGAAGACACTGGACATACAAAAAATCCATAATTTTCGTAATTGAAAGTTCTGTTAAAAAAAACTCTGTTTTTACCATCTATTAAATACATTGACAAATAAGTCTATAGTAAGCAAAATAAAACCGCCCTAAATAATGTAGAAAAATGGAAATTTCGTCGATAGAAACCCGGAGAAATAGTTATTGTGAAGCGGGATTATTTCCCCGGTTGTTCGAACATGTTTACGGAGTAAATCGAATTTTAATTGAATACCCAAATACATATATCGCTAACGACTTACATTAAGGAATTCTATTAAAAAACAAATCTTAGATTGAACATTAAATGTAACTGAATGTCAACCAACGGAAATATTTTAAGAAATATGCTAGTTAAGATTACAATACCCGTTAGAAAAAAATACACATTTTTGTTGAGATGAATTTTAGCAAGTGTTGTAGAAATATAGACGTCAAATTTGGTTTAGAAATGAAGAAGAAAAAAGTGAAACCACGCAGTGGGCTTTGCTAGAAGTCGTTATCATATTTGAAACAAAAATTAATTAAAAATTATGTTACAAGAATAGGGACAAGAAAAATTCTTCTTCTACATTTTACTAAAAATAACCAAATATTACTTATTCAGTTATTATATGGTAAAACAATATTTATGCAAGGTACTTAAAAACGTTTTGGGCAGAAATCCAATGAAATAAGATAACTTCGTTCATTCCCTGTAAATTGTTATTGTTTCAACATCTTTATATGCGAAAAAAAAACTAAATATGCATAATAATACATTAATCATTGAAGCGTTTTTTTCGTTTTGTTTATATTTTTACATACTCTCGGTTTGAGCTATAAAGGTTCTAACATTAATGATTCGCTTTTTTTCCAATGCTTATACAAATATTCTCTAATTAATAAACACACATTTGTGCAATATTCCGACAAAGGTCGCTAACAATTAGTCTTGAGAGAGGCATGTCACGCAAATTGTTTGTAAGTCGTTTTGACGTCCCACTGAACAAAGGTCATACGGGGGTGGATGATAATTTGAAATGTAGGGGAAGCATACAAACAAACTACAGTGCAACGGTATTGTTGTCAATGCGATTGTTGAAGCTGGAATTGCTCTCTTCCAGAGTCTCTCTCAATGGTGAATGTGTTCTACAATTTCAGCACCAACTTTATATAGACGTGCGCGTCAAGCGCACCGCTTGGTATAATTCGATGTTTGTTGGTATTTGTTGGTATTTGTAAGACCCTTATTAGTTTCGTTTATCTGCTTGGAATGATATGACTTTGGAATGACGTGCTTCAAACTGGCACTTATGGCCCAGATGAAAGGCGGACACTTTTCTTTGTTGTTCGAGCAGATTTAATGATTTCCAAACAGGGTCAGAGAAATGTAATTGGAATGGGGATTTGGTACTGCGATCCTAATTTGAAATAAACGTTCCATAAATTCTGATATCCCTTTTTCTGGCAATTGTTGTGATTGTGTGTGCTTAACGGTCAATCAATGTCTGTCAAATTTTAGATAGACATGCAGGTGGCCTTAATATAAAAAAAACTTGACAATTTGCCGATTGAAACTACGAATATAACAAGCAATTATTACACTTTTATTGAAACGCATAAATAAGAAGAAAAATATTTTGTTTCAGACAACTTTCTTAAAAGAATTCACCAAACATATAAGATGTATATATATATATATATATATATATATATATATATAAGAGCGCTTATTTAAAATTTTTAAGAACATTTCAGAATTATCAAATAGTGTTAGATTTTAAAGACATTTTTCAGTAAGGAAAAAAATGTATCGATTTACAAATGTTCACCATTATTTCGGTGACTTGAGATTGTTTGGTGCTTACAAAGTTGTCATTGCAATCGATGTAGATTATCCTCAGGTTGAGGCTTAGTTAAGGATTAAGTTCATTCATGATGTTCCTTTCGGTGGAAGTCCTCCTTGATTGTACCAACAGCTTGTCCAATATTATGGATAATCTCTAAAAGTATTCATAGCAGTTTGCGAGCATTAATCTTAAACCTGTGTCAAAGTGGCCGCACGTGTGCACTCAGTGCCTTAATTAAAATACGAACCCTCCCACCTTCTGTTAAGGGCGCGAATATAGTCTCTATTGAAATATGTTGCGAGTATCATTTATCCTAATCAAATGCATCTGACGCCGTCTTGCGCCAATTTACTCTTAAATTTATGACGGGTAAAAATTAGTTCATAATGTGTTCACACTAGTTTGACGTCAATACATCCTTTACATGCTCTCACTCCTGGTGTGTCTAAGTGATGTCAAAAGTGGACCCTTCCACAAGAGCGCACCATGGTTTTCAACTATTGCAACATTACACGAAATGAAAGGGATAACAGAAAAAAGGATTCATGCGAGTCAAATTGAATGATGCCTTCGCAGATCAAGCTTCACTACTGGCGTGGAAGGGGTGGAAGCATATGTTGTCCCTTTTTTAGGAAGTCGTTCATCCGATGACAGTGTTAATAAAATATTTTTTGAAAGCAGTTACGTTTTTCCCTGATGATTGTTGAATATGAAAGCATTGGGGTTGGTTCAATACATGATGCCCCGTAGAGACGATGTTGTTGTAAATTATGACACAGAAATAAGTTAATTTAATAGACGCTCTACTGTGTTTAACGATTAAGTACAACTTGATCAGTTGCTGTATGTATGTATGTATGTACACAAATGTAAGTACGCTATCTAAATTATTCTAGGAATCCTAAACACGTGCTCCTCATTTTCAATTATTCAGTATCTGATGAAAATACATGAACTCCAACTTAGAAAGGATAACACAATTTTTTATAATACATTTTCGAAAGGGGGATGCTTTGAAGGGTTTAAATAAGATTCCAGACATATCTCTGATCACGAATCGCAAACACCGATAAGTGAGAAAAGTTTACCCAGCATTACCATTCAGATGTATAATGTTTGTGTGTGCTTATGTGATTTTACTGTTTTTGTGATGAAATATTTAAAAATGAAATCAAACAAGCTCGTCAGTAATAGAATTAATATATTGATATGCTCTTTGCAGACGAATGATTTTAAATAATATGTTCATTAATTTTATGGAAACTTCATTTTATTAAATTTAATTGAAGCGCTCCAAAGTTTCTGGATAATCGTACAAGTCAATGGTTAATGGTAGAGCGTGTCAACAGTAGTCAGCATTGTTCAAGAGGGGTAATTTTGACTTAAAAGACGAGGAATAATAAATAAACGTGGAATAGTTGAACAAACCATTTATGTGTAGCAAAGAAACGTTGTTCCAAGTACTGCTAAAGAAGATGGTTGCAAAAAGTTGGGCTACTAGAAAAATCCAATGCATCTATGCCACATTTACCACGGCCAGAGTAGGCCAACTTATTGTAGTTTATAATGATCTGTCGAAACAGAATAAGACGATCACAGGCATTATTAGTCGATAGAAATTCAAGTGTTTCCCCTAAATATTGAAGAAAAAACATTAGGGAATGACCGAGTCGAGAGGTAAAGACAACCAACCTATTTTGTAGCACAACAAAGCTTACCAACATGCTGCAAATAGTTAAAAAAAAATTTAAGAAAGTGGCTACCGCGGAAACGTTCAAACCGTGTACCATCCCACTACTATTTATTAATTCATTGTACACCTAGAAAAAATATTTTTTTGAAAGTAATAATTTATTTTAAGTAGTGTCTCTAAATATTTTTTGACTAAAGAAAAATTGTTTGTTTAAAGTAAAATTGGCACCGGTATAAGACAAAGAATTAAGTTCAGAAATTAAATGTGTGGCCCTATAATTTTGTTATCAAATTTCTAACAAAATAAAATTTTTTTTTTAAAGTCAATATCCTTAACATTAATGTAGTTCTAACATAATGCACATAAAACGAGAATGCTACATACGCATGTTTTACATAAGTTTGGATTATTCAGTGTGCAGGAAATTACTTGATTTCTTCGTCTGACCACAAAGAATAAAGAAAACCACAAAGGAAAAGAAAAAAACGAATGCCCTTCTCTTAAGTTTGTATGTTTGTTGTTGTGTGAAGCAGTCGTTTCTCATACCATAACCACAAAATATTATTTTCATAGTAGTTTCTAGATAAGTAAGTATATTTCTGTTATAAGTACGTTCCTACAAACTTTCATTCATACATGTGATTATACAAAATATTCATATCGATTGCCAACGATGGCTCTAAATGTAAATTGATTTTACTGTTAACGTTATTTAAGACCAAATAAGTTAATCGCATGTCGAAAGGGTTGTACTGATAAAGCATATCATCGGTTCATAATCCGATTATATCTTGACTTTAACAAAGGTCCATGTCCTACACTATAGCATGGGATTCTTCGAAATCTTTGTGAGAAAAATAAACACAATGTGGGCAACAAATAATCTGAAAAATATTCGCCACCTACAGATTTTCACTGAGGGTTGTCTTGTACATACGAAAAATAAACAAAAAGAGTTGTATCACTTATTTCTTTGACAATTTTTCAAGATGCATACTTTAGTTTTATCAATTATTGGTTTGAGAAATTGTGTTACGTTTAATTAATTCTTAATTATTGGCAGGTGGTGGGCAGGCAAACATACAATATGAAAGTTTATCAAGCCTGATAAAGCCATAATCTTTTATTATTATAGCTGTGATTCTAACTCAAGATTAAAGTAAAATTGAAATTAAATTAGATACTACAATGAATTAAAAAGAATAAAAATAATTCTTTCTGCATTGGTAGATTAAAGTAAAATTGAAATTAAATTAGATACTGATACATCGTCGTTAATTAAAGTACTACGAATGCGATCGTATATGTTTTCACAGTTCGCATCAACGAATTTTGCAACAACTGGAAATTCCTTATTCACTGTGTTGTTGTTGTGACTGGTTACTATCCATATACTACAATGAATTAAAAAGAATAAAAATAATTCTTTCTGCATTGGTAGCAGTTATTTATACAAGACACTCTTTAGTCTATTTATGCTTTGTTCATTTAAATATAGAGGAAGAAGAGGACATTAAGTGCTATTACGTCCGTCACTTTGAAAAAGGGTAACAGATCTTTTTTGCATTCAATTTATATTTCAGTTAAGTAAACTTTGAAGGGTTAAAATGACGTATGCAAGTATTGTCTTCTATTCATGGGACCTATTTCAATATTTGCATGCCTTCCACCGAAACAAATCAATGACACCTTTTCCTTTTTTTCATAAATCTGCATGTGTGCGACGGGATCGACAGCGGATCGCAAAGATGACATGCGAACATGATCAGGGTGTTCATTTGGATAATCTGACGATAAATGATGATATGATGCGTGAAGGGTAGAAAAAGGGTTGAATTTTTGTTTCGAGCTTGACATCCTTATTACTGTGTAAACATCGATATGATGATTCAACACTTAATTCGATTAATGCGGAAGAAAATCAGACGGCTGGTCGGGTGATTATCGTATGGAATTTTTTTTACAACCATGTCAGTGGAAGGGTAAAAGACCGGGTTAAAGAATTTCAACAGTAACTCGGAATTCCTTTTATACATACATTCACTCGTTATGGTAAATTATAAGAGCTCATTTTATGGGAATATCCAGTAAATTGTGTTACCATTTTAATGCATTACTAATTTTATTGTCATTCATTGTTCGCAAAATTACATCTAAATGGGGCCAGTCATGGAAAATATATTGTCATTGCTCACTTATATACATAAATATATATTTATAGACTTGTTTTTTATTTAAACGTAGATACATACGTTTTACATTGATATAAACATTAAAAGCCTTTGACTTTCATAACTGAACATAAAATAACATAAAAAGAAAAAATAAAAGATCGCGTTATCAATATCAAAGAAAGTATGTACATTTAATTAAAAGCATTGCGCAATGACAATCCACGCGTATGTTGCTACAAAAACTGTAGTCACATGATAATTTAATAATGATTTTTTCATAGTTAAATTCAAAATATTAAAATAACGTGTAGTATTTTTTTTTATTTAAATAAAATACATTCTAGCTAAATTAAACAAATATTTATAAACCTATAAAAAATTATTTTTTATCTTATAGCCATAGCACTTATTTATGAGTTGGTTATGAGTTAAGTATCTTTGAGTGCAAACACTGAGTTTGGGATAAATTAAATTTTAAATAAAGGCGGACTTATGTATGCATTGATCTGATAAAGAATTTTGTTCGACTATGGGACAGATATCACAAGAATGAAATTTCTTTAAAATATAAAATCCGCAAATAAACTTTTTGCGCATACTGGTTTTGGTACTTGCATCACAATGATCGCAAAGGTACGCGTAAGCTTGTAGAACGTACACTTGTAGATTAAAATATTATTATTAGAAATAATATGTTATAAAATTGCAATAGCCAGATCTATTTCTTATCTTCTAAGAGAATGTAAAAATTAAAAAAAAGAAGAAGTGCAACATTCACGAGATGAAGGTGCCAGAATTGATTCCTGTATTGGACAAGCCGTACTATTTCACGCCACTACTCTTTTTGAGTTGCTAACAACACTTAAAGAGACCCGTTTATAAACAAAACGACTTCTTAAATTTCGACACTTAGAGATAGCAAAAAAAAAATACAGACACCGACGATGAACGCTCTAGAAGACCAATTGAGTTGGTTACGCCTGAAAACGTCAAAAAAGTATACAAAATCGCTTTGAAAAATCGCAAAGTGAAATTGCGTGAGATAGCTGACACTTTAAAGATATCAGAAGGCAATGTGTACACTATTTTGCATGAACACTTGTCCATGAGAAAGCTGTTTTCAAACTGGGTGCCGTGTTTGCTCACAATGGACCAAAACCAACAACATACATATCGATGATTGTGAGAGCTGTTTGGAGCTGCTTCCCCAGAATAAACAGGACTTTTTGCGTCAGTATGTCACAATGAATGAAACATGGATCCACCACTACACTCCGGAGTCCAATCGACAGTCCAGACGCCCAATGCGTCCAAAAACACTAAGATCGGCATTTTGGGATGCGCACGGAAGTTTTATTCATCGACTATCTTGAGAAAGGCAAAAGGCTCAACAGCAAATACTACATGGCATTCTTGGTGCATTTGAAGAAAGAAATTGCAAAAAGCCGCTCCCATATTAAGAAGAAATAGATTCTCTTCCACCAAGACAATGCACCGTGTCACAAGTCGTTGGCTACCATGGCTAAATTGCACGAATTGGGCTTTGAACTGCTTCCGCACCAGATCTGACCTCCAGCGACTTCTACCTCTTTTCAGACCTCACAAAGATGCTCGCAAAAAAAAAATATGGCTAGAATGAAGTGGCGTTCGCCGCAACTGAAACAGGCTGCAGTTAAAGATAAATCGTTGTATAAAAGAGGTATCGAAATGTAAGAGCGACGTTAAGCTGATTATACTACTTTTGACGGAAATTATGTTGATAAATAAAGTTGAATTTTGCCTAGGAAATATGTTTTTATTGGTTAGTCAGAAACTTATTTAGTGATATATTATTTATATAGACTGGTACAAGGACAATTTTTATCTTCAGCATGCTCCTGATACTGTAGCGTCTATATTTATAATGATTAAGGTGGCTATACCATGTAGAGGGTATGAAAAACACAATACTAGCTCCGATTTCGTATCGGGGACTATACATCAAAGAACGAGTGCATCTAAGATGTCATGGTGTGCAAAATAGAAGGCAGCTGCAAAGCATCTAAAGCTTACCATTAAAATCAATGCAAATGTAGCTAAGTCACTGTGTATTTATATTTTATAATATTTCTTTATTTATAATAATACTTAACTTCACTTTAAGGTTCAATAAATCCTTATCATGGGATCCGATTGCACTTAGTTTGCTTCAAATTCGGTGTGTACAGACTGCTAGCATCGAAATTCTTGGCTACAACAACACGATTTGGAAGATGCAAGAGAAAGGCGTGGTCTAAGCCACTACTGCCGAAAACTAATAATTAGCATAAAAATGTACGTAAATTAAGTACGATAACAACACTCCTTACATGAATTTACCGACAACGATATCTAGGTTTTCTTGCTTTAATGTAAGATCATTCTATGTAAATAGATAATGACCATATCATAATCTCTGTCTTAATAAAAATATCAAGTTTCGTGTTTGGGTGGGGTTGATGCATCAGGGATCTGTATAACATCCCTAAAGGTCGCTATAACTTAACATATGCACAGTTAATAAACTTTAGTGTAGCAATCAAAAATACTTATGCTTGGCTGTGTTTTGAAGTTACGCTTTCTTTGAAGATACACTTTCATATACCTACATTGTTTTGAAATTATAAAGAAATTATTTATAAATCCCCTCGCTGCACTATTTTTCTTAAAGTATAAATTTGAACTCAGTTTGATGAAATGTACACCCTTCATTATTTATTTGTATGGATAATGAAGTCATTAGCGGCTCTACTCTAATTTAATTTAACAACAAATTTTAAAATTATTTTTCACACCCATTTTTTGTTCTTTTAACTCTGGAAAAAAAACTAAAAAATCAAGTGGCTTTCTCGACTACATGTCTACATGCTGAACATATATTTTTTTCTTACAATGTTATCAGTTAGTTATTTCAGGTGTGATACATCTACCATTATGTAAATAAAAATAGGAAGATATTGTGACAGTGAAAATTAAATCATGTTTTGAACTATTTCTGAATCACTTTTTTTCTCCTTTTCGAAGCATTCCATTTCTTAATTGTACTTTCAAACTGTATATAAGTAATTTAAGTAGTAATTTTACGTGAAAAAAAGCAGACTGATAATTTTGGAAATGTTGTGAGGAACGTAAATAGTGGTTTTCCAATATTGCGTTGTTGTTAAGGTTATGTATGTATTATGTGATGTAGAAAAAATGTTTATAACACAAACCTAGAAGAGATAACCTAATGCATGAGACGAAAATACAACCAAAATTAGAATACTCGTCAATAGTGAGTAAGTAAGATTTAAGATATATAGATCGATAACTATTATTTTGAGTATTCTTGTCAGGCACATACATAGGTTATAAAGTAATGAGACTATAATAATAATAATTGTTGGCGCTACAGTAAAGAGGGGGACCAGAGCTTGCTCATCAACTACTCGTGTTGTGCGCGCTACTGTTCTCTCACGAGTAGAAGGGACCTACAGTTTTTTGCAAACTCCGATCGGCGAAATTTGAGAAGCTTTCTTAGACAGTTTAAGTCTTTAAGTGTTGTCAGCAGCTCGAAAGAGGTGGTGCCGTGAAATATTCGAAAAATTGATGTTGAGCTGGGAATCGAACCTAGACCCTTCGGCGTGTGAGCGTCGCACTCTACCCACTACGCCACGGCGGCCACAAAAAAATGAGACTATACAAATACATTAAAATCAAATCAAAATCATCATACATTACAAACACACAGGCATGCATTATTGATCTCTTATGATCTCATCATATCTGCACACTTTTGTTTTGAAGCGATTTGTGAAAAATAGCATTACGAATATCATTTTTGAACAAATTGGGATGTACATTTATCGATGGCACTAAAAAAAATTGTTTGAGTATTTGAAATAGTCACAAGTAAAAAGTCACGTCCTTATGAATGATTACACAGGGTATATGAAGTACTTCCTAGAATATCAACTGCAATCTGCAAACAAAGATTAAAGGTTAAATTTGACGTCACCCTTACTTAGTAGATTCATCGTTTCGCTTCCAAACTACCGTGACAAAAGAAACGATAACAATGGAAGTCCCAGCGGGATATTCACACTACGGGAGACGAAAAAAGAACGTCGCTCTGAATGACTGAACGAGATGTCAAATATCCCGGGGCTGTGTTGTGTCTGTAGGTTTATTCCGAAGTATCCACCAAGCACACGAAAGCATAATTAGACCTTGGCCCTTTTGTTACGTTTCAATTTTTTACAAGAAACAGAAAAAAAGAAGGAAAATTAATCAATAGGTTATGCCCGAACCTACGTGCATTAGTGTTTATACCTTTTTCTTTTATACATGCCAATCGTTTCAAATGCCTACCTGTACCTACAGAATCAGCACCCATCTTAAAACATGTGTATTATACGAACCTTATTTCATGGTCTTATCCTTAATGCAATCAGTGTAGGAAAAAACACCCCCGAGGATTGACTAAATCTTTTCTTTGTTTTGGTGTATGGACACAAAATCCCTACATGATATAGTTTCACCACCTGTATGAGATGCTCCTACAACCTTAGGCTGCGATTATTGTTTTATGTCATCTGCTGTATTCAGTTGTGCAAATCAAGTGTATAAACGAAAAATTCTTTGATTTATGCCGGTAGACCTTCATGAGAACATCTTTGCACTAAGATGGCATTAGTTGTGCCTTTATGTGCATTTCCTTAGGTCTCTGTCCAACTACTTTGAAAAGAGTGCTCAAATGTAAATTTGCCGGAAAATGGAATTTGTGAAATCTGAGTTAGGTGCTGCGTAACAAAAGACTATCCAGTATTGTTGATTTTTTATATTGTTTAACTGAATGTTTTTTCATCCTAAGCTGGGTACGCATGAATCAACCTTCGCATGATGCAAGCAAATTTGTCTTAGAATCAACGATATATACATTTGAGAATTTAGCGTATTTTTACATGCTAAATACACATGCATTAAAATACGGTCTCAGTTAAATGACATTATATATTTTCACTCTAAAGCATTTCTAAAGTCAGTTTAAAAATTTAAATTATTTAAATCTGTATTGAGTTTATTTTAAAGGTATCAAAGTTGATACGACAGCACTTAGAGCATATGAGCGTGCATGCATACAGTTAATGTCAATTGTTTCTAATATACTTTCTATTATCTATTGAGCACTTAGGTCATTTTCAGATCAAGGCTGTGGATCTACAAAAGTTAGAAAGTTACAAATAATGTAAGCATGATTTTGAAATCATGGAAATGCTAAAATGGAAGCTAAAATGGTTCAAATTAGCTTGATTCGCTGGCGCTGCAAAAAACAATTTTAAAAGCAGTTTAAGCGATGCAATACTGTGGAAAAGTAAATAAAATGAAACACATGTGTTTCCCGAAACATTCCATATCAATCTTTAATTATAATTTCAGTTCTACTGCTTCATTATAATAGCCAAACAACAATCCTATTCTCTACATTACTTAATCCAGCGAATTACACTCGTAAGCATATGTAAACTTTATAGGTCACCCCCGACGGTTTGTATTCGGAAATGTCCAATTTAAAATAAAGTACGCGTTTCTGGAACCTAGGTTTACTGAACCAGTCTTTAAAAATACCAGACTGGAGCTTTAACGTAAGAAACATCTCTCAGCTGTCGCCGCATTAGGTTTTCCCCATTATTTTGTTCTTTTTTTTAATTAGGATATTTCCTATTTATTGCCAATAGTGTACTCGACACTTTTGCAGTTTTAGATATAATATATACGAATATATAAATTATTGTCACTTAACACTAGATAAGCCGGACCAGTAAACATTACTGCTTTTGGTATTTCAATTTTAAATTCCTTCTTTCTGTTATATATTTCTTCGTAATGAGTAAAGCTTATATGTTGTTAGCAAACAAAATTTACGTTTTCGACACTTATGCCAGTACCAGCCGAAATGACTGGTGCAAATTTCTATACGAGTACAATGAAATGAAATGAACAACAAAAATTAATAAATACTTAAATCATAACTTCGAGGCAAAATATATGATTTCTTGAAAATCTTTAAGCTTTTGAGAAAAATAGAATAGAGTTACAATAGTTTATTTATAATAGTATAATATGTATCTTGTAAAATGGTTTCTGATTCGTCACTTAGAAAAGAGCAGTTCTCCGTGCTGTCGTGAAATACTATGGGGCTATATTTCTATGCATTCAAATCCAATTCACACTTTTATTTCTCAAACATTTGGTTGTTTTCACTGTTCTTCTGAAATCCTAAATAAACACACTACTTTTCAACTTGACAAAAATGAGGGTCAATTTTCACAAAACAGAAAATTTTGCTTTAGCTTCAACAGTTTGGAATAAGTTTATTGAAGATAGTCAATATTGCTTCAATCCAGGAGCTAACATTACTGTGGTTGAGCAATTTTTTTCAACCACGGCGAGATGCAGGTTCACACAAAATGTGCCAGACAAAACTCAGAAATTTGGCATCAAATTCTGTGATAGCATCTGGCGCTGAAACCAATGATATGGTAAAGCACTTTTCTCATTTAAGGATGTATAAGGCTCGAAGTTCGTCAACACCATTAATTGACTTTCTTGTATTGGAACTTGTAGAGCCATTTACTATGAAAGGTGGGATCATAAGAATGGATAATTTCTATCTACTGGAACGCCTGCGAAAAAATATGTAAAATACTTCTCTGCTTGGAACAATATGTGCAAAAAGGAGAGTTTGTCAAAAATTGCAGAAGAAATGATGACATGACTGGTTTCTCAACTTTGCTATACGTATGCTTACACATTACAAACGTAAGCCAAAGTGTTGCTACTAAGTACAGAGCATTAAAATATCATAATTTATATAACCAACAAGAAATTACCCCAGACCGTGTCGTTTTATAAAAAAACAAAATGGTTAGCACGAAAATACATATTGCCAAATCACTTTTTGTACATACAAGCTCATAATAGTATTCATTGTTAAAAATATAGATGCCGAACGAGCAAGTGAAAATTATTTTATACCCATTCGAACCAAGTGAATGCAAGTAACTGATGATGACAGCAATTAAGCTAATGTTCCTGTCCTTAAAAATAGATTGACGTATTCTTTTTGTTAACAACTAATCTGTTTTATTGCATTTTTTCAGTTCCTGAACTTATCAAATATTATATTAACATTTCTTTTGAAATAAGAGTGCATATATTTTTTCTTTAATACAAATGCTTCTGTAAAAACTCATAGTGTATGAGATTTTAAAAAATAAACATCAATACTTGTTCTTGAAAAGCTTTGTTTTGACTAATTGTAACAGGATTTAAAAATGAGGAACCAATTATTTATTTTTGTGCACTATCAATGTCTTTTTTAAACTTTTTTTTTAACCAGTCTACCGTGTAAAAACAGAATTAGGTTTACTAGCACTTATATGTTAAATAAGACTATGTCATAATAATAAAAAAAAATGCTCTATTTGCAAGCTATATAAATACGGAAAATATACAAAGAGAAAAATGTATGTTTATTCAAATTGTGACTGATTCATTTCTATTTCTATGCTAAATATTTTTTTTAGTAATTCTTTAATAAACAGCAAATCAATGGAATTAAAGCGAATTTAGTAATTTTAAAAGTAAATAATAACTGGAAAGAAACTGCCCGCCGTGGCGTAGTGGTAGAGTGTGACGCTTACACTCTGAAGTTTCTTGGTTCGATTCCCGACTGGACAGTTCGAATTTTTCACGGCACCACCTCTTTCGAGCTGCTGACAACACTCAAAGAGTAATAACTGTCTAAGAAAGCTTCTCAAACTTCGCCGTTCGGGTTCGGCAAAAAACAGTAGGTCCCTTCTACTCGTGAGAGAACAGAAGCGCGCAAACACGAGTAGTTGATGAGCAAGCTAGGCCCTGGTCGCCCTGTGGACTGTTGGCGCGACAGTCCCCAGAGGGAATTATTGTAACAACTAGAAACCTCGTTTATCAATTCAATATCAATATATCACTTATTCAATTTTTCTAAAAATCATACAACTTTTAAATTATCTTTTTTCGATGTCACCCAATTTATATTACACTGTTGTGGCTCTCTATGTAAATTTGTTTAAATATAAATCTGGTCTAAAGTCGGTTATTTTCTTAAATATTAAAATAACAATAATAATTTTACTTAAATTATAACTAGATCATTTGAACGTTGAAATTATTCCCAACTTGTTTTTCAAAATACATGCACACTATATAATGTTCTTATGCCTTATATTGTTACAGATTGTTTTCAAACAAAATATTTAAAATACCAAGCATGTTATTTTAAAGTGGTTTTATGGAAATTACTCAAATAAATAATATTCACCTATTGAATCGTCACGTCATATAAATCCCTGTACTCAGATTTTGCATGGATAAAAATCATTCCCCTTAATGCAGATATCAACATAAATACAGCATTTTCACGTACATATATTTGCCTATATTCTTCAAGCAACTGCTATCATAAATTAATGTTATGTTTGCACCCCTTTTGTAGTATAGAAATGAGAAAAATAATATGGTCGTTTGAAGTGCTAAAGATATTACATATGTATATGCACAACATACATAAGTAATACAATCTAAATACTTATATGAAATATCATTCTTCCTCCTTCCCTTTATATAAGCTATCTATTAATCTTTTGTGTTATAAATGTAGTACTGTTCGTATTCTGATGGGAGATGTTTCCACCATTTTCAATATTCGTGCAAACAAAGCACGAAGGGTGCGTAGAATCCGGTATTTTTGAAATAGATACTTTTTGAGATGGAAGCAGAGCATAAGACATATAATTAAATTTTACAAATATGAACTGAAATGGCGCCTATCAAATCTTCACATATTAGCTTTGTATAAAATACGCAACATTCAACTTGGGTCACACGCTTTTGATAGTCAGAAATTAAAAAAATTAAAAAGCTAAACATTGCTTTTTGTTTTTATTGCATTAAAACTAAAAAAAAAAGAGCATTTCTTAATCTGTTACTTTGAACTTTTAAATATGCCAAGAGGTAAATGAAATATTATATATATATAATATATATATATTATATATATATAATATTACGAGGTTAATGCCGAAAAACTTGCTTGATTTTTAACCATACCATAAGTTCAAACAATAAGTAGAAATTATTTTCCAACCGCTATAATAAACTCTTTCGTGCTCTAACTGAAAATGAAGTAGTTATATAATAAAGTAATTCTAGAACTTATCCTATTATTATGTGGGACGTGTTATCTGTAAACCACAAGCGCATTCTTTACGTTGTCTTTAACCACGAGGCATCAGTTTTTGCAAGCAAGGAGAAGTTACATTCCAGAATAAGTGTGGTTTTACTCGAATAAGTGAATGCAGTCTTATAGCAGAGACAAGGTTGACTTGTCTAAAAAAAATATGAAATGCCGATGACATAAAACGTCACCCTTCCTCGTGGGGATTGAATATCAAAAAGAGGTAAAACATCCGTTGTTTCGCTTGGGTGGCACTCATTATTATACCCTGTAAGACTTACTTTAACTTATTTTATATTTGATTATCTAGTTCACTGAATTTGTATCGACTGCAACTGTGACACTTTGTCGATGATGCGAGATATCTTATTTCAATTTTATGCGTATATATTAACACGAAGTTAATATAAATATATACATATACTTCTGTACATATGTACATACATGTTTTAGCTTAATGGATATGTAAGTGTTTATTAAATCCTTTTAGGATCACTCCAAACTGTTAGAAGATTAACTAACCTTGTTTCTTTCAAGTTCCACAGCTATTGCTTTCCTCTATACCAAAAATTGTTTATTGCTTCTTTCAAACTATAATAGTTTTGAGAATTTTAAATTGTTGGCTAAAGTCAGGTTAAATTTTCTTTGCGTCGAAGTAAAAGTTTTGCATTTCTAAGTCTAAGGATGCTTTCATTAAATGCTGTGTGTTGAGAAGTTAATTGTTGTCTTGAATGAACAATTATTTCAAAGGAAACTCTGCTGGTCATCACTACTGGACTTAAGATATGTCAGCAGCAACTCAAAAAAAAATTATTCAAAAGATACAAAATACTTATTAAGAAATTTCTATACAGCAAAAAAATTATGCACATGTTTAAGTTCACATTTGCAAAAAAGAGGAAACTTCCATAAGCGTTTTTGTTTTGGTAAATAAGATAGTAATAATTTACAAGCACACATTTATAAAATAGATCTGAATATCCGACCCAGTAATGTAACAAAAGTACTTTGGTTTAAAATTTCTGTACTATTGACTATAGATAAGGAAACGCTTTCAGTGCGGCTTATAATAGTTTTACTCTATATACAAGAGATGTCGCTGTTAGGATTTAGCTAGATCACAGACAAGTATACACAGATGTCTCACTCCGAACAAAATACTGGTTCACGTTTTGAAAAACTAGCCGACAAACGCTTTTTATAATAAAAAGAGAAGCAGCCGGTCGACAGGGATTAAGAAAAATTTAAAGAGAAGAGTTATCTCTATAGTTCATGGAATTTTATGTTTTAATATTTTCTGTGACGTAAAAATGGAGTTTGGGTTCCTGTTTCGTATTGTGCACGTACGAATAATGAACAAATAGTTGCTTTTTTTAATGCACATGAAAATTATTTGGAACTTAAAACACTTTCAGTTGAAATACATAAAAACACTGATACGGATAAAAGCATCTACATACAATATGTAAATCTGTAATTGGTTTAATAAGTATTTGAATACAATAGTAAATTAATAAGATTTTTGCTTAGTAAAAATATGAAGAGTATTTAAAGCTTTAAAATTGAAAATTGAACTAGCTCAAACTGAACTTTTTTCCACAATGAAAAATATTTTTGAAGAGTTTCACTGTTATATTTCGTTTATTTAACCCTTATAACCGACGTTTAGCAGTTCAAAACGCCGAAGCTAAGATTTGTGTTAAAAGTCCGGCTATTCGTACCTAACCACATCCAACTATGCACAAATGTCTCACCCCGAACAAAATAAATATGCTATATAGCTATGGAAACATATGTTCCAGACGAGTGTACCAACACAAAATTTTAAAATTTGTCTTATTTTTTGAACAGAACATTTACATATTGATAGCATGAATTCGTATTCTTATCTATCTATTTGATTTACAGGAGTTAAAAGATCTTAAATTTAATGGGAAGCGATATAATGTTATATATTTTCTAATTATTTATTTAAGGTGACTGTATAGTTTCAATAAAGTTCAACTATTCTTTCTGAACTTGAAAATATATCATTTCAGCAAGGTGAGCCGATTTCGCAAATCTTGTCCAAAAATTTAAAACAAACATAATCCGAGTCGATGTTGGCATTTCCGAAGGTTCGGATATCAAAAATACTGGAGGAGTGTCTGACGTCGATCGCAACGTGATCAATCTGATTGTGGATTGATTAGGGGATCGCCAGGTTTTTTTGTAAATGTTCAGGTGTGGGAACGGCATGCTAGTCACAGAGAGGTTCCGCCTCAAGGCGAAATCTAACAGCCTGAGCGTTGAAATCTTCTAGACGGATCTTGATGTCATAGCTGGGACATCGATCGTATGTTCTTTCTAGGGTACCATAGAAGTCATCCTTGATGTTGTCATCCTTCTTCTCCGTCGGGTATTTAGGATAGGATATCTCTAAGACCATATCTTATGAGATATGTATACGACATAGTTCAGCTTTTTAAAACATTTATTACAATTTGTAAAGCTTCATTCAGTTTGGGAGCGTATTTACTTTAAGATCAAAAGTCATATATCCATCTTAGAGTATACGTAAATATCTATATCATTAGCCGTACATTTGCGACATCGATTTAAATCTCCAATACAGTATTTTTTGGAAGTATTGTTTATTAGTAGCCTGTGGAATTTCAAAAGATAGCTGCAATTTAATGTACAAAGATGTTGATGAATTTTAAATAAATAAGTCGACGTAGTGGATATCTGACCTGAATTAATATACAATTTAAGTTATGTCAGTAAGTAAACATATGAGTAGATTTCATAATAAATAAATAAATACCCCATATGTAAAAAATGTGATCGCCGTGGTGAGTGGGTAGAGTGCGACGCTCACGCGCAGAAGGGTCTAGGTTCGATTCCCAGCTCAAAACCAATTTTTCGAATTTTTCACGGCACCACCTCTTTCGATAGGCTGACAACACTCAAAGAGTAATAACTGTCTAAGAAAGCTTCTCAAATTTCGCTGTTCGGAGTCGGCAAAAAACTGTAGGTCCCTTCTACTCGTGAGAGAACAATAGCGCGCACAACACGAGTAGTTGATGAGCAAGCTAGGCCCTGGTCCCCCTTTGGACTGTAGCGCCAACAATTATTATTATTAAAGAATATATAATTAATTAAAAGTGTGAACAAAATTAGAAGTCAAAATTGAACTTTATTAATTGCACCGCAAAAATATATTTGATTTTTAATATTTTCTAACGTTATATTGGTTTCTCACTTATATTGACAAGTTCGGATTTGTTGAATGTTGCACGTTTTGTCTCTTTATCCGACACAGACAGAACATGACACTCGAGGTTCACGTACAAATGCACCATCACCTTTTCAGTGAAAATTAAATATATGGTACAAATTGAATCAATTTAATCTAACCGAAAAATTACTTATAATGTCGAATTGCCATCATGATAATGAACTTTCACATCACCATGGATTTTATTTTTATTTTACGTCGTTTGTGCTAAGAAAATCCATCGTGAAAGTCCTAGATATATTTTCCATTCTTCCTTGACTTCTTTGTTCGATTTATTTCCATGTTCCATGCCTATATAATAAGATAAGATAGCAGCACGACTTGATCTATCCTGATTGAGATTGAGAGACATACCTAATCAAGGTACATAGCTTCAATATTGCGAGAGCTATGACTTCGTATAATTGTCTGGTGTTAGCGACTTACCGTCGTCACATTATGTATTACGAGAAGGTGCAGCTAAATGGCCCGAAGTATTTCTGTATTTAGTCTCAAAAGGGCTGATACAGGACACGAAAGGGTATCTTGTTTTGGGTATCAAACGGTTTTGCAAAATAATTGTACAGCCGTAATTAGTTTTATTCAGTACGAATAATTATTTTTATTTTTTGCTTTGAAACTTTGTAAATTTCCTTTTTTCGCATTACTTCCAATATGTTTTTTGATAATGATATGCATACATACAACTATAAATAGACCTATGCATACTTATAACTTCAAAGAATTTTCATGGTTGTTTCCTTAAAAAGTTGTGAAAATACGGATTAAACAGAATACATAGAACACAACATACATCTACTATTTTATAAGAATCGGATAAAACTTACGTAAGAGGATTTTAAGGCAGCATATGACGGTGTACATAGGGACGGCCGATAAAGTGGCATTTATATAGTGGCAAACACAACAGAGAACGATCTTCCAAAAAGTTAGCTCGATTGCTAATTTTGCCGGAAACTTCGACGATTGGTCTAGTGGTAAATGAGGGCAAAGTGATGATAGGCAGAAGTGAGAATCAAATGAGTAAAAAAATATATGAATGAGTTTATGAAGATACTGAAGACATACAAGTGGGTTAAGAAGAAGACAATAAAGAGGGAAAATAATAAAGAAATATAATAATAAAGGAAATTAATTGATAAAAAAGATATGATTCTAAAGAAATAACTGGCAATTCAATAGATATATTGGCAAGCAAATTATTTTTTATAAAAATAATATATTATAGGACGACTTTCGAATTTTTTTGAAATGTATTGTATACTCAGCAAAATATGGTTATTACGCAGGACTATTACATTGCATTCCAAAAGGGGAGGTTTATTTTGACACGATTAATGTTGATCAATTTAGCCCGGTGGTTTAAATGATGTCCGCAAAAGGCATGTATAATTGATTGTTGATGCAGAAATAATAAGTTGTTTGAAAGTTTATATTTTATGCTCGTAGTAAATTCTGAATATTTGCCTCAGACAAAGGAAACGCATCCACTTCAAAAGTTTCCGAAGATTTTCTAAAAGAAAGAAAGCCGATGATATAATAATAATAATAATTGTTGGCGCTACAGTCCAGAGGGGGACCAAGGCCTAGCTTGCTCATCAACTACTCGTGTTGTGCGCGCTACTGTTCTCTCACGAGTAAAAGGGACCTACAGTTTTTTGCCGACTCCGAACGGCGAAATTTGAGAAGCTTTCTTGGACAGTTATTGCTCTTTGAGTGTTGTCAGCAGCTCGAAAGAGGTGGTGCCGTTAAAAATTACAAAAAATTGATGTTGAGCTGGGAATCGAACCTAGACCCTAGAAGGCGTGTGAGCATCGCACTCTACCCACTACACCACGGCGACCACACGATGATATAAAAGCCAAAAATCAAAACTACGGTTAGCAAATTTAGTATAGAAAGAACTATATTAATTACAATAGGAGAAGTAGGAGATTTTGTAATAGTTAGAAATTTTATAACCCAACTCAGAGTAAATAAAATGTAATTCCGAAATTCAATTTGTACTCTCACAATGTAAGAGCTGTCGGTGGCCTGTGCGTCTTACAATTAAAGGTTTTCTGTATAAAACAGGGAAAGATACGAACGTTTAAAGAATAATTCTAAATTGAAGTCCTGTTTAATGTTGTTTCCCTGAAATATTGTAAAAAAAAATAAACTTTATTTGCCGAAATGTAAATAACAATTGACATAAAGATAATATTTTGCAAGATTGCCACGTACATACTTCCGAGTAGGAAATTTCATGCAGTGGCTCGCTTTCGGCGAGCTGCGAATGAGTAACGGATGTCGATATCTGATGGCGATCTTAACAATTAATCAATCTTGTTTCATTTCTCACTTAATCTACGCCTAGGGCTATATTTAAATGCCAAACTAAACTACAATAAACAAAAAGTACTCGGAATCTGACAAAAGGGCCGCTATATCTAGATGTAAGAAAAAGTTACGACTGCTGTAAAATATGATCTTTTGTCGTAACTTTATATGAAACAATTTTTGTGGTCTTCTTGATGTGTAGTTATCTCATTAACATTAAGGAAAGCATTTCCTGACTTTGTCTTCGTCGATAGTTTCCAGCTACGTACCTTCGTCGGATTGATATTTCCTTTTTACCCATCTCTTCTAAACATCTTTCAAGGCAATAATTTTTTTAATTGCAACAGTCACAGATTACTGTTTGTCTGCGAAGAAAGCTTCTCAAACTTCGCCGTTCGCGAGTCAATGGAAATCATAAGTCCCTTTTACTTATGCAAGAACAACTGCACGAAATACTCTGGTCTCCTTGTAGACTATTGCGGCATTCATCCATCTATTTTTGATGTATAAGTGGTTTTTTTTATATAGTGCACAATTGTATGAATTCTTTGATTGGTAAAAGAAAAGAATTGAAAACATATGTACATTGCACGATGTTTTAGTTTACTGTATTTATTTATTTATTATAAGGCAAAGTTTTAAATTAGATGAAGAATTATTTGTTGGTCAGTGAAATCGTTGCCTGTAATACCCATGTGACTAAGTTTCGTGAATGCTTTTTAAAAGAAGGAATCTGTGTTTTAAGTTACCTATGGCTTTAAGAATTGATAGACTGTCAGAGTATATTCGAATATTGCATCTATGTATATGTAGGCCCTGTTTTATTACTTGTTGGTTAGCTGGATTCAAAGTACGAAAGGATTCCGTTTCTAATTAAAGTACTATCTTCGAAAGTGATTGCAAATGAAATGTTTTTTTTTTGTTTTTCATATGTTGGTATGATCCCTTTAACTTTTTTGAGCCTTAGTTCTATCAAAAACTTGCTTTGCGTGGTCGTTGTGAAAAACTTGCTGCTCCAGGGCGTAAAACTTGATAATAAATGTACTGGATTTGAACAAAAAATAAAATTTCAGTAACAAAAAGAAAAAGGTCGATAAAGTTTTATTTACCTGTCTCTTTGTCAACAGAAAACCGACGATAGCAAACAAAGAAATCACAGGAGCAAATAATCACAACCAGTATCTGTAAAATGTTCACGGGACGTGAAATTAGATCTAAAACAAACTAAGTGGATTGTTTTGTTTATAAATTTTGAGTTCTTGACTGAATTATGTGCTATCTCTGAGACGAGAGATTCCTAAAATGATAAAAAATTACAACAAAGTACTTCTCTAACACGATACTTGCCAAACCTAAGGAGGTTATTGTATTGCAATGCCAAGTTCTATTTATAGTTTTTAAATTTATAAAATAATTTGTTAAATTATTGAATTATAATATTAATTTAGCTTACATAAACATAACTGTTAATAATTGGAACCCAACCTTCTGCAGAAAAGCCTTTCGACTTCGTAGAAACATATAAGCATTGTTAAATACTGTATTACGGATAATAAAACTGAATTAAACTAAAAAGAACTTATCAAAGGGTGTCAGATTGTCTGTGAAGAATAATGACAAGTAAACCTTTAAGGACACTCGAAAACCCGTTTTTTATCTTGTCCATTTCGACGGCTTTGATCCACTGAAGTCCAAGTGGTGTTCTAGAGTTACATTACGCTCGCCGATAACTTTACTTACAAAGTTTTTGTATAACGTATTAAATACAATTGGGATGTGTTTAGCAAGGTCGTAAGATTTAAGAATTTTGTTGAAAATTTGTGCTAAAAGAATCAAAGTGCTTAGTACCAACAACGGTACCGAATATAATGTAACTGTCTTTAAAAGATCTTGAAAAAAGTTGTACTTTAAGTCAAAAAACGAGTGCTTATACACCAGATCATATATGGGTGCACCTATCCACTGTTATCTATCTTTCGGTTTTTAACGAAAAGACGAAAAAAAAAGAAGAAGTATTAAAAGCGACAAAAGAGGCATTGACACATAGGAAGAAATATTTAATTGAACTCAGTTAATTTTTTTTTATGTTTTTTGAAATCTGTCAACTCCTCGTTCATCGCTTTTCTCCACAAATTGGCATTAGAGAGCTTCTTTTGGACTTCGTTGCTCAGAACGCTCATTATATCATCTGGTAAGAAAGCCATTGATTCTAATTATGTTTTCAAAACGAAATTCGATACTGATCTAATATTTGTTCGACGGAAGGTAAGATTAAGTGTGAAAGGTTTTGTCAACAGAAGGTTATTGACTAAAGAAACTCCTTTGGGCGTGTTTTGTGAGCTTTTCACCGGTTCCATTCTTGTTGGCATTAGCGAGAACAAATGACGTCGTTGGGTACCAAATGTAGGCTGTGACTGCGTTTTTGAAGGAAGATATTTGTATTTTTTTTTTATTTATCGGCCGCGTAAATCCCTTTATAGACTCAAGAAATTTAATAGAATGCGGAGTGTTAAATTGAATCATCTCCTTATAAAATACATTTGTGACAGACGTTCCACAACCTTCTATATATTAGCGTGTCACTTTCTTGAACAGCAGTTAAAGTAATGTATGTCTTTGTCGTTGTCCAATTGTTTGTTTGATTAAAACGCTTGGAAGGTGAGCTATATCCAGATGCAAAAAGAAAAATAATATTTTACTGCGACAATAAAAGTGCTGTTCACGTCGCTTCAAATAAGTCTTGTTCATTGAGGAAAAAAATTGTTAACATAGAGGCAAATTTCATTCGTCAAAAATCAGAGAAATTAGGTTTAAACTACAATATATTTCAAGTGAACATGTGTTATAAATATTATAGATATTCCCACAAAAAGCTTGCATGTCAACATTCCGGAGAACGATGTGGTGAAATGCTACGTGAAAAAACACCGAAGACCGTCTCGGGAAGCTAGTAGCAGTGGGAGCAATAGCAATCCTAAGAGCATCATCTGCGTACACCTTTCTTCTAACATTTGGAAAGAGAAAATTATGCGTAGTAAAAGGTCAAAGAGAAATAATCTTAAAAACACTCTCTTTAATGTAAGCCAAAAAGATAATATATATATTAATGATAGTCTTACTAAAGTGAATAGAGCACTATATGTAGCAGCAAAAAAATTTAAATATGAACAGAACTTTAAATATCTTTGGATAAAGAACGGTCGTATCTTATTAAGAAAAGTGGATAAAGGCAGGATTATTGTAATTAGATCATTTGAAGATATATTTAATCTGAATAAAAATCAATCAAACAATTAACTGTTATGATTCTACGTAATAACTTAGATCAAATAGACATTAATCCTGTTTTTGAAACACTTAATAATATAAACTTTTTTAACTATGTTTTCGAGGTTAATTCCATATTGATTGTGCATCAAAACATTAGAAGCCTAAGAAAAAATTTTGACTTGTTAGTTGCTCATATTGAGACATTTTGCAAAAAACCACAACTGATTTTTGTCACCGAAATTTGGATTTTTTCCTGTGAAATTAATGACTTTGTTATTCCAGGTTATACTTTTTTTGCTGTTCCAAATGATAATTACTCTTCAGGTGGCGTTGGTGTTTTTGTTTGTGATAAAATCAATGTTACTTTTGTACCATGTATTTCTGTTTGTACTGATATGTTGAAACTATGTTGTACTATTGGCAATGTTAATTTTACAATAATATGTTTGTATAAATTGCATTCATATTCCCCAGAGATGTTTATTGAAGAATTTTCTAGTTTGTTGAGTAATGAGAAGGCAAGGGATCTTATGCTTCTAGGTGATTTTAATCTCGATCTGCTAGCTCAAACCGATCTAATTGATTCCTACCAAACAGTCTTGTCACAGTATGGTATGAACTCAATCATTAATGATATAACGCGTGCTTTGACTGAATCTTGTTTAGACCATTTATTTGTCCGATTTGGTGGGATTTCACCCAATGATTGCGTTGGAATCAATCTTGATATACGAATCACTGACCATTGCATGACTGGAGTTTTGTTAAATAATTTAATGACTAAGTCACATAAAAAAGTTAATGCAATTACTATCCCACCTAAAAGTAAGATAAATTTTAATCTTCTTAACCAAAAACTGGTGTTAGAAAGTTGGGAGCATGTATATACTGAAGATGATGTCAATAGAGCATATGATCTCTTTCTGCTCACATTAAGCAAGCATTTAAAAGAATCCAGTATCCTTGTGAAAAGTAAGCGTTTTTCCGCAAGACTTAAGCCGTGGATGAATAGACATATTCTAATGAAAATTAGGTTAAAAAATAAACTTGGCATTAAACTTTCCAAGCGTCCGCAAAACGTCAGTCTTAAAAATCGTTATAGGAATATGTGCTACAAACTCAAAAAAGATATAAAAAGTCGTTGCGATGAGTATTATCGGAATGAATTTAATAAATGTAAGGGAAATTTAAGAAAGGAGTGGCAGCTAATAAACACTATGTTTAGTCGTCGTTCAAAGGACCAAAAACGGATGTGTTTAGATAGTGGTTCTTCTGAGATATTTGATCCGTTCAGATTAGCTAATGAATTCAACAATTATTTTGCTACAATTGCTTTGGAGTCTGTCCCTTCAATTACTAGCTCATGTAAATGCTGCTAAAATTCTTACATAATTCAAGATGTCGGTACATCCAGAAACAGTTTTTGCTTTGAATTTATATCTTCCAACCAGATATTAAAAAATATCAGTTTGAATATTGCCGATGTGCTAGCGTACATATTTAATAAAAGCGTGCTATCAGGAGTTTTTCCTGATAAATTGAAATGTGCGATTGTAATTCCGCTTCATAAGAAAAATAATCCTAAAGATATACGGAATTATAGACTGATATCTCTGCTACCAAGTATTTCCAAGGCATTTGAAAAAATTATGAAAAGGCGAATTCTCTTATTTTTAGAAAAAAATAATTTCCTAAGTTCAAAACAGTATGGTTTTAGGCAGGGGCTATCTACTGAAGATGCTCTATTCGACTTTTGCTCCTCTATTTTCAAATGTTTGGATGATCATAGACATTGCGCTAGCCTCTTCGTCGATATAACCAAAGCTTTTGATATGGTGGACCATAATACTTTACTTAGAAAACTGTACAAAATTGGTTTTAGAGGTTTTGTTTTTAATTGGCTCGAGTTCTATTTACGAAACAGAACTCAAATAGTAAAAATTTCAGAAGCTTACAGCAACGAAATTGATTTAAAGATAGGTGTACCCCAAGGCTCTGTTCTTGGCCCTATTCTTTTCTTAATTTATATTAACTCTATTTTTTACCAAAACATGAAAGGAAACATTACTGCCTTTGCTGATGATTTGGGAATAACCTATGTCACAAAGAGTAAACTTGATCTGATCGCGGACATTAACCATGATGTTGACATCTTACGAAGATGGTTTCATGAGCACAAAATGCTTGTCAGCAATAAAACAAAACTGATGTTTCTTAGTCTAACACACACTGCTTTACCTGATATTGATATTGTCTTTCATTCTTTGAAATGTGAAACCTTCAATATCTGCAGTAATAAGGATAATTTAACGTCCTCTACTCAAATAGTATGTGACCCTGATTGTTTTAGGATTGAAGTTGTTACTCATTTTAAGTACCTAGGAATAATTATTGATAATAAATTGAATTGGAATGAGCATATCCTGGCGATGAAGAAATACTTTAACTCAACATTGCGTATTTTTTATTATCTCAAGAATACATGTTCCACCAAGGTGTTAAAAATGTTTTACTATGGTATTTTCCATTCCAAATTGCAGTATGGTATTTGCTGCTGGGATGGTGCTCCTCAATGCAAAATGGCCAATATTCTGGTAATCCAAAAATGTTTAATAAGAAAAATATGTAATAAAAACAAATTTTATCATTCCATGCCATTGTTTAACAGCTTGAAAATTCTTCCTCTAAGACATTTGTTTTATTATAAAGTGTTGAAAATTTTCTTCGTGAGATGTGGTTATTTGAATAGCAGACATTCTGATCGCTACAGTCTACGAAGCAATCAAAGCCTAAATGTCAATGTTCCAAATTTTCGTACTACGTTTTTCAGAAATACATGTTGCATAGTACCATTTAGATTATTTAATAAACTGCCTATTGAATTAAAGTCATTACACTCATTTAAATTATTTAATATTAAAATTAAAACATGGCTCTTTGAATTTGATCACAATCAAATAGAAGATCTACTAGACCCAATTATATAAAACTAGTTTTTAAATTTTTCTCGATGATTACTCTTAGATGCTGTTCTTCTGCTCTCTTTTATTTCAATGTAAATCTTTAGTTCACCCCTTAAAAATGTTTTTGTATTTTTTGAAAGTAGCATTTATCACTATTATTGTTAAAATTTTACAAAATGCTACCCCTATTCTCTACAAACTAAATTATCATTGAATGAAGTACTATTAATGTATAATAACAACTGTAATCAACTAGAGAATATGAATAAATAAATGAAAATGAAAATGAATGAATGAAATGAAATATTACCAAACAAACTTATCGAGTTTAAAATAAAATCTATGTTTTACATAATATACATAACATGTTAATTTTTCTCACTTTTGAACTCCAATATTTTGTTTGAATGAATTATAGCTCTTTTTCAAATAACCTTCAGTTAATACTGAAATTGTGGCCGCCGTGGCGTAGTAGGTAGAGTGAGAAGCTCATACACCGAAGGTCTAAGTTCGTTTCCCAGCTCAAATTCTTCGAATATTTCACGGCACCTCTTTCGAGCTGCTAACAACACTTAAAGAGTAATATTTGTAACTGCCTAAGAAAAAGCTTCTCAAATTTTGCCGTTCAGAGTCGGCAAAAAACTCTAGGTCCGCATAACAAGGGTACAAGGGTAGTTGATGAGCAAGCTAGGCCCTGGTCACCCTGTGGACTGTCGCGCCAACAATTATTATTATGATCAATACTTAAATTGTTTAGTCATGAGAATACAATGTCTATTGCACTTATAACAAGTTAATCAAATGTAAGCGATAGTTGCTGAGAATCCGGAAGGATCATTTCTGCAGATGCCTTAACGGCCCAAGTCCCGCTGTTTGTCGATCGCATCTGTTTGAGATGATCGCATCTGGTGGAGAAAATTTAACGACAAACTCTATGGGCTGTAGAGCGGCATATGCCTATTCAAGCGTCTTCGGACACAAAGCTTAGGATGGCTAGGCCATGCAGAGTCTATTGACATAAACGATCCGGACCAAAAAGTCTTCGAACCTGAGCCATCAGCGACTAGGCAGTGAGTGTTGGTCTGTACTTTTTTTATCTTTTCTTCTGGATCTGGAAAAAATTGATATATTGTGGACTACCCTGCCATGAAACCCTTCAGTTTCACCATCTCGCTCGGGAAACGAATAACTGCGGTAAACCAACAGTGATTACTGTCATACTCCACCGTTGTTAAGCAGTTCCTAACTTGTATGTTCACGTTTCGTAATGTTGGTCGTCTGCCAATTAGCATCAGATCTAGATAAGACCCACTTCTGGGAAAAGACGGTTTATCAGTTGCAAGCAAATTCAGTTTTGACTCGACAGAATGCTGCATCAATGACTCAATTTCCTCTTGGTTTTGAAGCAAAAAATCGCATTTTATACACATTTTCTTCCGATCATAAACGAAGTTTTCTAAAGAGAGATTCGCTGCGACGTACGAATTCTTTTCACCTTCAATCGAAATGCACCCAGTACATGCTTCCAGTACACCGAAATTTCGCACCTCTATGCAGGACACAATCTCCTTGTGGAGTACCATATGCCTTTTCTAATGAAGAGCGCGACCCAACCCGCTTGAGTGGAGAGGGGCCATACTTTTCGGATAACTGTATAATCTTTGAACCGGAGTGTCTGTTTCCGGTTTAACTTTGTTTCGCTAACCATCAACACGTCAGGCTTATGAGATTCCAACAGGTTAAACACAGATAACCTTCTAGGATCCTGATGAGTAAATTTGCATTCACCGCCAGGATCGAAAGTTTTCCAGCTGCCGGCGAATCCATTAAAATTCATACGTAGCTGACCCGGCTCTTGGCGAAAGGACTCGGCCCATCCGTAGAAGATCTTTCTGAAACTGCTCAATTCAAGCCTTCATTGAGGCCACATTTGGCACTGTCTGTTGTGCCGGTCGCCTACCAGACGGTATAACAAAGGCCTTAACTCCACCACTTTTTGTTTGATGAATGATGGTTAATTAGAACAAGTTTAATATCTCTAATTTTTAAATTATTTTCCGAATATAATAGCTGTTTTATTTACTGAGCCTTCTGCTGTAAGTAGACAAGTGCTAATTTATTAATATGAAATACCGAGATCCTAATTAATGCCCTCTAGAAGAACCATACAAAACTTCTGACAAGAGCAAATGAAGCGGCAGATGGTATACTGTTTAATTTAAAATAAATAACCTTTATTTGATAGAACCACAGACAAGTATACCTAGATGTCTCACCGCCATAGAAAGGACTGAGATATGAAACTGAAAAGCTCAGCTGTTGTTTTGAAAACCCAGCCACCAAACTCTTTCAATAATAGAAAGAGAAGCAGCCAGCCGAGAAGAAATAATAATGCGGAGAGAAAAATTGAAAGAGAACATCGAAGGGGTTTATGGGTCATTGTATTTGTGTAGAATCCATCTAAGCGGCATATTCATCTGTGTGTAAGGTAGGATGGTTTATCTCATTATGTTGACACAAACTCCGGCGGTCATCATCGGTTATATCCATTGAATGGGATCGGTAGCATAATGGGAAAAGCAGACCCATGCGTTAATTTTTGATCCGCCGTGCTTTACAGTCTTGCTAGTTGAAATTATTGTTTTTTTCGCCTGCAAACAAATGTCCTGATCCCAGGAGTACCAAATAAAACTATTTTGAATTCGTCCTTCCAAAATATATTGCGCCATTTAGAAGGTTCCCAGTTCAGGAGTTCTTTCGCAAATTTGGTTCGTTTTAGTAGGTTGATTTTTGACAGTAATGCTACTTTTCTGGGACTTCTTCTTTACCAGGGTACGGTTGACTAATCTTACTATTTGTCTTTCATCAGCGTAAGTTAGTTTCATTTTTTTATTTTGATTTTATTTAAACACCCAACAATTTCACTTATAAATTTGTAAGTTTCACATTCTAATCACATTGACTGATTTGTACATAGATTGATACAAAGTTTACAATAATTAAGCACAGCTTGCACAGAGATATGATAATTTACTATCTTACTACTGAAAATAGAATCACTTAATTTCAAAGTGCAATTTTTATTTATACAAGTGTGGAAATGTCAGAGGAAAACCGATGAGTAAAAACCTCTATAAAATTTGTAAGTTTTATCCTCAAAAAGTTTTACTTTGTTAAAAACGCTCCACTTTTGAAATAGTTATAGTTTAAGGCCGTTCTTCATTATTTTGCACTATATAAATTCGGTTGCATTTCCTTACCGGAAACGGGCCCTTTTTTAATGATATGATGCATTTTTTTATTTATGGGTTTTATGATTGATGTAATAAAGATGTTGTGCAATAAATATGAAGCCCCTGCCTGATCATAGGAAGAAGTAATTGGCATAATAGTGACAACGTCGATCATGGTACAATCATTTCAAAATCGTACGTATATACGTTTTTAATTGAATGTGGGGTTCATTTATTTTAGTCAAACTAGAATTTAACAGTGCAGAATTTGTGCGTAGATTTTATTACTATTTGAAATCCCAACCTTCGGATTTTTGCGTGGGTAACTTACAGTTAGCGAAGTAAGTACAGAATAAGGAGTTTAGGGAGGGGAACTGACTAAATAGGAGGTAGCAGTTACCAAAATTTGCCTAATATTGTTTTAATAACAATACAAGAAATAAAACTTTAGCATATTTATGTATATATATTTATTTATAATGAATAGGTGGTATGTAAGGTAACAAACGTATCATGTCGTTATATTCCACTCTTGTTATGCTCCTTGAAGTTTTTTTAAGTAGTAACATATTAATTTTGCGTCTGGGTCTTGATTCAAATGGTGCATGTGATAGCATTGTACAAACAATTAAAATTAGTTTGAGCATTACAAGTTCCTTACCTACTGTCGCAGTTGCGCATTGACGTCGATACATATGTACATATATATATGTAAAATTATATATATATATATATATATATATATATATATATATATATATATATATATATATATATATGAAACAATTTGATTTTAGGCTATTTGAAAAAAAACTGAATTGGATTAAAACTAAATGCATTGCTACCGATTGCATTCTAGAGCGGGCCAATATATCAAAATGTTTCGATTTCCTAAGGAAGCTACCACTAAATACATGGTGTGAATGAAGAAACTCTTACGCAATTTCAACAGCAAAATTAGCCATATACGTATAAAACAAAAATTAAAACTTAAAATTCGCTTAATACTCTTTCTAAAAAAAGTTGCATTCGCTTGCAACCAACAAAATAAAAATCATACTTTATCCCACCAAAAGTTGTGTTCATAAAAATAGCAGTGCTCCTCAAAAAAGAAAAATAATTTTCTATTAATTCAAATTGTTTTATTGTAGTAGCTGGTAGTTTAGCCTCTAGAAGACGTCTTCTAACCATCACAGCACTCACCGGAAGTTGGAGTTCATCTTCATGTCTGCAGCTTATTGAAGGGTTCTCCTTTGCCATGTTGATAATTTTTCGGTTAGTTCGCTTAGCCGTCACTCTTTTTGGACCGCGTGTTTAGGGCCTAGCTTTCCCGTTTAGCGCGTTGCTGACCATTTTCGCTGAACATCCTATGATTTCCTGGATTGAAGCATATGTTTTCCCTCCGAACGCAATTTACGACCGAACGTACAATGTTTTGATCAACCCATATTTCTAACTTTAAAGTATGTTAATAAAAGACAACATATACATATATGTTTTTAACTCTAACAACAATTTCTGAGACACATTATGGTAAAACCAAAAAACACTGCTATTTTTCTGAACAGGCTTCAATCAACAGATTTCAATGAATGAGTGAAAAAGGGAGAAAGTAATCCTTTATATTTTATTTCTGGTATGGTATCTTAATTACCGGAAAATACAATAAAACCGGATATATATTTGGAAAAAGGATCTTCTAAGAAATATGTTTTTAATTATCTAAGTCGTATAACTACTGCTATTTTTATGAACAGAACTGTATGTATGCACGTAAAAACAAATCGATCTTATCCCTAAACTTAAGTCTTTTAGAATTTAATTTCAAAAATCAATTTTATTTGTCATTTGGAAATTACAAGCAAAGAAAGAAAACGAATCGAAAGAAATGATTTACAAGAGGGAAAAGTAATCTAATATAAATGGTATTTGGACTAACTAAGAGCGATCTAAAATTGTGTATTTTCATAACATTTTTTAATTAATAACCTAAGGTTACTGTCTGACCAATTTCAATAAAATCGAATCATCCGCCCTGAAATTGAAAATCTATCATTTCATCAAATGTACAAATCTTACTGAACATCTGAAAAGAGGGAAGAAACAAATTGTGTCTATTTATGATAACGCATGGGTTACATATGATTCTGTTATTCTGTCGCTTTAGTTACGGAGATCCTTTAAGAGAGACTGCCTCTCACTGAAAGCGATTTGCTTTCTAATGATTAAGAGAACAAAATTTACCAGTATTTAAAATCGGTATACAAATAGAGCTTTTCCGTTTCATATGTCAGTCCTTTCTATGGCGGTGAGACATCTGTGTATACTTGTCTGTGAATTTTATATATTAAATTTTGTTCTTATTCGATTTCGAATTCCCGCCCAATTAACAAAAAAATTCGACAGAACGAAAATACGGTCACTCTGGATCCGTGATTGCCTGTGCTAGAGGTAATATTTTTATACCAAAGATGGCGCGGAACACGAAGAAATTTAAAAATAATTTCACAATGCTATCTCGGAGCAGCTGTTTTTGACGTTTACTATCAAATCTTTCATTTTTGCCAGAAAGGGAAACAGAACTACCGCTTGTATACATTATTTTTGTTTATTTTTTCTGAGAAAATTTCTTAAGATTCCCTTTTTTTATATTAACATATATTTTTGAAAAAGTACCGTACAATAATGACACTGCCGCGCTTTAAACATGTAAATACCGTAGAATTATTGTCACTTTAATTTTTGTTTAATGTTAGAATATAGTTAGTAGGCAATGAGAAAATATTTATTTTGTTGTCACTACAAGTTTATTTTCTTTAAAGGGAAGACTGAGACATATGGAGGAGCTACCGACTGGAGGAAGACAACCATCGCTGTGTGTAGCGTATTTGATTTTATCTGGCACATCAGCGTGGGCATTAAAATCCACGTCTACTAGCATACCGTACGCACTGGGAACATTTTCATTCCTATTGGGACACAGTCTCATTGGATTTTTCCACACAACTCACCCAGATCCATCGAAAATTATAAAGAGAATATTTTGGCAAACAACTCTATTGGCAGAAGCGGCACCTTTAGCAATAATGAATGTTCAATATTATTTAATGAACAACTTTTCACCTGAAATTGCATATGTTCATTTGGCGAGCGCTCTTCTGCCAACTGTAGCGAGTTTAGTTTTACAAAATCATACGACGACCATATTAGACTTAACTGTTTTGGGCAACATTGGATCCCTGTTGTATCTTCATTTGAATAAAGGAACAGGTGTGTGGACTGGAGGAATGATAGCTTTATGTGGAATCAATCATTTCCTTTTTAAACATTTATCAAGAAAGTATGGCGTGCCGAAGATAGAGATAGTAACAGTTGGACTTAGCTTCTTTAATATTTTCGCACTAAATACTCTCACGCAGTAGTAATTTTACTTCCTTCTCTTTTATTTTTGGTCTATAGAAAATTAAATGAAGACTTTATTTTGAAAAATGTTTGGTTATAATACAAATTGTACATGTGTGTTGTGAAGTGCATTTTCGAATATATATTGTATAAATAATTTCAATTTTAATAAAATTTATATTCTTGCACAAAAAAACTTTCAAGTTAATATACTGAATTTGTCACAATATACGGTGGTTCTTTGTAATTACTGTTTTAAAGAGCTGTAGGCTTATGACTTTTCAACTGGATATATCATTCGACGTTTCAGTAGAACTTCGTGTTTAACAATGTTTTTTCAATGATTAAGGGTATTTACTTATTAATCAGTTTATGAATCCTCAAAAAGAGTAAGTTACTCGAAATACAGAGTACTTTTTTTCTTTAACTGTTAAGGGAGTTTCTTTAAAAATCTGAATTAAATATTTTTTTATTACGCAAAAATACCAAATCGAAAGAAAATAGAATCATATTTTCGCGTTTGATTTTGTTTAAAAGAGGCGACCGAACTGAAATCGGAGAGAAAATATTGAATTTAATAGAGTGCATTATTAAACAACGTTATTTTCTTTCTGGATCTCTTATAAAAGTCAGCTTGTAAGAAATTATACAAACATTAATAATTAATATTAACAAAGTGTTTTTTTATAAATAAATAAATATATATATATATATATATATATATATATAAATATATATGTATATATATATATATGTATATATATATATGTATAAATATATATAAATCAAATAATAGTAGAATATACACACATTTGACTATTTAACGTTTAGTCAATTTTAACGCTAATTTTCGATATACATTAAGTGCCTCAAGATTTGTTATAACTTTTAAAACAAATAGCAATGGAAATGTATGTCATTAATGAAAAACTTGTTTTTAATGTAAAGCGAAATATAAATAAGCCAATGTAATCCCGAGAAATAATAAATAAAAAGGAAAATTGAATAAGGAAAGGAAGATGAGAGGGTATAATGTGTATTTTAATTTTCTCTACTTTTTTTATGTGTGAGAAACATATTTAAAATATTTATTTACTAAAATTTCAACCGCAAAAGAAGAACAAGCCAAAACAAAATGTAACAATGGCATCAGTCCATCTTAACGAACCATCGCATGTGGCATTGCCAACACATGTGACAGCTTCTTTTCGTATTTGCTTGCATTCAAACTCAAAATTTCAAAAGCAGAAAAACGATCGAACGAACGAAGAACGGCATTTGACTGAAAATTTATGAATAAAATAAATATAATAATAAACAGATAAACATCAAGTTGTGATATTTAAAATATTACAACACTAAATTAATTCATCATTTTCGTTTGGAGTTTCTTGTGATCGTTTTCATAGTTTTTTTTGTACTGTTTTTTAATGTTTGTGGCAATGGTTGGTTGAAATAAGATTCTTTGGGCATTTAATAGTAAAAGATCTTCAGTATACAGCACGAGGTAAGTTAGTCTGGATATTAAATCGTCCATTAAAATCCGAAACATCCGTTTGTACATAGTTTTGCGTATCTAGGTTTTGTATCAAGAAATAATTGACAAATGTTCTATCTTAATGTTTGAGAAAAAATTAAAATGTCCTTGCTTCTATTGTACGGAGGATTGAGAAGTGGCGTTATCATACTGCATCACAGCTGCTCAGATTTGTTGTTTTTGACAACACATCTTATTAATGTATGTAGTTCCGTGTAGTCTTTAAATTCTAGCACTACTACAGAGTACAGAGATACGCCAAACTGTTAAATTGAACCCGCAAGGAATAGACAAATGTGTTATAAGACCATTACCTGCAAAGATCTTACCTTATGTGAGAAGAACCAAAGGAAGAGATCTATATAATATACCAGCTCTTTTCACAATAAAGAAAAGGACAAAAAAATTATAGTGTGTGCTCTTTTTTCCATCTTTTTGCGGGAATATGATTTCAAGGGAAGTTCGTTCAATAAGAAGCAAGGACGAAGAAATCATCTGTCGATCAGATTTTTGGCGGTGTGGTGTGCAATCCCTCCGCCTCTAAAGCATTGCTTTCTTTTAACTTAGTTTTAAGTCCTATTAAATTTTTGTATAATTTATACTCCTTATTGTGGCTTTATTTAATAGGAGTTGTTAAATTTGTTATTTATATATTGTTGATTTGTGCATTTGGATAACTAAGGTAAAGTAAATGGTGCATAATTGTGACCACAATTGCGTGGGTACGTTAATTTGCAATCGCCATTTAGAGTATGAAAATATTTTATTCTAGTTTATTAATAATTATCAAACTATAAAATTTGATATGTGAAAAATAGTGAAATTTTTGTATATAATTCTTTACACTTTCAAGCATACTGTTTATTCAATGTATGACTATTATTTTATCATTGATATAATTATATATACTCTATATATAATAAAGAACTGTTAATTGACTATTGACTTACTCTACAATGTAATAATTGATTTTCTTTACTTTCAGGTCTTGTGTAATATTGTTGATTTGTCGTAGATTCTATTAAATAAGTACAACATAAAAAAAATCATTATTTTGCTACGAAGAGGAATATGATGGCTTCAAAATCTACACGAAATGTTCAAAAGCAACCGACAACGCTCTTACCTTTGGCTAGGAAAGGAATAACCAGAAGGTAAAATAAGTGTACTTCGAATTTTAAAAACGCAATAAATTCATATAAAATTATTAGAGCACAGAATGTCCAGGATCAGAATGCTGAACCGATTATTACGCGAGGAAAACGAAAAGCAGACAATAGTCCTTTGAAAAATGATAAAATAAAACGTTCAGCATTAGGTAATTTAACCAACAACGTAAATACGCTACATTTAGACGATGATGTTAAGAAATTTGGAACGAGAGCTAATGACGCTCATAAGAAAATAGTGGGTACAAAGGTAATATATCATGATTATCGTATATTATTGACAATTAAAATATTTTATTACATTTTATAGAAAGAAAATATTCCAGCGGCTATTGCTTGTCGACCAGCAAAAATAAACACACGTGCTAATTCTCGTAATGCCATCGCACAAATACTTGAAGAAAAAAAAATTCTAGTTCCCGAACAAACAGCTGCTACAATTGTAAAGAAAAAAGAAGATCTTGAAGTGGTAAAACCACCGACAAGACGCATTTCCAATGAGTTTAATAAGACTGAGGAAAGTTTATATATGTCCGCACTCGAAGATATTTCTGGTACAGATTCGGTACGGTATTCAGGGAATTTTGATTCTAAACGACTATCGTTAACAAAACATGAGAAGCAGAAAGAAAAGACAGAAGATTCAGTAGAGATAAAAGAAAAGGACGATGAGAATAGAATATGTACTCCCTCACCTTTGAAAAATGCGCCCCCTGAAATTCCTGAAGGTGTTGAAGACTTTGATAAGACGGTATGGAATGATCCATTTCAGGTTTCTCATTATGCAATGGATATATTCAACTACCTCAAGTCCAGAGAAGTAATTTGCTATTAAAAGTGCAAAGGGAAATTATAATATGTTGGTTATTTATTTAAAGGCTGAGTTTCCCATCGAAGATTATATGCCAAAGCAAATTCATTTATCAAAATGGATGCGGTCGTTGCTCGTCGATTGGATGGTGGAGGTGCAAGAAACTTTTGAACTTAACCATGAAACCTTATACTTGGCGGTTAAAATAGTAGATTTATTTTTGGGCAAAGTAGTTATTCACAAAGATAAACTACAGCTTCTTGGAGCAGCTGCATTATTTATCGCTTCCAAATTTGATGTAAGTAAGAGCAATTCATTTTTTGAGGGATAAATCTGAAAAACATGTATTAAATGCAGGAACGGACCCCGCCATTAATAGAAGACTTTTTGTATATATGTGACGGAGCGTACAATCATGACGAATTGATTAAAATGGAGATAACTACATTGAAAACAATTAACTACGATTTAGGAATACCATTGTCATATAGATTTTTAAGGAGATACGCTAGAGTAAGTTTCATAACTTGATTTTTATGAACAAAATTACCGCTTAATTTTTCATAGTGCGCCAAAGTGCCAATGCCAACACTGACTCTTGCACGATATATCTTGGAGTTTTCTCTTATGGACTACGCAACCATTAGCTTTAGTGATTCCAAAATGGCATCTGCAGCTTTAATGATTGCATTAAAAATGAAAGGAGAGGAACACGCTTGGACAAAAACACTGGAATATTATACAGGTATGAGGTTTTTTATTTTCAAGTTGCAGTCTAATTCTACTCAAAGGTTTCAATTTTTTGGCGGGGTTCACATTGAACCTATAATAAATTTATTGTAGAAATAATGCGTAAAGGTAAATGTTTAAATTACGTTGTGGTCAGGTAAACCAACATTGTAATCTCTATCGATTTTATCAAACTGTTTGTTAAAATTCTGATTTCAACACGTTCAACATGTCTTTCATTTTAGGTTACTCGGTTCAACAGTTTGCAGACATCATTCCAGTTTTAAATGCTGGACTTCATAGAAAACCGAAAGGAACTATAAAAACAATTAGAAGTAAATACTCGCATAAAATATTCCATGAAGTCGCCAAAATACCACTACTAAGCACGGACAAAATCTTAGAAAATCTTGACCTAAGTATAAAGCTGGATAACAAAGAAGACTAAAACCAGTGCAGAAATAACATTCATCGCTGAATAATGTTTACCATTCCAACATCCTATTCCATTTGCGATTGATTTATTTTTAGTTGTTTCTTTTTAAACTTTTGTTGAATATTTTTTTCTTATATTTAGTTCACAAATTGTTTAATCTTCGCAAATCTTCAAACAACCAGCGTTAGATAAACGGTTAAAAGAAATAATAAAACAATTGAAAAACTCCGTTGACAGATAATAATGTTAACTACGCTTCAAACAAGGTCAGGCAACTTAATGTTTCGTAAATTTTAGGATAAATAATCTTAAATTATAATAAAATGTTTAAATTTAACCTTAAATCAGAAGTTCAATAGCATTCCGTGTAAGGGATCTTTTAGTAAAACACTCACGTAAATTTTATAAATAACACTTTCAGACTTCACGCATACATGCATTCGTGCTCCACATATAAATAGCATCACTTCAGTTGGCTTTCATAGATCTCAATAGAATATATTTCACAAATTTTTTGGTGGATTTACAAAGTCCATGTTCTTGACTTTTTCAAATAAGAATTCAGTTGGTATGTAAGAGCTATTTCAAATGTATGCCATAAAGTTTGATTTTAAAAATGTACAAACGAGGTAAAAAAAAGTTAAGAATATGCTCAAAAAAGTAAGCTCAGAAAATACATATAAGCAATAGAATACAAAATAAGGATACTATTGAAAATAGTTTTGTGTACTGACGAACTATAGATTATATTAAAAAAATATTAACGTTTATTGCATTCAGTGGGCATTGTTGTTTAATGATTGAAAAAAGAAGAATATCCAAACGGCTTGTAGATGTAGTTATTTAAGATTTATAAAGATTTGTTGTAATGTAATAATATTTTTGACGACTAGTGAGAAACAGTGTGTGCCACCTAGATAAATTTTGCTAATAAAGAAAAGTGTCATTTAAATAAGAGTTTTTGTTACACTGTACAAGGATGAAATACTCGATAATAAATTTACTAAAAGATATGTATGTGAATAATATTGATTTAAATGAAAAATACTAAAAGTACGATAGTACATACAAATTCGACTCAAAAATATGTCTTGAAGTGTGTCGTTTTTGTTTTTTTTGTTGTTGTCGGTTTGTTTTAGCTGCTCTCAGTTTTTGATAAAAAACAATAATGAATTTATTCCACAAACTAACTATACTGCTGAAATTATTTTTTACCCGTTTTTCTCGTCGCAGGATAGAAATCCTTTCGACAGCATAATTTGGATCAACATTCAAATGTTTGGATGAAAAAGTGCACGACAGTCCATCGGGGGACTAGGGCCTAGCTTGCTCATCAACTACTGTTATGTGCGCTACTGTTCTCTCACGAGTCGACTCCGGACGGCGAAGTTTGAGAAGCTTTTTCTTAGATAGTTATTACTCTGCGAAAGTTGTCAGTAGCTCGATAGAGGTGGTGCCGTAAAAAATTCGAAAAAATTCGTGTTGAGTTGGGAATCGAACCTAGACTTTCGGCGTGTGAGCGTCGCACTCTAACCCACTACGCCGCGGCGGCCACAAATTTCATAATATCACCTCGTAAATGTTGGAGATTTTGCGAATGTGACAGAAAAGACAATCAGATTAACAAGGCGTAGAAGTGTATGTATGTAAACCCGTTGGTTTGTTAATTTATTGCAGTTAAGTCCAATTTTAAACTTTATGACGTACTTTCCAGCTTGACTTCATGAAGAATGTACAATAACTTTTAATCATGAAAAATTATGTTTTGATGATATTTAAAACCCAAGTGGCACACATATGTGCCCATGGCGAATATGTTTTATCGATATCGGTAGTAACCAAAAAACAATTCGTATACCATGGAGACAAAAATTATTTTTTAATATAACCAAGCGAGCAAGTAAAGTGTTTTTGTTTTAGATTCTTATTTCCACAATCTAAAAAAGGATGAATAAAGGTAATTTGTTGAATTTTTGCTCCGTCTTAGACAACGTGCACTGTTTTTAATATTTTTATCTTTCAAGTCCTTAAATACTCTAAGTACTCTAATACTATTCTTTGAGTGTTGAAAGTGATGCCAACGGCTTTCATTTGACTATAGTTGGTGAAATTATTAAATATAAATGAGGTTAGATACAAATTTTGGTAGACACGCAATTATTAGTTTCGCCGTGCAGAAAAACGGCGTGTCCTTTCCTCACGTTTGAGTCTATTCAGTCGCTGGATCAAACAACATAGACAAATCGTGATGGAGCCTTCTTAATTTAAACTTATACATAAAAGAATGTAAACAATATAAAAGATATCCACTCCTTGCGTATAACCCTTCATCTTTAATAATTTGATTTTTTCCCAGTCTTAAGACCTTATCTTTATCAGTAATATATTTGTGTTAAGTCTAAAACAAGAAAATAAAAACCTGAAACAGCTGTATGCAAATATTGCATTCTCATTAAGCTAAAGTGTAATTTAAATGTGTATGCTAAAAATTTGAATTAAATTGTATGTAATGTGCACTAAAAGGTTGTGTCGTCTTCCCTGGAATTTAATGGTTTCTGGTATAGATATTACACAGTAAGAATAAATTTGGCACGTAGCCCTCGGACAATGTTTTGTTTTGTTCTTAAAATATCTAACCAATGAAGACTTGAATAGGATGTTACCTATCCATTATAGATACACAGATATTTACTGGATCTCGGTGATTCTTTTTGATTGCTTTTCTCCTTTACTTACTTTAAAAGACAGAAAACAGTAAGTCAAAACAGTTGTAAACTTTGCGATGAGAACCTTTTTGATTTACTTAAATCACAAAAAATCGCCGACGTATTCTTTAAATGAAATAAATATGTATAATCTGCTTTACCTTCGTTACAATTCATTTAAATTTAAGCTCCTTAAAGGGTATAGTCCAAAGACGAAAGCGCAAGATGTGGCTCATATTTGAGAATTTATTTTATTTAATAATATATTTTTTTCGTTCTTTCCTTTGACTTCTTTCGACCAATTTCCTTAAACATAGTGTTTAAATTCAAGGTTTACGAAGACTACTCCAATTAAATGCGGTACTAAAATAGTCAATTATAAAGACACACATCTAAAAAATGCAAGAGGATTCCTGTTATGAGTTATTTATAACTTTACTACAATCCTGATAATTGTAACCGCGCTGCATGTTGTAATTACCAGGAAAATCAATCAGAATTCGTTTGGGATATGCATACCCCCAATAATTTGTCCAAAATAAAAACCCACATTTATCAAATTTTCAAATTTTTTCCCTCTCAAAAAATAATACGCCTATAATTCATACCAGATAAAACTTTTTGTGTTCTGATCTTGACTTCATTCCCTCTCAAAAAATAATACGCCTATAATTCATACCAGATAAAACTTTTTATGTTCTGATCTTGACTTCGTTCTCATTAAACCAGTGGATTTTAATTCTTGAAATACCTTCTGGGTTCGCCTCTATGCTTTTCATTTTAAATCATTTTTTTGGATCAATATTTAAAGCATGCCGCCACCTTTTTGTGGAGATCTGTAGCTCTTTGCCACAAGTATGTCCTACTTGGAGTTAATTAAAAGGCGAGGAGTCGATTTATGTATACAATATTTTATTTAGATAAGTTATCATCGGCGATTTCGACTAGCTTATCCAAGTCTTCTTGTCCTGTTGCCAGCAACACTGAGAGCATGTTTTCGGGCAGTCTATCGAAGAACAATGTTCTCATGATAGATGTATCACAGCGACCGCCAGTAAGATGCCTCATGTGCGCCAAGATGTCGGATGGTTTTCTGCCAGTCATATCTTCGCCCCGAAGCATTCGTCGTAACTGCGACTCTGGTGATGGAGCGAAATGGTGGATGAGTCGCTCTTTGAGTGTGACGAATTTGTTGGCTGATGGTGGATTATTTGCTAGGTCTTCTACGGCTCTTAAGGCGTCGCCTTCAAGACAAACTAGCACATTGGCGTACCGTTCGTCGTCGTTGACCACACCTCCAAGTTTAAACGCCAATTCCACTTGAGTCAGCCACAGCTGAGGATACTCCGGGTTGAATTTCGGCAAGTTCGCACGTTGGAGACTATGCTGCGACAGTTGACTGTTCGGTAGTAACGGAGCTGGATGTTGTACGGTTGCTTCAGAACCTGACGAAGATTGCGCTTTGAAGTCAAGCTTGAGCGACTCGATTGCTTCATTTGCCGCCTGAAGCTGATCGCGAAGTTGTTTTATCAACTCGGTGTTGACTTCGTCTGTGGCCATTGTTTCGCGATCACTCGATCGCGAGTTTACTCCGTAACTCGTAGGACATTTAATAATAGTCAATAACGAAACTTCAGATCGTTTCTGAAATCACGTCGGGGTCACCAATTTGTAGCTCGTTGCCACAAGTATGTTCTACTTGGAGTTAATTATTTCGATTTCAATGTAAGTATTGATCAGTGTCACTATACCACTGCTAGTTATGATCCGTGTGACTTTCTAATTGCGAGTGTCTTTTGTGTGACCCAACCCATTCCTTTTATTGCTCCGTAGGCACATGCCCACGTTGCATCCCTCGGCGTTGGTGGGATGCGAAGGATATCCTCTTGTGCGTCGCGGGCACCATTGGATTCGTTGGGTTGTTTACCCAACGACGCACGGACCGCGATCGCAGATGTTATTTTGCGTGGAAGGATATCCTCGCGTGGGTTATGTGCCGTTGGGTTAGGTCACGTACTGCGATGTGCTGCTGAGTGTGCCGTTGCGTAGTCCGTTCAGTATGCTCAGCTGCACTGGTTGGCCGGACCGTTGGTGTGGTTGTCCGCCACAGATCTATCGCTGCGAACAACATCTATATTGCAACCCAGATATCGCTCGGAATTAGAATAGACTGTTGTTTGAAGTCATGGTTTAAGGAGTGTGGCTTCTATCCAACTTAATGATATAACAGATTCTTATTGGATGATAACCTTTATTTGCTGAGACTAAGGTGTCCGATTCAAACAATGTCAGGAAGGATGACACTGCCTTTCGGACACTCGTTTTTCCATCTGGGATGCATGCACGTTGAACCATAAAGGTCATGTAGCAGATTATCTGCAACTGACTGTTCATTTTCACTGCTTCGCAGGCTGCCCTGATAAGACCTGTATTTATGTGCATTCAATCATGCAGACACTGATCCGTGGTCTCCGTGGGTCAACTTTATTTAAGGAAACTTCGGAGTAAACTTACTCCTTCAATAGTAGCCCCCACGCTACAATATTAATGAAACTTCAGGACGAATGGAATCACCTATGAAGGTTATGTTTTCAATGTCGTATGAAGAAATCACATTATAAACTTTAGTATTGGTTTAAAAAAAATTGTTTTATCGCAGCATCTAATCGAATGGAAAGTTGAACACAACAGCAACGGACCTGCGTTAACTGTTGGACTATTTACAATTGATTATTGTTAGATAAGCGAGTTTTACACTTGTATCTCGAAAAATCTAACTCAAACTTAAAAAATTAATACTAAAAACATTTACAATGTTCTTTATATCCATCATTATATTTAAAATTCACTACATTCAAGCTTATGGTAAATTATCTTTATTCCGCTTTCAATTCATCTTAGCACCATAACATACTGCAATCGGAACAATTTAAAGTGCATTTCGAACAACTCTTATACCAATTATAATCACGAAAAAGGGAGGTAGAATGTTAAGATAGGTTAGAGCGACTTGTTGCAAATGTCATAAGGCGCCATCTTTTTTGCATGCTACTTTTCTAGCTTGATTTGAGGGTTTCGTCACAAAGAGTTGTTCGGTCGAATTTAATTTTTTAGAGATGCAATGATTCGGAAGCCTCTACATTCAGTAGAAATTCAATTACTGGTTCTTTATGAGAGGGAAGGGAGCCTGACTGTCTAGTTTAATGCGTTGGTCGATGAGTTTTCCAGTGTTTTGAGAAAAATACAAGGCAGATTTATTTTTCTTTGGTTATTGGATTTCACATAAATGTATCTACTGCCTTGAGTTTGAATCTCTCTAGAATATGCCTCAGATGCATCCATTCTTTGAATAAATTAAATGCTCAATGAGACATAAGGTTTGCTTAATTTTGCAGATTCGCAAGCGTGTCGCAATTAAAAGCTCCGGACTTGAAGCTTGAAGCTGTTGAATGCCTACATTACCTCTATTTTTAAAATTGGGGACAAATTTATAATCTTTCTGAGTCTCAACAGCTCAAATATGCTTTCAGCTGCCAGAAAGGTCGTGACGAAATACTCTGGGCCATTCTATGTCCTTTGCTAAAGGAGCTTCACAGGAACGCTTATGTAATATAGCTCATTTCCTTACCATAGTGATCTAGGCTTCGTTGTTGGTCAGACTAATTAGAGTTATTACATAAATTATTTGTGGTGGCCACCGTGAGTGCATATCTCTGCGCAATTAAACGAATTTTTGTCAGTTGAAGATGCTCCTGAAGATAATCCTGGATTCTTTTGAAGCCTAGTAGTGCCGCATTCCTGATTTTAATTTACTTTAGCATGGAATATTATTATATCTTCAATGAGAAAAATTAACGGATAAAATATTGGTGTAGTTACTTTAACCATTTAATGAGATTCTTTTAATAATTTTAGTACAACGAGATTTCCCACCAGACATTCCTAATTTAATTTGTATATATATTGTTTTTCAATTTTTCTGAGCTTCATATGTAGTAATATGTAGTAATAACAAAAAAAATTTTTTTTTAATTGGTCTTTGTTATGCCCTGGATTACTTCATTTTTTTTGTGCATTTTAATTAAACTGAATATAATTGATGGATAAATCCTAGGAAAATACTTAAAACTAGGTAACATAATCTAAGAATGGCTTAAAATCTAACTTACTGACCCTAAACAGGTGCTCTAAGTTAATCTATATCTTATCTAATTTAAATTGCCTTTGGACATAATAAGCGTGAAATTATTGTTGTACAAAAATGTTTTAATTTGTTCCAAGAAAACTATTCGAAAATCAAAAAACTTGGTAATGCGTTTTTTTTTGTATAAATAAATTTAAGTGAATTACTTCATTTCTCCATGTTTCTTACCACCAGTTTCGACATAATGTGTCCATTCCCGAACATGTTCTGATCCAGAGTCACATCTTTCCACTATGGGGGTTTGTTGTTTTCTTTATAACTAGAGTTCAAACACTTTAAGACTTTTTGGCAGTATCCTTAATCAAAGATTTCCTTTCTTGATACACTTGCTTGATTAATTTGATTAAATTAAAGAGAAGCGGGAACAGTCTGATCAATCTATAAATTTTTTTACGTTTTTTGAATGGCGGTTTGTTAGAATCACCACTGCACGCTAATTCTAACATTGTGTATTTAAAATATATGCTAATGCCATTTATTTTAATTAAATAGGGGTTATGTGCCTAGGCGGACTAAAATGTAGTTCCACCATTGCATTAAATTAGTTTAAATAGTTTTGATTGACGTGAATGTGTATGTACTTTCGACTGAAGTTTGAGACAGATAAGTCTGCCTATTTTTGTTTTTTGTTGATCTTAGATATGTTCTATTTAAATTAAGCACCTACACTGTTACAAGGCAATGAACCTTTAAATGTATTTCCGCAGTTACCATCTTTGGCCAACGTGTCTAACATGCCAAAGGTCCTATTCGTTTTCTGACCTGTCCAACATGAATTGTTCACGCCTAGTATAAATCTACGTGTTCTTTTGTTTGATACAAAATTTTTCTTGTTTTGTCTTCCGTGACTTTAATGTTTTATACGGAAAATTAAGTTCCGTTTATTGACATCTTGTTACTTTGTTTAATTCAATTCTGTTATTTATTATTTATTATACGGTATGTAATAATAGTAATACGTGTTAATGTTCTTCTTTCAGATTAATTTAGCGTATTTCAGTTATATTCCTATGAAACAGATAGTTCAAAACTAATAGAGTATTTATGCATGCTCAATATGCCTTAGAGCAAAATTTTATTTTTACGATATAAACTAAAAATACAGTATTCGAATTTTGCTGGTATATCATGTTTAAATTTAAAAGTGGAGATAAGGCAGTTTATCTGTGTGTTGCTATAACACCACAAACAATTATAAACATATGTCTCATTTCGAACAAAATACTGGTTCACGTTTTAAAAAACAGGCCGACAAACGTTTTGTATAATAGAGAGAGAAGCATCGACTGACAAGGAATAATATTGGGGAGAGAAAAATTTATAGAGAATATCGAGGAGAGGTCTCTATAGCTTATAGAACTTTATATTTTCATATTTTCTATGACGTATTAATAGTGTTTGTGTTCCTGTATCGTATTACACACATGCGAATAATGAAAAATAGTTATTTTTGATACTAATTTGGAACTTAAAATATTTTCAGTTGATATACATTAAAACAATGATATGGAATAAATGATATGGATAAAGGCATCTACATGTACATAGGGTTAAGGCACGAATAGCAGGACTTTTAACACAAATCTTGGCTTCGACTTCTTCCTATTTTAAACTCTTAAAGTGTCAGTTGTAAGGGTTAAATATACGAAACTCTTCAAAGATATTAATCATTGTGGAAAAAAGTTCAGTTCGTGCTAGTATCCACACCGTTATTCCGTGTCCAATTTTTAACTTTAAAACATTTCTGTTTGAATGCTGATCATTTTATACAACAAAAAATGAATTTGCTTTTTCATTCAAATACTCATTAAACATAAGTAGGTATTACGATAAATATTAATGGATGTACACATAGCAGAAAAAGTTTGCGTTCACCTTCACAAACAAAAGTTTGCTGGGTTAATACAAATAAATTATTAAATGTTTTGGAATTACAACTACGCACAATCAGGAACAACAACGAGAAGAATAACGAAATAACAAAAATTTCGTTCCATTATTATAAACACGTGTCCAGATAACGGCACTTTTATGCTGAAACACCTAAAAGAGAAGCAGAAAAAGTCTGCGTTCAGTTTAAATTGAGTGCTAAAATCGATGGAAAAAATGATAATACCTTGAAATTTAATAGCTAGTCTAGTATCCACGTCCTTTTAAGACTTCCTGTATGCGTTTTTGCATGGAACTAACTAGTTTAGAAGTGTCTTCAAGAGTAATTTTTTCCCATTCTTCCTTAAACACCGTCTTTAGCATAGGTTTGCTTGTTATTGTGTGTTAGCGCATTCTCCTTTCGAGTAAATCCCACAGATATTCGATTAGGTTCAAATCTGGAGATTGTGGGGGGTATGCAGTTGTTTAGGGACATTATATGACAACCAAAGGCGAACGATCTCGGCTGTATGCTTTGGATGGTTATCCTGTTGGAACCAAAACTCTGAATTTAATCGAAGTTTATTCACACTTTTTTTAAATTTTTCTTCAAAATATGCAGTTAAGCAAATTTGTTCATTGTGGACTCAATAAACTCCATTTCCCCAACTCCCCAACTCACCGCCGTGTTTAACTGTAGGAGTCAAACGCTTATTTCTTTCGTATTTCCCATTTTCAAAAGAATTATCGAAATCAAAAGAAATTATTTCCAAATATATATATATATATAGATATATAATATAGGATATTTTTTGCCTGAATTTAAAGGCTGCGTGCTACTAATAAAAGTAATAAATGCGTGGCGCTACCGGTCACAGGGGGACCAAGGCCCAGATTGCTCATCAACTACTCGTGTTTTGCGCGTTACTGTTCTCTTACGAGTAGAAGGAACCTACAGTTTCTTGCCGACTCCGAACGGCGAAGTTTGAGAAGTTTTTTCTTAGACAGTTATTACTCTTTAAGTGTTGTCAGCAGCTCGAAAGAGGTGGTGCCATGAAAAATTGGAGGCGTACAGCCGGGAATCGAACCTGGACCTTCGGCGTGTGAGTGTCACTCTCTACCTACCATGCCGCGGCGGCCACCTGTGTGCTACTATATACATTAAATAAGACGCATGCAGGTAAAAGTGTTTCCGTAAACAGTTTTGAAAAAAAAAAAATATAGACTAGGCAAGTAAGTAATCGCGGCTCTTTTTTTTTTAGAAAATAAAAGACAATTTTTACTTGGAATGACCTTTTGCCCTTTTTCAAACAGCATCATAATTCCACGTTCATAAAACTTCTGGCTTTTTTCAGCAAAAAACTGAACCAGGTACGATTTGACATCATCATTATCATGGATTTTTTTTTACAAAGATTGAATTAAAATAAAAGTAATAAGATGATGCAAGGTCATGGTGGATGTGGCGAGATATCCCAACCAAACTCCAAGAATGTTTGTCGAGTGACCAAAGATGTGTGTGGCCTTGGATTGTCGTGATGAAATACAACACATTTTTAATTTGTCAATTCGGGCCGCTTTTCTCTAATAACAACTTTCTTTTGATGAATATAAGCTTTTGATGTTATTTAAGTGGAGCAAGTCAGGTCAGCTCCACGATCTTTTCCGATTGACATTGTTGTAAACAAGCAATTCTTCATCACCAGTTGTCAATCGTTTAAAAAACGGATCATTGTCATTATGTTTCTTTAGAAATCGCATACATATATTAATGCGTTGTGTTAAATGATTTTCTTTCAGTTCATGAGGAACCCATATAACAAGTTTTTGTACATAGCAAAATTGTTTTAAGTGATTTTCTTCGATGCATGTATGCGATACATAAAGCTTCCCACTCGATGTACCGATCCGAATCGATTATTGCTTTGATTTGGTCGCGCTCAACTTCAACTGGACGACCAGAGCATTTTTACATCATTGAAAAAAAAAAACAAAATTTGGCAAACCAATTTTGACTCTATTTCTTAGCCATAAACAACACATTACATTTTGTGACCTTGCGATGCCTTGTTTTCCTTTCCGGAAATAAAAAAGCAAAATATGACGAAAATGTTCGTTTGGATTTTCCATTTTCAATAGACGCCAAACAAAAACTATACAACCGTTAAAAACATTTTTTACTGATTGATAGTTGAAGTACCAACTATTAAATAACAAAAGGTGTTTGACAATTCGATTACGTCAGCAAACCTTAAAATTCAACTAAAGCCATCTATGAGTGAACTCCGCAATTACTAACTTGCCAATCTAACAATAAGCTTTTTTATATATACACACATGTTTATATGATGATATGACACATGATTATCAGTATAGAATTAGAATATATTTGGTATTTACTTGCAACCAACATACCTAGTTCAAGTTTTGGGTACTCTCAAAATGTATGTGTTTCATACACATTCAACTTTTATGCCTCCCACAAACAAAATAAATATGCTATATAGCTGAAACTGTAAGCATATGTTCGAGACGAGTATACCAACACAAAATTTGAAAATGTATTACAGAATTCGTAATTTGATGTTGATATCAACCTCTAAACTTCCACCTGTGGGTCCTGTATTTTACTTACAAAAATTATGTATGTATGTTCTATGTAGATTCATACTCTTTTTCGTTGTGCGGGATATACTACACAATTTTGTACAATCCCTGAAGTCGAAAAATGATTTAAAGGAGTTAAAAGTAATCTAAGATAAATGGTATTTGGGCTAACTAAGGACGATCTTAAATTGTGTTTTTCATTTCATGGGATGCAATATGAAGTTAAATATTTTCTAATTATTAACCTAAGGTGACAGTGTAATAAATTCCAATAAAAACCAATCATCCTTTCTGAACATGAAAATCTATAATTTCAGCAAGGTGAATTTGCCGATTTCCCAAATCTTGCCCAAAAATTGAAAACAAGGCAGAAACAAATTTTGTCTACTTTTGATGAAACGCATATGGTTGTATTTGTACCATACACATACAGCTAGACTTCGTATATGATACGGTGGCTGTTTTTTGTACTGACTGTTATACTGACTGTAATACTGACTGTTATACTGGCACATTTGGTCTCTTTTTTCAGATTTGCGGGAAGATTTACTAAATCGGCTCACCTTCCTGAAATGATAGATTTTCAAGTTCAGGACGAATGGTTCGATTTCATTGAAATCTATCAGACAGTCACCTTAGTTTATAAATTAGAAAATGAAATGAAAGACACAACTTAAGATCGTCCTTAGTTAGCTCTTAGATTTCTTTTCACTCCTGTAAATCATTTCTTCCGTTTCCTGGAGTGTACAAAATTGTAAAATTTATCTTCCACTACGGGAAGGCGTTTGAATCTACACATGTATTTTCAGAGGGGCTTAGATAATAAAGGACAAATAGATGTGATAAAAATGACGTTAATTACTGTAAGTACAATACAGAACCCCCTGACAGAAGTGTGTATCAGTATGTAGATTTTAAAGACAAGGTTTTGGTTAACAAGCATCCAAATTCAGCTAAAGTTGGATTATTTTTATAACTTTTCCGGCCTCTAATTCTTTCAAACAGATTTTCAATTGGATCTTGGTTAAATTTATTTCAATTTATGTAAATATTTAATCATTTAGTGAATAAATTATTAAATACTTTTTTCTTGATGCACAGAATACATTCAATAGTAATAGCCAGCCCATCAAAGGCCAATATTTTTAAATTGATTCCAGGCCAGTTCCTAAAATAGAGTTTTTTTTTTTAAATACTACCGCCTATTTACTGTTATCACCCCTAATCTGTTCTCCTCCCTAAACTTCTTATTCTGAACTAACTTCGTTATGAGTAGCTTATCCAACTAAAAATGCAAAGGTTGTTACTTAATATATTAACAAAATCTTTACACAAAATCAGCACTGATAAATATTTAATTTGACCAAAATGAATGAACGCCACATTCAACTAAAGACAACAAATGTTAAAATTATTGCTTCGAAGTATGCGTAAGTTTATCATATAAGAATCCGTCCGATTTCTGAAATATGCTCAAAAATCCATCCATCCATCCCAAGTTTCAAATATTTTTAGTACTTTCGTAAGAAAATACAAAATGATAGGAGTAGTTATGTAATCCCTTTGTGTACCATAATGCAATATAATAAGTACAACCAAGAATTAAATACAACCAATCAGTATAGCGACCACTCTTCGATATTCTCATTATATTTGTCTCTCCGCATTATTATTTCCTGTCGGCTGGCTTTTCTCTTTCAAAAAATCTGGTTTTTCAAACAGCCAACTAGTATTTTGTTGGGGGTGAGACATCTGTGTATATTTGTCTGTGATTTTGGTTTGACAGCAAATATCCTAACCAAAATAAAAGCTAGCAAAGAAATGCACCATATACTCATTAAAAAAATGAAATCCGCAATAGATGGCAGTAAAAACAGCGCAACAATGCTGCCAAATTCTATACTCTTTTATAACACAACCAGAGACCAATAGGGAGACAGTCAACTCCCTCGTCACCCGGCCTTGAATTCATTTTGACAGCGTTTTTTATAACATTTCCCCTCCTGAACAGCTGATTCACAGACATGATTTTTCTTGGTTTTAAATGAGAATACGTGTGAACTGCTTATATGGTGGATCTCCTAACTCTTCAAACTGTTAGAAGGAGGGGGCATATAAATCAAAAAATTGGAAGAGAGAAGGTATAGTGTTTTCCAACGCAAAGTAATGGTTGACGATAGCTGCGTTCCGAAATGATGTTTGTAAGGCAGAAGTTGCACCACAAAAGCAATATACTTAAAAATTTTATGATTATTTCAAAAACAAAATAAGGACATAAACTTAGTTTAAACGCAAACATTTTTTTAATAGTTCTTATGAACAATTGAAAATTACAAAACACTGAATAACTGCAACTGATTTTAAACACTAAAACTCGTTTTCTATACATATGTACCAATCTTATAACTATTGTAATATTATGTCTGAAATTATTGAAAATCGTATTTATCGCCTGAAATAATACTCAAAAGGTATCTTGAATTTGTAAATACGTTCTCATTTTGAAGCGATTTAATTGTTTTAGGTATATTTAATGTGTTACAATTGTCATATATCTTCGCTCTGTGTTAAATTATACAAAGATGTTTTGCATAATATATTCGTTCTTATCTTATTGTTGTTATTTTCATTGCACGAAATATGTTTTATATTTGTTTTTGTTTTAGGTTTCATTGTTTTAATTGATTACAACACCTTTCATATTGAATGGATGTCATTTGGACAATAAAAATAACATTTTGTAAGAATAATATGTAACACCAAATATTTATTTTAATTTTAATACGCGTAACAAAGTACATCAATTAATAATAAATCTTTCCCAAATGTGCGACTTTTCAGCACGAGTTACTCTCTTGTTTTTCTACATATTTCATAAGTTATTATAAATATAAATGCTATCGGATTATCAATTTATTAAAAATAAATCCTTTTAAAGTTTCGGTTACACTTACCTGCGTAAACAATTTGCAGTTTCTTTTCTGAACACATTTTGTTGACTGTACACAAAATGGCTGATGAATTCACGAACAGGTGACAATTTACGAGTGTTTGACACTATTGAAGGTAAAAATTGACAAATCAGCCGCCATCTTTTAAATTTTGGAGGGGAAACGTAAACATGTGTGAGTAAAGTGAGACAATGTTCGATGATACGCAAATAACTTTCAGAATTTGGGGTTATGTTCGGGTTATGTTTACTAAAACACGTAAATAACAGTCAAATGGTCGATGGACAAAGGGGAAATCAGCTGTTTGATCAGCTGTTCAGTCGACCATCTCCTTCCTTATTGGTTTCTGAACACAACTTAATAATAAAACCAAGTCTACATCTTTCCTTCCAAAACGCAGTTATACAAATAAAGGTTTCTTCGTCACCTTTGGGTTTCATTTTATACAATAATGCAACAATGCAAGATAGAAGTGTATTACTGTTTTATAAGCATTTGATATAGTACATTGCAATGCCAATTTTTGAAACTGTGTATGTACATTCTATGTACATGTATATGTACATATTTTATTTTATCGGAGTGATATCAACTAATGCAATGCTTTCTTTGCATACTCCGGATAAATGTTTTGCTATTTGGTAAAACTTTCGGGCCTTACTCCTGGCAAAGCACTTCTCTGTCTTCTCTGTCTCTTGGGTCGACAAAATTGGTCCATTGCAGGATTACAATTCTATAATTAATTAATAAATAAAATTAAAGACATACATGATCGGTATCAATCAAGTTAGATTTATGTAAAGAAAACAAGAAGCATGAAAGAAAAGATGTCTGTATACTGTCATACTGTTTTTTTTATGTCTACTACTACATTTAAAACAGAAGAGTCACTGTTTGTTATGTTTTTATTAGCTACAGAACACAAAAATGACAAAAAAAAAGATAATATGCCCAATATACTATTGACAGTCAGATTTGGAATTAGAAAACTGTAAGTAATTGTCGTTTAGGTTCCTTTTAATAGCAAAAATAGTAGGTAACTCGATCAGTCACCTTTCTATAAAAAAACATTAAAGACTTAAATATAATGGAAATATTTATAGATTCTAACAGCTTTTAACGCTATTGTTTGCTCAAAGTGTTCTAGAGACTAACCACGGCAATCCAAAAATGCAAAAGATACCAGTTTCGATTCGTTTTTTTACAAAGTATGAGATTACACAAAAAGTAATCTAAGTGAGTGAATGAAACAATAACACTCACAACGCGAGTGTGAGTGTTTTTTTAAGCGATGTTTGACTTAATATATTCATAAATTACCAGTTTGAAGAGGTTTTCAAAAATATTAATACGTAAAACACTTTTTTAAACAAATTTACTAACTTATTATTCAGGGAAATTTAAAAATTTCGGTAGTAAAAACCGAATTATCTAATCTTATCTACAATTAATATATTATATGACCATTAACAAGCAATTCTGCTTTTTTCCAAATACGTATGCTTGTTAATATTCATGAAAAACTTATTAAGTTTATGGGGTGATACATTACATAAAAAGGAAGCACCATATGTGTTATAATATAATGTTAAACTTACTGCGACCTTAAAAATGTACGTAGCATTATCACTCATGCACATTTTGAAGTCTACGTGGGGTCTCTATTGCCGGGTTACAAGTTTTACCTTAGCAATAAGAGTTGTGGACTGTAGCGTCACCCAATTATTATTATTATTATTATTATTATCATTATTATTATTATTATTGTTATTATTAATAAGAGTTATACTTATACTATTTATGACTACAGTTATTTACCAATTATGGTACATAATGCAACTATTTTTATAGATGTGTTTCAATAGATAGTTCGTCCGTTTTCTTCATATGTTTGTACATTTTATTTAATTTAAATATTTGAATTCTAACTTAACGTTTTAATAGTATACCATTGATTATTAAGTTTCCAAGTTTGATCGATAAGTGGCAGCAACGTACTTACTTCCTACAAAATTTCAACCCCACAATTGGCGTTTATGTTTACTTAGTCTTGTCATTAATAAGTGTTATTATATTCAAGCACTGAAACATAAAGCGTTCAATGAATTCAATGCACACACACTTTTACATATGTTTGCGGTAATAATTCCGATACGAATTTATTTTGAATTGATATGCAAGGATACCGTTTAAGGATGTCATTGGTATTCTTACATATACTTCCTTGCTGTAATAAATGTCATCCAGGAGATTTATGGGTACACTTCAAGAAAAAAAAAAACGAATCCTTAGAGTTCTTCAGTAAGACATGTACAGCTACTGAAAAAAATATTCAAATTAATACATTTAATGCATGAAGTTTCGATGTTGGTAACAAATGTACCAGCAGTATACGGTCGGTCGATTTTTTCATTTCATTTTACACTAGATGATAAAATAAATCTACAATTTATGATTTTTAGATACTGTATTTATGTATTTATCAGAAATGCATTGGGCGAGTTGCTTTAGGGTATTAGTTCATTTTGTTGATATGTTTCTTTCCTATAGCTAAAATTTATATTCCCGGCATTACATCAAAAAACATTATGTGTACATTAAGAATTATTTAAGAGCATTTTCCGATGCATGTCATGAAATAATGATGGTCAGCCAAAACGACAAAATCCAAATCAATCCAATCCAAAATCAAAATTGTTGTACGTTCCCCATTACCGTCTGGGTTCTACTACAAATCGTTAAAACAATCAAAAGTTTCATTCGAAAATTCAACGGAAATGTTACATGTAATTAGCACACCTAGTAGCAAATATATAAAGACTTGCGACCTTACTAGTAAATTTTGAAAACCTCGTGATTCAGTTATACATGTCTTGTCTTGTCTAATTTTCCTTTTGTAATCTAATTGTAGTTTTCCGTGGTGATTAGAGATATATCTAGAGCCTTTTTGAATACGTACAAACCTTTCAGTTCTTAATTTTGCAGTTTGTCTCTATAATTTTAATTTCTATCCTTACATATTCTAGCCTTACTATGGAAGCAACAATTTTTGTTTATTTGTTTTTTTGATTTTTTCAATTAGTATAATCTAAACATGTGAAGGTACAATTAAAATGAGAGGATAAGTTTTCAATAAGGATAAACAAATGAGTTCTAGTACTAAAAGAGTACACTTGCACTGTTCAACTGCATGTTTACAAACACACAATTTATAAGAAAGTAACACAATAAATCTATGACCTATTTCCAATCATTTCCCTCTGTTTTAGTACAATAAATTACTTTTTTATTGTATTTTTAAGTACGATGCTAAGGAAATTAATGTTTATTATATTGAAAAAGAGTTGTATACCATATTTGTTAAGCTATATATTTTCTTAATTTCTAATAATCACTGACCGAATTATGGCAGGTATTAATGATTTATTGACAGTTTCAATATTTATTTAATGGATGTAGCAACACTTCATTTCACTCATTAGCACATTTCCGTGTCAAACCGCGTTAATAATGATATATAGTTTTTCACCCTAAGCTCATCAAAACTTCTCATTGGGCATGTAATGAGTTTCTAATATCATTCCTCTGAAAACATTCGCAATAAAACATGCATTCATCTTGCCTTAACGTTTTCATTTCGTGTCTTTTCAGTAGTACAAAGAACAATGAAATTGAGGGTGACGGCGGCGGTTGGTGCTCGCGCCTTCAGTCGCGGGAAGTTAACACAACAGCAAAAGACCCCATCACATTCGGGACACGCAAACAAAACAATTCTTAAGTCTGTTTCGATTTTTTTAGCCAGTGGTAAAAGAAACAGTCGTCAGTCAAGAAGCACACAAGGATCGACCAAAAAGATTGTTCGTAAAATGGATGAGTGCACAGCTAAATCAAATCCAAAACTGTTAGAAAATCTAAGGAGGAAGACGCGTTTTTCAAGGTTTATAAATTTGAATTGATTTCTTTGCCGTTAAATTATTTAAACATATTCTTTTTATTTTATTAGAGATGAGATTGATGCATTGTATAGGATATATAAGAAGTTGGTTTCTAACTGTCAATATGCTGCAAAAACATTAGCTGCTACTACTTCCAGTGCAGTAATTGCAAAACCCCATGCAGCCGTTGAGGTAAAAACATATGAATTGTATAAATAATTCAACATAATTTTTGGTGAAAATAAGATAATATTTCACAGTGAGTTTAATATTTAACATTTCCTTAAATATTTGGTATAGTTTAAGTTGTTAAATTATGATCTGCGTTTCATTTTATTCAGTTGTTGTTAGTGTTCTATGAACAGTAAACTATTTTTTCAACAGGGAATTGATCGCATTATATTTCGTGAACTACTGCACAGTACGTTTGACATTGTGACGGAAGAAATCTTAATGGAGAGGATTTTTTGCAGTTGGGATAAATCACATGAAGGAATGCCTCTACGTTTAGAAGGGTGGTTAACAGGTTTATCAGTGTTTCTTCGTGGAAGTAAGGCTGAAAGAACAGCGTTTTGCTTTAGAGTGTATGACCTCAACGCTGATGGATTTATAACGAAAGATGAAATGTTTACACTTCTAAGAAACAGTTTAATCAAACAACCCCAAGACGAAGATCCCGATGAAGGTGTTAGGGATCTAGTTGAGATTGTTCTGAAAAAGTTTGATTTGGATAAAGATGGAAAGGTGAAAAACAACAAACAATCATAAATAATGAACATATAGATATTTATTTTATATTTAGGTATCATTCGAAGATTTTTCAAATACAATTAATGCTCAACCACTACTTTTGGAAGCTTTTGGACAATGTCTACCTTCGGATACAGCTATTGTTTCTTTCTTTTCTACCTTGCAGATATAAAATTGATTGGATACATACCCAACAATTTAATTTGTTGAATCAAAAGATTTATATATATATATATCTTTATTTATATATTATAAGATATTTTATTGTAGCATATACAATTCAGATTTCACTAAAATAAAAACTTAATAGCTGTTTGCCACAAAAGCTGACTTATTTAATATGTGAATACAGACGTAAAGACTATGACTACCTTTTAGTTTTAAATTTCTTATTACTTTTGAATATCAACAACTTTTTTTTAAAGTTTTCGAAACTTTTAAAAATCAGGTGATAGAAAAAGTTAATCAATTATCGTATGAAGATAAAAGAGTTTGAAGAATGATATGAAGAGACAAGTGGTAAGGAAGTTTGTTGACAGAGGATGAGGTAAGATTTATGATCGTAAAGAGTAAGTAGGGCGTTGTTGTAAGCACGAAATAATAAATGTACCGGCTAGAAAAACAATAATATAATTTAAGGTTGCCAAATATCTCCCTTCTGCCTTTTTGTCTTTTGAATTTTCCGGCTATGTACAAAGCGCTAAAGAGCTCGTATCTGGCAATAGTATACATCATTTGAAAGCTCTTGACATAACCTACAAAACGACGCTATGCATGAGTAGTTTGGATATTGAGTTCAACAGTTATAGACGTGCAAACATGGAGTTCACTAACGCCGAAATTCGCGATCGCCTTTGTTAAAGGCAAATCCGCTAGAGAAACGTTCCGTGAGATTAATGGTGTTTTGGGGGATGGTACTCTATCACTTTAAACCACGGAGGAATGATTTCGACGATTCTGAGCCGGTGAAAACGACACCATGGTTAAGACAGCCAGCGGAAGATCTGTGACGACGAATACCGATCGAATCATGGATATCATCGAGTTAGACCGGCATGTGGCATCTCGTGACATCGCCCAGGAGATGGGAGTTAGTCACCAAACCATTTTAAGCTATCTGCAGAAGGCTGGATAAAAAAAAAACTTGATGTTTGGGTGCCGCGTGATTTGACGCAAAAAAACCTTCTGGACCGAATCAACGCCTGAGATATGCTGCTGAAATGGAACGAACTCGACCCACTTTTGAAGCGGATGGTGACTGGCGACGAAAAATGGATCATATACGACAGTATTAAGCGAAAACGGTCGTGATTGAAGGCCGGTGGCCAAACAGTGGCCAAGCCGGAATTGACGGCCAGGAAGGTTTTTGCTTTGTGTTTGGTAGGATTGGAAGGGAATCATCCACTATGAGCTGCTCCCATATGGCCAGACGCTTAATTCTACCATCTACTGCGAACAACTAGACCGCTTGAAGGTGTATTGTTCAACCAGGACAACGCCAGACCACACACTTCGTTGATGACTCGTCAGAAACTACGGGAGCTCGGATGCGAGGTTTTATCGCATCCGCCATATAGCGCCAAGTGATTACCACCTATTCCTGTCCATGGCGAACACCCTTGGTGGTATGAAGTTGAACTCAAAAGAGGCTTGTGAAAAGTGGCCGTCCGAGTTCTTCGCAAATAAGGAAAGGGACTTCTACGAGGGGGTATTATGAAGTTACCGTGTAGATGGAAACAGATTATTGAACATAACGGTGCATATTTGAACTAAGTCCGATCACTGTAACACTTTTTATGAAGCATTGAATGAAGAGCAAGAAAGCGGAAGGGAGATATTTGGCAACCTTATATAAGAATATAAGGCAAGTGGTCTAATTTATTTGAATTTCATTTGGTTACACAAATCAAAAAGCATTTTATAAGTAAGTATTAAATCTTGATCTTTGTTTGTGTGCATTGATGGGTTTCAGGTTAAACTAAATAAACTTCGATCGGCAGTCGTCTTAAGTCCTCATCAATGCATGTATCAAACTTCAGTACTTTTCCAATAGTTGGAAAGTTGCGGAAGTAGTGCAAAAAAAAATCTGGGAAACCGATTGAAAACCCGGCCATTGATGAGAAAGGGATTTTACCAAATTAGCGACTTAGTTTTTGAAGTCATACAACATAGCACTTAAAATGAAGTGCTTGTAATATGCTAACATGTGAAACTTCAATGTAGGCAAATCAACAGATTGAATTTAGCTTGATATCGAAAAAGCGTTTGATTCTGATTAGCATGATTTGGTTTTCATTGTATTTAAAATCAATTTACAATAAGGATCTCTCCTGGGTCCTGTTTTGTATGGTCCATTTACGCCGATGAAACTGGAATAATCTGCAAAATAAGCTTAAAGTAAATTCCGAATATGTATACAGGTGGAAAATAAAAACTAATGCTGACAAAGTGCAACATATATTTTTCAGTTGAAAAAGAAAGAGTTGCAATCCTCTTAGCATATGTGGAGTAAATACTAAACATTTGGAAAATCAATATCTGAAATTAGATACGAAGCTAACATTTAAATAACATGTCTCAAATAGTGTCAATAAAATAAAACGAGTATAGTGAGAAAAATGCTTTACTCATTCATAAATAGAAGTGTGGGCAGTTTTAATCATTCGTAAGGAGATTGTTGGCGAATTGTTTTAATTTTAGGAGACGCAATTTAAACACACTTTTAGCAGAATACTTTATTATTATGTATTTAAAAGAAATACTTTAAAAAACTATGTTTTTCTTCACTGCGATCTAGACTCTTCGATCGTCTGTTTGCGTCTGCTCTATTCTCCGTCGTTTCGCAGTAAAGCAGGTCATAGTTTTTCAATTCGGCGCATCTGCGAGGCATTGCCAGAGTCGCTAACACTCCCCTTTAGTACGGCGGATGTCTTATTCGGCTTAATATCCTTCTCGAAAGCGTCTCTGATGTCGAGTACCGCTAGCTTTACTACTGGCCTATGATAAATTCCAGAAGGTGTTTGTACCGTCGCGCTTCGGACCCGGCCGTCTCTGCTAACGATTGTCTCTAGCGCTCTTCCTTTCGGCCAAGAGTTTCGGGGAAGGTTTTGGTCAACGATAATGACGATGTCTCCGATTTTTACTGGCGGAGCCTCTTGAAACCATTTTGTGCGTCTTGTGAGAGTGGGCAGGTACTCGTGCACCCAGCGTTTCCAGAATGCATTGGCGATACTTTGAGTTGCAGTCCAGTTTCTTCGTAGTACTCGTCCATCATCCGCTCCAAACTGGTTTAGCACCGTTAGATGATCCCAAAAGGAAGTGGTTGGGAGTCAACGCCTCATATTCCTCAGAGTCAACCGGAATGTTAACGGTCGAGAGTTTACGGTAGCCTCGACTTCCAGTAGCAGACTATATAGCTCTTCCTCCGTTGGTGTTCTGTTTGGCAAGATTTGAGTGAGAACATGTTTCACAGATCTTACCATACGTACTCACCTTCCTCCCATATGTGGCGACGCTGGTGGGATGAAAATCCATTTAGTCGTTGAGCTAATGAAACTTTTAGCTGCTGTCCGATGGTCGATCTCACTACAGGCGTCCCGCAGCTCTCCGCTGGCTCCTTGGAAATTAGTGCCGTTATCGCTGTAAATCTCCAATGGGGTGCCCCTTCGTGCGATGAACTTCCGTAGGCTGTGAATGCACGAGTCCGTTGTTAATGTTGATGCAATCTCTATATGGATTGCTAGTACTGTGAGGCACGTAAACAAGACTCCCCAACGTTTTTCATTTCTTCGACCAATTTTGACCTTTATGGGACCAAAATAATCTATCCCTACATAGGAGAAGGGACGCGTGAAAGAAGCTAATCCAGCTGAAGGTAGAGGTGACATCTCTGGTGGAATTGGTTTGGCTTCGCGGATTTTACAGTAATAGCAACTATTTTTTATTTTCTTTGTAGCTGTTCGTAGCGATGTGTTAACTACGGTTTCGTTGTTTAAATGGTGGAATTTGTCATGATACGATTTGATTATGAGGTTTGTTATATGATGGTCTTTTGGGAGTACGATGGGTTGTCCCAAGTCTGGAAAATTTGAAGAGTATGTGACGGTTCGTCCACGGATCCTTAAGATATCGTGTTCATCCAAGTACGGGCTGAGCTTGTACAGGGTGCTGTCCTTGTCAATAGGCCGATTTTTTCAGTATCGGCTAGTTTGAGTTTGTCGGTAGAGCTGTCGTTCTGCCTTAGCGTATTCATTTGAAGATGTACTGCTTTCGCTTACTGGTAAACCCTTAACTCGGTTCCTAAGGATGATAATGAATCGGTTGACGAATGATATGACTCTTACCACTCTTTTCCATTGCGAAAACTTTTTCACATCAATTATGTTTGTGTTTGGTATCTTCAAGTGCATCATATGCCCTTTGCTCTCCATCTCCGATGGTAAAATATTTTATGGTTGCTGTGGCCATTGTTCCGGAGCAAGATACAGAAATTCTGGCCCTCGATACCAGCTGCTTCCAGAACGAAGAATTGGATATGATTAGATTCTTTTATTTCTTCCTTGGTCAGCTTTCGGATATACCCTTTCTCCAGGTGCTGATTTAAGCGCTGCATCATGTCGTTCTTTAGGTCGGGTTCTCGAGTTAGTTTTTTCTCCAGGCATATTAGACGTCGCTTAGCCATGTCGTAGCTGTCGAGTAAATTAATTGAATCGAACTTCCACAACAAACCAGTCTCGTACTGCAACCCTTTGCGTTTCGTAGTGGATTCAAGGACATGTAAAGCTCGTTGTTCATCTTTGGACCAACAGAGTTGTTCAACCTTTTTAGTGCCTATGTTCTCGACCTCATAGTAGCTCTTGACTAGCTGGTGAATATTTTGGTTGGATTCCTTTTCACATTGGCAAATATGAAATGCACTCTTCTGCTGGGAACCATAAGTTCTCTCGTTCCTACATGGTCCGTAGATAATCCAACCGAGTCTCGTCTTTGAAGCGAGAGGTTCATCCTTTCTTCCTTCTCTGAATTTCAAGGAGAGTCCCAATTCCCAGTTGTCCAGACTGATGAGAATTCGAGGCGATGCGTTTTGGTATGATTTTAGTGGAATTCCCTTCAGGTGTTGATATTTTTGGCTAAGATATTCTGCATCGATGGTCTGTTCCGGTAAGCAAAGTTCACTTACCGTGGGGATGTTGGGGAGCATGAATCTTTTTTCACGGTTATCCCAACTTGAGATCTCCAGTGTTACTCTCCTCGATTCTTCTTCTATCCTTTGAGTTTGCCCAGTCCATTTGAGGCACAGCGGTTTCTGTTCTCCTGTAAGATTCAGCTGTCGCGCTAAGTCTTCCTCAATAAGGGTTATGGAGGATCCATCGTCGAAAAACGCATATGTTTCAACTTGGCTGAGGACTACAGGTAGGACGCGGAACAATATTGACGCTTCTTCGTCCGAGTTGTTGAAGTGTTGATTTGTATTCCTCACCATGGCGCTTAGCAATTGAGTTTCTTTTTGTCGATGACGTCATTTACCAGACCTGGTAGTCACTTCACTGGCAGCTTTTCCAATGCTGTATATCCAGGATCCAAATGCCGGGATGTTAACCGTTGGTAGTGTTTGTTTAAATCGTGCCCAGTCTAATTTCAATTGGGAAGGTAACTTGTCAACGAACTCTTGCAGTAGGCATGGATTGTATGCATGAGCGAGCAAGTTTGAATTTTCCATAACCGCGGCTAAATTTAGTACCGCCAGCGCGTACTCCAGCTTTTCAAGCTTAGGTGCTGGTTCCTTTCGTATTGTCGTGATTAGATAATTTATTATTACCTCCGGTCTCCCATACAATGGCGCCTGGGACTCCGGATGGTGTCATTAACCGGAATCTGACCGCTTCTATTGCGGCTCCTCTTAGACTTCGTTGCAGCCGAGGCAGATTCTCTTCGTCCGAGTATCCACAGATTTCGGTGGAGGTTTCATACGTAGATATAAACATCTGCCATTCCTCTGGACGTCCACTAAAAGGCAGAAGGTCTCTCGGTACTACCTGCCGGGCAGCAATTTGCTCCCTTGTAAGGCTTCGTGTATTGACGATCGTTTCAGTAGGCTGTCGTCACTGGATGTTCTAATTTATTTTTGGGGCACTCGAAAGCCATCATCGGAACCGCACCTGGCGGCCTTATTTCCAACTGCACGGGATTTGTTTTTGTGAAGCTTTTAAAGCTGATGTCTGGATGTTGTTTTTCAGCTGTCTGGATGTTGTAGTGGTGGACCATCTCAGCTCCCAAAATTGTAGTAGCTGGTTTCGGCGGGTTCGCAGCTTCTACGGTGGTGATCTTGTTGAGTATTTGAGTCTTTGCAGCGCTGGTACGTGCCATTGGAATAACCGATGGAGATGCGTCGATTACATTGATATTATACTTATCTTTTCGTTGGGTGCAATTTACACAGCACCAAGTCCGGAGATCTTCTTTTCCCATAGTACCAATGCATCCCTCGTGGTAATTTGAGTTGCAGCTCACACAGAGGACGAACGGTTCATCTGCAGTACCGCATATTTTGCAGCCGACTTGTCCCTCTGTATGTGTGTCTGCTTCATTACTCATCACTTTTTTGGTTGGTGTACGTGAGATCATGTCTATGTATCTATGTACGTGATACGATTTGCGAACTGTGCATATACCGTTACGGTGCACCACTTAGACGCCGAAAACTTGTATATACATATTTGCGTGCTTACACTTTATAATTTTTTTAAAGAAATTGTTGGCGAATTGTTTTAATATTTAGGAGACGCAATTTAAACACACTTTTAACAGAATACTTTATTATTATTTATTTAAAAGAAATACTTTAAAAAATTATGTTTTTCTTCACTGCGATCTAGACTCTTCGATCGTCTGTTTGCGTCTGCTCTATTCTCCGTCATTTCGCAGTAAAGCAGGTCATAGTTTTTCAATTCGCCGCATCTGCGAGGCATTGCCAAAGTCGCTAACAGAGATGCTACAGTCCCTATTACTCTATGGTTGCCAAGCTTGGGAGAATTGTGCTAAAATGATTCAAACAACACAAACTAACCTGCTCAAAATGATGTTTAGTTTCCCCAGATACCACCTCTGTCCTTTATTCCAGATTCATGTTCAATTGAACCCCAAACGCAGAATAAAATGTATGGATAAGTTTCGTGTAAGTTGTATATTGCCCTTCCCTTTCTGGATGTTTTGTCGCGGCGGAAGGGATTAAGAGTCAATGAACCTCGGTTCGACAGATCCCAGGTGAGACGTCGAACTGAAGTCCAGAAACGTCTTGTCTTTGGACGTCCTAAATAAAGACTGTATGGAGGCAAATCCAAAGGATTTAACTACTCCAGGTGGAACTCGTGACTGCGATAATCCACCCGTTGTCTTTTCGACATCGGCCGGGGCAAGGATACCTAAAACACCCTCCGCCCGCTGTAGCGCTGAAAGCAATGACTCTTGCCACTCACTCTACGATGCCCTCAGTAGAATGAGTTGGATAACCGGAGAAAGCGGTGGAGAGGCTCAGCCTGATACGCCTAATCTCCCGGCAAAGCGTCAGGAAGCTTGCCAGAGTGCCACCTCTAATGGCGCGCCTCAGGAATCCAAAAAGGAGGAACGAGCCTCAAAAGATCCGGCACCTGGGGGGCCCCTGACTAAGAGCCAAAGGAATAGGAGGAGAAGGAAGATTGCCACCGAGCAAAGACATCACGATAGTGGTTGAAGGCGCAAGCTTCGAAGGCAGTATCCCTTCAATGGCGAAGGCAAAGTGGATCAGGTCAGTAGAAGTATCACCAACCGAAACTGGCCAATCCTCCGAAACCAACGCCGCCCCCTCTTCCTCTGGCTCTCAAAAAAAAAAGCGAAAAACGTTTTCGCACGCTCCCGTTGGCAGCACTCTCCGCACGCAAGGTCCGCAAGACACCGGTGCCGCACCTAATATTGGCTGCGGCTCGGATAAGCGGAAATTGACTGCTGCGGGAGAGTCTGCCAATAGACTCAAGCTCGCGGCAAGCGGAAAACGAGATCCGCAGCCTTATAAGAAGGCTGCTATCTCTTCTCTGCTGCTGTGAATAGGGAAAGCTGGCAATAACGACAGCCTGACCGACGCAGAATGCAAATACTACGAATATCAGCTGTTGGGAGCTGGCTAAGGCAGAGAACGCTTGCTTCCAAGTGGAGGGCTGAGCTCTGGAAAACGGAACCTTTTTGGTGAAGTACTCCACACAACAATTTCTTGAGTGACTGAGCACTTCCGTGCCGAAAATCCCCCCCTGGGAACCACAAGCTTTGGGGTTCTCAGGCCCTTAAAAATCACGCGCGCCATCTGCTGGATCCCGGGGCCACTCAGGAACACGGCGGATGTGCTGGCTCGTCTCCGCATCCAGAACCCTGGTCTCGAAACCAGAAGGTGGAAGGTTTTCTCCTACAGGGAGAGCAAGAACCGGGAAAGCAAAGACGGTTCTACTTTCGTTGTGGGCTTGGACCGACCTTCGGTTGATATTATCGTCTCCAGATACGGCTCTCGTCTCTATCTGCACCTTGGACGGATTAATTTTCGCCTCATGTCCAAGGCTTGCCAAGGGAAGTAGCGGAACTCGTAGAGTACTCCGAATCAAAAAAGATGGGTCTCGTTATCTGTTGTGACGCTAATGCTCAGAGCACCTTCTGGGGCAGCAGCAAATGTAACAGAAGAGGGTCGTATCTTCTCGATTTCGCACTTTCGCCTGGCTTGACCATAAAAAACGTTGGATCGCAACCAACATTTGTCACGACAAGAAGACAGGAGGCGATTGACTTAACGTTATCAAGTATATCTTAAGGAGATCACAGACTGGAAAGTTCTGTCGGAAGTGTCCATGTCGGACCATAGATACATAGAGTTCCGAATCGAATGCGAAACCAATGTCTCGCAGAGGAGCAGGAACCCTAATAGAAAAAACTGGTCAAAGTTTAGGGAAGAGTTAGCAAATCGCACTGTGCCTCTCCCAAAACTCAGAACGAGGCGTAAGGTTGAGGTGGCAGTACAGTACGACACCCCAACCAAATGCTTCGAACTGACATGCCCAGTCAAAAAACACCCCTGCAGAACCCCTGTTCCTTGGTGGAACGCGGAATTGCAGAGAAAGCGCAAGGAAACAAGAAAACTTCTGAATAGGTCACTCAAGACCAATCTGGAAGAGGACTGGGACCTGTATCGATTAAAACGCAATGAATATAAAAGGCTTATTCGAGTTTCGAAAAGTGCCTCTTATAAGAACTTTTGTGGGAAAATCGAAACACTCAGTGAAACCAGCGGACCAGTGAAAGTGCAAAGTGACAAAGCAGTGAGGCTGGACACACTAAGAAAACCAGACGGTACCTACACAGAGTCTAAAGCTGAGACCCTCCAACTCATGCTTGAGACTCACTTTCCTGGGAACCGGGTCACAGTCGGCTCAAAACCAGTGCCGATTTCCGAAACCGCAGAGGCTGGTATATTTCATCGCTTGTCGTAACTGATGAAGCCATCAAGTACGCTGTAGCGTCTTTTGATGGTTTCAAGTCACCGGGCACCGATGGTATATATGCAGCACTGCTGCAAAATGGCATAGACCCTATACTGCCGGCTCTGAAAAGAATTTTCACTGCCAGCCTTGCGCTGGCATACATTCCAAGTACCTGGAGTACAGTGAGGGTAGCCTTTATATCGAAAACTGTTAAAGGAGACTACTCACTCGAAAAAAGCTTCAGGCTAAAAAGCTTGGAGAGGCTGGTCGAACTGCACCTGCGCAAAAACGCTTTGCTATCACGCCCTCTATCTCAGATGGAACATGCCTACCAGCGCGGAAAATCTTGTGAGACAGCACTTCAAAATCTCGTCGGTAGAATTGAAAGTGTACTTGACAGGAAAGACTACGCACTGGGCATTTTCATCGACATAGAGGGCGCCTTCGAAAATGCGGCATGATGGCATGTGTAACACGGCCAGGAATCTCGGCGTAGAGGAATCATTGGTGCTATGTATAAGAGCAATGCTAATAAACAGGACTATAATCGCGGAGGCGGAGTGTGACGAGTTTGTAATGTCGGAGGTAAACAGGGGCTGCTCCCAAGGCGGGATCCTGTCTCCCCTTCTATGGTGCATGCTGGTCGATTCTCTGCTTTCCGTTTTGAATAGTTCTATCACCTATGCCCAGGCTTTTGCAGACGATGTAGCCGTATTGGTTACCGGACCATGCCTTGCGGCCGTCAGCGCACGCGGGCAGGCGGCTCTTGACATGATCGATAGCTGGTGTACCAGGAATGGGCTTTCAGTCAACCCTCTCAAAACTGAGGTCGTTCTCTTTACGAGAAGGAGGAATATGACTGGTTTGACTCAACTGGTACTCAAAGGCGTCAATATCCCACTTTCAAATGAAGCCAAATATCTAGGTGTTATCCTGGACAGTAAACTTCTCTGGAAAAGACACATTGAGACAAAAACCTCCAAGGCGCTGTCAGTCTTCTGGCAATTCAAGGGAGTTTTGGCAAAACCTGGGGTCTATCACCCAAAAGATCCGTTTGGATCTACATGGCAATGATAAGACCACTTCTCTCTTATGCATCAGTCGTTTGGTGGAACAAGCTTTCGCGCAAATACGTGACGGCCGCTTTCACCAAGTTTCAAAGAACAGTTTGTCTCGGCTGCCCAGCACGCCTAGCTCTGCTCTTGATGCTCTGATTAATTTCCCCCTCCTTGATCTCCACATCATGGGATGTACACTCAAGGCCATCTCTCGACTAAAAAGGAATGGTCTTTGGTTCCACTCGCACTGGAGCTTTGATGACCTCGCACACCGCATCTCCTATGATACTACTCTCATGGACATGCCGTCTGATGCGAGGTCGCCAATAATACAGTTGCGAAGCTTTTACAAAGTCGACTTTCCACGTGTCCTGGACTGACTCTGGCCAGAAACTGAACCGAGAAAGGAATGTATTCGGATTTTCACCGACGGCTCCAAGACAACGGAGGGTTCTAGAGCTGGGGCCTTCGTGGAAAACGACAACATTAGACTTCAGGCCTCCTTAGGTAATTTCGCGTCGGTCTTTCAGGCGGAAGTCTTCGCGATCCTAATGGCCACCAACTATATTGTGAAGAATAGGTGGAAGGGAAGAAGTATCTATATTCTATGATATTCTATACCATGATATTCTATATCATGACATTCTGTATCACAGAAGCGCATCTTGGTTTTTCTTCGGAAAACCAAGAAATTACATTAAATGAAGGTTACTGCCTGGTAGTACAATGTACCAGTATTTGAGTCTGACCGCTCCAGTGTAGTTTATCCCAACCTCCAACAAAAAAAAAAGTTGTATATTGTCGGATAACCCTAATATTTGAGAACTTAATATATAGCCCTCATTAAATATGCCACTTGAAAGTGCCAGTAGCAATCCTTGTTATTATTTATTTAATGAATTATTTACATTTATAGGATTATTTATTTGTTTAATTATTTTTACTCCCTTTGCATATATGTATAGTTCCTTATACTAGTATATTTATTGCGTATCCATATTTCTCAATTCGTTCACTATTTATTTTGTATTTAATTATAAAATGATCAATTTAATTATTAATGTATATATTTATTTCTTCTTCTTCTTCTTGCTGTGGTGCTACAGTCTGGGGTGGATCTGGGTCTCAAGCAACATGCTTTTCCAGCCAGCACGATTTTTCAATAGTTGCCTCCAGTTACGCACTCTAAATTGATTGAGCTCCTTCTCCACTTGTGTGCGCCACTATAGCCTAGGCCGTCCTCTGTTGCGTTGTCTCAATGGCTACATGGCTCAGAGGTGCCCATATGCTCTACATGGCCTAGCCAATCTAAGCGTTGTATCTGAAAACGCTTGACCAGGCACATATAGCTGCATAGGCCATAGAATTCGTCGTTAAATCTTTTCCTCCAGATGCCATCAACGCAAACAGGACCAAAAATCACACACAAAACTTTTCTCTCGAAAAGACTAAGGGCTTCCTGATCCGCCTTTCTTAACGTCCAGGTTTTCGCGCCATAAAGGACTGAGAAGATCAAGTTGTTGTATAAAGCGAGCTTAGTCCTTCGAGAGAGGGCTTTATTACTCAATTGCCTCTTGAGCCCAAAGAAACAGCGATTGGCAAGAGTGATTTTGCGTTTGATTTCGATACTGATGTTGCTGTCCCTGTTTACCGCAGAGTCGAGGTAGACGAAGTCCTTGACTACTTCGAAGTTTCTGCTGCCTAGGAGTCATCGTCTGGCTCTCGTAGCGTAAACATCTTGTTCACTTCTACTACCGTTCGACGCCTTTCTCTTTTGTGACATCTTCCTGCCTAACTCCTGTCGGTTCTTGTCAAATTATATTCCTTTCTCATTCTCTTCTTCATATAGTGATTTATATATTTTCACTTGTTTGCAGTTAGAATCAGTTTGACACATTATCAGATATGTCTACTGAACAACCCAAAGCTAAGAAAAAAAAAACGGAATACATCTCCGTTTGAGTTCCCGGAGTTACCTACCATCCGTAACACTAAAAACCCCAAATTTGTCATAATAACAGTAAAATACGAGGACAAACCTATTTCGTCCGTAAGTATTTTCGTCTTAAGAAAATCTATTGACGCCATCAGCACGGAGTACGACAGCATTTCCATATTGAAAGACGGCAGTATTCTTCTCTTAGCGAAGAGCCAAACAATCGCTGATAAGTTCCTAAAAACAAGTGTCTTAGCTGGCCGGATACCAGTCACTGATAATCTTCATAAGCATCTGAACTCCTCCAAGGGTGTAGTGTACGCACCTTGGCTAAAAAATGTGCAAGAATCGGAAATAATTGCAGAAATGAGATCACAGGGCGTTTCCGAAGTATATAAATTCTCAAAAAAATCAATGATACAACCGAACCTACGGGCCTTATGGTATTCACTTTTGATCTCTATCACCTGCCTCAAACCCGTTAAATTGGTTGGTATAAAGCTAAGGTAAGAGAATATATCCGACCTCCTATGAGAACTGCCAACTCCTGGGCCATACATTGAAGAGGTGCATCAGCAAATGCTAATTAACAACACTCCCCAAACTCAAAATTTCTCTTCCACCGATTCCACCGCTCAGTCTAACACCACTGCATCACAAACCCCACCGCTCACTCACATGATTAACCGATCTCCTAAGCCCTCTTCACCTCTGCCACTCGCTGCAATTGCATCACACAACACAGGCATTTCAACCGATCAACCAACACTCCCCTCCTATAAACAGAAACATCTCTCACAATTAACCAAAACAAACACTCTTAATAGTGATCCCTCCTTACCAACTTTGAACCAACCTACAACAACCATTAACTCTCCCAAAAACACACTCTCTTAACAATCCCACTAACAACTCAAGCGACAGCTTAATCAACTCTCTTAATACAAACGAACACATATAAAAACATAACCTCTGCAACCCCACAGTCGATGGTTGCAATCGCGGTAGGAGACGGGTCGCCATCCACTGCATGTGGTCGGCAACCCGCTCCCTCCCGCGGGATGAATCATCGACAAACATATATACACCATCATACCCGTCAACAGATTACATTCCAATCTCTTAACATTTTGCAATGGAACCTTAACGGCTACATGAATAATTATGACGAACTTAATCTAATAATGAAAGAATGCAATTACGAAACTCATCTAGCATATACCATAATAAAGTCCCCACATTACCAAAATTATAAATTGGCTATTTTTCTAACTCGCCTGACAACCTAAACTTAGTGCACGGTATCGGTATACTGATAAAAGATCATATTCCTCACACTCAGAAGCCAATTGTATCAAACATCTTATCCACTTCAGTATATGTCAATATGGGTCCTAAAGTTACGATTGTCTGTGTATACATCCCACCTGGACTTACTTTCGCTTTCACAGATTTGGAAAACATTATTCGGCAACTGCAACCTCGGGCGATTTAAACGCCTGGAGTGTGCTTTGGGGGTCACCTAAGAACAACTCAAGGGGTTTGATTATCGAAAACTTTATCATCAAGTCTGACTTAGCCATTCTAAACGATGGTTCCCCTACCCACTTCTCCACTCATAGCACGCTGCTCACCAATCCTTCTCCCAAAAAAAAACTTGGAGTATTGCTGAGGACTTGCACAATAGCGACCACTTTCCTATTTCCATCTCACTGTGGTTATATAACATATGCGATGATAATAAACATATACCTAGATTTAAAACTGAGCTACCTAATTGGAAACTTTTCCAAAACATACTGGAGGCTAACCTTTCTAAGACACCATTTCCCATCCAATGTGTAAATAGAGAAGTTGCAAATATACTTAAAGCCAGCTAATGTGGCCATCCCTCAAACTTCGCCTACACCTCACAAACGATCTCTGCCCTGGTGGAATCCTGATTAGGCTCGACTTAGAACTGAAAAATTAAAAATTTGGAGAGTATTCAGGAAATATCCTACTCAAGTCAATTTACTAGCCTACAAAAAAGCTAATGCTGAAGGTCTTTAATTTGCTGATTTAGAAGATTGCTAAAAATCAGCAAATTAAAGAGCTTCCAAGAATTCACAGGCAACAGTAATCTAAGCTCAACATCAAGCTTAGTTTGGCAAAAAGTCAAGACTCTGACAGGCAATCCAACACGTAAATCCATTGCTTCAATCAGCACACCAAAAGGCCCTGTATCCAACCTCAATGATGTTTGTAACTTCTTTGCCTAAACTTTGTCTACCAATTCCGATAACTCTAGCTTCTCCCCACCTTTTAACAGGCTGAAACTGGAAAGTCTTAACATAGTCCCCCAAGAAGCTAGGAACTCGGCCATACTTCGCATAGACTCAGATTTTACCCCGCTTGAATTAGAGAGGTGTCTATCTAAATTAGTAGGAAAAACACCTGGAAGGGATCGACTTTTTTTGATTAAGAACCTTCCTCAATCATCCAAAGAAAGACTCCTGTCGCTTTATAACAACATCTTCAGCAAAGGCACTATCCCACAAAGCTGGAAGATAGCTACCATAATACCTATACCCAAACCTAAGAAAGACCCCTCTAGCGTAAACAGCTATAGCTCAAGTTCACTACTTCCCTGTTTATCAAAAGTACTAGAAAAATGTAAATTAATTCACGTATGTAGGAAAGTAAAATGTAATAGTGTAGAATTAGATTTCAACAACATTAAGATTGAAACAGTGTCTAACCATAACGTTAATTAATAATAGGTATAATTGGAAACCCCACTGTATTAATCTTAAGCAATCTTTAGCTGCAAGATCCAATATAATTAAATATCTAGCCTCAAAGAAAAGAAATATTTATGTAAATTCACTTTGCAATATTTCAAAGATGTTAGTTCTTAGTAAATTGGATTACGGTTTGGCTAAAAGAAACATAGTTGCACCTACTTATCACCAAGCAGCCAGAGCCAGCATTGGAACATTTCCAACTACTCCAGTTAGAAACCTTCTCGCTGACTTCTATGGAAGGAAGATATTTTGTATCCATTGCACGATTCAATGCGTAACTCCACTTCCAAACAGGATCAATAATTGACCAAGATACAGCTAAGGCCGTTACCCGCAGGGTCCCCTCCGCAATCCACTGCATCTTACGTTGGGGACAACAAATATATCTACCTCGCAAGAGTGCAACCAAGTTTATGCCCACATATCCACCATGGTCACTACACGAGGAATCAGTACTTCTGGACTTGCACGAACTACGTAAAGATACAACTAGCAATACTGTATACACAGCTCGATTCAATGTGATCTATGAAACTTTTAAACGTACGGGTTGGAGCTTTATATACACAGACGGCTCCAAAACAGACGACAACACAGTCTATGCAGTTGTTAATCAAGAAGGCTCGATCATTTCGCAAGGCATCCTACCGACCATCGCCTCCATATACACCGCAGAAGCAGTAGCTATACTTTACGCCGCTTAAAAATATTCCTAAACAAGAGGTAAGTGGGTTATTTGCTCCGACAACCGGTCTGTTATAAACGCCTTCGCAAATCCACAAAACGACTCTACAACCCCACCCAAAATTCGTGATATCCTCTTCAAATCACAAACGAAGTTAAAGCTGGTATGGACACCAGGCCATGTTGGAATTGTGGGCAATGAACATGAAGATGCTGCTGCGAATGCCGCACTCAAGGCACCCATCCTCTCCTATTACACCTTCTCTCAATGCGATCTAAAGAGATACATAAATCAAAAGTGCCAACAACAAATATTACGCGAGTGGGAGAATTATAAACATCACTATCAAATAATTAACCCTAATAAAACTCAGCCAAAGTTCCCAGCCGATATATCTAAATCGGATATTAGGATCTAAATCCGACTCTGTCTTGGACACGCCGTATTTACTCATCAGCACCTGCTCAAAAGGGAGTCTCCTCCAAACTGCCTCACCTGCTGCAGACCAGTAACCATCACCCAACTCTTAAGTCAATGCTTTTTATCAACGCAACCTTCAACACCGCAAAACAACCTCAACCACAAGGTAGACCTACTAGATCTCCTCAAGAAGCCAAACCAATCAAATATTTATACCTTAAAAAGTATCCTAGGAAACTTAGCATTATAATATAGACGTAAGTTTTTCGAGGGCCGTAAGTCATCGCCACTATTTGGATCCTATAGTTCATATTGATTTCATTATTATAATAAATAAATAAATAAATTCTGCTGCCTAGTGTGACGCTCTGTCCGAGACGTCAATGTTGTATGTCCTTCCTTGATGGCAGCATGTAATTTGTTTTGCCCTCATTAACTTCAATGCCAGCAAACGCCTCATTGACGGCTTGCTGTATTCGTCCAATCACGTCAATGTCATCAGCGTAAGCTAGCAATTGAACTGACTTCTGGAAGATCGTGCTTCTGGTGTTGACTTGTGAGTTACGCATGATCTTCTCGAGGATGATGTTAAAGAAGTCACATGACAGTGCGTCGCCTTGTCTAAAACTTTTTTTGACATTGAAGGTCTCGGTGAGTTCGTTACCGACCTTGATGGAGTAGCGAGAGTTCTCAATCGTCATCTTAAACAATCTGACAGGTTTAGTAGGAACATACTGTCATATGCGGCCTTAAAATCAACGAATAAGTGGTGAGTGTCAGTTTGCAAATTCTTGAGTCTTTTCCAGGATCTGCCGTAGAGTGAAAATCTAGTCTATCGTGGATTTCCCTGGCCTGAAACCACACTGATATGCACCTATCAGGTCACGGACAAACGATTTCAGGCGTTCACACAATACGGCAGAGAGGATCTTGTATGCGATGTTAAGGAGACTGATCCCTCGATATCAGGTTGTAAACAAAAGGTTACAGACGCTCACAAAATACGGTAGAGAGAATCTTGCAGACGATGTTAAGAAAGCGTGTCCTTTAATGAATGGTGTAGTCAAAGGGGCCTATTTTCTTGTGAACTCGGCAAACGACGCTGAGATTCCACTCTTGGGGCATGCTTATAGATGAGCTGGGCCATGCACCCAACCAGGTTATCTCCAGCTGCAATAGTTCTACGGGCAGCTTTGTTCGACTAAAGCTTCGATATTGCTGTCTGCACTTCGTCTAAGTCGGAATTCTTGTCTATTATTGTCCAAATTGAGTAGAACAATCTGCCTAACAGCGAAATTTGGGCCGTCATCGCCGTTAAGGGGTCTACGGAAATGATTTTTCCAGACTCTACTACAAGTTGTCCGTTTTGGTCCCGGAAGGCTTCGATCCAAGCTATGTACCCGCCGGATAGCTGTTTTACCTTTCGGTAAGTCTTTCGGACCTCCTACCTTTCATAACACCTTTCCATTTCATAGACAGCGCGCTCATGCTCCTTATTTATTCTTCTCAGAGACTGGTTCTCTTCCCTTATTCTCTGTTCGTAGAGCTCACGAACAGCCCTTGTTGTTCGATGCGTCTTGTTTTGACTGCATGCGGTTGCCTGCACTCGTCGTCAAACCATGGGTTCCTTCTGAGTGGTGCCGTGAATCCCAGCATATCAGAAGCAGCTTCTTTGATGGTTTATTGACAACGTTTCCAGTCTTCTTCTATAGTTAGTGCAGGCAGCGCCGAACACTGAGTGGCACAGGGCGATTCGGTGGGCAACGTTCCCAGCGATCAATTGCGATTGTAGCTTTCCGACGTCAAACCGTAATGGTCTCCTTCGACTCGGTTGCTCTTGCGTTAAAGTCTCCTAGAATGATCTTGTTGTCATATCTAGGACATCGATCGTATGTTCATCCTAAGAGATCATAGAAGTCATCTTTGATGTTGTCATCCTTCTACTCTGTATGGGCGTGAGCGCAGATTAGGCTGAATCCCGAATTAAAACTTGATGCGGATTGTCATGAGGCGTTCGCTGACGGAGTCATAGCTCAAGCCTTTTTGCCTAAGTCTACCTCGAACAGAAAATCCGCATCCGAATAAGCGCTGCCTTCTCTCTCTCTCTCTGCAGCAATTGCTGTAGAAAACATTGCAGTTTGCTTTGTAACAGTCGCAAGTTACACATTCATTCATTGTCCTTAAAAAGCTTGCAAGGGTCGTCAACGATTGATCCGTCCTCATCTGAGGCTTATCGCTTTTTCTGAACTATATATTTTTACGTGGTGAGAAAGTTAATCTCACGCACTACCCACAGACTGGTAGGCCAGGCCCATTATTTAACCCTTGGGCAGACGGGTTCGCTGCATTCATTGGTTCATCTCACAACGGGTGTTGTGATGGCTATCCAAGTGGCGCGGCGAGGAGACTGTATGTAAACTTGACCTGTGCACTAGCGAATATAGTGTTGGCAGCTCGTCTTGTTGAAAGCGATCAACAGCGTTACGTCGTGCGGACTGGCCCGTGCAGAGAAGAAGTACTACTTGGGGTGTCTACGCGACGTACTGTCTATTTTTGCATCATTCAAGTATGTACGGTAAAAGTTTATAAGTGTGTCTAACGGAACACGTTTTGATGTTTCCGTTCTCCAAACATGCTTTTATGATAAATAGCATATAACTTCAAAGTGCTCTGCAAAACCCAATTTTAAATTTATAAGATAGGGTATTTTTTTTTTTAATGTTCAAATACACCTAAATTTCGTTTGTGTGCTTTTTCATAAAAATAAAAAATAAGAAAAAGGATCCACTACTTTGTTTATTGTATCGTTTATGATAATAATAAATAACAAAACATGTTCAGAGAATTGTCATATGTGTTTTATCTCTTAACTTTTTCTAATACGTGGTTTCTTTTAAAAGAGGAACACCTTTTATTTAACTTTTATGCATGCATTCTATTGTTCTATAATAGATGCCACATACATATACCATACCTTGTAACGCATAAGTTCATGTCTGAGTAGTAATAAATTAATGAATATGTTCATCATATAATAAAAAATTATCAAGTATACCCCAAGCTGGTTCCATTTTTTATAAAAACTGTATAAGTATCGAGCTGAAGAAAGTAATCAAGATGTGCGGCTGTTATCCATAATTCCTATCACATCGCACTATAACAAACAATATGCTTGCGTAGTCCGTAATAGATAAATTTTACACTATTGTGGCCTCATACCTAGTAAAATTTTCACCTTCTTCCTCTTCTTGGGGCCCTACAGTCCGGGATGTGCTTGGACTTTGCTTAAGTACATTTGAATAGTTATCTTAGACCTAGTCATCTTTTTGTGTCAACTCATATTTCAGTTTATTTTATCTCTCTATGCAAAATTAATCGTATATAATTTGTATCTGTTGCCTTTTTTATTTTTTATTCTTTGTATCTTTTTGGCCGCCGTGGCGTAGTGGGTAGAGCGCCACGCTCACACGTCGAAGGGTCTAGGTTCGATTCCCAGCTGAACACTTCGAATTTTTCACGGCACCACGTCTTTCGAGCTGCGGACAACACTCAAAGAGTAATAACTGTCTAAGAAAGCTTCTCAAATTTCGCCGTTCGAAGTTGGCAAAACACTGTAGGTCTCTGTAGTTGATGAGCAAGCTAGGCCCTGGTCCCCCTGTGAACTTTGCCAACAATTATTATCATATATTATGCAATTGTATTCAAGGTAAACTACATTTGGAAAATTAAACTAAAGCTATACTACGTTGGAAAACTTTCTTTGAACTTAAAGATATGATAAAGAAGATGATCTTGTTGTCAATTATATTTTTTCCATGAACAATGAAGTGACATTCATCAACAACTTAAATTTAACTAGATTAATATCATGTTCATAATATTGTAGATGTATACTCGTACTTATTTAAACAATATGTACATATATAAAAAGCAAGCGCAGACCGAAACCTGAATTGAGGTTTGTTTATGTTTGCATGTGCAAATTGTTCTTCATATTTCATTGTGACTTTCTCATATGTAATTCATAGTTCATTCATAGAGTAAAGGAAATTTGTTTCTCTTGAACAAGATATTGAAAAAATCGATATGTTATTGTTTCAGTTAAAACTAATAAAATAAAATTAAGTAAACAGAAGACAATAATAGATCTTCATTTTGTAATTAGTATTTATGTCTTAGAATTCTTAAATAAACAAATTTAAGCGTAATCAATCTGGGTATGATTCTGAAACTGAATGCTAAAGTACAAAAAGCAATTCCATATAAACCTATTTATAATTCAAACGTGTACAAAGGTTTCTTGGCATCAGTTAGTGCTATAAACTGCTGACTAAACCACAATTAGTCAATATAAATCCATTGACAACAAAACCAAATCATAATAACTTTAGGCTGTTTTATCTTATCGTTAAACCTGATATATTATATAATTTAAGTACATTACGATAAGTAAATGCATATCATCATGTACCTATATAAGTATGCTCTCGCCTTCTATGTAATGATAAAATTACGTATTTTCTACAGTAGATGTCTTTCAAATGAAAAGGGAAAGTACAAATCATTCTCCTTCTGAAGAAATAAATTCTTAAGTAAAATCACATACAAATAAAGTATTGTTGTATAACAAAACATTTGTAAGCACTTTAAAGTAATTAACATACGAATTCAAAATAACAAGAGAAGACCCCACAATACCTGAAATATATGCATATCTACAATAGATTGCATTTGCATTATATTTTAAATATACAGTATTTGAAAGGCACATTTCTCCTTATTATAACGTTCACGCATAAATAAATAAATATTCCTTAAAAATAAATAAATAGAAAACATTATTCTGTTTTAGATGTGCTTGATAAGAAAACTGATCTAAATATGTTACTGGAGGTGCCTACTGTATCGTAAAGATATGAACGCAATTTGTAAATGTATGTATTTCGAATCTTGCGTGTGTAAACTAAGCAGCTAGATAATGGAGAGGTATTAATAAAGCGATTGTGTTTGGAGTCTAGAACACATGTACTATTTCCAGTATCGGTACTCGGCTGTGCTGCGAACGTTTATTTCGAATGAGAACGTTACCTCAAGTGGACAGTTTTATATTTTTTAAATTTAAATAAACTGATCATTTGTTAATTTTGTGATTGGTGAACCTCCATCTTTTAATATTTGAGAAGAGTCTTCTATAACATTGTTGTTAGTCAACCGGTGGATAAAATGAATAATCAAGAGTAAGTGCATCAAATACATATGTGTGTTGTATTTTTTCAATTAAAATACGACATTTCAAGTGATCTGTTATGCAAATTGCAGTAAATTTCTGTTTTGCAAACAACTATTCTCTCTGTCTACATAAAGATATAAAACGAATCTTGTTTAATTTCATAGAACAGATTTAATAAAGAAGTTTTGTTCACCACCGCCTTTTGGTACTCAAAACTGAACAATAAAACAAAATTCATGGGGACTTTATGGAAAATGAATCTATTTTAAGAAATACAAACTTAATGATTTATGATTTCGAGAAAATGAAAGTATTTGAAATAAGTTTTTTGTTTAGTTTAGGCGGTCTAAAAAGTTGTATTCTTAATTTCTATTGAGTGGATATGGCTTATGTAGTGATGATGATTTTTTTTATGATGACATATGACATAGCATATTTTCTACACATTGCAGTGAGAAGATGTTATTGCTCAATAAATAACTATGTTTTCACGGATCCCTACATGTCGCTGTAAAATTATACTTCAATATATTCTTTTCTTTTTTTATCAATTGTTGGTATAGGAATAACAAACTTTTTAATTCCTTTTTGTGAGCAGTTTCTCAGTTCAAGGTTTTCGATACAGATTGCAATCTTGCAATTATTCTGGACACACGTATTTTAACAAATGCACGACAATTTCATTGAGAAAAAAAGCATCGATTAAGTTCATTGCACGAACACTTAATAAAAAATAAATGGTCATAAAATGAAATTTTTATTTTTACACAGTAACGTAATAATTACGCAAGTGATAAGAAGTTAATCAAGTGCGCGAAGACCAATGAATATAAGAACATAACTTACGATTTTCACGGTATTATTTGAATTAAACTTGTTGCGATTTCGTTTTCACGAATTGTTTTTTTTTTAATTTGCTGTTGTATGAGTATTATAACTTATCAGTATCAAAATAATAAACATACACCAGTAAAAATTTGATTGTTTCAATTTTTTTTCTACGCGATTGCTGTGCTTCAAACCTTTTTCTTTTTTTATAGAACCTATTTTCTTATCCGCAAAATGTATACGTAAATTATATTTACATTCAAATATAGACATATCTTTTAAAACAAAAACAATAGCGTTCAATCACACAAAAAAGCCATAACAGTATGCGATCAAGTAAAAAAAACAACAATATCTAATCTAATGACCAAAAAAGAATTCTTGCATGGTATAGTTGTACTATATGTAGAAGCACAGAATTAGGAATAAAACCAATGGATTTATTTTTTTAACTTTATCAATGATTGAAAAATTATTTTGATACATTTACCATTTTTGTAGTTAATGAGAAAAAGTATAATGGCCCCAATACTTTTATTTAAAATATTTGTTTTTAAAGTAACTTGTTTAAATTGAGTAGGTATATGCTAAGCAACATTATCATTTCTAGATATTGTGCGTATAAATATGGTACTTTTGGTGCGAAGCTAATGTTCGCTGTTTACCAACAGTTCTTATCAACCTGTACGTCTTTTCGACACTTATACATTCAGTCAATGCTTTTTTTGACGTTATAAACTTGGCTGTCGTCCGATATATATATATATATATATATATATATATATATATATGTCATTTGAAGGAAGGCAAAAATACTTCATAGATTCTAAATAGTGAATATTGGTGATTTTTGCTTATCAAACTCAACTAGTGTTGTACTAGTGATGAATAAAATGTTGTTTTATTTATCACTACTTATGTTTCTACAATTGTAGTTAGTTCATTAATGAAGGCATAACAAAGAAATGACAATTTTGATAATTGGATGGAATTTACAAAAAGATTAACAACTTTAGTTTTAAAAGAATATTGAAAACGCAATTATAAAAGTAGAGAACTCGGAGATTTCTTTATATTATACGGTTTTGTGTTTTATCTTCCGTAACCGAACTGAAAATATATTTTTCTAATGATAGGTAAGGGTAATTATAGTGCAAACTCCAACAAGCAGATAGTTTGTCAATTCAAATTCTAAGCTACGACTTAAATTGTACATGTATGAAAGGCCGTGCTATGTTCATAACACGTGATATGTCGTTGAATTGAATAGAAAATATGAAGTCCGTTGATGTATACTAAGCATATATGTATACATACATACAAGTGAGGGTACGTATGCAAAAACGCGGGGAAAATATATATTTTGTCCTGACAACATTCGAAATATGCGATTTAGATTTACATGTTACTTCATAACAAATATAGATTTAGATTTACTTTAAGTCAAGGGTTAAAATTACCGTTAAACGATTGTGTCTTCTGTTCAACTCGAAACTGATTACTTTTGTTTCACAATTGTTTTCTATATAAAATTTCTCTATTTACACTACTAAAGCTTTGAAAGTGAAGCGTGGGTTCGATTTTTTCCAGAAAAAGCAATCGATGAACTATCATGGTGAAAGAGCACCTTTTCTTCTGCCTGTTTTCTTTATTTATTTATTTTTTCGAACTTGAGCATTAACAGGGTCGCTGTTTTAGGGATTCGATTCATGAGTCTCGTCAAATTTGAAAAGCAACATAATAATAATTGTTGGCGCGACAGTCAGGGGGACCAGGGCCTAGCTTGCTCATCAACTACTCGTTGAGAAGCTTTCTTAGACAGTAATTACTCTTTGAGTGTTGTCAATAGCTCGAAAGAGGTAGTCCCGTGAAAATTTCGAGGTGTTCAGTCGGGAATCGAACCTAGACCTTCAGCGTGTAAGCGTCGCACTCTACCCACTACGCTACGGCGGCCACGAAAAGCAACATAGGAAAGTATATATATTAGATGGCGCGACAGTCCTCAGCAAACCAGTTTTTTTTTTGTCGATGCATTTTTTATTACTTTTTCTTACTTCTTTTTCTTATATTCTAGACAAAATTACTTAAACTTATTAATCTAATCTACTATTCTTTATTCTAACCTAGGAGTAATTTATTTTCTTTCAACCTTTCGGCTTCTTTATTAAGTTTTTGTTGTTTTTTAATTCATTGTTAATTCTAATATTTACCAAAGAAAAAAGAAAAACTGGGGACAACAAATTTTCAACTTATCCTAACTTAAAACTAAGACTAAATACTAGCTTTAAACTAAAAGTAAAATTTAACAACTAAGCTTATATCTACTTAACTATGTCCGTAAGAATACGTACGCATCCACCAGGACGTATATATTATAAATATGCTTAACATATATATTTAATACGCCGTTATGCATGTTTTTTTTTATTTTTTTTTTATTTATTTTTTTTTTGTGGTGTTTTTCGTTATTATAAAATGTCTTAAAACTACCTTAGCCTATGCGAGTTTGCCGAAGACACAACTACCCCGTTAATGCTTTTAAGAATCTAGCGGCATCGAAAGCTGATTCTGCTGCAACCACCAGTAGAAATGCCGTTCTTTGTCTGTTAGTGGTCTATCGCTGGCAGAAATGGCTCTACTAAACCGTAGGAGATCCTGCGAGCGACTTCCGGCTCGTATTGAAGTTGCCTTTCTACTGTTCGGCGTGCGACAGGTCCGAAGGCATTGCCTCTCGAACAACCTCATCTTTTCCATCTGAGAAGGACTCACGTTAAGTCACACAGGACAACCATATACCATGATGAGGGCCATGTAGCAGATTATCTTCAGTCTGGTGTCAAGTTGACTGCTGTAAAACAGTCCTCATGCCAAAGCGAAGGCATTCCTAGCCCTGGTCAGAGCTGTGCCTACATGGATGCCACCATATAGAAACTGGTCCAACCAGATGCCTAGATATCTTACTACACTTTTCACGGTCAATGGTCGTCCCAGTGGATCAAGTATGCCGAACTTGCGCCAGTTTATTTTCGTGTCCCTTGAGGCTCTGGACTGCGGGGTTCTGAAAAGGATAGTTTCACACCTCTAGTAGTTGATTTTCAACTTCCAGTCGTCGCAAAATCGTTGAATTGCATTGAAGTCACTCTGCAAGAAACTGTTTATTTCTTCAACCTTCGGACCTGATCTGTACGCGATTAGATCATCGGCAAACGCTATTATGTTAGGCATAGAACCTATAAGATCGCTGGTGAATATAATGAACAAGATCGGCGAACCCACTGCCCCTTGTTGCAACCCATTTTTTATGTGGAACACAGTTGTGAAAATTTCGTTGCCATTTTTCACAACGAACTTTCTACATGTTACCATGTCGTAGATCATACATACCAACGTTTTGTGAATTCCGAGCCATATTTATTTGAGGAAAAGCCCTTCTAACCATACGGTGTCGAATGCCTTTTCCATGTCAATTAAGCAGGCCCATGTGCACTGTGTTTTGTATCTATTCCACTGGATGTCGGAAACCAATTTTGACGCGGCATGGATGGTGTCATGCCATATGTTTCACAGAAAATTTAATTGTTTATTTTTTTTCACACATGCACCATAAATAAATGATGTAATTTGAAAAACCTGTTCTTGGTCATTTCAAAGTTTCTAGATAGAGATAATTCATAACAAAGAATATAAATTCTTACATGCAATTTTAAGTAGCAAATTTTAACTTTACTCCTTTTTTGCTGTTATGTAAAATACATGTATTTAAGTTGCTTATGCCCTTGTAATATGTACGTAATAGATGAACAATAATTATAATTTTTTTTTCATAGGAGCAGCGATAACCCCTTTAGCCATATATATGGAATACTCATTTTAGGTTTGGATATAGCAGTCGTTATTTTCAAATTTTGGTTATACATATTCGAAGCAATTGTTCAAGCGTTTTTACCAAAGGAAGAAGAAGATGTGAAGGGGGCCATTGTCTTGGTATAAAATATATTTAACTGCAAGCGTGAATTTCATTTTTTAATATTTATTTTTAAAGATAACAGGTGCTGCGCATGGAATTGGCAAGGAAACTGCCTTAGAATATGCAGGAAAAGGAGCCATAGTAGTGTGTTGGGATATAAACGAGAAAGGTAATCTCCAAACTGTCAGCGAAATCAAAGCTATGGGGGGAAAAGCATACTCATATGTGTAAGAATATTTAAAGGAGCAACTTGGATTGTGTTTATATATTTATGTAATTATGACAGATGCGATGTTTCAAAAAGAGAAGAAATTATTGCTGTATCTGATAAGGTAAAGAAAGAAGTTGGATCGGTTAGCATTCTTGTCAATAATGCAGGTATTATGCCTTGTCACCCCCTCATGGATCACACCGAAAAAGAGATTAGATTAATGTATGATATTAATGTTCTAGCACACTTTTGGGTACAATATTTATCATTGCTGCTTTACAATATAAAAATATAAATTAATTTATTTTTAGTTGATCCAATCATTTATCCCGGATATGATTAAAAACAAAAAAGGACATATTGTTGCACTATCGTCTTGTGCTGGCCTTTTTGGTTTGAAAAATTTAGTTCCATACTGTGGAACAAAGTTTGCTGTTCGGGGCGTGATGAAGGCTTACCAAGAAGAACTTCGATCATGTGGTCTTTTCGACAAGGTAGATGTTATTTTGCAAAGTAAAATCAATCCTTTTTCTAACATAACCCTATATGTATTTCAGATTAAATTTACAAGCATATATCCATATATGGTTGATACAGGATTATGTAAAAACCCAAAATTCAGGTTCCAAAATATGCAATTGGTTAAACCTCAAGATGCAGCTAAAGCGATTGTTAGTGCACAAAGGCGAGGTGTTCAAGATGAGTCTATACCTAAGCACTATTTTTATATGGAGAAAATAGTGAATATATTGCCAAGAAAATCAATCCATGTTGTGAATGATTTCCTCGATACAGGTGTGGAATCGGATCTATAAATTAGAGCCAGTTATTGTATGAACTGATAATATTAAGTTTTATTTTGTTTTCTTGTTTTTTACATAATAAATTGAAGAATAATTATATATTAATGCAGGCCTTGAAAGCTTTGCAATAGAAGTTTATGTTACGTTTTCTTCTTTCGTCATCAGAACAACCGTAAAATGCAGTGTCTATGTGTCTCTTATTATTCTCATCTCTTTCCAGTCCTCTGGCTATAAATATAAAAAACTCACGTTTCTGTCTATCTCTTCATTTGTTATATTCCTCGGTGACAGGAACATACATATATGTATACATTAAAACACAAAGCGAAACCATTTTTTTAAAGAAAATAACTTTGGTGTAGTGATTTTTTAATGCTCACTTTTACGTGAGCAATTAAATGCCAGTTTTGCTCTCCATCACATTCATAGAGAACCAGTACTAAACAACATGTTAGTAGCTGCAAAATACAGTATGGAGACACAGCACATTCTCTAAGAGGCTTACGAAGAATTTCTCTGTTTTTAACTGGAACAGTATAAAACACTACTCAGCATCTGCACGGAACTTAAATGCATTCTTATCACATTAAAAGGAGCTTGAGAAGATTTTATCTTCCGGACGACAGTATCTGAACGTACAGTATATGGCGTTAACAGGATGTCTAACATATGTACCTATGTATACTATATGACGTTAACAGGATGTCTAACATATGTATCTACGTATGTGGCTGAGAATAGAATATGAATATAACAACAAATCTTCTATGATAGCTTCCCTGCGGTTGGTTAAAGGAGACCTGTAGAAATTTAATTTGACTAACTTTTTCTACGAGTCCCTGTTTTAAGAAAGTTTATTTCGAAGGCATTTAGACATGTTAGATAGTGAATGTGATTTGTTGATTAAATAGAGAAGTCAATTTTTTGAAACCGTTGTTACTAGCGAAGTTATTAGAAGAGTGTGTCTGTTGTGTTGATATGACACAAGGAGATTTTTCTTTTATTAGTTGCTTCAGCTTATGATATTTGTTAATATATCCACGTATATTCCCGCGAAGTGTATTGAACAAATTATATGATTCTCGGATGTTCGAATTTGGAATGGCCTTACTGTCTAAAGGATGAAACATAAACAAACAACCATAAACAAAATGTTTTGGTATCATAATGTATTGTATTATTCTAGTGTGTCATATGTCTAGTATGTTTTTCGAATGAGATTTTATGTGACAAGTGAGATTCTGTGTGAGGGGTGAGATTCTGTGTCAGATATAAAATGTTATATCGATTCAAAAATGTTACGTTGAATTGTATTTTCAACACCAATTCCTTTCATTGTACATTGAAGAAGTTATTCAAGTGTGCATTTAGTATTAAATTAAAAGTATGTTTAATTTCTAGAAATGCACATATGTCCTTGTTTTTGTTCAGTTTTAATTCGCATGAAGAAATAGATTACTTAACATCATGTTATATATATATTTATACATAATAGGGCATCCAGCCTGAGATCAATATTTTAGAGGGATCCTAAATACGAGTATAATATTTCGCGAAAAATTTATTGAACAGCCTGCGTTTTATTCTCACTAGAAAATACAGATTCATTACTAAGCATTGACCAATATTTAACAAAACTTATTACATTGTAATCTTCATTGTTTGAACTTTATTAGACCAGTCAAAAGTTTGGAATAACATACAAGGGGCAGGGTGAAGCTGTGGTAATATGTATAAATTGACTTATTTATCAAGTAATACTATTATTTTAGTACACTCATGTAAAATTTCATATAAATGTGATTAATTCGCGTTTTATCCCTAGTTAAACAGAATCATAATGACAACTGAGACGATGATGGTGAAAATTGAGCATCGCGCTGTAAATAAATTTCTCACTAAGCAAGGAAAAAGTCAAAAAATTATTCATTAAGAGATAGTGGTTGTTTACCAGGGTTCCGCACCTTCATTATTAACTATGCAAAAATGGTGAAGTGAGTTCAAGAGAGGCATTGAAGACGACCCCCGATCCAGCGCCCGGCTACTGCTTGTACGGAAGCATCAAAGAAGTCGAAAAACTTGTTCTTGAGGAGGTGAAAATGATGGCAGAGATCACCAAGCTTTCAACTGGTACCATTCACACCTTTCTTCATGACCATCTTAACCTTTCAAAGGTCAGTGCAAGGTGGGTGCCACGAATGCTCAAAGCGCCTCAGAAAAAAGTGAGAATCGCATGCTGTAGAGAGCTTTTGTAGGTGTGTAGTGAGAAAGCGGACGTTGTTATGGATCGAATTGTTACTGGGGACGAAACACGGGTTCACCACTATGACCCTGAAAGCAAACAAGAGTCCATGCAGTGGCATAAAAAAGGAACAGACCCCCCCCGAAGAAGTTCACTCCGTCTGCCGGGAAGCTCATGACTACAGATTTTTGGGACTCAAAGGGAAAGCGGGTGTGTTGCTTCTTCATGACAATGCTTCTGTTCACACGGCGCGAGTTTCCAAGGCTGCTGCGCGAGATTGTGGTTTCGAAAAAATCCAACACTCACTAGTCCAGACCTTGCCCCTAGTGAGTATTTCCTGTTTCCGGATTTAAAAAAATGTCTTCGTGGAAAAAGATTTTCGGATGATGAAGAAACTCAAGTCGGCAATAAATGGGTATTTTGCAGAGAAAGAAGAAATTTATTTTTTGAGGGTTTTAAAAAGCTTATCTCAAGATGTAACAAATGCATTGATGTTACGGGCGATTATATTAAAAAACAAAAAATTAAAAAAAAAATAAAAACAATTTAAATTCAATTCGCATTTTCCTTCATATCGATACCGAAAATATATTGAACGCCCCTCGTATAATATTAAAGCAAAAATTAAAGTGAAATTTTTTTTGTTTTAAGCTACCAACCAGAGACAGATGAAACCAGCAAATTTCACAAAAGCAGGATTATAGAAATTTGTCTACGGAGTTTTAAAGTTAAAAATTGTACGTTTTAGTTGCTAAACTTAAGTTAGTTTTCCATGTTAGTTTACGTTCAAGTTTATTCAAGTGGGAGTTTAAAGTTGGTTTTATTATATATATATATATAATAGCTTCTCGTTTTTGATTGAAGTGGGATATGTTTCCACATACAGTAGTTTATTAATTTTATAAAAAAATTTTTTTGTGAAACTTGACAAGCAGCCAACATAGTTTAAGGTTGCTTCCAGTTCGTCATATCTCGCTTTTTGTAAAGAATTTCGTAACGTAAGATTGTTCACTGGCCATTAAAACAAACGATTGATGACATCGGCAGCACGTGTGAAGTGGATTATGGCAGCCTGCAATGTTTTTAATCGCATGATTAGATATCTTACTTGTATATTCAAATAATATACGCTCGATGGATTAGGTTGAACGTTTTCTAGGCGGATTAAGTTGAACTTTCATGTAGCTCTTCTTCAGTTAAATAATTAATTATTGTTGAGAAATTTCGTTCTAGTACAGAGTTAAGTTGTGTTTGGTAAAATTTTTCCACTAGTACCGAGTCAGTGCAATTAGCTTTAACGAATATGTCAGCAATTGTAGCATTCAATGCCATTACGAAAAAGTGTAACTTCTTAATGTGTTTGGATAAATATTCTAGTCAGCGGTCGATTTGAAATATATTATAGAATGTAAGAGAATGTTAGCTCTAGCTTTTTCGGGTATTCTCTATCAGATTTGTTACTTTCGGCCGGCTTAGCGGTGCGGATCGAGCACCGAAAACCAATTTCTTGGCGGGTTCCGTGCCTTTCCTTCTTTTCTTCTTTCCTTTTTTAGGTTGTTATTATGCTATGAAATAATACTTCACTATAGATTCTATGTAGAGTATATGAAAAAGAAAAAAACAATTGAAAATTGAAACCGCTTTTTTCAAGAAGCGTCAGTAGTACCTTCCTCATTTATGCACTTTTTTTTACTCTCTTCACTTACGCAAGTTTTTGCTCGGTGGCTGCCCGAATGTTGCTGGCTATTGCATATTAGTTTGTTTCAAGACATAAGTATTGCTTCTAAAGATCTACATACATCATCCAGTTTTTTTTTTTCAAAGCGTGCTCTTTTAGAGTTATCGCCCATCATGAATCCAACAATATTTTCGGTAGGATAGTTGTGTCACCATGTTGGGAGGAGTTTATCACGCCGTACTACGGGTACAGTTAAAGATTCGTAATGAATGAGCCACCGAACTTCAAGCAACACTTAGTGTTGCTAAAGCTATCACAAAATTGGCCTGGTAAGCTTACAAAAGAATGTCACAGTTTAGTATCGTGAATGATTAATTATGCTGTAAAGCTTATTTAAAACTGCATTTCATGGAAATCGCACCTAGCGAAAAGTGTTTGTTATCGATAAGGAACTTCTGGTTTATAAAATGAATAAATATAAAGCATATCGGTAAATGATCCAAATTCAGAGTTTGTCATTAATCTCAATTCATTTTTTTACAAATAAACATCGTAATGACGCAATTTTAATCCCACTTTCTCAAAATATTAAAAATCAACGAATTGTTACACAAAATCTATTTTATTATTGTATGTATAGACATCGTTAAGCTACATTCTGTTATGTTTATATTTATACTGTATGTCCCTCATATTAGTTTAATTAGAAACATTCTTCATAACATTCTTCTTTTAGTAAATAAATATCAATAATATTATATATGTTGAATGAATGAATGCCTAAAGGAATAGGCGCAATCAATAATACAATAATACTGAATTAAGATTAATAATTCGAAAAAACACTGGTCAGATTCATGTTAACATAAATTAAAAAGACTAACATTTATGATCACAATAAATAACGATATAAGAACCATTCAATATAACGTAGGTACAAAATTAAATTTGTCAGTATGATTTGTGAAAGCAAAATTATATATTCTTTGCTGTAATACTTAAAATACAATTATCAACAGTTTTTAATTTTACACTTTGGGTTTACGTGAGTATTTGTATGCAACAACATTCACAAGTGAAAATATTCAAATTAATTTGTACTAAGGATGTATGTATGAGAGTGGGTCGATTTGATTAAAAATAATCAATACCTAAAAATATAAATCACATTTTTATTTCATATTTGCTTTTGTAGAAGCGGGTACTTTCAACTGCCTTATTTCAGGAAACAGTTCAACCATTAAAATCTCTACTAGTTCCTGAAAATATACCAACGGCATAAAACCAGGTAACAAATAACATAACCATTTATAATCATTTACTTACGTAGAACAATTGTTTGTTATATATTGGATTTTGAAGTGCATCAAACACCTTGATTACCCCGTGTTTGGCAGCCTGGGCTCCAACAAGGTTACTTAATACTTCTGGAATGTTATCCATAAGAAGAGCTTTTGCCGCATTTCGTGTCATTTCCATCATATCTTCAGATCTTGGTGGATAAGAAGAGGCCAATACTCCACCCGGCCAAAATGACTTTAAGATTGCTGAGAAGTAGTGATGAAGCATAGATTCCTCAAAGAGATAAGCCACAGACTCTCGTATTTGCCTATAGATTAGTGTATAAATTTTAATTCTCTTGAATTTATTAATAACATTTTACCTATTAATAGTTCGTCCGTACGTAATTTGAACAAATGAAATTATACTTTTTCGTAGCCACTTGAAAACACCACCCATATCGAAAATCTCTCCCATTAAGGCGTACAGTGGCTCAGCGATTGAGTCTTTAGTATCCAAATCAGTTTGTAATTTGGTTTCGGATTCCGTTCCTTCTAAATACATTGAGATTTCATCGTCTTCTCTACCATGTGTTAGACCCCAAAACGGATCTGATGATTTGTTAATTTCTGCTTTGGCGTTATCACTTTTGAACAATGTTGAAAGAGAAAACTTCGTTTTCCTCGGCGATGGTGTAGTTTGTTTTAAATGATCCGAACTGGGGCTTAGGAATGTATAAATAGCCTCACTTCCACACATATGATCGTCCTCTAAAATGAACTAATGTGTACAGGCAAAGAAAAAAATCATTAGCATTTCGTTATTCAATATCCGGACTTTTCTTTTTTTTTTTTTTTTATCAAGACCTGACCTGAGGAGTGTGAGGGAAATTATTAGCCAGAAATTAGTTCGCCAAAAATCATGTTTATTTTTGCAGGATTGAAGGAAATCATTGAAATCTCTAAAGATTTCACGTGGGATTTTCACCCACAAAAATTGTTTCATACACGCTACTAATACAGTGATTTTGGGACCACTCATTCCTTCATTTTGTAAACGTATAGCTCGAGTTGTCTTTCTCCTTTACTCAAGATATGAGCATTTGCTCCGAGCTTTTAAAACATCTCCTAGGAAAACTTTTGCATATCTCATAGGGAGCAAAAGTTTTTCAAAGGAACTTTTTCACAACTTTTAGTAACAATTAATAAAATTAAAATTCAGAAGAATTTACCATTATTGGATATGAAGAATGTGAAAATGTTAATTTGTAATTCAATAGAACTTCTCTATAGCAGACACCAGCCGGACTGCAAAAACTGTTCGTTGGAGACAGTTATTCATTTTATAGAAACGAGCCAAGTCGATCCATAAAAACTTATTTCCAGTGCTCGTTTTTTAAATATTTTGGATAGAAAATAGAGTCTGCTTGAGGCCTACTCTCCGCCAAGTATATATTTGTTTTAAGCTTTGTTCATTTTCCTTACTCCTGTCGGTTTCGGACTAAGTGTTCGAAAACAACGGTCATAGCAAACCCTAAAATTATAACAAATAATCATTTAGTTTAACTATACATACGTTTAGGTATTTCTGTACTTGTGCTCTAGTTTTTTCTAAGGAATTTTTGTCATTTTTCAAAAAAAATAATTTGAAATTTGTTGGAAGGTCAATTTGCTTCAATTCGGGACACATTGGTCGCAGTTTACGATGCAAGTCCTTAAAAAGTCTAAAATTAATTAATGAAATTTAAATTTAATTGACAATTAACATTTACGTGAAACTGTGCCAGTGACCGCAGTACAACCCATCCACTTGATATGTTACTGGATTTTTGGTCTTTAAAAATAGTGTTTGGGTTATTAATGTCTTCATCAACGTGAACAAGTATCATAAATTGAAGCGACTCCTTCTCATCAGAAACCTTAAACGAAAAAAAAATTCTACTTTAACTGCGATTTTCTAATTGTATATAATAATACCTCAACACTTTGAATTGTAGCCTTCCATTTACCTATGTGATCAGACCAAGCATCTGTGCGTCGTAAGTGGGCTTCCGTTTGTCTCTTTTCATTTTTTAACCATTCCATTTCCTTTTCTAATATCATAAGCACTTTCGATTCTGGCTTAACCGAATATTTTAAAGCGTCAAGAGCTAAACTTTTCTTATCTAAACGCTCCTGAATTTGTTCTAATTTCTTTCTGGCATAGGTGGTATGGGTAGCTACATCCATTTGATTTTCAGTTTCCAATGAGGTAGTTTGTTCTTCTTGGCTATCGGAGAGCAAGTTTAGGGTGGGATCTTTAAAATCTTCGGTACTAAGCGCATCTTTTAATTGACGGTACTGTTCGCTTAATAAAAAGGGCGGAAAGTACTTGTCTTCTAAAGTTTTTGCAACATTCTTTTGGATTTGGTAAAATATTTCTGGGCCAGCATCACCAAGTAAAAATGTTTCAATAAGTTTCCGGTCGGATTTATCAATCTTAATTTCAGGTTTTGGTACTCGAATAAATGTATAAAATATTTCAGTTCCCAAATTATGCCATTGTGATTTCGGAGCATGTTTCATCTCCTCTACAGCCACATAAAATCCTACTAAAGCACTTGCTTTAAGTGGCTCCAAGAACACTGTAAAGTACCTTCTTCCAACACTTGTAGTTAAAATGTCTATTAATGATAAATTCTAAAACATTTACACTTATAAATTTCAAGAACATATAGAGTTATTAAAAATAAAAAGTACATACCATGTCGTTGTTATAGTTGCCCTTCCAACCGAATTTAAGCATATTTTTTTCACATTGAGCTTTTGCATACGATAGTTGCTGCACATACCTCTTTAATCTTACTGCTGTCGTAAGTTCCGAACGGGACAAACATTTGTCCTCTATATCCGGATCTAAACCTATGACATTAACATGTTTTTAAATTTGCACTTGGTTGTTAATTTGTAGCAAACCTTTCGCGCGCTGTAAATTTTGCATTGTTGTAGCATGCATCAAATCATTAACTATACTGGTTCGTATCAAGGACAACTCTTCAATGTTACCCGAATTGTTAATAATTTTCAAAAAATCCTCAAAACTTGCCGCATATTCATAGCTTCGCTTGTTGATAGCTGCAGCTGCTAAGCGTGATTCTATATTCTGAACGACTTTTTGATTGATGTAATCTGGTGAAGTAAGCATTTTTATCATAGGGAAAAATACTAAAAATGTGACGAATAAAGATTATCAGTAAGAGTTAATATTCAAGTTGTCTTCTGTTAATAATTCAAATCTTGAACCTACTCTTAAATGACAGAATTTCTGTCAGCAATATTTTCAATGGAGGCAGCGAATATCCTCGTGGTAATAGAAGTATTATCATAATTTCACTAAGTTTGCGTAAAAATTCCATTTCATGTTCATCATCCTGCAAATAACTGTTCGTCGAAAATACTGGAGCAGAAGCAGTTTCAGCACTAACAAGTGATAAAGTAAATTTAGAATTCATTATTAATTCATTACATATTGTTACAGAAATTTATTTAACATATCACTTATAAGTAAACGGTGTTAGTTTAAATTTTGTTTTTTCAGTTTTACGTTTGTATAGTATGAACTAGATTTTATTTTTGTTTCTTCGCAAGAGGGAGGATGGAGATGAAAAAGTATCAAAGTTCCTCCACTTTTCTAAATAGAAACACTCATATTAACAAAGCAATTTTATATGTGAAATCTAACACTGAACCAGAGTGGCCAACGAAAACACTAACAGAACTGACATAATCCACGAAGTCACTCGAAAGTATGTACATACCTAACATTTCAGATGATAAAGATGTGCGTATTATTATCTATCTAAATAAAATTTGTTAAGTTTTGTTTACTTATTAACTTAACCATTTTGGCTTTATATTGAATTTGAGTAATGATGAATTCGCCAGACATATCAACACTTGACTGATTTCAGGCACTAACAATGTCTGATTAAACATTATATATTTTCCATTGTGGCATATCTATAATTTGTTGCCAGTTTTATTTTCTTTTTACTTGCTTACGTATTATGGGGTTAAGCGTTGATAATCTTGTTGAGAAAAGAGTTAAATGCTTAGGCATTTTTAATCCTTATTGCATTGCGTTTTTGAAAACTAAACATATGTGACTTACAAAAGACGTTTCGACACGTTGTTAAAAAAAAACAATTTTATTAAAAGCAATAACTTTACAACTGTTCCCTCCAGCTTAATCACTAGCAAACAAAAACTCAGTGGGATTCATCCACTCCCTTATATCTATTGGCTATTCTGCAGTTTCAGCGTACCGGGTCACTGTGGGACCGCGGGAACTGTTTAGTCAGCTTTTTCATGTGCGCGTATAGCTGTAATAACAGAATGCGAACATAATGCAGGTGATTGCACCCGTGCATTATGTGGAAAAGATAGATTGGCGCGATAAGGAATGTTTAGGGTATGTAACCTGTGTATACATATGCGTTGTCTCACATCCCGATTTCCTAGATTTCATCTCTGTACCGAGCACGTCGAACATTTCCACGACACCAGCTCTTTGAAGTTGCTGATAATACTTATTTAGGGTCCATAAAACTAAGTGTCCTCACTTTAGCCGAGGCGAGTTTTTGAAAGCAAAGAAATCATGTTTTTTGAATAGCTTTGAACAAAATTATAGGAACACATGCAAAGTAGCAATGAATGAGAATTAGTTAAGCAATGTAAATAGAAATATCCAAAGTTTTCTAAGTTTATTTGAAATTTTGTTTATAAAAGAAAATTAGTGTTCACCTCCTTTAATAACGTAATTAAACAGCATATTTGGAAAATATCAATAAAAGGAGATAAATAGAAGTAGTACCATCAGCTGGAAATATGGTATAAGTAGTACTAAATTTAAAAATCTTGAATTTAAACAGGCAATAAGTATAAGGTTGTCAAATATCTGTCAAATATCTTCCGCTTTTTTGCTCTTCATTCAATGCTTCATAAAAAGTGTAACAGTGATCTGATTTAGTTCAAATATGTTTCCATCTAGACGGCAACTTCATAATACCCTCCTCGTAGAAGCCCCGCTCCTTATTTGCGAAGAACTCGGACAGCCACTTTTTACAAACTTTACACGCCAATTTGAACTCGTCCAAGGGTATTGTCTACGCCCCCTGCCTGATCAACAGGGGGCGTGAAATTGTTTCGGAGATGAAACCTCAAGGTGTGATCGACGCGTACAAATTCACTAAAAATATTGAAGGCAAACAACGCCCTACAGGCTTAGTTCTGTTAACCTTTGATCTCTATCAGCCTCCCACTACTGTAAGTATAGGTTGGTACAAAGCGAAAGTGCAAGAATACATCCCTAACCCGATGAGATGTCGTAACTATCAGCTACTCGGCCACACGACAAAAAGATGCTCCAAAAACAAAGTCTGTGCAAATTGTAGTCTCCCCCCCTCATGAACCGGAACTGTGTTCGCGTACTCTGTCCGCCAATTGTGCAGAAAACACCCTTCTTCTTCCACCTCTTGCCCAAAATATCTGCAAGCCAAAGAAATCTTGAAAATCAAAACTAGAAACAAATGTAGCATTGCTGAAGCCAAAAGAACATACAACCAATTACATTCTCCTGTCTCTATTCAATCATACGCTGATAAAACCAAGCAACTGAGCAAATCAGAAGTAGACATAAGCCGCCCATCAGTCGGGGCCATCTCCAGCGCGCCCTATATCTCTGCCGCAAGCAGTCCAATAGGTAACAAAAACACAACATCCACACGTCATATCCCCTCAATACCAACAACAACCTCAGCTAACTCTCAACAAACTGCAACTTCTTCAGTATCAAAAATCAATACTAGCACACTACAAAACCGTCCACTTCCATCTCCACCGATCTCTAAACCCCTTAACCCCTCTTCTTTCGATTTGCCTCTTAGCTCTATTACCAAAAATTTAATCCACAGTAATTCTTGCTTCATTTCCCCCTCTGACTCAGATGACAACCTATAATCCTACTCACAATAGTCCAGCTATAGGGTCGCAGTCCATACCGGTCGAGTTACGGACAGAATCGCTTGTATTCAGTGATCCCCGCCCTCACCACGACCGATCTGAACTGCGACCTCATTCTCAGTCAACCATAAATCTATCAGCACATTCTAACAGCACTTTTAAAATCCTTCAATGGGACATTAAAGGTTTCGTCAACAACTACTACGAATTAAACCTTTTAACCAAAGAACAAAGACCATGTGTTGTGTCTCTTCAAGAGACCCACTGTGCGTATTCCTTCACACCGCAGACACCTCGTGGCTTCACTGGATATTTCCACAACTACTACCATAATACCTCTTCAAAACAAGGAATAGCGGTCTTAATCAAGAATAACATACCTCATAAAAAAATTCCCATCAGCTCAAATATATTAGCACTCGCTTTCGAATTCGAACTCAAAATCAAAATTACACTGGTGTCAATTTACATCCTGCCCGACCAAATTTTCACAAAAGATGACTTGGAAAACATAACTCTCCAAATCCACTCCGCGTTTATCCTAGTGGGTGATGTTAACGCCTGGAGTGTCCTATGGGGCTCAAATACCACCAATACTAGAGGCAGGGAGGTTGAATCCTTCATTAATAACTCTAACCTAATCATCCTAAACGATGGTTCTCCCACTCACCTCTCCACCCGTGTTACCCTTACAAACGTGGACATTACATGTTGTTCTCCTGAGCTTTACACAAAAGTTTCTTGGGAAATACTGGTTTCCACTATTGTTCTTGGCCCGGGAAACGGCAACCCACCTTCTAACCTGAAATTTAAAACTGACAATGCTAACTGGGCACATCTTAGATTTTCTGTCACGTAATACCATCTCTGCTAATATCAATAAAGAGGCCGCTACGCTTCACAAAGCCATAAGAACAGCCGCAAACATGTCCATCCCACAAAGCTCTCCACGCCTCCAAAACTGGGTAGTGCCATGGTGGAGCTCCTTACTTGCCACCTTAAGAAACGAAAAGCAGACAGCGTGGAAAATGTTTAAAAGACATCCCAGCACCACAAACCTAATATGTTACAAAAAGGCGAATGCAAAGTTTCGTAGAGCAATTAAGGAGAGCAAAGGGAAATGCCTACACGATTTCACTTCTACCATAAACCCCAAGTCAACACCAGAAAAACTGTGGCATACCATCCGTTGCCTTACTGGAAACGCTGTTTCTAATTCAATAAAATCAATATCAACACCAGAAGGTTGTAAAACTTCACAACAAGATATAAGTAATTTTTTTGCCCACAATTGGTCGAATTCCTCGAAAGATGAGTATTTCCTCACCAATTTCAGAGTCGAAAAGAAACTAGCTATATCTACAACTGCTTCCTACACTCCTGCTGACTCCGCCAGACAAATTGAAACAGATATTACCCTTCTGGAACTAGAATGTTGTCTGGCCAAACTCAAAGGTAAAACACCCAGTAGAGATCGAGTATCATACCCCATGCTCAAAAATCTTCCACTTGAAGCAAAATCCAGACTTATTGCCCTTTACAATACCATTTTGCACACTGGTACAATCCCTCAGTACTGGAAAACAGCAACAGTACTTCCCCTCCCCAAACAAAACAGAAATATAAGTGTAATAGAAGGTTTCCGACCCATTTTCCTTGTGCCTTGTATTTCTAAGATTTTAGAAAAAATAATTGCCAAACGCTTAATGTGGTTCATTGAACTTCTTAGCCAAAACCAAGTTGCGTTCAGAGCCAACAAGGGTTGTGCCGATGCACTCACCCACCTAGATTTCTACATAACCAAAGCACTCTCCGCCAGAAACCACACAACAATTCTTTCCCTCGATTTTGAAAAGGAATTTGACAGAGTTGGGATTCACCTGGTCCTAACAAAACTCAAATCCTGGGGTATTGGCCCAAAAATCTTCAATTACATTCGTTCCTTTCTATCCCACCGGAAAATTTGTGTGAAAGTCAACAACTCTTTCTCTTCAACCCTTCCCCCTTTAACGGCATACCCCAAGGCTCCCCACTTTCGGTCGTTTTATTCATAACCGCTTTTGACGAACTATCAAACATAATAAATAAGCATAAACACCTCGACCATTTCATATATGCAGACGATGTTTTCGTGCTTTGCAAACACAATGATATGTGTAAGACAAGAAGTATGCTTACAGCATTACTTGAAGACATCTTAATATGGTCGAATTCCTCTGGGGCAAATCTTTCTCTTGACAAATGCAAAGGTTTGCACATCTGTCGGAAAAAGAATTGCAGCAGCGATATTTCTCTTAGAGTTAATAATGTAGTTATCACTAGTGTAAATAACCTAAGTATTCTTGGCCTAATTGTTAACAACAAATATAATTGGTATAATCATTGTGTTAGCCTTAAGAAAAACCTAGCTGCCAGGGCAAATATTATTAACTTCTTAGCAAACAAAAAATGCAACACTCATTCCAATACATTAAGTAAGATTAAGTAGTAAGTAAGAAGTCATTATTGCTTAGCAAGATTGACTACGGGTTGTGTATCTACGGAAATGCACCTAAATCAACTATCAACATCATCAACGCCTTTCGTACCACCCCTATCATGAACATCCTTGTGGAGACAGGTCTACCCTCTTTTGAAGAGCGATTAGAACTCGGACAAGCGAAGCTGTACTTAAAACTCCTTCATACCAAGAACTCCATCACAAGTAGAGACTTTGCTACAGCTAAAAACATGAAATACTCAAAACGAGTGCAGTCCTCGCTATCGAAATCTCTGATAGTTGCTGGAAATCTGAACCTTCCGAAGAAAATCTTAACCCAACGCACTCCCACCGTGCCACCATGGACATTAAAGCCAAATTCACTAATTCTGGACTTATCGCTTTTCGATAAAAGCAACACACCGAAAGAGTCTTATCTTAGTGCATTTCGTCGTATTTCCTCATCCCTGAAAACAAAGGGCTGGCAATTTATCTTTACAGATGGCTATAAAATCAATAACAGTACCTCTTTTGCTGTCACAAAGGAAAATGGATTTCTGATCATCGGAGGTTTACTGCCTACCCATATCTCGATCTTCACAGCAGAAGCCCTAGCTATATATAAAGCCATTACCATCGCCACTAAGCAGAAGGGGAAATTTGTGATCTGATCGGACAGCTTGTCTACAATTAACGCGGTTGGAAATCCCAATCAAGACTCAGCAATCATATCAGATATCCGTAACTCCATCGCCAAGTCCCCAAATAAAACTGAAATTATGTGGGTCCCAAGCCACGTAGGGATAAAGGGAAATGAACTAGCAGAAGCAGGACTTGCTCACCGTGCTCCAACGTACCAGTTTGACGCCACTACCATTTCTGACGCGTTACGGTTACTAAAGCGCAATCTCAACACCCGTCTTTTGTCAAGCTGGCAAAGCTACCACCATCACTACACCCTATTTAAACTAGATCGCAGCAGTCCATCTTATCCTACTACCACCTCAAAAGCTCAAAACACCATCTTCGCTAGATTACGACTAGGGCACACAGTTCACACCAACATCTTCTCAAAGGCACCCCTCCACCCACATGCAACACTTGCCACGGACGGTATGACGTCGACCATATACTGGGTTCTGCACACAACAACACCACAAACCCACCAGTTCATCTCCTGCTCAAATCTCCAACTCATCATAACATTTCCGCAATTTCTACCTATATAAAAAAAACTTTAACCGAAGAGCCGAAAGCCTTGGCAGCTAGTGCTCATTGTTTTTTCTTTTTTATTAGCGTATAATTTAAATTCTATCCTAATAATTTGTAATAATAATAATAATATTTCAAGATGTTATTTTCTCAGTTTTGCCATCTTTACGCATTGTAATGTTTTGTCGGGAGTAGAAATACTCTTCGGAGATGCAGATGTAGATGTTACTGCACGTAATTGATTTTCCCATAATATATATCTTTTGGAGCACTATGAATGTCTTCATCAAATTCTTGCCTCAACAACTTTAGTTTTTCCTTCATAGCTTCCGCTTTCACGGATTATGACCTTAATATGTCTTACCCCATCTTTGGTGTAGAAGGTTAAGTGAACTTGGTATAAGTTTAAATGAAGCATAAGCAAACAAAACAAACTAGACCTACAACTGTCTACGCATATTTAAAGCTAAAATTATTTATATGGTGTAGCAATATTTATACCAGGTATACCGGTATGAAGTGAGCGTCAAGATACAAATGTCTCGATAGGGAACATTTGTTGTGAACGAGCCTGTTTTTTTTTTTGTTTGTTTGCTATGACATCTGTGAAAAATATTTAGTATACATCAAGTCATTAAACAGACAACATCAAATTTTTTCATCGTGTTAAAAATGTCGAATTTTGTACCAGAAAGTGATGATTTACGAAAAGCAGAGTCGCATCGAATGCTTGTCGAGGCATATGGTGATCATGCTCTATCAGAAGCAACATGCAAAAGATGGTTTCAACGGTTCAGAAAAAATGATTTTGATTTGAGAAATGAAGAACGTGGAAGACCGCCAAAAAAGTTTGAAGACGTCGAATTGCAAACGATATTGGATGGAGATGACACTTTGAGTCAAAAGCAAATGGCAGCAATGTTAAATGTTGCACAACAAACAATTTCTGAACGTTTAACAGCTTTGGGAAAGATCTAAAAGTCATGAATTGAATGAAAGACAGATGGAAAACCGAAAAAACACTTGTGAAATTTTGCTTCAAAGACACGAAAGAAAACCGGTTTTGCATCGGATTGTAACTAGCGATGAAAAATGGATTTATTTTAAGAATCCTAAACGGAAAAAATCATGGGTTAATCTGGGACAACCATCAACATCGGCTGCAAAACCAGATCGATTCGGCAAGAAGATAATGCTGTGTGTTTGGTGGGACCAGAAAGGTGTGCTGTACCACGAGCGCCTAAAACCTGGTGAAACCGTTAATACTGATCGCTTCCGACAACAAATGATCAATTTGAACCATGCATTGATCGAGAAACGACCAGAATGGGCCAGAGGACACGGCAATGTAATTTTACTCCATGACAATGCACCTGCACACAAAACAAAACCGGTTTAGGATACAATCAAAACGCTTGGCTGGGAGCAGCTACCGCACCCGCCGTATTCACCAGACTTCCGACTACCATTTGTTTTCATCGATGGGAGCAGCACTTTAATTCCTACGAGAGGGTCGAAAATTGGGTGTCTGGTTTGCTTTAAAAGACGAACAATTTTATTGGCGTAGTGTTCACAAATTACCAGAAAGGTGGATAAAAGGTGTAGAAAACAATGGCCAATACTTTGAATAAAATGTTTATACTTTCCCATTAATAATTAGTGTTTTATTTTCAAAAAAAAAAAAAAAATCTTAACTTTTTTGATTGAGTGCATGCAGCGACGACACGACACGATAGGGATTCCAGGTAGTAATAATAAGGCACTATAAACTCTGGAAATATTTAAAACTACTAAAAACCGCGAAATGAAAAGCTATTAGGGGATGATATAATAAAACGTCGACTAGAATATCAAGAGTTGTTGCTTATTATGAAAACTTTCCGAACTGCAAGTTTTCATAATAAGCAACAACCCAAAATATATAATGTCTCAATATTACTTAATCGAAATGTGTTATAACAAAAACAGTAAAAACTTTATATTACTTACGCTCTTGCATCGGCTATTCTTATTTTTTCTAAGTGAACTGTGACACGATTGACCATATCCACTGCAATGACTTTCGCTGCATCAATTTTAATGGCACGTTCACGAACTTTGTGTATCGCATTCCACAAATCCTCGCGTAGCACGTCGTTAATGAGTTTTGGATTTGTCGCAACATATCTGACAAAATAGAAACTTTTATAAGCTACTACCACTATATATATTACATACCCCAGCCATGGAGACATAAAGTCACGAAGAACATATTCGACTATTTGCTGTAATTGCAAGTCAACAGTTTTCCCAAAGATAAGTGGCAAATTCGACGGATTCTTTATAGGTTTCGGCAAATCAAAAATCTTTGATCTAACGTTTTTTTTTAAAGATTCGTTAACTTTGTTACAATGTTTGATTTGTACACTTACTTTGTAGCATTGTATACTACCGAAAAGGGGTGATGGACCAATTTGGGTTGAGTTTTCGAAGTCAATACAAAATGAATATAGATTGTACCAGCGATAGCTAAGAATAAGACGGTTTAAGAAATTGAAACGTCTTTAGTCATTGCACACTTACCCCCTATAACAAGTATAGTTGAGTAAGCTAGAAAAAGGAATATGTAAAAAAGCGATGGGTAACAATAAATTACAGTCAATAGTGCGGTCAGGCAACCTCCAAGGCAGTATATCAAATTCATCACGATTGGTATGCTTTTTCTCTTTTTTACAATAGGCGTATCAATAACAAATGACTAAAAGTTTTACAGGCATGGTTTCCTTTTATTTCCACAAACTTCAAGCGTTTTACATATCCTTATAACCAGAGGTCACTTTTTCACTGCACTGATGAATACTGCAACAAGTAAAGAGGGTTTTCTTTAGTTTTCGGGACAATCGGGAAGAAATTTTCGATTTTTAGGTAAAAACTGATACGGTGAAGCCCGATAATGACAGAGAAGCGATAAAAATAAAGAATTGAGCGGAATGTCAAAAATGATTCTGATAAGAGCATAACAACAGAATGAAGAGTATAACAAAACGTATGGAAAATATTGAAAATAAATACAAGTATAAGTCGACTTATATGAAATTAAAGAGAGAGAGAGAGAGAGAGGGATAAGTTTCTTCAAAGTACGTTCAATTAAGCTGTTGGGATATGAAGACAAATGCTATATGCAAATGCAATTTCTTCTATACAATGCACGTACATAAAATTTCACTTGAGTGCTTCAACTGTTCAAACTAAAACTGAAGGTAGTCTCTAAAACATATAAGGGCAACGCTCTTCTATATTTCAGATAGTTTAATTTCAGTTAAAGATCGGAACGATATGGATTTGATGAGTTTTTTTCTGACAATCCACTTCGATTTAAGGTTAAGTTTCTTATCTCTGTGCTCTGCAAATTGTGTGAATTAGTCTAGCAAGCGCTATTAAAAATATGAATGTAGTGGAAGAGAATTGCATTTTTTAGGATTTTATATACAAAATGTTTCCGTTATTCTGAAAATAAAGGGTAGTAGAAGAACATTTGATCAAGAAATTAACACTGCGTAGAGTGAGAATCTTCGTTGGTTTTAAAACAGAATTTATGAACACAAAATAATAAAACGAACGTAACTAATGTACGAATAGTTGAAACACAATAAACGTTAAACAGAAGATGGAAACAAAACCAAAAGATTTTGACACTCGAAATGCTATTTAAATTGGAGTAGGAAGTACAAAAAATACAACGCACCGGCGTTTCGCGGTTAACATTTTCTTTTGGAATAATTACGTGCATTTTGTTTTAAAGTGAAGTCATTAACAAGAGTGGATACTTTATTCACGTTCAATCAGTAGATTGCAAATCTGGATGAAATTAGTGAAGTTATGATCGCCGCCTCAGAACCTTTGGTAAGTTCTTTCTGCATTTAAATATGAAATGAAGATATAATTGCCCACAGGAATTCATTCCTCGGGGGCGTCAGGCGGTTGAAGAGCACCCGGGACCAGTGGTGCCTATGCAAAATTCCAGTATACCCTCCGAAAATGTTCTACTCCACCGCATGCAGAATGTTAATATTTCATCTAATGAGGAACAGCATGAATTTTGGTCCATTCGTGAAATATGTGTGGGCTGCCGCAAAGACATATCGAATTCAAAAAATGTAAATGATTATGAGTCGCCTGAATACATGACTGACTACTTTGTCAATTCTGAAGAAGAACTGTATGTAAAAAAAAATACAGCCGTTTGGAATCGAGGTAAACACGAACGAATTGAAATGAACCGGGGCTGTAAACGTTTTTTAAAACAGGTCTCCACCAAGAAAGAGGGGTCCTTCCAAGAATGTGCTTCACTTGCGAGACACCAATTAAATTAGCATTTTTTTGCAACCCAAGCTTTGTTCGTGGGGTTTTGAAAAAAGAAATTAATGAGAACAATTTCACAGCTATTTGTTTAATAGGTGAACGAAAACTATTATTTTTGAATGCATTTTACATAATCTTGTATTATATTTTCAGACACAACCTGTCTTCGAGTTTATTGTAGCAATGGAGAGGATTTCATAACCAATTTAGAATTCCCGGTCTCTAACACTTGGGTGACAAATTTTGGCATACTTCTTGAAAAAGAAGCTACCAACACAATAGTTCAAAATTTAGCCATTTCAATGCCTAGGGTATTCTCTCTTTCGCATCCTTTAGACGAAATATGTCCCGTTCTAATCAAATCAGCTCTGGGCGTAGTTAGTTATCTAACCGAAGCTGATTACAATGTAATATTTTCCACAGAACGAAACGATTTGCTTCTTCTCTATGACAATAAGCTGGGAAAACATTTCGTTTCTAAATTAAGGAAGGCAACTGAAGAAGAAATAAGTAATGTAGGTTGTAACAATGACACTGCTTTTGGAAGCACTAATGTTAATCAAACACAACGACAAGGAATGTGTAGTTTTTCACAGAATTCAATGAAATTCACAGGTAGTTAAGTAAATCACATAAGTCTTCTATTGGTAACACAAAATATAATTTAAGCAAACGCAAAAAATAGTACAACTTATATGCCTCGATCAAGTTTGGGTAATATGGCCTGTAACACGCATATAAGCAAATTTCTAAGTTCTCAGTCTATGAATAGTGGAGTTGGTGGAAGTTCGAAGTGCGTATTTACCAAAAGTGTTAAAGTAACATTTAATTTATATTTTCTTTTAGTCGAACAAATAGTCAATCTCCTCTTACACGCCTGCAGTCATCTATGGGACCGCTTTCAATGTCACTTCAAGATATAAGAAAGCCTGGACAAGCACAACCATCAAAGCCCATCGTACCAGAATACTGCTTGGAACACATTTGGACAGAAAATACAACTACAAAGTAAAAACTAATCTAATAAAATAAAGAAACCTAATAACGTTTTGACTTAAAGAGAATTTTGTGAGATTGCCACGCGGGCTTTTGTGCATGTGGACTTAATTGCACAAACATTCCTCTGTTTTTTACTCCCACGGTCATGTAAGCTACAACTAGTTCGGATTCAAAATTTCGGCGAAAGGAACACTTCTCTTGAGGGAGATGTTCATACAATACCAGCAAAAGATGCTGTCGTTTTAGAGGTAAGCTTTTTTCATAAAAAAAGCCGTTAACATTGGATGTATGTATCTTAATTTTTAATATATTTATTTTTCTTTCAGTTTCCAAGTAAATTTATTTTAGCCATATCTAGTTTTACAACATTGTACATAATTCGAAAGGATCTAAGATCCGGCAGAATTGATTACATTTTCTTATGTCTGGTGTTCCTGTTTTTGTGATATTTTTGTAGTGGCTTAATCTCATACTATTTACTCAGTCGCCATACAAGATGTTTAGTATTATTTTCTCGAAGAAATTAGCAAGTACTATATAATTGCATTTAATTGACAAAAAAAAAACATTTTTCTTATTGGTAAATCCAATGATTTTTTTATTTATTATTTTTCTTATAAATTGCTTCCTTTTTGAAAAGTACTACAGCGCCGAATGAAATAATTAGGTGAATCAAAGCCAACTTTCAATTTACGGATTGGAGATGGAGCTTATAGTTACACTGACTTGGAAAGGACATAAAGAAAATTGTATAGTTAACTTATTAACTTAAAACTCATGAAACACAAATTTACATATACAATAATTGAATTCTTATTGTATTCCTCTGGTTGTGTTTTGTTTTTTTAATATTCAAACATTCAAGAAAGTTTGACACCAGGAACACAAACTGCTTATTTTTATGACGTTTCACAGTCCATAGACAATATGTAGCAGCAGCTGACTCTAGACCTCCGTCTCTCTGGGATTGAAGGTCCATCCATTTTATTTATTTATTTATTTATTTATAATATTCAATTCGCTTGATTCCTATTACGAAGATTATGGTATAAGTTAATTCGTCTTTATTCGAAAATAAACATATTTATTTAATGTTTGCATAAAATTATAAAAAAAACGAATATCTTTGCCTAGAGGATGAAAATGATTGCGGTACTGGACCCTAATGGAACTCTTATTTTGTACACGGGCAATGTATTTATGTCAAAGGTTCATATCGTGAGCATAATTCCGTCATCGGTTCCCCAAAACAAAATCCACATTTCACCATTCCCAAGGTAAATATATTAAAAATATTTTTACACAAAAAAACAACAAAATTTTAAAATTTCAGGCGGAGTAGTCTGCTTCCAACAGCACAACCCCAAAGTGATTCAAATTTTGAGGATGAACTACACATGCTATCCCCTGTACATCCTCTTCAGCCTCAGTTTCCACTACGGCAAGTATTTATATTGTGAAGGCAACCTGTAAAAACTTTTTAATGATATTTTTCCATTCAAAAGAAATTCCAGCGGAGTATGTTTAAATCTACGCGATCCAGCTGGTAATCGCCTAACACTTGTGTATCCAACTGGAAAAATGTATCGCATTTCTTTGCCTTTGATCAATGAAACTTACTGCGTTACTCGTTGCATAGGTGTGCTACGCCAAATTTTGAAAAAAGAAAAATTTATTCAGATTATAACACACTGGTACGGCGCTCGAAATCCACCAGGATCTAGAGATTTCAGCAGCGAAAAAGAATGGCAAACGTTTAAAACGGTCTTATCCGAATCGATGGGACGTGTAACAATTTCAGATGAATCAAGCGCAAATGCTTCATATCATGCAGAAGAACCAAAAAAGAGAAGAAAAAATGATGACATTTTAGACGGCGCTAATGAAGATTGGGAGTATTTAGAATCTATTCTGAACAATCGAACCAAACAAGCACAACAGAATTCTAATATGAAATATATTGACTCCTCTGCATTGCTTTTCAAGGATATCCCTAAAATATTTTTTTCCTTACATTTGCTGTATGAAGACTTTAAACTTGACAATACTATGCGGGATAACTTACAACACCTGGGCGAGGTTTGATTTTAGGACTACCTGAAATATATCGTTATTAAAACATTTTTTATTTTAGTTTTTGTATCAGTTGGCTTTAGATATGCAACTCACAGCATATTGTCTCCATTATTTTCTGGATTTTCCGCAACTGAATAGTATAAAACCACAAAATATATTTACAGAGGATCATGCGAAAGACATGCTTTACAAGGATTTGCTTATTGAATCGGTTCCGAACATTTTCCAACAAGTTGAGAATATTCTCAAAAGTCGTGAAGTCTATCAGTATTATCACATTGAGAACGTCAACACGAAAAGCAGAAATGTATTGCAGGTATTTCCAAAATTTAAATACAATTCAATTCTTACTCCTTTTCCTTTTTAATAGCTGGTGTCATTAATTTTACATGGATGTAAAAGAATAAAGGACTGGATTAAACCATTGGAATTTTCTGATACGATGTACGCTAATATGTCCAAAAATAAAAGGCTTATTTCAGTGAATGTTCCTTTATTCGAGCAATTAATTCAAATGTTGATTAACATGGGTGAGTTTAATCTTTCCAATTATTGATAGCTAATGGGTACTAATTAAACCAAATAGACATGACAAGAAGTGATGTTGAGCGCTTGCCTGTCGCTTTATATCTTATAATAGCAGAATGCTTAGAACATGGACGACTTTCACCACCTATGGGATGTTCACCACAAACTTATGAACTCATTCTACGTTCTGAACTATTGGAACATACACGATATCAGCAATCCACAGAACAATATTCAGTAAAATTCAACAAAGCGAACATTGATGCCGAAGATTCCTTATCGCCCCGTTGCCCGCCTAACCCAAATGGTTTTTCAAGAGCAGAGTCTGCCGATGATGATGGCATGGAAAATGTTGACACAAAACTATTAAGTCTTCGATTTCCTGATGATCTTCGAATAGCAGAAGTTCGACGTTTACTTATAAGCTCCGAACCAGTATTGATTGATATAGCACAGTCTCCTGGTATATCAGATCATGACTTCATCGAAGAACAAGAAAAACAACTATATGCATTGTGCACTAGAACCATGACACTTCCAATGGGTAGAGGCATGTTTACATTGAGAACGTCGATTCCGACGCCAACGGAATCGATGCCAATACCAAAGCTATGTCTTACGGGTAAGGAACCAGTAAAAGGGGCAACTATAGAAATGCAACAAATAGAATTCCCTGCCAATATGAACCTATGGCCTAGTTTTCATAATGGAGTTGCTGCTGGCTTGAGAATATCGCCAAATGCAAGAGATGTTGACTCAACTTGGATTGTATATAACAAACCAAAGGGCCCAACCGAAGTAACAACCGAACATGCTGGTTTTCTTATGGCATTAGGTTTAAATGGACATTTAAAAACTTTATCTTTTATGAGTATTTACGAATATTTAGTAAAATGCGACGAAATGACTAGTGTGGGTCTCCTTTTAGGAATCTCAGCTACCCATAGAGGTAAAATACATAACACTTATATATTATGAGAATATGACTTTTATTTACTTATTTAATGACATTCAGGTACAATGGATACGACGACTACAAAACTTCTAAGTGTTCACATTGAAGCACTGCTACCAGCAACAGCCCTTGAGCTGGATATTCCGCAGAATATTCAAGTAGCATCACTTATGGGAATAGGTCTGATTTACCAAGGTACAGCAAAGCGTCACATTGCAGAAGTTTTGCTTCAGGAAATCGGTATAAATGCAAATGAATTATATTATATACAGGGAATATTTATATTAATGTCTTAAGGACGTCCGCCTGGGCCGGAAATGGAAAATAGCGTTGAAAGAGAATCCTACGCCTTGACCGCTGGATTGGCATTAGGTTTAGTTACTCTTGGACATGGTGAAGCTCCAGCTGGTTTGCGTGACTTACAACTTCCTGATACTCTTCATTATTACATGGTTGGTGGTAATAAACGTCCACTTATGGGATCGCAAAAGGAAAAGTACAAACTACCATCGTTTCAAGTTAGAGAGGGTGATACCGTAAACATTGATGTTACAGCACCGGGAGCAACGTTGGCTCTTGGCTTAATGTTTTTTAATACAGACAATAAGGCTGTGGCACAATGGATGGACCCACCTGACACAAGTTACTTACTTGATCTCGTTCGACCCGATCTTTTGCTGTTGCGTACAATTGCGAAAGGTCTTATTCTTTGGAGTAATGTTCAACCAACTTCTGAATGGTTGCTTGATCAGTTTCCTGCAAATCTAAGATTCGATATTAACCGCGGTCCAGTTTCTAACAGCGATGATATTGACCATGAAGCAATAACGTTTGTATTTACAATTAACAAATTTGAAATTGTATCACATAAACCTATAATTTCAGACAAGCATACTGCAATATAATCGCCGGAGCTGCTTTTTGTATAGGATTGAAATATGCTGGCACCGAAAATCCGGATGCATTTAAATCTTTAAAAAAAGCCATTAAACTTTTTCTTGGTTTTCCTGGGAAATATGTAGGAGAGTTCGCAGGCAGAGCTACAGTCGAAAGCAGTTTGATGCTTATTCTTGTATCTATATCGCTGGTATATGCTGGTACAGGCGATTTGGAAATACTGCGCATTATACGATATTTGCGATCGAGAATAGGACCACCACATTCTCAAGTAACTTACGGTTCTCAAATGGCTATTCACATGTCACTGGGGTTCTTGTTCCTCGGTGCTGGACGTTATACACTTTCCAAAAGTCCTGGAGCAATTGCAGCCTTGGTCTGTGCCCTGTTTCCCAAATTTCCAAATCATAGCAATGATAACCGGTAATTATATAATGCTAAACATAACAGACGCTCCAACTCATGTTATTTAATCAATAGGTATCACCTGCAGGCATTTCGGCACTTGTATGTACTTTCTGTGGAACCGCGGCTTTTTCTCCCACGAGATCTTGACACAAAGAAGCTGTGTTTGTGTCAGATTTCCTATATAGAAATTGGAAGTTCGGAAATTAAAAAATTACCTATGGCACCATGCATGCTACCAGATCTTAATTCCCTAAAATCTGTTATAGTTAATGACCCTAACTATTGGCCAATTTGCTTTGAAAAAGGTCGCAATTGGGATCAACTTGTGTATGTACGTTATAAAAAAAAATTAAAATTACAAAGGTTTTATTAATTACAGAAAAGCTTTGGAAGTCTCTGGCTGTATTGAAATAAAGAAACGTTCAGGTTGCCATTCACATTTAGATGATCCTGATCGACTTAAGAGTTTATTTGCTCAAACATTGACTACTGAACAGTATACTTGCTGGAAAATAGACACAAAATCACTTGAAACATTCTCTTCCGATCCAATTGTTATTGGATTCACCGATCGATTTTTGAGTATGGATGCACGGGAAAGTAAACTTACCAAAGCAGAAATGGATCGTTACCAACAACTTACCGTTCTCTTCTACAACGCTGTCATAAAAGACAAAATGCATGGTTTGCCAATTTATTTGTCACTTGTGAATGTAAGTTACTACACTTAATTGCAAATCAATAAATGTATCTTATATTATTTGCAGACTATGCAAGCCGCTAAACTAAAACCAGATACATTTGAGATATGGCAGTTAAAACTAATTGAAATATATATGAATCAAGAGAGGAAAAACATTTTGGTTTCGAAGGAAATAGTGAATTCAGTTCTTGAAAACCTAAAGTCATATATTGATAATTGCCTTGTGGAATGTAGACAACATTTGAAGCAATTTATTACAACGGATCGTTACGATAGTCTGCGTGAAATAGATTCTTGTGATATATTGAAAGTAATGGCGACAATAGTATATTTTAATCTGCGCCCCAATGTGCTTAACCTAGTTGACCTTACTGGCACTGTGAACTATGTACGCTTGTTGTATGAATTAAGAAAATTGAATTTAGAAACAAAAACAATCAACTGCATAATTAAAGTGCTGGAATTACCATAGATAAAAGTATTTACTAAAACTTTTATTTAAAACTACTGAAACTTATTTTGTATAATTTAATGCTAAATAAATAAAAGACAGTAAAACTGAAACAAATCCGAAAATCTTGCACTTTTATCTTTGTTACGATATGATGGAATTAAACTTTTTTCTACTTTGTAAGTTATTGACTACTATAGACTTCCAATGTAAAATTTAATGAGGACTTTACACTTATTTTTCTTTATCTTTGACTGTTTCTCCAAATTAAAAATCTTTGAAAGAAAGCTCATAGTTTTCGTATATAAAAACTGTGGAATGGAATAGTTATAGATAACAGGGTTTTCAAAGTTATAAACATTTTTCATTGTCAAGTATACAGGGTACACAGCTATAAAAAACCATCTGATTATAAACTACTCTCGGAAAAATAAGTGTGACGAACGAACAAGTTTGTTTTGATTCAAATAAAATTGGGTAGCGGTTTAAAAAAGGACTATCGCCTTGCTCCTTTAGCAAAATATTTTAATATATTCGCAGATTTTTTAGATTACAAATAAAAACTGAAACTGTTTACTGTAAATTACAATTAATCAGAATAAACTAAAGAAACATATCAGTTTAATAATATTGTTTCAATTTGCAAATTAAAAATTCGTCTCAAGACTTTTAGGGACATTTCCTGAACCATACATTGCAGATCCATCTGCTGACGGGTACGGAGATGTTGCCATGACTTTCCTTCTATCAGTTACACCGAACATTCCAGAATCTCGGGAATTAATCTTTTTTTCAATCACTTTGTCAAAAAATCTAGCTAACTTGACTGCATCTGTAGTTCCGGCAGCCAAGCTTCGTGTATTTCTACAGTTTAACCAAATTTCCTCAGCGCCACATTGCTCAGCTGGTGTTTAATAAAAGAACATGCATAAAAATCAATTAAAGACTGAAGTAAATTTTACCTATTCCACCAGCTTTTTGCAACATTTTGGGTTGCCTCTTCTCATCTACTAAATCCAGTTTTGTTCCTACTACAAGTATGGGTATTTGAGTTGAGCCAAGAAATTGCTCTGGATCAAATAATGCCCCTTCTGATGAAGAAGTGTTAGATCCTTTAAAGGTATCTTTGCCTTCTTTGTTTAGAATTTCATAGAGCCACTCTTTTAAATTTTCATGACTCTTTCGATTTGTTAAGTCATGCACCAATATTACGCCATGAGTTGGATTGTAAAATACACTTCTTGAATTTTTATGATTTAGAGATCCCCCAATATCAAATAATTCAACAAAATATGTACTTTGTTGAGGTGTTCCTTCCTTGTATTCATGAATTTTAACTTCAATGGAACAACCTACAGTCCATCCTGGATGTGTAAGTGATTCGTTGTGCGCAATTAAATGCGTAAGACATGTTTTACCAACTCCTGAAAGGTAAAAACAGGGTTTTAGCCGTGGATGGTTGAAATTCACCGCTTGCTTACCCGAATCGCCAACAAGAAGAATACGTACTTTGTCAATATTAGACATGTTTATTATTTCAAAATACAAGCTTTGCCCAAGGCTACATCAAAAATAAAAATAAAACGAATTAAAATAATATTCAATTAATTACAAATAGTTTAATTATTACAAATTTACTTTCATTTCAGACGAGGAAAATAATATTCTCAACAATGTTATTATAGGCTATGTGCACCTTAAAAACATAACATAGTAGATAATATCAACTTTTTCCCTCTAAATGTTTAAGAGCGTCCGCGTAAGTGAATTTTAATCGAAATGCTTCAGCAACTAAAATGTTTATTTGTCTATCAGTCCAATTGTAAGTTGGAAGGTTTTGAAGCAATACCATTAAACCTTGAAAATCAGTTTGATTTAAAAGCGGAATTCTCCAATGTAACAAAAATGCCGCACAAACGTAAAGATGTAATTCAGCAAACCCGTCTGATTCGGCCAAGTATGTATCCCACAAACGTATGGTACAGTGGAGAGGAAGTTCACGTGTTAGCAAATTGTTCATCCAACGAAACGAAAACTGCAAATAATCTATCCCATGATCTTGTAAATGTCGATGTAGAGTACCATCGATTCTGTGAATTATATCTTTTAGCTGATTTACTTTTTTCTGAATTCCCAACTGTGCAAAAATATAATTATCTTGAATACAATCTAGGAATTTTGACAAACACCAGAACGAGTCTGCTTCTATTGCTTGTTGTAATTCTGCAGTAAGATCACCAAATTGTATTTTTTCTAAATCGGATTCAACTCCAATAGCTTCTTGCAGAAAAACAATGAAAAAAGGAGTAACTAAATCATTTATTCCCTGCACATATCCAGAGGCTGGATGGCGAATCGACCAAATAAATAAAATTCTTTCAAACATTTCCTGAACCAGTTCCTGTTTGAACAGTTTTATATGTGGGTTCATACGAGGAACATCAATATGTATCTGGCGATATGTGTCTTGCTGGCTTTCGTCTTTACTATCGATCATAAAATATTTATTTCGTAGCTCGGAATATACTTTTCTTTTACTTTGAAGAACGTCATCTCGTCGTTCGCTATTTGGAGGAAGATATTGTGCAAGAAGTCTCCACACAACAGCCCTCATCTGTTGCGGGATTCCTGACCAACTTAATTCTTTGAGAGTAGCAAAGTCCAAACATGTTTGTTCAATAAGCACTGAAAGTTTAGTAATTTTTGACTGGCTGTCTTCGCAGGTTTTAGATGTGGGGTTCAACTTTTGGAGTTGTGGCCATCCTGGGTATACGTAAAAACGGCGTTTCGGGCATCTGTTTTCGTAATCTGTACAAATATTTGGTTGTACTTCAAGTGGTTCTGTGGAATCCTCTGTTGTGGGTTTAATATCAACATTATTTACGCTTGAGTATGCTGCCTCATTCGGCCCTGGCAAATTTTCACCATCATTTTGTTTGTCAATCTGGGATGTCACTATGCAAAACTCATCATCACCAAGATCCCATGCATCACTTACTGACATTTGGTAATCTTTAAAAGTAGCTTCACTTTTATTCCCAAACGTTTTGAGGGGATTTGTAGCTTGGCCATGTTGGTTTGGATTTGGTCGACCAGGAACTATACGTTTACTACTTTTCCAAAATCCTTTTGAATGATCAGTCTGTTCCATCATACATTAAAACATTCACTTTTTCCTTAATTTTACTTTTTGCTTAAATTTTGCATTAACTAATGTTTAATAACACATAAACAATACCCTAAATATTTTTTCCCCGGAAAATGAAGTCAAAAACTCCAGTACAAGATAGTTCCAAAGCAAGGTAAAACACGACCTATGCAGATAGCCATAAAAATAATATTAAATATTATTATTGGAAAAATTCAAGACACACTTTACCATTAAACGATACACTTTAAAATCATAAATGGAAAACTATTGCCATTTGATTTGTGGGGCCATGGCTCCAAATTTTCAGCTGTGTAATGTCATAAACAGAAATCAACTACAAAGAGATCATCATCTCTAACCCCTTTCCAACGGAAAACATTTTTTTATTACATTGTTTTTGTAGCGGTAACAGCATTTGCTTTCATTAGATAGAGAAATCGGGCCAAAACAGAAGTATGTGTGTGTGAAATATAGTTGACAACTGTAGTCGTATTTGTTTGCTTCAAATTTTCTTACACTTTGAACATTTATGGTTACCCTCTTAACAAAGTGACAGTTTATTAGCTCGGTCATGGAATAATCAGTCCAAATTTCTTCTTAATTCCAGTCTAATGAAATGAAAGTACTGACTGACAGATGTCGCACGAAACACTTAGGGAAAAATAAAATGTCTGCCAAATGCGGATTGGTGGGTTTTGTGACTTTCAAATCTACGTACATATTTGCATTATAGCAAACATTTTTTTTTAAATTTTTAATTCTATCAATATTTGCCATTATATGAGCGAATATCATAATGAAGTTATATCTGAATTGGTTGAATTGACGGCTGCCGCACAGTGGGGCAGCTCCATAGATATCAGTGCGCAAAAGGTCACTTTCAAATATTAGGTAAACAAGAAATAACTGTTTCTTTTCACATAGTTTGTGATACGAAAAATTCACTTTTCTTTTTTTCATATATTGCACTGAATTCATCAAAGTTGCCAAGTTTCCTGTGAAAATTGAAGGAATAAAAAAAATTTATTTTATCATATCTTTGTTGTTAAGCGTTCAATTACAAACATAAAATATGTCTGGAGAAAGTAATAATAGGTAGATTTTATTTGTTTACAACAAAAATGAAAACCAACAATTCTGTAATAAGTTGAGAAGTTTCAAGTGAGTGTATTTGTTTCCTTTCTGTGTATGTTTCACTGTTTGCATAATATCTTCTGTTCCGGCAAAAGTTTAGCATACCTTTTATTTGGCCATATTTCTCACATATCCATAGTGTAGATGTAAAAACAGAAGTGCTAAGCTTCTGCCGGAAAAATTTATTTTATTTTTTGAAAATTGCTTTGTTCTTGCACTGTCCTCAGAAGTAATTAAGTTCTTAAATTATTTATTTAACTTTACAATGTTTATGTTTAATGAATATTTAAGAAAACAGTCAGTGAACATAAGACTTTTGAAAGCAAGACGTTATGCCGCGAAATTCATTTACTCGTGCTTTGATAACACTTAATACATTGCAAACACCAACTCAAAACCCTTCGCTGAATCAAAAAACACAAACGAACTGCGCAATTAAGAAATACAATAATTACGACTGAGCTTATGCTGCTTAGATGAGTTTGAGATATCTATCTTTTAGTCTTTCTGCTTTACATGCATGGATCAGACTTTTTGAATGCCTTTTTGCCTCCCCAGCCAGCACGATCTTTCGCCAGCTGTGTCCAATTGCGTACTCCATGTTGGTTGAGGTCCTTCTCCACTTGTGTGCGCCACTTTAGTCTAGGTCGTCCTCTGTTGCGTTGTCCCAATGGCTCGGATTCGGACCGGAGCAGTGGTGTCTATACGCTCCACATGGCCTAGCCATCTTAAGTGTTGTATCCGTAGCCGCTTGACCAGGTGCATGTCGCTGTACAGTCCATAGAGTTCGTCGTTCAATCTTCTCCTGCAGATGCTATCAACGCAAAGAGGACCAAAAATCACACCCAAAACTCTTCTCTCGAAAAGACTAAGGGCTTCCTCATCCGCTATTGGTAACGTCCAGGTTTCCGCACCATAAAGGACTGGAATGATCAAGCTGTTGTATAAAGCGAGCTAAGTCCTTCGAGAGAAAGCTTTATTACTCAATTGCCTCTTGAGTCCAAAGAAACAGCGATTGGCAAGAGTGATTCTGCGTTTGATTTCGGTACTGATGTTGTTGTTCCTGTCTACCGCAGAGCCGAGGTAGACGAAGTCCTTGATTAATTCGAAGTTTCTGCTGCCTAGTGTGACGCTCTGTCCGAGACGTTGATGTTATATGTCCTTCCTGGATGACAGCATGTAATTTGTTTTGCCCTCATTAACCGACAGACCCATTTTAGCCGTTTCCGCTTCAATGCCAGCAAGCGCCTCTTTGACGGCTTGCTGCGTTCGTCAATATCATCAGCGTTAGTTAGCAATTGAACTGACTTCTGGAAGATCGTACCTCTGGTGTTGACTTGTGAGTTTCGCACGATCTTCTCGAGGATGATGTTAAAGAAGTCACATGACAGTGCGTCGCCTTGTCTACAACCTTTTTTGACATTGAAAGTCTCGGTGACCCTAACGGAGCAGCGAGAGTTCTCCATCGTCATCTTACACAATCTGACGGGTTTGGTACGAACACACTGTCATATGCGGCCTGAAAACCGACGAATAAGTGGTGTGTGTCAATTTGCACTTCTTGAGTCTTTTCCAGAATTTGCCGTAGAGTGAAAATCTATTCTATCGTGGACTTCCCTTGCCTGAAACCACACTGATAGGAACCTATCAGGTTATGGACAAACGGTTTCAGACTCTCACACAATACGGCAGAGAAAATCGTATATGCGATGTTAGGGAGACTAATCCCCTCCCTAATGAACTCGTTGTCAAACCATGGACTCCTTCTGGGTGGTAACGTGAAACCCAGCACATCAGTGGCAGCTTCTTCGATGGCTTCTTGACAACGTTTCCAGCCTTCTTCTTTGGCTAGTGCAGGCAGCGTCGAACTCTGAGCGAGTTTCAGGAAGACTCGGTCGGCAAAGTTCCCAGCAATCGGCTGCGATTGTAGCTTTTCGACGTCAAACCGTTTTGGCCTGTCTCGACTCCGTTGCTCTCTCGATATCTGGGTTCTTACCTTGGCTACAACAAGGTGATGATCCGAGTCGATGTGGCTACAACAAGGTGATGATCCGAGTCGATGTTTGCACCTTGGAAGGTTCGGACATCTAGAATACTGGAGGAATCTCTGACGTCGATTGCAACGTGGTTGATGGTGGATTGATCAGGAGATCGCCAGGTCCCTTTGTGAATGTCCAGGTGTGGGAACCGCATGCTAGCCACAGAGAGGTTCCGCCCCGAGGCGAAGTCCAACAGTCTGAGTCTGTTTCCGGATGTGTTGTCATGCAGGCTGTGTTTACCGATGACTCCAACAAAGATGTCCTCTTTTCCCAGCTGAGCGTTGAAGTCTCCTAGAACAATCTTGGTGTCGTAGCTGGGGCATCGATCGTATGTTCTTTCTAGGATAACATAGAAGTCATCCTTGATGTTGTCATTCTTCTACCCTGTCGGGGCGTGAGCGCAAATTAGGCTGATGTTCCCGAATTTAGCCTTGATGCGGAGTGTCATGAAGCTTTCGCTGACGGGGTTGTAGCTCACGACTTTTTGCCTATGTCGGCCTCGAACAAGAAATCAGCATATAAGCGCTTCTTTCTCTCTCTGTAGCAATCGCTGTAGCAGATATCTCAGTTCTTCATCGTTTTTATGCCAGGCCCATCCCATCGCACTTTTTGGATGGCGGTAATGTCTGCCTTGTAGCTTTTAAGGGCCTCCACAAGTTGTTCGGCTGCACGTGGCCTTTTAACCTCACATTTCACGTACAAAACCGAAAATCTTTGTCCTTTAAACGTTTGCTGGGGTCGTCAATAGTTGATCCTTCATTATCCGACTTCATGTTGTTGTCTCTGGACTAATGATATTTTTATGTGGTGAGGAAGTTACCCTCACGCACAACCCACAGATTGGTAGGCCAGGCCCATTATTTAAGCCCTCGAGCAAATTGGATCGCTGCATACTTTGGTTCAGGATACAACGGGTGTTGTGATGGATATCCAGGGGGCGCCGCGTGGAGGCAGTATGTCAACTTGACCTGTGCACTAACGATGATAGTGTTGGCAGCTCGCCTTGATGAGCGCAATCAACAACGTTACCTCGTGTGAACAGGCCCATGTCCCCTGTTCCTTTGCCTTTTGCAAGTTGCAGATAATCATCCAGACCAAGAATAGAGAACAAACCACACAATAGAAGCAATCAATGAAAGCAAAGAGCGAATTCAAAGAAAATTTGAGGAAAAAATGGGCTTAATTGTAAATCATTCTAAGCAGGAATTTGGAAATACCAATATAGGTAATATTGCGAAGAAATTTTTTGAGAATTTCAAACAATATTGTAATACCTTTCAAGTGGTTTCAAGCTCAACAACGAAAAATTTAGAGGTTATTGTGAAGATACCGCAAGATATTTCGCATCACTGTGTACCTGGTACTATTTGAATGCAACAGTGCACAAAATTTTATTTCATGGCCAAATGGCCATGACAATGCTTCTGCTTTTAAATCTTCTTCTTCTTCGGATGGCGCTACAGTCCGGGGTGGACCTGGGCCTCAACCAACATGCCTCTCCAGCTAGCACGATCTCTTGCCAGCTCCCTCCAATTGCGCACTCCAAGTTTGTTGAGGTCCTTTTCCACTTGTGTGCGCCATCTTAGTCTAGGACGTCCTCTGTTGCGTTGTCCCTGTGGTTCGGATTCGAAAACTCTTCGGGCTGGAGCAGTGCTGTCCATACGCTCTACATGGCCTAGCCACCTTGACTAGGGTCATGCCGCCGTACAGCCCATACAGTTCGTGGTTGAATCTTCTCCTCCAGTCAAAGTCACTTTTATCGTTCGGGAGAGGGCTTTATTACTCAATTGCCTCTTAAGCCCAAAGAAACAGCGATTGGCAAGAGTGATTCTGCGCTTGATTTCGGTACTGATGTTGTTGTCCTTATTCACCGCGGAGCCGAGATAGACGAAGTCCTTCACTACCTCGAAGTGTCTGTTGGCCATAGTGAAGCTCTGTCCGAGACGTCGATGTTCTGCGTCCTTCTTCGATGACAGCAAATACTTCGTTTTGCCCTCATTTACCACCAGTCCTACTTTAGCCGCTTCCGCTTCGATGCTAGGAAACGCCTCATTGATGGCTCGCTGAGTTCGGCCGATCACGTCAATGTCATCCGGATAAGCTAGCAGTTGAACAGACTTGTGGAAGATCGTGCCCTTGATGTTGACGTGTGAGTTCCGCACGATCCCCTGAAGAATGATGTTAAAGAAGTCGCTTGACAGCGCGTCGCTTGTCTAAATCCTTTTTTGGCATCGAAGGTCTCGGTGAGTTTGCTACCGACCTTGACGGAGCAGCGAGAGCTCTCCATCGTAATCCTACACAATCTGACGAGCTTGGTAGGGATGCCAAAACTACACATGGCACTGTATAGCTCGTCTCTATGCACGCTGTCATACGCGGCCTTGAAATCGACGAATAGATGGTGGGTGTCGACTTGTACTTTTTGGGACTTCTCCAGGATCTGCCGCAGTTTGAAGATCTGGTCGATTGTGGACTTCCCTGGCCTGAAACCACACTGATAAGGACCTATCACTCAATATCCCTATCACTATCAACGCTCACACACTACAGAGAAAATCTTATATGCGATGTTAAGGAGACTGATCCCTCGGTAGTTGGCGCAGTCGAAGGGGTCTTCTTTCTTGTGGACCGGACAAACGATGCTGAGATTCCACTCGTCGGAAATGCTTTCCTCCGACCATATCTCGCAGATGAGCTGGTGCATGCACCCAACCAGGTCATCCCCAGCCGCTTTGAATAGCTCTGCGGATAGTCCGTCCGCGCCAGCAGCTTTGTTCGACTTCAGTCTCGATATTGCTATCTTGACCTCGTCGAAGTCGGGGGGACGGAATTCTTATCCATCGTCGTCCAAATTGAGTGGGACATTCTGCCTAACAGTTTTTCACTTTCTTTCTCTTGCCCGGCCCATCCCACCGCATTTCCTGAATCGCGGTAATGTCTGCTTTATAGTGGTCCAGGGCCTCCGCAAGTTCATCGGCTGCACGTGGTCTGTTTATGGACCTCACATTCCACGTGCATATCCGTAAAGCATTATCTTTTTTTCGTTTGCGTGGGTCGTCAACAGTGTATCCATCCATATCCGAGGCATTCGGTTGGTACGTAACTGGATTATTTTTTATGTGGCCGGGCAGTTGCCCAGACGCACACCCCCAAACCTGGAGGACCAGGCCCTTTTTATACCTCTTGAGCGGAGGTCGAACTTATAGGTTTAGCAGGTTGAGTTCGGATCAACAACAACCAGTACCCGGTGGCTACCAACGTGGAGGTAGAATAAGCACAATTGATGTGTGGAAGACAGTTACAACAGATTGATACCAATCAGTGCCTACCCTTTTCCCACATCACCCAGCCACCTGCTTTTGAATCAAGAAACATAAATTGCTAAATTTTTAGTGAGCAATTCAGCCAAAAACATCAAGTATCGACAATTTAACTGATATCTTCAACAGAACGATGATTTATTTAGATCCTTTGGTATCAAGTCTTAGAAGTCGGAACATTTTTGTAAGTAAAAAAGACTTTTGTTGAGATAGTATTGATTTGTTTAAGGTGGAAAACATTTTTTTTTTTTGAAAATTAATAAATTAAATTGTATTATATTAAAAATATTATTAAATACAAAATAAAAGATTCAGAAACCATTCCACTTTTATTAAATTTATCATCTATTTATTGTTAACAACACATTTGTCTTTGAAAAAGTTACATTATCCTAAATGATAAACACCAAATTAAAAGAGAAATATTTTTCCTGTGAGTTTTTGTAAGTTTCACCTAAGTTTATATTGAAACAACCCTCCAAATTGATCTTATGTTCACCCTTATGCAAGGCCTTAAAGCACAAAAAGGCCCTTTACACATTTCAAAATAATTTATCTCACGAAACCACTACTTTTGTCCCACTGTGCGCCGTGGCGTAGTGCGACTCTCTAAGTAAAAAATAGAAAATTTACAATTAAAAAAATCCAAGAAGCTGAAAAGCAATATTTAATAAGATTAGATTAACTTAGAGTGACCGCATTGGCCCAGTAAGATAGTTTGTAAGAATACCATATGTAACTAGTTAAGTATTTTATGTCTAGATATAAGAAAAAATACAGATAAAAAAAGACATACACTTTTAAACTAAAACACTCACACGCCGAATGTTCAGGTTCGATTCCCAGCTAAACACCCCGCATTTTCCACGGCACCATCCTTTTCGAGCTGCGGACACTTTAAGACCATTAACTGTAACTAAGAAGAAGCTTCTCAAGCTTTGCTGTTCGGAATTGGCAAAAAACTGTGGGTCCCTTCTACTCGATAGAGCGATAGTGGGCACAAAATGAGTAGTTGATGAGTAAGCAATGCTCTGGCCTTCTTGTAGACTGTCGGGCCATCCAAATATTATTATTATTATTAATTATAGCTGAATTACCAATAGTCGGGCGAACACGAAAGTAAACGAAAGAATGCAATTTTTTGGAAACTATTACTTATACTGGAGTATACAACCGGTTTTTAAATAAGTATTTCATGAGACATATAAAACTGTATTTCATGAAACTTTGTGACATTTTATAATGAAGATCATGTTCACCATGATTTTCCTATGTAATCATGGTGAACATGAAAATAGCAGTATTAGTTTAAAATTAATTTTTAACGAAAACAATAACCTTGATGTGGAAAAATATTCACAAAAAAGTAATATTATTTGAATGTTCTGTGGAAAATCCTACATTTTTTATTACGGCTTGACAGCGTCGAGACATAGAGTCCACCAAACGTCTGCTATGCTCCAAGCACTAAAATTGGTTTCCCAAAGTTCGGTATTATTTATGAATTTGGCGTTATGGACAGCTCATTTAATATCCCTATCAACGATTTTTAATCGGAGTAAACTTTAGAGGGAGACTGAGCCGACCAGTCCATAATTTGCCCGAAACTACTCTTTTACCTTTCGACTAGTATGTTTTGGGTCATTGCCTGTTGGAAGTCGGGTTGTTTTCTTCGTAATATGGTAGCATGACATTTTGTAAAACGTCTACCTTTTTTTTGAAAATAAAACACTAATTATTAATGGGAAAGTAAAAACATTTTATTCAAAGTATTGGCCATTGTTTTCTACACATTTTGACCACCTTTCTGGTGAATACCACGCCAATAAAATTGTTCGTCTTTTAAAGCAAACCATTTTTTGACCTCCTCGTAGGAATCAAAGTGCTGCTCAGCCAATGCTTGTCCCATCGATGAAAACAAATGGTAGTCGGGAGGAGCCAAGTCTGGTGAATACGGCGGGTGGGGTAGCTGCTCCCAGCCAAGTGTTTCGATTGTACCCTGAACCGGTTTTGCTTTGTGTGCAGATACATTGTCTTGGAGCAAAACTACCTTGCCGTGTCTTCTGGCCCATTCTGGTCGTTTTTCGATCAATTTGATCATTTGTTGTCGGTAGCGATCAGTATTAACGGTTTCACCAGGTTTTAGGAGCTCGTGGTACAGCACACCTTTCTGGTCCCACCAAACACACAGCATTGTCTTCTTGCCGAATCGATCTGGTTTTGCAGTCGATGTTGACGGTTGTCCCAGATTAACCCATGATTTTTTCGATTTAGGATTCTTAAAATAAATCCATTTTTCATCGCCAGTGACAATCCGATGCAAAAACAATTTTCTTTCGTGTCTTTGAAGCAAAATTTCACAAGTGTTTTTTCGGTTTTCCATCTGCCTTTCATTCAATTCATATGGCACCCATATTTCACACTTTTGCATCTTTCCCATAGCTTTTAGACGGTCGGCGTCTTCAAAATTTTTTGGTGGTCTTCCAAGTTCTTCATTTCTCATATCAAAATCATTATTTCTGAACCATTGAAACCATCTTTTGCATGTTGCTTCTGATAGGGCATGATCACCATATGCCTCGACAAGGATTCGATGCGACTCTGCAGCACTTTTCTTCAAATGAAAACAAAAAATTAATGCTTTCCGCAAATCATCACTTTCTGGTACAAAATTCGACATTTTTAACACGATGACAAAATGTGATGTTGTCTGTTCAATGACTTGATGTATACTAAATATTTTTCACAGATGTCATAGCAAACAAAAAAAAAATAAGGGCTCGTTCACAACGCTTCATACCAGTGTACCTGGTATGTATACATGTTGGTCCATTATACCGTCAGTCTTACACTATCGTCAGTCAATACTATTACTTTTGATCCTACGCGTTTAATGGTCTTGGAGATATACTCTCACCATATAAAGCAATTTTCTTTAATAGGTAATCCAACAAATTTTATTTTTTTTTCATTTCATCCATTTCATCCATTTTTCCCTATGTTTTTTTTTTGTTACAAATGGCTTTTCGTAAGACTTTTTGCTGTTCAATTAATTTCCAAGAGTCTTCTTCGTACAGTCATATCGCTGACTTTCAAATTATAATAATAATAATTGTTGGCGCTACAGTCCAAAGGGGGACCAGGGCCTAGCTTGCTCATCAACTACTCGTGTTGTGCGCGCTACTGTTCTCTCACGAGTAGAAGGGACCTACAGTTTTTTTGCCGACTCCGAACGGCGAAATTTTAGAAGCTTTCTTAGACAGTTATTAATCTTTGAGTGTTGTCAGCAGCTCGAAAGAGGTGGTGCCGTGAATAATTCGAAAAATTGGTGTTGAGCTGGGAGTCGAACCTAGAACCTTCGGCGTGTGAGCGTCGCACTCTACCCACTACGCCACGGCGATCACGACTTTCAAATTAAGATTTTTTTAAATTAAAAAGGCCAACTTTTCAAGGTCTGGTTTAGAGACGTAGTATCCTTCTATCTTCCTGTGGCGCTGTTTTTCTTTTTCCGTCTCTAGTTTCTGGTTTGTTTACAATTCAAATAGCATTTGTTATCAGTTTTGTTGAGCAGGAGCAAATGCCTCGTATTTATTTACATATAATTTACATTTCTCTTAGTTTTAAAATAATTTTTCTCTTTTCCTCCCAATTTAATAATATATATTCGTCTTTTGTGGTCGCCGTGGCGGAGTGGGTAGAGTGTGACGCTCACACGCCGAAGGGTCTAGGTTCGACTCCCAGCTCATCTCCAATTTTTCGAATTTTTCATGGCACCACCTCTTTCGAGCTGCTGAGAACACTCAGAGAGTATAATAACTGTCTAAGAAAGCTTCTCAAATAGTGGATGAGCAAGCTAAGCCCTGGTCCCCCTTTGGACTGTAGCGCCAACAATTATTATTATTATTATTATATTCGTCTTTACACTTTAAAACAAAATGTCTTATTTCTTGGTTTCTTCTTCCTAGAATGCATAAAAACAATTCAAAATAAGAAAGCTGTTCGCTTCATTCTATGATCATGACCTTTTCCTTAATGGGTCTTGTTTTTCTTTCAGTGTTAGCCTTTCACAGCTGTATATCACAAGAGAACTTTCTTCCCAAACAAATAATTTCCTACTGGCTTAAGTCATATTACATTATGTTTTATTTCCTTAGTTAAGTGTAACCACAAAGTAATCAAGATTGGTTTACAATGTATTGTATGTTGTTTTTTACCGTCATGGTGCCCCCGGATAGCAATTACAAAACCCGTTTTGTGGTGAACCAAATTATACGCCAAGTCCCTCTTCTATGGGTTGTGGTTGAAAATAACTTAATCGCCATATAAAAAAATGTTTATTCAGAGACAATCACATGCTTTAGATGTAGACGGATCAACTATTGACGATCCCAGCCTTAAGGCCAACGATTTTCAGTTCTGCACGTGAAATTTGAGGTCTCTGAGCAGACTACGTCTACTGCGATGGTAAGGACAAAAGGAAGATAAAAAAAATTTAAATGTGATTGCTACAGGGAGAGAAGGCAGCACGTTTTTGGATGAGTATTCGTTTTCGAGACAGACTAAGGCAAACAATTTCAATCAAGGATGACTTCTATAATATCCTAGAAAGATCATACAATCTATGCCCCACCTACGACATAAAGAAATTTGAACATCTTTGCTGGAGTCATAGGAAAACTTAGCCTAGCTGCCAGCATTCACGATTCGGGAAAATGCCTTCATACTAATCCCCAACCTGTACACTTCAACCACTCACGCCGCAGAGCTACCGTTAGGTATTACCTCGCGTGGTTGGTTAGCGACTTAGGTTCTGTTCTAGTAAGATGCCCTACAGATCTGATCGCAAAGGGGATCACATTGCCGGCGTTTGATAGGTGTTGCGGATTGGATAGCTTATACTTGAATTTGTATACATATGAATTGCTTTCTGAATTGTTAATCATTTTCAATTTTGTTATACATCTTTTTCAATAGTTCCTTTGTCATTTACAATCTTTTATATAATTGCATTTATTCATTTTTATTCATGCTTGCTTTATTAAGGTAACATTGAGTCACTGTACACGTACCAATTTTTATTGTGCATTCTCATCGTCATCTCACACTTCTCCTTACACATAAATTTCTTGATCTACATATTTTCTTTAATGAGCATACGTATCATCCGATCTATTATGTATTGGTTTAACTTCAAAGCTCTCTTTATACGTTATTAACAAGAATTTTTTACGTGATACTCATTTGCTAATGCTTCTCCCTCACCGTGCCAGATATTGATGCAAATCAATCCATTTTGCAACAAATTGCAAGTGATCAAGTGAGTTTTTTAGAGCGTTTGAACTGTTCCTCAAACACGTGTTCCAATGTTAGTCTTCCGAAAATTACTATCCCTCCATTCGCAGGTAATTATACAGATTGGCCCTCATTTCGTGACCTGTATCTCGGTTCGGTCGGCAACAAGACAACTTTGACACTGACACAGAAATTTCAATACCTGCGGTCTTTCTTGCGAGATGATGCCGCAAATATTATTAACGATGACCATTAACAACGTCCAAGTGCTTCGGAAAATAACAGATGGTGCCAACGAAGTAGTGCGTGGATTGAAAGCATTAAACAAAACCTCTCGGGATCCGTGGCTTGTCTACTTACTTACCAACAAACTGGGCTCGGAAACTAATCAAGCGTGGGCAGAGCATATAGGTTCTCGGGATGATTGTTCTATCGGCGAGCTTCTCAAATTTCTTCAAGCTAGATGTGACGCATTCATTGCGACGACATCAAACGCAGAATCACCCTTGCCAATCGCTGTTTCTTTGGGCTCAAGAGGCAATTGAGTAATAAAGCTCTCTCTCGAAGGACTAAGCTCGCTTTGTATAACAGCTTGACCATCCCCGTCCTACTATATGGAGCAGAATCTTGAACGTTAGCAAAGGTGGATGAGGAAGCCCTTAGTCTTTTCGAGAGAAAAGTTTTGGGTGCGATTTTTGGTCCTGTTTGCGTTGATGGCATCTGGAGGAGAATATCTAATGACGAACTCTATAGGCTGTACAGCGACATGCGCCTGGTCAAGCGGCTACGGATACAACGCTTATGATGGCTAGGCCATGTAGAGCATATGGACACCACTGCTCCGGCCCGAAAAGTCTTTGTATCCGAGCCATTGGGACAACGCAACAGAAGACGACCTTGACTAAAGTGGCGCACACAAGTGGAGAAGGACATCAACCAACTTGGAGTGCGCAACTGGAGACAGCTGGCGAAAGATCGTGCTGGCTGGAGAGGCATGTTGGTTGAGGCCCAGGTCCACCCCGGACTGTAGCGCCACAAGAAGAAGAAGAAGAAGATGCGACGCATTCGAATCGTGTCAATTAAATCTTCGTCCATCTAGCTCGCGACAAAAGTCGTCGTCGTCAAGCTCTCTTTGTGAGCACGCGGCTGAACCTGCTAATGCGAATTTGTGTCCCAAGTTTAAAGACAGTCATCATCTTTCGCGGTGTCAAAACTTTCTATCGTTAAACATTGAATCGCGTCGTTACTTCGTTAAGGGTAAGTCGTTATGTTTCAACTGCCTTCAATCTGGGCATTCGTCGTTCAAGTGCCGGTCCACCTAAATCATGGCATCACACTCTTGTTCACTCCGATGAACCGATTCCTAACACAATCTCTATACCGCAGTCTACTCCGACACTAAATCGTACAATATCATCAAACCAGCCAACAATCGAATCGACATAAGCCGATCCAACATTTAGCGTTTCATCTCCGATAGACGTTATTCTTGGCGCTGACAAATTCTGGAACATAATAACCGGAGAACAAAAAACGGGTTCAGATGGGTCGCCAATTGCACAAAACACACCATTTGGTTGGGTTGTAACAGAAGAAATCGTTGATCAGTTAAATTCTCCTGCTGCGTGCCTAACTTCTCATCATTCGAGTGTAGACATCGACAACATGCTGCGACGTTTCTGGTCAATAGAAGAAGTTCATTCACACAGCTTGGATTCCCCTTTGCAGGACCCGGCTAAAATACATTTTCGTGAAACCGTTGCTCGTGCTCCGGATGGAAAATACATCGTATCGCTTCCCTTTAAGGTAACAAATCCCTCATTCAGTGACACTCTTACTTCGGCGATCGCGAGATTAAAATCGATCTAACGTCGGTTTCGGTTAAACCCTGCTCTGCAAGAGTTGTATTCGGAATTTATGAGAGAATACCTACAACTCGGACACATGACTTTGATTCCACCTGACGCGGTGGTAAAATCAGTGAACTCTTCTCTTAAAACTCGGGTCGTCTTTAACGGTTCGGCAAAAGATTCCGCCGGTGTGTCGTTAAATAGCCAGTTGTTAATCGGTCCACCCATCCAGCGAGATTTGGTGGGCGTGTGTCTTCGTTTTCGCTAGAGGCGGTTTGTCTTGACGGCGGATGTCGTTAGGATGTTCCGCCCAATTTGGGTCAACGAGAAACAAACCGACTTTCAACGTATAGTTTGGCGTGAAAATCCAACGAACAACATTCACCATTATCATTTGCGCACCGTGACCTATGGCACGGCTTCCGCTCCTTTTCCTTCTGTCCGCGTACTCAAGCAATTGGCTGAGGACTATCAGCCCGAATATCCTATCGCGTCGAAAGTGTTGCTTCAAGACGTCTACGTTGACGACGTCATGACCGGTGCAGATTCCGTCGAAGAATTGATTTCGTAAAAGTCGGAGTTAATTTCGCTGTTATCGAGAGCAAGTCTCCAACTTCGGAAGTTTAGTTCTAACTGTGTGGCTCTACTTTCTATGCTGTCAACGGAGGATTGTCACGGGAACCTGCAAATCGGCGTACTCTTCTTTCGGAAGTTTCTCGAATATTTGACCCCCTTGGATTGTTAGCCCCGTCCACTACTCTGTTTAAGGTCTTTTTCCAAAAGCTATGGTCAATTGCCTTGAACTTAAGATTGGACGATCGGTTACCTCCCTCGTTGGCGGATCGATGTAGGAAGTACAGGGAAGAACTACTATTTCGAATCGATTCGAATACCACGGTATATCTTTTCAGCTCTAGAAGGCTTCGAAATACACGGTTTCTCGGATGCGTCATCGGTGGCATACGCAGTAGTGGTATACAGCAGACACGAGACCACTGAAGGAGGATATCGTGTTGCGATTATCGCGGCAAAGACGAAGGTGGCTCCTCTTAAGATTTTCTCCATTCCACGCTTGGAACTCTGCGCTGCCTTGTTGCTGACTCATCTGATACACCTTATAACCTGATCTCTCAACATTAAGCCCAGCAACATTTTCGCTTGGTGTGATTCAGAGATTGTCTTACATTGGTTGTCGTCACCCCCGCGCCGCTGGGCGACTTTCGAGGCCAATTGTATGTCCGCCATTTTTGAAGACATTCCACGCCATTGCTGGCAACACATTTCCTCTGAATCGAACCCAGCTAACTGCGCCTCGAGAGGAGTGTTTCCATCGCTTCTTCCTTCTCAACATCTCTGGTGGAATGGACCATCTTGGTTTTCCAGTGATCGCAACTCTTGGCCTGAATCAAAATTTCACATTGATGTCAGCAACTACAACTTAGAGGAACGCGTGCATCCAAAACATTCGGTGAATGCGGTCATTCCTGACGATGACTGTGTTAAATTATCCCACAACGATCTAAGAACCTCTATAGACTTCGCTTTCGTCGACTCTCTCTTTCGTAAATTTTCATCATGGTCCCGTTTGTATCGTGTAATTGCTATGTGTCTTCGGTATCGCGCTGTCGGCTTAAAAAACTAAGAATAGATCGACTCGTCACCATCCTATCGATCCAGGAGCTTAACAATGCCAAAAAATTCCATATTTAGACTTGCTCAAATCAGTGATTTTTCAAACGACATCAGTGCCTTAAAATGGGATGGAACTCTACTGGGCAAATCAAAACTTTTAAAATATGCTCCATTTATTGACAATCAGTGTATTCTTCGAGTGGGTGGTCGCCTTCGAAACACTCAGTTATCCACCAATATAAAACATCCCATTATTCTATGCCATAAGAACCCAATCTCCACTCTCATCGTGACGTACATTCATCACCGATACTTGCACCTTGGGGTCTCCGCAACGTTCTCTATCGTGCGGCAACAGTTTTGGATTCTGGGGAGTCGTAACCTCATTCGCAGTGTCATTTTCAGTGCAAGACGTGCTTTATACAACGGGAGGAAACGAGTCGTCAGCTGATGGGTCAACTGCCACCATGTCGAGTCCAGTCTTGTCGACCGTTTACGAATACGGGCTGCGATTACGTAGGGCCGATCACGGTATGCGAAGACCACAAAGGCTTACATCGCTCTTTTTGTTTGTATGGCAACAAAGGCCATTTGGAGCTAGTAAGCGACCTCACAACAGATGCGTTCTTGGCATTCTTACGGAGATTCATTGCCCGTCACGGGAAGTATATATTCCGATAACGGCACCAATTTTCAGGGAGCTCGACGTTGTCTTTCGGAAACAACGAGTACAGTTCCTCTCTAACAAGAAATTTCTACGTGATACTCATTTGCCAATGCTTCTCCCTCACATATTTTTTTTTTCGCGTACTCATTAAATGCGAGAGAATAACACTGCATTTGTTATGTGTGGAATGCAGGGCAAGTGGTTACCGAGAAGATATTTCTCGTCTACTTGAATTTTGGACACACAGCATATAAGTACTACTTGAACTTGATTTGTCACCTGTCATATAGTTTGCTTTTTCTATCATTTTAATTTTTTAATTTTTCCTTTAATAAACGCATTACAATTTGAAGTTACTTTTTATATTATAATCCAGTCAAGTCAAGTTACTGCGTGCTTTCCGTCTTCCTTGGAGTTTGGATATTGTGGGCACAGCGGCGAGTTGTCTTGCCCAAACTTGTTTAGATATGTTCGATAGGCACCGTGTCCAGAAAGGAATTGTTATAAGTGGTTCTTGCACCCCCCTGTGGGCTTAGATATCCAGATCTCGATAACGGGGATGAGCATATGCGCCCATCTACCTTTTGTGGAGGCATCCCACCTGGCTTGTCACGTGTACATATATAGATATTGCTCGTTCTTCTCCTTTAATAAGTATGGCTTGGTGTCCACGGTTCTCCCGTGGTCCACCTTCATAAACTCATCTGCAAGAACTGCTATGACGAAGGCTACCTTATCAGAAATGATTCTGAAACCACTGATAGATCGTTTCGTGCAGGGTCTTTACGTAAGTGTAGAATTCAGCGGCATACCCCGGTCCACCAGTATTTTGAAAGATTCGAGTGAGTGCTCTTTGTACAAGTGAAACCTTTTTACTAGCATATTTTACGTGTAACCTGCAGAAGAGCCTGTTGTCCGACTTGACTCCTAAGTATTTTTTAGTTTTTTAGAACTAATTGCCTGGTATTCAACTATGAAGTTGCCAGTCATCAGAAATCAGCATCGCCTTCGCTCCTCTAGTTTCCATCATCTTTTTTGTAACCACTCTAAAGGCTTTATTCCAAAGGTCTACGTCAGCATCTTGATAGAGTTTAGGGCATCTTATTTTGCTCGTTTTTATGGCCTTTTCTAACTCACGCTTCACTAGCTTGAATTGCAGAAGCTGATCTTGAAAGTCTGGCCTATTTCTGGATCGCTGGGATTTCGTTCGTGCTTTAAGACAAATTGCTCTTAGTCTCTGGATATCCTCATTTCACCAGTAGCAATGCTTATTTGTTGCAAACACGGTTGAACATCGTAAGACCTCTTTGAAGATTTTGTTATTGAAAACAATCTTATGGTATATCTGGGACCCGTGTGGCTGGGACGTTGTCTTTGTACTCGAATATTAATCTTCATTATCTCCTCGCTGACATGGCACTTTGTTTTCCTTGCAAGAGAATTGCACACGAAAGCGATGTCGACTATTGACGACTTCCTAGCTTTATGAATAACGGTGTTTAGAAGTTTTTGTGTTGTCGTTTAACTAGCTGCTACTGTCTAGGGTTTTTATGGTTCACTTTTATCTGCATCTTTTATCTACCTTTCTTTCGTATATCGTCTGTGCCAGCATTTTTTGCACTTCTGCGCAGTGGAACACTTTGAAGCATTTGCTTAAGCTCCTGCGAAACCATTTGCGGTAATTCAACCAACCGATGTTAATCTTGCCTGAACGTATGGTTTCCTGAGGCTAACTAAATCAGCCTCGTTAAGCTCAAAAGTGAACTCCTGGTAATAACCTTGTTGTTGTTCTTAATATTCATCGTTAATCTCTGCGCGTGCCTCCACCCGTTCGCCGCAATCGCATCTTTGTATTGGGTGATCTTTTCGCCGGATGTTTCTAGTTGAAAACGCAGTGCACTTTTCTGGGCTTTTCCGCTTCTCCCTTGGATTTTCCCCTGTTCCGGCTTTCTTTGTTTTCTGGTGGCTTTTGTTCAGCCGACGTCTCAAGCTGCAGGATCACCTTAACTTCCTTGTTGGCTGTTTGCCATTTTCCATCTCCTTACTTCTGGGTTGCCTTAGCCTAGCCCAAGGCGACGATACCTAAGATCCTTTTTTCTGTCTTTGGTGCCATTTTTTTCTGTTGCCGTTTCGACACCGGAGTTTCGCTGGGTGTCTCTTATTTTAAATTTGGTTCTGAGATAGGTTTAAGCCATGGCGAGGTGTGTGAAGCTTTATTCTTCCTAATCACTTCTTTCGCCTTGTCATCGTGCATCTTAATGGCTGCTAGAGTGATTTAATGCTCTCTATAGAATCCGTCATCGGCTGGTGAAAGGCGTTGCATTCATTTCTGTTAGGTCCCCACTCAAAGCCGTTATCGATGCGTATTCACCTATTGATCCCATGGTTGTCTTTGCACTCAGGTAGGCCTTGCGAGGGTTGTCACAGCACGCAGTTTCCGCGGTCTCCTGACCAATCAGCCGTTGATCAGACTTACGTCAGACACTCCTAAAAGTTTCCGAAGTGCCAACATCAATTCGGATCATTTCTTTGTAGCTAAGGAAAGCTACAATTAGACCTTTCCTTTTTTCTTCTGAAAAGCCGGTTCTCTTTACCTTTTCCTTAGCCATAGCGCTCAATGCGTGTGACATGAAATCCTGGTGTTGATAGTGGAGAAAAAGAATGTATTGGCTGGTATAGTTGCGATTTACTACTTTTTGACCGTTGAAGAAAGGCACGGTGCTATGGCGTCTGCTCTCCGCCTCAAATTTCTCATTGAGGGCTGAACAGCTCGAAAGAGAAGCCTCCGGAAATAGATAATTGAAACCCTTATGTATGAGGAACGAGTTCACCAACTACATAACAAGGTCTTAAAAGTGCAAAACCGTTTGAACTGTAAAATTTGGTACATCTATAAGTGATCTTTTTAAATCACAGCTTGATTAAAAAACATTCCAAAACAAATCACCGTCTAAATGAACAGTTTGGTCAAAGATCAAATTATAAAAAACAAAAAAATTACACAAATGAATAATATAAAAACGTATGCAATACTTCGTCTTGATAATACTCAAAATATACAAACAAAATTTTTTTGTTTAATTGAGTAAGCCCAAAGTTATCGTTTGGGTCTGTTTTCTTTTTTTTGAAAAAAAAAATATGCTGATAAAATATGATATACAGGTAACCCTCCTACAACGCGGTTAATTGGTTCCTGAAAAACTCCGCGTTGTAGGAAAATCGCGTTGTAGGAAACTTTTTTTCCTCCATTTTTCCTTTTCTTATACAATATCACGCAAGTAGCATGTTAAAGTTTTCTCAGCCGAATTAATTATATTAGACCTTTCATCGAATAAAAAAATTTTATTTTTTCAAAGATATTTTTCTATTTGTCTATTTCTACATTTACAAGAGTTAAATTCTCAAGAGTTAATTTTCGGGGAAACCCCTTGTTTTATCTAAAAACGTGTGTGTAAATGTTTGAAAAAATTGCGGTTTGCAAAATTCCATGGTGCATACAAACATTCAAACACTTTTAGTATGTACATATGTATAATACAAACATATTATTATTTCTTTATGAGACTAGGAACAATAGATATACACATATACACAAGTAATTTTTGATAATTGTGTGTTTATAGAATAGTTTATAGAATATGTATTTAAAAAATGCTTAAAAATCGCGTTGTATGATTTGCGTTATAGGAAACATTCCGCAATTCGCAAACCGCGTTGTAGCGAAATCGCGCTATAGAAGTACCGCGTTATAGGAGGGTTACCTGTACTTTGTTCATCAAATGGCACAGGACATCTTTTTTCACGGTACTTCAATTATATAAGACTTATTGTAATTACACAGTACTTGTTTACACTCGAAAATCAAGGTATTTCTCAAGTGCTTAAATAAATGTTAAGTTTGTCTTAGCGTTTTCAACAAAGAGATACTATGAAATGTTAATAGAATTTAATATCTCACATTTTATTTTCTAAAGCAATATTTCCATTTCATCCTTATTTCATATTGTCAGTCATATCTTACAATAATATGATAATATTTATTTTGCCTAGATATTCATATATATACAACCTGAATTGACTAATTGTAAAAATGCCTTGTGTTTTGTATTTCAAAATGAATGCTTTATGTATAGAAAATGTGCAATTGATAAACAAAGAAACTAAATTCAAACTGTAATCTACTTAATTAAGGATTATCATAATTTTAGCCTAACTGTAATATTTATCGTCAATTGCAAAGTGAAAATACTTTACAATTATATCACCCTAAAAGAATTGTTGATAAAAGAATCCAATTTATCGGGAAAATACAAAAATTCTGGGAAGTAAATGCTTCATCAATGACCACTTTGTCAGCATACAAAAGTGTATACATTCATACTATACATCCTCTGAGTTGTAATCTTGTATTCAAAAGTGAAACTCTGTGTCTGCACGTGCCGAATTGGCTTCGCCTGTAAGTATTAACCAATTTCGTTTCTTAAATCTTGGTCTTCATGTTATTCGGGGTGAATGCAGCTAACCCAAAAGGGTAGACAATTTTGCAAGTATCTTTTATCTCTTTAGTTGTAATTTGGGGGTGATTTCTGGCATGCCAGCTCAACGAAATTAGCTAATATTGTGTGCCTTCCGCCTCTTAGCGTTGGACACGACCTCTAGGGGAGTTTGGATTTATTCATTAGATAATTTTCCTGAAAGAATCAGATAGAAACGTGCCTGAAATACATAATACGTCATACATTTCTCTAAAAATGATGTATAGAAGAGTCTGATTTTAAACCAAAATGTTGCACGTTTTTTTAAAATTAAGAAGTTTCTTTCTACATCATAAGAATTGTTTGCAAATATCGTTTTGAAACCGCATTTCTGCAAAATATCTTTCGGTATTTTAAAATTCACGCGCTGCTGGAAATTAATTTTTATAGTAACCGCCGTCACTGCTGGTAAATGAAATATTGATTTATTTCAGTTAATAGACAAAAAAATGATGCTATAGTTATCCTTCCTGAAACAATAACGTAAGCCAAATCACTAAATAGGTTTCCGTTCGGTTTGTGTGAATTGTTAATTTTGGTTTTCGATTGAAGGAGGAGGTTAACCGACGAACTGTATAGGCTATACACCGGCATGAGCCATTTCAAGCGTCGACGGCTACAACGCTTAAGTTTAGACACGTTTGTTTCGGCCCGAAGAGCCTTGTATCCGAACCATTGAGACAACGCAACAAAGGACCACCTGTCTGAGATGGCGCACAGAAACTTGAAGTGCCAAATTGGTGGCAGATGGCAAGGAGCAGGATAGTTGATGTCGATAGAGCAGCAGGTACAGCCGAATATTAGTACATCCGCTTTTAATTTGAAACAAAGTTAAAGCAAATAAAACAAAAACGAATATTTAACAATAACAAATTCATGAAAATGCATACTGAAGTTTTCAAAACAGCATACCTTGTTTTTTTATCTTTTTTCCCTTGTGGCGTACAAATCCTATATGTTGATGTTAGAAAGGAAAGTAAGTTCGAGCTACGACCCCGTTAGCGAACGCCTCATGACAATCCGAATCAGGGCTAGATTCACCACCTAGAAGGTGAGGCAATTGAGTAATAAAGACCTCTCTCGAAGGGCTAAGCTTGCTTCCGAAGTGTTAGGTATTCTTCTTTCTGTAAGATATTCTTCTTTTGTATATATATTTTCTAAGGATGTATACTCATATGTTTTTTTCTAAAGTGCATTACTTACAAAATTATATTCAACAAAAACAGTCTTATGACACGGAACGTAATTAATTGAAAATTAGATAAAATACGTACGTACATTTAAGGTAATGCTTGGTGGTATACTTACATTGAAGGTTTTAAAACTTTTATTTGCACTGTTGTGGGTTATTTTTTATTTTGTTTAGTGAATTCAAGCATGTTAAGTTCAAATATTAAAAGAGTTCAATAAATACTATCAAATGTTTACTCAAATTATTTAATGGATAGGGTGTATACTTATTTTTGGGACTAACTGTATATTTTGCGCTCAAAAATAATCAGCTTTCTTCTGTAAAAGTGGGTACGATATCCTTAGTTAATAAAATTCGGATCATTTTGGCCTTGCAGAAGACGGTTTTATTTCATGGTTTGCCGTCTCATCGCCATTCGCCTTTTTTACACTCCTTTTGTCTATTTACATTTTGTATTATATAAAAAACGTGAAATATTGTTATAATAATTTTACTTTATTTAAAAATTAATCAATACACATTAACTACTGATCCAGACATAATGAAACATTTTGTTTTATTTATGTGCACACAGAAGCGCAGTGTTCCTTTCATTTTATGAAAAAAAACAAAATGAAGTAGAAGTAATCGAAAAGGATATTCGTACATCCAAACGCAACCATCGACGTATCCGAAAACATAGAAACGATACCCAAAGAAAACGGCAATGAAAATGGCGTGTGTCTTAAAATTGCGATATGGAGTTTATTTTAACCAAAAATACAATGAAGAAATTTATTTATCGGAAGATATTTGCAATAAAATTTATGAAAACCCCTGAAAAAAAAATCACCCAAGGATATGTTCGATTGGGTGGTGAACCAAATTTATTCATAATATATGTGTCATACAGTGTGAACTGTTGAAGTACATATATACGTACATATGTAATAAATTTGAGGTAATAAACACTTCCTTGAAAGCAATAGAGATTTTTTTTGTGGAACTTAAGCTTTCACTGCTCTCTTTGTTTAAGCCACACAGCTTTGTGTGGTGCTTTTGAAAATTGATTTCATATTTATTAAATCGAACAACGATTAATTCAAAAAAATAAAACAAAATGTTTCCACTTGTTGACCCTTTTAATTTGTGTTTTCTTTTTACAAAGTTTAAACAAAGGAAATGAGGATCTTGAGTGAACAACTAAAAATGACTTCTTACTTCTATAAGATGTTTAGAATTATCACCAATGCCTTTGTTTTGTATATTGTGTGTCCAGTGCATACAACACACTGGGAGAGATACTTCGACATTTTATTGCTGTTGTTCCACCCCGAGGCGAAATCTAGCAGGCTGACCGTTGAATTCTCCTGGAACGAAGCTGGGACATCGATCGTATGTTTTTTCTAAGAGGTCATAGAATTCATCGTTGATGTTGTCATCCTTCTCCTCTGCCGTACCTCCGGGTACCCAGGATAAAGTAAGACTACATCGAAGTTTTTGAGGTAAACGACATAGCTTTTTAAAACATTTAGCTGTATTCAGCTAGCTTCATTCAACTTGGGAGCCAATTTACTTTAAGATCAAAGGTTATATATCCACCTATGTTTATCATTCGCCGCCTCCAATAATATTTGCGACATCGATTAAAACTTCAATACAGTATGTCTTGGAAGTATGGTGCCTGTGTATGGGAAGCCTGTGAAATTTCAAAAATTAGTTGTAACTTAATGTAGAGAGATGTTGATGAATTTTAAATAAATTAAATAAATGAGTCGACGTCATTGATATCTGACCTGAATTAAGATACAATTTAAGTTATGTCAGTAAATAAACATATAAGTAGATTTCATAATAAATAACTAAATAACCGATATGTAAAAAGAAAATAATTAATTAAAAGTGTGAACAAAATTAGAAGTCAAACTTGAATTTTATTAATAGTAAGGCAAAAATATATTTGAATTTTAATATTTTCTAACGTTATATTCCTTACTTATCACTTACTTATATCGACAAGTTCGGATTTGCTGAATGTTGTACATTTTGTCTATTTGCAGGCAAAGTCACAATCCGCAATGCAATAGTAGAGTGATGACGGAACAGGAGGAAGGGTATACAGACAGAACTTTACAATCAAAGCTTGCGTAAAAATGCACCACCTTATAGTAAAAATCGAATCAATTCAATTTGAACGAAAAATTACTTACTTTAAAATATTTCTTAAAACATAAAGTCGAATTGCCATCATGACAATGAACTTTCATATCATCATGAATTTTGTTTTTATTTTACGTCGATTGTTCGAGAAAATCCGTCGTGAAATTCCTATATATTTTCGATTCTATCTTTAAAGTGTTTAATTAAAGTTTTCTCCATTGACTTTCTTGTTCTATTTATTTCCATGATCCATGGCTTTACAAAAAGATTGCCTGTCGAGTCAATAGCGGCACAACTTGATTCCAGAGTAAAGGTGATTTGCTTCATAGTGTGGTTTAACTTGAGTTCGTCCTAGATGGACAATGAGCGTGTTGGAGACGGATTGTCTTCGGGCCAGCCTCCGGCTTTATCAAACACCTGAATCAGATTCCAAGAAATTCTATGCCAAATGGGAAAAAATTCTTGTACAACGAGGTAAACCCATTCAGGATAGATAACTTCATTATTATGGTGACTTGAGTGCGCGTTGTACGAGCTTTGACTTCGCATCGTAGTCTGATATTCGGGAGTTACCGTCGTCACATGTACAACATGTAGTATGTACCACGAAAACGGGCAGTTAAACGGATTTTTTTCGCCCGAAGTATTTCTGTATTTAGATTCCAAAGGGCTGATGAAGGTTACGAAAGTGTGGTCTATCATCTTCCATGCCATAAGCCGATATCCATTGCATCGGATATCGCTCGCGTCATTCGACTTTTTTTCTGACGCTCAATTTCGCATGTTGCATCAAAATTCTTTATTCTTTGTTTTTATGTTTGCTATAGTAAATTGTAGATGCATCAATATTTGTTTGATATTTACAAAAATGATCTTCTTGGAGAGGTAGACAAGTTGACCCAATATTACACATTACAGCCACACCGGTCATCACTCAGTTATCCGTAAATTAAGTTTATTATTGTAATTAACAAACCTTGCATCAGCTGGTGCGACGTATTTGCTCATTTGATGGTTGAGGGCGTTGGTTGACATAACCCACGCCCCGCGCAAAAGTATATATTCATGAAAATTTATACAGGGAGAATGTATGTGTATGTATCCACTGCGGTCCTACACGCTTATTGTGCCTTATATGTTCAACTCTGCAACGATACGATGCAGCAAATTAAAGTCTATAAGTAATTAAACAACTTGCAGCAGTGGAAGCTGTTGACTCTGAGTTAACATCGATGAAAACGTTTGCATACTTGGTCATCGGCACTGAATCGAAACCGTGCTAAGCTGAGGTAGTTGAAGCATTAGTTTACGCACTGCCGATTCTATCGTATATCGAACCAAGAACTTTGTTGGCTTTTTTGCGACAAAAATTAATTCTTAAACAAAACTCATTTTTAGTTTACTTTTTAAAGTTGCTTTAAATAGTACTGTAGTATTATATGAACTAAAGGTTATTGTGCTACGGCATTTTCTCGAATAGTACTATTCATTCGGAAAATTAGTTATTTAGAACAATGGACTTGGGCATACTTATATTTACGACACTTGCAAAAAAATATTTTATGAACTAACTTCTCAAATAACATACAATCGTATTTATTTAAGCTATATGAACTTTTATATAGAATTAAAAGTTTGATTTCTATATACCATAGTAATAAAAGTTTGTGTTTATATGTAATTACTAACACGATGTCTATGTGCAGCTTGTTCAAAGTTAGATTCAATAGTTAAACCATAAAAGATCATGCCTATATTTTTTAAACATATTCCATCAAAATGTATAACATCCAGTAATTAGATGTTGTATAAGATTGATATGAAAACAATACATATTTGTCCAAGAATAAGGGTTAGCGGATAGAAATGTGCAAAAATGTTGATTGATGTAAATGTCTGTCTGTCAAACCGTTTTTCAGAACCTTAGTGATACTACTACGAAGTCTTTGGTAGGGGTAGCATTCAATATGCTTCGTTTACAAAACTACGAACCTTTTGCTTCTGAGATGCTGAAACTGCTTAAACCGGCTACTTTGTTTCTTACATTTTGCATCAAATCATGTATCAAACTTCAGTACTTTCCCAACAGTTAGAAAGTTGCGGAAGTAGTGGACAAAAATCTGGGAAACCAATTGAAAATCCGGATATTAAAAGGCCACTAAGTCTTTTTTTTTACGTTAGTAAAGCTTTTGAAAAAGTTATAAAAACTAACCATAAAATATATTGATGAGAAAGGGATCTTATCAGATGAGCGATTCAGTTTTAGAAGGAAAATCAAGTGCTTGAAATATGCCAACATGTGAGGTGAAACTCCGATGTAGGCAAATCAACAGTTTTATTTTTGCTTGATATCGAAATAGCGTTTGATTCTGTTTGGCATGATTTGGTTTCCTTGTATAGTTTAGTTCATACAAAACTTTTTGACTAATAGATAATTCGTAAAAAATCAACCTAAAACAAGGATTTGTCCTTGGTCCTGTTTTGTATGGTCCATTTATGTCGATGGCACTGGTTTTCTGCTATCATAGTTTTGCTTTCAATATTGAAAGTAATCTGCGAAATAAGTTTTTAAAAAAAAGTCCGAATATTTAAACAGGTGGAAAGTAAAACCTAATGCTGACAAAGCGAAACCTACTTTTTCAATCGAATATGAGAGAGTTGCAATTTACCCAGCAATCCTCTTAGTTTATGTGGAGTAAATGTTATACATTTGGAAAACAAATACCTAGACTTAGGTACTAAGCTAACATTTAAAGAACATGTCTCAAAGACTGTCAATAAAATAAGTAAAAGGAAATCAAATGTGAGCAGTTTTAATCATTCATAAAGAGATGCTACAGTCCCTATTACTATATGGTTGCCAAGCTTGGGAGAATTGTGCTAAAACGATCCAAACAACACAAACTCACCTGCTGAAAATGATGCTTAATTTCTCTAGACTTCCTCTGACCTTCATTCCAGATCCATGTTCAATTGATCCCCAAACGCATAACAAAACCTATGGATAAGTTTCGTGTAAGTTGTATTTTGAGAACTTAGAATATGTAGCCGTTATAAAATATACAACTCGTAAGTACCAGTAGCAATCCTTGTTATTATTAATTTAAGAATTATCTACATTTATGGGATTATTTCTTTGTTTAATTACTTTTACTCTCTTTGCATATGGTAGTTGCTTATATGCCATATTTATTGCGTCTCCATATTTCTCAATTCGTTCACTTTTTATTTATCTTTATTTGTATATAATTATAAAATTATCTATTTATGTATTTATTTATTTCTTCTTCTTCTTGCTGTGGCGCTACAGTCCGGGGTGGATCTGGGCCTCAAACAACATGCCTCTCCAGCCAGCACGATCCTGCGATAGTTGCCTCCAGTTGCACATTCCAAATTGGATGAGATCCTTCTCCACTTCTGTGCGCCACCATAGCCTAGGCCGTCCTCTGTTGCATTGTCATATGGCTCAATAGCTCATTGGTGCTCATACGCTCTACATGGCCTAGCCATCCAAAGCGTTGTATCCGAAAACGCTTGACCAGGCACATGTCGATGTACAGGCCATAGAATTCGTCGTTAAATCTTTTCCTCCAGATGCCATCAACGCAAATAGAACCAAAAATAGCATGCAAAACTTTTCTCTCGAAAAGATTAAGGGCTTCCTCATCCGCCTGTCCAGGTTTCCGCGCCATAAAGGGTTGGGATGATCAAGCTGTTGTATAAAGCGAGCTTAGTCCTTCCAGAGAGGGCTTTATTACTCAATTGCGTCTTGAACCTAAAGAAACAGTGATTGGCAAGAGTGTACTGGTGTTTTTGTCCTTATTTACCGCGGAGCCAAAGTAGACGAAGTTTCTGCTGCCTAGTGTGACGCTCTTTCCAAGACCTCGATGTTGTGTGTCCTTTCTTGATGACAGGATCTACCGTAAAGTGAAGATCTGGTCTGTTGTGAACCAGATCTTCTTCCCTGGCCTAAAAACCAAAATGAAAGGATCCTAACAGATTGTGGACAAACGGGTTCAGACGCTCACACAATGCGGCAGAGAGTATATTGTATGCGATGTTGAGAAGTCTGATCCCTCGATAATTAGCGCAGTCAAAGGGGTTTCCTTTCTTGTAGACCGGGCAAACGACGCTGAGATTACACTCATCGGGCATGCTTTCCTCGGACCGTATCTTACAGATGGGCTGGTGCATGCGCCAATCAGGTCATCTCTAGCTGCTTTTAATAATTCCGCGGGGCAATTCGTCCGCTTCAGCAGCTTTGTTCATCCCCAGTTTAATTTTATCTGAGTCGGAGTTCTTGTCTATTATTGTCCAAATTCAGTAGAACATTCTGCCAAACATCGCCATTAGGGAGTCTACAGAAATGATCCTTCCAGATCCTCAGTGCAGACTGCAACTCTACCATAAGTTGTCCATTTTGGTTCCTGAGAGCTTCGGTCCGAACTTTGTATCCTCCTGATAGCTGTGATCAATCTAATTAACGGTGGATTGATCAGGGGATAGCCAGGTTCCTTTGTGAATATTAAGATTAATGCGTGGGAACCGCGTGCTATCCACAGAGAGGTTCCGGCCCGAGGTGAAGTCCAACAGCTTGAATCCGTTTTAGGATGTGTTTTCGTGCAGGCTGGGATTACCGATGACTTCAGCAAAGATGTCCTCTTTTACATCGATCGTATGTTCTTACTAGGAGATCATAGAAGTCATCCTTGATGGCCAATATTCCGAATTTAGGCTTGATGCGGATTGTGATGACGCGTTCGCTAACGGAGTCGTATCTCAAGCCTTTTTGCCTAAGTTTACATCGGACAACAAATCCGCATCCAAATAAGCGTTGACTTCTCGCCATCCCATCACACTTCCTGGATAGCGGTAATGCCTGGTGATTGGTTAAGGGACCTTACATTCCACATGCTGACCCAAAAATCGTTTTCCCTTAAACGTGTGCATGGGTCGTCAGTTTATCCATTCTTATACGAGGCATTTCGGTTTTTCTGAACTATGAAGTTGAAGTTGCGTTAGCACCAACTCACGCACAGCCCACGGACTGGTAGGCCCATTATTTAATCCTCGGGCAGAGGGGTTCGCTGTATTCATTGGTTCATCTCACAACGAGTGTTGTGATGGCTATCAAAGTGGTGCCTCGAAGAGGCCGTATATCAACTTGACCTGTACACTAGTGAGGATAGTGTTAGCAGCTCGCCTTGTTGAGTGCGATCAACAACTTTACCTCGTGTGGACAGGCTCATTTCCCCCATTTTAACCATGCAAACCGGACAAACTTAAACGTTGAGTAAACGATTTATTGTCCGTTTTTTCTCAACGCTCTGCTCTTAGGCTAGAGGAAATAGATCATAAAATAAATTCATTTGAATGATAAATTTATGCATTATCAGTGAAGGCATGTTTCTGTCCCTTTGTTTCCTTTTCAACATCATCATCCTCTGAGCCTCACAAATGGCGTCAAAAAAACGATAACATATAAATATACTATTCGTAGGCGTTATCAAAGATCTACGGATTTATTTCGAAAATTTCAACTTATACTGCTAAATAAATTAGTTATTTAAAAAATTCAAAAAATTCACATTTTTGACTGTTAATAATTGTTATCCCAAATTAAAAGGCACGATAAGAAAATACTCAAACTAAAGAATTCCGTACATTGAAAGCGATGATAAAATTCTCTTTACAAACGAAGAAAAAGCCTCTGAATTTGGTAAATGCTCGCTCTCAAGTAACGATTTCAGTGACATTCGTACAAAGCAGTTAGTTTATCATCATTTTATGTTTTGTTTATATTATATCATCAGTTACACCATTAATATAGCTGCTATAGACGCACACCATTTTCAAATGCCTGTATCTTTGATTTCTTCTGTTCTCTAAAATAAAGCTCCAGGCTTGGATAACATATCGAACTGAGTCGTAGGGAACTTACCTAATAACGCTTGCGTCTTTATTTCAAAGTTGCCCTCGGTATAGATACTTTTCAAATAGATGGAAAATTGCTAAAATCATTTTAATACCCAAATCAACTCTTCTTTATTAATTTATTTATTTGCTTGGACAAAGTTTTCGAAATAAATATTTATTACTGACATGAATGAATTTGGTGAATCTAATGGTCAAACTACAGTCGAGCAGTTTGGGCTTAGAAGAGATCACTCGACTACTCATCTACTGAAGAGGGTCACTGCCTTTCTTAAAAGCACCAATTGCGAAATTGCATATTTGGCCGACGATACAACAATTTTCTATGGTTTTCCCCATTATCATGCTATCTTTTCACAAAGAAGAGAAAAGCATCAAATCTACCCCACTATAATCTAACTGTATAACACTCCAATTAATTGGACAACAACTATAAAATATTTGGGTGTTACTCTTAACTGTTAACGGTTAACACTTTCGCATCACATAACTGCATCAACTAATATCTTAAATCTTATAGTAAAAATACTTTATCCACTTTTGAATAAAAACTATCATCTAAGCTGAGACAAAAAGCCGCTCCTCTATAAAGTTGTTACACTTCCCAGTTTAGTGTACGCTTCATCTTGTAAGATTAATTGTAAAACTTGAAATACGTCAAATACTCAAAACAAAATTAAAACCAAAATTAATTATTATAACTAATAAATTTGATGATAAAGGCTTAACTCAGGAAAATTATTTTATTAACAATCTAAGTTAACCGTGCGAAATTAATATAAATTGTTTGTACTTAGTTTTAAGATCTTGACCATTTATTTAACCATTTATAACTTTTTATATCTTTTCTTTTTGGAATCTTTTTGGAACAAGAATTACACACGTAAATAAAGTTCTTAGTCCACAAAGAGTCTTTAGTTGCAAAGGAAATATTCTAATATCTATATAAAAAATAGTCCTACCAATGTAACAAATTTTAACTGAAATAATAAAGAAAGAGAAAGTAAAGTTTCTTGCCTCAAATATTTAGAATTTCTGTCGTACAATAAAAAATAATGCAGAAGTGCATGGGTGCAAAATTTTAATATGTTCACCATGTAATAGTTGTGTTATGCCGTAATCTTTAAGAAAGATTATGGAGTGACAAGACGAATCAAACCGTTCTCATCTCAATATGGTGTTAGTTCAACTCGTTTTATAGGATTGAGCAAACTTCCGATTTCCGAGCGTTTATTCGAAAAAAATTAAAAGAAAAATATTTTGTAATTTATTAACAATTAAATAAAGATACATTTTTGGAAATGAGATGTGCTGTGTTTGGCTGCAATGCAAACAACAACAAGGATAATGTACGGTTTTATTCGGTTCCAAAACATAACATCCTACGGAAGCAGTGGATTCACTTATGCAGGAGAAAGGGTAACTGCACATTTCACTGCGGATAGTTTTTTAAAGAAACTTACAATTGAAATGGGTAAGATGAATTTTATTACAGACCTTTGCAAAAATAATGGATATAAGTTGAATGCGGGAACAATTCCAACAATCCAACCGAGAGCAATAGTCGCTCCTTCATCCCGCGATATCAGAATGCAATCAAAGGCAATACATGAATTTGGTGAATCTAATGGTCAAACTACAGTCGAGCAGTTTGGGCTTAGAAGAGATCACTCGACTACTCATCTACTGAAGAGGGTCACTGCCTTTCTTAAAAGCACCAATTGCGAAATTGCATATTTGGCCGACGATACAACAATTTTCTATGGTTTTCTCCATTATCATGCTATCTTTTCACAAAGAAGAGAAAAGCATCAAATCTACCCCACTATAATCTAACTGTATAACACTCCAATTAATTGGACAACAACTATAAAATATTTGGGTGTTACTCTTAACTGTTAACGGTTAACACTTTCGCATCACATAACTGCATCAACTAATATCTTAAATCTTATAGTAAAAATACTTTATCCACTTTTGAATAAAAACTATCATCTAAGCTGAGACAATAAGCCGCTCCTCTATAAAGTTGTTACACTTCCCAGTTTAGTGTACGCTTCATCTTGTAAGATTAATTGTAAAACTTGAAATACGTCAAATACTCAAAACAAAATTAACACCAAAATTAATTATTATAACTAATAAATTTGATGATAAAGGCTTAACTCAGGAAAATTATTTTATTAACAATCTAAGTTAACCGTGCAAAATTAATATAAATTGTTTGTACTTAGTTTTAAGATCTTGACCATTTATTTAACCATTTATAACTTTTTATATCTTTTCTTTTTGGAATCTTTTTGGAATAAGAATTACACACGTAAATAAAGTTCTTAGTCCACAAAGAGTCTTTAGTTGCAAAGGAAATATTCTAATATCTATATAAAAAATAGTCCTACCAATGTAACAAATTTTAACTGAAATAATAAAGAAAGAGAAAGTAAAGTTTCTTGCCTCAAATATTTAGAATTTTTGTCGTACAATGAAAAATAATGCAGAAGTGCATGGGTGCAAAATTTTAATATGTTCACCATGTAATAGTTGTGTTATGCCGTAATCTTTAAGAAAGATTATGGAGTGACAACACGAATCAAACCGTTCTCATCTCAATATGGTGTTAGTTCAACTCGTTTTATAGGATTGAGCAAACTTTTAGTGAAACAAATTACAAAGCGCATTACTCGGAACAAGCTTTCTCATGTTAATATTCTCTCAAAAAGCTTTTCAATTAGTTCTGTATTCTTTCCAAATTAGGCTGTTTCTAAATCGATCCCACTTTTAAAGTAGTTAATTTTCTCCCTCTCCCTCAGCAGCCAACTTGGACCCTTTGACAATAACGCGGAGAGAACTAAGTTCCTTTCTTACATCCCCTCTTGAAGCAAGGTCAACATGATTCTCTTCCTATGTTACGGGATTCCAGACACTGTGAGGTAATGTATCTTGAATTTCAGTAGTTCGTTTAGCTACAAGTATTAGTCAATCATTTTCATGGTTAATGAATAAATTAGTCATTGATTGCTTGTATCTAGCAGTCATTATTCGATTAAAATTTGCCCAAAACTGGGGATTAGTCAGTGATACTCGTATTTGGTTAGATTTCTCAATTTGTGATATAAGGGGCCCTCAATATATTCTCGGTATCGGGGTTAAGCTGTGGTTATATATAATAATAATAATAATTGTTGGCGCTACAGTCCACAGGGGGACCAGGTCCTAGTTTGCTCATCAACTACTCGTGTTGTGCGCGCTACTGCTCTCTCACGAGTAGAAGGGACCTACATTTTTTTGCCGACTCCGAACGGCGAAATTTGAGATGCCAGTTATTACTCTTTGAGTGTTGTCAGCAGCTGGAAAGAGGTGGTGCCGTGAAATATTCGAAAAATTGGTGTTGAGCTGGGGATCGAACCTAGACCCTTCGGCGTGTGAGCGTCGCACTCTACCCACTACGCCACGGCGGCCACGGTTATATATATAAATTGACTTATTTATCAAGTAATACTATTATTTTAGTACATTCATGAAAATTTCATATAAATGTGATTATAAATTCGCGTTTTATCCTAGTTGAACATAATCATAATGGCAACTGAGACGATGATGGTGAAAATTGAGCATCGCGCTGTAATTAAATTTCTCACTAAGCAAGGAAAAAGTCAAAAAATTATTCATGAAGAGATAGTGGCTGTTTACCATGGTTGCGCAACTTCGAAAAACTTGTTCTAAAGGATGCCCGTAAAAAGGTCACCAAGCTTTCAACTGGTACCATTCACACCATTCTTCATGACCATCTTAACCTTTCAAAGGTCAGTGCAAGGTGGGTGCAACGAATGCTCACAGCACCTCAGAGAGCTGTTGGAGATGTGTAGTGAGAACGCGGACGGTGTTATGGATCGAATTGTTACTGGGGACGAAACATGGGTTCACTAGTATGACCCTGAAAGTAAAAAAGAGTTCATGCAGTGGCATCAAAAAGGAACAGACTCCCCGAAGAAGTTCAAAGTCACTCCGTCTGCCGGGAAGCTTATGCCACACTTTTTTGGGTAAGGGAATCTTACTCATTGCGTACAAAAACAAGGTGAAACCATCAACGCCACATCCAACGCTTCCACTTTGCATTACTGGCGGGAGGAAATTAAAAAGAAAAGACGGAGTAAACTCGCAGCGGTTTCTTCTTCATGACAATGCTCCTGTTCACATGAAGAAATCCAACACCCGCCCTATTGTCCAGACCTTGCCCCTAGTGATCATTTTTTGTTTCCGGGTTTGAAAAAATGTCTTTGTGGAAAAAGATTTTCGGATGATGACAAACTCAAGTCGGTAATAAATGGGCATTTTGCAGAGAAAGAGGACATTTATTTTTTTAAGGGGTTAAAAAAAGCTTATCTCAAGATGTAACAAATGCATTGGTGTTAGGGGAGATTATATTGAAAAATAAAACCAATTTAAATTGAATTCGCATTTTTATTGCATCCAAAACGAAAGTTACAGTTATATAATGTATGGCCCGACTTTTAATAGTTTAAACAGAGTGCACTTGTCTCAAGCATTGAACGACGAACTTCTACTAAAAAAGCGAGACATTTCTGACACGTAGCAACAAAGTGATCCATTTTCACACCACAAATATTCATGGGATTTGTCTTCGATGTCAACATACGAGTATAAGCTTCCAGATAAAGAACTAACCTTCCGCATTTTTTACGTTGACTTAGCTCTAATTCCTCCTAACAAAAATCCAAAAACTCAAAAAAGTCCAATATTGTTGGCGATTATTCATCATGGATCCATACGTAACGTGTTTCTCGATCAACCTTTGCCAGTAGCAGATAAATAATCATAATATTCCCTTTCGGTTAATGGAGTCGAGACCTCGAAAAATTTCTTTAGTACCATAAGATATCCGTCTTAGAATTCGAGGATCTTTGTTTGAAGCAGAAGATAGTGCCAGGAAGGTGTTAATGAACGAATTAATAATCTGTCGCGGGTTTTCGAATCGATTTAGGAGTCTACACCAGGCTGTTGCAAGAATGATAGAAATACAGATTGCGCATTGCGCATGTCTGTCACCTTCTGTCAATTTTTGATGACGTAGGCTGAGACAACGGATGTTTACTTTTTATATACGGATTGACTGCGATTTCCGAGCGTTTATTCGAAAAAAATTAAAAGAAAAATATTTTGTAATTTATTAACAATTAAATAAAGATACATTTTTGGAAATGAGATGTGCTGTGTTTGGCTGCAATGCAAACAACAACAAGGATAATGTACGGTTTTATTCGGTTCCAAAACACAACATCCTACGGAAGCAGTGGATTCACTTATGCAGGAGAAAGGGTAACTGCACATTTCACTGCGGATAGTTTTGAAAGAAACTTACAATTGAAATGGGTAAGATGAATTTTATTACAGACCTTTGCAAAAATAATGGATATAAGTTGAATGCGGGAACAATTCCAACAATCCAACCGAGAGCAATAGTCGCTCCTTCATCCCGCGATATCAGAATGCAATCAAAGGCAATACATGAAATGATTGCAGAGCTACTAGTGGAGAAACTAGTGGCATTGACATTTGACTTAACTCCTTCGGAATCATTTTATTGACCAAGGGTTTAAAATAAATGGAAAGGCAGTAAAAAAAAACATACTCCTTACGCTTCTAACGTGCACAGCGTCTGAATGTCAGTCACCCATAAGATATCGGCAGGCCATTTAAACGTTATTGGAGCTGAAAGACAGAAAGTTAAAATGGCTACAAAACTTTTTTCTCACACTATAGCTCAGGCAATAACAAGAGCCGCCAGCTTAGGTCATTTAGGTGACCAAACAGTTACTTCGAATGACATGCCTGATTTAGTTTCCGAATGTACTCTCACAAGTAATGTTTTATCTACATACATATCTGAAATATATAAATATGTTAAATATGTTATGAGTATAACTATAAATCATCCGAGCACTGATGTCTACAGCCAGGTGGACAATGAATTGGAATCTTTAGCTCACGATGGGCTTGAAAACTTGGCTTAGTACATTTGCTATAAGTTGGGGGATGAAATTCTCGACATACGTGTTCTTCAAAACAAGGACACGACTTTTACGTGGGTTAACCATCTTAACGAAGAAGGCCTGGATAAACCCACATTTGCACTAATGGTCCACATGAAGCAACTCGAAGAAATTTTCGAAATTGTGAATGGGGATGACCTCTTTATTTCCCCCGAATATCTTAAGACACATTTGGAATAAAATAAGACATTTGGAGAAAATAAAAAAAAAATTATTTTAGAGCACGAATGTATTTTAGGATAAGGAAACTAAACAAAGAAATTACAGAGTTTCAATTCAAAAAAGAAAATATAATAAAATTGTCCACTAGTTCAAAATTTAAATCTAGTCTTTTATTTCAATAACTTGGTTGTTACATTACTCTTTTGGAAATAAAACATGCAATAATAAAATTTAGTTAAACTGATTTATTGATGGCAATTATAAAACTTTACACAATTATGATTATTGCTTTACGGAACTCTGTGAAAGTTTTTTCCACTCTGCATGTAAAATGCTTGACTTAATGGCTCGGAAAGTAATTGGGTAGTTAAATTAACTCAATTGGATATACACTTAAAACTTATTTTATGTTAAGAAGTTCTTAAAGCGTGAATAATATTAGAAAAAAAATCAACTAATAACTTTTCCTGCTTCAATTTGTATGAAGATATTAAACAAAAACAAAGAGCTGTCAAACCAGAAGTCTCGCGTGACGTAAGCTGCGCAGAACGAAAGAAAATTGAACACTCTATGCGCAATCTTTTTTTCTATCATTCTTGAGGCTGTTGTATAAACAGATTCTATTACTTGTGAATGTCTGATCATGTTCAACTTTGGTTTCGTTTGTTTTCGGCAATTTATTATAACATAGGCGGTGTATTATATACCTTCATCGAAACTGGGAAAAAAGAAAAGCATGCGAAAAAACTGGGTCTTTCACGTAGATATTATTTTCAAAAAGGCCCCAAACATACAGCCCAAAAATAATTGAGAAAACTGCTGTCGTCTGGCGACTATTTTTTTTAGCGAAGTTAAAATATAACTCAGATAGTTGTTTACGTCAATTCGAAAAGAGGTATATGCCGCAACTCCGAAGTGCACTATCAACACTTTAAGGCATGGTGGTCGAGTAGTGCTGGTATGGGTTTGTGTAGTAGTAGATGAGGAATAGGAAATGCTATAATCGCAAATACGACGGACCGACACCTTTATCTCCTTTATCAATTTCCTCAAAAGTACTTTAAATGAAAGTGCGAGAAACTGGGTCTCTCTCATGAACATTACTACAGAAAAAACTACCCCAAGTATATATCTCATACATTATATATATTATATATACATATAATAATCTTCATTCACTAGAAACCCCACCTTAAAATTCGTGGATAAGACCAAATGACAATCTTAATTAAAATAAGGTTTTTCGAAAGTGTGTTAAACATATATACACAGAAAAATTGGTTAACGCAATGTAAACTCAACTTACAGTCGTTATTATGGCAAATTGATCGGATATCCAATCATGTATTAAAAAGTTGGTTTTTATTACTAGTACTTTATTGTAAATTGTATGGACAATATTTTTCCAGTGATATTATTGTTAAATACTATATTACACTATTCTTGAAAAGGGCTATGTACCAAAATTTATGTGAAAGAAAAGAGAGTTTTTGCAAACAATTTAAATGTGTTGTGTATCCTTTGGAAAAATTGTAGCCGAAATGCAAACAAATCACCACTAAAGAATTTACTATACATGATCGGTTAATTTGAAACATAACTGTTTAGATGGTAATAACATACGATTTTGGATATACATTATATTTATGGAACAGAATAGAGAATGTACTTCATTCTTTCTTCTAAATATTTATCTTAATAAGGCACATGAGATCTATTGACTTGGCAACTAAGTGATTGATTTCGCTTTAGTTGTGTTTTTAGTTTTACTGACGTAATCAAAGTGTTAAACACATTTTGTTACTTGATTGTTACTGATTTAACTGTCAATCAATAAAAAAAAATGTTTGATCAGTTGTGTAGTTTTTGTTGGGCTTCTGTTGAAGCATGGAATATAAAAACGAACATTTTCGTCATATTTTGCGGAGAGGAAAAAAACATCACAAGCTCACAAAAAGTTATTATGATGTCTATGGTGACGAAACTTTAAGAGAACGTCAGTGTCAAAATTGGTGATGCCAGATGTTTAGTTGAAACCAAATCAAAGCAATAATCAATTCGGATCGTCGTTGTACAACACGTGGGACTGCAGAGAAGCTTCATGCATCACATACATGCATTGAAAATCACTTACAACAACTTTTCTATGTACGAAATGGGTTCCTTATGAAAATCATTTATCACAGCGTACTAACATCTGCGATTTGTTAAAGAAACGTAATGAAAATGATCCATTTTTAAAACGATTAATAACTGGTGTCGAAAAGTGGTTGTTTACAACAATGTCAATCGGAAAAGAACAAGCCAGGTAAGCAACATCATTTGATATTCATCAAAAAAAACTTATGTTATCAAGAATTGTCAAGGAATTGCCTACTTTGAACTTTTACCACCCAATCGAATCATCAATTCAGATGTCTACATTAAACCATTAACAAAATTGAACAGTGCAGCCGAATTGTAAAATCGAAAAAATATTGTATTCCATCATGAAAATGCAAGGCCACACACATCTTCGGTCACTCGGCAAAAATGATTGGAACTTGGTTGGGATGTTTTGACACATCCACTGTATAGTCCTGACCTTGCACCATCTCAAAACTTTTTTTTTTCTTTACTTAACTCTTTGAATCGTTAAAATGTCAATAATGATGATGATGATGTTAAATCGTGGTTCAGTTTTTTGCTTATAAAAAACAGACGTTTTGTGAACGTGGAATTAAGATCCTGCCTAAAAGATGGCAAAAGGTTATTGCTCAAAATGAGCAATACATTACAGAATAAAGTTATTTCGTGAAAATAATTGATGAAAATAATTGCCAACTGAAAAGCGATGTATTTTATTTATTGGAATGTGTCTATTTTGATTAAGCAGGTATTTGGTTCATTACAAATTGAACTTAATATTCAAATTACGGCAGGGACTAACATAAATGCCATTTTAAATGGGCTCCATATGCATATTAAGGAAACACAATGACGAAATATTTCAGTATATACAAATATATAAAAATAAACTTTTTTTTTTAAATGTCATATATGTACATATAATGTTTGTACATAAACGTGTATAAAAGCTTTTCTACATTCTTAGTGGCATAACGAATAAAATGTAAGACGGATACTATGATAAGGAATCAAGGCATACAAATACCTTCTGCTTATGACAGTTCAGCAGGTTATGTTGTCTCATTTTTATGCAGCCGTACTTAACGATGCCTCACAGCAGGTACACCCTTAGGCGTAACAAGCACTTAATGTAAAGAAAATATTTTTGCGAAATTTAAAATGGATGACCTGAGATGGATAGCTATTTAAATATCTGTAATTTTAAATTTAATAAAAAAGGATGTGTACTGTGTAGTTTTATTTGAAGAAGTTTTCGAAATGCAGCTGCACAATTAGACGTAATTAGAATTATCGGTAAGGTTTCACTATATTCACAGATGGAAAGCTTTGGTTTTCTTTATTTTCTAAATCAAAACAAAATAAAACAATATATATAAAAAAATATACATAAAAATAAGTAAAAGGAACATCCACTAATTAACATGTTTCTGCTGAATACATTCCATCCGATTCCCACTTTATACCTTTGTTTAGATATTAAAAAAGAGAAATTTCTCTAGGAAAATTAAGTTTGCTTGCAAGGTATGACATTTAGAATAATTTGCTTTGCTAGTGCATCGACCCTTATTTGCTCTGCTTTTAGACAGCTGGATATACTTAACGATTATTAATCATCCAAAAAGAACCGGAATTTAACGAGAACACATACTTGCAGAAAAAACCATACTCTAGCAAACTGGAACTTCACGGAATTATTTGTTTAATTTTGAGCCACCAATAATGATTTTCTTCTCATGTATAAGCTGACAAAATAAATGTTGAATAAAACTACCGGTCTTTATTTAAGCTTTCAATATAAGAACACTTTTACACTATTTGGCATTGCTATGATAATTATTTAATTCAACCGATCATTACATGCTTACATGCATCAGATAGAACGCTTCACAAACGTTTTGCCCAGCCGACATTGACAAAGATGTTTCGTTCTCATATGGTTGCGGTTTATAACCTCCATTGCGTGTGAATTAAAGACCCTTTTCAGATGCAAATCACAGAAATCTCCCCAAGCGCATTTGACAATTGACTTAAAAGAAGATTTATCGCTTTTAAATTCCTCATTCAGTCACATTGTCAATTGGTAGCGATCTTCATCCATTCTTTACTTCATAAGTGGCGTTGTTGTTAAGTAACCGACTTGTATGGATGAGTGGAGCAACAAAGATGTTTTTTTTTGTCTCATTTCAATCTTATTCAATTTTGTTGCGATGACCCATATTGAATTTGTACTTAATACGTATTTCAGATCAGTGTTATCAAAAAACGGCTTTGAACTGATTGCAGAAATGTGATGAAATGAAATGCAATGAATTGAACTGTTGCATGGATAAGAGACAAAGAAAATTAGAGATAGAGAGAAGAAGAAGGAATAATATTTCCCAAAGGAGGTTTACCAATGAAGAGCATAATTTGGTTTACTCAGATAACGAAGTGGACTTGGGCTAAGAAGAAAGCATTGAGCAGTGTGGATTATAATATTGAGCCGCACATTGAGCCTACTTGGTTGACTTTAATCAAGGAGAACCGTGAGTTTAGATCAAATTGAATTCGTGACTTTGGGTTGCTGTTCAACAAGCACATTCAGTATTACATTGTTGATAATCATTTCCTGATTTCTGTTGTCTTATGTACAGAGCGTGTGTGGGTGAACGAAACCTTTAATAAAGTGTGCAATGTTACTATTCCGCAAATTAATTTTACTGACATTTCATTCTTTGATTCAACAAAGTCTCAAGGTTTGTCTTAGCCTCCACTACAGTAAGGCGTCGGGTGGGGTAGCTGCTCCCAGCCAAGTGTTTTGATTGTATCCTGAACCGGTTTTGCTTTGTGTGCAGGTGCATTTTCATGGAGCAAAATTACATTGCCGTGTCCTCTGGCCCATTCTGGTCGTTTCTCGATCAATGCATGGTTCAAATTGATCATTTATTGTCGGAAGCGATCAGTATTAACGGTTTCACCAGGTTTTAGGAGCTCGTGGTACAGCACACCTTTCTGGTCCCACCAAACACACAGCATTATCTTCTTGCCGAATCGATCTGGTTTTGCAGCCGATGTTGATGGATGTCCCAGACTAACCCATGATTTTTTCGATTTAGGATTCTTAAAATAAATCCATTTTTCATCGCCAGTGACAATCCGATGCAAAACCAATTTTCTTTCGTGTCTTTGAAGCAAAATTTCACAAGTGTTTTTTCGGTTTTCCGAAAATTCATGTCGGCACCCATTTTCCACACTTTTGGACCTTTCCCATAGCTTTTAAACTGTCAGAAATTGTTTGTTGTGCAACATTTAACATTGTTGCCATTTACTTTTACTCAAAATGTCATCTCCATCCATTATCGTTTGCAATTCGGCGTCTTCAAACTTTTTTGGTGGTCTTCCACGTTCTTCATTTCTCACATCAAAATCTTTATTTCTGAACCGTTGAAACCATCTTTTGCATGTTGCTTCAGATAGAGCATGATTACCATATGCCTCGACAAGCATTCGATGCGACTCTGCAGCACTTTTCTTCAAATGAAAACAAAAATTAATGTTTTCCGCAAGTCATCACTTTCTGGTACAAAATTCGACATTTTTAACACGATGAAAAAATATGATGTTGTCTGTTCAATGACTTGATGTATACTAAATATTTTTCACAGATGTCATAGCAAACAAACAAAAAAAATAAGGGCTCGTTCATAAAACATGTTCCGTATCGAGAAATTTGTATCTTGGCGCTCACTTTATACCGGTATACCTTTGGAAAACAAAAATAAAAACAAAAAGAACGTCGTTATATTGTATCCGACGATTTAATTTGAATTTAATATTTTGTGGGACTTTAATAAGTTTTCAATTTCAACTGCTGTTAGAAGAATTATTTACAGCTTATAAATCAAATTAAAATTCTTTGTCTTAAAAAGATGTTACAAAGAACCTTCTTTAGTAAAATGTGTTGAATGGAATGTTTTTAACTCATCTTAATTCTTTGCACCAGAAAAATCTTTGGTGGTCTTTTCAAAAGCACTAACTAGAATGATAATGAAGAATAATAAACAATCAAGGGTAGAAATACACTTTACCACTAAAATTTTGGGTCGAAGTATTTACATGCTATGCAACGGTAAGAAACCAATTTAGTTACAATGTGGATTAACTGATACGTTTGAGTTTCAACAAAATTTCATAGAATTTATCTGCTAATCTAATAATTTAGTAATTTCATATGTAAACAAAATTAAGTGGTGAAAAGAAACCAACTTCAAATGGAAAGGTTTATTCAATTAGCATGGTTCCCAATTGCACTTGCATTTTCTTTACTCGATATGTTAAGAACATATCTACGAGAACTTTCGCCTAAAGTGAGAAACCGTAAAAGCCACCAAGCGTTAATTAGAAAGTCGTGAAAAAAGTGCTAATTGTACTAGACTGAAAGTGAAATTCGATGGTATGAGGACTTAAAGAAGCTACCTCTCAAGAATTAGATTTCGTTGTTTCTTGTCTGTGGTCCAGTAAAGTTTGTAATATTTTATTCGGTCTTTCGTTAACATGAAAATGGATATACCGTTGAAAGCTGCAATAATCGGAGTGTTACTAAAAGTAATTGTTTGTAAGGTTCTTGTGTACCCAACAACTCGACCTCACTTTAAGGTGAATAATGTGTTTGTCTAACATTTTAACGAATAAAATTACTAATTGTTGTGTTCTGTTAATTCAGTTCATAGCTGGTTTTGGTGTACCTGTTGACAATTTGGCTTATGAAAATGTGCTCATAGGTTACGTTATGAAAGCGAGCTTCAAGTTACCAGCATCCGCTATACAATTGCGTACGCATAAACCCCTTAACATCAGAGGTAAACGTAGCGTAAACAGATATAATGAAACGAATCAGACAATAACCGATGATGTTCACGAGAACGACTCTGTACCGTTGAATTCAACATTGTTAAAGGAATATGATTTAGATGAAAGAATGAATGGTAATGTCACTGAGCCCTTGGATCAACATAGATACTCAGGTTTTCGTTGGGCAGTTTACAAAGGCTTAGAAATCATCGGCAACAGGTGAGGAAAACCAAGCTACTTATTCAGAATTTTACGATTTCTGTATATGCTTAAGGATTGGCTTAGTCGGACGTTCTTGTGTTCTTAAAAGTATTTGCGAAACGGCAGAGACTCCCTTCCACTACCACAATGGTATATATGCAGAAATGTTGCATATAATTTTTACGTAAGAATCATCATTGCAAAGAGACAACAACTGTTGGTGAAAATAATTTCTTTTTAGACCATCGACCTCCGTAGACAGTTTGTCGATGCATTCGGATAATGAATATCTTCACGCAGAAGCATTGGGAAAATCTGGGGCGCCTTGTGATAGAGTTTTCAGAGATTGTGAGACATCATTATTGGATCGTTTTTCGGATATCTACGATACAGCGCATGGTTTTTTCGAAAAAATAACCAGGTGATCACCACCGGAAATAAATATTCAACATTCTAAGCAACCTATCCGACGTGTTTGACTTAAATTTTGCCTTTTCAGAAATGAACGTGAATGTGCTCTTGGTGTATATTTGTGTTTAAATCTGAGTTATAACAAAAGTTTCCGTCTACCTACTTCATTGGAAGGCTGTCGCATTTCTTCTTCATCTTCTTGTGGCGCTTCAGTCCGTGGTAGACCTGGGCCTCAACCAACATGCCTCTCCAGCCAGTACGATCTTTCGCTAGGTGCCTCCAGTTGCGGACTCCAAATTGGTTGGTTCTGCACTTGTCTGCCCCACTATAGCCTAGGCCGTCCTCTGTTGCGTTGTGCCAACGCCTCAGTTTCAAAGACGTTTCTGGCCGGAGCAATGGTTCTACATGGCCTAGCCATCTTAAGCGTTGTATGCGTAGACGCTTGACCAGGGGCATGTTGCTGTACAGGGCGTAGAATTCGCCGTTAAAACTTCTCCTCCAGATGCCATCGACGCAAATAGGACCAAAAATAGCATGCAAACCTTTTCTCTCGAAAAGACTAATGGCTTCCTTATCCGCTCTAAGCAAGCCAAACCGCTTAAAGTAAGTCCTCCGAGAGCTCTATTACTCAATTGCCCCTTGATCCTAAAGAAACAGTAATTGGCAAGAGTGATTCCGCGTTTGATTTCGGTACTGATGTTGCTGCCCCGATTTACCGCGGAGTCGAGGTAGACGAAGTCTTTGACTACATCGGAGTTTCTGCTGCCTAGTATGACGCTCTGTCCGAGACGTCGATGTTGTGCGTCCTTTCTTGATGACAGCATGTACTTCGTTTTGCCCTTATTAACCACCAGACCCATTTTAGCCCCTTCTATACCAGCAAATGCCTCAATGACGGTCGCTGTGTTCGTTCAAGCACGTCAATGTCATCGGCGTAAGCTAACAATTGAACTGACTTTTCGAAGATTGTGCCTGAGTTACGCACATTCTTCTCAAAAATGATGTTAAAGAAGTAAGGTGCGTCGCCTTGTCTAAAATTTTTTTTGACATCTCGGTGAGTTCGTTATCGACCTTGACGGAGCAGCGAGAGTTCTCCATCGTCATCCTACACAATCTTACAAGTTTGATAGGAATGGCAAAACTAGAAATGGCACTGTATAGCTCGTCTCTATGCACACTGTCATATGCGGTTTTTAAATCGACGTATAGGTGGTGAGTGTGCTTCTAGGGTCTTTTCCAGAATCTGCCGTAAAGTGAAGATCTGGTCTATTGTGGACTTCCCTGGCCTGAAATCACACTGATGGGGATCTATCAAGCTGTGGACAAAGGGTTTCAGACGTCCACGCAATACGGCAGATGTTGAGAAGTCTGATCCGCAATCAAAAGGGTTTCTTTCTTGTGAACCGGGCAAATGACGCTGAGATTCCACTCATCGAGCATTCTTTCTACGGACCATTTCTTATAGAGCTGGGTCATGCACCCAACCAGGTCATCTCCAGCTGTTTTAAATAGTTCTGCGGACAGTCCGTTCGCTCCAGCAGCTTTATTCGACTGCAGCTCGATATTGCTATCTGCACTTCGTCTTAGTCGGGGGGGACGGAATTCTTGTCTATCATTGTCCAAATTGGGTAGAACCTTCTGCCTAACAGCGGAATTTGAACCGTCATCGCCGTTAAGAGTCTGCAGAAATGATCCTTCCAGATTCTCAGAACAGACTGCGACTCTAATACGAGTTGTCCATTTTGGTTCCAGCGGACTTCGGTCTGAACTTTGTATCTGGCGGATAGCTGTTTTGCCTTTCGGTAAAACTTTCGGACCTCATTCCTGTAAACATTCCAGTTGCCAGCAATAAGTAATATACATTGCCTTGTTCTAGACAATGTTTTTGAAAATGAGAATTTATTGGACATAAACGTTCTATTATCTTTAGAGAAAATATGTATTTTCTTTTTCTTAGTTTTTTACTTAGCTCTATTATTGGAAATCGAACAAATAAGAACGAACGAGAAGAATGCGTTTTGTACAGATCGCTTTTTTAATAATGAATTGTGACATTAACTGAACTCTGAGTTGAGCAAAATATAAGACATATGTAGATATGTATGTTTTTTGTGCATTACATAAAACTAGGAATAATAACAAATACGAATGAAGACATTATTTTTATTTCTTCAACGGTGTTACGTAATTCAAATTTCCATTGCACAATATAAGAGCATAAACATCAGATTGCACATACATATGTATGTATGTATGCTTTGACATTTTCACCAGTTCTTGGTGGACAACAGTTGTGTTATTCAGAGTTTAAAAAAGAAAGATATGTATGTATGTCGCCTCTCATGTATCTATGTGTAACGCTACATTAAGAATTTACGTAAAAAACAGCAAATTATGAATTGATTTCATTTGATTACATAGCATTTATATGAAAATGAATTTTTTTTTAATCTGTTTATAGGTTAAGAACGAAATGAATGTGAGGTAATATCAATTATGAAATCTATTTCAAATAACAATAAGATATTTAAAAGAAGTCAAGGCCAAACCAAATGAGTGAGTGACGACAATTATTTTCAGAATTTCTTAAAACTGAACTCATATCCTCAATGCACTCAGCAGAGTCACTCGCCGCAATATCGTAAGCTAGTCTCATGAAAAGAACTCATTCAGGGTAATTCTCGCATGGAAGTTAACAGGACTGAGTCAAAATTGAAGGTGGTTGAATTCATATGTACTCAATTCTCCTGAATTTCCCAGTCGAGATATTCATACATCTGCTATGCAAGAAGGAGAAGAAAATACTTAAGCTTTCTCACTTTTACATTAAGGAAGAAAAAACGTTTTGACATTTAGAAGACACCAATTGAGTAGATTTCAATTCAGTCTTTATATTATCGAATGAACATTTGTTATTATAACACTAAAATAGTATTTGCTTAGAAGGCCTACAAATTCAAAGTAATGCACAGGCCAGGAAATACAGTTTGTCAAGAAAGTATTTCACCATTTTTTTATTATTTTCATACTTAATCTTTTAAAAAGTAAATAACATAAACAAAACTCCATATAACATAACAATAAGAACAACAAAAAAACAAAACACAAAAAGGAACAAAAATTTGACTGTCAAGAAAGTCATTACACATTCTTTTCCGCATCCTTTTTGCAATGCATACATAGTTCAATACGTACCGTTATAGTGTTTTTTTCATTTTTTGTTCTGTATGAGATGTAGGAAGCCGAAAGCGAAAATGTTCATTGTTATGATACTTCTGTTGTTGAATGAGTAAGAACATTCAAGTGATTAATTTTAATATGCCTGGTAAGAGAATTTGTTTTGACGTAAAGCAGTTGGTTTATTATAACCATTATAATGGTAAAAGTGTGAAAGAAATGACCGATATGTCTGGTTTATCTAAGAAAACCATTTACAAATAAAAAAATGGTAAAATAAAGTTTATAGAAGTGTCTAATATTGAAGCGAGGGAGTAGAAATTGCTGTTTTTTTTTACCTAGTGTAAATACCTTCTTGACAAAATGTACATACATTCAAAAAATTTCAATTTGTTTGTATTTTCTTGATTCAATGCAAATCTATAAAGACCCTGCTAATAAATTTCCTTTCAAAATTGGGAGCACACTTTTATTAAATAAATCAAATGCACTGAATCACCTATTACAATATAAAAAAGAAAGACATACAAATGTTTACAATATTTGAAAACATATTCCTTATCTTACAAGTTATATTATACAATTTTATAACTTTTCTTTTAACCATTGTTAATCTGGACTTGAATTAGCCAAAATTTGTAGGCAATAAATTGTATAATATTAGAGAGAATACGCTTGTTTTTTAACTGATTTTTAAACATGTCATTTGAGCTTAAAATAACATTTAATTTAACCTACATAGAGGTTATACCATTATTATAGCATTGATAGTTATTATAGAAATTCAGACTTAGATTTTGACATTTTTGAAATATTCTCTTTCTTTTGGTTAGTATGGCAATATATTCATCTGACTTTCCACATCTACCAAATTGCCAAGTGGCATTCTTTGCCGACGATACTGCTGTATACACCTCGCATGAGTATGCTCTCAACGTTGAGAGGATACTTATAAATGCATGTGCGATAATACTGTTATTTTAATAGGTGGAAAATAATTTCTATTTTTTAAATTATTTATTTTTGTTTGTTTGTTAACATGTTTATAAATTATTTATTTTATACACAGTATTATGTTATTTATTGATACAACAGTTTGCTTTGTATAACTTTGGTTCTTTTATATTATTGGTATTATTACTATTAAACTTTTTTTTTTGTTATGATGTTTTTTCTTGCGCTTTTCCTTTATATGTCATCTTTAATGTTTCATAAACTTTTTTCTATTCATACATAAAACTGTTTTTTAGTAGCAAGGTACGTGCCAAATCTCTATATGTAAAATGTGCAGTACTTAACTGTAAAAATTAATTTTATGTGCCTAATAAAATCTATCTATCTATCTATCTATCTTGGAAATATTTGAAAAAAAGGGGACGCCAATTCCTTTATCTTCTATTTACCATATGTGATTTTGAGAATAAAAGCAAAATGAGTACATAGCGATTAAGCGATTTTCGATAATATTCGTAATCACATATACATGATGCGTTTTCTCTTCAAAAGCATAACTTTAAAAAGTTAGTTAGTTGTAGTTGTAGTGTGTTTTGTTTATGGTAAAAATTGCTTATTTTAATTGTTTTTCTTTTTAACGTATTCTCAACATTACTCAACACAAAGTAAAATTCGGCATACTTGCAACAGGATATAAGATAAAATAAATAAATATTTGATTTTTTCTCTTGTCATCTTTCTTTTCAAATTTAAATTTACACTTATCTCACATCCCTTTAACAAATATCATGCATAACTTGAGCTTCAAATGGTAAAGTTTACTATTATAAAAGACTGAGAATAATAAAACAGGGACACACCCTCTTCTACAAAATCTTTGGTGGTTACCCCAATGCAAACGAATCAAATCTTTAAAATCAATTAAGTCACTTTTAAGACATTAAAAGTATTATAATTAGTGAATGTGTGACTATTTATTTGTATATACTCGTACTTAAGAGACAGTTAATGAAGTCGGACACTCCAAATTTCTCCCTGAAATACGCAATTTAAATATCTTCCCAGTGGAATGTTGAGTGTGCTTTTGGACTGAGACTTGGAAAACCTTCCCCATAATAAAACGTCGTTAATTGCATCGTTAAAATCAGCCGACCGGACAGGTGTAGGATGGTTACGGAGAATCGTAGAAAAACAATTTACCTTCTGCAGGAACCGTCACAGCTATTGTCGTTGATTTACTGACTGATTACGATAATTGTTGCCCTTGGAGTGGAAGTCGGTGTGTTGGTCGATTCTGTTTCAGCATAAAGAAAGAGTTGACAATTGCTGTAATTATGTGCATTCTCACGAACAGTTTTACGGTTTATTATTCATTTTCAAGAAGTTATTCGTTATATATGAATGTGGGTAGTAGATTGTAGGCAAAACACAGATGCTTGGGGTAGTAAAACACTATGTTAATTATAAAACGAAAGCTGCTGACACACATTTTTAGTTACATAAACTATTCACAGATGTTATATGCAGGACACACTGGTATCTGCAGGATACACTGGTTATACGGAGGGCTTTCGATATATTCTCGGTATCGAGGTGAAGATGTGGTTAGATATCTAAATTGACTTATTTATCAAGTAATACTATTATTTTAGTGCATTCATGTAAAATGTCATATAAATGTGATTATTTTTTATTCGCGTTTTATCCCTAGTTAAAATAATCATGATGACAACTTAGACGATGATGGTGAAAATTGAGTAATTAAATTTCTCACTGAGCAAGGAAAAAGTCAAAAAACTATTCATGAAGAGATGGTGGCTGTTTACCAGGGCTCCGCACCTTCATTATCAAATCTGCAAAAGTGGTCAAGTGAGTTCAAGACAGGCAGAGAGAGCATTGAAGACGACCCCCGCTTCGGCGCCCCGGCTATTGCTTGTACGTGAGAAAGCGTCAAAGAAGTCGAAAAACTTGTTCTTGAGGATGCCCGAATAAAGGTGAAAATGATGGCAAAGATTACCAAGCTTTCAACTGGTATCATTCACACCTTTCTTCATGAGCATCTTAACCTTTTAAAGGTCAGTGCAAGGTGGGTGCCACGAATACTCAGAGCGCTTCAGAAAAAAGTGAGAATCGCATGCTGTAGAGAACTTCTGGAGATGGTAGTGAGAACGCGGACGGTGTTATGGATCGAATTGTTACTGGGGACGAAACATGGGTTCACTACTATGACCCTGAAAGCAAACAAGAGTCCATGCAGTGACATAAAAAAGGAACAGACCCCCTGAAGAAGTTCAAAGTCACTCCGTCTGCCGGGAAGCTCAAAGGGAGTCTTGCTCACTGAGTACAAATAAAGGTGAAACCATCAGCGCCACATTCTACGCTTCCACTTTGCATAATTTGCGAGAGGTTTCGAAGAAATCCAACACCCACTCTATAGCCCAGACCTTGCTCCTAGTGATTACTTCCTGTTGCCCGATTTGGAAAAAAGTTTTCGGATGATGAAGAACTCAAGTCGGCAATAAATGGGTATTTTGTTTAAAGGGTTTCTTAAGAGTTTAAAAAAGCTTATCTCAAGATGTAACAAATGCATTTATGTTAGGGGAGATTATATTGAAAAATAAAAACAATTTAAATTGAATTCGCATTTTCCTTCATATCGACACCGAGAATATATTCAACGCCCGTCTTAGTTACTGTCATGAAGACTTTATGGAATACAGTAAACGGCTTGGATTCGAAATTTCTAATTCATAGACTCATTCTAATCATTAAGGATATTTTTAAGATACTTTTTTTTTTACCGGGTAATTGCATGCATTTATTGACGAAAGTATGCGGCTCGAAAATGAGTTTTAATTAGAAGATGCCTCATTCTGCTGCAGAGCAATATATCGTAGTTTATGCGCTTTTAACGCGGCGAAAAGCGTGGCTCTGGACACACAAAACTTGTTCAATCAATTAAGTCAAATGTAATGATTTCCTTTATTTTCTTAAATATCTGTACACGAACCCATGTAAAAAACTATGCATACAAATAACTTTGAAAGGGAATATAACACAAATGTTTGTTTTTAATTGGCACGGAATTAAATTTATTCAAATGAAAATCTTCTAGCATAATGATATAGGTTACATTAAATATGGCATATAACGGCCACAGATGACTTGGACTAATTTTTGTTGCATCTGCTCCTAGCGGTCAATTGTTTTGGGCTTATTGATGTAATATAGCAACTTCACATATCCCCACAGAAAATAATCGAGTGGTTTTGAATCGATCTTAGAGTTCACATAGGTGAACTATGTGGTAGCCGAACATGTTGAGGCGTCTTGTTGAAACAAGCGGTGGTCACATCATGTTTGTTTAAATAACGAAATAAAAAGTTAATCATAGCTCTTCAACGGTCACCATTGATGCTCTGGCCAGCAAAGTTTTTTTCTTTAACGTACGAACCAAATATTTTGCCAAACCCATAAATCACACCAAACAGTCATTTATTGTAATTACAACGATATCTTTACATGCACTTCAGGGTTCTCATCATTAAAAATATGGCAGTTGTATTTATTGAGATTTCCATGAAAAGTGAGCTTAATTTAAATAAATGTAGTGTGCGATACATATTTCGACTAAAACCACTTTTAAGATAAATTTTTTTACAATGTTAAATCTTAAATCTAATTATGTTTTAATGAAAAATCGATTTAGAAGCAAATAAAAATAGATCATTTAATAAATGGCCACCAGCTAAAATATCAGCTTGAAGTTCAATACCTCTAAAGAAAACCTCCATTAGAGGTTTAACTTTAACCCGAAGGGCAAAAATGCAAAATGCAAACAGGTTATCAATATATGATAAATGTGAGATGTTTGAATAAAGTAGTGTGCTCATTTTCTTCGAATTCTTTATTACCAGATATCTTAGAGGTCGGTATTTTGTGCCTTACATCTTTGAAGATGTAAGTAGGAATTGGTAGATGGAAGGTAGTGAGCCACGGAGTGCACCTACATAAAAACCTTGTGTACAATTCGGAATCTAGTCATTTATTATTGGCATTGGTTTAACGTCTATCTTAAAAAGAACTATCAATTTTATTTAATTTAACAATACAATCCTAATGTCAAACATCTAAAGACAGACTCGATACCACTATACGACTCTATATGACTTGCTACTGTTTTTTAACATGCGCAACGACGTTCCTAAGGGATTGAATCAAAGAAAATGGTCCAACTTCTACCCTTTTCATTTGGTATTATCTACATCAACCATTATACTTCCATTTTTTACACGTAACTGCTCCCCGTTTTTGTGTGTGCGTGTTTCTCACTTTAATACGTCATGTTGTTCTATTGATACTCAGGCTATTTCTGTGAAAAGCGCCCGCAAACACTTTAAATAAAATTAGTACATTTTTGTTTTTCTTCACAACTTTTGATTGGGGTGCTAATAATATATTTTTCCTCTCAATACTGGAAGTAATTAGCGTTACTAGATGAAAGCATTGAAGTTTGTTTGGGTAGTAGGTAGTATTAACCTTTTGAACTAATTCGGGCTGTGCTACACTTTTGTCTCTGAAGACCAACAGTGTATACAACGAACTTAATAAGAAAAGGTTAATATTAAACCGCGAAGGTTAAATTAGTTTTTATTTTTAAATTTAAAAGAATAGAATTAGAAACGTATAATGTGTGGGCTTTGTTAATTCATTGCGAAGGATTTTGAAGAGTGAAATATTTTCGTATGGGTTTGATAAGAAAGATGTCAAGTATACATTTTTTGTATTTTGATTTCGATGAGATATTGGGCACCGTATCGGTTAAAGTATAGTATTTCACTGCCAATTCTTTTATACACGATAGCTATTAGATATGAAAATATTTCTTTGACCATGATTGATCGTTTATAACTAATTTATTATTTGATGGCAGTTTAGAGTAATCCTACATTTTTATAACATTCGTATCTTCAAATATTTGAAGAGAATTCCACATTGGAATAATGTGAATGAAATAACGCCTAAAACTGGGAATTAAAATAAATAAACACGGTTCGTAATTCTGCGTCAACTTATAATAAAGTTAAGTCAATTAATAAATAGTTTTCCACGTCAGATGCAATTTTAATTATGAGTCTGGAGGTTTGTCTCGCACATAAATACGGTTTCACGAAAGCGTTCGTCTTTGTCCTTTTCCTGCATGTGCACTGCCGACCACACGGGTTCAGATCAATTAATAGTCCAGGGAACACGTCCCTGCCATAGGAAGTCCCTGCCAATGGCAGAGAAGGTGAATACACAATCGGATGTGAAGCGAGTTAAAAAAAAAATAGTTTGACGTCGAAATATTAACAGGTATAAATAATACACCCTAATGGTCTACCGCCGCACCTTTTCAATTACACCAAAGTCAAAACAAATGGTCTGTTTTTTTGTTCTCTCTCCCACATCTTTTGTAGAGGTTAGTAAGGGTATCTACACGTTCATATGTTCAAGATCCGATTCGGAGACAGTAATTATTAATTTATTATGTCTCCACAGAGGCACCCGTAAGCGGAGAACTGCTTGCATAGATTCTCTGAATAAAGAAATAAAAGCTTCTGAGATAGAACTGTAAATGACGTGTATAGTGCCACATTAATGAAGAGTATACGACCATTGCTGCATCTCTCTGTTATTGTTATCACTAACAAGCGAAAAAAGTGATTACATTAAGCATCAGAAAGTGTTGGTTAAACAAAAGAATGTTTTTTTGGGTGATTTTGCCGTAATCGCTGGACATTTTGTTTTACTATGATCTATAATAATTCTTTTGCGTAGTATTCCATGACGATGACTGGGGAAAATGTACTATGTATTATAAGATCAGCGAATAAGTCGTAATTATTTTTATTTTTAAGTTGAAATTTTGATTTATCCGGTTTAAACTACAATTTTTTACATAGTTCACCCAATATTTTAACGAAATTTGCATATTTGCAAGCCGCTCCATATATAAAAACAATTTTCTAAATTTTGTAGAAAATGTAAGAAAGTTAACATTTAAATCAATTTATTGTTATTATTATCAATGTCACACAATTCTTACAATCTGTCTACTATTTTTAAAATCTAAACACTAAACACTATTTTAACAAACAAAAGTTAACTTAATAATTAATTTTTCTTTTTTTACTATATGCCACAAAACCTTATATAAAACAAATTAAAACTGCACACAATATTCTTCTTCGTATCCAGCATACAGTCGACGAACTGACTTAACAAATGTTTCAATGTCTAAAGTTGACTGCTGTAGCTGTGACATTGATGAAGTGCATTGTTGTGTGTCAGTTTTTAGATGCAATCTACTAGAGATGTATCCGATCGAAAGGGCAAATGGCTTGTGGTCAGATGGCAGGTGAGAATGATGGATACCCCATGAAGTTTCTAGGAGTAATTAAAACTAATTTATTGCGTGAGAAATTGCTGTTCTATAGAAGATAAATTAAGCTTGCATGCATAAAACTGCAAGCAGTTCAAGCGTTACCATCAATCTGGAGATAAATGTGGGTACAAGAATACTGTCATCTCGCTGGTATTGAAGTACCAGTTTTTGAAATTTGTTTTTTAATGACTGGGCATTGCGTATTATTAGGGACTTAAACGTATTGCAGCTGTTTAGCACGAAAGGTTGTTATGGTCTTAAGTAATTATATGTTAAAGTAAAAGAGCAACAGCAGTGTCGTAGTGGGTGTTACTCTCACACTACGAAGGTTTCAGGTTCAATTCCCGGACTGTCAGCGACTTCAAAGAGGTGGTGCTTTTAAAAATTGTGAAGTGAATAGAAAGTGGTCTGAGTGACACACGTAACTATTACCCCACGATAGCTACTGTTTATACTTTTATATTGAAGTATTATTCAAAAGAGTTTTAGACCAAACTAAAAAACAAAGTTTTGTGGTGAGCTCCATAGATTGTAATGGGCATGTTAACTCAAAACATAAAGAAAAATAAGATAACTATGGTAAAAGCAAACACCAATCTCACGTCAATAGGCAAATATAGTTGTGCGAATGGAAGGAAATTATCTTTCAAATATTATAAAATATTTTATAAATCAACAACGCACAGGTGCGCACTAGGTGCTTTAAACAAATAAATAAGTGCTTAACACACTTAATACACAAGTCAAATATAAAATTATGAAATGGAAAAGTTGTTGTCTAGGAAGCGCAAGTTACCCCTCCGACTCCTGCTTTCAAAGATGTAAAAATTGAAGTGGGTACTGCCATAGCAACACCTATGAACACATATCTCAAATTTAAATTTTCTTACTTACTTGCCTTACTTCCTTTGGTGTTAAATATAATCTAAAAAAAAATGTGAGTTAGACGTTTTTTGAAATTCCTTTTTCGTATTATTGTTCGGTGTAAAGCTTAGTTTCCTTAGAAAAATACTAGAATTCTATCCATTATCACAAGTGCAATTCAAACGAACTTTTAAATTTGTTTTTTTTTTTTAATTTCACGCTTACAATTTACCTTGGAAATAAGGTAAACATTCTGATATAAGAGACCAAACAGAATTTTCGACTATTAAATAATATTTTTAAAATATTTAGATGCAAAACTTTCTCTTTTATAACAGTCAGCATTTATCATAGTTTCTGACTTATTGACACCTTAAATGAGTACGTACAAATCGTATGTATGCTACAATGGTCTCTGCATATGCTTCCCTGAAAGCGGACCGGATAGAGGTAATTAAAGCATTAGTGACTCACACACATATTAACTTTCTTATATTTACATATATTGTTATTACAAAGGCAAAGTCTTCGTCGTCCTAAATCCTTAGAAATATTCTCTCATGTTGCTTAAATTTTTTGTGATAAACGTATCTCTTTCTTCCTTCTTGACACGTCCTACTTTCGTCGTCTGTACTAGAGTAATTGATTCCTTCCATTTGCTTTCAAACGAAACTCTTCTCCATTGCGACTCGTTGCCTTAGCAACAACAACACACGACTACTAGAATATCTCATTAAGGCCAAGGAGGAGTAATCTGCTATATCGAATGCATGTATGTATGTGTGTACGTCTTAAGTGAAGTATTAATAATTACACGCGCCTCACTGCTTCTCCGAGATATCTCAACGTAATTATACGAGTAAATCCTTAAAATGTCTCAAACATAATGTGCTTAATTTTGCAAGACTGGAGATATCAAGTGACTCCTGTAAGTTGCCGCTTATCTGTTGGCCCGTATTATTATTTATTTTACTTAGCCCGGGCCGATGATATCTGACTTTAAACGAAAAAAAAGGAAAATATTACTTTTAAGATATTCTTAGCTGTTGAAAGTTATCGAATGTTACATTGGCTATATGGTACTGGTATATAGAAATTTGATTTAGTTTGTGAATATTTGTAACAGTATTTTTGTGACCTTGTATACGAAATTTGTGATAATGTAGAGATCTGTAAGGATTTTCCTTTAGCCATAACTTAGCCAAAGAAATTCAATTGCAGGATGGATTTTATTAATTATGGTTGATTATAGTCAATTTAAGAAGGATTTATACCCTGTTTCTTTGATGGTTTGTAAATAAATTATTCCAAAAACATAAACGCTTAGAAAATAATTTTCCACTGTCGTTTTAACATTATTTGTATTGCAAAACATTGTATAATAAATAACAAAATATACAAAATAAAACTAAGTCGTGCATATTGATCGGATTTCCATGCAAATGCATGTTCTTTTGTTTAAAAAATAAATGTAAGAAAACTTTGACCGTTAGTACATACATATTTTTGAATATTTTAAATGCGTATTTTTGTGCATATTCTGAATATTTTTGTAAATATATTTTATACTGTATTCATATTATTAGAGCATTTTGTAGGAATATAACCTAATCAACATCGCATATTGCAAAACACATGAGGAGTAAGGGCAAAAAATATTTTTGAAAGCACTGTCACGTATCGAAATTCGAAATTAGAAACAATAAGCCCCAGCCTACATTACAAGTGGTGAACTTGGTTGAAGATTTTTGAGTAAGTACAAATTATGAAACGCTTAAAGGCATTGTCAATGGGGTCAATGACTCCGATGTTGTACTTGCAAAGAAGAAAATTTTGCTGTTGCAATTAAGAAAGGGTGTAATGAACCCATTAAATAATAACAAAAATATTAAATATAAAAAAAATTAACTTATTCTTAATGACAGAATTAAATTTATTTTTGAATTCAAGTGAAACTTAATTAAATTAATTTTAAGCTATAAAAGAATTTTCTTGGCGTCACCTCCCATAATTTTACTTTTTTGTTTATTCTTTGTTTCTCTGCTTTTAGGCATTGGAAGAAAATATTTCCTATATTTTCATAATTGAAAAATTAAACGTAAGAAGAGTTAATATTTTATCGAAGTCTTGATAAATAGAAGTACTATCTTTTCTGTAAAACTTTATCATTTCAAATATGATAGCATTAGGTGTTGCCGTCTTTAGTAACTTAAGTTGGGAGCAGAAGCTATGAATTTTTTTGTAAGTTCTGATTTTATGTGCATATTTGATGTGGAAATGATTTTAGCCAGTTAATTTAATTATATTCGCTCCAATGGCTTCTTTTTCAATCCTGTATTCAAACAAGAAAGACGCACATTATGAAGGATTAGATTTGAATACAAAATAAAATACCAAAAATTGTAATATTTGAAGTATTATTGTTTGGCTATGGTTCGAGTTAAATTGACAAGATCAGATTGATTGATTGATTGGTTAGCATATCGAGTCCCTTTTGTTTGTGTTTATTTAAGTGTTTTTTTCGTTGAGTTGATATTTTCTGTTGTATAAAAAACTAACGAGCAGCAGTGCTTTCAATAATTGTTGCGTGGAAACTTTATGTAAACTACTTACACAAGAAAAGTTGAAAGCATATATCGTAATAAAAAAGGGAACTCAAATGTGTGCGATCTTTCAACACAATGGATGAAGGTAAGAAACTAAGCCTATGGAAAGATTTAAATTCTTGGGGATATTTTAAAGTGGGACTTAAATCAGAAAGGAAAAATTATCTGTCCCCTAAATCAAAGCATCTCAATTATTTGTGTACTTGAACTTCGAACACAAAATTAATTGCATTTTAAAAGCAATAAAAAAGTATATACTCTGTAAATATTGATGAGGTGAAGAAAAAAGTGAAACTGCTAAGGGGACACTGTTGATGAATTATAACATAACAACAGAAGATGTATACATGCTGTAATGTGAAAGCTATCTGGCAATAAAAAAACATCCATATAAAACCTGAAGTGTAAGGATGAAACCTTCTTTAATAAAGAATAACAACAGTCGAACTGGTGGGATCAGTTTTTCGCTAAATCACAACCTTTGGAATAAAAGTAAGTAAGCCGTTAAATAGTCTCCGATTTGAGCTGATAATTCATAAATTCAGCACCTTGCATCCGACCATGTGGAAAAGGGTAAATTTTTTTCGAGTGCAAAAATTCGAAACGCATCGCACTTTAGAATGCTACCCTTCAACTGTAAATTGAAAAGAAAACCTGATTTTCGAACCAATTACCCATGTGTGTCATCGTATGATTCGAATGCTAATGAAACAATCGATTTAAATCTAAATGAAACACGAAAATGTTTAAATTGTTACTTGGTCTCACACGTTAAATTGTAAAATGCACCGTATCTTAAAGATTAATCAACCACGACGTTTTTAAAATTTGGGTATTCTCTGTGTCGTGATTGTGGAGAATTCTGGAACATTTTTTCTCTAACTAAAGCGACTAGAACATTCATAGCGTTGCCAATTTGTAAAATGGGCAGAAGAACAGCTTAAAATTGTTGCTAATTTTCATCGAAAAATTATCAACAGGCCATTTGTGGCTAGAGGTTTCGGTCTACAGTCTACACGCAAAATATGCGTTATTGGGGATGCAACAATAAACACGTGCTGTACGAGAAACCCTACGAATATGTATGAATTCGGTGGTGCAACTACTCATGTTGTGCATGCTTTTCTCAAACAAGCAGAATATGTATATAGTTTTCTCTTTGAAAAGATTTTGGATAGCAATAGTAAATAGTAATGTTGTTGGCAACTTGAAAGAGGTTCTGCCGTGAAGAAACGCGAAGTGTTTAGTACAGGAATTTTAAATGGGACCTTCGGGGTTTAAGTGCCGTACAGTTCCTACTACGCAATATGTCCCGAAAAATCGCATTAGGTGAATATGATAACTAAGAATAATTGCAGAGTATCCTTGGTCATTGAGTAGCCTTAAGTAACGATTTCTAAAACTGCCTAAGTATCAGAGTGATGTATCAGAGTGATTATTAATTAATTTAATTAATTTAATTAATTAATATATATAAGTAACATGTATTTTAATCTTTCGTCAAACTCCTTTTAAAGTCGATTTTAGAAGGAAAGACTTCACTTGGAAGCCATTTCCACAAATTTCTTATCTACAATCGAGCAACTTCATCAACCATATTAATGTATAAAAGTAACAAAACTATTGAGAATATAACATAACAAATTCGTTAACATGTGTAATTACAGCAATGTTCCCTAACAGTGCACATCACTGAAGTATGAACAAACACTATCATTCGCCAACAATTTCTTGACAGTCTGTTGTTTTAAAACAAGAGAACAAGAGGCGAACCTGTCACACTGAATGTCGAAATTCCAAGCCACGCGATTTCATCCCCAGTTGACAAGTAATTATGTTGACAATCGACGACCGATTTCGTAGTAGAACATTGTTCACCCCAAGTGAACCCACTTACTTCGGAATTAATTTGTTTTCATTAGGCCATAAGCAGTGCAGAAGAAAATACTCCGTAATTATTTTTCTACGTGCCACATCTCGTGACAGAGTGTTCTATTTCTGGGCACAGCTCAAAGCCGCGGCACGATCACACTTTCATTGGCAGTGGCAGTGGCGGCTGCTGATAGTATCAGCTCCACCAAATGATCAATCAGAGAATGCTTGCAGTCTCGCTTACAAATCCCAGCAGTCACTTCTTTGAAATGAACACAGATACATATTTTTAGCATCACAGATGTACGCCATAGGGAAACCTCGGCTACTGCATCGCTCCAAGTAGTCCTACCATAACAACTGTCAGCTGAACATGCATACTTGCTGTTGCCATTGCTGCGCCGCCGTTTTCGTTTTCATTGCTCGGAATCCGATAGTACTTGTTCATTAAGCTGAACATTGTCAGCCGCCTTGCGTCCTTCTTAAAACACCACTTCCATCCAGAATAGGCTGATAATTTGTAAGAATTTCATGATTTCAACTAGAAGTGTTCCCTCTCTCTGTTAGAACTGGCAAATAAATTTCCGAAGACGAACTGCCGTGCTTGCTCCTGTCACGAGTAATTATTCCTACGACATGGCGGGCGATGACGACAATGATGATGTCTGCAAGTGATATGAGAAGCGTGGCTTGCAAACGACAAAACCAACAAAAATAAGAAATCATTCAATAACTAGAGAGCATGCCTATGCTTTTCCGGAAGACCTATGAAGTAATTCAATTACTACATATGTGAGCTGTGCGTATGCATACTTCTACTAATTTAGAAAATGTGTGTTCTGCTGCACATACCTGCGCCAACATGACTTTTATGACAGACATAAAATTTTATATTTGTCTTGTCATCATTAGTGGAGAGCTACAGTTCAGAAACTGGAGACTTGGGCAGCAGGTGGAGACCTCCATTCAATGAGACACCCGGAACGCACATAAATAGGTACGAGTTTTAATGTATTAACATTAATATTGCTTTAGTACATGTACATGATGTTGACAAAAGCATCTGGAAAATATGTATTTACGTGTAGTCATGTGCGGATATTCCAACTTAATTACTCAAGAATTTTAAAAAGTTTTTTTTTTTACGGATATGCAAATTTTCAATCATATAATTTTAGAATACGCTGTTAGAACGTTTAGCTCGATGGGTATTACTTCGTGGATTTTAAATAGGAGGATGAATAATGGTGAATATCATTTACATTATGTTTCCAGTGTAAAATAAGAAATATTTATTGATTAAATACTGATTTTAAACTAAACCCAAGTGCAACATATCAGCGTAATATTGTTTGTATTTATTTTTATACCTAACTTTTTTAAGTTGTGTTTCTCTGTTTGAAGAGGAGAATGGGCGTCAGTTTTTAAAAGCGAGTGCTTTCCTTGGCGACAGTAATTACGAGTGTGTATCTTCTCGAAAAGAAAAACTGCTAAATTTGACAACGTTGTCTTGGTAAAAAATGCTTGCTTTGCTTCTTTATACTATATCCGAAGCTGAATATTTTTGATTGTTTTTAAAATAAGACTCAAATAATTATGACTTGTTAAAAACAATAGACCGTGATAAAAACGCAAATATGTGCATCGGTAGGTAATGACAACAAACTGCTCTTATAGCATTAGCTTAGGATAAGAAGTGGTTAAAGAGTTGAGTAAGATCTTAGGCACAGCTTGGCTGTTGCTACAGATACTTCGCAACACGCATTGGTTGAGCAGCACTTTGATTCCTACGAGGAGGTCAAAAATTGGGTGTCTGATTGGTTTGCTTTAAAAGACGAACAATTTTATTGGCGTGGTATTCACAAATGCTGAGGACGTCAAGTAGAGGTAGATTGAGCAGTGTATCAAGAGCAGAACCAGTTGTACTAGAAAAAGCCTCTGTGCAGCCGAGACAGACCGCTCTTTGAATCTTGGTGAAAGGAGCATTCGCGTATTTTCGCGAAAGCTTGTTCCTCCAAACGACTGATGCACAGAAGAGAAGATGTCTTATCTCTATCGTGATCCATACAGATCGTTTTGGTGATGTGCCAAAATATTTTACCGAAAACTTACCGCATTTTTAATTCTGTCAACGAAACCTTGAAGCGCAGTCTCACATGATATTCCGCGCTGATAAACATGTTGCATCTAAGATTGGGGGTGCAATCGCAATGCATTTAGACTACACTCTCCAAGCTCCTTAGCTTGAAGGAAGCAAGACTAATAGGCATGAAGTTTTTAGCGTGAGAGTAATCGTCTTTACCAATTTTTGGTATTAGGCTACCCCAGCTGTGCGCCAGTTTGAAATATATGCCAGCGAAAGGCTGACAGTGAAAATTCTTTTCAGAGCCAGCAGACCAACTTTGCAACAGAGCATCGCAATCGACTTTAAACTATCAAAAGACGCGGCGGCGTACTTGATACTTTCATCTGTTACTACAAGCGATGATACATACTCGTACAAGCCTCTGCGAGTGATGTTTATATGCTTAGCCTCAATTCCGAGGATTGGTCCTAATTTTGAGCCTTCTGATTCCCTGGGAAGTGAGTCCCAAGCATGAGCCGGAGGGTCTCAGCTTTTTGACTCAGTATAGGTTTCGATCGGTACAAGTTCTAGTCCTCCTACATATTGGTTTTAAGTGACCGATTTAGAAGTTTTCTAGTTTCCTTGTGAATTTTCTGCAGATTACAGCCATACTGAGTTACATCGCCATAGTAACCCTAAACTTCTAACTGATCAAATCAAAGGCCGTGCTGCAGACACAGGAAATAGAAAAATGTCCTTGCGGTTTTGGAAATAATCTAAGAAAATCCAGAAAACGGCATACGATATTTTGAGGCTAGTTAGTATAATACATAAGATCTCTAAAATAATCCACCAAAATAACTTTGTACGACTCTAGAAAGAATGCTAAGCGTGAGATACGAGAAACAAAAATTAAGGTATGAGAGGACTTGTATGTGCATACAGAGCTAGATATGGCTTAAACTAACTATTAGCAGATCTATTGAATAAGCGGAATATTTTTCCCTCTTTGTCCATTTTCATACATAAAGCAAAGAAAGCAAAATAATTTATAAAACAGAAGTAAAATATTCAAAAATTTGAAAAAATGTCGAGAAAATTAGATCTTGCAACGAACTCACTTCCGAGGCAAATTTATAACACGATTCCCGTAAAAAAAAGGTTCACCTGCTTAACACTTTTGGTGCCACCGAGAAGTCAAAACTATTTTAAATTCTTTCCGGACTATTAAGTTTCCAATTAAAATGAAACGAACTGACGACCATAATATACACTGGACTCAGGGAAGTGAATATTCGGCGATAACACCGACTGTCCACACCAAATATAATTAATTAAATCTAATCTGTAATAGTCTTAAAATGTAAATTTTTGAATTTGCTTCCGAGGGATAATTGTTCTGAACTATACGCTTAGAAAAGAACTTAGAATGTGAAGACGAATAAATTATTATTCAAAAGAATCGAGTGTACCTATAATATTTGGAAGCGAGTTTTTGAATGAATTTTAAATTTTACGCTGATACATAAATTTGTCGACAAAAGATAAACGGAAATCGATTATTATACAGTTTTTCCAATGTCTAACGACGCACAAGTGTCACATTGTATCAGTAAAGCGGAACTAATTGAGAATGTTTGAAAAATGTATTACCTGTCATCGGAAAAGAGGCTCCTGACCGAGAAAAAAGAAATCAAAACTTATGAAAGGCCTATGACATAATTATAGGTGGCGCATCGTTTCGTAATGACCCAGACAATGATTCCTGTGGTTATAAACACGGTCAACTAGCCTCGTAGTCCGAATCACGGCCTGGGAAACAGAGCCTTGCTGAACCATGTCTATCTTCGGAGTAAGTAAGTCAATGGCGATCCGAGAATCCTGGTTTTACCAGGTTCAGTGACAATCTTTCGGCGAATAATGTGGTCGCCGATGATGGAAACAACTCCATTCAAATTTCTAAAGATGAACTCCAAGGTATCCTCAACTTGTTGAAGAAGAAGAAGTCAGAAGGAATAGATGGGATGCGAAATATTGTACTACGCCATTTGCTCAGAACACCTCTATTGCGGTGAAGGTGTACACAATTCTGTTCAACAATGCGCTAAGTAATGCATATTATCCTCTATTCCAATGAGATCTTGTATAATAAATAATAAATTGTTGGCGCTACAGTCCAAAGGGCAGCCCGGGCGTAGCTTGCTCATCAACTACTCGTGTTGTGCGCGCTACTATTCTCTCACGACAAGAAGGGACCTACAGTTTTTTGCCGACTCCGAACGGCGAAATTTGAGAAGCTTGCTTAGACATGTATTACTCTTTGAGTGTTGTCAGCAGCTCGAAAGAGGTGGTGCCGTGTAAAATTCGAAAAATTGGTGTTGAGCTGGGGTCCTGTATAATAAGGCAAATTTTATAAAGATAAATAGTTTTATTATTAAGTTAATTCGGAGTCACACTGATCGAGTCATGGCTTCACCCAACAGTGGGCTTATTACTCCAATGAAATGTACCATGAAAATGTACGTCTTAACAGCATCATTTCGCCTGAAGCTTAAAGCAAGCATAAGCAGCATATAAATAATACATACGTTCTGGTGCATGCGTCCGTATGATGTTGCGGACATAGTAAAGACTAATGCAAATAGTTAAATAGATAAAAGTTTAGTTTTTATAGAGTTAGGTTTTAAGATTTTTTTAAAGAACCTCGAGTTTTAGTCTTAACCTAGGTTAAGTTAAAAAATTGTTGTCCCAAAGTTTTAAAGTTTTCTTGAATGAAAATTATAATTTACATTAAATTAACCCAATATAAATAAAGAAGCCGAAACGCAAAAAAAAAGCAGTAAGTAAGCTAGCTTGTTTTAGTATTTTTTGTCTAGCATGTAAGGAAACAAAAATAAAAAAGCATTGAAAACTTTCGAATAAACATCACCCCATAGATAGATAGATAACATGTTAATTCATAGGCGCGCATGTCTATTTCACAGTTCAGATTTTTAAACAAGCCATTTTTGTAATGTTCTTCCAACTCTTAGACTGATAATTTCAGATTTTATAATTGGCATAATTGTGGCAATAGGTTAAAGTGCAGTGAGTGAAGTTTGGAGCACGTTCATAACTTTTCTCGCTATTTTTTATTATCAAAGCTATCAAATGTTTTTGAAGAGTCTATATCCAAGAAATCAACTTGATACCTGTGTTCTAATTCGTTCATAACGAAGTAAAAAAAAAAAATTTATAGGTAGTACAAACAAGAAACAAAGTAATGTTTTAACCCAGAAGTAGTTTTAAGAATTGGAGATGTATCATATATAAATTTCTTAAAGATTTTCGAAATTCTTGCGAGTTTACAAATTGGTCGATAGTTAGAAACTCCATTTCCGTTTCCTGATTTAAAAATGGGTGTAGTTATATATCACTTCCATTTATATATATGCACTTCAATGAAGGGATAGATAAATGACCAATGCCAGAGGGGGTGAAAATACATCTGAACATTTTTGCAAAACTGTATGAAATAATATAACGAAAGTGCCATTTGTGCAAAACATTTAATATTAAAATACGCCATGGATAATGTCTTTAAACATGAAAATCAAAAATGTTACAATGACAGCCGCAATTAATGCAGCTATTATTATTTCGGTTATACTCTTCAACACACAACTTACAAGTTTTTATATAATGTATGAACAATCTGTCTGTTGCATTTATTTTGAAATAGGCTTGAAAACCTTTTTCAGGGGAATTTGTTTTATAAGAATTTGATTTATTGCGCTTTATAATTAATGCACTTGACAATTACATTTTATACGCTTATTACATGTGGGGATGTATTTATTTGTATACTGATGAGATATCGAAATTCAAATGAATATACACGAATAAACGAAAGAATCCACATATCACTAAATTTTCTCCTTTACTTTGTACAGTATCTAGATATTAGATTGACGCTAATGATGCACAGGGACATGTAAAAAACGACGAACGCCCATGAAGAGAAGAAAAAAAGGACACATGCCTCACACGTTCGCACACATCATGCAATATCCGGGGAACACACACGTCGTCATTTAACATCTTGTGCCGAACTTCTGACATGCTCAGCATGTTAAGATACCAAATTACAAAGCGATGTCTCCTTCTCTTCAAATGGTCGCGCACATTTTTAAGTGTGGATGTTGTGATGCGTGGTGACTATGCGACTACATACGTGCCGGCCTTCGGTGCCGCACTTCAATGCAAATCTTCAAGAAATGTCAACAGATGATGCTCCTTCCGCATTTAAATAGACACCGTTACCAATAAGAGCATAACATTTGGTTTAATCTCTATTTTATGGATTCGACGTAGTTAGTGCTATCAAAGGATAGTTAAATAGAATCTGTGCTAACTTTTGGCATACGTAAAAGAAGTAAATTAATCTGAATGTCGAAATGATTATGATCATTATTTTGTAGATAGAGCGCAATAGATAGATGTTAACTCTTTTCAAAGTAGCAGAAATTCGTGGCTCTTGCAAAGTGTTATGCTAGTTATGTTCGTGCCTGCCACTTAAATCGCAAGCCATTAACTTTGCATAAAAAAGTAAACTGCTTCAAGCTTATGAATTATGTGGATAAATAAAAGAATTATTATCTTAAAGGAATTGATTCATTAGATTATGCGTTTCGTTTTCAAATCATTCACCTTAACTGTTATTTAATCTGAGCTACATTAGAGCAAGATCCTAAAGCAATGTGAAGTTATATAATGTTCCAGTTTTATTAAGAAATTAGAAAACATACAGCTTAAATAAAATCAACTTATAAAGTGTTTACTTGGTTGGTAATTAATTAATGCACTTTTATCACCGTTATTTTCGTATCTCACAAATGTCCACTCCAAAATAATGAAACAAAATTAATATTTTTCATTAATGCGAACAAAGAATATTCACGATGTAAGAATGCATGCATGGCAGTTGGTTGTCGGATGTTGGTCAACTAATTTGAGCCGCCTGCTGATCACGTCATCTTAATTGATGTTCACTCAGAAGTTTGCCTAAAGACGGTACAAAGAGAATCCCCGTTTTGGGAGCACAGTAAAAGTGATTTTAATCAGGTCCGAAATATTTCCTTTCTTCGTGGGCTTTTACCTGTCAGTTGAAAGTTATAACTGTTTAGTTGAATATGTTATATATCTACAACAAGACTTGGTGGTTGTGAGATTTTAAAATTAGTCATACTGTTGTCGAACCAGTATGAAGATCAACTGTTATATATATACAATATTCTCTTAGTGGAAACTGAACAGAAGCTGTTAACACACATGTACGTACATATGTAATATGAGCCTCGATAAAGAAATTTATGATATGTGGTTTAACAAATGTGAATGGTTTGCTATACTTGTTTATACATACATGTTTGAAATACTAGGATTACAATTTGAAATTTGACTTTTTATTTCATTTTATTCGTTGTACTCGTACGAGTAATAGACATCAGTATTTTACATATTGAGTGTTACGAAAGAGCTATTTGCGACTTATACTCGTTTTCACAAATTTTAAATTACACCAATAAACTTAGTGATAAGAAAATCGTTTTGGGGTTCGATTTTAAGGATTTCGCCACCTATAAGTTGTGACTAATCTAGGGAGGGATTATCTACTTCATTGAAAAGGTGCTACATTTATCAACAATAATACGTGTGCATCACACTCTATTTTAAACAGCAATGTTGATATTTGCCTCTTCAAAAATGCTCAATAAAAAAACACCAAGCTCTCTTTTTAATTTGGAAGAAAAGTGCAGCTAATGTCCATTGCATGATTATAGAAGATTATTGTGCGATAAACTGGATCAATATCGGTAGTTTCGACGCTTCAAAAGTTATGGTTTTTGGAGTCGAAAAATAAAATCGCCTTGGCCAGTTCATAAAGTTTGAACCGGATCATGACCAGAGACAAAACGATCACAAAATTAAAAAATACTTTGCAAAGCCTGTTGCTGGTGGCCGCCGTGGCGTAGTGGATAGAGTGTGTAAAGACACTCACACGCCGAAATTCCTGGTTCGATTCCCGGCAGAACATCTCGCAATGATCGCTGCACCATCACTGTCGAGCTGCTGACAGAACTCAAAAAGTAATAACTGACAAAAAAAAGCTTCTCAATCTTCGCCGTTCGGAGTCGGCAAGAAATGGTAGGTCCCTTCTACTCGTGAGAAAACAGAGCCCTGCACAACACGAGTAGTTGATGAGCAAGCTAGATCCTAGTCCTCATCTGGACTGTTGCTCCATTCAATTATTATTATTATTATTAATTAATATTATTATTATTATTATTATTATTATTATTATTATTATTATTTCATTATTATTATTATTATTATTATTATTTTATTATTATTTTATTATTATTATTATTATTATTATTATTATTATTATTATTATTATTATTATTATTATTATTATTATTATTATTAATATTATTATTAGTATTATTAGTATTATTATTATTATTATTATAAAAGCCTGCTGCAGCCATTTCTCTATGATTTAAAGTTCATGCTTTGCATATGGTAGGACCAGACGGTTGTTGTAAACTATGATCTGCTGAAACCAGGCGAAAACATTAATGAAAAAAGTTGTCAACAGCAGCGTATGCATTTGAGCCGTGCATTAAGAACGACTAAAAAAGACCAAAATATTACAATAGATCTTGCAACATGACAACGTTCGGTTTCACTTGGACATAGCGTCAAAGAGTAATTGGAAACGCTTAAATGGGAGGCGTTTTCCCACCAGCCATATTCTCCACACCTTGCGTCCTCCGACCATTAGCTTTAAGATGGCAGCAAAACAACTTGGGGGGTCCCCGTCTCAATGCTTGGATCGATGACAGAGAGTACTTATTTCTTAGAAATGGTATTTCAAAATTACAAGGGAAAAGAGTATTCGCTTCCAGCGGACATTACTTTGAGTGCTGTATTTTTAACGTCTTTTCAATGAAATAAAATTGACAATTCTTTTTAGATAAAAGAATAAATTTCCATCACTTTGGATTATTGTATAACGGTGTTGCTCTACAGCTAAATGATCAAATATGCGCTCTCGAACAAAGTATGAAGTGAAAGCTAGTCCTTTGTAAATTGATTTAAGATGTTCAGATTACATATACGTAACATTTTTTAATTCACTTTCTCTTTTCCAAGCTAAAAACGTGTTCATTAATCAATAATTCATTTTAATATAGCGACGAAGATTTTTTATCGAAGCATACGTGTACGTACAACCACTACTGATCAAATTTTAACTCTTCAAGCAAAGGTGTTATTTTGTGTGTTCATTGGGTTAGGGTGCTCAATTATGTTGTAAAAGTAAGAGAAAAATTTGCTGAGAACTTATTTATAAAATTATGAGAAAATCCCCCGAGCTCATTACAAATTTTCTACTCTCATCCAAATGAGTGATGTTTACAAAAATTAAGTAATTAACATTGTAGGCTGTTTGTGCGTTTTCTTCACTTGCTCTTGCTTATTCCATGGGGAAAATATTTCCTCAAGGGACGGGGTAGAGGTTGTTTGCATTCTGTTTGAAGTTTATTTAGTTTACATTCGCCCTTATAATATATGATGAATTCAGATATTCGATATAGAATTTACATAAATAGTTTTTTTTTGTCATAGCAAAGAATGAGTGAATTTTAATTGGATTCACAGTGTTGTTATAAAATTATCTTTAGATAACTTATCAGGTGCAGGAAAACTGTTACAATGTAATATTTCCTATACTTCACCATTGGGATTTTTCCAGCTGGATTATGATGTTTCTATAGATAATAAGACTCAACAAAACAGGAGGACTGATGTACGGGAGCTTAGTCATTGAACTCCAAACAGTGTGAGTCTTAGTTTCGGTCGGCCATTTTAAATAAATCTTAAATCTGATCAGATAAGGTAAGCGATTGACACATCTAAAAGAATGAATATCATAGAAGCCAATAGTTTTTCTAAAAGATCATAAGCTTGGGAGGCACTTTTCAGCAACTACAATTCATAAACGATTATACCACAGACTTTCAATTATATACTTTCAAAAAATATATGAATAAACTTAACCATACGAGGTTATTACGAGGTTATTACGAGGTATTACGAGGTGTGCAAATTAATTGAGCCACACAAAATTTTCTATATATTTTACTATATTTTCAACTAAAATTAGAAATAAATAACACAGGTCAATTTTAATACTTTATATGGCTTCCCTTGGCTTTTATGAGTGCGTTGACCCTTTTTGGCATTTATAAAACAAGTCGTTCGCATATATTTTTAATTTCTTCGTCATGAAATCAAATATAATTAACAGACGAAATCAGCTTAGTTTTTGTGGTCAAGTCATTTTTCATGACTCTGGGAGGGTGTTTGGCGCTTAAACTATATGGCCGTGTCTGAGTTTTTCTTTCGGACTTTTTCCTTGGTATCCTTGGGACTCAAAGTGACTCTCGTCCGAGGAAACAACTGTCTTCCAATTGTTCACTGTCCATTCCTTATGTTTCTTAGAACAATTTAGTCGCTTCTGCCTCATTTTTTTAGTCAACAGCTGTTCTTTCAAAGTCTTTGTTGGATTTCGATCAACTTCCAGAAGACGCCTACGGACTGTAAACGCACCTAACCGCGAGCTGTTGTCAACTCCCTTTGTAGGTCAAAACTTGTCTTTCCAGGGTTGATTATACTATTTCTTATCAAAATCTTATCGCCATGTTTTGTTGTTTTGCGTTTTCACCCGAAACTACCCTACCGATTCGATTCAATTGATCCAGTGTCCTTGTATTGAGCAATAATTCTTAAAACACTAAATTTTGTAACTCCAACGTCAGCTGAAATCTCTCGGATGGTTTTCCCAGCGTGTGCGTGTAACGCAATAACTTGCACTTTCTTTTCTTTTGCAATATTCAGGATGATGAAGTCTTAACAAATAATGTTTGAAATGTATGATTTCATTTTTTTCCTTTAAAAACAGCAACTTACCTTTTAGAACAGCCAAATTTATTTAAATGACTAACAAATATATTCGAAATAAAGCATAAAATCCATAGCCCACTTAAGGTTACCAAAATATTTGAAAGAAAAAACGTACAAACCATATCCTACTACCAAAAAATTCAAAAGAAAAAATGGTGTGTCCAAATTAATATCAGCTTTGAGCTGAAATTAGTTCCACTGAGTGAAAGGATTTCGGCGTTTCTGAACTATTTATTTTTACTCCAATGAAACGTTCGTTGACTTTGAAGCGGAAGCGGCTAAAATGGGTCTGGCGGTAAATGAGAACAAAACTAGGTATATGCTGTCATCAAAGAAGGACACCCAACATCGGTGTCTTGGAAACTTGTACATTAGCAAAAGCAAATTAGGAGAGAAAAGTTTTGCCTGCGATTTTTGGCCCTTTTTTGTGATGTCATCTGGAGGAGAAGACGACGAACTCTGTGGGCTGTACAGCGACATGCGCCCGGTCAAGCGTCAACGGATACAACGCTTAAAATGACTAGGCCAAGAAGAGCGTATGGACAACACTGCTCCGGCCCGAAAAGATTTTGAATCCAACCCATTGGAACAGCGCAACAGAGGACGACTAAGGTGGCGCACACAAGTGGAGAAGCACCTCAATCAACTTGGAGTGCGCAACTGGAGGCAGCTGGCGAAAGATCGTGCTGGCTGGAGAGGCATGTTGCTCGAGGCCCAGGTCCAGCCCGGACTGTAGCGTCGTAAAAAGAAGAAGAAGTAGAGTGAAAGGATTATAGGTTAAAAATCGTTAAAAGCAGTTTGTATTGGGAACAGTTTAATAATTTTTTGAACTGAAACTGAAAATACTTCTGCACTTCATACTAGCTGCTCAGTAAAAGAAAGACTTTCTTTAAACCAGTATCATGATGAATTACATTTGATCAAAAACCCATTTGGAATTCTCACACATTTATATACAATCAAATTGTAAAAATGTGAATAAAGCCATAACCGTCAACTAGTTTAAGCAAAATACAAAAGTTGGCGTACATTTACATATGCTATGAGAACCTCCCAAAAATCAGCGAGGCAAGCTGTAGCTTCGCAAAGAGTAACTAACTTTAAAGAGATTCAACTTGACACCTAGAGATTCTTAGTTAGGTTTAGTCCATTAAAAAAAGAAAGCCAGCGAACTTATGACACCAGTTTTAAAATGTAACTCATAATAGCAAATCATCACAGAATAGGTATATAGTCCTTTCTAGACCACTGACGACACTGAATGCAAAATAAGGAGCCAACTTTGAGGTCCTAAATGTAACCTATACATTTCCTTACGTAGACAGTCTGCTTTCTTTTAATCTGAACTGTTTGCCATAAATGAAGCAAACAAACTTAAACATTTCAAAAATACCTATTCTCTTAGACAGTCAAGCAGTACTTAAAATTCAGTTTCATATTCAGTTCCAGAGCTCTCGGTGATAATACGTTGGCAGACATAAACACAAATTGATATGGATGGCAGAACATGAGCATTACAAAGTGACAAGTGACAACTGCATTTACTGCCCCTTCCCGCGTTCTTGATTTGAGCAACATAGATGTGCAATCATATATGAAGAAGTGGACAGACTGATATCGCGTACGATTATGAAAAATATAGAGGGCCTTATATACTCCAAGAACTATGGGCTGAGCCCAGAAGAACCAAGGAGGAAACTTCTTCCAAATCATGCTTTGGTAATTCAACTTTCATACTTTGTTTTTAGTAAATATACTAAAACAGATTCAAAGTAGAGCTCTAACTTAAAACATACAACATAAAATATGTCAATCTTGAAAAGAATTTTGACTGTAAATCACGATAACTAAACTAATATCTGTTTAATCTGTTTATTAATAAAACCATATTTTGAATGTATCATTTAACGGCTTTAACCTAAGTGCGTTTTTAAATCATTTCAAAACATCAACGCCTGGAACCCATTCTATTAGTCTTTTAGATTGTTACTTTTGACGTTCACAGTATATTTGTATATATACGGCCACCAAGGGTTTTTATCTAACCAAAGTAAAGATATTGGGATTATATTTGGTACATGTAAACGATCTACAAGATTCGATTCTTAATTTTGTTAATATAAATTAAATAAAGGAATGAATGAAATATAAATAAAGGAATGAAATCATGCAGTGCATTTCAGTGCCGCAGCCAGTGTCCTCTTTGGCATGGTCATAGTGAAATTCCAAGTTAAACCTGACGTGCATTACAAAGAGGATTTATAATAGTTTAATCACCTTAGTAACAACGATGAGTGGACACTCCGACAGGTAGTGGTGACGACTACGTATGAAGTATTCACACGACCAGTAAACACCACTGACAAGGCTGACTATGCAACTCAAATCTCTCCTCAAAATTGGCACGTTACTTTGCCATATACTTCTACACATTGAATCAAACATACAAATGTGTAATCGCGAGGAAGGCTTTGATAGAGCATTGTGTATGTAAATTACATCGGAGAGAGTGTCGGACGTTTGCAACGTCATTTTGCAAATGATTTGTTGTACTCATCTGATTGTAACTCGAGAATACAAATGCTAGATTGAAGTTGACTAATGTATACAAAATTGGATGGTTCAATGCGGAGGTTCTAAATTGTATCGGTTGACACCTGCTATTGTGCATGGTGTACACACTAGTGCGGTTTTTCAATTTATAAGAATTGTGACAGACGGACATGGCTTCTGTTGGTGCCGAGAGAATGCAATGCGTTTTACTCCCCTCTGTGTTTCTGAAAAAAAGAAATGATATTTATAGGTAAATCGAAAACATTTATCACATTTACTTGATACGTGACAAGCATTCAGTCACGCTTTGATTTAGTTCCGAATGTTTGAGGTTTTCATAACTCGGTAACAAATTAATAGAGTATTTTTTAAAGATTCTAGTTTCTAAGAAAGAGAGAAATTGTAAATTATACAATATAAAATGCATGCGTTATACTTTTATAACCGAGTGTAAGAAAAGAGGAACAATTTAAAAACAAATTAAGATACAAAATATTCCATCCAATTTTTCAATTGACTCATCTAACACGCTATTGTAAATATTTAATTGACATTGGCTCACGTTAAGTATTATAGTTATTTATATTAAAATATTAAGAAATTTGTTTAAAGAAAGAAGATAATAAGTCTTTCGGTATATTCATCTACCTATTTCATTTGTCCTCTTAGGTGCATTTAATGAAGTACCAGAACATTAGAATTGATTGTATGATAAGGCCAAGGATTTTGCGCGCGAAGTTAAAAGTAAAAGTGCGACGCTCACACGCGTTCCAGGTTTAATTCCCGGCTGAACACCTCAATGTCCGAATTTAAAAATTTTGTGCAATCAAAAATTTGAATTTTGTGATGGAGGTCAATTAACTTATTATATACGGTAATTTAAAGAAATATATTTCCTTATACAAATTTCTTCATATAAAGTACACTCTTAAATCTCTTCAATTTGAAATTAGTTTATGGGAAATTTTTATTTTCGAATCATCAGTTTCAATTAAATATAAATTGTTTCATATCTGCATCAGGCATGGAAAGTGTTCAGAATTGCATAATTATCAATTGAAAATATCCAAAACATGTTTCATGTAACAATAACTTTGCTCAGTACAGTTTGTCACTCCCAAATCAATTTATTATATATTTGTCATATGACATTAAACTCTTATTTGGAGTGCTGTGCATGGAATTTACGAAGAGCTGTGTGCATGGATTTTGCATAGTGGATTTCTGCATTGCTGTAATTAGGATTTGCATCGTGGGACCTCGGATTGTTGTCATTAAACGCCGCTGCTGATCGTGCAAAATTATTTGGACATACTTGATTATTGCAACAAGTTAGATTATTCAAAAATAAATTTCGACTCCAATATGATCCGAAAGGGACCTGAGTGTAGTACCGCAGCTCTTCCGCCTTATAAAACCAAAAGGGCTTCAGTAACTGGACAGCTTACGAAACTTAAGAAACTTCTTGTTATTGTATTGTGGGTGTTTCGTTACATGAATGGGACGTCAAACTGAGGTTGCTCGAGATGTACCTTCAAAAATTTGATTAAGCTCAAACCAACATTGAAGTATTAAACTAAACGGAGATAGACAAGCGTTGTAATTTTGAAGATGTGTATTCTGATCTCAAAACAAAAATTCATTCATACATGGATTCTAGAAGGCCTTCTGCTGTCAGAGCAATTTATCTTCATGAGTCCACTGACTTCTGCATGGAGCCAAAGGTGGCTGGTTTCCCTAAGATAGAACTCACCAAGTTTTCGGGGGAATAAACCGGTTGGCCAAATTTCTTCTCCATGTTTGAGACATTGATGGACAAAGACGAAGAGCTCTTGTTTATCCGATTTTGCTTTTAAAACGATCAAGTCTCTTTGAAGTCACAAAGGAAAATTATTACAAGGCTGTCGAACTTTTGAAGGCTAGATTTAGTAATAAACGTTTTATATTCCAGGTACTTATTTAGGAAGTTTTTAATTTACCCAACGTAGACGGGGACTCGGTCCATAAGCTACGTGATTTGAGTGATAGCGTCAACTCTGAACTAAGGGCGATCAACACGCTGGGAACCAATGGGCAGATTTTGGATGGGTTGCTCATTCACCTCGTCGTCAACAAATTGGATGCAAAAAAACAGACAAAGTAAAAGGAAGAAGCGGCTGTCGACCTAATAAAACCTAAATGGGTTCAATTGTTAGCTTTCAACAAACTTGCAAGCACATTCAAAAATCCGCCTAAGTCATTTAAACAAATAGCCAATAGAATTTTTGTTACATCAGAACCATCTTCGGTTGCTTGCCGATGTTGTAGCTCAACCGACCATGCCATATATTCGTGTGATGCATTTGTCAAACTCTCACCTGAAAAACAGTTTTGCGAAGCTAAAGCTAGAAACCTGTGCATAAATTTTCTCCGCTTCGGCCTCTTGGTACGAAATTGCCATTCGCACCACTGTAAGCACTCCTCTCAACGACATATGGATTTCATTCCCAATGATTCCCCTCAATTATCGAACACTCAAATCCACATGTTCCAAACACAACGCTGCTTTCGAAATCGAATATAGAAAATAATATCCTTCCTAAAAAACCAACGTTCGATCAACGGTTCGTATTTCTAGGGATAGCTTTAGTGCTAATCAAAGATGGCTACGATTTGTATGTTCCTTGCATGGCTTTGTTAGATTTATGTTCGCAAATGCATTTCGCCACAGACCGTCTTATTCGAACACTCAATAAAAAACGTTTAAAGTCCATCAATGCTATTGGCGGTATTGGACAAACCACAACTGAATCGAAGTTCAAGGCGAAATTATCTTTAAGATCTTGTATCAATGAGTTCACTGCCAACATATGAGGGGCGTTCAATATATCGATATGAAGGCAAATGCGAATTTAGTTTAAATTGTTTTTATTTTTCAATTTAATCTCCTTTAACATCAATGCATTTGTTACATTTTGAGATAAGCTTTTTTAAACCCTCAAAAAAATAAATTTCCAAAATACCCATTTATTACCGACTTGAGTTCTTCATCATCCGAAAATCTTTTTCCACAAAGACATATTTTTAAATCCGGAAAGAGGAAATAATCAGTAGGGGCAAAGTCTGAACTATAGGGTGGGTGTTGGATTTCTTCGAAACCACAATCTTGTGAAACTCGCGCCGTGTGCACAGGAGCGTTGTCATGAAGAAGCAACACACCCACTGCGAGTTTACCCCGTCTTTTCTTTTTAATTTCCTCCCGCAAATTATGCAAAGTGGAAGCGTAGTATGTGGCGTTGATGGTTTCACATTTTTTTTGTACTCAATGAGCAAGATTCCCTTTGAGTCCCAAAAAACTGTGGCCACGAGCTTCCCGGCAGACGGAGTGACTTTGAACTTCTTCCGGGGATCTGTTCCTTTTTTATGCTACTGCATGGACTCTTGTTTGCTTTAAGGGTCATAGTGGTGAACCCATGTTTCGTCCCCAGAAACAATTCGATCCATAACACCGTCCGCGTTCTCACTACACATCTCTACAGCATGTGATTCTTACTCTTTTCTGAGGTGCTGTGAGCATACGTGGCACCCCCCGTGCACCGACTTTTGAAAGATGGTCATGAAGAATGGTGTGAATGGTACCAATTGAAAGCTTGGTGATCTCTGCCATCATTTTCACCTTTATTCGGGCATCCTCAAGAACAAGTTTTTCGATTTCTTTGATGCTTCTCCCGTACAAGCCGTAGCCGGGGCGCCGGATCGGGGGTCGTCTTCAATGCTCTATGACTAGAGATAAAACGCGAATTAATAATCACATTTATATGAAATTTTACATGAATAGTAGAAATAGTAGAATTACTTGAAAAATAAGTCAATTTATATAAATCATTATATTATATAAATAAGCAACTTAAAATATCCATGCTGCGTTCTGTTACCAAACTCGAAAATTCAGCCGAGGCTAGTACGCATATGGAGCTTGCGTATACCTGCGTTCTCAAAATTAAACTAATAATATAAATGTGCTGTTATTGTGTTCAAAATCTCGAGTAGCACCGGTTAAGAGTATCTCCATTCCCCGCCTAGAGCTTTGCGCTGCATTTCTTTTGGCTAAGCTTAAAAGTGGAAATCTCTTAAGCATTTTGCTGGAGTGATTCAACTATGGTTTTCTAATAGACAAGTTCCGATGCTTGTAATTGGAGCATATTCGTTTCAAATAGAATATCAAAAATTCAATGTCTTTCTGAAGATAAATAATACCGAAGAAAATCTTCCAGAGAGAGAAAATATTAAACCAATAATTTCGCTGGCAGGCACCAAAAGTGAGGATCTTACGCTAAACTGTAAATTTCTTAATTCATACGATAAGATAATGAAAACATTCGCATATATTCACCGATTTTGCTGTAATGTGCGCTCAAAAGCTCTAAGGCGCAAGAGCGGGCGGCTGAGTGTCCAAGAATTAGATTATGGATTAAATTATATATTTCGAAATATTTGAATTTCCAGGTGAATATAAGAGACTTTCAAGGAATCAAAACTTGCATTCAAGGAGTCAATTGAAGTCATTAACCCCTTTATTAGACGCAAATGGTGTTGCGAATTCGTGGACGACTACAAAACGACTTAAAAATCTCGCCATTTTACATCGACAGTTGTGAACCACTTTCACATTAAAATTAATCATGCGGGACCACATGCAACATGAAATTTTGGCCAATCGGAGGACGTACGAACAGTCGTCAATAAATGCATTCGTTGCTACAGAGCTCGTCCAGTTGACATTAACCAGCTTGAAGGAAATTTGCCAGCAGAGAGAGTGAAACCTTCTCGACCATTTACCACGACAGGAGTAGACTTTTGTGGCCCGTTTTACATTCGGCCTGGAATTCGTGGCCGAGCTACCATTAAGATCTACATTTGTCTCTTCGTATGCTTCGTTGTGAAAGCTGTTCACTTGGAGCCAGCAGCTAACATTTCATCAGAAGCCTTTTTAGCGGTTCTCAAAAGATTTTTCGCCAGGCGAGGAAAGCCGTATACTATTTTCTTCAATAACGCCACAAATTTTGTTGGTGCAAACTCAGAATTGAAGGAGCTAAAAGCATTATTTGATTCGGAAAAACACAATGATTTAGTTCATCAAACTATTTTGAACGATGGTATTCAGTGGAAGTTCATACCAGCTCGTTTCCCTAATTTCGGAGGACTTTGGGAGTCATCAATAAAAACCGCAAAACATCATCTTCGACGTGTTGTTGGCTACGCAACGTTGTCATTTGACTAGCTGCACACCTTGATCTGCTAAATTGTGGCTATTATAAATTCCCGCCCTATGAGTCCCATTTCAAATGATGCATCCAGTATTGACGTTCTCACTCCAGGCCATTTTTTAATTGGTGGCTCTCATACTGCTGCACTTGAGCCGGACAACCACGACGACAACGTCAGCCGACTAGCAAAATGATAAGTGGTTCGCTACATGATGCAGATGTGTTGGAGGTGATGGTCACGAGAATATTTGACTGTCCTTCAACAACGAAATAAATGGAGACAGGAACAACTCAATACTGCGGATGGAAGCCTGGTGCTACTGAAGGATGACAATCTACCCCTATTGAGGTGGTCGCTCGGCAGAGTGACTAAGGTATACCCTGGAGCGGATGGCCTCGTTAGAGTGGTGAAAGTCAAGACGCAGAACGGAGAGGCAAAAGGTCTATCGCCAAGATTTGCAATATACCTATAAACAACGATAAACATCATTTTGAACGCAGAGCCTTCAACGCGGGGTGTATGTTCAGAATTACATAATTATCAATTGAAAATATCCAAAACATGTACCATGTAACAATAACTTTGCTCACTATTCGGTGTCACTCACAAATCTATTTATTATCTAGTTTATATTGTTTTTTTTTTGACATTTTACGATCATATATTTTGTCGCTACTAAATTTTTTATAGCAACTTTGGGAAAATGTTTTTTTTATTATATGCACTGCCACCAACACGCGGTGCCCTTTTTGCATTGGAAATAAAAAGCCAAAATTCAGTCTCTTGGATCACTTCTAATCGAGAAAATCGTTTCACATTTTTGTTTCTTTCGTATATTTCTCAAGTCAAGTCAAGCTTGAATCAATAAGAAAGTGTTACGAGATGGATGGATGCATGGATGTAAAGAAAAATATATAAAGTAGCCAAGTAGTTAATAACAACAATTGGATGGCTCGACAGTTCACACGGAGACCAAAACTTGGCTTGCTCATCAAATACTGGTGTTGTGCGCGCTACTGTCCTCTCACGAGTAAAAGGGACCTGCAGTTTTTTGTCGACTCCGAACGGCGAAGTTTGAGAAGCTTTTACTTAGACAATTAATGCTCTTTGAGTGTTGTCAGCAGCTCGAAAGAGTTGCTGCCGTGAAGGTATTCAGACGGGAATTGAACCCGGACCTTCCGCGTGTGAGTGCCGCTCCCTGCCCACTACGCCGCGGCGACCAATTAGTGATATAATTTAAATAAACACGAAAAATGGCGCTAAGAAGCAAATAGTTTATTTCTAATGATTGGGCACTAAAAATGTATATTTCCAATCCATTTCCGGATTGTTAAATTATAGTACCAACATTTAGATGACCCAAAACAAACAAACACATGACACTGATATATTCTTTTACACTGTATATGTTCTGGGAATTTGAATTCCTTCCTTTGTCTACGTATGCGTGAAAGACATGAACCTAAAAATACATTCAGGAAGGCGCTTGAATCTTTACAAATTGATTTCAATCCTGTGACCTTTTTTCATATAAACCGTTTGCTTGGTAAATAGGAAACCACACTTTATGGTTTATAGTTTGAACAATTCCCAAAGAATTTAGGAACTGAGAGTGGCTCTTCTTTTTCATGTGATTTCTTGTTCCATTGTTCCATCTACACATGCCAATACATATATATGTATGTATGTGAAGAATTTTAACGAGTAGCATCGACCATTCAAATTTGCATATTCTTCACTTAAGTATTCAATATTACCTGGTGGGCTTAAAAGCCGGTGTGTGGTAGCCTGCTACTTTATTGCCAAAATACTTAAGTTGTGACAGTTTTGCGCGTCAACATAAAAGATCGTGGGGCGGTGTATTTGTGTGTTCAAAGGCGTTTGACAAATCGCGCCATAAAACTTAAATCGTGACAACTGTTGACTCATTCGGGTTTGTGAATTTTGTTTTTAGACCACAATGCGAAATTGTGATTTCGTGTGTACAAGTAAGATGCACATATGAATCGTCGGAACCCATCAAAAAAGTTTTTGGAAAAAAATGCAAATCTCAAACTGATATTTGGAAGCCTGTTAGGCAGGCATCACCTTTAAATAGAAATTTAAGTTCGATTAAGCAGTACTTCTTTAATTTATTTATTAAATGACCAAATTAACATATTTGACGCTAGTATAGAGAAACCAAGGTGAGTTTGAAACTAGATTCGTGTCTATAATATTTTACGAGCATTTCAAAAGAGTTTTAGAGGGGATCAATAGGAGTTCAAATATCCATTCTGTTATATACCAATGCATCTTATTTCTGCCTGATTCGTTCTTTTTGTCTTTAAGTCTTCTTTGGTTTTCATTTTTGTTTGTTACTTTAGAAGACATCCTAGCAAATCTACATATATTTAGATAAGTGAATTCATGCAATGCAAAGCTAAAGCTTTTGTTGAAGTTTATAGACTGATATTGAATTTCATACAAAAAATAAAATTCAAATTATATACAAAAAATAATTATGGCAGCTACGTCTACGTGTGCTTAGCTTAAGGAATTATATACATAAACAAATCAAATATTTTTTTTAAGTAGTCAGCTGGCTCTGAAATGTTATACCTTTTGCAATATTAATTGCTTATGGCTATTGTTTTTACGAAAGAAGGCATTGAAGGTCTCGTTTTATTATTATATAGCCACAACGTTTTGTATCAAGTTGAATACGTTTGGTTCGGTGAATAAACCACCTTCACTTTCTATATTTAAAATCAAGATATAATGCAATAATTCATGCAAGTGTACACGCAAAGGAATTTAAACTAATTGACTGAAGTGGATATTTTGAAAGTATATCAGGATTGACTCGGACATGCTAAATGAATCAATTAGCAACTTGCAAGTGATTCAGGATAGTGGTTCATAGCAAATAAAAAAAATGTAAATCCTTTTAGCGTTTGTGGAGCACGAACACCAAATATTTTTGTTGAAATGTTTATGTTTATAAATCCAGTTCTACCTGGCTTTCTTCCAAACGTTAATTGGTCCGCAAATAAAGCATGTTTTCCTAAAAAATGTAATCTTATTCGAAGTGTATAATATATATATATATATTATAACCGTAGTGGGTGCAAAAGTCCCAGGTTCGATTCCCGTCCGAACACTTTAAATTTTTCACTGCACCACCTCTTCCGAGTTGCTGACAACACTCAAAGAGGCTGCATAAGAAAACGTTTCTCAAACTTTGCAAAGAATTAATGTATTAATGTTTGCTTTCCCTCCAATGGAGGTCATCTAATCTATGCAATTCAAAATCTTCCAAAAAGTATTCATTTTAATACTTGTTCTCATTGTAATGGGCGTGGCTACCAAGAATATTTCGATTTGTACTATAAGCAATTGTACTATGTGCAATGACTGAATTTCACTGTGCTAGAAATATAAAATTCAAAGGAATTACTTACAGCTCTAAGTCAGTGACAACAGCACGCATAACACGATTATTTGCTGAAAAAGTCATTCCCTCGTCATTTTATGGTCAGTAGCTTTATTTAAAATATATATGTACATATGTATGTAATACTGGCTCTTGACTACTGTAGTCCTCTTATATATGAATTTGCAATCAAAAATACATTTGCCATTTTCAAAATAATTCTTTTAGATATACATTTTCCTCTTGTTGTGCAAATACTGTTTGTTGTTTGTTTGTTTGCTCATATAAAGAGTTACCAGGTCTGCATCATCCTTTATTTAAACTAATGTAAAGTTGCAAATGGAAGACAAAATAAGACAAAGCTTATTAGCATTGTATTTCTTGTTGCGTCAATATTTCAATTATTAAATTTAAATATGTAAATATTTGTAATAAAATAAAAAATGTTAGAGATTTTGATTTTCAGTTATAGCAAATTCCATAAGTTACAACCAAATAACTTTTACTGAGCATAGAATTGATTTCAGTTAAGAAGTTGCTTTGAATTATTGTTATATATGTTTACGGAGGGGCCTGAGATACCCCCTTTCAGAAAATAACATTAAATCATTTTCTATTGGCTGACTCACCCTACTCCGTAAGCATAGGCATAATAAACTTTACGATTTTCGTTTTCCGTTTAGGCTATGCCTAAATATGTACATTCATTAGGAAATGATCTTTCGGATCTTAACTCAAAATGGTGTCTTAGTTTTCAGTTTTTTATTGGATTTCTGGTAGCAAGCGTGCTTTATGCCTTCCACCTTAATGCCTTTATGAGGTTTTAAAATTCATCACCTGGTGTATTGATAAGGCTTCTGATGGTATTTTGTCGAATCGAATTTAATAGCCATTCTTAATGCCCACGATAATAGTATGATATTAAAACTTCCATGGATTATAATTCGTTTTTCGTTAGTTTAGAAAATATTCAAGCAAACATTAGTGACAATAGAGTAAGGCACAAACTTATGTATATATATTCTAGACTGATGATGTATTCATATTTTTTTAAGAATCGTGTTCGCAGTTGACGTCAGCATTTTAATTTATGTCAGCTATAATACAGTGCTTAAAATTAAAAGTAATTGTATTTTAAATTCTATAACGTACGCATTGCGATCCATATTTTACTTTACATCGATACAAGCATTTTAAATTCCGGAAATAGATATTTGTATGAATAATATAATATTAAAATAAAAACATATAATAATTTTAAGTATAAATACCGTATACTTATAAAAAATATATTTCCACTTACTTATGGCCTGAGAAAAATGTTTGTTTTTTGAAAACTGTTGATAGAAAAAGATGTGTATATGTTATTTTTGAATTTATTACGAAGGTTGCCTTTTTGGGATTGGACAACCCTAGTGTTGCAATCTGGCAACTGCCAGCTCTATTGTAAAGTTGAATTAAATCGTGAAAATTTTCGTGCGATTATTTTTTACAACTTTCGACGCAGATTAACTCAACAACAGTGCATCGATGAACTTAATTCAATTTTTGGCGATGAATCTCCATCAAGGACCAGTGTTTATCGATGGTATTGTGAATTTAGCCGAGGTCGTAGTTCACTCCAAGACGAATTTCGTGAAGGTCGTCCAAAATCAGTTATTGTTCCGGCAACCATTGATGCAGTGCGCCAACTGATATTGCAAGATCCTCCTGACCTGAGACAACCTTAGGCGTTAGCGGGACCAGCATACATTCAATATTGCATGAATATACATGACTGTCAAAAAAAGTTGTTTGCGTTGGATCCCACAAAATTTGTCAATCGCTCAAAAAAAGGCTCGTGTCGATTGATCAAAAGAAATGCTCCAAAAATAAGATCGCTGTGCTTCGAAACACGTCTATGATATCGTGACAGCTGATGAATCGTGGATTTCCGCGTATGAGCCCGAAAGTAAACAGCAGTCGACTGTATGGGTGTTTCAAATTGAGCCAAATCCAACAAAAGTTGCTCGTGCACGAAGCACATCCAAGCAAATGATCTCCTGTTTTTTCGGAAAAACTAGACATGTCGCAACCGTACCACTAGAACAGCGCAGAACAGTCAATCCTATGTGTTTTTTTGCCAGTTGTCTTCCAAGAAATCAGGAAAACCAACCGGATCACTCTTCACCACTACAATGCGAGCACTCACACATCGGCTCAAAGAACTGCATTTTTTTACACTCAAAACATCGATTTGATGATTCATCCGCCGTATAGTGCTGACTTGGCACCGAATGACTTCTTTTTATTCCCGTACGTAAAAAATAAAATGAGAGGTCAACGCTTTTCGATACCTGAAGAAGCGGTTGTGCATTCAGAATGCATATTTTGGAGATACCTCAATCAGAATGGCAAAAGTGCTTCGACAATTGGTTCAAACTCATGCAAAAGTGTATAGATCTTATTGGGGAATATTTTGAAAACCAATAAAGCTATTTTTTGATTAATATTTGTTTCTGTTCTCTAATCCCGAAATATAAAAGGCAACCCGTATATATTAAAGACAATCATAATCAAGTTGGGAAAAATAAAATTTTTTGTTTTCTCCAAACTCTGAAAGCTTAGAGAAAATCAAAACAAAGCATTTAACATACTAAGTATAAATTCTGTTTCTTAAAGTGACCACAAAGAGTAGAATATATATAGCCGAAGCTAATTAATTAGGCCGATTAGACTAAAAATTGTGGTCGCCGTGGCGTAGTGGGTAGAGTGCGACGCTCACACGCCGAAGGGTCTAGGTTCGACTCCCAGTTCAACACCAATTTTTCTAATATTTCATGGCACCACCTCTTTCGAGCTGCTGACAACACTCAAAGAGTAATAACTGTCTAAGAAAGCTTCTCAAATTTCGTCGTTCGGAGTCGGCAAAAAAATGTAGGTCCCTTCTACTCGTGAGAGAACAGTAGCGCGCACAACACGAGTAGTTGATGAGCAAGCTAGGCCCTGGTCCCCCTGTGGACTGTAGCGCCAACAATTATTATTATTAGACTAAAAATTATACACTAAACGTTTATCAACGTGCAACTTAATTTAATTTATTTGCACTGAATTTCTTGAGAAGAATTCAGAAAAGGAGGTGCCTCTTCTGAATTCTTCTCAAAGTTCGCCGTTCGGAGTTGGCAAAAAACTACTCGTGACAGAAAATATGGCGTTCACAGCACGAGTAGTTCCTAAGAAGCCAAGTCCCAGTTCCTTTTTCAACTTTTGCTCCATCCAATACAAATAATTAATTTAACATAAACCCTAGCAAATATTTTAATTTTAAACTTCAACAGATATAGAAGGAGGTTTTTCAGAATACATAATATATTAATATATTGTATGTCTTTATATTCAAATGTTATTTTATCAAGTTACATTCACCTTAATATGAAAAGAAATTGTACAAGATTCTAAAAAAAATAAATAAAAATGAAATTAGGAAATAATTAAAGAATTCATGATTCATAAGTAAAAGTAAAAACGAAAAGCTTAGGAAGCTTTAAAAAATATATTTCAAAGTAAGACCGGGTGAAGATGTATTTTGTGTTTAACTATCTGAATTATTGTTTTGTAGTTAAAATCTTATCTGTTTGGAAAAGTTTTAAATTCCATAACATACTGATGAAATTAGCATTTGTATTTTAATATAACTTAATATAATCGAAGAAGTCAACATTCATACATTCATGTGTTTGCTTGTATAGAATGCGTCAATATAAAAGAAAAATTTAACTTAACAACAGATACAAATGTCTTTTCACTGGGTATTATCTTAACATTCGAACGCGTTTCTAACTAATGTTTTAAACGGCTTAACACAGTCCCATTAGTTGTTTCGAATATACACATATCTAACCGAATAGACCACCTACCATCTAACTGTCGTTTAGTGTGAACGCAAACTTCAAATCCACGACCATGGCCACCTCAAGTGTTATCAGCTGAAGAAACAATCGAAAAACTTGTTGCCCCAAAAGTGGTAACATTCACTATCCGAATTGAGGGATTGAGGCACACTCTACCTATCGTACTCCCTAGTGCGAGGTGTACATAAATTAGCCGCAGCGATGATAAAGTGGACAACTTCAAGCACACATTTCTTTCAAGACGGTAAATGGGATGCGGCGGACAGTGCTGTAAACCTTTGACGCCGCCGCACTGTTTTGATTATTTTTATTATTTTCTTATTTATTTATCTTCGGTTTCCTTTTGGCTTGCAGACAAATTGATAAGTAAGTCGAAGTGGGTTCAGGCGTTGAACGGAACAACAGTGGATAAAACGGGTTTTCTTCCGAACAGAAAATGCGCTCGTCAATTTGTGGATGTCAATGGAAACTTGGTGTCAACTTTGGTACCATCCCATCAAAGAGGTGAGTGTCCGCGCACATAGTTGGTAGATTTTGATTGAGGAAATAAGGCTTGGTCCCCACGACTTACTGACGACGTACTTACAATGTGAGTGGTTCATATGAAAGATTAAGGGTAATCGCAAAATGCACTTATCGCGAGGACTGCAACTGTATATCCTTTCAGAATATACTGAGAGTGCCACAAAGTAGATGTCTGACTTGAAGACGAACGAATAATAAAACATTTATTATGGTCACTTGATACTCTTACTATATGTATGTGAAGAGTATATACTCGTATGTGTATTTTAGAGTAGGTTTGCATGGTTGCAGCTTCAAATGCTGTTGGTCTATGTTCATATTACATAAGTACCGGTTAGTCCAGTTTGCAGTGATGGCTATCCAACGTTCACAAAAGAAAGACTTTGTGGGTTTAGGTTAATGTATCACGGCGAGATGGAAGCGAATGAAATACTTATACGCATCCTTTCCTAAGCGAAAATACAATACGACACGTTAACTGGAAAATAATGGTAAAAATAAAAATTAAAATACTTCCTTAAGTCTGAGAATAAAATTTGTTTAAACAAATTTAGTTGCATTGTAGAAATAGTTGATGATTATGTTTTTACCCTATCTACGATGCATTCTGCATTCTAATGAAAATTAATCGTTGTTAATTATAATAATAATAATAATAATAATAATAATAATAATAATAATAATAATAATAATAATAATAATAATAATAATAATAATAATAATAATTATAATAATAATAATAATAATAATAATAATAATAATAATAATAATAATAATAATAATAATAATAATAATAATAATAATAATAATAATAATAATAATAATAATAATAATAATAATAATAATAATAATAATAATAATAATAATAATAATAATAATAATAATAATAATAATAATAATAATAATAATAATAATAATAATAATAATAATAATAATAATAATAATAATAATAATAATAATAATAATAATAATAATAATAATAATAATAATAATAATAATAATAATAATAATAATAATAATAATAATAATAATAATAATAATAATAATAATAATAATAATAATAATAATAATAATTGTTGGTGCGACAGTCCACAGCTTGCTCATCAACTACTCGTGTTGTGCGAACGGCGAAATTTGAGCAGCTTTTTCTTAGACAGTTATTACTCTTTGAGTGTTGTCAGCTCGAAAGAGGTGGTGCCGTGAAAAATTCGAAAAATTTGTGTTGAGCTGGGAATCGAACCTACCTTTCAGCATGTGAGCGTCGCACTCTACCCTCTACGCCACGGCGGCCACCGTTGTTTATTATAATCAATAAAAATAAAACATAAGTATGATAATATTGAAAAGAATTAATACAAGGCAAACCGTTTCATTTTCTGTAGAATATTTAGTCTTTTGTATAACTAACCACTTCTTTAAAGTTTATTTTTACACGGTTATCTTAAAGTTCCGATTGTGATGTGCAATAATTTCTTTTATTGGTTGTTACTTGCTCTGTGTTTATGGGGATACGTATGAAAATGTATATAGAGTGCTGTTCATGATAAGTTGTATATATATATACTAATGTGCGACTAAATTCTTCTTGTGTCCATGATATAACGACTTCATAATAATATCTAAAGCGAATAGTTTTGGATAGGTCGCGACCCATACTTAAGAAAAATTTGAGTTCTATAATAATAAAAATAATTGTTGGCGCTACAGTCCAAAGGGGGACCAGGGCCTAGCTTGCTCATTAACTACTCGTGTTGTGCGCGCTACTGTTCTCTCACTAGAAGAGGGACCTACAGTTTTTTGCCGACTCCGAACGGCGAAATTTGAGAAGCTTTCTTAGACAGTTATTACTCTTTGAGTGTTGTCAGCAGCTCGAAAGAGGTGGTGCCGTGAAAAATTCGAAAAATTGGTGTTGAGCTGGGAGTCGAACCTAGACCCTTCGGCGTGTGAGCGTCGCACTCTACCCACTACGGCACGAAGACCACGAGTTATATCTTTAATAATTTAAGTAATGATTTTTTTATCATTCCGGTTAAGGTCGAAGCTTATGGATAAGTTGCTGGATGTACTGCCACAACATTTTCGATTTCTTAGACTCGATCAAAAATGGCGTGCGTAGATTTTCCTTAAAAGATACTTGTGGACACGGAATTCCAGAATTTCATAAACTTCAATTCTACAAAGGATGTAATTCTAAAATGAATTAAGAGTAACATTACCAAATCTAATATAAATCCAACATATTTCTCGTATATTTTTGAAGATAGGCTGAAAATGTTGTAAGGACTGGTTTTCATTTATGTACCCGAATAATTAGAAGATTAAATTTATCAAATCCTATAGCATATTCTAAAATAATCATGAAACAAAAGAAAGATGACAGCTACCAGGCAAATCTTGTCTTTTAAAGGCAACTGACAAATATCAACGTATTTTTTTATATCATTTACATTTCCCCATTTTTAGGATTCGATCTCTTATACGAGTAAATACATTCGAAATTTTTTACTTTTAAAAATGAGCAGAATTGTATTCAATACCTTCGACTTTATTGAATGATGCCAATGAACAGCTACCATTTCTGACTCACTAAAAGACAACGGCCATGAGCAAGTATTAAAATAAATTCCATCTCAGTAGAGGGTATGCAATCAATCATGTCATACTTCCACTCACAACCATAACCAAATGCGATTCCTCATGAATTGAGAAGGGAAAATAGAAGAAGATTGATCAAGAATTAATTGACTTCACAAAAGTTCAACGAAGCGTCTGGCTACTGAACAACAATCTTGTTAATACCAATTAATAGGCAAGTCATCTCTCTTTCACTCTACAGCGAAGAATCTATGCGATTGACTTTTATTCTGTATATAGGAAGCTTGATCAGAAACATGCAACATGTTGAGTTTTTTGTTTGAATTAATTTTTTCTCAATATCTAAAGGTGGCTTGACTGGGTTTAAGGCTTTGGGTTGAGTGTTCGATGATCAAATGTCAACATTTTTATTTTTGTATTTTTAATAAGTGTGTGGTCTTAACATTTGTTTTAATGCTCATGTTTTAAGTAAATCAATATTAATCATTATTTTTATTCACAATGGTTTTTCTAGCTTTTTCCAGAAAGGGAAGAGGAAGCATACAAAATGGTTGATTTTCATTTTTAGACAAATTTTATAAATTTGTCAAACGTCTAAACTAAATGTTTTTTTTGCTTTTCTTTTTTGTTTTTTTTATTTAATTGCCAGATCAGCAACTCTAAGAGGGCTTAAATCCTCTGTAGAGGGAACAGCATATATTCATAGCACAATTTCTTCTATGAGGATACATACAATTGGCTATGTTTAAACGCACTCTGTTAAATTCCACAATACTGATAGAACAAGTTAATTTATAGTTGTGATAGTTGGTTATATGACATATCGAAACTTAATCTGTCTGTCACACTCTGTACTTGCCCGGAGTACAGATGACTTCAAAATGCATGAACATGAGTAAATATGCAACTGTGCATAAAAAATCATGAACATTATAAAGATTGTTTGTGTATTTTAATATATACACCTAATTCTATTTTTACACAATATTTTTTTACACGGTTTAAAAATAAAATATTTTTATTTTTTTATATTGAACACGATTAAAAATTTTTGGTGCTTTTTTGTCAATTTTAATTTTTGCGAAGTATGTTCATATCACAAATTTAAGAGAATTCGCTTTTGGCGCATACAAGCAAATTTATTGGTCAGATCAATTGTTTTAAATTTAATTTAAATTAAATTTATCGTATTAAGATAAAAAATTCTCGTGTTTCACTAATTTTAATAGGTTTTAGAGATTAGGAACAATTCATCTATTTTTGCATACGATCAACGTCTTTTTTACACGGTTTTTTTCTGGAACCAATGTACCGTGTAAGAACAGATTTAGGTTTATTCTACTATTTAGAGTTGTCAGAAACTTTTTTTTTGCCATAAAGGTTAATAGTGAAATTGCTTTTGGGATAACTTGTTTAAACCAAATTTAAAAACAATTCTGATAAATTAAAATACACTCCAAACTCATTAACATTCTTTATTAATATATTATTCTATATTAATACTATTATTATATTTAATACTATTAATTTATAAATTATTTTAATAGAGCCGCTATATTTGTCAGTATTTAAGTGATTTAATGTCCATGTGAATAATGCTTTAGTCCCATGCGTCTTTTCTCACACGCAAGACAATCGCACATTTTTAAAGAGATCTTTACATGGTATATCAATTCCCGGGACTTATATAGACAAAATTTGACTTTATTCATCAACATAGTTTCCTTCAAGATTGTTACAATCAGTCCAACACCGCTCTAAAATTTCGATACCGTTTTTATAGAACGATTTATCTTTGGTCTCAAAATAGACGTCAGAGTCGGGGATCATCATATTTTAATTCGGCGAGCATCTATGTGAGGTCTGAAAAAAGGTAGAAGTCACTGGGGGCAGATTTGGAGAATACGGTGGGTGCGGAAGCTGTTCAAAGCTCAATTGGCTCATGCTAGCCAACGACTTGTGACACGGTGCATTATCTTAGTGGAAGAGAATTTTTTTCTTCTTGATATGGGACCGTTTTATGCAATTTCTTCCGTCAACTGCACCATTAACGGTGGCCCATAAACTTCCGTGCGCATCCCAAAATACGGATGCTATAGCCTTGCCAGCCGAACTTTGTGTTTTTGGACGGTTTGGGCGTGGCTCACCGGCTGCTGCCCACTACGCTGAGTGCCGACTTGACTCTGAAGTGTAGTGGTGGATCCATGTTTCAGCCATTGCTACATACCTGCGCAAAAAGTCCTGTTTATTCCGGCACAGGTTCAAACAGCTCTCAGAAACATCGATACGTTGTTGTTACGGTTTTCTAAAACGATTTTTATATATACTTTTTTGACGTTTTCAGGTGTAGCCAGCTCAATTGGCCTTCCAGATAATACGGCATCGTTGGTGTCTGTACGGCAACGTTTAAAGTTAGCGTACCACCTAGAAATAGTTGTCTTTAATAGAGCAGAGTCCCTGTAACACTTTTCAAGAGCTTGCACAGTATTTTTCCCATCAAAAATCAGTAATAAACATACAAAGTTCTGTTTTTTTCCTCTGTTTTAAAAATCGCAAAAATAGCGTCACTTGAAGCACTGTAACTTGTAACCTAATAATTAGACTTTCATGAAAATTTTACATAATGTTTGTACTTCCTAGAAATAATATGGATTTTTAATTAGTGGCGCCCCCTATATGCCCTCGGACTTGTTGAATGATGTGTTATTTATCTATTCAACTATTTCTTATTCCCTGCGAACACTTCTTTAAGACTACTTCAAATATAAATAAATTTCATTTCTTTAAATAGATTTACTTTTTACATTACAAACATACATATGTAAGATGGGTTAGTAATCCGGAAGGGACCAGAGTCTAGATTCATCAGCAACGTATTTTGCGTGCTATTGTCCTCTCGCGAATAGAGAAAACCAAACAGCGAAATGTGGCTGCCGTGGAGTAGTGGGTAGAGTACGACGCTCACAGGCCGAAGGTTCTAGGTTCGATTCCCAGCCTAATACGAATTTTAGGAATTTTTTCACGGCACCATCTCTGCTGCTGACAACATTCAAAGAGTTATAACTGCCCAAGAAAAAGCCTCTCAAATTTCGCTGTTCGGAGTCGGCAAAAAACTGTAGGTCCCTTCTACTCGCGAGACAACAGTAGCGCGCACAACACGAGTAGTTAATGAGCAAGCTAGCAAGCCCTGGTCTCCTTGTGGACTGTAGCGCCAAACAATTATTATTATTATTATTATTAAACAGTGAAATGTGAGACCACTTTTGAGTATTGTCAGCAAATCGGAAAAAATGGTGGCGTAAAAAGTGAGTGGGGTTTAGTAAAGAAATTAAACCTAGAACTTTCGGAGTGTGAGTGTCACAGTTTAAGCACTGTTCTGCGCGCTATTGTTCTCTCACGAGTAGAATGAACGTACAGAATTTTGCTGACTCCGAGCGGTAAATTTGAGAAGTTTTTTCTTCGACATTTAATACTTTTTGAGCGCTATCAACATTTCAAAAAAGGTGGCTCCGTGAAAAATTCGAGATGTTCAGAAGGGAATCGAATCTGGACCTTCGGCGTGTGAGTGTCGCACTGTACCCAGTATGCGAACGCCACGCCAATAAAGTAGCATATATTCAGCGATAAAGAAAAATTGTTTTCCGTTACTAACGATAAATAAGGATAATGGATTAATAAGAACTACTAGTATTAAGTAGGATTTCGGAGCAGTCAGTATGACTCATCGTTACGTTATAAGCGCAAAGAATGGAGCAGAAATTAGTTTGTGTCAGCAATTTAAGATCTACAAGTGAACATCTTATTCTTTAACCAGCCAGATTATAATTCGAACTTTGTACATCGTTTTTGAATTTTTCAATTCATTATTCTGCATTTGCATTAAAGGAAAATCAAACAACACAATTGGAATTGCGACACATCAAAACATGTTTTTTTATATTATTATTTTAAAACTTTTGAATTACTATAATCTCTTATATAGTTAAACCAAAAATGATCGAAAGTCTGTTACTAAAGATCAACACAGTATTTTCGTTCTCAAACTTACATCATTTATTAACTCCATTTAAGTTGCAGTAGAGTTGCAAATCGTTCATATAAAATCATACACAGATAAACGTTTTTAATATATATTTAGTATATTTTTAATATAATAATAATAATCAGCACACAGAAGATATTTCGATTCGATTTCGTTAATCAATAGAAGAACCTATATGGAATGTACCTTAGAACGAATTAAATTTAATTTGACATGTCAGTTTTCCGCCTAAAAATATATCTGTTTACCATCTATCCAGAACTTACGAGTCATCGGCATTGAAAATCATAAAAAAAACTCTTAATATGCTAACATTATGTGTTCTTTCATAGGAAAACAAGTACGCACATTTTTCCAGAATCAAACTCAACATAAACCATATTTAGGTCAATACGTAAACTGAAGTTGAGTAAACCTTTTTCTTTTTCTTGTAAACCGGCTTCTACCGCTCTTCGATGGATAGATCTGATGGGTACATAAACCCAATTTCAGGACTGTTTCTATCTCTCTTATAAAAAAATATACCCTTTTAAATGACGTTGGCTATTGTTTCTATCTCTCTTATAAAAAAATATACCCTTTTAAATGACGCTGGCTATTGCACGACACTGTTGGGATAATTTTAGTCGAATAATAACTAGGTAGTGACTAAATTAGTCAATAGTTTCCAGATTCAAGTGACTAATGATTAATTTATTCATGAAAATAATGATTGACCAATAAATTATTCATTATTCGCAGAAATTACTCATGACTGAACCAATCATTATTCATGAGGTATTCAAATTTGTTAATTATTAGGCAATAATCACTAAATAAGAGAATTTATTCAAGTAATGTCTCTGTTCATAAAAAAAATAAGACAAAGTATTGAGTTATTTCAAATGATAGAGTGGATAACGAACTTTAAAATATTACCGTCGAACTTTTTTGGTGATTTCTTACCACATAGTTTTTGCATTTGTAGTTTGGCCTCGTAAAAATATACAGTACTGTGCAAAATAATAGCACCATCTTCGACTTTGTCACTAATTATGCTAATTACTTTTTCCTATGGCCAGGCAGGCGCCTCATATTTATTGCACAACATCTATTACATCAGTCATAAAACCCATAAACAAGACATTAAAAACTTCAATAAAACATCAGGTCTCGTTACCGGAAATGCAAATATATGTGTAAATTTCGACATGCCCGCGATTGGCGGTTATTCATGATACAGAGTTAGTCATGACTACATATTAACCATGAATAACCGTCAATCATAAGTGTGAATAACGAAAAATCATGAATAAATGTTATAATAATAATAAATTATTCATGACTAACGTTTAGCCACGTTTCTTTAGTCATTAGTCATTATGTTATTTTATGTCCAACTCTGTTGCACGATCGTGTTGGTTTCCGAGGTCTCCCGTTGGAAACGATAGATATTATCAAAGCGTCCTGAGTCGCGGCTAATTTTACGGAAAACAATGGAATGTGTGACCTTACATTTTTTGGCAATTCAGGTAAACAAGTTAAAAGAAAATGTTGTAGCATCAAACTGAAGCCTTCGATCCAAAACAAGTTCAAATGATTTAAAATTGCGAAGTTTATTAGATTTCAGTTTGAATTCCGAATAGCAGTAAGAAAGTTGCAGGACAATTGAAGTGGAAAAATAGAAGCAGGAGGTGAAATTGGCTTTGCTTTAGTATTTTAATAAGAGAGGGATTGCGCCACAGAAAGAGCGTAGGAGTATTCTCTTATTTACGAGTATATGAAACATTGCAAATTCGATTGGAAAATGCACAATTTTTTACGGAAAGCCAATTTAGTTAAAAAATGTGTTTTTTGGTTTCCCTTTACAGTGTTCACTAAAATAAAGAGACCAATCAGAATAATAAATTACGAATGCACTCTTATTAACTAGAAATAAATGTTTTTTTTTATGCAGTTCTCAATTGGGAAATTGCTCGCGAACTTAGTATTCCCATGCAGCAGAGAGAAATTTTCTCCTTGTTTCCATATTCCACAAGCTCATGCGCTGGAAACAACTGGAATGAACAGAAAGTCAGGTTCCACAATAAACAATCGTGTGTGGAACTTCCACTCACACTGAGTGCGCTTCGCCCATGTTGAATCATCCTGTTCGACACTGACGAGTTTAGTTTAATTCGGGCGGTTATTTGAATTGGATGTAAGTGGTGAAACCGGTTTTCTTTCATCTTTCTGGTAATGGCACAGTGGTGTGCCTCGGCAAGGTGAACCTTTTCTTCTTCACATTGTGTAACTATGGTAGCACCACCATCAGGAGCATCTAATATTCCTATTGAGTTAAGGAATTCGGAATAAAGAAAGAAAACGAAATTTCTGTGAAGTGTATGTCCCATAAATGGAAGTGAGTGTGTAAAGTATAGGATTTTTCCACTTAAATCTCATTGTGGATCTTTAAATATCGACTGTGCTCCGTTAGTGCGTGCGTGAGTCTTTTGATTGCAATTTACTAGCATTTTTAGTTTATTTTTTCAAAAAATAAGAAGGAGAGTTAATAAAGTTCGCACGAGTTCTTATTTCATTACACATAATATTCAAAATCTTAAAGTGTTTTTTTCAAACAAACAGAAGCACAACGAGAAAGGAAAAATTTCATAGAAATAAATACACAACATACTGTTGAGAGCAAGTTCAAGAAAGCGTTGGAATACACATCCGAAACCTAATATTCGCTGTTATGTGCAATCTAAGAAAAACAAACAATACGATTAAACCTTTTTAATAAAACATAGAGAAATCATCCATGCAAACAAAGGTAAGTTCTCCCTGTGTAATTATTTTAATCGAGATATTAATTACACCTTTACCTCGGAGAATTCCTGCAGTCGAAATGAGGGGTTCTACTTTACTTTTGTATTATAATGATGTGTCTTCTAGGTGAATGTTTCATTGAGAGCACGTTATATGAGAACCGTGCATCGTTTGAGTTATAAATCCTTTGGTAACTGGTCGGATATGTGAGTTCGTTTTCTATACCTGAAAACCTGAAAACTGAAGGCAAATACTTTTACGGTGTCAATGAACGCGTCATGAAGTCTCACATACCCTAAATATTTTCGACTTTTTCAACAATGTAATGGACTGAATTGTTGAAAATATATGCTTGAAGCTATCGACAAACGTGTTAAATTATAAAGATAAATTAAAATGACAGATTCTTGGAAATTAGGTGGCTTACTGAGTAAGAATTTATCTTTAACACCAAATGGGAAATGATCATAAGTTTTGCATTCACGTCTACTTCTTATTATCTTGGCAGTTTTATCACGCAATCAGTAAGAGGGTTAATTGAAGTTATTTGTATTCTTTTAGTTTGAATCAAATTGAAGTTCCGATTTTTAGTTGAAATCCCAAAGGTTATTTTGAGTATAATACACTGATAAAAAAACGAGATTGTATGCTTTAAGCATTAAGTTTCTTTTTTGGCATGCATGTTTGTACTTATTAGTTTTTGCACAAAAGGATGATAACCCAACGATTCAACCAAACCGTTTTCAATACTGTTACCAAAAGAATGAGAGGTCTATGAAACTGACAGCTACAATGTTATCTTGTCGGAAATCGATCAACAAGCGAAGATATTGGATTTCGGTTTTTTTGCTTCATGAATGTGGGTACACCTTTGTTTCCGTTTTAAACTGATAAGAACAGACATTTCCTTTCATATGTACACACATTTTTATGAGCGTTCATTGGTGCGCTTGAGAATGTTAAGTAAAACCTTATTTGTTACCCAAAAATCCATTCTTGTATTTGTTTCTTCCCAAACCGGTGTGATCAAGTATGAGCACATAGCATATCAAATATCAGAAATTGGTTTTATATTACTTCAGCTGACTTAAGTTCTTTTTCATCTGTTCCGTCAGCAAAGTTTCTCCCTTTTAATTCCAATACCAACTTGAAAGAATAATGCAATTACATATTAAATGGTTTACTCAATCGGTATCCGTAACATCCGAAATTGTAAAGTAACGTGTCAATGTTTAAAATAAAGCCTTACTGATTTTATAATTTTTTATCTGTGTGCCGGTCATAAGGAATATGGATTTCAAAAAAAAATATATATAAAAAATATAAAATTTAATAAAGTTCATCAACATATGTATATGCATATTTAAAATTTTTTATTTGATTTCATATTTAACAATAATGCTATCGATTCGATTATAGAACCGATGCTGAAAAGATTTTTTTGCTTGGAAGGAATAATAGGAATAATCAACCACCATAGTCATAAAGAAAACCACCATAGTGTAAAGAAAACCAGTAGTTTTATGTTTAAGTATTTGTTAAAACTTAGTAAAAAATAAAAACAATATTTTGTAAAAATGTGCGTTGATTAGACAACTAAGAAATGACGGCGTAACAATGGGAAGTAGTTAAACCAAATAAGTGCCCCAGCAAAGCAACATGCATGCAGATGTCAAACTACAGAAAAAGAAAAATACCGACTAGACATTACCAACAAGACGCTTTATTTTTAATTGAATTAAAAAATGAAACGAACGTACCTTATACTAGTAGTTTAATTTGAAACATATAATTAGAATTGGTTCTTTTGGGTAGACGTCCTTGAAATTTTCCACACTTTAGCAACAAGAATGTATATCTGACACTCATTTCATCCAATTGAAATAACATCTTAAGGTCGAGATTAATTTCTGACGAAAAAATTACACCAGGCTACAGCAGAACTCAGAATGCGATTCAATGTATATTAAAATGATAGTAAGATGATAGGCTCTTCAACGGTATTTGTACGATTTTTTATGTAAAGGAAAAAATGTGTGCTTAAGATGATGTTGAAATATTATTTCTTTTCCATGAAATCCAAAGAAAACCGGAATAAATATTTGTTTTTCGAAATTATTCCTTTTTTATAAAAAAAATATTTCTTTAGCACTTTATTAAGCACAATTATAATTCTTAGCTCTTTCCGAACACATATGTTCAAAACTATTAAAGTCAAGCAAACAAAATATTTTGATCTTACTTACTTAACCATTTATATAAATTTTAACATAAGTTTAAGAAATCAACCGCAATTGTAAAATAGTTTAAAAAAAAGAAACGACAGTGTTAATACGAAGAAATAAACTACAAACATTGCTTAATGGATACATTTTTATATAATAAATTGAGTTATACTGCAGCTGACATACTATTACTTTTCCTTGAACTAAGTATGTTCTACAACGGTATTCGAACCCCGGAACACGTTCTCTTTTCTAATGATGTTTTGTTTGTTTTTGATAATTGAAACTTAACGTTTAATAAGTTATAATTTCAAATGCTTTACATCCTTCGAATACTCTCACGGTCCACAACCACATGATACATCACAGCCAGCACTGTTAATGTGTTTACTTCTGAATTTGGTGTTCGCTATTGTAGATGATTGAATCAACTTTTGTTTATTTTGTGCCCAATATTTCTATTAACCGGCACTCTGCTTTCCTAGCACACTCTTGGTTGACGCCTTATTCGATTTTGTGGTTGTATTCTAATTTGGTATTCATCGTAAATGAAATTGAAGGGACAAGAATCTTGAGTAACAAACGATTTTGTAGGTTTTTGTCGTTTAAAGAACCGTTCACTCTTAAAATCTCTACGACTACAAGTTCATTCGAATGAGGCAATTTAGAGTGTTGATTAGTTGAAGTTACTCCACATTCTGGGCGCAACGTAAACATTCCTATGTAAATTGCTGAAATATTTTAACATTTTGTGTGACAAGTTGAACTGGAATAGGCCTGTAAGTTATGCAAATTTAAAAGTAAACAAAATCGTGAATTATACTAAAAAAGTAGAATAGTTACTTTAAGGAAATTCAAACTGGTTGAATGTCAGGATATAAGGTATTCAACGGGTAAAAAAGAGTTCAAGTTCTGCTTCTTATGAAATTAAATTATTAATAGTGTGTCAGAGATGTATTATTTGAAATGTATTTTCACAAATGAAGTAAGACAAATTGAGAACGCTTATGAATAATTTCAGTTGAAGAATTCTTTCAGAAACAAGCTATTATATAAATATATATATTTATATTAAAATGTATTTTCATATGTGGAATAAGCACTTCTGCAATATTCAGTGTATTGAAAAAAATAAACCTTATCATTTCCTCCTCTCTTCGCTGCTACTTATCCCTTAACTGTTATAATTCAAGCAAAAACTTAATTTAATTTGGGGTTAAATCATTAGCAGAATCACTAAGTTACAAATTTTGGAGCAGTAACTTTAATGTCAAACATAAAATCCTTTAGATGTCTAAACCACTGGCACAAGAAATAAAGCACCTTATTTTATTATAAGGTATAATAATAGTTCAAATTGTCTATTGAACCAGATCTGTAAAGAAGAAACCAAGGCGTTTTTGGTTGGTTCAGCGATGGATTTTTCCTTACCTTTTGACATTTCCTACACATTTCTTTTGGTCTCAGAGTCCTAACACCGAACTAACAATGTAATGTAATGTAACTCTGCTGAAGGTAATTTTACTGCGCAACCCTGCCACTTGCCTATGTCAAGCAAACAGCTGAAGAGGAGTTTTTGGTTACAGAGTGTGGTTTCTTCTTCGCTCTTTTCACATCGCATTCTGTCTCTGTCTGTAAGATATTATAGGGAATGCTGGTTCTAGCAAATTGCCAATAGCTTCTCTTTGCTTGGCAAAAGCCGAGCTACATCACACATGTGCTGCATTTTGTGTGGTTTTCAGATGAAATGGAAATTTATCATTAACATTTGCGAACAGGTTTACAAGCGAATATGCGTGGTATAGGACCCTGCTTCCGCACTCAGAATTTTATCACCAACTCGTATTGATTATCATACGGGAGGCATTGTGGTTGCAGTGTTCGTATTTGGCTGCGATAGCAGACAGGTGTGCATAATGATATTTAAGAGACGACCACAGCTGAAATTATTATTCACACAACGTCTACAAAGGTGTTGACGACCCCAGCAATTTTCTTTGAGAAGAAACACATTGATTTTGGTGTTTGTTGCTTGCGGATAAGGCAAAGTAACCTAAGTGAACATCAGTCCTTCGTGACACTCCATAAAATGTTGAAATCAATGAAGTAAAATACAATTTTCTTTACTTCTTATACATACTGTGAGCGTCAAAAAAAGTGTACAGCACCAAATTCAATTTCCATTTACATTTTATTACGATGAATAGCTTTATATTTTTTTATGAAATATTTATTTACATTTAATAAATAGTTCATTTACTAACATTTGAGTAAAAAAATTAACAAAAAAAGAACTAACAAAATAATAAGTACAAAATAACACAAAAAAAAACTTCATGTTTAATTCGTCAAAAAAGTGTACAGTTCACAAAATTCTTTAAATTAATATTTTGTCTGCTTGCCTTTGGACTTCAAAACAGCTTCTAGTCTCCACGGCATGAAGTGAACAATTCTTGAAAAATTCTGTTGGAATTTTCTGCCATTCTTCTAGCAAAACCGCCTTCAAGGAGTCTTAGCTGGTTATCGCACGTTTTGCGAATCTGCGATATTCCCACAAATGCTCTTTCTCCCTCTTTCCTTTTTTCTTCTCTTTCTCCTTTTTTGGCTGCTTTTTTGATCCAAATATTTCAAATTTGCTTTCATCACTAAAAATAACATTATTGTGAAACAATATATGGAAAACCTTCATTTTTATACTTTTGGGCGTAAAGCAGTCGTCGCTTTTGGTTCTCAAATGAGGAGGAGGAGAGGTTTTTTTCGAGGCATTCTGCAATATAAGCCATTACTATGGAGTGCACTTGCTACTGGATTTTTGCGTACTCCCCTAACGACCGTACTTCACCTTCAGACAATCTTTTTGGTCGGCGGGTACGAGGTCTCTGACATCTCCGAACTGTTTAAATTTATCAATAATTTCGTTTACTGTATTATAGTGTCTGCCAACTATTTCTGCTATCTGCCGTAATGACTTCCTTTCATGATTAAATTTCAATTGAACTTTGCTTTCCCATCTTTTGATGATGTTGATACTTCAAAACACAAAACCTACTACTGTCTTTAAGATTGAACAAAACAATGAGATATCCCTTTGAAGTAACAATAGTCGAAGAGAAAACCGAAAAATAAAACGAATGTAACGGGTAATTTCTCCGTTATGAGGATCCGTTACAGTATGATCACTTAGCTGTACACTTTATTTTGACGCGTAAAATATGAATTAATTTTTGTTATTTTGCTGTTATTATTTTGTTATTGGTCTTTTTGCTAAGTTTTGTTTGTAAAGTGATTACGAATGGACTGCTTACAAAACGTACATAAATATTTCATAAAATGATATTAACCATTCGTTGGAATGAAATATTAAAAATGCTATGTGAATGTGTACACTTTCTTTTGACCCTCACTGAAGTTTATGTCTTATTCATAGTTTATATCAAAGAGACTAGTAATCAATTCTGGAAAAAACGGATGATTGCATCTGTGCATTCTTTCATAAAACATTTTACAAATGGTTCTGATTTTAATACTAAATTTGATTTTATGAGAAACTTATAAAAATGTTCATATATAACATGGTTTGGTTTTCAATTTACTTAAGTAAAATAAATTCAGAAACTATTTCTTATATTTTAAAGATATTCTGATGTGTTTTGAAGAAATTTTCTGTTAATGTTGTAATTATTATTTTCCTTATAACAATTACATCTGAAATCGTCTTCAAGTTTAATTTTAATCTCTCTTCTTTTCTTATTTAACAACCACGGACATGTTTCCACAAGACTGCACTTAGTCCGTATTATAAACGCAAAGTAAAACACGAAAAGCTGCAGGATAGCAATGGAGTAATACATAACTCTTTCTTTTTCTATGTTCATAATTGTTTACCAATGCAATTATACTACACACAACACTATTTCAAATGTATTGTGTGTATTTCTATGCCGTATTACATATTTGACAATAAGTAATAGGTTCAAAACTTTCTTAATGTCAATATTCAATTCTAATAATTTAATAATACTCACTTCATAACATTTATAATCCGGTGACTGGGAACTTTCAAACCTCTGTGTATGTAAAAAGCGTTCAGTCAGATTTAATTTTCAACTTGAGAGAACAACAACCAGTGTCTTCAAAAGGTACTCATATCTTATGTTCTATTGTTCTCTCTCTATTAGTGCGATCCGTCAGCGACTTTCGAACATCCTCATAACAGACAATTATTATTCTTAAAATGTTTGTAGCAACTTGAGAAAAATAAATGACTTGCGCAACTATAATAAATTTTAAGTCAGTAGAAATAATTATGACATAGGAAAAGATTTTGGCGTATCTCAATATTTTCTTACTTTACAATGTCCCTAAACTTCTAAAGACGACAACTTGTAAAATAATTTATTTGTAACCCGTTCATATTACTTTTTAATTCTTTCTATTTCTTTTATACGTTGAATAAGATGGGGCTACTGTTCTATTTTTACTTCGGGTTTTGTTATCTGGCGCCATGAAAAATTCCCTATTAAACCGTTTAAAAGCAACAAAACAATTTCCAGGCAAATAAGAATTTGACAGTCTTTAAAATTTGTCTCTTCAAACGAATTTTAACGAAATATTCCTTTGGATTATTATACCCTACAGGAAAATTTTTGCAAACGAGTTTTCATTTTACCTGCTGTGCTGCGAACTTTATTTACCTTGTGTCAAATCAGCTATGCCACATACAACCTTTAATTCAACTAATCCGAAAAACCGCTCAGCGACAATTGCGTCCGTCAATCAGTTTTTATGGTGGTATTTTCACAGAAGCATCCCATTAAACACCTTTAATTTGGGTCGAGGGTCTTTCAATTCTGTGAAATGTGTACCATTGATGATTCCCACTGTCAAACACATCTCATATTTAAATTAAAAATATATCCCCGTTCAAACACACACACAAAAGGCAACAGTAAAAAAACACCTCGTCCTCCCAAATTTAAGGTGAGTTTCATCAGTGCGTGTGTGGCTAATCCGAAAATTGATTCCATAATTCCAGCGAAGATCTCTTCGGGCAATACGTTCTGTGGGTTTCACTATAAATGTTTAAATAATTAATGGCTACACATAGAAACGAGAAGGTCAGGCAAGATTGGGTCGAGCGTCAAATTAGAAACTAATCGTTTTCAGGTTCCCACAGACAGACTCACAATAACCGTGGGGGAGTCGAACCAAACTGACAAAGTTCACACCTTCAATAGATGGGTGAAAGTGTGAAGTGGAAAACAAAACTATTTTGTGTAATTGTTTGTAATATTACATAAAAAAATTACAATCTAATGGACAATGGCCGATGGAATCTTTATGCCTTGAAAATCAGATGAATTTTTACTGATCTAGCCGCCTTCATGGCTCTAGATGATCGATGAAAGAACGAATATTTGGGTTTTCCATTCAACAAAGGGAACTTCATTGAACAAAGGAAATGATTTGAATCCCATATATGCATATTTTAAGACGAACATGACTCAAGCATACCGTGCATGTGGGTGGGGAACATAAAACTTTCCTTTCGTCGCTCTCTGCCCAACAACTTGAGGGTACGCCTACATAGCTTCATTTTTTGTGTATTTCGACGAGTTTTTGATAATCATTAGCTATTCCGTCGCCGTTTTTCGCTCTCTTGAGGTGGCACTTCATAATCTGGCAGCACAACGCAAACGGATTGAATTTCAGAGTTGTTTCAGTCGTAAATAAAGCCAGCCACCCGGGACCCAGGAAAATGTTGCCATTGCACGTTGTTGCTTTAATATTTATTCATTTTATTTTAAGTTTTGTCAGGAAATTTGGACTTGGTTTTACAGATTCCTGTGTACGTTATTGACATGCGGTCAGTGTACAAACAAGTGGGGATGTGTTCAGATAGTTGTCTGGCTTACGATTGCATGGACGGAATTCTTTAGTTATTTGCATGCAAAAGCTAAATGAAATAATGATAATGTTCCCTCAGTGATTCCGTATGTACATCTTTAATGTACACAATCCCTTTTTTGTGGGTGCACAAAAAAAAACGTAATTTGTAATTATGTGCTGTGAGTGCATAGGGGAATAAATTTTCCATTTACAGGCAAATTTATTCGCTTAAATTTTTCAAAAAAATAATGTCTGTTGGGAAATCTAATTAACATACTTACAGCTTGAAGGAAAATGTTAGTTTTAAGGTACTAAATTTCTTAAACAGTAGTTATCTGGGATTTCAAGTTGAGAGATTTTTAAATGCGTGCATTTTAGAATTTGGCTGGTTGAGATGTTTCTCTTATGCATACATTTTCTTTTGAACAAAACTACAGACATTTGCAAGGTATGATCGAGCAGCGATAGTATTTTCGGGTTTATCTTACTATCGCATTTATTAGTATAATTAAGGCACTCCCAGTAAATTCTAAATCTTAATTAGAGGCTGCTTAGGAAAACTAACGCTACTAACTCTGTAAGTTTTAAAAAAATTGTCCCAATTAAGTGTAGTTTATATGCTGTCACACTATTTCGATGGAATCAATTAGTTATAAATCTAATTAATATTTCTTTAACTGGGACATCTTGTAACATTCGGATCATCACCCACCATTTACATCTAACCAGTAGCAACATACAAATTTTTGTAAAAGGTTACTAAAATATTACAGCAAGAAGATCCAATCTTCGAAGCTTGTAATGTTATATAGGACGTATAATTTTGTGAACAAATTGAAATAGACAAACGAATCACCATGTTTACAAGATGCATTCTGCCTACGTAAAGTTGAGATCTACAATTTGACTCATGGTATAGAGACATATTACTTTCGACGCGTTTTTGGTTTGTTAATCAACATATGTTTTGACTCACACTCATGTTATATATATATTCTGACACACATGTTAAATATTATGTATATTAGAAAACCATTGGTAAAAAAATAATATTTATCAATTGATATTGCATTTAACATACAAATCCCACAGTGGTCAAGTCTTCGTGACTAGAATAAATCTATCCGTCGAGATAATATTTTACAATAAAATAAGTAAATAAATAAAATTATGTAATTTTACGATTTTCCCGGCATTTCTTTCTTTCATAAATATAATGTCATAAATATTCTTTCATAAATATATATCATAAATATTTAAAATGAATAAAATTATATATGTATCGTTTTTTTTTCGTTTTCGTAAAAAAACTGGATATAAACTTTTCCGCCGTGGTGTAGTGGGTAGAGTGCGACGCTCACACGCCGAAGATTCAGTTTCGATTCCCAGCTCAACACGAATTTTTCGCATTTTTCACGCCACCACCTCTTTCGAGCTGCTGCCAACAATCAAAAAGTAATAACTGTCAGAAAAAAAACTTCTCCAAACTCGCCCTACGGAGTCGGCAAAAAACTGTAGGTGCCTTCTACTCGGGAGAGAACAGTAGCGCGCACAACAAGAGTAGTTGATGAGCAAGCTAGGTCCTGGTCCTCCTGTGGACTGTAAAGCCAACAATTATTATATTGTTATTATTATATTATGTAAGCTTTATAACTTATTTTTAAGCGATTAAGTTCGTCTAGACCTTTTGTGGATAAGGTGCCATGTTCCTTAAAATGATACACTGACTTACTTTTTTTCCACATACAGGTTTTTGACACTAGCAGAATATCATGGTTTTAATTTTATACGTTGATCATTTCTCCACAAATAATCCGACTTTAGTAAAGTTAAGCAAAGTTGCCACCCAGCTACATTCATGGATTCAATAAACGCTAGTAGGGGAATAACATATCAGACCTATTCTTTTATATATTTATTAATTATTTATAACATCATTTTTCCGTTTACTGTAGCAGTTCAATGCGGTGGGAATTTTAAAGCAAATTATATTTTATTCAGAAGCGGTGTTATCAATTTTTTTTTAAATGCAGCCAACAAATCAAAATATATAAAACTCTAGTGACTCTAAAAAAAATGATTAAAAAGCTGTTAGAAAAATATTCTGGTGCCTCAAGATCTTATCTGTATTGCAGCATGAGAACCGGACATGAATTATGGAGATAAGAGCAACAGCGGCTAAAAATATTTTAAATCCACAGAAATAACATTTGATAGCGTGATTTCAAAAATAAATCAGCAGTGTTCCATTGTCTAAAAATTTAGGTGTAAAGTTTTGTTTTTCTTTAGAATTATTATGTTTTTTAATATACTTCTTGCACATATTTTAGTTTAACAAGCATGTCCAAGCCGAACTCTTCAATCCACAAAGAACATAAGTTACGTTTAGAGGAGAAATAATGAAAGAAAATATTTCAAATTAGTCTGTAAAGCTTGTGTCGTAACATTATTTATCAGATGAATTGTCCGCACCTGAGATCGAATGAAACGACTTCCGAAGTGAGTCCTCATCTGCTGCGTACTCTGTGTAATAAATGAACTGTTGCAATACTATACTATACAGTGCCAAAGAATATTTATAATTCTATCCACCCTCCTTATGCAGCAAACAACAACCAGTATTGGTGTAACAACACATATCCTTCTGCATGCACGCTCAAGAAATACGTTTATGCACTGATAGATGTATATACATTCGTATATTATGATCTATGAATTCTTTAGAATTATGAACGAATGAATACTCTACACATGTGTCCTTCCTTATCGACACCGCCACCCCTTCAAATGCCACATGCTACCACCTATCCACACGTACATATGTCTGATACCCATTGTACAAATGTATACACAAGAGCGAACGGTGTGAATTTTGAACACATCTAACCAGTGCATCACGAATTCCACTCGAATTTAAAACACGATTTCTGGTTCCACACCTCTTTGTTTACGCCACGAACCGCACCCAATGTAATAGAGATCAGCAGCAACCTGCCGTGTGCGATATTTGTTAAACTTGTTATGTTTCCGTTTCTCCTTTTTCGTTGACATTCAAAACTTAATGTATATTATGCTTTATTATGATGTCATATCTAATGGACTTCAACAAATTTTTGTTTGCAATCGAACATAAACCGGGAAAAATTTAGAAAACCCGTTCACGTTAATCTCGAGGAATCATCCTGTACTTCAACTCATTGAATGCATAAGTCTATTGTTTCTTTACTCTCGTAAAGGAGTCATTTCGTTTTAGGCATGTAATGGTTGTGCGATGCTATTGTCCTCTTTAGTTTATTCAATAGCTGATTTTATAAACAAGCATTTTCGAATCGAACTTGATTTCACTTTTCCCCAACTTGATGTAACTTTTTGCCAAACGTGTAGTCCAAACTTGACTTATTATAAAACCTTTTTTCAAAAACTTAATTGTGGCGGGGCCATGTCGGTTTAAGGAAAATCTGCACCAAGCTTTAACTCGCACTGAAATATCAGTTCTTATATCGACAAAATCGACATGTTTTGTTTTTTTTTCTTTTTCTTTGTTTCAAAAACCAGTTGTTGACAGCCTACGGAGTTTGTTGTTTCCGTGACTCATTTATGAATTATGACTTTCTTTGTTTTTTCCCATTCCGAACGACAAAATTTTAAAATCTTTTTCTTTAACAATTAGTATCCTTAGAGTTTTGTTAGCAACTCCAAAGAGACGGTGCAAATGAGAGGTTTGGGAAAAGTAATTACGACAGAATTGATTAATATGCTTACAGTATATATTCATTTTATTTAATTTTTTGAGTAAAATTCTTGAAGGTCCGTTTCCGGAATATTGTTTTTATAATCATTACGGAACACCTTGCTCTTTGAAAGTTGTTCAAAACACTCAACATCGGGAGTGTATTTAACCCCTTTTTCAAATATAGACAATTAACCATTCAACGTGTTTCATCGCGGTTAGGCACTAGATGATGATGTATGAAAGTTATATGAATCGTATACGTATCTGTAGAACTAATGACTAAAATTCACTTACAGACGCGAATAATGATTACGAAATTTCTGTGAAATATGACTATAAAACGTTGTGAAGAAGGTGGACGTGTTCCCGAAATTCCTTGCGCAGTGGCACAGACACGTGCGACACATAAGCACGGTAACGAGACGAATTTTGTCTCTACTATCGCTAATAAGCATTTCCATAACACACCATCTTAAAGTATTCCCCAACTCCCAGCGCGGTGAATAACCGTTTCACCTATACATAAGAATTGTTGATACATTACATACTCGCGTGCGCTTGTCGCATTTGTTCACCCTCAAGGCCAAGCTATCAAACATCAGGTGCTCGCTACAAACATTGCAGACTTTCCACGAACAAAGTAAAGGAATTAGAATTAATTGCAAAAATCGCGGCAGAACTATAGCGGATGTGACCCCGAAGAACCATAACAAATAAAATCATGATTGCCATGGGTGACGGAGCGAATGATTTCCGGGAGTAGAAATAAAACGAAAAAAAAAAAAAACAAAATAAATTTTGATACAAATGTTGCATCATAGAACGCTAAAATTTGACTGCTACACATTATTTTTCTTCTCTTTGCTTTAAACAATAATCCTAATTAAGCCGCAGTCCTTATTTTCATTTGTGGTCTTACACTTGGATTTCTGTTGGGATTATAATTTCCTTGCTCCCCCGCACGTTGCCTGAACAATTCCATTAGTTTCAGTTGTCGCAAAAAGGAAATTCGTCCTGGTTAAGAGGGTATGAAAATTCATTAAAGTAATTTCTTTGAATGACATAAGAGTGTAGGGTGTTTCCCCAAGCACTTTTCAAACTTTCTCTCCTTGGATTACAACAACACTACTTCAACACGAGGTAGAAGAACAAGAGAAAAGTACGTCAAAACGTTGGCGGAAAGTCATTAATCAAAAATATCATGACCCGCCCTTGTTGACATCCTGCATGATGGACAAGCAAAATTTTTGTTGCCGCATACTATTTAGCTTGGCTATAGATTAAAGAAGGTGGTGGTGTGTACGCGCGTCTTACAATAATCTCTATCATAGCCACCACATCTGTCTTGCTTTCAATCGCCACCTATGTCATCAATTTTTGTGCACGAAGCAGGCTTTCACCGTTTCGCTAGAAGGCTCGAACTTCTAAGGGGCAAACGAAAGAGATTGGCCTCAGGAGCATAATGCTGTTTTTCTTTGCGAACTACTGCCATACACTTTGGGACGGTGACAATTGAAAATAAATTACATGTCATCATGCAGAGTAATGGTTTGATTCGTTTGTAAATCCAATATAACCGTGTTCGCCGAAGTGGGACACCCCATTAAACGATTTTAGATGAATGTGAGAAACTGAGCAATGTCATTTCGATTGTTAAGGTCCTGTAATATAAGGAAATGCTAGAGTGAATATTCAATTGATAAGTAAGGGATTGTTGTTCTTTCTGGGCAACCCCGATTTTATTGTGAAAATTTATTAATATGATGCAAGGGTTTTATTTTTAATGGCACGTGTTAAAGAAACTAGCGGAGATTGTCCTTAATCGGGTCACAGAAATTCGCAGCGTTGCTGAAGAACAAATAGACACAAAGGACACGCTTCATACAATATATACTTGGTATGTATATATGATTATGTATGATTATGTCAAAAATGCAATGAGGTAATTAAATTTATTTTTATGAAAAACTTTTTCATCATTTTTATGTTACATAAATTTAAATGCCTTTTTTTAAATTAAAGAAAAGTGTTACAAACATTCTCGTCCTGTAAGCAAACGCAACGAATCTTTTATCAGTGACTCACAACAGAGCCAGCATGTCAAAGCAAATGTTTTTTTTACTACCAGTGGCAACACAACCTCTCATTTACCAACTCTTAACATCAGGACCTAAATGTGTGTGTATGAAAAACATTTTTATCAACGCCCTTAGGCTTTCACTTCAGTCAATCTTATAAAATTATATCTCAGTCCATTAGTTTTTTTTCCAAAGAAAGGTAAAAAAAAATTCCCAGAATATTAAATGGCTTGAAAAATGCCCTAAAAGCCCTAGCTTTCCATTACCTTGGGGTTGAAATAAAAAAATCTTCACTCTCAGTTTATCAAATATAACTTTGCACATATGTATGTCTCAAGACGGAGCCCTAAGAACGTGAATTAATTATTTTATTTACTGTTTTTCATTCCATCCATCTAACGTTGTTAAGCACTCTGCTGTAAAGACTGTCCTCGGGGTATGTTTTTCATTTTAAATTTCGAGGAGAAGGGAAAAATACAACACACCCATCCGTATACACACTTTCCCAAAAGCAATAGATACATTAGATTCTGTATGTTTGTTTTTTAAAATAAAAACGCACGGAAACCACTCAAAATTTAATGATGAAAAGTTTACATTCTAAGGTTTATCTAAATCTTTGCTTGCAGGTGTTTTCGGAATCATTTAAAGTCAGGGAAAAAACGACGCACATTACATTAGTAGCCACCGAGGAGAAGCATCAACTTTTATCATCACGCACACACGCATGCATATTTTCATAAGTTAGAAAGGTAGGTTGGTATCCTGGAGGATGTTTTCGTTATGTCCTAGCATCATTATTGGAATTATGCATTGTATTAAGATGGAACGACGGATAACTCTACAAGGACTTATTTGCGTGAGATACTGTCCAGATGGTGGCTTAGAAGCACATTACCTTGGCAACAATTCTTTATCATTGGTTTTTCTTAAAAATTTTTTTATCAGAAAATAACATTTGTATCCTAAAGGCAGAAATAGTATAGTTAGGACATCAAGCTAGGTTAAATAATTTCTATCTTTGTACAATATCTAAGACTATAATTTTTATTTTACGACTATATGTACTTATTACACTAGCAATCAAATATTATTTTCGTATGCGGGCTTTCATTTTATGCAACCGAAAGCAGAATTTATGATTCAAGGTGACTGTTTCAAAGAATATTGAGAATGAGCAAGATTTAGTGGTAATGATACTTTTAAAACAGAACCAAAGATTCCAATCACTCTTTAATTATGATATTACTCAGTACACCAGAAGATTGAGAATAGTGGTTTTATCTTTTTCTTAGCTCAAAACATCTTTACAACTAATACGTCATTACAACATGACTACACCAATTGACTGTTGTTGACTTCCTTTCTATAATTAACTTCTATTCGTGTGTGTAAGGCTACTAAGATGTTGAATACCTGACATAACCTCTTACCGTTAACGATCACTCGAGTTAATTTCTGCAACATGTGTTAAAATTGATTCACTGCAGTGAAAGGTATCGCCCGGTATGCTGAGTAAATACTATCAGTCGGCTTGTTAATTCCCACCAAATGGTCCTTTAACCAAAAACACAAAACGTACACATCGTCCTTTAATGGCACCATGTCATCAGCAGCCGTTTCATTGTTGCTCGTGTGTGATGATGCCTTTTATATGTATAAGTGTCTCTAATCTTGAGAGTTGTTTTGGTTTTATTTTTGTTGCACATTCCTTCAATGTTCGGCCGTATGGTGGTCCTACATCGCAGGCATTGCTGTCAGTCGGAGATCATCGTCCCTATCAACGTTGTCGACGGTGGCGGCAGGAACTCGTTTCGGTGCCATCATAAAATTACATGTAATTGTATGTGGGTAAATATTACAACAATAAAGACAAAAACACAAGCCGAAAAAAGTGAAGAAGAAAATAAAAAAAACCTGGAGCGGAAAGGATGCCGACAAACGGAGGAGGTCGGGTCTTTGTGTTGTTCCCTCCGCGTGGCCTTTTGTGTTTGCCTTTCGATTTGCCACAGGTATACAGATACAGGTACACAAACCTTCATATACAGGAGTGCGTATACCTGTAAAAAGGCATTTTTGTTTTTATAGATACTTTTATAAGCCATTATCGGAATTTTTTCGCATCGCAATGTGTTTACGATTCGCATTCTTATTGAAGTTTATCTAAAGCAGCAGCTTGTGCTGTTCACAGCCTTAAATTATTGTAAAACAGGAGGAATAAAAAAAGTTAGGCTTATCACAGTGTGCGTGCTATACATATACACTATATGGTGTATTTAGAGTCGATGGGAGCTTATCGTCGTCCCACAATGAAGAAAACGAGTGTTACTGAACCATCACCTAGGGGATTTTTGTTTTCGATTAAGCTTTTTGTGTTCTCTGGAGGAAGCTGCTGAGCAACAGCTTCCTCCGTGTGGGGTAATAAATTATGCAAAAAACAGGAAACGAATTCCCAGGGAGAAAAGAAGCTGTTCGTTTTCCTATTCGCCTGCAGATCTTAAGATTTTGCAACGCCTGCTGTCATCTGTTTGTCAGTGGTATTGGTGTGGTTGTATTTCTGGGTATGTACGTATTTATGACAAAGTTGGGAATGATTTTTTTCGCTTTAAATATGATCATAAATTATGTTAACATTTTTAATGAAACAAAATTTAAATGGCTGTGAATGTCCAACCAATTGTGGTTCCAAACAGCTTGTTGTACGTGTCCCCAAATTTGTTCGCTAAAAACAAAAAAATTTGTAAAATGAAAATTTTATATGTGTTTTAAAAACGTAGTTTCTACCAATAAATAAATTTACGTTCTGTTAGTAGGGAAAGAAGTTGCATACACAAAATAACGCCCAATCTTACATGGTTATAGTGAACCCTCCTTCTTTTATTTAAAATTTGTGCTTATTGACTCCGATTTCCGTGTAAAAGTTTGTGTCATTTAATTTTCTATTAAAATTTTGGAATCTTAGGTTTAGAGTTTATAATTTATGTTAGGCCGCATGGTGAATACACAGGCGGTAGTTAAGAATTGTTTAGCCGAAGTAAACAAACCGCGACAAAAGTTAATTCTTATGGCAGTTAAAGTTAATATCTACAGTAGTCTCAATATATCCTTCTGTACCGAATTTGTCTGTAAATATGTTAACCCGATTTCTCGGTTTATGTAGGCATCGTTTTCAAACAATTGAGTGTGCTTTTATCACTAAAGGTTTAAGGTTGTGTGTGTGCAAATCGTTCATATCATTTATTGCTTCTACGTGTCCTTCTATTCCTCAAATTTTTGTCAGTATTTTTTTTCTCTTTAACAGTGTTTCATACATTTTTATCAAATTATTTAAAAAGATATAGTGATCTCTTTGTGTCTGTAATTCAAAAGCGGTTCGGTTAACACGGTTTTGCTTCGATTTGCACTGCGGGATTGGAAAATTGAATTTGTATCCGTTCCCGCTTCGGGCTTTGTCTTTTTCCCAACTTAAAAAAATCGGTACATATTCTGAGAACATTCTTACGCAACACACATATACGGCCTTAGATCAGCACTTGCACGGTGTAATTTTGCTGCAGAGAATAAATTACTAATTGCCGGTCTATAAAAAGTAGCCGCGAGAGGGTTCCTGCATCTAATTTGTTCTGAATATTTTGTAAAATAAAATAAACAGGTATGTGTATCTGACAGGCATTTAAATTGTGTGAACGCAATGAACCATGTTGAAACGAACCCCAACTATTTTAAGGGTGAGCTCAAAGTTTTGAATCCACGCGTTGAAATGCAATCAACCATTGCAGAAATAACTTATTTTCATTTCCGTGAAATTAACAAAACATATTTCTAAAATAGCGTCAAATACCATATAAATAAAAACAATAATAAATTCTTGCTAAACAACATCTTCTTTCATCATCTCTTTTTTGAAAAATTTCCTTTTGTCATATAAAATTGGCCGACCAAAGGCTAACTCCCACTGTCTACATTTTTCTTCAATGAAAACCGGAATAAAGACCATGGACTACTAAGAAAGATACATATACAATTTAATTGACGAAACTTAAATGACATGGTTTTGGACTAAAGAAATATTGCCCCATTAGTTGCAATCCCTTCCTGGAGTCCAAGAAACTGACTTGATAAATGTTTTGTTTGTGTCACTGATAGTTAGGCAACGATTAGGTTTCATGCGAGTTAAAAGGGTGCACAGAATTCTAAAAGCTTGAATTTGATGCTTCTGTGAATCATCAATAAGGAGATAATTGGTCCTACATGGTGTCAAAACAAGAAAAGACAAGCATTTGTTATTTAAAGCAACCTTCGTACAAACATTAAATTATTATATTTATTTAATTTAAATAAACGCCTTGGTTCCCAATTCTTGTCTAAACCAAAGGAAAATATATTATATATTGCCAGCCTTCAAAAATGTTGAAACTCTGCATTTTATTCTGAAATAAGTGTAATTCAATGACTGATGTATCACGATTCCGAAATTATTTGTTCATCATTAGTGTTGTTTTGGTTGGAGATTGTATTGAAATAGTATCTAGTAATAAAAATCTTCGCCTGTCGCTTTGAATCTAGGGCAAGCAATCAGATCACTGTAAGGTGAACAAAGGAGCATGAATGGAACAGGTTTTCATTTGCTTTACTGTGGTGTGCTTGTGTGTTAAATTGTTCATTTGTCAGGTATTGTCTGATACTTGAGTAGGATAGACAGTGTCTGCATAGCCTTAGGCGATTGGCAAGTTTGTCTTTTGTACGAAATGGCTTACATTGGAATGCACTGTGATTGGCATGGTCTCGACCTATGACTCACTTGCAAATTATTCTATAGGTTTTGTCATTCCATATAAGTATATATTTGTGTGTACATGCTTCATTGTATGTACTTTAATCTTTTTTTTGAAGCTTTTACCCTTCTGTAATACAATTCAATAAAAAGTATGTAGGTGCCCTCTCCAGTAACATCGATGAGAGGGTAGTTTCGTCACGACATTATTTACTTTTCGTTTTAAATGTATACTTCATTTGACTATAAAGAAAGGAGAAAAACTCGAGAAGATGTAATGTCAACTATACCATATATGAAAAGGTGGCGACGCGTACATATATCTTCGGAATGTGCCTTCATGTCTGGGGGAAGAAATTAATTTATTACATTGATAGAAAAGAGATTGAACTTACTTAATGGTGTTGTGAGGAACAGCACGTGTTAAGTTGTAAGTGTAACAGCGCAAATTATTCGGTGTACCTCCTTAAGAGAATTTCTTAAGCATCAAATTTAATAATAAATTGTACCAATCTATCTATTTTTCCATATAATTCACAGGTAGCAACTGGCCATATCAGCACATAATTTATGTGTAACCTTGGTCTGGATGTTTTTGTGTAGGAAATGGTCTTAAATCATATTTCTCTTGGATGAGTTCTTTAATAACCAACATATACGAGTGCATTGAATTTATCATTTGCTTGGAAACAATTATCTGTAAAAGTAGTAACATATAGAGACACTTTAGAAGCAAATAAGTTTACAGTTTGTAAACTGATGGATTTTGTTCTTTCTTGTGCTGCCGAATTGCTGCACTGCGGTGCAAAATTATGCTTCATGCATAAAATAATAAGTAGTAAAAGTAATACATAATGATTACCGGTTTGCTATATTGAGTACTGAAAATAAAAATAAAAAAAATAAGATAAAATAAACCAGAAAGAAAATTTACTCAGATTACGAATACAAAAAAAAAAAAAAACATTGTAAACGACGGATAACTAACCAAAACCAACGATTTTATATTTTATTAAAATGTACATACATACATACATATATATACTTATTTTCCTTCGGTGCCAGAAGGGCTTACCTTGTATTTGCTCGTTTTATCACTTTTTTTATTATATAAGGTTGTCAAATATCTCCCTTCCGCTTTTTTGCTCTTCATTCAATACTTTATAAAAAGTGTTACAGTGATCGGATGTAGTTAAAATTTGCGCCGTTTTGTTCGATTATATGTTTCCATCTAGACGACAAATTCATAATACCCCACTCATGGAAGTCTCCCTCCTTATTTGCGAAGAATTCGGACAGCCACATTTCACAAGCCTCTTTTCAGTTCAACTTTACACCAGCAAGGGTGTTCGCCATGGACAGGAACAGGTGGTAATCACTTAGCGCTGTGTCCGGGTTATATGGTGGATGCGATAAAACCACCCTTCCGAGCTCCCGTAGCTTCTGCCGAGTCATCAGTGATGTGTGTGGTCTGGCGTTGTCCTGGTAGAAAACTTTGCCCTTCCTCTTGGTCAATTCTGGATGCTTCTGGTCGATCGCCTGCTTCAAGCGGTCCAGTTGTCCGCAGTAGATGGTAGAATTAAGCGTCTGGCCATATGTGGTGGATGGAGCTCCCTTCCAATCCCATTAAACACAGCAAAACCTCACTAGCCGCCAATCCTGGCTTGGCCACTGTTTGGGACGATTCACCGGCCTTCAACCACGACCGATTTCGCTTGACATTGTCGCCAGTCACCATCCGCTTTAAAAATGAGTCGAGTTCATTCCGTTTCAGCATATCGCAGGCGGTCCAAAAGGTCCTGGTGGAACCATACACCTTCAAGCGGTCTAGTTGTTCGCAGTAGATGGTAGAATTAAGCGTCTGGCCATATGGGAGCAGCTCACAGTGGATGATTCCCTTCCAATCCTACCAAACACAAAGCAAAAACCTTCCTGGCCGTCAATTCCGGCTTGGCCACTGTTTGGGACGATTCACCGGCCTTCAACCACGACCGTTTTCGCTTGATACTGTCGTATGTGATCCATTTTTCGTCGCCAGTTACCATCCGCTTCAAAAGTGGGTCGAGTTCGTTCCGTTTCATCAGCATATCTCAGGCGTTGATTCGGTCCAGAAGGTTTTTTGCGTCACATCAAGCTTTTTTTATATCCAGCCTTCTGCAGATGGTTTAAAATGGCTTGGTGACTAATTCCCATCTCCTGGGCGATTTTACAAGATGCGACATGACGGTCTAACTCGATGATTTCCATGATTCGATCGATATTCGTCCTCACAGGTCATTCGCCGGCTGGCTTATTCATGGTGTCGTTTTCACCGGCTCTGAATCGTCGAAACCATTCCTCCGCTCTTTCTGTAATACCCCTTTTGTAAATAAATACTGCCTAACTTTACCTTAAGATTATGCAACAGTTTGGTTATTATATCGAATAATAAAAACTGCGAAGAGTATATATATTTAGGTTGGAAAAAGTAATAGAAACAAATTTATTAGTTACAAATTTAAGAAAAGACAAAGTGTTTAAATAAATATGTGTTCATAGCAATTCATTTCAGCGCCAAGCAGGAAACTAAGGAAGGTAAACAACACCTAGTCTCGACTCGTTACAAGTGCGACAGTGCAAACAAATTCCATTTGCTAAATTGAAAAATGATCTTGATAAATTAGGCACCTTCACCATGAAACGACGGGAAAATGTACACGAGACGTTAAAAATAGGAATGCGATTCCAAATATACCAAATAAACGATTAAGCATGATGGTGGTAGCATAGTATACTTCATGGCTTATGGCGTTGGTCCAATTTTTTGAATAAAAATCAAAATGTGTGAAGTTGATAACGTACACATCTTAAATACAGTCATGCTGCCACTCTCCAAAAAGGATAAGCCGCTGTAGAGGGAGTTTATGCAGGACTTTGATCCTAAACACTCTTCGAAAGTAGCGAAAGACTGGTTTACGTGTCATAAAACAGTAGTTATGAAGTGGTCATCACACATCCTCGATCTTAGTTCCATAGAACACCTATGGGGAATTTTAAAACAGAAGATAAGGGATTGTAGAGCCACCAACAAGGAACAACTGTTATCCGAAATTCGAACTGCGTGGTTCTCCATATTTATTTCCTTAAAAACAGTTTGTTTTTGTTTGTGATAAATTATAATAAATAAACTTGTAAAGGGTTAATATACTTCATCCCCAAATACGTAAGGTAACAAATACCACAAGACAATCTTGTTTCTATTATTTTCCACCACTTTATTTTTTATTATTTTATAACATATAACCTTAGTTTCTTTTGCGTGTACATTTATCTTCAAGTAAACTGATTTCCGTTAGTGCCACGCAAAATCGTCGAATTTCCACATCTTAGTGCTTACAGTACAAACACAACATTATAAACATCATTTAAAATTCGAACATTTTCGTACAGGTAAAGTTTTGGATTCACGTAATCCTTCTGTGTAGTCAGTAGGTTACGATTCTATGTAACAATGCTTTAGGTCAGTTCGAAATCACAACGTGCAAAGTTTTGTATACGTAAATATTTTACTTTTTAAAAATCATTAATATATTTACACGAATCGCAGACTTTACATTAGAAATTAGAGTTGTACAATCCGAGTTAATTTCGCTTTTGCAATATTTTTTTTTACATAATATATAATAAATTCTTTCTGAACATAACAACTTCAATACAATTTGGCCATAACCGCAAACAGCTTAATATGCAAGTAATGTACGCATGCCTACACGTTCGTTTGTATGCATCTGGTCATAAGCCTGAAATGAAATATTTCATCGATTGCGGTCAACAGAACCTTGCTTACATTGTGAAGCGAATGTCTTATGGCCAGGTTGTATAAGCGAAACCATTAAAACTGGATAAGTAAACTCGGATTCCTTCTGCGATTATACATTGGAACTCGTCTCATTCCATATTCCCAGATAAAACTCGTTTTGCTAGTACCGTGCGATCGGATCTCTTGTGGAATGCAATACCCAAACCTGCATTGTGGTGCATCTGTGGTCGTTGAATACTTAGAAAATAATCCCACAAAATGAAACACGTTCTGATTCGAATATCCATACACCCGTGTGTAAATGTACACTCTGTGTGTGTGTAAGAAAAAGAAAACAAACGCTACATCGGGAGACGTAAAAGAGGGAAAATTGCAGAATGCATGTACGTACATATGTATGAGATCAGAGAATGGCGAAGGGAAGTTAGACGTCAAGAAATGCAACAAGTTGGTGTGAAGGAGAGGAAGCGATCAATGGGCAAAGGTATGCTCTGTATATATTTCAGTTTAAGTTGACTCCATTGTTGTGTGAAGAGGTAACTCGTTTTGCTGTGCGCTTTTCTTTAATTTCCTTTTCACCGCCGCCTTATGCTACCTTGAAAGTCAAGAGCTGGCATATATTGAAAGTTAGATGGTGAGTTAAGAGAAATGCAATAAAATGCTTGAGAGACACTTTTAGATTTATTGTAATTAGTTCATAATCTGTAATTTTTTGGGGATTTTTCATTTGTTTTGACCTACATTTCCGCATTGTGCTGTAATGAAATCATGAACTTTACACCTATACCGTATACCTATGTTCAAATCTACTGAAACGCTTTTCTATATTCCATTACAAATATTTTTTAAACACAGTTATGTATATTGAAGATGAAGGCGAGAAAATTTATACAACTAGGCGCAGTATGCAAAAAAATAATAAACATTAAAACAAAAATAATAATATATCAAAAAACCTAAATGCGATCGAGGTTATGTCAAAAAAGTGGACAGATTGTAAAGAGAATTATGGATTATATGTTATAACTCCTATGCGCCTCGATAACATAGACATTGATAAAAATAATCATGTTGGATAATCTTAATTATTAAAATGATTTGTCAGCTGAGTACTGGAGTATGCGAAACACTTTTGTCCACCAGTGTAAGTTTATGAAAAACCTGATATTCACTGATATCGAAGAAAATCAACAGAACAACGAATAATAAACTAATCGAAATTAAATAAACACTAAAAATCTTTAATTGAAACAAATCAGTTAATAATGTTTTCTATTCAGGGTATATTGAGCAAAACTGAATTCTTAATTGACGGACCCTAAACAAAATCTTTATAAGCATCCCTATAGCTCATGTTGTAATTGTACAAGACACGCGAAAAAAAGATTCAATCACGGAATTACTTGAACACACGCAACCCTGTGGATTACACATTAGTTTTCCTTTTAATGTAGGCTCTTAAGTGGTTAGCTTTCGAAGAGGAAAATCTGTGATCACCACTCAGTGCTTTGTGCTGGAATCATAAATGATTTATGCATGTCCACGTGTTCAAAATCACACTTGTAATGTTGAATGTTTACCACAGGAATCTTGTGCTGTGTGTTTAGACAAATGTAAGTCGTTTTGCTTTCTGAACGTGCAATATTGTTAGTGGCATGAATGTGTGTTGCACTTACAATATTTAATAATCATCAGGTTCGTTTCACAAGATAGAATAAACATCCACATAAGCTAGAAACTCAATTATCAATCGTAGTTGATGGCGGTTATATGAAATTGAAGCAAATTCATATATAATGTTTTACGTAGTTTTAATTATACTGAATAATAAATCTGTAATGCATAACACACAAATACAAGTAAAATGTCCAGTGTATATATAAGTTTATATATAAGTAACACAGTTTAATCATAATCCATTGGCTCTGCACACTGACATCTCATCACATTTGAATAAATCCTTCTCAAAAGGATACTCTCAACGGCTACGTCAGGATGTTTATTTGTTCGCAGTAACTGCTGCCGCCCGTTATGACTTACGGAAGGATTATACTGCCGTAAAATTGATCGGTGCTTCGCAGCACCCCCAAATGAGCACGGTACGCCCCAAATTTTGTCTTTCGCAAACAACAACCCAAATGGATGCCAGATATCTGAATGGGGGGCAGACTACAAGCATTTGTTTTCAAAACGTTTGTTTACACACGTACGCCCTCGGTAATCCTTATTCTGCAATGAAATTTCCCCTATCCCCATCGCTCCTAAAGGCTCCACCCTCATCTCTGCCATTATTTCCCACCCTCAGTACACTCAGGGACAGCGCGTACTAATTAAAGTTAATTTCGTTTTATGTGCGTTACATGTATGTAAATTAGGAGTTTTTATTAATTGTACCATAGCATGCGATCCCATATATATTTAACGTGTATTACTCATACATACGAATGTACTTATGTATAGATATGTGTGAATATGTGTATTCATACGCCAGAGCTAGAGCCGAAAGCTTCTCGTTTTATAGTTTTGTTTGGAAACCCATTCTAACATAATTCCACGAGTGTGTGGCGCAGGAGCCTATTTCGCAGGACGTTGTATCATTTCTCTTGATTCCTCCGCCTCGTAAGGCTTATTTATAAAGTTATAAATTTGAATAATCCGAAATCCTCAAGGACCGTAATAACGGTTTTATGAGTTTTTTGTTTGCCTGAATTGGCAGTTTTTCATTCATACACATACTATACGTATTCATGTACATGGGTGTGTAATAAGACTTATCAAAATAAAAATAAAAGTATTTATTCTAAGAACGTATCGGAATTTGTTGTCGATGTTTAAAAATGCGAAGTCGGCTGAGTAAAATCTAATTGAGTTCTAAGCGATAAACTCGACAACGATTGTGTATTGAAATTGACTTTCAAAGTTTATGGAGTACGAGGGTTGCCTTTTATATTTCGGGATTAGAAAACAAAAACGAATATTAATCATCGAAAATAGCTTTACTGTTTTTCAAAATATTCCCAAACAAGATGTATACACTTTTGCATGAGTTTGAACCAATTGTCGAAGCACTTTTGCCACTCTGATTGAGGTATCTCCAAAACATGCATGCTGAACGCATCAGCCGCTTCTTCAGGTTTCGAAAAACGTTGACCTCTCATTTTATTTCTTACGTACGGGAATAAAAAGAAATCATTCGGTTCCAAGTCAGAACTATACGGCGGACGACTCATCAAATCTGCAAAACTGCAGTTGTTTGAGCCGATATCTGAGCGCTCGCATTGTCGTGGTGAAGAGTGATCCGTCTTCGGCGGTTGATTTTCGTGATTTCTTGGAAGAGAACTGGCAAACAATTGGTTGTGTACCACTCACAATTGTCTGTTCTGTGTTGATCTAGTGGTACGGTTGCTACTTGTCCAGTTTTTCCGAAAAAACAGGCGATCATTTGCTTGGATGTGCTTCGTGCGCGAGCAACTTTTGTTGGATTTGGCTCAATTTGAAACACCCATACAGTCGACTGCTGTTTACTTTCGGGCTCATACGCGTAAATGCACGATGTCATAAACGTGTTTCGAAGCACCGCGATCGTATTTTTGGAGCATTTCTTTCGACCAATCGACACGAATCTTCTTTTGAGCGATTGACAATTTGTGTGGGATCCAACGCAAACAAATTTTTTTGACGGTCATGTATGCAATATTGAATGTATGCTGGTCCCGCTAATGCCCATGATTGCCTCAATCTCACGATAGGTCACATGACGATCTTGCAATATCAGTTAGCGCACAGCATTAATGGTTTCCGGAACAACAACCGATTTTGGACGACCTTCACGAAATTCGTCTTGGAGTGAACTACGATCTCGGTTGAATTCACCATACCATCGATAAACACTGGTCCTTGATGTCCTTCATCCCCAAAAATTGAATTAAGTTCATAGATGCATTTTTGTTGCGTTAATCTACGTCGAAAGTTGTAAAAAATAATCGCACGAAAATTTTCACGATTTAATTCCATTTTTGGGCGAGATGAATCTTTTAAGTTACTGTAAAAAACACAAATAGCGCTCGTATGTCAAAACGTTCTGAGTACGTATAACCTAAAAAATGTTAAACTTTACGACAGAGCTGGCAGTTGCCAGATTGCAACACTAGGGTTGCCCAATTTTGAAATATAAAAGGCAATCTTCGTATTTGTTAATGCATCTAGGATCGAGTATAATAATAATAATTGTATGGCGCGACAGTCCACAGGGGACCAGGGCCTAGCTTCCTCATCAACTACTCGTGTTGTGCGCGCTACTGTTCTCTCACGAATAGAAGGGACCTACAGTTTTTTGCCGACTCCGACTCTTAGACAGTTATTACTGATTGAGTGTTGTCAGCAGCTCGAAGAGGTGGTGCAGGGAAAAAATCGAAAAATTTGTGCTGAGCTGGGAATCGAACCTAGACCTTTAGTGTGTGAGTACCACACTCTACACACTACGTCACGGCGGCCACATCGAGTATATGCTTACATATTTGCATAGCTTTGTTGGGGGTGATTGAATTTTTATATAATGTTTTTCTAGGTAAAACAACTCGTGAGAGTATCTTATTTTGTGAAGTACTAATAGAAACTGATATTGTGTTTACCACAAGGACTGTTGTTTTGAAATGGGGGCGCCTTACAATTAAAAATAAAGTTTGACAAACCAAGGAATGTTGTAAACGACGTCACATTTTCTTTAGGGTTTTTTTTTATTTATACTCATTTTTCGTTGGCAAATCATCATGAAGCAGTACACAAATGAACAACGTTTGCATGTTTTTCATTTGGTAATGAGTGCCAAAATTCGCGTTCGGTCTCTGCAATTTTGAATGTAAATATTTTTCTTACTCTAATGCAGCATAAGTCTTATTGCACAGCTAGCAATGTGCACGTTCTAAAAACACCATTACATTAAAATTACAAAAACTGTCACTGTTTGGTGTACATAATATACCGGATATGTCATTGGATAATATTTTTGTTTGATTATGCCATAATTTTTTTTCTTCAATGTAAATTTCAATATTAAATTAAATTTGCTCTGCAGGTACGGACTTGGACAATAAGTGGTTTCAATAATGGAATTACTTAAGATGTACATGGCCTTAGATTTGTTTAATGGGGCCGCGTGAAGTCATTGACTTATAACAAAAACCCTGCAATGATTGATGAGCTTAGAGTCGGTATCAAGTATGAAATCGGTGAAATTTTCGTCAATTTATTTGAAAAAGTGTTCAAAATTTGATTTCAACAAATGGGCTTCTATAAATTTGTCCGTGATGGTTGTGTGAAGGAAATCGAATCTTATTCATTACTGTTCCATAATGTTCGAGAACATAATAAACATTTTTTGATATCTTAATCCGTTGTTTTCGTTTTGCCCATAATGAAAACTCCTGTGTTCCTCCGAAGCGAAGTTTAATTTATTCATTTGCTTGAAATGCTGTGACTTGAAAAAAAGATAAAGGTTTATATAAGAGACTTGAATGTACCGAAGGATGCAATTGAAGTGACCTCTATCGCATCTATCCTCTATAGCAAAGGGATACTGATGTTTCTTATAAATTGAATAAAGAAGGAAGAAGGAGAAGGAATCGTAAAATTTGACTTACTCGTAAAAAAACAAAACAAACATTTTCAAAAGCTCATCTTACATATATAATTTCATTTTAATCAATTCCGTTCTATTCATTACCTCCGGCTGTTGATTGTTAGGCCCATTAAGATAAGAAAACTGGTATTTCATAACATTGTATGCAGCTCAAGTTCAAAATAAGAACATCACATCACTGCGATAAAATAAAATATAAACATGTGCATGCATGAGTTCGACTAAAATGACTCAACAACGGAGTACTAATGAAAGTGTTCCAAAGCTGTGGAATGAAATTCAAGCTCAAATTGTTTTGTTTGCGCCCAAAACTGTTATCAAACACAGAAAGATTATTGTGGCGCCAGAATAATGATTTTATGCTTTTCAAAATGCTTTAGTTGTCTAAGAGCGTACATAGCTAATTAGTTTTGGGCAACGTCAATGGAGAACATTTTTAAGGCGTACCAACCGACAGGTGTTTTCGGTGTTTGGGGAAGCAATTACATCTTAGTCTTCGCTAACGAATCGACATTCGAAAAACTACATATTTTATCGTTTCGTGGGAAGTTTACTGGCACAAGAAATGCTCAGCGTACCTGTAACTATACAAAGGCATTGAACAAAAGTTCGTGTTGGATTCATGGGTCACGCCCTTTGACTTGATAATATGTAACAAAGAACTGAAGCCGATGTGTGAAGTTTTCATCTTGTCCATGTATCAAAGAAGTTGATAGGAAGGGGGCTTAGAAAGGGTACAATTCGTTTGTTATGACTGAGTTTTAACACAGAACTAATTTGAATTATTTGAATTATCCAAGTTTAGTGTCTCATCACGAAATCTCTTAACCTGCTAAACATACCGCTAAACTTGGAAACTGGACAGAAACTGCAGAGACAAAAATTAAATTGAATACACTCACCACTTGCTCTTCTATCAAGAAAAATCACACTTCTGACTAAAGTGCGCTTATAACATATAAATTAAAAAAAATAGCCTATTATGCTGATAATAATTTTCTCTTGAACTCTTTCTGAAATCTCTGTTTAGCTACTTTAACACCGTTTAGAACGTTTTTTGTGTTATGCAACTTTGCTTTTACATACTTTTTATTATAATCATATCATATATCACATTTTGTTTATTGACGTATCCATTCAACCAAACGTGAATTTCATTAACTTCGTTTGCTACACGTAATTCGGAAAAAACATTAATTTCAAAACAAATTTACAAAATTTGAAGCGGTATTTAGGCGTCATTCCACTTGTATGTACTAAAATACTATGTTGAAAATACTAGTTCAATACAGCACTTAAAATAGTTTATACCTTATTCAGCATAAAATTAAAGAATATAATCCAAAGCAACTTTTAAAAGGAATATAATGTAAATAAATCGTTATTTTAAAAATACTAGGGATTCCATTAGGCTAGATTTGGATAAGTATTGTTGCTTGCCAGTTACCACTCTTGTGTGAATTCTACAACCCTGAATTCTAGAGAAGATAGCTTTCCACAATAGGAATTTTAGAATGCATAATTATTATCTGAACAAATTGAGATTCAGGTTAAACTCTTCCACCGAATTTGTGTGCTCGACTTTTGTCAATGATGAACATTTTTAAGGTCTTTTCGTAATCCGTTGATCCAATGCGTTTCGCATTCGTGTGGGTAATCTCGTAATTAGTTCAACAAAAGGTAAACATTGGTCATATTGGGAAGTAAAATAGATTAACAGTTTTGTATAATCCGAACGACGAAATTTGAGAATATTTTTCATAGATAGTTAGTGCTTTTTGGGTATTGCCAGTAAATCGAAAGCGGTGGTGCTGTGAAAAGTGCGAGGCGTTCAGTCCAATAATCAACTTTGAAGCTACACCGTGTATGTACCTCACTCTACCCCTTAAGCCTTGGGCTGCTATTTTTCCTCTGCCCTTTGCTGCATTTGTTGGTTATTTGTAACCAAAATCAAAATTTTACATTTATTGTTTCAAATAATTCAATTGTTAGAGATTTAGAATTCTATGAACCGTAACCACTAAGATATAAAACTATATATTAACATATGTTTACAAAAATATTTGATTGTATTCAAGGGAAAACTGCAAACAAAAACCCTTACGTGAGTGATACTTAAAGCTATTATTGCTTTAAGTCCCGTCGGCCGTTCAGTTTTATTCTCTTAATATTAATTTGGGTTATAAGTTCGTTATCAGAAAAGGTACAAATTTCGTAAAATGATTTGAACTTATCAATAAGGCGATCTAACAAGCGAATATTAGCTTTTTCTTGTCAAGTAGTACGGTGGAAGATTTAACGTTATTTTTAACAATTTATGTTGGCTTGTAATGTTGGTCCTTGTAATTTTAACCTATGAGATTTTGCAACGCCCCAGACAGATACTTTATAGATTAAGATTTTATTGTCGGAGCAAAATTGTGAGTATTTGCAAATAAGCGGATAGAGAGTTATAATTAATTTATTTATATTATTTATAGTAGTTGATACATGCTTTTCAAAATTGAGTGTCTTATCTAAAATTATATATAGGCAAGGTATGTCAGATACGTAGATATTACAACGTGTTAAGGTAAGAATAAGAAGGATCCCTTGGGGAACAACATGCTGAATCCATTTTACCACCGAAACAGTTTATCGCTTAATAAACCTTGTATCGTTTTAATGATCGCGAAAGGAAAGTTAAATTTGAACATTCTGTGAATTAATGCATCATGCCAAACACTGTCAAATGCCTCAATATCGAGAAAAACAAGCCGAACAGAATCTTTCAAATTAAGTTTTTTGATTCGAAATACTTGATGGGTCGTTTTATACCGCATTCTGAAACCGAATAGGTAGGGAGATTGTGCTTGCCGGTTAAAATTATATCAATTTTTTCTTGATTGCTTATGGGACTAAGCACGTGAATTGGTCTGTAGCTATCGGGGTTTTCTTTGGGTTCACCAGGTTTTGGAATAGGTACAACCAGAGCTGTTTTCCACTGTTCAGGAAAGTCTCACAATCTTAGGCAAGAATTGAAAATAAATGTTAAATAATTGTTGTTTTGGGAGCGATTTCTTTAAGCACCCTATTGTTCATTTTAGCTAGGCCATTTTTTTCGGTTTAATAAACTTTTTAACTTGGATAGCTGATATGAGATAAGATTCGTCTAAAAAACAGAAGAATTGGCTAAAGTGGTTTTTGGGAAAAGTACTTCAAATGTACTATTTGTATTACTCAAGTGGTCTGACACTGTAAGGTTTTTGCTCAAAGTAGAAGCTAAGAGATCGGTCTTCTTTTTAGGAGAAACGTAGGGTTTTGTATCCTCTCTGAACCCGGAAACATTTTTCACCTTTTTTTGTAATGATTTTGAAAACTTTCCAAAATGATTTACAAGATTTATCAAAAGAATAAAGAAGGTTATACCAGCGCATATTTTTGTAATCCGCGATCTCATTTTTAGTTCCGTTGTTTAGAAATTTCTTACTGTGAAGAAAGCATTCATATCCGTAACGAAGTCATTTTCTTCTTTTATAGTTTCTTAGTTTGGAGTGAAGTGTGTGCCTTTACTTATTAACCATGGTGAGCACTGCTAAAACTTTGTTTTGAAGTAAACAATTAAAGAAAGATTATGCTAACAAGCTTAGTCGCTATAGAACTGCCTGAGGTTAGAATTGTGTTTTGCGAAGTTGTTTTCAGTAAATGATTTCTATTTAAAACGTTTTAATAAAATATTGACTTTAATGCCGGTTGAGCTCAAAAACGTTGCCAGAATTCTTCTTTGAAGCAATACTTCCTAACCGGTTGGCACTTTTCATTTCTATCGCAATACGGAATTATCTCCTGACGCTCCTAAATATAAAAAAAATATGCACCTTGAAAAATATGTTTTCCTCCCTACGAAAACCGTTATATACCCGTATACAAGCCATGCATAATATATATATATAGTTGTGTTCATAAATATAGCAGTGCTCCTCAAAAAAGACAAATAATTTTCTATTAATTCAAATTGTTTTATTATTTAAAGCAAAACATAAGCATTGTTTAGAGTTATGCTGTGCCTAGACAACAGAAATAAATGAAACAATATGAAAACATTATTATTTACAGCTTACCATTAGTACTTTGTAGCAAAGCCTTTGATTTTTATCACTGCGCTGCATCTTCGTGGCATTGATTGCACCAGACTCCGACATCTCTCAACTGGTATACCTTCCTATGAGTCTCGCACTATCTCCCATCGCCCCACAAGTCCTCAATGGGGTTTAGGTCAGCGGATTGTGCTGGCCACTCCATAACGGTTATTATTTTTTCATCAAACCAAGATTTTTCCCGTTTTTACGTATGTTTTGTGTCATTATCTTGTTGATATACCCAAACGGTGGCATTTCCTCCTCAGCATATGGAAGCATAACCTCTTCTAGAATTTAAACGTACTCAGCACCGTCCATTATACCCTTGATAGGATATATGGACCCAACCCCATTATATGAGAAACAGGCCCAAATCATTAGTTTTGCGGCTCCGTGTTACCAGTTTCAACTGTACAACGGGGATTATTTTCTTCATTCTTTGGTCTTCTTACATATTCCTGACAACCCTTGGACTCAAATAAGACTATTTTGCTTTCATCGCTTTCATCGCGGCCAATCCTTGTGAAACTTTGCGAATGCCAATCTTTTTTGCACATGCTTTTTTGTCAAGAGCGGCACTATTCGCGGGCTTCGAGCTGGTAGTTTAGCCTCTCGAAGACGTCTCTTACCGTTACAGCACTCACCGGAAGTTGGAGTTCACCCCTTATCTGTCTGGAGCTTATTGAAGGGTTCTCCTTTGGCATGTTGATAATTTTTCGGTCAGTTCGCTTAGCCGTCACTCTTTTTGGACGGCGTGTTTAGGGCCTAGCTTTCCAGTTTAACGCATTGCTGACCATTTTCGCTGAACATACCATGATTTTCTGGATTGAAGCATATGTTTTTCCCTCCGAACGCAATTTTTTGATCAAATTTCGCATATCTTCGGTACAATGTTTTGATCGACCCATATTTCTAACTTTAAAGTATGTTAATAAAAGACAACATATACAAAAACATTCACTTATCAAACAAGAATACACAAATATTTTTTAAACTCTAAACAACAATTTCTGAGACACTTTATGGTAAAACCAAAAAACACTGCTATTTTATGAACAGGCTTCAATCAACAGATTTCAATAAATGAGTGAGAACAAGAAGAAAGTAAGCCTTTATTTTTTATTTCTGGCATGGTATCTTAATAATAATAATAATTGTTGGCGCTACAGTCCAAAGGGGGGCAAGGGCCTAGCTTGCTCATCAACTATTCGTGTTGTGCGCGCTACTGTTCTCTCACGAGTAGAAGGGACCTGCAGTGTTTTTGCCGACTCCGAACGGCAAAATTTGTTAAGCTTTCTTAGACAGTTATTACTCTTTGGGTGTTGTCAGCAGCTCGAAAGAGGTGGTGCCGTGAAAAATTTGAAAAATTGGTGTTGATCTGGGAGTCGAAACTACACCCTTCGGCGTGTGAGCGTCGCACTCTACCCACTACGCCACGGCGACCACGGCATGGTATCTTAGTTACCATAAAATACAATAAAACCGGATATACATTTGGAAAAAGGATCTTCTTAGAAATATGTTGCTAATTATCTAAGTCGTATAACTACTGCTATTTTTATGAACACAACTGGATATATATATATGTATGTATAAAGTATCCAAATATGCAACAGAAAAAGAAGGTGGGATATTTGGTTAGTGTGCCGACATGTCGGACCCCTTTCTCCTGCAAATAAAAATGGAAAAGAATCAATTGTTTATGAAAAATTTCGAAACTTCGAATGTTCCCTGAATTTCTCCACACGCAGAAGTATTTAGTTGGTAAAGCTGTAAGATTCAAATACTTGGGAACCACTAATGAGCACAAACAATTTTTAACTTTAAAATTTAATTAACATCTTCAATCGACGAAACTAAAAAGGTGAAGCGATCTGTGTATGGTTATTAAAACACTTTTGTTAATGCGGATTTTTACATTTAATAAAATTTCAGTTGGTTTCAATTCATATCAATGGAATAAAGGGTTTTTTTTGTTGAGGTCAGCAATAAAAGCTGGAGCATATTTATGTTAAAACACAAGTACACTTTCTTTCCTACATATTTAAAGGAATTAGGAATGTAAATGTCATAAAAGACTCCCAAGTCAACAAAATGTAACATTTCTTCACGGTCAAGGTGGTGACAACTTCAGTGTGCCTCTTTGCCGCATTGAGATTATATATCAGATGTTGAAAGATAAAATCAGACATTTATGTTTTTATAACGCTGATGCTAAACTCGGGGACCCCACAATAGCACACACACGCATCTAAATAAGTTCAGAATTTTGATTCAGAGGTTATTCAACTATTCATTCGCTACTTGTTGTCGCTTTGACTCATACTAGAACGTTGACGTGCTGAGGGTAGACATTTTTAACTCCAGATGAGATTTCTGATAGTAAACAATATTAATTGTCATGTCCGCTATAACCTGATCTACGCGAAGATAACCTTCTTGCTTCAGGGAAATCATCTAAAAAACCCAACTGATTGAAGCAGAATAGAGGGAAGTCTGTCTTGACCGCTTTCACCGACCAAATACAATCAGAAACGATAGTAAAGGGAAAAGAGCACAGAGAAATAAATTACACATAATCACAGAGGTTTTCTAACCGAAACGCCGTCCGCAAACATACCTGGAAAAAACAACAAAAACCAACTTCGACCTCGGACCGAAGAATCCGAAGACAACCTTTGAGTACGTAATTGAATAGTTTTTAATTGCATGTAGATGGGGAACCAAAGTTTATAGTTTTTCAAAACTTTTAAGAGCCCCAGCGACAACACTCTTAGCAGAAATAATTGTCAGCCCACATTAAGATCCCAGTGGAAAAGTGCCAAAACACCTGCAAGGCTCACGAACGAAAGTACATCACTGTGACAGACAATGCTTTGAACTTCTTTGGATATGGTCCCCGGAGCTATTCAACGAAAAAAAAAACAACGTATGTACGTACTCGAATTCATATTCTTCGTGGCATTCTGGTTTTGATGATTTTATCTTCTGTAATTTATGGGTGACACATACACAATGACAGATAGTAAATTGTGTCTAAGCAGTTTCCAGTGGGACCCACCACGATACCACACCGACAGATGGTGTTTTAATCCAAATAGATGTCAAGTGGTTTTCTGAATTTGCTCATTCTCTTTTGTTTTGTCATCCCTTTGCACCGTATTGTCTTTCCCTAGATTCGGAAAAATATACTCAAACACACAACAACCCAAAGAAGCTACAAGCGGTTCATATGACAATGAAAAACATAACTCTTTTTAAACGGTGCTGGTTACTGCGTCCTTTCCTAGGACGAATCGGTGAGTTCGAGCACAGGTCAGCGGAACCCTTTTAAGTGGGAAAGTATAGTACAAATGAGCAAATAGGATAAATATCACCAATGAATCAACAGAAATTTGTCAACTGTGATGCCTGCCAGATACAATCTGAATGTTTGATTAATACTGTCATTTTACGCAGGCTGATCTTGTACAAGAACGACGCAGAAGTGACGACTGCGGACGGACGCAGCTGCTTGTATCTCATGCAGGGGTTATATGAACTCTAAATTCGATTTTGTTTTGCTTTATTTGAAAATTAACTACAAAAACTCCAAATTTCGTTGAATCAGAGAGAAAAAGAAAAAGTGTAAATAGACTTGCAAATATGTATGTGAGTATTAGGCGTATGCTTTTGTAAATTCAAACGTAATAGTGTTGTTTTATGATCACACAATCCTTACAAATAAAGGAGATCACTTTATATACAAAATTAAGTGTATATAAATAATATAAATAATTTTCGGTACATACTATACTTTTTAAATGTACACAACGTCTTATGAAACTGTTTAGCTTTCATTTGACTTAGCTAAATAAATTAATTTATTCATATAAACTTCTACTAGTACTTTAATTTGAAAATGCGGCATATTCAGCATATCAACGAAAAAATCGTTGTACATGATTTTAAATGCATTTTGAGTGCCCGAAGAATATATTGGTGTGAATTCATTGGGTTACGTAATATTTTCTTTGATAGAAAAGCAAAACATATTATATTGTTATATTGGGGCGACGCCACCACACACTCATAAGTGGTTGCGATGGCTAAGCTAGAAAAAAGACAGCACAGGATACATATGTTTATAAAAAAAACAAAAATGGGGGTTATATAGACCATAGCAGACTATTGACCAACAAGGTTTGATTTTACTTTTCGAACCACAGTCTTTAATTGCCGAATGGCGACTTTTCAAAATCTATTTTAAAAAAATGTGCTCTTTGAGTGTTGTCAATAACTCAACAAATTGATCACCTCTATTTCATTTCGCGCCGGTGAAACATGAGACCTTCGAGTCATTGCGCTTACACACCATTCCATGGCGGCCACCGTAAGTCGGTTGACATCCACCCCTTTCTAATAAGTTGAGTTCGATATCTATGGCCTTATCAGCATTAAAAGTGATCATGTTCATAAGGGCGGTTTTGATAACTTAAGTGGATGATGAGCCTTGCCACACTTAAAAAATTCAGATGCTCTTCGAACTGGTGTTGCACTCAATTAATTATCCGTGTGAATTGTATTAAAAGTCTGTGGGACCATTTTAAAAATAAAAACAAAAAAGAACAACAAACTCAGTTTCTTGTAACGAATAACCAGAAATGTCACGATGTCAAAATTCCGATTCGTTATTCGCTTAAAAATAATGTTAACGGAAAATTCCAACCTAATAATTTGAATAGTAATTTAAGATTTTAAGGTGAATAAGCTGAACTTAAAGTACCGAAAATTTACATTAAATAAACAAATTTACTGTAAATAAAATATTCTACATGGTTTAACTTTTTTTAATTACGGATTCCTTCCAAACACTACGTAAATTCATTCCAATGTGTTTCTTGTAAACCATTAAACTACAAAATTAGTTACTGTACGTTCCTAATCTTTTTTGCCTCATTTCGCTTTCTTCTCCCGAAATATAAAGATACAGAAATATATTTCAAGTCTTTATGAAACAATGTTTTATTCAGTTTTTAAAAAACTTACATGCAAACTTTCTGTTTGAGAATATAAAAACAGTGTCGACGAACCCAACGAGAGTTAAAATATATTTAAATCTAGAATGGACAGTTACCCGACGATTCCAAAGTTTTTGTTTTGTTTTCCCTAACTCATAAATTTTAACAAAAGTTTCTGTCAGTGACAGTCCATAGGGGAACCAGGACCTAGCTTGCTCATCAACTACTCGTGTTGTGCGCGCTACTGTTCTCTCACGAGTAGAAGGGACCTACAGGTTTTTGCCGACTCCGAATGGCGAAATTTGAGAAGCTTTTACTTAGACAGTTATTACTCTTTCAGTGTTGTCAGCAGCTCGAAGAGGTAATGCAGTGAAAAAATCGAAAAATTAGTGTTGAGCTGGGAATAGAACCTAGATCCTTTGGCGTGTGAGTGTCGCACCCTATCCACTACGCCACGGCGGCCAGAATTAAGAATTGCTTCTTAAGTTTATTTCAAAAGCTTAAATGCTTGGCAGACTGCTATAAGTCTCTGCATCCCAACACGAATATTGAATATAAGAAAGGAATTAACTATAAAAGAAATATATAAGCATTGAATAATTCAATTATTTCATTGCACCAAATTGATTCCAGTCATTTCTTTCACAATAAAAATTGTGTTAGGAGGCATTTCTCGTTTCTGCTGAAATTGGAGAATTCCGACAATATGTAAAGCAGTATCAAATTAGAACTTCGATTTATTTCTTGCGAAGTAACTTCATATGGGTACATGTTGGTATTATTGTTGCAGAATAAGGTTTTTGAAATTCGTTAGTATTATGGCGAGTGTGATGCGACCGAATGGGAGGTTGAAAGTGAAGATATTCTTTTTTGTTACTGGAAGCTCAAAAAACCGGCTCAATTATGGTATACACTACATTTAGTAATCTTCAACGCGAAAAAAATTAAACTTCATGTCATTTTTGCTGCGTGTTAATGCTTACAAAATATCTTCAATTATTTCTTAGTCAAAGAATGTATATGTAAGATTTAGTGATAATCAAACCGAGTAACGCACATACATTTTTTAAGTTAGATGTGCACCCACTTTAATGGCATATGACATTTCATACTTCAGTTAGGATTCTATCATTGAATTTTGATACTTGCATATACATTAATTTATGCATGTAAACTCTTATGTATGTTTTTGCTGTAAGGCACGTTGTGGCTTATTCCAATAATCACATTATACCAATTTATCTCATTGATATTTCTTAAATGTTTCTCTTTGGCTGTAAATTATAATTAAACTTCCAGTGTAGCATACGCAATTTCATTTCTAACCCAGGGGCGGAATTGAATTGACATGCCAGCAATGTTAGCTTATTCAAATAAGTCTAAGTGTTTTACTTTTTTATTAAGAGTTGTGGAATTTTGTGCTATTTAATGGGAATATATGCAATCAAACATGCACAGTTACCATACATTTTATTACAGCTCTATTAAAAAAAAATTAAAAAAATAAAGAGAGTTAAATACAAGAGGTCTGTCTTGTAACAATGATGTGGGTTAATGAGTAGTTTTGTGTTTTGGGAATAGATAAGTTCAATGCTAAATTTTTTTAAAATAAATTCCTTGTACACACAATTAATGAGATTACTAGTTTACAAAATAGTGAGGAATATTCTAAACATTATTATCATGGTTTCTAATCCAAAAATAAGAATTAAGTAGAAAATCAATATATATAGCTTGACACCAACATTAAGTAACATTTAAAAGGTTAGTTTAAGTAACCTTTTTAGTTTCAGAAAATACAACAATAAAAGAATATGCAAAATCGCGACGACACTGACTGCAGCTCTTCTAATTATAACAATAATCCGAACGGCGAAATTTGAGAAGTTTTTTCTTAGGCAGTTATTGTTATTCGAAATGTTTAGCCGGGAATCGAACCTCGACCCTTCGGCACGTGAGCGTCGCACTCTACCCATTACGCCACGGCGGCCACTCTTCTTGTAATAGCCGAGTAAATCTTATTGCATTTATTAATTTACTTATTTTGTGAGAGAGAACTATATAAGACATATTTTGAGAATTTCGTGTAATTGAATTTCTCTTGCGCATTGAACCGAAAATTATCATTTGTGCGGCATACTATTATTTATTCTTATTCAATATTGAAACTTCCAACTTAACGGCTCGGATTGCGTACAAATGTAACATTAAAACAGAATAAATGGAATACTTAAATATGCCTCCGCTGCTATGGACATATCTGACAATAACTTAACATTACCAAGGGCGTTCAGTATATTTTCGGTATCGATATGAAGGTAAATACGAATTTCACTTAAATTGTTTTTATTTTTCAATGTAATCTCAATGCATTAAACCCCTCTTTCTCTGCAAAATACCCATTTATTACCGACTTCATCATCCGAAAATCTTTTTCCACGAAGACATATTTTCAAATCCGGAAACAACAAACAGGAAATAATCAGTAGGGGAAAGCCCTGGACTGGGTGTTGAATTTCTTCGAAACCACAATTTCGCGCAGCAGCCTTGGAAACTCGCACCGTGTGAACAGGAGCGTTGTCATGAAAAAGCAACACAAAGAGTTTACCCCGTCTTTTCTTTTTAACTTCCTTCCGAAAATTATGCTTAGGATGTGGTGTTGATGGTTTCACATTTTTTTTTGTACTCAATGAGCAAGCTTCCCTTTGAGTCCCAAAAAACTGTGGCCATGAGCTTCCCGGCAGACGGAGTGACTTTGATCTTCTTCGGAGGGTCAATTCCTTTTTTGTGCCACTGCATGGACTCTTATTTGCTTTCAGGGTCATAGTAGTGAACTCATGTTTTGTCCCTAGTAACAATTCGATCCATAACACCGACCGTCCGCGTTCTGACTACACATCTCTGGAAGCTCTCTATAGCATGCGATTCTCATTTTTTTCTGAGGCGCTGTGAGCATTCGTGACACCCACCTTGCATTGACCTTTGAAAGGTTAAGATGGTCATGAAGAAAGGTGGGAATGGTACCAGTTGAAAGCTTGGTGATATCCGCCATCATTTTCACCTCCTCAAGAACAAGTTTTTCGAGTTCTTTGATGCTTCCGTACAAGCAGTAGCCGGGGCGCCGGATCGGGGGTTGTCTTCAATGCTCTCTCTGTCTCTCTTGAACTCACTTTACCATTTTTGCATAGTTGATAATGAATATTTTTTTTTTACTTTTTCCTTGCTTAGTATGAAATTTAATTCAAGGCGCTGCTCAATTTTCACCATCATCGTCTCAGTTGCCATTATGACTCTGCTTAACTAGAGATAAAACGCGAATTATTAATCACATTTATATGAAATTTTACATGAATGCACTAAAATAATAGTATTACTTGATAAACAAGTCAATTTATATATATAACCACAGCTTCACCCTGATACCCAGAATATAAAAGGTCCCTCCTATTAATGTACAATAGTCACTTTGTTGATTTTCCACAAAATATATGTGCCTACTTGAAACAAAGTTTTTGTCTTTCAAGAATATTTCACAGAATTAGTTTCAAAGTATCATCATATATCATTCATAATTCATTATACAATATACCTTTATTTAATTTTTTGCTTTCAGGCAGCGGCGTATATAAACACTTCAACTGAGAAAAAGCGTATACATTCGATTAAAAGGTAAGTACAATACATACTTATAACCCATCGTGGACTACTCAATGTTTCTCTTATTACATGTGTCCTGTAAATGAAATAGAATCATTCTCTGAACCATTATAGTAGCGTGTTAACGACGTTAACAACATACTGCACATGTACTTAAAATAGATCGATTAATTATATGAATTCTGAACTTTCCCCTGAGCAACTTTGATGGGACATTCATCCTGACACCTTAGAGGGTGTGATGCAACTTCAATTCATTATTTATAAAATTGAATGTCGTTCGTTCAGAATTACACAAATGAAATCGGAAATTTGTCACACATTAAGGCTAGATGAATGTAGATAAATACTTCATACAGTTATGTTCCTATTAACAAGGACTACATTTGTAGTTGTGAGTGTAAATTAAAATGACTCGATGTTTGTGACTTGCATTATTTCCTATAGCAATAAAAATTAAATACATTAATAAATTAATACATTAATAAATTAATAGAAGACTGACAGATAATTAAGAGAGAAAAGTAGTCCATAGATTCAGACTTGTTATTGGTAGTTAAAAGTTATTTTCAGAGTTCTAAAATTGAAAAACCCATAGAGGATGAATAACATAACATGTTCAGCTCATTGAATATATCTAGCAATTTGTTTATGTGCCTTATTTGAAATTTACGTAAGCATTGCTTAAATGCAATTGTAAAAACCCCAAACAACATTCTATATTTATAACATTCGATATTTAGTTTTACATTGAAACATTTAAATTCAACCTGTTATGACGAACTAAATTAAATTGATTTCTTATTTTGTAAAGATAAACCCGAATAAAAATAAAACAAGTAACTCAAACCCTGGTAACTGATTTCGAAATTTATTGGCAAGTACACCGACGAACTATGACCGTCTGAGAAAATCGTTCTTTTTCGATGTGTACAGTAATATACATATAGAGTAAATTGTTTTCTTAAGACGAGTTCAAAGAGGGATGACAATGGTAGATGGTAGAGATTCTTTTTTGTGCTTTCATATATTAGAATGAAGACTTCAACTTTATACACATACTACATAAAGGTTCCCCCCCAGTTGGACGTAACCCGAAAACCGTGATTGCGATTGCAACAAATCCCCCACCCCCATACCCATTTCTGAAATTTGCTGTCACTTTTGCCAATATATTGAATGTTATACCAACTTAAGTCATAAAGTTTTTCTGTTTTGCAAAAAAATGATAAAACGTTTTTGTCTTTATGATTTCAGTGTACAACAAAATTTAATAGCTTTTTTTATTTTAACAGCAATAATTTGCAATGGAACAATACATAATAATATACAATGATTAAATGATAATTGAGGACTTGTACTAATTGAAGCTAATAGAGTCTAATACGTAAAGAAAAAAACCCTTCAAAAGCTAATATATTGAATAGGTAAAAGCCCTCTTGAACTCTTAAAACCGTTAAATCAGTGCATATATTGAAACTGATAAAATCGAAAGTGATTTATTTATACTGTAGAAATAGGAAATATAGGCAACCCCCGCATAGAAAACAATATATCTACGAAAGACAATACCCGCTTGACAGTCGTATTTTGCTTTTAGAATCGTCTCAAATACTATTGCTTAACATTTACGTATCTAGACAGTACCCATTAGTAAAATTCCATTAGTTTTCTGTCGTATATCTACACGCAAAACAGAATTATTTTCGGGTGACTAAGGACAGAGATCTGTTGGGGATTAGACACAACCTCCGTTCACAAACTATACCAAACTAAAACGTTCGACCAGATGAGCAAAATCACTCAGAGAGAATTAATTTAAATTGACCGCCACCGCCTTGCCTTCTGGCGTTAACAATATTCCTTTTGTCTTCTCCCTTCTTTACCATGTTGTGGTATACATCCGATCAATGTTAAGCGGTCCGACTTGGGAAAAGCAATGTCCATAGAAGCATGATACCCCACCTAATCTTTACCATCGGTATTAGAAGCTTTTGCAGAGAAATTTATTCAATTGAATTCCTATAACATAACGAACATCAAGCACGAGAAGAAAAAACTTTCAGTTCCGAACCGGATTTTCGCCCTACACGTAGAAGACGTTCCTGTGTACATTGTATGTCGAGTCGAGTACACATAGGCTCAGGCACTATTGCGAAAGACTATCTTTATACGGTTAATATGGCAACCGATTGCTCGGATACTTGGCTAATACCTTCTATACCACAAACGTATATAAAATAAATGACGCCGAGCCACTTGCATGCCGTGATACACCTTGTTTGGATTTTCTTTTTCTCTTCGAACGCCAACAGATAATCTCCAAAGACTTAGTCGGGTGAGACTGCATCAACCGCCAGCACTAGTACCTTGCATCAACGTGGATGTGAATGTAAGTACATACATATATATTTCGTATGCAGGTAATCACAACCTATGCGGAAAATAATCTGTGGAACCCGTTCTCGTCTCTGAATGATTTTTTCCATCTACTGTCCGATTGGAATAGCATCACAACTCACATTTAATGTGGCCCATTGTATGAGGATACGTGTTGCTGTTTTGTGAGACGCTGCTGCTGCTGCGGCTGTGGACATTGTTCATCGAACAAGTTACAACAAGAGGTGCCTGGACGAAGGTGCTCTGCCATAAAATCGGATCTAATGGAATTTCATATTTTACCCGATTGTGTACGTCTGCGGTAGAGTGCAGTGCACCCACTAATGTGCGGTGAGTTTGACTGCAGTGTATTCCGTGGGGGTTCGAGCGTAGCGACACTATGGATTCAATGTCTCTCTGCCGACTAGGCTATGCGACACATTCTTTACCTCATCCCCTGGTCTAATGTTGTTTTCGATGTCGATGTCGACGCCGTGGGCAGCGTCATCATCGTCGATGGCGGCTGTGGAGTTCATAGGTGTCTAGACAAGCGTTTTACTATTCTTTAAGCAAACGACTGGCAGTGAATGGGTCTTTCGATAAATTTGTGACTAGACGGTTTCTTGTTTTTTTTTTTGTTTTTTATTCTTCTGTTCTTCATTTTTTAACAAAGAACAGCAAAAATATTCTCAGTTGGGCTTAGATAATTGAATTAGGAATTCAGTGAGGTATTACTAGGTGTAAGCTTGTCCGGAGTGTAGTCACAGACAGGATGTTAGTAATGATGTGGAAACATGCATTTCCAGTGAGTTTCGACATTAATGTTCAAAACATATAACACAATAACGGTGCTGCGGAAGAAAATAGCGCAATGTAGTTAAATTATGCATGAATTATTGCTGCTTAGTTATTTCACAGCTTGAACTTTATTTATAAATTCTCTACTTCTTTGTATATTTCTATTCTTTTTTCTATGGATATTGAATGTAAGTAATTTAATGTTAATGACGAGAGATTGTAGTAAGATAGAAAGTTAGATTAAAATTATCAGTAATAAAAAAATAATCAATGTAATAATGCAGTATAATGAAATTAAAATACTTCTATATCACTATTCAGATGGTAGAAATCTCAAAAAAACACATTAAGGGTGTCTTTAACATCTTTAATATGTGTAAATTTCAATGATTTGATACAAAAACGGTTACGCACATAGGAAAGGGTATCGGATTCTTTTTTTAACGCTGAGATGTACTTAATATCGTGGAGAATTACTTTCTTTTGCAGTCCATCCACTTTCGGATTTATTTATTGGTATAGAACAATTATTTGTTGTGTCTGTCTTATAATTACGAGTGCAACCGCTTCTGTTATTTTTTTAAGTCCTCCAACTCCAACTCTACGTTACATAAAACACAAACGAACAAAAGAATCTAGATAAATGCAATTCTTATAATAAGTTTTGTCATTTTTGCTGAAAACATATCGAACAAACCTTGGATACAAAATTTTGTTGTTTGTTTGTTTATGTTTTTGTTTTATGAATGTTTTATTCTTGGGAAATTTAAAAACCCGGACAAAAAATCTGGCTTTATATATTGTGGTTATTAAAAATGTATTAGTGTTAAAACCAGCAGCAATAGCATATAAAAAGAATAATAAATAAATAAAAGAATTTTAATATTACTTACATAACAATTAATAATGCAAAAATTTATCAAAATTCTAAATCTCCTCACGTAGTATTTTATCGATGAGTTGAATAATTTTTATTCTTTCAAATGAAATCAATAAAACGTTAAGCATGCTTGTTTATTATTTATTGTTGGCGCGACAGTCCACAGGGGACCAGGGCCTAGCTTGCTCATCAACGAGTCCTGTTGTGCGCGCAACTGTTCTTTCACGAGTAGAAGGGACCTACAGTTTTTTGCCGACTTCGAACGCATGCTTTCTTTAACAGTTATTACGCTTTGAGTGTTGTCAGCAGCTTGAAAGAGGTGGTGCCGTGAAAAATTCGAGGTGTTCAGCCGGGAATCGAACCTAGACCCTTCTGCGTTTGATCGTCGCACTTTACCCACTACGCCACGGCAGCCACTCTCTCTAGATTAACTAGATTAAGAAAATGAGAAATTCATTAAGGCACATAATTTGAAATACTGACACATTCATAACCGCCACTGCAATTGCACTTGAGCCTCTTCCGTCGATTTAAGTGGTGCATTACCAAATCATAGAAACGGATATTCAGTCACTTAAATTTTATTTGATCAAACTCTGGCAGCCGCTAAACACTTCCAATAAATCCAAGTGCATTTCTTCCACGCCAGTTGATTTATTTTGAGTGGCGTCATCCGTTCCCATATACAGCCCAACCTCTCTATTAACTTGACCAATAAAACCATTCTGACAACTGAAATGAAATTTTCCCAAAATTCTATTTGATTTAAATGGATTTGGATGGACAGACGGGAGAATGAAAATGTCGATACCCGCATACTTTCGAATGTTTTTCGGTTGTGAGGAAACCAAGGCAATTCATTTGTTTACACTGAAGACGACGTCTATGAAACACACGCCGGAGGGGGGAACGAAGTCAAGTCCAGACATTACTTCCAAAGAAAGGGTATGGCCCTGCAGGCGATGCTTTTTTAAGGCTCATTACTTGACGCGTTAGCCGATCGACCCATCTCAAATCAATGATTATTTCAAAGATATTCTATTATTGTGTGGGACATTTAAGTTATACCCTGGCTCTTCGTTATTACTTTCTCGCCTGTAGCAGTTGAGCGCTCCCTGGACAACACGCAATCATGCAAACAACAGACAAACAGACTGTGCCTTTTATTTTAATGAAAATTCCAGACGTGCCGTACTTTTGTAAGACATTCCCAGATTTGGTGCGTGGTAAACCAAATTGAAAGGGTTGAACAAATTTTTGATATTTTCTTGTATGGGTAGAACGTGAATAATTTGTATCTTTGAAGTGCGTTTGTTATTACAGATGTTTTTTGTTTTTCGAACCGTCTAAGTAATTATCGAAAGGAATCACGTAGCACTGCCATCTGACATGAGGGATGTCAGGGTTAAGTGCTTTTCGTGCTGGATATATTTCAACTTCGAGCATCACTAGTACCGACAGAAATATGATGATATTTCTCATAAAAACGGACCGGAACCATATTGCTCTGAATAATAGCTCCCCGATTACAATGGCTATAAGTGAATTCCCAAATGCATACCACTTCCGACGGTTGCAAGCTATAAAGTTGGAGCAGTAATCATGATATACACAAACAAAAACAGAATAAGTTCATTTTGCTTAAAAGTTGAAATGAGATATAGGTATGAGTACTGTTTGAATTCGAGAGTTGTTAAATGAGAAAACCATCAAATGTTTGTTATAGATCCGAATGCACATAAAAATGTCAGTTTGTGTGTTTCTGTGGGGATTGAATGAGAAAACTCATAAATTCAGTGTTTAGCACCTTAGAAACTCTACAGTTTCACTTCATATAGTCTGCCATCGATCCTTATGTGAGTGATGAGATCACAGGGTATTAATTGTAATGTAAATGCGACGACACAATGGAAGATGGTTGATAATGTATATAGATTAATGAAGATAAAAATATTTGAAAACATCGTTGAATCGGATATCATATATGTACACATATGCTTTGAGTTTTTTAATATCACATCTCAAGTGCTATATAAAGTGCAGAGCGCGAGGGAAATATAATCGTACAGTATATACTTAATTATATTCATTACTTTATTTAGCAAATAAGGAATACAAAAACAAAAATATATAATATTATTTATAGAAAAATTAAAAACAACATCTACAAGTAAAACCTAAGGAATTATAAAACATTATTTACCATTTACCACTAAAGATTTTTGTAGTGATTTTGTCGCCTGAACACCTCGCCTTTTTCGGCAAATTTCTAGACCTACGGTGATACTGCATGTTCCCTTATCCGAGTTCTTGGGTATCCGTCAAAAACTAACAAGTTCATTAACAATATGTGATACCTACTGCATAGAAATCAAACCGTAGGAACAGGGGTATGTACACCCCTTTAATGAAACCGCTTTTTTAAGTTAATAGTTGTGCGATTTGGATAGAAGTTTCTTTTAACTCCAGCTTTGAAAATATTGAGCATTAAATGAGAATACGTGTGATCTACGTGTACGTGGATTTACTCACTCTTCAAACTGTTAGAAAGGGAGGGCATACGAAGGTTACCATTTATATTTCGGGATTGGGCAACCCAAGTGTTGCAATCTGGCAACTGCCAGCTCTATCGTAAAGTTTGACATCTTTGAGGTTATACGTACTCAAAACGCTTTGACATACGAGCGCTATTTGTGTTGTTTACAGTAACTTAAAAGATTGATCTCGCCCAAAAAATTGAATTGAATCATGAAAATGTTCGGGCGATTATTTTTTACAACTTTCGACGTAGATTAATGCAACAAAAATGCATCTATGAACTTAATTCAATTTTTGGGGATGAAGGACATCAAGGACCAGTGTTTATCGATGGTATGGTGAATTCATCCGAGATCATAGTTCACTCCAAGACGAATTTCGTGAAGGTCGTCCAAAATCAGTTGTTGTTCCGGAAACCATTAATGCTGTGCGCCAACTGATATTGCAAGATCGTCATGTGACCTATCGTGAGATTGAGGCAATCATGGGCATTAGTGGGACCAGCATATATTCAATATTGCATCAACATTTGACCGTCAAAGAAATGTGTTTGCGTTAGATCCCACACAATTTGTCAATCGCTCAAAAAGGGGCTCATGTCGATTGGTCGAAAGAAATGCTCCAAAAATACGATCGCGGTGCTTCGAAACACGTCTATGACATCGTGACAGGTGATGAATCGTGGATTTACGCGTATGAGCCCGAAAGGAAACAGCAGTCGACCGTATGGTTGTTTCCAATTGAGACAAATCCAACAAAACTTGATCGCGCACAAAACATTTTCAAGCAAATGGTCGCCTGTTTTTTTGTAAAATCTGGACATGTCGCAACCGTACGACTAGAACAACGCAGAACAGTCAATTCTGAGTGGTACACAACCAATTGTTTGCCAGTTGTTTTCTAAGAAATCAGGAAAACAAACAAAGACGGATCACTCTTTACCACGACAATTCGAGCTCTCACACATCGGCTCAAGCTACTGCATTTTTTAACACTCAAAACATCGATTTGATGAGTCATCCGCCGTATAGTCCTGACTTGGCACCGAATGACTTATTTTTATTCCCGTACGTGAAAAATAAAAATGATAGGTCAACGTTTTTCGACACCTGAAGAAGCGGTTGATGCGTTCAGAATGCATGTTTTGCATATACCTCAATCAGAGTGGCAAAAGTGCTTCGACAATTGGTTCAAACTCATGCAAAAGTGTATAGATCTTAATATATAATATAAGTCAGACAATTAAAGGAGAGAAGGAATAGTTTTTTCCACCACAAATAAATGATTGTAGAGAGCCGCGTTCAGAAATTATGTTTGTAAGGCAGTAGTTGCATCAGAAAAGCAATATTCTTAAAACTTTATGATTAATTTAAAATTTGACTATAAACTTAGTTTGAACGCAATAATTTACTAAATAGGGCTTGTGAACTAATAAACAATACAAAACATTTAATAATTGCTACTGATTTTAAATTCTAAAGCTCGTTTTCTTTAAATGTATATAATTTTTAATAAATATTATGTCTGATATTGTTTTTGTTCTTATTGCCTCAAATAGTACGCAAAAGGTATCTTAAATTTGAAATAATGTTCTCATTTCGAACCAACTTAATTGTTTTATAATGTATATACAATTATAATGTATAACAATTGTCACGCATCTTCGATCTGAGTTAAATTTGACAGATATGTTTCGTAAAATATATTCGTTTCATATTAATAGTTTAATAATTATTGCACTAAACATGTTTAACAGTTGAGTTGGGGTTAAGGTTTCCTTATTTTTTTGAGTTATAACATCTTCAATGGGGAATGGATGTCATTAAAACAGTAAAAATAAAATGTTGTAATAATAATATATAACACCAAATATTTATTTTAATTATAATACGCGTAGCTCAGAATATCAATTGATTATACGTTCTTTTTTCTAAATTTGCGAATTTTCAGCGCGCGTTACTGTCTTGTTTTCCTACATTTTTCATAAGTTATTATAAATATAAATGCAGATTAGATTTTCCGAACGCGTTAAATGTTCACAATGTGGCTAACAAATTCATGAACAGTGGGCAATTTGCGAGTGTTTGACACTATTGGGGGCAAAAATTGACGAATTAGCCACCATCTTTCTAATTTTTAAGGGGAAACGTAAAGATATGTGAGTAAAATGAGACAATGCTCAATGTTACGTAAATAACTTTCAGAAATTGGGGTTTTTTCTACAAGAACACGTAAATAACAGTCAAACGGTCGATAGACAAAAGGGAAATCAACTGGTCGGTTCCTCCATCCTTAATCATCCATCTTTTTCCTTAATGGTTTCTGATCATTATATGATTATTATTTGAATTTTGCTACAGTCGCTTTAGCATTTGATCAGAGCTGTCGTCGAGCATATTTTAATGTTCGCAGTATTCAATTCCGCAAATGTCATTTCACTTAAATATTTTAAACTTTTCATTTTCCAGCGTACATTTTCATTTTACAAGCACCGATCAGTGGTAATTGAGTACATATATGAATCGTAAAAGTAATAAATTGTTAAAAATACATCTTTGCTTGGGTTAAGTATATTGTATATATTCAGTTTCTGTTTACAGATTTGGAAAATTTTCCAAAAGTATGGATTTTGAACTTGATGAAATATTAGGAAAACTTGAATTAGGACAAGATATTATCGAGAGGAATGTGAAGTTAACTGAGGATCAACTTAATATGCTTTGTAAACGCTCAAGAAAATTATTCCTTAACCAGTCAATACTTTTGGACTTGGATACCCCCCTAACTATTTGCGGTGGTATTAATGGACACTACAACGATTTACTTCGAATTTTTAAGCAGGCGGGCTTTCCTCCCAAATCAAATTATTTATTCTTGGGAGATTACGTTGGTCGTGGAAGGCAATCAGTAGAAACTATTACCTTACTTCTTGCATACAAACTTAAATATCCAGAAAACTTTTTTTTGCTTAGAGGAAATCATGAATGCGCCAGCATAAGTCGAGCGTACGGGTTTTATGATGAATGCAAGAGACGATATTCTATTCAGCTGTGGAAAACTTTTACAGATTGCTTTAATTGCTTACCAGTCGCCGCTGTCATTGGGGATAAAATTTTCTGCTGTCATGGAGGTCTAAGTCCCCACCTATCATGCCTGGATGATATAACGAAAATTGAACGACCAATCGACGTTCCAGAAAGTGGATTACTGTGTGATCTCCTGTGGGCTGACCCCGATAATAATGTTGAACAATGGGGTGAAAATGATCGAGGAGTTAGTTACACTTTTGGTATAAGCTCTGTGCATGAGTTTCTGGAGAAGCACAATTTTGACCTAATTTGCCGCTCCCATCAAGTTGTTGAAGATGGGTACGAATTTTTTGCGTGTCAGAAGATGGTAACTATCTTTTCAGCACCAAACTATTGTGGAGAGTTTGTTGGTGCTATAATGTCGGTGGATAATTATCTTATGTGTTCCTTTCACATTATTCGCCCAGTAGTCTGCTAAATGTCTATGGTATTTTGCAAATTATTGACTACGATAAAGATACATTATATCCTGTTATTCAATTCAATTTCCTGTTATTATTTTTTATTATTTAACTTTAAAGCCCCATGCAGCTTTTAAAATAAAATAAGTCAAAAATAAGTTTTTGTGGTTGTCGTAATATAGTAGGTAGGATGTGAGACTTACACGCCGAAGATCCGTGTTCAATTCCGGGGCTGAACACCTTGTATTTTTCAGTTACCACCTCCACCAGGAAAAAAAAATTTAAAATTCATCTAACAAATGTAATTAGTAGATAAATTCATTCATACAGCTTTTTAATAATAATAAGACGGCGCGAGAGTCTACAAGGGACCAGGGCCTAGCTTGCTCATCAACTACTTGTACTGTTTTCTTACGTGTAGAAGAAACCTACAGTTTTTTGCCGTCTCCGAATGTCGAAATGTGAGTAGCATTTTCTTAGACAGTAATACTCCTTCAGTGATGTTAGAAGCCGAAAGAGGTAGTGTTTAGCTGGGAACCGATTCTAGACCTGCTGCGAGTGAGCGTCGCACTCTACCCACTACGCCACGGCGGCCACCAATACAGCTTTTTAGGACTTATTACACTATCTAGGATATATTAAAACATGTTGCTTTATGAAAATTTGAAAATGAAATCATTTATCTGCAGATCGAAAAAGGCCCCTGCTATGAAATTTCATATCAAAAATCATCAAAATCAAAAAACTGGGTTCTTCAAGCTATTATTGTTTTACGGTGACATAAAGCTGAACTGTTCCTTATGACAGTTGGAAGTGGGCAATTCGGATTTTAGGTATTATTGTATCGTCCTGCGGGGTACAGTGCCGGATTTCCATGAAAATTCAATGGGCTATTTGACAGTGGAATTCTGTAGATATTCGTTAAAGCGCACACGAGATTTACGTAACTCTTATTTTAAGAAAGTTTTTTTTGTAAAAAAAACTAACAAATTAGTATGATTAGTATATTACACATATATTAAATACTAAAAATTATCTTTTTTTATTGATGAAATTAAGCCTGAGACTATTAACATTAAAGTGAGTGTTCAACATATACATATAAGACGATTTCCGAGAGTTGATACAAACTTACAGGAACGAATCACCGCTCACCGGCTTATGGCTGAAAACGTCAAAAGGCATTTTAACGGCCAAATGAACAAGAGGGCATTCATCAGTCAAGCACACTTTACTAAAAATCTATATATCCTCTGGCCACTTGGCTGCGTAAATGCTCATCGAGCTAATTTAATTTCTTACTTTAACTTGATTCGGAAATAAAGGTTCCGATCATGAGTGTGCGTGTACAATCTGATGAAACAAAATAAGGAAGCCCTAGTATGGTATAAGTATTTAGTGTTGATGCCTACATCCGCTTCCACCCTCAAAGGACGTGTACTTGCGCCGCCAACATCGAGAGTAGCCTCGCTGAGCTAAATATCAAATTACTCCATGCATTGATGGGTCTTTTATGAGCTACCTTTATAAGTATGTATGTACAGTACAATACTGTTTACGCAGATAGCCAAAGTTTACGGAGTAACGCTCTTCTGAAAGAAATATTTCGTGAAGTAATTGTAGTGAAATACAACGTAGCTTTCTCGTTCCAATCATTATTCCCTTAGATTTACGGACAGAGAAATACAAACAAAAAAAAAATGAATTAAAAAATACTCAAAAATTAATTTTTCCCCTTTTGTTTAACGACTTAAAAGGAAAAAACGAGAAGGACCATAAGTAAGCAAGTCAGAAGCTATGTGCACACTGGGCTCTTTCAAACCAATTAGATCTCAATTAAAATTAAAAGGTCAATACACAGAAAGTTGCCTATAACAACGCTTCAGTAATAAGTACCTTCTTTGCATGGTACACAAAACTCAGAAAGGTAAATGATTTTAATGTTTGTGGAGGACTTTGGTTGATATGCATATACACAAATATACGTCTATTCTGGATACGCTGACATAGCTATGTAGGAGTTTGTGTGACAAAATATGATTCCTCTATTTAAAAAGGTTCAAGAAGAAGTTTATAATCGAAGGTGAAAGAGTTCGTCCTTCATAGTGCGGAGAGATTTTTGTTAACATATGTACTAAGGAATCTTTAATCATTTCTTTTCTAGATTCTTGTATATGTCAAATTCTGCCAAAGCAGTCCCGAGAACAAATAAGTTAACAAATTAAAGAAAACAAATATTTTGAAAATATTATTATTATTATTATTTATTTTTGTGTGCCACTTGATGTGCCACTGATGGTTATAATTCTTGTTAAATCTTAATTTTGTACATATGAACCTACTGATATCATTTCTCACGTTTTCACATACATCTGAACGTGACTGCAGGCATTTATTTGAGACAGGTGCATTGTACCCACTTGCATCGCCAAAAATAAGTACAGTAAACAACAACAGCGTCTTTAAAATAACCCTCTAAGGGTGTGTTAAGTGCTTATATGGAACATGTTTATCCTTCCATTTCATATTTAATGATGCGAATCCAACATGGTTGGATCCCGTCCATCCATGAAAACATTTCCTTTCGCTATTGCGTGTGAAATAAAAATAGAGATGGGAAAAACATGTATCCAGCATGCTACCTAATGATTTCCTTCATTTTTAATTTTCCAAATGGATAATATATAATAACTCGGATACTCCTACACATGCACGTAACCAAATCTACAAGTTTTAAACTATTTTATTTGAAGTATTATATGAATTAATTTTTAAATATGACACATGATTTAAATATGACCCTGTCAATACGACTAAAATAATTGATCGAATAACTAAAATGGGTGTATAAATAACTTATAAACCAATGATTTGTGATTCGCTGAAAACACTAAAATATATTTCAAATTCTGTCAACTTTATTTCCCTTCTTCTTGTAAAAGAACAATAACACAAGTAGTTCTTGAAGAAGTTAGGTTCTGGTGGGTAGATAGAGGATACTGACGACGCTTCATGACAAACTAATGTGATACATAACAGGCTGCCCAAGTATCTCCCTCTTGCGTGTGTTATTAGTCATGAATTTTGATTGGTTATTCGTTGTCTTGAAAAGGGTAGTAAGTTAATGACATGCAATATATAAAACTCTAATTTCGTATTCTCTTTTATAATGTTTTGACAAATTTCACCAAATCACACCTTAAACTTAAATTTACCTGCAATCACGTATCGAAATTTATTTTTAAAGCCATTTAAGTAAATTTCGTAAAGGTTGTATGTTGCTCACTTATTCATGATTCCATTTTTAGAAATGCTTATGATATCCTATCAGTCATTCAATGTGCTGCAGTATATTATAATATATATATACTTAGTATTAAGTATAATCATATTCCCTCGCGTAAGCGTGAGCGTTTATAGCATCCATACATACTATTTGACCATTAGCACTTCACTAGGGTATGCACACTACCTTAAACACCCTGAAATTTCTTAGGAAACATCCCTCAGTCGTGTGTTGTGGGCAAGTGTTAAGCTTGTTTCATAATATATAAAGCGTTACACTCCGTTATTAAATTTCTTCAATTCCATTTCATATTCGAGCCATTCATATAAAGCCTTTTTTAGTAAAAACAAGTCTTCAAAGCATCGGAAAAAGAAAAATAAACACCCAACTAACATGAGTGTTCATTTGCTTTTTTACGAAACGAGTGAATAGAGAATTCCCAGGTCGAGGGTGGATGAGACGGAAGAAGCATGACCAAAACTATCTCGGCAACCCATCATCTGTGTACAGGCAAAACACACATTCATCTAGGGTGAATGGGCGGCTTAAAACGCCATTTGTTTGGCTCACTAGAATGATTGATTTATTGTTGCGCCTCGGTCTTCTGTGTAAAAGGAATTGTGTGAAATAACGTCAGCTTCCTCAGGCAACCGCCACTTGGTGTGCAGTCTAATACCCATTCGTTAGCCACAAAGTTCTCGGAGCAGGAGTTCTAGATATCCATTTAGAAGTTCTGAATGCATACACTTCTCCAAAATAATGGATAAATATGGCGTCATAGGTCTAGAGGCTATATTCCCTTTCCCCATTATTAAACCACCAAAATCCACAAGAAGTAAGCTTATCGTAAATTCCGGCGTTCTGTACATAGACTAGCATATCGTCCTTTTTGCGTTTTCTATGTTATTTATACTGATTAATGTCCCCATTTCTTTTAATTCTATTTTATAGACTCTGTGATGTGCATCAAGTGTGACTGCAAAAGAAGAATAGTGAGCAAGAGCCTGAAGTCGATTTTGCCTACAGCATCAAGATGAATGAATGAGTGCGTTTGAGTATCCTTGAGCTCTTCTTTAGAGTCATCATCTAACCGCATACAAGAATTGTCTTGTTTTGTTTGGATTTGTGTGGCACACGCTAAAGTGGAAAATTCATTACTATCTTCATTATCAAACTACTAAAATAATACGTCTGTTTCGCTGCACTGGCAAAAGACATGTATCCATCGGCTAAATTTTCAGCAGGGCCCCCGTCGCCACAGTTTGTAAATTTTTCACCGCCATCGGATTATCCGTCTGCGGCGGCACCACACCATCATTCAATGTCAATGCGACATCCGAAATCGTCTAAAGCCATGTTGATGGGCAGCGATGGGGAGAGTGTTAACAGTGGCAGGATGGTTTCGTCAAATACTATAAGTGGAAGAGGTGATTTAATATTTCCCGACGACATCGACAGCATTGAATTTTGCATGCCACCATCAAATGAAATGATACGAGCTGCCAATACATGTCACGGTGATTCGTTTTCCGAACGACGAAGAAGAGCACACAGTAGGAGAAGTAACCAAAAAATTGATGTTGAAAAACAGGTTAGTTTATTTTTGAAAGGTTTTTGTCTGTATGATAATTGATTTCTTTGCGGCTTTTAGGTGAAATGGTCAAGGAAGAATATCGCCACAACAATGGAACGCTTTGAACCGCATCAGACCTTAGAGTATGGTTTTGCTGCTGGCGTTGTTGCTCCAAATATCCCAATGACATTAACCCCGTCAAGTTCATCATCTGCCGCAACTCCTCTTCATCAACAGCTGCCTGCATCTCCACAACAACAGCAGCAAACACCGATTAACCATGTTTACTCATATGCATATTACGAGCCAGGTGCTGCTAAATGTCATACAAATATACCTCACAAGGATAGGTTATCCCCAATTCCGCCAATTCCGGGGCCCTCAAAGAGCCCACCCAGGAACTCCATCCGAGCTCTTTTAGCAAAAAGTTTCCGATCCAAGGCTCTAAGTGCTGCGAACTCCTCAGCTGAAGAAAGGCACACGTATACTACTCGATATGGAACCACAGAAAACCTATATGAAGAAGTAAATGAACAGAAAATTCGGAAGGTTTTGTCTGATAACAGAATTGGGTCCGGAAACACTGGAGCCGTTAAAGAGGAGCTAAGACGTGTGCAGCATAACCATTTCCGCGTTCTTGATGAATTAAATTTATCATTAGAAGCGCTTATAATGCCGCCAACACCACCCGATATAAGTCCCACCCAAGAAGAGAAACCAGCAGCGATGTCCCATGCCAGCCTGGAGAATTTGTCAAGCACCTTAAATTCGATTGAGTTGAAGGACCACACCTGCATCAATCCGGAATTCGACGAGGGAGATCTGGATAGCGGATTCAGTGGCAGTGGTAGTAGTAGTGGTGCTAGTTATAATGAAAGCCTTAGATATTACAAAACAGGTACACAATCTGTGATGCATACAACAACCCTGCCACATAATCTAAGAAGTTGTCGGTCATCAACAGCATCGGGTACCTCCACATCAAAGAGCAGTATGAATTCGTCTGAAGATCAAGGTATTGGCATGCTAACAACGTCTTCCTCCCCATTTAATTATAATCGGCGATGTTCCGACACCCAACGCTCGTCAGCAAGATCATCTTCAGCGACGACTGGTACAAAGCCCAAGAAGAATTTTTGGACAATAAAACCGTGATGCTATACTGCGATACGTAAATTCTGTCAGAAGTGGAGTATTGTGGTGGTGAGTTTGTGTAAATTTTATTATATTTATGTTTCAGCTACTAGAATTTAAAGATAAAATACTATATATATATACACTGCTATTGAAAATTGTTTAAGCTTTGATGCACTTCCAATATATAAAATGTGTATATTTATAACTAGCATATGTTGTTAATCGAAAAACGAAGATAATCTCTAAGAGAAATTAAAAAAAGGTCAATTAAATATTCTAAAATTTCAATTTTCCGTTTGATCGCCAAATGTGAAGTGAGGAGACGTGAACTCAATACCCTTATGTGTTTTCTTCCAACTCATTGACCACCGCCCGCACCCTAATTTTAGAATATAGTGCAATCGTCATGATATCTTCACTAGAATTCATTAATTTCCTTAGTCGTGCATTATCTGAACGTTGCGTTAATCCCACAAAATCGCCTTAGTGCGAGTGCAAGCCCTAAATGCGCCGCAACCGTACAAAAGGGGAAAGGCATTGATCCGCTCGAGTAATAAATATGTCAATTTGCCTGTGGATGCTGTGTGATGTAATAAAAATCTTCTCGAAATCTTTTCGTTCTGGGCTAACCCCTATTGTATCTTTAAGATTTCTTCCTCTACAGCATTGAATGAGGGTGAAATACGTTTACCCCTCGGTAGTTGGAAAATTTGCCTTTTGCCTCGCATTGGTGTCAGATTAAATGTTCTATCGCATATAAAAAGAGACGCACTCGCAATAAGCAATTTAAGGAGATGTCGCCCCAGATCTTCGACGCCGAAACTTTGCGTAAATCATGATGGAATTCTCTTGCTTCTTTTTTGCCAAACTGAATTAATTCTTATCTCGACATTCGCTTTTGACTTCATTGGATTGCCATGCTGGCGTGTAGTGTGGTTCCTATGGGGTGGTATTGATTTTATCAGTGGGACGTCTGTTCTTACTTTTCGAAAATATTAAAATATACTATGAGAGTGCAAAGGAGGGTGGCTTCTATGCATTGGATTAGATACCCACACCGATCACTTTGAAGGACATAAACAAATGGCCACGAATCCAATTTAAATTATTTTTGCGCAGCGAGAGAAAATACTCATTTTTCTTTCTGTAAAAGATTTTTATCGACTCTGTGGCTTCCACTTTTTATTTATCTGCTACCGTTTAAATTTGATTTTCATTGGGATGTTTTGCACTTTCTTTTGAAATATAATGGGAAAGTTCTGGGTTATATAATCTGAATTTACAACACAACTGTGTGCCGAAAGGAAAACTAACATGTTCAGGGTTTTAAGTTATTTTAGATGTTGATTTGTAAGTAGCCGTGTGTGACCTTTCTTAATTGCTCGTATTTATTGCATTAATGTGTGGGCAGAGTAGGTTGGTTTTAATCTATCAAGTTTTGTTTACTTGTTGAAGTAGAGTAGAGCCATGTTTTAATGTGAATATGTGAATATGTTGAAATTTAACCCGCAGACTTTCCCAACAATTTCAAAGTGGCATGAATTGTTCTTAATTTAGTGGCTTGAAGAGTAGTCATTAAATTATCGAAATAAGTTTACTATGATTGTTTGTGTTTCTTGTTGGTTCAGTCAGGACATATTAATATCCAAATCCTTCTGTTTTACATAACGAATTGATTTTAGGAAGATAATCAATTGTATTTAAATCAGTTAAACAGTTTTTTTTTTATTTTCTTCAAACTCCTGCGTGGTTAAAAAGAAATTGAATACTATAAACCACAAATAATTACAGATTTGTAAAACTCAAAAAAATACATCTGTCATGTCGAAATGTATTAGTTGCAGCTACAGTTATATGTTTATAGACATTCATTAATTAATAATTTAATTATATAGCGCGGCAGTCCTCAGGGGACCAGGGCCTCGCTTACTGACCAACTCGTGTTGTGCGAGTTACTGTTTTCTTAAGAGTAGAACGGACCTAAAGTGTTTTGCCGACTCCGAACGGCGAAATTTGAGAAGCTTTTTCTTAGACAGTATTACTCTTTGACTGTTGTCAGCAGCTCGAAGGAGGTGGTGCCATCAACAATTCGACGTGTTCAGCCGGGAACCGAACCTAGACCTGCTGAGTGTGAGCGTCGCACTCTACCCACTACGCCACGGGGGCCACACACGAGATTTTAGTAAATATTAATACTATTCTTAAAAACTTAAATTTGTAGCAAGCTATCTAATGAATTAGGTAGGCCTCCAAAAAAATTGAACAGTTTCTCCCATCCGAAATAATATTAAAGGGAACGGGAAACATACCTTTTAAAGCAGAGTCGAACCACAATATGACCATTTTAAAGAACTAATCAACAAAGTTGTACGTTTATTAGTTTTAAAATGCTCAAAATATAATGTTGCTCTGTGTTTAAATAAAAATAACTATTCCATCCATTTAAAAGAATATTTCAAATCTTTTCCATCAATCGAAGCTTAATAATAAATTTAAGAAATACTTGGAACCTTCGCAAAATTTGAAGATAGTTTTAAATTGACTGAAAAGCGAACGTGTGTTTTATTTACTGTACGAATTTTCGAACAGTTTGATCATCATTTCATACACAGGCTTACATTAAAACATATTTAAAAACAAAAATATAGTTGTGAAAGAAAAATGGTCAAAGTGTGCTTTATTTCAATACAAATTCGATCATTTATTTTTTAATTTAATTTTAATTATTATTTATATGCGTTATGCGCCATATAGAATAAAAATTATATTTCAAATAATAAAAACGTAACATAATATAATAACATAGTGAAAAATAATGTGCTCTGGCAGTTAATAACTAACTAGATAATCAAAAATATAATATTAAAAAGGTAATGCATTGATATCATAAAAAGATTTATAGACCAAATAATTGTAAACCTTGCTTGTTTATACCTGCAATCACACTGGAATCACTTCTATTTGAACTTTTCCCTTTTAAGATATTTTAAAACTTTTTTCTAAATCCTTAAATTGTATGATATATGAATATCAGCAGCCACTGAGTCTGTGAAGTTTTGAAGAGAAGAATAGTAAAATTGTATTTTTAACATCCATGCCGTTACTAAAGGCTATGTGCTTATTTCGTCTATTTTTCCTTTACGTTTAGACACGTTTAGACGTGTTACCACCGACGAAACTATTAATTCAGCAAAAACTGGAAGGAAACAAAAAACATGACAATGACTCTCACGGAAGCATTATTGCTGTGGTGTAGTCATATCACCATAAACGATTTAGGTGTCTGGCTCTGAAAACCAAATGTCAGCTTCCTTTTTCTGTGAAGTATTTTTGCGGCAATGGGTTTTTTTTCCCAGAAAGTCTGATAAACAATGTTTTCGCACTTACCACCCAGCCTATCGCGTCCTAAAATCCCATAAACCAAACAACATTAAAAGAACGCGCGGCCTGGTTATATGTTGGTGCAATTTGTGCTATCTGCGGCCTCATCTATAATGGGATTTGTCACGCTGATGTCCTACGAGTTGTTGTAGTCCTATGGTGTGTTCTGTATATAACCATTTTGGCAAATGGCGGTATAGGGATATTCTATTTGGCGTTGTATTAGGGCAACTGTATCTGCACTCACCTCAATAGGGATTTTCTTTTCGGCTTATTTTATTTTTCTCTTGAAGAAGAATATTTGGAATGTTTTCTGTATATTAGATAGCATGTATGTAGGTTTATTTTTATGAGTTTTTCAAACCGTTTTCAGCTGCAAAATTAATTCATAACATATCAATTAAAAAACATTAGCGTTCTTTTTTAAGAGGTTTTTTTTTCTTTTAAGAATGGTGCAATTGGGAATATACGATTGAGGTGTGGTGCTTGAGAAAATTTTTACTTTGGCGCTCGAAATAATTTGTAATCTGAGTTTGATCTTAAAAATTAATTAATTAGAATACATTACAATTCACAATGAACCAAATTATATGCTGGTCAGTAAATTACTATGGAAAACTGCAAACATCGAAAAAATCGATAGATATCACATAGATTATATCAACTAAAGAAGTTATTCATACTTCTTTAAGGTAACTCATATTTTGTATTTCAGTGTTCTTAAAAGATTACTAGAGTTCTACTCCTTAAAAACGCGAAGCATTTTCCAAACGTTTTCGTTTTTTGGAACACTGCAATAAATTTACATACAATACACACATACTAAATATTAAATTGAAATACACAAAAAAAGGAAACATAGATTTGATTATATAATGAAATTGATTATATACATATATCCGATTATAATATCTCTAAAACGATATGTTTTATGATGAAAGGGAAAAAATAAAAATAGCCTCTTTACCTAATTATATTTTCAATGATGTGCTATTTAAAATCCACTAGCGAAATTTTTGTAAACTATGTATGTAAACGTATGTGATATTTTAGATTTGAAATTTGACATAAGACAGTTGAAAGCAATTAGTCCTGCACTTCAAAACCATTATTACCGCTATTAATTCCTAAGCATATTAAAAAATCCATATATTCGTCGTCTTCAAGCACTGACTTGTTCTCAATTCCTGAGGAATGTGAATGAAATACTTTAGAAAATTGTAAAAACGGCGAAATACTAGAAGATGGCTTAAGATAATAATTTCTTTAAAAAAAATGTTTTTAAACAAATTATGAAAGCCTGGGAAAATTGATTTATTCTCTTTGCCTGCCTCTTACAACCAATTTATGGCCGTATTTTTAGTGATTGTGGACAAGTTTTACGCCATGGACGCTATGAAATTATAATTAACAACTGTCGAAATATCCTCTTAGTTGTTTAAAACGTTATAATGGTTCTTAAAAAGTACCAAAATACCTTGAAAGTTCATACAGTTGACATTTTTTTTTACAGGAATATAATTCGAAGACTGCATCATGCCATGTAATTCAGTATCATAGTTCGAAAATAACCAAACCTGGAGATACTGAAGATTGTAAACAGCCATTTTTCTGTAAATAAATAGGTACGTACTTATAAAAACGTCCGCAAAAATATCTCCGATTGACCAATGCAATATTTTTTCTCTTTCTTCTTTCAGACCTACAAGACATTAATGTGTCAGACTTACTAATTTGATTATATAACTACATGCGTACATATATGGTATATATATGTATATACGTTCATATATATATACACCTAAATGTAGCGAATAATATCAAACAGTGAGAAATATCGAAATTGAAGTTAAAGCTGCCTAAAACTTAATTAAACCGGAGATAAAATTTCAAAATGCAAATTGGAATCAAGTCTACTTAGTACTTTATTGAAAAACATTCAAATTACGCATAAATTAGTAAGATTAAGATAAAATCGTAATAAAACAATTTTATTTTTCTATATATAAACGAATACGAAATTCAAATTTGCTTATTAATTTAAGTTTTTTCTTTCGTATTTACTTTGTAACATTAAATGATTTATTCGTAACAATGCATATTCTTATTTAGAAGAAGAAAGACGTATTTAGAAATAATAAACTATTTATAGATATATATTTACCTAAATGTAAATGTTCTGTATAAATGTACAATTTTTAAAATGAAGTCTTCAAACAAACAAACAACCGCAAAATGAGAATGAGAAAACAAGAAACTCATTAGGGAGTTAATATTGTATAAATTGAATTTATAAGAAATTAAACAAAACATTCAAACTTTTTGGTAACTACAATGAGGATACATAAACATACATTATAAATATGAAACGTTTTATAACTATTAAATTTGTTAACATAAAAGACACAGCAACTTCCTGTAAACTTTTTTTATTTTCTCATTTCCTTTTCTACAGTTATTATAAATCTCGATTTCCATTGAATGTTAAAGAACTTTCCTTAATAAAGAAAATGAAATAAATTGCCATTGAACAAAAAGAAAAAACAATGAAAAATTAATTAATTGATAACGATTTGCAAGTAGTATACGTGCGAGTAAAAGTTTGAAAAAAGAATTAAGAATAGTAATGTTTGAATTGAATTGAAGTTTTGAAATGGAGAATGATTGTTTTAGAAATTATTATGAATGGATAAATCCAAAAAGCTTAAAATGTGATATTTTGTAAAACTCGAAGGACATAAATATAAAAGGTTATAATTATTAAAATATCTACACATCACTGTTTTATTTCACACTGAGTTTACCTTATATGTTATTATAACAGAAAACCTCAGTGGTTGGATCGAATTTTTTTTTAGTAAAAATTATAAAGCTCACCACCATTGCTCTTTTCGGCAATGACGTATTTTATTTGAAAATTCAGATGAAATTTTAATGAATCTGATAATTTCTCATGTATAAAATAAGTGTTTCGAAGCAAAAATAAAAAATTGGTTCATACAATATTTTGTGAAAACATTTATGGAGGCACAATCTCTAATCTCCGCAGAAGGGAAAATACCCAAAAAATAGGTGCTTTGCAAGATATGCAAACAAATGATAATCCGAAGAAGCAACCCCTTGAGTATTGTGAGGATTCTTCGACGACGTTCTTTTATGCCAAGCAATTACACGCTTTTTAAGCAACAAGTTATCAAAGCTTTAGCGAAAAAATCAGTTTACAGCAGTTCGAGGTTGAATAAAACCGAAATAAATTAAGACTGATCTCTTGTTCCCCATCACTGTTGCCCATCGATGATAGTGTTTCAAATAATGCAGAAAATGCTATTAGGGGATCAACACAAAATGAAGTACAAGATCTGTCCGGAGTAATTTTCAATTTCGTTATGGTACTTTTGGGAAAGATTAAACGGTGCGCAGGGTGGCTGCTTCATTATGTTTCTCATAATAACATTTTAATAGATTTGAGCAAACAATAATAAACAGGAGAAGCGTGTTGGTGCACGTGGAGAAAGTTTTAAAAACAACTGTAGAGTTTAAAGACTAGAATAAAATATTGTGACAAGAATTTTTTCCAATAAAATAAAAAACTAATATCAGTTCATCAAAATGCACATTTATACCTTTTTTGTATTATGTAGTTGGATAAAGATCAAAAGTATAAACTTTTGTTCAAGATAATTTATTCTATGAATGCACTTTTAACACAAAATATCTAGGGTTTCCACCGTGGTGAATATAGAAGTTACCAATTATTATCAATAAAAATTAAAATTAAATAAAACCTGCAGGCTTATTTCTGATATTTGCAGCCTTCTATATTAAACGTTATAATAATAATAATAATAATAATAATAATAATAATAATAATAATAATAATAATAATAATACTAATAATAATAATAATAATAATAATACTAATAATAATAATACTAATAATAATAATAATAATAATAATAATAATAATAATAATAATAATAATAATAACAATAATAATAATAATAATAATAATAATAATATTATAATAATAATAATAATAATAATAATAATAATAATAATAATAATAATAATAATAACAATAATAGTAATAATAATGATAATAATAATAACAATAAAAGTAACAATGATGAAAATATTAATAAAATTAATAATAATGATATTAATATTACCACATAAAAAATACAAAATTATTTCCTAATCGTAAAAATTACTGATTGTCTGTAATTCTGCGTACAGTAATGAAATTTTGAGGAAATATGCTTTTTTTCTACGCCAACATTTATTATAGAATTTTTTGTTTTTTTGGCATGGTTTCTTTCAAGTGCTTCTTATCTCGGAGATTGTGAATTCAGATCCTCTATTTCAATGCATGCAAAATGTGCTCAACATTGATTGATTGATATCTGGACTCTGCATTTGGGTTTTTGGTATGATAAACACATATGTATTATGTTTGGTTTATTATATTTCTGCAATTGATCTTAAATTTATTTTAAGAATATTGATAAAGGCGAAGGAATTCCCAAATCGTTTTATTACTTTCAGCTTGCTGACCTTTGATAACACCATACAGCCGCACACTATACGTTTACACTACCATGCTTCGCTGTGTTAAAAGTTTTTCTAGAGTAATGGGTCTCAGTTTCTTATCGGGCACACCCTCAAACGGCTGTCTGTACCAAAAATATTAAATATAAATTGATCGGGAAATATTATTTTAGGCCAGAAGTCTGGAGACTAGTTGGCATATGCTTTTGTGAACGCTAGTCTGTTCGGCGAATCAATTTTCCACACCAATGGTTTTTCACTTATGTTTGGTTTACGGGATCTGAAAGCTGTTTCAACAATGGGTCTTGTTACCGCTTCTGCATTCACCTGATGACGAATTTTAAGTATATTGTTATGACATCGAAACAAAAATCCAGTTGTCCCCATGGAAGTTTCGCTCGCAAACGAATTAACTATACTATAGAGCTGAAATTTTAAACATATATTCGCGATGAGTGTACCAACATTACAAAGTACAAAAATCGATAATCGACAGAACGTAGCCCGCAAAAATTTTATCTCACCTTAGTTTCTGGAAAAACCTCGTATAGCTGAAACTTTAAAAACACGAGGTCTGTTATAAAAATAAGGCGAATATTCATTTTTCTCAACAAATATTTATTTATTTATCAATTTTTATTATTTCACTCTCTAACTAATCCCACTCACATATAATATATTTGCGTTTTGTACAATCCTCGAAGCAGTTCTAATTTACACTTTTTTGTATGCCCTTGATCTCTCTCGGCAATTCGGTTTGTATCACTTCAACCGTCGCAAAACGCCGTCTTTTCATGGGCTTTCGAGATCAAACCCATATACCCATGATTCGTCATCCGTTATGACCCTTTAAGCAATTCTGGATCGCCGGTTACATCATTCAACACTTCTAGGACGGTGCTTAGGGACATTGTGTTTGGCCAAAATTTAGCAGTTTTTGAACGAACTTCGCTGCCACACGCTTCATGCCCAAAATTTCCGAAAAATTTGCGTGGCGCGAGTGAACCAATATGCCGATATCTTCAGCAACTTTTCTAATAGTGATTCGAAGATTCTTGGATTCTGGGGCATACAAGGCGAGCGTCGTCATTCACATATTCTCGGCCTTCTTCGAAAAGTTAGTACCACTTTTTTGATTCAGAGTACACTCACGATATGTCACTGTCAACATTTCAGGTGGTTTAAGCATTTACATATTTCCACACAAAATTGAATGCAAATTTCTTAACACGCGAAACACGTCTAAATTTTATGTATCTTACAAATAAAATACGTTATAGAGCTGAAACTATAAATATATAGTCGTGACGAGTGTACTCATATAACAAAATAAAAAAATCGATAATCGAATGTACGTAGCCCGCGTAATTCGACCTCCGCCTTATTTTTTTATCAGACCCGGTCCTTAGTTTTGCTTTTCTTTAATCCATCGAAATAAAGTTCTAGTTTTATAAGTTCAGCAAGAAATATTAAAAATTATATAACATATAATATAAAATGTATATCTGTCATTATTCTAACTTTGCCCCGACAGTGCAGTACTCCTTTAAGTCTACTTCATGTAAATCGGTATGATTAACGAAAATATTAGTACGTTTCTCATTTTACGCCTTATAATGACAAGGACCACTTTAATAAGAAGGAGTTATGAAAGACTTTAATAAAGTCACAAATTCATTCCTCCGGTATAAAGTAGAGTAATAAAGAAAATTTAAAATGCAAACCATAAATAAGTTACACCCTGGACACGTGCGGCAACAAGATCTTTGTAGTCAACCCCATAAAAGTATTGGAGTTATGTTTTCTCGCAAACAACTGAGAACCAAAGTTGTTTGCACAGCTAAAGGACACAAATGCATAGGTATTTAAGGGACGGTTAAAATGTCTTAAGCTTTTTGCATTTGAATCATCTGGTAAAGCAGATAAATATCGTCCACTTATTATTCCGGTTGGATCTTACGTACGTGGCAATCCCCTTATATTATGCAAGCAAAATATTTGGGAGCACAGCTTGAATACTCTTCGAAGTTGCACGGCAATAAATTTGTTTATCTACAGTAAAATTCTAAACAAACATATTGTCCAACGTAAGCCCATTGTAAAGGACTATTTATTCCAAAATCAGAAGTCAATGGTCAGAGCAATGAAACCAAATGACAAAGAACTTTGCAGTTAAGACCATTGGAAGCACCACCGACCGGCAGACGCACCACCGACAACCAAGCGAGAACACGTATTTAAGTTGAAAAAGAACTCCCTCCAGTCAGAGGCTTCTCTTTCCTTGCGCAAGGACACTCTTTCTGTTGAATTAAATTTGCATAATGGCCAAGAAAATATTTTCTTATTTCGTCCGCTCTCTTGGCGTTCTGCATACATTGCATACAATTTTTATCTCTTGCATCAAAATGGCACGGTCAGGGTGCTTGAAAATAAAGTGGCGAAATGTGCGCTTTTTCCATAAGTTTCTCTTGCCAGAAGACGATACTAACAACAAAGAATGACGCTTTGGCTCAATGAAAGCAGAAATGCTTACAAAAATATTTTCGATGACTGTCATATATTCAGACAAAATTGACTTTTTGTTTGTTTGCGATATTTGTTGCATCAGAATTGCTGGAAATCTCCTATATGGGATTGTCATATGTATACCAAGCAGAGTAATATTATAAGGGTGGTAAGAAAAGCGATTGATAAAGTACGGTTTGTAAAGACGACTAGTTGATTGGTATTGAGGCAGATGAATATGTTTCTGTTTAGGATTTTCTTTAAATTTTTCACATCTATCAATATTTTTAATTGTTCAAATGTGTATTATATTGGATTGTTTCATAAGTAATTGCAGATTTTTGATACAAACGGGTTTGACAATTTATGTAAACGTCTTCGCATGCTATTATTCTTTTCTTTCGTCTTAAATTATCTGCCATTTTATGCTTAGTAAGGAAAAGGCATTTTCGTTCATTTGGAACATTTTCATAATATTTTATTTAATTCTCGCCGTAAAGGAATTAACGGACTTTTAAAAAGTTATTCGATGTGTATCGCCAATTCTGTTCAGCTGAGTATCAGAGAAGATTAACGTTCAGATGAGACAAATGAAGTTGATACTGATCAAATCAAAGCATTAATCGATGCGGATCGTTATATAATATATAATCAAAAGTAACAGTCAGTTGTCATATAACGCGGTTAAGACGTGTAAAAAAGCTTAATATTTGGATACCACTTGTATTCAAAAAATGAATTTAACAAGCCACTTCAATGCTTGTGATTTGAATCTTAAACACTATGAATTCAATTCGCAAATCATCATTGCTGATAAAAAAATGGATTGTTTACAATTAGATTAATCGAAAACATTAATGATCAAAGTGTAATTAGTAGTTATTTGGCTAGAACCTTTTATTGCATCTAGCATATACCCTTGACCTTGCCCCATCACACAACCATTCGTTTCGGTCTTTGTGGAATTCCTTAATCAAAGTTATTTGTTGAAATTGACCAAATCAATTATTATTATTCAGGGGAAATTGTTTCTTTCCTTTGTCGACTTTTTTGGTTACTGTTGATTTTCAATACGAAACGTTGGGATAATAACATGGTTTCATTGAAAATTGACAGTGACCAAAAAAGCCGACAAAGGAAAGAAATAGTTTCTCCTGCATAAGAATTCTTTAATTTTAAAAATGTTTATGGATGACGACTCTGTGAAAATCTGTGTCATCAAAAACTCACGCTTTTTACATATCCTAAGAATAAAATACAATGCGATTTTTCTAAATTTAAGAAGGTAATTGAATAAGAAAAAAAGTCGTGGGTTTGATTGTAAATTTCATCACAATCAAATAAGTGAAAGCACATTGTATATATTTTATAATTTGCGTATGCTATAGAGATCTCCAGTATAGTTAATTAATCGAGCTCACGTCACAGCTGAGAGAGAGAAAGCGGATTTACGGATATACATTAATTCTATGGAAAACTTTGCCTCATGGTCTTTAGCCTCGAAACTTAACTGTACGTTCACATCGATACACTGGTGTTTTCATGAAGTCCAGGAATGCCGATGTCTATTTCCTTTGAGCATCTTTTGTAAAAGTTTTACTAAAGAAGCTCTTCGTTAATCAGAGTGGCAAGAGTGCTTCGACAATTGGTTCAAACTCATGCAAAAGTGTATAGATCTTAATGGGGAATATTTTGAAAAACAATAAAGCAATTTTCGGTGATTACTATTTATTTTTGTTCTCTAATCCCGAAATATAAAAGACAACTTTCGTACTTAGGGTCGATCAGCTAAGCCATATTATTGTCATCTATGAGTACTTTGAGCTCTGGGTGATTTTTTGCGTTTTTACTATAAAAAGGGAATTATGAGTGAGCCCCAGACTTAAAGTGGTCTGTCCGATTCATTTCAAAAATTTTGATGTAAGAACTGCTCGTTTTAAAAATAAATCAATGAAATTTTGCGAATGAACTCACGTTGATTAAGGCAAACTAATTTCTTTTTTAACGAACAAACATTACAGAAAGGCAGTCGCAACTTAAGAAGCTATTGGGAATATGGAGAATGGTAAATATTTATTTGATTGAAATTGATTTTGTATAAAGAATCAATATAGTCAGACATATTTATTTTCCAAATCTAAATCGAAATCGCGTGTTGATGTTTTAAAATGTTTGATCAATAGCGACAGAATAAAAGTTCTCATCTTCCTTTTCCATGTATTATTTCTAAAATTATTTGGAATATTAGCGGCGTGGTACAAGTAGATGTAATCTGGAGCCCACTGTGGGGCGACGATGAAATGTGATTTTATTGTGCGATACAGTCTGGGGTGGGCCTCGGCCTCTACCAACATGACGAAAGAAAAATCCCTGTTCAAATTACGACAGTTATTTTAACAGTACAAGTCAGCATTTGGAAAAACGTTATCCACTTGTAATATTATATTATATGTACGACGTTCAATATATTATCGGTATCGGGGTGAAGCTGTGGTTATACCAGGTATACCCGTATGAAGTGAGCGCCAAGATACAAATGTCTCGATAGGGAACATTTGTTGTGAACAAGCCCTTATTGTTTTTTTTTTTGTTTGTTTGCTATGACATCTGTGAAAAATATTTAGTATACATCAAGTCATTCAACAGACAACATCATATTTTTTCAACGCATTAAAAATGTTGAATTTTGTACCAGAAAGTGATGATTTGAGGGAAGCATTAATTTTTTGTTTCCATTTGAGGAAAAGTGCTGCAGAGTCGCATCGAATGCTTGTCGAGGCATATAGTGATCATGCTCTATTAGAAGCAAGTTTGAAGACGCCGAATTGCAAACGAAATTGGATGGAGACGACAATATTGGATGAGTCAAAAGCAAATGGCAGCAATGTTAAATACTGCACAACAAACAATTTCTGACCGTTTAAAAGCTATGGGAAAGATCCAAAAGTGTGGAAAATGGGTGCCACATGAATTGAATGAAAGACAGATGGAAATCCGAAAAAACACTTGTGAAATGATCAATTTGAACCTTGCATTGATCGAGAAACGACCAGAATGGGCCAGAAGACACACAATTTTGCTCAATGACAATGCACCTGCACATAAAGCAAAACCGGTTCAGGATACAATCAAAACACTTGGCTGGGAGCAGCTACCCCACCCGCCGTTTTCATCGATGGGACACGCATTGGCTGAGCAGCACTTTGATTCCTACGAGGAGGTCGAAAATTGGGTGTCTGATTGGTTTGCTTTAAAAGACGAACAACTGTATCGGCGTGGTATTCACAAATTGCCAGAAAAGTGGTCAAAATGTGTAGAAAACAATGGCCAATACTTTGAATAAAATCTTTTTACTTTCCCACTAAAAATTAGTGTTTTATTTTCAAAAATCAAAATTTTTGGTGCATTCATGTAAAATTTCATATTAATGTGACTACTAATTCGCGTTTTATCTCTAGTTAAACAGAGACGATGAGACAGAGCAACTGAGACGATGATTGTGAAAATTGAGCATTGCGCTGTAATTAAATTTGTCAATAGCCTAAGGTCTCGTCACTCTGGCGAATTGCTAAACAGCAATTTTCAATTGCTGTTTTAGTTGTAAATAAATAAACAAATAAAAATAAATTTCTCACTTACCAAGAAAAAAGTAAAAAAAAACTATTCATGAAGAGATGGTGGCAATTTACCAGGACTCCGCACCTCCATTATCAACTGTGCAAAAGTGGTCAAGTGAGTTCAAGAGAAGCAGAGAGAGCATTGAAGACGACCCCCGCTTCTACTGCTTAAAGAAGTCGAAAAACTTGTCCTTGAGGATGCCCGAATAAAGGTGAAAATGATGGCAGGGATCACCGAGCTTTCAACTGGTACCATTCACACCATTCTTTATGACCATCTTAACCTTTCAAAGGTCAGTGCAAGGTGGGTACCACGAGTACTCATAGCGCCTCAGAAAAAAGTGAGAATCGCATGCTGTAGAGAGCTTTTGGAGATTTGTAATGAGAACGCGGACGGTGTTATGGATCGAATTGTTACTGGGGACAAAACATGGGTTCACTACTATGACCCTGAAAGCAAATAAGAGTCCGTGCAGTGGCATAAAAAAGGAACAGACCCGCTGAAGAAGTTCAAAGTCACTCCGTCTGCCGGGAAGCTTATGCGCACAGTTTGCTGGGACTCAAAGGGAATCTTGCTCCTTGAGTACAAAAAAAAGGTGAAATCATCAACGCCACATCTTACGCTTCGACTATGCATAATTTGCGGGAGGAAATTAAAATGAAAAGACGGGTAAACTCGCAGTAGGTGTGTTGCTTCTTCATGAGAACGCTCCTGTTCACACAGTGCGAGTTTCCAAGCCTGCTGCGCGAGATTGTGGTTTCGAAGAAATCCAACACCCACCCTACAGTCCGGACCTTGCCCCTACTGATTATTTCCTGTCTCCGGATCTGAAAAAATATCTTTGTGGAAAAAGATTTTCGGAAGATGAAGAACTCAAGTCGGCAATAAATGGGTATTTGGCAAATTTTTTTTTTAGGGTTTAAAAAAGCTTATCTCAAGATGAAAATGCAATGATGTTAGGGAAGATTGTATTGAAGAATAAAAACAATTTACATTGAATTCGCATTTTCCTTCCTATCGATACCGAGAATATACGTTGTAAATACGTTGTACGAATGCGAACTTTGCAAGCGAAAACTTATCGAGACCGGCCACAATATTACAAATAGATTATTGGATTTCAATTGCACTTATTTGTACATAATTCACTTATTTCAAATTTATTTCTCATTCAATCGTTTACACATATGACACCAAAAATAAACTTTATATTCAATGAACTTATAAAAATGCTTCTGTTTGATACCATTATATTTTTCTTAACTTTCTGCAAAACTGGCTTTGGAATTTATTTCAACACACCAGTATACCTGTGCCTAAATGAAGGGTTATATTTTAAAGACTGTTAGACTTGGTTCACTGTGCACATTTTGCAATTCTTCATAAAATAATTATTTGCATTTTTTGATAGAAAACAGAATACGACTGCGTTTTCTGGGCGCCATCTTTTCTTGGTTAGGGAGAAGGAAATTCCATAAATTCGCTTTTCAAATGGACCGATAGAATCTTAAAAAATATTTTTTATCTATGTTTCAAGTAGCAAACTTCAAGTCATTCATCATTCACAGAAACATTTTGAAAACAAAATTCCGCTCAGCTGTCGACCCTTCCCTGCTTGTTTGCTGCGGCATGAATTGATGAGTAAATGGGGGTGAAGAAGGTTGAATTTCTTTGGAATAATTTTTAACGAAATAAATTTTTTGCTTGTGAAAAGATGCGGAGTTCTATCACTGTGTTTGTGTTTATCTTAAGTAAGGGAAAAATTGTTGACAAGTCGAAAGGATTTATTATTTACGAGCTTTCGCTTGCTTATTTTTTATCTACATTCCACGAGGGTATACATATCTAAAACGTTGAGTTATTAAAGTAGATTTTTAAATCACGAACGAGAATAAGATTATTTTATTATATGAGGAGTTCCAATTCCAAAACGTAACTTTTAGAAACATACTTCAAATGCAGTTTCTTTAAGTTCTTGTGGTAACAAATTTCGATATAATTTTGAGAAATTAATTGTACACTTTTTTAAGCAAATCAAGAATCAAATAGAAGAACACATTGTACATTAATACAATTACGATCAAAATTACAAATCGGAGTGTTAAAATACAGTTGTCTATCAATAATAACTAATTACCTCCTAGACAGACTTGTGTCTTCTACGCTTCCCATTGCGTTTCTGCCCACATTTGACCTAATTTCATATTAAACTGTAATTTTGCTCTTTATTCCTCAGCGTAAAATGAAAAGCTCAAATGAACGCACCTAATGAGCATTTTCTGTTCGCTTATAACAACAATTTGAATCAGCTTCACTTGGAGTTTGGTCTCGAAAACAGCCTTGGGTGTTAATTTTGATTTTTCCCAAGGGAGTCATCCCCATTGTGAGCACACGTATACAAACTCTATGTAAATGCAAATCTCAGGACTTTAGTTCCTGCTGCTCTTGTCGTTGCATCCCTTCACAATAATGTCCGTAGAAAATCTGGTAAATAGGTTTGCTTTGAATGAAATTCGACCGGAATAATTAATTCTGTGAGTGTTGTCCTCCCCCACTGGGCTGTGTGGATCAGTGGGCTGGTAGCTGGAGGGTGAGCGTTTCTTTTCAACGGATCACAATGGGATGACAATTCCCATTAGGTTGAGGGTTGATGCGTAAATGCAATTATTCGGCCTGCTCGTGTTTGTTGAGTATGCGGATGAGAGTTCTTTTTAGAGCGTCGAGTACAATGCCCTAAGCAGCAGCATAGCAGCATTCGCAAGTTCACACAATATTGTGATTCTTTTTATAAGGGTGAGTACTGGACGGTTAGATTTAATTGATGATCCGTAGCGAATTGCTTCCAGCCATAGTGCTCCATGACTTCGCATATTGAATGTATTCGCCGTCAATGGTCATCATCAGTTCTGAAAGGAGTAAATCAATCTCTTGGGAAAAGCGAACTTCATATTGTTACCACAAACATAAATGACCAAATGTTTGAGTGTTTTTTCTTTGGTTCATGTTGGTGCGTAGTCTCTTGTCGACGATGTATGGAGACTTGTATAACGTTTCTAATTGAATGTCATGGGAGACGATGAAGTTAGAGAAGAATATCAATTGGGGGAGTCTTTATGTTTCAATACTTGGTGACTACGGTGGTTTTTGTATAAAAAGCATTGAAACAGATGATATTGATTGATATGCAATGTATGAAATAAGGCTGCTATGTTAGGTTTTAGTTTGCAACTCAATAAAGTTTGGAAAAAAAAATGTTTCATTAGAGGCGACTGCCATAGAGATAAATGTAGTGGCGAATGATGCTTGTTGGTGAATAAATCAGGCAATTGGTATTTTCTACACTTTAGATGTGATAATTTTAGCGTCGAAGACAACTAGCGTCTTCGCCATCCGTTGGAATATTTGAATATGTGGAATTGGAAGATTTCCTGGATCAAGATCTGTGCCAAGCGCGTTGTGAACTTGCAGAATCATTGCTATGTTCTCGCAAATTATGACCATATCTAAACACAGACGTGTGCACCATGACGTATATAGACTTTATATGCTTAACCCATAGAGTTAATAAACCATGATGCATCTTATTTTGGGAGGCTTATGTTTTTTTTTCTTATAATTTTATACATTTTTTTTTAATTTGTATCTATTTTTATTTGTTTTTATTTTATTCTATTTTGTTCTAATTTTTTCTGTACCGTACGCACTTACCATACTCACTACCTTAAAAACAATGTCAGTTGGCCACTAGGGAAACTTTAAATTCAATATTGTCGACATTCGAGCGGTGGCGGGGGCTGGTTTTGATGGAATCACCAGTAGAAGTGACGTGCCCTATGTCGTGCAGAGATCGCCCTTCTGAACCGAAGAAGTTTTTAGTGGCTATGAGCCACGTCCGGTTTGTACTGAAGTCGCCTATCCACTGTTCGGCGTGTGACATGGAAGACGAAAGGACATCCTTCCGTGTCCGGTATCAGCCCTTTGGACCCTAAATAGAGAAACGCTTTGGAAGGTATAAATCCATTTAGACGCACCTTTTCATGGTGTCAGACTGTTGGATGAAGTCATCGCTCGTACAATGCACCCTTGAGGCAGCTTAATAATGAAATTATCTATCCTAATTAAGTTTAATTAATGTAATCGAATTCAGGCATTCGATACAACCGTAGGCAGCCCCGAAGACATTTCCTCTAGAACAAGCTCATCCTTTCCATCTGGAAAGGACTAAGTTTGAACAAGACCGTGCATCCATTTTTTGCACTGCCGGAAGTTGATTTTTAACTTCCAGTCGTCGCAAAATCGCCGAATTTCGTTGAAGTCATGCTGCAAGAAGTTATTTATCACTTCGATTTTCGGGCCTGATCTGTACGCTGTAAGATCATCGGTGGCATGGAACCAATTATATCGCTAGTGAATGAAGCGAAAAGGATGAGTGAGCCAACTGCCTCTTTTTGCAATCCATTTTTTATGTGAAATGCTATGTTTTTTAGATTTAAGAATGCATTTTATTTTTGTTTCACTAATGCTATTTTAAAACTATGAACTAAATGCTTAACCTAGGTACGACTTATGATTTCTAAGACTACTTACTGGCCCTATGCGGGCGCTCTAAGCTAAACTAATAATTTATTTATTTATTTGCCTTTCGGTGTCAATACTTTTTTTTATTTTTTAAATTTATTAAAACTTGTATCATAAAAAATTAGTTATCTAATTTTTTTTAATAAAAACTTAATCTAACTTAATAACCTATTATATTTTAAATATAATTACGACTAACATTTTTTTTTTAATTTTTTGTTTTTTTTTTGTTTTACCTTTGGATTTTGTTTTTTTTGGTTTTTATTTATGTACATTTTAAATTGTATCTTAATTCCTAACCTATCTTAACTTATACCAAATATAAGTTTGTCGTGGGGACCAACTTAAAACCTGTCTAGGTTGACAACAGCTGGGGCTCCTGGTGTGGCTCCAACCATCAATAGAACCTCCGGTCTTTATCCGTGTCCATCCTATCACGGATGGAGACTTGAGCGACCGTATTTCCGGGTCGTCTGGGTCGGTAAAGCGTCTGTATAGAGTCTTTAGTCTCGACAGCAGTCTGCTTTTTTGCACGTGCAGTGCGTCGACAATATCGTTACTATAAATGTCGCCATCTGTCGCATGTGATACCTTATTAAGCATGGTTCGTTTAATCACGTCGTCTACTTGTATGAGGCATCTGTCAACCTCTTCGCTCGTCAGGTTTCTGTTCGAAGGTGGCGTCATCTCGAACGTAGTTCTCTGGATAGGACCCTAGAGAAACGCGGCCAACGAACCTTCGATAATAATAATGTTGTCATCAACACTAAAAGGTTTGAGCTGCGAAAACGCAGCACGATGATTGGCGCAACGTGCCAATTTTGCTTTTTTCGACAAGATGACTCAAAGCACACATGCAATTAAGCTAACAATTGTTTTAAACGGTATTTATGTATTTAACCAATCAATCTTATTTTTTAAGCTTTGGAATATTCTGAAACACTGAATTCCATTGGAAGAGCATGAAGAGAGTTCATATACTAGTTTTCTTTTTGGTATGTAAACGATTTTTGAGATATTTTCCTGTATGGATTTGTATATACGAGTATATTAACACTTTTCCTAAAGGCAATATGTTTCTTGTGTTGTGTAGTTGAAATTTTAAACTGAATGTCTGTGAGTTGACTAAAAAGATATTATTCCTTCTTTATCACGTAATTTGAATTTACACAATAGATGCTGGGGTCGGATCGTCCTTTTTCTGCTTTATGATATTATACAACAATGAACGAAAAACATTGTTCGAAGCATTGCCCCAATGGCTCAGAAGAGTAATTCTTTTAGCCGGAGGTATAATGTCTTCGCTCAATATGATCTTCTTTTATTGTTTGTCTTTTTTAATATTTTGAAAAATTTCTTACCCAATTACCCAAATCTTGTGATATTTGCAAGGTTGTGCAGTATGTACAAATTTACATTTGTCCACACATTTCACAGTTTTGGTGCCTGAATTGAGTACTGACCTTGAGGTTTTTCATATACAGTGATTACTATTTGAGTGTTGTCAGCAGCTCGAAAGTGGTGACACCGTGAAAGTGAGAGATTTTTAGCCGGGAATCAGCGTTTGAGTGTAGCGCTTTACTTACTACTCCACGGCGGCCACTTATCTTATTGATACATGTTTAAAATTTGACATTTTAAAAACCGTAGACATATCGCAAATACAATCCTCATAAGTTAAATCACAAATAATCTGATTCATGGATTATTTATGTATTAACATATAAACGTGATAAAAAAAACTGATTTTTTTGTTGCATCAAATATTCCACAAAAATTGATATGCATCATTAAACACCAGAATATTATGCCGAAATGATGTTGTTTAGGCTTATGGATAAACATTCCTCCTAATCCCAGCCGTGGTTAAGCTTCTAGACGGATTGAATTCATTATGCTCGTAGATGCAGTTCATCCCTAGAGAACACACAAATTGTGTGTGGGTGTATGCATAAGCGTTTCAATTTAACTACCTCTGCAACCGGTGACCGAGATATGTGTACATAAAGTCTTATATGCTTAATGTGCAACCATTAAAGGCATCCTTTATCAGTGGAATCGATGCACACAATAACGACCTGTCATAAACTCCGTGTGTGCACACAATGTATTTCTAACGAAGCTCTGCCAGACGCAGTCGGTGAGATAAACTTAAATGTCACTCCACCGATAGCACACTACTGCAGACGTATGTATGAACAATGCCACAATTACGACCCCTAAGGGGAATATAATGGAAACACCTTATCGTACACCCGTTTATTCGAATTTGTATATATATATATATATACTTACATTTTAAAGGTAGTAAGTTTTTTGTCTTCTATCCGCAAAGGTTGCTATTTAGGGAAAGCATTGCAGCAGTCACAAGCAGTCAACAATGTACCTAAATACACACATATATACTCGTATAACAGACCATAAGGATAGAGCGCTTCAGTTGTAAAACAGGAAGTGGTGGCATGTCACTTCACAAAGTCAGCACAAGTCCGATTTCTTCGATATGCCTAATCTTAGCGATGTGATGGTCACTTGGGAGCTCATTATTGTTGAAAAATGAGCTAACGCCGCTGTTCAGGCTGTTGGCAATTGTCGTCATCTCTGGCGTCACGAAGGAGCTCATAAGCACTCCATGTCAATATCGAACAAATAGAATCGAAACTTTTTGTTTTCTCATTGCCCTGACAGCCTTAACCATTATCGTCACCAAAAGTATCGTTTGTGATAAGAATGGAAAGGCGGTCAACCCATATCAATAACCAGGCGGAAAGTAACATTTTTTACCAATCCAGGGGTGAATTTAGGGATAAAGAAGAATATTTTATTGTCAACCTCAATTGGAGACAGGACGATTTATTGTGGGGAAAGTTTCTGCAAAACACACGTATCCTTGCGGTTGTCCTTTGTCCTAGGATAGACCCTTGCTTGAAATTAGCATTCTAGTTTCTTTCATTGACCTGATAACTTATTCATCCTGTTATATGTGAATCGGTGGGTGCTTTGTTCAAAGTTTAAGCATAAAATCGAGGTTTATGACCTTGATTAGGTGGAAGTTTACTACTTCATTGGTATCCGTTTTCATTCGAGAAACTCAATTGGATCATATAGGGTTGGGGTAACACCATGAAATATTCACCATAAATAGGCAAGTGATATATTGAGTATTACTCTACACACTTCAACACCTTCCTCTACTTATGGATCGCAATCATTTTAGGGGATGTGGAAACAAAGATTTTAAAATATAAATATTTATTAATAAAATCTTGTCACTGTAATCATTTGCAACGAATGCTTAACATAAACTGACATTTATATATAACAACAGAGAGGTGAAAGTAATATAAGACGAGCTATTCTATCATATGGCGAGCAAACTATAATCATCACGCGGCGTTTAGAAAGCTTTTGATGACGTTAATAAATGCTTGTAAAATTTACCCTTGTATTCTTTAACTCGATGTTTCCGACGGTTTTTGAAACAAAGATGTATGCTTGATAATTGGTTACTTCTGCTCATTTAAAGCTGTTTTGAGAAAACAAAATTGTTTTGGTTTCTAGTATGGGGTTATGTTAAGGGTATATAGTTAAATTTTGTTGAATACTAGCATTGCGAAACGAATTTATAAATTATTTAGCATTCTATTTTGGAATGGGCCTCTGACGAAAGCTTTGAATCATGTACACATTTTGTAAAAATAAATCTCTTTGATGAATTCCGAATAAGTATTAAGACAGCTATCGAAGTTGGCCTAACTTGCTCATCAACTACTCGTTTTGTGTACGCTACTGAGGGACCTACAGTTTTTTGCCAACACCGATCGGGGAAATTTGAGAAGCTTTCTGAGACAGTTATTACTCTTTGAGTGTTGTCAGCAGCTCGAAAGAGGTGGTGTCGTGAAAAATTCGAGGTGTTAAGCCGGGAATCGAACCTGGACCCTTAGGCTGTGAGCGTCGCACTCTTCCCACTACGCCACGGCGGCCATAGTTATTCTTAACAATAGAAAAAACTGAACCTCTAAAGCCGAAAGAAAATAATAGTTACGGGCAAAATATTTTTAGGTTGTTTAAGTTCTACTATTGTTGTTTCTTTTATAACGTTGTTTACATATCTTCTTCTTCTTGTTGTGGCGCTACAGTTCGGGGTGGACCTGGGCCTCAACCAACATGCTTCTTCAGTCAGCACTATCTTTCGCCAGCTGCCTCCAGTTGCACACTCCAAGTTGTTTGATGTCCTTTTCTACTTGTTTGCGCCAACTTAGTCTAGGTCCTCCTCTGTTGCGTTGTTCCAATAGTTAAAATTTCAAGACTTTTCGGGACGGAGCAGTGGTGTCCATACGCTCTACATGGCCTAGCCATCTTAAGCGTTGTATCCGAAGACGCTTGACCAGGCGCATGTCGCTGTACAGCCCATAGAGTTCGTCGTTAAATATTCTCCTGCAGATGCCATCAACGAAAACAGGACCAAATATCGCACGCAAAACTTTTCTCTCGAAAAGACTAAGGGCTTCCTCATCCGCCTTTGCTAACGTCCAAGATTCTGCGCCATATAGTAGGACTGGGATGATTAAGCTCTTATATAAAGCGAGCTTAGTCCTTTGAGAGAGGGCTTTATTACTAAATTGCCTCTTGAGCTCAAAGAAACAGCGATTGGCAGGAGTGATTCTGCGTTTGATTTCGGTAATGATGGTGTTGTCTCTATTTACCGCGGCACCGAGGTAGACGAAGTCCTTTACTACCTCGAAGTTTCTGCTGCCAGTGTGACGGTCTGTCTGAGACGTCGATGTTGTGTGTCCTTCCTTGATGACAGCATGTACTTAGTTTTGCCCTCATTTACCCCCAGACCCATTTTAGCCGCTTCCGCTTCAATGTCAGCTAACGCCTCATTGACGGCTCGCTGTGTTCATCCAATCACGTCAATGTCATAAGCGTAAGCTAGCACGTGAACTGACTTCTGGAAGATCGTGCCTTTGGTGTTGACTTTTGAGTTACTCACGATCTTCTCGAGGATGATGTTAACGAAGTCACATGACAGTGCGTCGCCTTCAAGTGTTTTGACCTTGAAGGTTTCGGTGAGTTTGTTACCGACCTTGACGGAGCAGCTAGAGTTATCCATCGTCATCCTACTTAGTCTGACGAGTTTGTTAGGAATGCTAAAACTAGACATGGCGCCGTACAGCTCGTCTCTATGCACACTGTCATACGCGACCTTAAAATCGACGAATAGGTGGTGGGTGTCGATTTGCACTTCTTGGGTCTTTTCCAGTATCTGCCGTAATTTGAAGATATGGTCTATTGTGGATTTCCCTGGTCTGAAACCACACTGATATGGACCTATCAAGTCATGGACAAACATGGTTTCAGATGCTCACAAAGTACGGCAGAGAGGACCTTGCATACGATGTTAAGGAGACTGATCCCTCGATGATTGGCGCAGTTAAAGGGGTCTTCTTTCTTCTCGGGCATACTTTCCTCCGACCTTATCTTACAGATGAGCTACTGCATGCGCCCAACCAACTCATCTCCAGCTGATTTAAATAGCTCTGCGGGCAGTCCATCCGCTCCAGCAGCTTTGTTCTTCTTCAGCTTGGATATTGCAATCTTCACCTCGTCTAAGTCGGGTGGACGGAATTCTTGTATATCATCGTCCAAATCGTATAGAATGTTTACATATACAAACGTAAAAAAAACATCGAACTTAGTTTGTCATTTTTTTATTGTTAAGAATAACATAAATATTAATAAATGGTAGGGTAAAATTTAATTTATTTATAAAAAATTTGAAAACTGTAAAAGAAAACATTGAAGTTATCTTGCGATGCATATACAAGATCAGTACGTCACATTCTGACGTTGAGTGTTGTCAGCAACTGTAAAGAGGTGTTGCCGTGAAAATGGTAGTCCAAGCATCTAGGATACCTACGCGCACAGTGTTGCCCCAGCGGAAAAAAAGTACGTGAAATGAGATAATTTTCTCGACCAAGTGGTATTGGTTTTTAAATTCTACATACTTGAGAACCTTGAAACCAAAAATGTGTTGACTTCCAGTGAGGTGTTTCAGTTTACGACTAGCTTACAGTTGGGAGTTTAAAATTTAAAAAAATTGAAAATTGGTCGTTCTTTTTCAAGAAGATTCGATGTGGCATACTTTTTAGAATAACCCACCTTGGAACATGATGCTATATTTATTTAAAAAAGGCGTACATATATCCTTTAAACTGCATCAATAGTTTTTTCTCCACACATTTTTCTGAAAGCTTGAAATATGGTGCAAAACTAATAAGGCACTTTTGTGTACTTTCCGACACACAGCAAGTCGTTTTTTACGGCATTTTTTTAAATTTCCCTATGATTTTCATTCTAATGCTTGTTTTGCGCAAATAGTTTTTTTTATTGCTAAATGTAATACTTTTGGTTATGAAAGTGTTGTTAAAATAAAGTATATTATTTTTTTTTATTATTGTTCGGCAAATATAGCACAATAGGCATCAATGTGAGTATTTATTGAAAAATGTTGTTTCTGCTAAATAAATCAAATAGTTTTAGAAATGGGAAGCATGGTCCTGTCCACACGCGTTAACAAGAAGAGTTGCCAACATTATCCTGGTTAGTGCACAGGTCAAGTTGACATACAGCCAGCCAAGTCAAGTAGACAGCCCTGGGTAGTCATCAAAACATCCGTTGTGTGGTGAAACAACGTATGTTTCTAACCCCTCTGACTGGCCTACCAGTCTGTAGGTTGTGCGTGAGGTTAACACCTTTACCACGTAAAAAGAAATTCAGAGGCAACAACATGCCTCGGATAAGGACATTGATTTTCGGTTTTGCACGTGGAATGTGAGGTCTCTTAACAGACCACGCAGCCGAACAACTTGCTGAGGCCTCGGACTGCTACCAAGCAGACATCACCCGGCAGCAGACATGGGTCCGGCAAAACACGATGAAAAACTGCTATATCTCCTACAGCGATTGCGGCGGAGAGAGAAGGAGAAGGTAGCGCTTGTTCGTATGCGGATTCGCCGTTCGAGGCTGACTTAGGCAAAAAGTTTTGAGCTACAAACCCTTCATTGAAGTGCTCTTGACAATCCGCATCAAGGCTAAATTCGGGAATATTATGCTAATCTGCGCCAAAGCCCCAACAGAGGAAAAGGATGTCAATATGAAGGATGACTTTTATGATCTCCTAGAACGAACAAACGACACCGAGATCGTTCTAAAAACTTCAACGCTCCACTGGGAAAGGAGGAAATCTTTTCTGGAGTCATCGGAAAACAAAGCCTGCATGACAACACATCCGGAAATGGACTCAGGCTGTTGGACTTCGCCTCGGGAGGGGACCTCTCTGTGGCTAGTATGCGGTTCCCACACCTGAACATTCATAAAGGAACCTGGCGATACCCTGATCAATCCACCGTCAGCCAGATTGATCACGTTGAGATTGACGTCAGACACTCCTCCAGTATTCTCGATGTGCGAACCTTTCGAGAAGCAAACATCGACTCTGATCATCACCTTGTTGTAAGAAGGTAAGAACCCAGATATCGAGAGAGCAACGGAGTCGAAACAGGCCTATACGGTTTGACGTCGAAAATCAACTGATCGTTGGAAACTTTGCCGACAGAGCCTCCCTGAATCTCGCTCAGAGTACGAGCCTGCACTAACTCAAGATGACGATTGTTAACGTTGTCAAGAAGCCAGCAAAGAAGCTGCCACTGATGTGCTGGGTTTAACGTCACCACCCAGAAAGAACCATTGGTTTGACGACGAATGCAGTTAAGCGCATGCAGCCACACAAGACTCATATAAGGCAACGCTGCACCAAACAACGAGGGCTGTTCTTGAACTCTACAGAGAAGAAGGGAAGAAAAGTGGCTCCCCAGTAAAACGAGGACGAGCATGAGAAGCGCACTGTCGAAGAAATTGAAAAGTATTCTAACAGGAATGAGGTCCAAATGTTTTACCTGGATAGATATCCGGCGAATACGAAGTGCCGACTGAAGCCTTCCGAGACCAAAGGGGACAACTTGTGGTAGAGTCGCAGTGTTCGTCCCCTTGACTTAGACAAAGTGAATATACCAATATCCAAGATGAAATCGAATAAAGCTGCTGATGCGGACGGACTGCCCGAGTGAAGTACTGCAACATGTAGAGCTATGCGAAACAACATGTCGCTGCAACTTCCATCGCATCATTGTATCCATGCACTTGTGTCAACAAACATAACCTCATTGTTTTCGTATTCTTTGATTGTCTTATTCGTTTACGCCTCTTTCATATTCCCCCTCCTCCTGTTTGTTTCTCCAATACATGTTTTAACTGTATAGCAATAGTTTTGCCAAGTGCATGGATGCTAAGCGAGAGCAGTTGTTATTGCACCACTGATCACATTAGTCGTAATTTCAAAAGTACGAATAAAATTTGTGTTCTATATCAAACAAGTGTTTAATTCCATCATAAAACATTACTGGCGCATTCGGTAAACCGTCCAAGAAAAAAAAAACCGTTGCAAAATAAGTAATTGAAATTAAGTGAAACACAATAGTTTGGTTTTAAAAAAAGTAAAGGTTTTGTTTAAAACGAGAGTGAAAGAACAGGTGAATCAAACAAGAAATACCAATAAAAATACCATAATCTGGAACACAGTGCCGAATTCAAAAACATGACTGAAGTTAAATAATAAATCTAAACGGTAATGTTCCAAGTGAAAATAAAAACAAATCATCTAAATCCATATAAAAAAAGACCAACAAAGTGTAGTAAGCGTGACATATGGTAAAAAGAAATCAAAACGTGGAAGATCCGGCAAAAATATAATACAAATATTGAACTCAAATGAAAAGAAGTACTAGGTAAAATAATTCTATGAAAAGCAAAACCAATCACAGAATTGATATTAAATAGAAGTAAAGTATAACCGATCAAAGTGAATCAAGAGGGACATCAATTTCTACACCAAAAACAAGAAGAAGAACAAAGTAACATCAATAAATGACCAAAAGAAAAATCTGTCTATTTATATCAAACAAAAAAAAAAAAAAAACAAACGTTTGCGATAATGGTAGTGAGTTCGCCTCTGTACTCTTTACAGAGTTCGTTGAGTTGTATGACATAATTTTGCACCCATCGTGTGCAAAAAGTTCAATGGGAAATTCGCCTGTTGAAAGGTTTCATTCTAACCTCACCGAATTGATCAGGATACTTTTCAATCAACACAAGAACAGGGGTATTGGAGAAATTGTCAATGAAGCTGTAATCACGTATAATAATTCTATACATACAGCTACAAAACTAACCCCATTCGAACTGCTAACAGGTCACTATTATAAGAGTACCCAGTTTCTCTCAAAAACAAATTCAAAAGTTTCACAACAATATCTTGTGGATCATATAAAAAACTATGAAACGTTATCAAAACTAAAACATGAAAGAAATTTGTTGCACTAACAACACACTATAAATAAACTCAACGAAACCAGAAAGGACTTACCCGATTTTAAAATAAATGACACTACATTTATACAAATTAAATGATAGAAGAAATAAGTTAGAGTTTATAAAACACGAAGTGATTTCAAACCAAAATCTACAGTCAATAAAAAATAAACGCAAGGTTCATAAAATAATAAGAAAGCGCAGATTTACTTAGAAACCTTCTTGTCTTGTGCAAAGTTAAGTATTTCACAAACGTATACGTAGGAGGGTTTGGACTTATAGCTTTCAGGCAGCAATAAACACTTTTATGTAATAACCATTATAAGAACGAGTTTTACTTACTATGCTTTAATATATATAACATATTTTATATCAAGGATTTGCCTTTGATTGTCTTTGTTGTCAAATAATTATTTTCTTTGTTTTTCCTCAACCAAATGTACAAACGCCTACACGTCATATTTACACATAAATATGTGTATTTATGGAGGCGTTGGTCAGATTATTTTATATAAAAAAATAGTGATCGTTTGATTTATCAAAAAAGGTCTGGAGCAGCCCATATGTATAATTACGTTATTATATATAAAAATGAATATAAATATGTATATGAAATTCCACATCGTTAACCATAAATAGAAAAAAAATATATATATAAGTGTAAAATAAAATTAAGTGAATGGCAACTGATAGTAAGCCAAATACATTATAAAAAGTAAAAAAAATAAAAATAAACAGTTTATTTAATATTACGAATGTCATTGAATTACAAAGCAAAAATAATAAAACATAATTACGATTAGCAGATCTTATAGATGTATACTTATATATGAAATTAGTTATAATTATTAATCAAATAGTTATTAGTTATTTAATCGTAGTTTGTATTACTTAAATGAATTGATATTTTTATTTTCATATTATACTGGTATATCAATTTCGCTCAAGCGAAATTAAATCTTCGGTGGGAGGAGTGAAGTGCTGCAACATGTAGAGCTATGCGAAACAACATGTCGCTGCAACTTCCATCGCAGCATTGTATCCATGCACCAGGCACTTGTGTCAACAAACATCACCTCAATTGTTTTCGTATTCTTTCATTGTCTTATTCATTTACGCGTTTGTGATAAGTGCCGTCCTCTTTCATATTCTCTCTCCTCCTGTTTGTTTCTCCAATAAATGTTTTAACAGTATAGCAATAGTTTTGTCAAGTGCATGGATGCTAAGAGAGGGCAGTTGTTATTGCACCACTGATCACATTAGTCGTAATTTCAAAAGTACGAATAAATTTTGTGTTCTTTATCAAACACGTGCTTAATTCCATCATAAAACATAACTCCCGCAGAACTATTTAAGGCAGCTGGAGATGAGTTGGTTGGGCGCTGCACCTGCTCATCTGTAAGATGTAGCCGGAGGAAAGCATGCTCGATGAAAGGACTCTCAGCGTCGTTTGCCCGTGATTGCGTCAACTATCGAGGGATCAGTCGTCTCAACATCGCCTACTACCGTATTGTGTGAGCGTCTGAAACCGTTTGTGGTTTCAGACCAGGGAAGTCTAGAGGATTTCGAATGGTTATAAAGCCATATTTCATCGAATTTTGAAAAAAGTTATTGTAGAAGAAATAAAATATATGGGAAATTGGACTGCCAAATGGATTGTTGTGAAATAACGAAAATATATAAACTGCAAGACTTTAAATCATCATGCTGCTGGGCTTTCAACATCCTGCAACAAGTCTGGGTTTAGTTAGCTTTGATAATCTAGACCAAACTAAGCAAACATCAATATGAAGTAATAAGAAAAGCTGAAAATAGCTGTGGCCATCCAATATTTCCTTCATATAAACAAGTCATACAACAGCACCGTTACCCGGGAAATATAGAAATAATTGAAATTGAAAATTCCACTCCAACAAGTACTGCAAACAAACTTGTGAATACTAATATTGTACTATATTCCAATCGCAAGAAAACGTCAGTCCTACACTTCTGACTAAGTAGGATTGTGATGGATTTTCTAGCCAAAATGAACAATTGTAAACGAAGGTTCGAATCCATCCCATTCACGCTTAGTCATGCCATCGCTGTCATCCTCCGACGCATGCAGACGTGTCGTCGCTGCATGCACTTAATAAATAACAAAAAAAAAAAAAAAAACAGAATTCCTCGCGTCGTTTTTAAGAACATTTAACGCGGTCCGCCCAACACCTCCGCGAGTGGAAAAAAAATAAAAAAAAAAAAATAAATAAATTCTTACAAAAAAAAAGTGCAGTGTAGTGCAGTGTAGTGCAGTGAAGTGATTCGGTAGAGCGCACGCGGCACGCTCCCCCCTCTCCCACTCTTTCACAAGCCACTGTTGGGCATTCTCGGTCGCAACTCCCGTTTGATTTACCAGACGGGCTGGGGCGATGTCCGAGTCTGCCTAACATCTGACATAGCGGATTCGGAAGTGTAAATTTTTGTTAGTGGACCAATTCAAGTCAATGTACGGGCATAACACCTACGTTGATATGTTTTGTGAAGCTAATCGCAGAATTTACACTTCTGAACTCTGCTTACTTTCACCAACTGCATTGTCGGAGTTGGTTTTCAAATGCCTACGACTGACATGAGGGGGCAATTTCGTGTTGACGTGAGCAACATTCGCGGACTGAGAACTAATCTCTTTGCCGTTTACGTCCACCTCTCTCGTCACAAACCAGCTGTCTTGGCGCTGAGCGAAACACAGGTGGGTGAGAATACCGATTTATCGGATTTGAACTTGCCTGGATATAGCTTGGTGCCCTTATTCTTTTTACACCGCGGTGATGTTGCTTACCAAATTCAACCACAATATGGCCACTGTTCCAATCCGGAATTTAATTTTCAGTGGTTAAAACTCTTTGTCCGTAAGCATTTATTCCACTACTGCTTTATTTATAGAAGTCCCAACCTGGACAGCTTATAATGAGTTTGATGCGCTGTCTGACTCCATCACAAGAATTGTATCCCTGTACCCTCGCACTGAAATCGCTATTGCGGGCGATTTCAATGTACACAATTCTACTTGGCTTCGACATTCAGGCCAGACAACACCCGAAGGAAGGTATGTTGAAATCTTCGCTGAGGTAAATAATTTAACCCAGCTTGTGAATGAGCCAACACGAATACCTGACATTGCAGATCATACCGCTAACACCTTGGATCTGTTTCTCACCTCTCATCCGGAAAAATATTCAATTGATATATTGTCGCCTCTAGGCTCGTCTGATCACTGTGTCGTGTCAGCCAAATTCTCGTACTCCTCCCACACAGTTAGAGAACAAATTCCGAAAAGAACAGTATGACTCTACGAGAAAGCCAACTGGAGCGGACTTAACAACTTCTTTAAGAATTTTAACTGGTCACTATGCTTCCTCGATAGTGACGTGGATGCCGCTACTGATGCGATCACAAACATTATTTCGCTGGGCATGAGGTCCTTCATTCCTCACAGAGTGAAGAGCATCAAGCCTAAGGCAAACGCGTGGTTCGACTTGAGCTGTAAAGAGGCTATCAGGGTGAGAGAGTTGAGTTTCTGGGATTATAAAGCCAACCCTTCTGAGGAAGCCCGGAAAAAGTTCAAACGGATCCGAAATGACTGTAATGCATTAATAAGACGTGTTAAATTCTCCTTTGACCAAAAGTTGAGGCAAAAAGTTCTACAATGCCCCAAGGGTAGCAGAAGCTTTTGGTCTTTCGTAAAAAACATAAGGAATTCAGCCTCGTCTTCGATCCCAACGCTCATTTGCAATAACATTCCAGCTGTCAGCTCTTTGGACAAAGCTAATCTGCTTGCTGCATACTTTGCAGCTAGCTCGGATGGTATACCCCCTGCTCTTCTGAAGAGGTGTTCTTCTACGCTGGCAAAACCACTGCGTAAGCTTTTCCATCTGTCCTACTCTTCAGGGCTCTTTCCGAGTAAGTGGAAAACTGCATTTGTCCAGCCCGTCCCTAAAAAGGGCGAATGTTCGTCACCCACCTCCTACCGACCCATAGCACTAACGTCCCTTCTCTCCAAGGTCATGGAAACGCTGATAAACCGTCAGCTTATGAAATATCTTGAGTCCCGGAAGCTTCTTAATGACCGGCAGTACGGCTTCCGAAGCAACCGTTACACTGGTGATCTGAGGGCATATCTCACTGAAAAGTGGAACCAATCTTTGCACAATTTAGGAGAAAGCAAGATTGTTGCGCTTGATATTTCAAAGGCATTTGACAGGGTCTGGCATCAGGCTCTTTTGTCGAAAATGCGTGCTTTTGGGATCGATGAGTCTCTTTTTCAATGGATTAGAAATTACCTTTCGAATCGTTCAATACAAGTCGTTTTGGATGGATTCAAGTCTGATATTCACTATATTAATGCTGGTGTTCCCCAGGGCTCTGTTTTGTCTCCGACACTCTTTCTCATTTTTATAAATGATCTCTTGTCTGCTACTTCTAATCCTATTCATTCCTTCGCTGATGACAGTACCCTCAGCTTTTCATATTCGTTCCTTGGCTCACGTCCCTCCACTTCGGCCTTATACTCGGAACGGCAGCGTATGTTAAGCACATTAAATTCCCACCTTGACAGCATAATCGTTTGGGAAATAAGAATAGAGTGGAATTTAATGCTTCCAAAACACAGTGCTGTCTACTGTCGTTAAAGCGATCACAAAATAATCAGCCGTTATCCATGAACGGCATTTGCGTTGTTGAAACCGAAAGACTTTCCATCCTCGGTATGTGTATCAACCCAACAATTAGTTGGAACGATCACATATTTGAGGTCGCCAAAAATGCTGCGAAATGTCTAGGCTTCCTTAAACGATGCAAGAAGTACTTCACCCCCTCTGATCTGGCTACAATATACAAGGCATACATACGCCCAAAACTTGAGTTTAACGCTCCTATCTGGTCAGAGGCTTCTAAGACCTCCCTGCACCTGCTGGATAGAATTCAAAAGCGAGCGATAAAACTTATAGGTGACAGTAATATTGCGAAGTCAATTGACTCGTTAGAACACCGACGTAATGTCACGTCGTTGTCACTTTTTTACCGCTATTTCAACAAGAAATGCTCAGACGAATTAGCCAGTTGCATTCCTCCCCTTCAAGAATTCACCCGCAATACACGCCTCGCTAGGAATGCTTATCAATTCACCCTCAAGGCCTCTTTCGGACGTACAGTCAAATTCAGAGACTCGTTCTTTAGCCGCACTACACGAATCTGGAATGCTCTTCCCAGCTCGATTTTTCCTCCTCTTTACAATCCACAGGCATTTAAAACCGATGTGCATCGGTACCTCCTCTCCCTCTCTTCCTCTATACCTTCGGCCCGTGCTGTGACTTGATCCGGTCACTTAAGGGTACTCGCAACCCCTTTTGCACGCGTCAATTATAAAAAAAAAAAATCGCTGGTATCGCAGCAATTAATGCAAAAGGATGTTAACATCAACACCATACAATAGGCCGGTAAAATTCAAACTAAAAAAGAGGGTATAGACCTAATACGTGAAGATAGATAAAGAGTTGAAATGAAACAGTAATTGCAACTAACACTAGTGTAATTTAAGTAAAACAAAAACATGAATTGCACTTAAGCATGAATAATAATAAAGTAGAGCAGGTAGTAACAAGCAAATCTTATACAAATTTATGTTTTATTTGTGACCCTAGACCAGCAGATATGAATGACTTAACGCATCTGAGAGTAAAAACAAGCAATGAAGAAACTCTGAAATTAAGCATTTCCTCTCTATATGCCCGCATCAAGTTCATGGAATACATAATACACAGAGTTTATAATTTGTAGATTAAAGCATGGAGAATAACCAAAACAACACTGCCTAACCATCAAGAGAGGCAAAACCAGATTAAACAGAAGTTCATGAAAAAAAAGGATTAAAAGTAGATATAAGCAATTATAAGCAAGGTATAAAGCAGGGTAGTGGTACAACCAGTGATGGTAATACTTCTCAAAAATTTTTCGAGAACCCTTCATAGACAGCAAAAATTACAAAAATATATTTGCAAGTTCCACAAAAAGATTCAGCGTCATCTTAGAGATAATATTGAGCAATTACTGGATTTACGCGCTGAAATTTGGAGTTTATGCCCAGGAAACCGCAGTTATGATTATGAATTGATATTCTTGGTATTATATGCCAGCACCGGCTGATAAAACTCTATTCCACGGAGCAGCCTTGTTGTCATCAGCAATCATTGTGAGAGGACGCATCGGAAAGTTGAAATAAGGATTATAGGCAGTACCGAATTATTAATAGCAGAAAATTTTCTGGTTCGATGATGAATAAAAGTGTAATTCATCAAATGTAGGGTATCATTTAACCGCTGTATAACATATTTGAGGCCCGAACCAAAAACAAATAATTCACAACCACCAAGTAGTGAAGCGCAGGCTTTACTACACTAAATTTCAACTTTACAATTTTTTACAACAAAGTTGAATTAGTTAATAGTATTGAGTGTAATTTTTCTTTGTAGGTATAGGATTGTAGGATATGCAGGAACTTACGGTACTGATACTATATTTCAAATTTCATCAAGAACGGTCAACGGGTTCAAAAGTAATAGATTTTCCGCGTTCCCCACACAAGGGCACAATTGTGCGGCTGCCACTTGAACTAAGCTTAGTACATATGAGTATAGAAAATAAGTGTGGTAAGTTTCAGCCAATTTCCGTAAAAATATAACTTCGAAAACGATTCAAGACCTTTGTATACATCATCTGCACAGGCCATTGGAAAAAAGTAGTAAACCTATTAGTAATCAGCGCCAGTTGAAAAATCTTTATTCATAGTTCGGCACTTAAGTCTGCAAATAGCTGTTATTGTTAACTGTACCTTGGAATACAACTCTTCAAGATGGAGAATAACATCAAGTAAAATTAAAATGTCGAAATGATCTGGCGCTAGGTCAACCAGATTAGTTTCGTCTGCAAAAAGTTGCAGCAGATTAAATTAAATTCTATTGGGTCACACTTCGATATAGATTATTTCTTAATTAATTACCTACATATCTTTTTAATGAAGGGTTTTTTTTAGTGGCTTTTCCTTCAAATTAAAACTGTGATATATTACTTAAGAAATTATATTAAAATTTTAGTAGTAAGGTAACATGACCGTATCTCTAAAAAATGTAAGATACACAAAAACTATTGTAACTCGTGCCACAATAAATAAGTAAGTAAGTACCTACATATCTTTTCAGTTTCCAGAGAGCCTTTTCCGCAAAAACTCACTATAAACTGATTGTTTAAATAAACAATTTTTGCTGTTAAGTACAGTGTAAAAATGGGGCATGCGAGGAAATGTTGATTGTGATGGCGAATGCAAGAAATATTTGATGGAATCAGTGAGATGAACTCTTCAAAAAATCTCTTAATATATCCCTGAGTTTTTTGAAGAGTGGAAGGTACTCTGAAACTATATTGCTTTCGTTCGTTGGAAATTAACATAAAATATCCAATAATGACAAAAAGATGTACTTTTCGTTCTGTAATAATACTGATGTTATTTTCGTATTAATATTAACATTAACTCCATAATAACCAATGTCAAATGAAATGCCTATTTTGGTGCATGCGGTTGAACATTTCAATGCATTTCTGTAAATTCTAAATTTTCATAATTGCACCACAAATAGTTTCAGTTTGAATCAAAGGGTAAGCAATTCATATTTGACCATACTTTATGACAAAATTGCTCGTTCCGTACCTTCCTTCCCATCTGTTTAAACCTCATAATTTTATCTCCTGAATTTGCAACTTTTCCTACTTCTAACGTGGTTGCTTTTCAGAAAACCTCAAAGACGTGATGATTTTGCAAATTATTGTTTATATCAATTTATATACCTGATAGACGCACATAACCTCGTACATGCCATAGCCCATTTTAGAATAAATTTTCAAATTTTGCGGTTGATGATTTTTGATTCTTGATGTTGGAAGTTTTGTTAGGCAGTAACTTTTGCAACATGACTTTCAGTCGGTTTTGGTTAACCAAGACCATTATATCTTGACAACTTGCATGTTTCCGAAATCAAGAATGTTTCAACTTGATAAACCAAAGAAGATGGTTGGTAGAAGCCAAAAAATGTTAAAATAAATTTGTTTAAATTTAATTAAATAAACATATAATAGTATCATGGTCCTATGACAATAAAGCAAAGACCGACGGTTTGATAGCCATAATTTAAAATCGTGATTTATTTATTTAAGTACATTTGATAAAATAATAAAACAAATTAATGTAAAAATGAACACAAAGAAATTTCAAATAAATTAAATCTACAACAATTCAACAATTTAGTTCTGTTGTTATGTAAGTTGCAATATAACTCGTGTTAAAGAAATATGTCATGAATTTAACAGTTTGTTTGTATTTTTTTTTCACAGTAACAACAAACGCACTTTTAATACAACTATCCAGTATTAAAACTTGTCACAATTTTGACACTAGTTTGCTAATAACTGATTCCTACCGTCATGTAAACACAACATATTTATGGCACAAAATCCTTATTCCATCAGTAATAAAACCTGTAAAAATAGATAAGAAACAAGTGCATTTTGAACTTAGAAAAGACCCGTTATAACATTATATAGTTAGTTAGTTAGTTAGTTATTTTGACTTTTATTTTCAATAAATGTTTTACAATGTAAAGTTTAACCTAAGTCATTTATGGTTTGGCCTATGGCCGTCTACCAGGTTGACAAAATACATACAAAAGTTTTAAACTAAAAATCTCCATCTATGATACGTTTTCCATAACAAAGTGCTGCTACTGAATAATCGTATAAGGCCTTCCATCCCTTTTCTCCATTTAAGATGCACGTTACTTCATATTCGTCTAAAACAAGTTTTTCGAAAATTGCTAGTCGAAATTCTTTTAGAATCGGACACACACCAATAAAATGTAAGATGTCTTCTCTCTTCCTCATGTTGCATAGGTTACAAAGAATTGGTAAATCTGGTCTGTGGGGGATAAAGTTTAATTGAACGAGTTCTCCTCTCATTTTAAAAGTTGTACTTATTTTTTTTTTATATATATTATACTAAATATATATACAATAGCGCCAAGATCAAAAATTCATGAATATGAAGCAAAAGTTAATGGAATAGCAAAGTTTTCTGTTTTCATTTTTTTTGGATTAGTACTTGGTCGTATAACCTTTATTTTTAAGTACAGCGTCACAACGTCTTGGCATGGAGTTGACTAAGGCCTGACATCGCTGAACAGGGATATTCTTCCATGCAACCTGCACAACATCCCATAGCTGTTTTGTATTTTTGGGTCTTGCTTCATATACAGCTTTCTTAACATCTGTGCAAAGTTTTTCAGTGGGATTCAGGTCCGGAGACTGAGGCGACCACTCCATAACTTCAACTCCATTGCTTGGAAAACAATTTTTTGGCCAGTTTGCTCGCATGTTTGGGGTCATTGTCTTGCATTAGAATTCATCTAAGCGGCATATTCCAATCCGCGTAAGGTATCATGGTTTGCCCCTCCAGGCTTTACAGTCTTGATAGTGTACTCCGTTTGAAACTCTTGGTTTTTCTGTCTACGAACAAATGTCCTGGTTCCAGGAGTACCAAATAAAACTATCTTGGGTTCATCTGTCTATAATATATTGCGCAATTTTTTTTCGTTTTAGTAGTTTGATTTTTGACAGTAGTGGTATTTTTCTGGGACTCCTGGCAGGTAAATTCTTCTATACCAGCCTTCTACTTATTTTTAATGTCGCCACAGGCAAATTTAACTCCTTTTTGTTTTTTTAGCGTTCATAAACGGGTTACATTGGGCTAATCTTACTATTTGTCGTTCATCGGAAGGAACGGAATTTCTTCCTCGTTTTTTTCCTTTTGAGCGTATTTTGTGGCGTTTGCGATCAATTTATTTGAACATCCAACAATTTGAGTTATGAATCTGTAAGTTTTACCCTCTGAAAGCAATTTTTTTTTATTAAGGCACATTTGTCGGGAATACAATGCACACCACGACCCATTTTACTTTCCTAAAAACGTTGCACTTTGGAATATTATCTTTTAATAATTACAATAATATGTGTAGAATTAGTTTATAACTAGAAACAATTCAAAAGACTGGTGTACACTTCGAAAACGCTCCTTAGAATGATGAATGATTTTTCACGTTTAAATTCTGTTGCATTTCCGGTAACGGCCCCTTTCTTATTGACAAGATGCATTTGTTTTTTACTATCTTGTTTATGGGTCTTATAACTGATATAATAAGGATATTGTGCACAGTGCTATTATTTTGCATAGTACTGTAATTCTTACATTACTTAATTCGGACCTTAACAAACAAATTGGATGAATACTAAAAACAAAAGGAAACCGAACTGAATGTGTTACAGTGAAGTTCGACACTTGGAGTCGGCAAATAAATGGTGCATATCCCTCCTTCTTGTAAGACAACAAAAGCACGCACAAGTAGTTGCTGTAGAAGCTGAGCTCTGGTTCCCTTGTGAACTGTTGCGCCATCCAATAATTATATATATCTAGAATAAGGATATATAACGACGAAACATGACTTGAGCAAATATCCCGTTGGTGTGTTATTATACAGGCTGTGAAGGGTGTAAGAAAAAAGTACTACATCTGTAAGGCATACAGATTTTCTTTCTCTTTCACATTTTCTACTAATATTTTTTATTTGTTTTGTTGTTTTAAGTTCAATCGAAATTATATGAATGGTCCTGTTTGCGTTGATGGCATCTGGAGGAGAAGATTCAACCACGAACTGTATGGGCTGCACAGCGGCATGAGCCTAGTCAAGCGTCTACGGATACAACGCTTAAGGTGGCTAGGCCATGTAGAGCGCATGGACAGCACTGCTCCGGCCCGAAGAGTTTTCGAATCCGAACCACAGGGACAACGCAACAGAGGACGTCCTAGACTGAGATGGCGCACACAAGTGGAAAAGGACCTCAACCAACTTGGAGTGCGCAATTGGAGACAGCTGACAAGAGATCGTGCTAGCTGGAGAGGCATGTTGGTTGAGGCCCAGGTCCACCCCGGACTGTAGCGCCATCCGAAGAAGAAGAAGAAGATTTTAGCTTAGAAAACAATGATGAACTGAAAGCATAACTCTATGAAGATTGTTCCCAAACTCGCAGATTCTTTGAGTGTCACTCAAGCAGCCACGTCTAAAAGTAGCTGCATATACATATAAAAAATGAAATTGGGTTCCACATGATATTTATGGATGTATGTATATGTGTACTATGCTTTTTTGATATGGATTTAGTAATGATAAACCGTCAGCTTATAAAATATCTTGAAACTCGGAAGCTTCTTAATGACCGACAATACGTCTTCCACAGCAACAGGTCCACTGGTGATCTGATGGCTTATCTCACCGAAAAATGGAACCGATCCTTGCACTATGTAGGAGAAAGCAAAGTCGTTGCACTTGATATTTCAAAAGCATTTGGCAGGGCCTGGCATCAGGCTCTCTTGTCGAAAATGCGTGCTTTTGGCATCGATGAATCTCTTCTTCAATGGATTAAAAATATCTTTCGAACCGTTCAATACAATACAAGTCTCATATTCACCATATTAATTCTGGTGTTCCCCAGGGCTCCGTTTTGTCTCCGATACTCTTCCTCATTTGGATACATGATCTCCAGTCTGTTACTTCTAATCCAATTCACTCCTTCGCTGATGACAGTGCCCTCAGCTTTTCATATTCGTTCCTCGGCTCTCGTCCCTCCTCATCGGTCATTGGTTTTTTTTATTTGTTGGAGGTTGGGATCAACTACACTGGAGCACTCAGACTCAAATACTGTTCCATTGTACTACCGCAGTAACCTTTATTTAATGTAATTTCTTGGTTTTCCGAAGATAAACCAAGATGCGCTTCTGTGATATAGAACTTAGGCGAAATGCGTGATGACCAGGGACCCAGACAAGTCTTAGCGAATTCAGCCTGCCGACCGAATTAAGGGAAGACTTGCATTCTTGAACTATCTTGGAAGTGGTTAAAGGGTTGAGTAAGGCCTTGAGCACAGCTTGACTGTCGCTGCAGACGCAGATACTTCTTCCCTTCCACCCATTCTTCACAATGTAGTTGGTGGCCATTAGGATCGCGAAGGTTTCCGCCTGGAAGACCGACGCGAAATTTCCTAAGGACGCGTGAAGTCTAATTTTGTCGTTTTCCACGAAGGCCCCAGCTCCAGAACCCTCCGTTTTCTTGGAGCCGTCCGTGAAAATCCGAATACATTCCTTTCCCGGTTCAGTTTCTGGCCAGAGCCAGTCCAGGACACGTGGAAAGTCGACTTTGTAAAAGCGTCGCAACTGTATTATTGGCGACCTCGCATCAGACGGCATGTCCATGAGAGTAGTATCTTGGAGATGCGGTGTGCGAGGTCATCAAAGCTACAGTGCGAGTGGAACCAAAGACCATTCCTTTTTAGTCGAGAGATGGCCTTGAGGTCATTGGCTTGAAACGGCAGCGTATGTTAAGCACATTAAATTCTGATCTTGACAGCATAATTGATTGGAGTAAAAAGAATAGAGTGGAATTTAATGCCTCCAAAACTCAGTGCTGTCGACTGTCACTCAAGCGATCTCAAAACAACCTGCCTTTATCTATGAATGGCTCCTGCATTGTTGAAACTGAACGACTTTCCATCCTCGGTACGTTTATCCACTCAACACTATCTATCGACTCGCATGAACATCGACGAAATGTTGCATCTCTATCACTTTTTTATCGCTATTTCAACAAAATATGCTCTAAAGAGTTTGCCAGCATTCCTGCCCTTCAAGAATTCACCCGCAATACCCGCCTCGCTAGGAATGCTCACCCGTTTACCCTTAAGGCAACCTTCGGACGTACAGTAAAGTTTAGAAACTCGTTTTTCAGCCGCATCACACGAATATGGAATGCTCTTCTCAGCACAATTCCCCCCCCCCCCTCCCTCCCCCTCTGCCATTCCATCCACAGGCATTTAAAACCAATGTGGATCGGTACCTCCTTTCCCGCTCTTCCTTTATACCTTCGGCCCTGTGACTTAATTTCAGTCACTTAAGGGTATTAACAACTTTATAAACAAGAAAAAACGAATGTGACAGGATCTGTGTTGTACTCAATAGATAGACAGTGAAGTACACGAAGACGTATTCATAACATATACTATTTTGACTTCTAACAGAAAAAGTTTACTTTTATTCATTGTGCATAATCATTTAACACTACCGTGTAATAAGAAAAAATTAATGTCAACAATTATGTTCAAGTCTTGAGTGTCCGTGAGGAGCAACATATTTCGCCAAATATTTTTTTTGGATACATATTTTGCCGATTTTACAGAATGCGAAAGTACGAATAGAAGATGTACAAAATTCATTATTTTTAATTAAATCTGAGTTGAAAGTATTGAACAATTTTCTGGGTAGCAAAATGAAAAAAACCTGCAAAATGTAGGCATGTTTACAATATTTCAAATTCTGCTTCCAATAATTTCAATGGGATTTTAATAAACTCGACCTTCACACATGATACTTTTCGTAACAGTAAATAAAACTTTAGCATTGTTAGCAAAGTGTGTTTTAATCTTACACACGTTTACGATCTTTTCACAATTTTTTTTTCTTTTTTTGAGAAGACAACTAACCATGTTATTCTAAAAGACTCCAGCACTCACCAAAACAAAGAAGCCTGATTCGCAACTTAATCGAACATATGCGGCACAATTCAAAAGGAATGAACATACATAGTTCTGAAAAATATTCAATGTGTTTTACCATTTAAGAAACGCATATCCACCATATGTTTTCGATTATACTTTGATGCGGATTGGCATAAGGCGTTCGCTTACAGAATTATAGCATACAAATTTTAGAATAAGTTTAAATTAGACAAAAAATACACACCTGAATAAGCACTGCATTCTCCCTCTTTGGGTATCTTTATATCCGTTCCATCCGTCGCACTTCCTAAATTTCGGTAATCTCCGGGGCCTTCATAAGTTTCTTGACTGCATACATATATTTTATGTACAATATCGAATATAGTTTTCACTCATCCTTTTGTTAAAGAAAAACAATTCCTTGAAAATTGCATTGATTGGCATGACCGATCAACGCCGAAGTTTCAAATAAAAAGATAAAACTGTATGTACAGTTCTGCAGAAAATGAAGCTGCATTATAGTAATTACCATCTCGCCTCTTTATATTTAGTAAGGAATTGCAGATCATTGCCATCATTTTTTAAGCTCAGCTTTTAGTCCTTTGCATTGATACCCCAAGTGTTTCCTTTTGTCAAATGACACAGTTTCGTTCTGCGAAAAGGTATCATCAAATTACATTGTTCATAAAATCTCTTGTGGTATACGAGAATATTACACATTAATATTCACACTTCACCCTCCCCAAAGTATTTTTAATGATAACGTTTATAAAAATGTTGACATCGTTTTTTGACTCGTTCCTACGTATTACAAAAAGTATTGCAAATTATTTGAACTTGAAAGCTGTGGCATTTTGAAGTGCGAAGTTGACACGCCAAAGGTTCGATTCCTAAACTAAACACGCAATGTCATTTCTTTCGTATTACTGCGAACATTATTTGTCTATGAAAAGCTTCTCTATTATTTTAGTTTGATTTATTTCTAACCATTTACATGGTTTGTTATACAGTTTTCCAACATCTAAGTATTTTCAGTTTTTTGTATTTCTTACTTTGCTTACATTTTCACACATATTATCAAACTCCTGGTAGTTTACGAATCAGAATCTAAACAGAAAGGTAAAACCACTTCATAGATGTCTAGAACTGCCACTTAATAAATTCATAAGCTAATATAAAAATTGTGCAGTCTAATCGATTGACAAAAAACCAATTTGGTGGTGGCACTTTCACCCCTATTCATATCCCGTGCGGTGCTTTCAAGCAGACCAAATCATAATAACCAGTCAGTGTTCCGCAGAAATAAAGAAACGGAATACAAAGAAGAGAAGAAAAAACATAAAATCACCAACGGAAAAGCTCACAAAATACCACGTATTCGAAGAGGCAAAATCCGTAACCAGACAAAGTATAGTCCCTCTGTCTGCCACATATTCAGCACTTTGCTTGACCCCATCGACGTGCATAACATCGCCCCTGTTGGTCTGCCACGAGCAATATGATTTTTCAATATAATTTTGTTGGAGATTGGGAAAGGATTTCTGGTTATGAATAATTTGGTCGCTTTCCTTTGGGTTTGGCTGTTAAATTTTCAAGCCAATTCATGCTTATGTATATTAAAAGCTTGAACAATGCGATTCTTACATTAATGTCGAACATCCACGAGTGAATCCTTTTTGTAGTTGGCATTCTTAGTCTCCTCGTTTTTGATAATGGTCTCTGCTCCATTGAATGGTATTTTGTGTTAGGTTTTCGCATTTTTACATGGTAAGTTATATTTTTTTGTCATAAGAGAAAGTATAACGAATAACTATGTAGATTTTAATGAATTCATTCAATTCATGATTATGGCATAGGAATCACAGTTTAATTGTCTGAAACATATCATATTTAATCATAATTTTTATAATACACATTAAAGCCTATATACTTTTCAAAGAATGTAGAAATATATATGTACAAAATTGGATATTTTCATTTAGGAGTGACAGGATTCCAAGGCTTCCAGATATTCACGACATACAACCTTTCCCAAATGCTTACATCTGCTTGCTCTGCAGCAGTATTTACAATCTGTCAAACGTTGTTTTTGTTAAATTACTAAACAAAAGAGTGGGTCTTTGGAGAGCCATACGCCGCAATTCAGGCTTGAACTTTTATTAAAATATTATAACACTATATTATTTTCATTTGTATCATTCTTTCAATTTAATCATTAACAACAAACAAGACTTCATTGTGTGTTTATTAGGATCGGAATCGAGATCTCTACTATGTGTTACTAGGACGTTTGGAAATAATGAACTTTTTTCCTACACTTGAGAAAGAAGTAATAACAATAGAAAAGCATAAAAATGAAGAATGTATTTATGCGGCAGAAAGGGATTTAAAATGCTTTATGAAATAACGAGTCTGCATTGGAGAGTTATAACCCATCCATCGTCTATCCCTGACAGAGCAATTGCTGCTTATCCTTCATGGAGAAAAACAAATTGTAGCATGAAGGGTTGCTAAAAATTACTTATTATATAGCACTGGCGAAGCATATGTTTTCCAGTAGAACTGCATGCGCTGATAAATTTGTATGTTTGTTATCCAAACAGGCAAATTGGCTTATATTGCATAAATTGGTGCAGAGTTATGAAGTGACAGTTCAACATTAGCCAGTGCTGGGTGCCAGGTCACAGAGACATTCCGGGCAACTGCCAAGCAGACGAATTGGCCAGGCTTGCCACAACGCAACCACTACTTAAGGAACACGAACACCTCAGTATCCCTCTCGCCACATGCAAGTTAGTACTCCATTTTAGTACTTTCCATTTAACCATAACCTTTGTCGCGTCTCCAAGAAGGTGGCCCTCTCTTGAACCCAAACTCTCCAAGCTGCTACTATCGCTCAAAAGATCAGACATAAGACTGGTCGTGAGAGCCATAACAGGGCACTGTCTAATCGGCGAACATGCTAGCAGGTTAGGAGCTCCCTCAAACGATTTTTGCAGAAGCTGCAGAAATGAAGAAGAACCAGAAACCCTCCTACACCTGTTATGCTCTCGCGCCTCAGACACAAACACTTTGGAAGCTGTTTCCTCAACGGCCTACATGACCTCAATAAAACCCCTCCCGCTGACATTTTAAGCTTTATCATCGGCTCTAGCTGGTTTTAGGTTCTTCCCACATTGTGTGGTAGCATACTGGTCCTGTATGGGACTAAGTGTATTCATCAACCACTATAACCTACCTACATATGTAGTGACATTATAAGAGACACATTTATTTTCTCGATTAAATGTTTTTCGCTGTAACATAAGAGTATCAGAACTCTTCAGAAACTGAATAAAAACAAATGCAAAGATTGCTGTTAAATGGACACAAACGCTGTTTTAATCTCAATATTAGAAAATTGCTTAACAGACTAAAGTACTAAAAAAAAAATAGTACTAAAATTTACCATTTAACTGAATAGATAATTTGTAATGTGCAACGAAAACATTGAAAAAATAAAGATTGTTTCAACTTTTATTTCATAAAACGAAAGTTGATTATAATATCCACAATAAATGGATTACGTTTCTAAGAAAAAGACCCAAATCATACGAAAGATGATAAATTACTTGCGGTGGTGGACTTCAATTCACGGTAACGTAGTGATTAATAATTAATAATAATTGGATGGCGCTACAGTCCACAGGGGTAGCAGGGCTTGGTTTTCTCATCAACTACTCGTGTTGTGCGCGCTACTGTTCTCTCACGAGTAGAAGGGACCTACAGTTTTGAGCCGAATCCGAAAGGCGAAGTTTGAGTATCTTTTTCTAGAGTAATTCTTTGAGTGTTGGCAGCAGCTCAAAAGAGGTGGTTCCGTGAAAAAATTGGAGATGTTCAGCCGGGAATCGAGCCTAGACCTTCTGCATGTAAGGGTCGCACTTTACCCACTACGCCACGGGGGCCACGTAGCGATTAGCATCATCTTAAAAAAATACTATCCAACGACACCTCCAGCATGTAATTCACACCAAGAATTGCTCCTTCGGGTACAACGTTTCGATTGCTTCCTTCCCAATAACGCATATTCTATTTACTGAAAATCCAATAAAGACAGAAACGGAACTCATAACCCATTAATGCTCCTTAGTATGTGGTAATTAACTTGAAGAACTTGCAAACATTGTTCAATTTTGTACTATTACATAATGGTTTGACATCTAAATATGAGTACAAATGTAAAAGCAAAACTCCCTTTGAAAGAAAGTCTATGTTCATATTTAAAAACCTTACTTAAAATGTAAGTCATATTTCTTTAATTATTATTAAAGCTACAAAACAAGATTTACAATAAGAGCGAATGACTATGCAACTTTTTGCTCCCGTTATCAATATGTAAAAATTTATATGAACCGAATACTGTTTTTATTAATTTTATATATTTTACACGGCCAAGGTCAAATTAATTACAATTAAAACAATAACTTTTTAGCTTTTAAGTTTCATTTTTATTTACACGTGTTTTCACCATGGGTTCTTTATTGACCGATAATATTCTAAGGTAGTCTTTTCTCATTTTTGGCCCTATTCTCCTATTTTCGTGCAGTATATTGGTTTCAGAATATTTAAAATTACAATTTTGGCCATAACTTTCTTGGGCTCTTCTATCGGGACGATTGGACTTTGATTTCGATGTCACGACCATAAACACATGATTCGTTACCAGTTTTGATCCTTTTGAGCAAAACTGGATTGCCGCTGACTCTGAGCGATGTTCATGGGACATTATTTTTGGTTTAAAATTAAATATTTTAGTTTCATGCTAAAAATTTCCGAAAAAATTTCAAAGCATGGATCCACCGATACGCCAAAATCTTCTGCAGCTTCTCAAATAGTGATTTGACGATACTTCACACAATTTTTTTCCTCTAGTCGAGCTTTGTAACTTACTCTCTCATCAACAAAACATTTAAATATCCTTGGAGTGTGGAATTTTTTAACCTGTACATCACCAACAGCGTGAGACTGTGGAAAGTGGTAAGATAATAATCAATCAATAATTAGATTGAAAGAGACGAACTTTCTCATCCCCGTAAATACAGAAAGTGTTCTTTCTTTGAGAACCTTCAACACCCTGTACTGTTGCACAAAATCTTAAATTGTATAATATATGATTCAGAAATAAAATGAAATATTAAATATAATATAATATCATAAAACAATATGAAAAAGCGTATGCGATATATTTGTTCACTGCATTTTATAATAAAGCGGGGCTTACGATTTTTGTCCTCTTTGCAAACCTAGGTTTTCTTTCGGTAACATATACCAGCTAAACTTTTCTTGATTCTAAGTTCACTTGCGGGTATGCATTAAAGACTACTACAGAAAAATTTCTGGGTTCATAACATACTGCTACTCGACTTTTTTCGGTAGTTCGAAAGGTAATACCGTGAAGAAAATGTCAGTTGTTTAGTCTATATTTCTCCAAACTTCAACCACAATTTACAGTTTACGATGATTTACTTACTCATAGCAATAAGCAATCTGTGGCTGACATTGGCGTGAGGATTAGTTTGCAAGCTTTAATTGAACACACAACGCATATTTCCGTGATCCTGACAGCAATATATTTTACTTTCTACAATTTTAATTCATTGTACCAAAAAAACTTATTTTACAAATGAATTCATCCAAACAAACTAAAGCAATGCTGCCTTATATAGAAATGCGGGTTAATGCCTGGGAAAATAGAATTCAATGTCATTCGGGTATTTTGTGACTTATTTTTAACAATAATTGTTTATATTGTTTTCCTCATATTTGGCTGGTTGAAAGTTTGAGAAATACCAAAAAACACCGTAACGTAGGGGAACATAAAAAGTTGATCAGAACTTCGTTCATTTTTGCAGCAATCCCTTCGAGTTACTGACAGAACTCAAAAAGTGCATTTAAAATATTCCTTACATTTGTCCTCTATGTCTGTTTCATACCTTTGGTCCCATCTATTTATGAAAGCAAAAGTTTAAGCTCTACTTGTATATCAGTGGAAGCAGGTGGGCCCTTATTATGAAAATTAAAAAAGTGCAATTAAATACGTTTGCTTTTGAAGTATACGACTGTATGCATATATCGAAAAGTTTTAAGCCCACAATTGACAAAATTCAACTAAGGCCTAATACTCTCTACCGAAATTATTTTAATAACTTTCTGAAAATATGTTCCTCGTACATATGCTTTGCAAGTTGTTTTTGTGTTGGTAAATTACATATTCATTTTAATTTACTTTTTCAAACAACATTTAGAAAGCTTCAGAATCATAAAAAGAAATGTTTTCTTTCAATAATTCGCAGCAAAATCGAGTTTGGAACTTGGTCCCTTTAAAACTTACCATGACTTTTTCATAATGGCTAATGAAAAATTGTTTACAGTTTAGAATATGTTCCATATCCCTGCAGGTTGGCCTGTCCGCAGCAGTTCAAGTGTGTAGAGGAATATTTTAATTCAATCTCAGACCTCCGTAATGTATTCACAGTACGACACGTCGGGTATCATCTGCAGTGATAACATCATATGTCATAACCCTCCTTCTTGTCGTAACACAATATTTTTTTTCCTAACCAAACAAACATTCCGGGAAAGGAAAAGTTTTTAATTTAACTTTTGCGGGAGAAACTTTGTTACTGTGTGATAGGGGGAGAAAAGGAAAAAAAACTGTGTTAGAACAATGTTCGAAGGACTAAGAAAAGAAACTTGAACTTTTCTTCGTTTGCCGGTCGGTTTTTGCCATTAAAAATATCCATTGAAAGCTAACGTCAGCCGTTTGTCGCATGGTGATGGCTGCTTGTCGGCTCTTAGAGCGTCTCGAATAATGTAAACATTGAAATATTGACAATATTTTACCTGATGTCGAAGAAGGGCGAATAAACTTTTTAAATTTGATTTAGGAAGATGTTTTGAATTATGGAAGTTATTCTTGCTCCACACTATGGGGATCAGGGGAATGTTTTGCATTTATGTACAGAGAATTACAAATGCCACTGAAAATAGTTTCCTGAACAAATTTTAAAATAAATCTTCTTGTTGAATAAGGTTACACACATATTTAATAAAATAAGTGAAGAATAATGCTACTAACCGGAAGTTAGGTCATTTCCTCTCAAAAATATTAAAGCCACGTTGTTTTTATTGTAAGGTTGTTGGTTCTCCAATTTAATCGTTTTTGTGTTGTAATGTTAAACATCTAACGAGAGCAGAAAAGTGACACCGGCATGCAATTACTGTGATCTCTTTTTCTTTTATTCCATGTATGAAATTAGGAAATAGCTTTATAGTTTCTCACCTGTTCTAATTAAAATGTATTTATTTTTTTATTAAAAAAAACTTAACTAAAACCACTGACAAGTTATAAAAAATCTGTAGATTTATCCAGGCATATATTAACGTATGTACAGAAATATGAAGTCAGTGACACATTGTGTTTTTACTTCTTAAAATACCAAAATATCAAATTGTCGAATAATTTTTATCACTTTGTACGGTCTATAGTATATGAAAGTAATAAATAAAAATAAGAAAACATTATAAAAAAATATGACACAATTATTCAGTGAATTTTGGCAAAATTAAAATACGTGCAATTCTTATATAAAATTCAGGTAAATAAATAACAAAAACGACAATACCTAACAAGTGGTGTTTACTCCTTTCGTTGCAATAACTTTTGGTGCACATATGTGCATTTTAATCGTCGGAATTGCATTAATTATATTACAAACCAAGTCGCTCTATGCTTGGCTTTACATGCTAAAAGTTTTAGATAACATTCAGGTCTAGACAATAGTGAGGTCATTTTTAAGCATCCTGATCTATTTTTGCTAAAATAATTTATATACCAAAGGCTGGGCACATTATCCGGCTAGAGCACCAAATCTGCGACCAGTGAAGCTATATCCAATAAAATAACGCAACTGCTAGATGGTGTCACAACAACTTACCATAATGTAGCGTCTCTAAAGTGCCCCATGATTTGCACTACAGTGATCTCTGTCTTACTTTTAGCATAGTAATGCCTGCCCCGGTAAATATGGTCTAAGGTACAAACAGCTCCATTTGTCCATAATTTCTCGATTCTCTTGGGTGGTCTCTAGCAAACTAACATATTTATTTTTGCTTTAAGAATACCATTCTTTTCTTGCCTTTCCCACTTTCAATTTGCGCATTTCTACATTGTCTTACAGGTACAATATATATTTGTGCTTCTATCGCGGCCAAAGCACACCATGAAATTCTGATATAATAGCAGCTTACTTTTGAACCGAAAACCTTAGTTTATTGACAGCACAACAGCTCAACATTTGACAAACAAATTAAGAATATACAGTTGGGTGCAAAAGTGAGTCAAGTGAGAGGACCTAAAACTATGTTTTTTTCTAAAATTTAAAAAATTAAAAACGTTTGTTCAAAAAAATTTCATGATTTATTTTTATTGAAATCTTACAAAGTTAATCTAATAAATTTAACGAAAACAATAATTCATTTAATAACAATTTTATCAAAATTTCCATGACTCACTTTTTCTCCATGTTGATATGTCACCAACATGTATGACATCAATACTTTGTCCACAGGCCTTTTGCTTTTTTAATTTGATATAGTCGTTTTGGGAGGCTGTTGGATAACCGAGAACAATAATATTGTGTAATTTTTTCCATTAGTCTTGCGCTCTTTCCCATAAAACAGCTAAGGATGATGGTGGCGAGTCGTAGTCCTTGGCAAGACCACTTTTGAGATGGGCCCAAAGATTTTCGATTGGGTTAAGGTCTGGGCTTTGAGCTGGCCAATCAAGCACATCAAACGGCTACGTATTAAGCTAATCCTGGACTTTCTTGGCCATGTGCTTCGGGTCCCTATCATGTTGGAAAACAACTTCGCACGGAGGATAGGGCATGTTGTTCACTGGCTCTATGAGATTTGACTTTAGAATGTCCAGTTACATGTGTTGGTCCATTCTACCCTCTATGAGGTGCAATTTCTCAACAGCCCCACAACATTATCGAACCACCTCCGTGCTTCACAGTTTGTTTTACATGATGTGCCTTCCATGATTCGCCTCGTCTTTTAAAGGCCCATGATCTTCCGTCCGTACAGTAGTGGTTTATTTTTGTTTCGTCAGACCATATTACCTTACCCCAATCATCTTTGGACCAATTCTGATATTTTTTGACGAAATTTTGTCTTGCCTTTATGTTTTTCTTTGAAAGGGCTGGCTTCTTTTTCTTTTCGACAGCTATTACATTGTGCTTGCGTTAACCGTCCATTGACTTATTCCCTTTCCTGTATCTGCCTGTAACACTTTTACCGCTTCAGAAGTTGTAATCGTCTTTCCTGAGAGCATAAGCCTCACCAAACTTCGCTCATCCCAATCAGTGAGCTTCTTGGGCCTTCCTTGTTGTGCGCATTTTGTGTCAATTTTTAATTTCTTTCTTAGCCTCGCGACAGCTGACTGGGAAACTTTGCAATCTTTTGCTTGACGAGTTGAATCTCCCTTTTGGAGTAATTTAACAATTACTTTTTGCATTTCTTTGTCGATCGATGACATTTCTACAAACGGTAGATAGAAATATTGTAAAAATTGCAATATACAGCAAATAAATTCTTTTTACTTTACCTGATTAACTTTTTAGAAACCAAAAAATATTTCCAGAACGATAATAAAAAAAATCTGGTATATACTCCCAATATATTATATTCTTGAAAGCTTGAATACTCGTATATAGTACGAAATTGAGTATTGGTGTGGATGTAATTTTGATCAGAATTTAAAAAACGAGAATCTGGAAGTAATAACAAATGCCTTCGAATCCGAGCCATTGGGATAACGAAACAGAGGACGGCCTAGGATAAGGTAGCGCACACAATTGGAGAAGGACATCAACCACCTAAGAGTGCGGAACTGGAGGCAGCTGGCTAAAGATCGTGCTGGCTGGAGAGGCATGTTAAAGAAAGGAAAAAAAAAATAAGCAATACAAATTAAAATATCAAACACGTATGCAATAAAAATACTATAACTTTTATATTATAACTTTTGAGTTATGAATAAGCATATTTTTATCTCTTTGTCGTATTTCAATTTCACCTTGGTTATATTCTTACATATCCCGAAAAGTTTCAAGATTCACAATTAAATATGCAGTAAGGCAGTATTTTCGTTTTTTTGGCTTACTTCAGTTTTCCTTTCTTTTCACCTCACATTTTCTAAGATTAAACATATTTGCATGTACATGAGGAATTGTTTTGGCGTTAGCAGATATATGTATATGTGTAGTTCAGGCTCAAGTTTGACGTTGTTTATTCAATTCTACTATCCCCAATTACTTATTTTGCGTTCGATGGTCTAATTCCTCTATAAGTCCTCAAAATAAATCAATGTTAATGTAAAATAAGTAAATCCAGCTTTTTTTAAATTCATGCCGTGGACTTGCTTAGTTTTTAAGTGCAAATAGGGTTCTTTCGGGATGAAAATTTATCTACCAATGAATTTGAGTGTTTAATGAAAATAAAATTCTGTCTTCGGCGATAAAGGTACTACGATAAACCCAGTTAGAAATTCTCCGGCTCGCTTAGTGGCTTTTTATTGGTAACTTTAAGCTTGTACTTATTCAGTTTTCCTTTATGTAATCTATCCCGCACAATTAATCCGTTTGACATACCGTTGATTCCAAATTTACTATGTAGCAGATAGTAGATAACGACCACACACGAACGAACTTGATCTGTAACTAAATTGCTTCAAATGCTGTTTTAATTCAAAATGTGTATTCTGCGGCATCTAAACGGATACCAACGTCCGTACTACCAAACAATTATATTTACATATTTTATAAGGCTTTACTAGGGTTTCAATTAAATCTGGAGGAGAACTTCCAACAACGATGCAATAAACTCATTTTAGCTAATCCCTGTGTTTGTGTGTACGTTTGCATCATTGGTTTGAAGTAGCTTTTGTTAGATTAATCAGAAATTAATGTCATTTTGTTCATAAACGATTACAATGAAAATAATCGGTTATTGCTTTTTGCTTTTCTGAGAGCATAATAAAATAAGCTTTTTTTTTGCTATTACGCTCTAAAAGACTTTTGAATATTTCTTTTAAGTTTTAACAGATTTGGTCTTCTTCTTCTATATAACGTTTGCAAGGATTATTATGTCTACAACTTGACTACGTAAGTTCACAATGTGTGTATTTGATTATGTAAACGAAGTACAAAGAAGAATTTACTGAAATAAATTAATTTCCGGTTAAATTCATATGCACAAACAGAATGATATACACGTGTTATATAATTTTATACTTCTTATGAAATTAGTATTAAATTCCTGTTTTCAATTGTTACGTTTAATTTGGCGTATCATATGAGAAATTTTTGCAAAAAATAGGAGATAACAAAGCTCAAGGTAATGCTTAGGATGCGAACGGTTATAATATAAATCAGCTCCAGAAACGACTTAGAAAAAAAATCAGATCAGACCGCCTGTAGATACATTTTTAACGACAATGGAATTCAGCGAGGCCTTAAAAGAGTTTTACCATTTTTTGAAATTCGTTTCAAACGGACACGTCAAAAATAAAGGTAAGGAATTCTAAAACTACCATTAGTTGTTGGCTTAAACAAAAATATCGTCCCGGAAGAACTTGCAATGTGATCTACTTAAATCGGTTTAAAAAATTCAAATTAAAGTTTTCAACAATAACATGTGAACAAAGTGTATATTACCACAAGTTCTTAATTGCCACCATCGTCTTTTTGAAATATCAATGGAGTATTCACACTCCACAAAAACCCACCTCCGTGCTTCAGGGCTTCATTAAGGTGATGTTTCCGAAGACATTCATTTTTCTACTGTTAAGAATATTCCATACCATCTTATTGAAAACGACCTATTCTGCAGAAATTATGACGTTCCTGTACAGCTTTATCTAACAATACTGCTACTAATTCCTTCTTTTTATGGACACTTTATATGTATTGATTCAAAATCAATTCAATAACGTTCTTTATTGTTAGTGTCAACGGAATCACTGATAGAACCAAGGACCATTGAGATGGCGGCTACCAGACCCAGGTGTTGAAGGAATCTGACTGGAAGTGACAGTGTCATCAGAGGGCATGTTCTGGTGCCACGGGAGATCAGGAGCGGGAGAGTGAGAGTATTGTGGTGGCCGTGGCTTAAGACCCAATATCGCGGGAAAAAAAGAGGTAAGAGCACAGTAGCTGACTGGTTTGAAGATGATAATTCAAAAAGCTGACTCAAAAGAGGCGGTTGGGGCTATTCTCGATCAGTGTGGAGTTGCATTCTTAATCAGCTTCTTCTACCCACGGACCGGCAGAGGATTTAGGAAAGTCTGGCTCATAACCAAGTTGGAGTGACTGCCAAAAATTACATAGCTTCTTTTTTTTCTCGTTTGCACATTTAACTGTAATCTCATTTACATCCACCAACGCTACTGCTGTATTCTTTTCAGTACACACTTATTTTCAAATTGTCTAACGCATTTTTGTATATAGTGTATGAATTTATAATTTCAAAAATATGAAAGCTCTCTCATAATTAAGTTACCGCATTGAAATAAAATTTTATAATAATTTCCACTCTTGTGAAAATTACACGAAGACACTTTAATTTGGAAAAAGATAACAATGAAGCATTAGAAATGAGAGAAAACTTTTGAAAGTATCGTGATGAAGTTTTACTTTTGAGTGATTAGCATTTCCAGTGACCAGCGATGAAATATATTTTTGTGTTTGCTTCTTTTTGTAACCAAACACACCCTTGAGAAGAAATGCAGAAAATTGTTTTAGGTATAAACTGGTTAAACATAAAAATTTTAAACATTTTTTTTTGTGAACAAGCACTTAATGTATGAAGTGCAATAGAAGCTGCAATGCACCATCCCGTAAACGTTTTCCAAAATGCAAAGGCAGATTATAAGTTACTGCGTGTACTTCATGTAGCCCTTCGGCTCCTCTTGCAAAAAAGAAAACAACTCTTTCTCCCAGACGATCTAAAGATTTACTTTTAATCACTCGTTGCACGGGATAGTAGCAAAGAATCGATCAATAAACAAAGCAATATACAGGCATTGTAATTTAAAAAGTAAGCATAAAATGTTACTAGCTGCGTTCGGTATTTATAATAGCAGAACTAAAAATATTTCATCACTGTACTGTACTGTTATAGTGTTAATTTGAAAAATGATTAAAATAACAAAGAGTTAAGATGTTTGGTTAGCTCGGACCGTTTTTTTATTTGCGGACCATTTGTTTCAATGTTGGAGTCAGTAAAATGTTTGACGACGAGTTCACAGCAGTAAAAGAGACGTAAGCTATAGAAAAGACAAACATAAAGAAAACCGAAATGGAGGGGAGATGTTATGACTTCATAGCAATTTGAGATCGCTTTCTATCATTGATAATCGCAGAAACTTTTCCCTCCAAGATCAGAAACTTATTCTCTCGCTGAGTGTGTTGTTGGGCAGATTGCGTTTTCCGATAACCCTAGCAAAGCTGTCCCTTTCCCAAACCTAAACAATTTTGAAATAGAACTGATGCGAAGTAGCAATTTGGTCACTCTAATTAACTATTTGATGAGATCACTTTCTACCATTGATAATCGCAGAAATGATTTTCTCCAGGATCGCGAGCTTATTCTTTCTCTGAGCGTGTTGTTGGACAGACTGTGTTTTCTGATAGCCCAAATAAAAATAAACCTTTCCCAAACTTCTGCTGGAACAAAGAAGGAATAGCATCCGCCTCTCATCTTCTTTGTAACTGCTAAGCTCTTGAAAGAAGAGGGAAATACTTTGAGTGGAAATTAAAAAGCAATTATTATGGTCAGTTTTTTTAAAATGCTCAATTAAATACGTTTAAGCTTTCTTTCAATAAAGTATCATTATCACAATAAAGCAACAAAAATGATTGGTAGGGTTACTGTGTTAATTTTTATTATTAAAGATGTACACTTGCGTTATACCTAACCACATTCTCAAATGTGTGGCAAAAGCATTGAAAGGATATTGCAAATTTTTACATATAAAATACTGTAATAATACAAACATGCCGGATGCATTAAGATATTTGGCAGAAATGAACTTAAACGGGAACGTGCGAAAGGAGGTCTATCGATGAAATAGTTTTGCAGTTATATTATGAAAGTGTATATTTGTCCTTTTAGTGTCATTATCAATAAGATCGTGTCGCATTACAGTAGAACGTGACTGAAATGCAGAAGATGGCCATCAAGTAGGCATTGGTTAAGGGAATACTTTTATCCTCATCTCATTTTACAACATACATACATATGGGCAGACATATATATGTATCTTTTCTTGGTGTACATTCACGACTGCTTATTTGGGCCAATTTATTTGGAGACAGATTCGTTCGTGAAAAAGAGTTGAATTAACTTTCTTAAGCTATAGGGAGCATAATGGAATGCCGGAGTCAAAGAGAATATATATTTTAGAGACAGTAGTTGAAATCGATATTTGCCTTCTGGGAACTTCGTTTACAATTTTATTCACATCGTGTTCCTGAAGTACGTGGTTTGTGAATTTAATGTATTTTAGATAGCTTAGTTGATTTTTAGATTTTCATGCCGAGATATGACATATTGCTTTTAGTTTAATGACATATATTTCATCCTGTATTGTACGTATGTGTTTTTTTATGTACAGTGATATGTGCAGAATTTCACGAAAATGTGTTTTGTATTTTAACTGCAAAATATACATTTTAAATTTCTTCCGTGAATTTGAGACTATGAACCTTTTTCAATGAAAGACTGTTATTTTTAGAATGATCATTTGTACAAACGTTGTTGCAGTTGTTTATAAATGGGATATCAGTTACTGTTTAACTATTTTGTTAAAATAGTTAAGGTACTGAGACCTGAGAATAAAATAGCCAGTATATATTATACTATGCTATAATATTTTATACTATAGCATATAACAATAATAATAATAATAATAATAATAATAATAATAATAATAATAATCAAAAAAATAATCAAAATAATAATAATAATCATAATAATCAAAATAATAATAATAATAATAATAATAATAATAATAATAATAATAATAATAATAATAATAATAATAATAATAATAATAATAATAATAATAATAATAATAATAATAATAATAATAATAATAATAATAATAATAATAATAATAATTATAATAATAATAATAATAATAATAATAATAATAATAATAATAATAATAATAATAATAATAATAATACTAATAATAATAATAATAATAATAATAATAATAATAATAATAATAATAATAATAATAATAATAATAATAATAATAATAATAATAATAATAATAATAATAATAATAATAATAATAATAATAATAATAATAATAATAATAATAATAATAATAATAATAATAATAATAATAATAATAATAATAATAATAATAATAATAATAATAATAATAATAATAATAAAAATAAAAATAATAATAATAATTTCTTCGACACTATTCGTGTCGCACTCTACCCATTTCGCCACGGCGGCCACAAGATAAGTACTTATCAGAAGCAAATTGGAAGTGGTGAAGCAGTTCTCTCTTTGCCGTTTAGTGTTAAGATCTTGGATATTTCTAAAATTAATTGGAAAGGAAGATATGGTTAAGTGTAGTCACTCATGGAGCTTGAATACAATTAGTTTAATTCACTTAAATTACGGTTCGAAGTTCCGTTCGTAAGTATGATGATAATTTCCCTGTTTACAAATTCTATTCTTTTGGCAACTAGTAGTAGATATTTGGCACATCTTTGCTCAGAGTGATAGGAATATCATGTCCTTGGATTAAATTTAATCTTTTTTAATTTTCAGAAACTTTTATGCTTATATTTTGCTAGAGTTGCCATTCAGGGCATCATTCGTTTTGTCTGTTGAATTATAAGAAACATTAAGTCCTGTCAAATCAATTTTTTAATTTTTTATAATCTTGGATGTGAAGATAGAGTTTGATTGCACTTTATTCAAAATCTCTTACAAAAATTGCAGAAGCATTTTTTGCATTTTACCTTATACTGAAAAGGACTACCCATATTAACGAGCTTCCAAGGTTTCACGCATCCCGGTTCTAAAACTGATAATTCTTAGTACCCAGCCTTACTAACGTATTTGAACACAGTGGAATCCTGGCATAACCTTTTTCGCAAAACTAATAGGATCTATATGCGTCACAAGTGAACTTACGATAACATTACAAAGCAAAGTGGATACAAGCCTAATCCAACTCATAGAAAGTCTTATCCACACCCTATGAAGGAGAATACCAAAAAAAAATTTAAGAAGTAAAGAGAACGTCGAAGACATTTTTTTTTTTATTTCAATGATAGAAATAAAGACATTAAAAAACAATAACCTAATACTGCACTCCATATTAGGTTAAGACAATTTATCTGGCCAAACGAATGTCTGCTATTTATGATTTTCAGATGACCCTGAGCTTAAAAGCTCGAAGCAAAGCCTTGTGCTGAAAAAAAAACAAAAATGCGTGCAATCATTTCTCAAACTAAGCCACAATTTAGACTTCTATTTATGCACAATAGAATATTCTCTATATATTCTCTTTAACTCCATCATTGACTGCTGAAGTAAAACAAGAAAGTAAAAACCCGATCCGTCGGATTGAAGTTATATAGGAAGTCATAAATATTAATTCAATTATAGACCAGGAGAAATTTAGATCTCATGCAGCGGAAACGTTCCGTAAATGATGCATACCAGGTATACCAGTATAACGTGAGCGTCAAAATACAAATGTCTCGATAGGGAACATTTGTTGTGAACGAGCTATTTTTTTGTTTGTTTGCTATGACATCTGTGAAAATTATTTAGTATACATCAAGTCACTGCCCACTTGTCGAGGCATATGGTGATCATGCTCTATCAGAAGCAACTTGCAAAAGATGGTTTCAACGGTTCAGAAATAATGATTTTTATGTGAGAAATGAACACCTGTACAAATGTTAAATCAGTACAGAGTACTGAGAATTACAAATGCTATTTGACTACTGTCAACTATGCTTCACAAAGAAATGTTGGCATCCGATAATGTTTCTCACAAATTAATAGAATCTTTGGATCCCTGTATTACGTTGAAAATGTTTGAAACCAAGAAAAAATGCTTGCAGAAGTACTCCAGAATGTTATTTAAGGATCATATTCTAAAAAAGGAGTCAACAGAAATCATATTTTCATATTATCAGCGTCGATTGCTACATGATTTTCAGTTGACCATACATTAACAATTCAAATTAAGGATGGACTCAGGGGATAAGAGCTCTTAATACGTTTTACGAGATTAATTTCGTATAAATAAAGATTAGTGTCAATTGGTAAAATACTGTGTAAGCAATACGTGAAAACATAGGGTTTGTGTCTGAGAGTTTACTTTTCTGCTCAATTAAAATAATAGCAACAATATCTTGAATGCGCATCCTATATAAGGATGTGTATTCAGGTACATTAAAAATTTAATGAAACTGATTTGCAATTTGATTGATTTAAAAAGTATAAAACAGTTTCACCAGAACAGGCAAATTATTGCATGGAAATTAATACACGTTTGTAAAATTATATGTATTTGAAATAAAAACCTTAATTTTAAGGCACTAATTCATCAGAATTCCCTTTGCGTATGATAAAAGATGCATAGAACAAATTAAAGTAAAAACTAATGAGGTGTAATAACTTTTTTTAAATTCCTTAGCATGACGCGATTAGAATTGAAAAGTTTTTACTATAATGTTTAAAATTTAACATTAACATAACAAAAATTTTAATAAATATGCTTTCAAGTAAAAACATCTGTTTTGGAAGCGAAACTAAGAGTTTATACAGATGAAACGTTTGGCTTTGTGTTTCTCTGAAATAGAAGAAATAAAAATAAGAAACTTTTTTTTTTAATAAAAGACCTTCTGTCTCACATGGAAATAAGAATGAAGAACTACTATGGTTCGATATCACCCGTTAGGCGATTACTATGAGTATAAAAACGAAAAATTTTAGAGAAGGTCTGTAGAAATACTGATGAGCAATACGTTAAAGAAGCAGAATCATATTTACACAGGAAACATTACATGAAACTTAATTACTCCCTACACGAAAAGTTATATTTTCTAAACAACTACTCGGTATACTAACAGGAACTATGAGAAGTGAACTTCAAATAAACTCTATACCACATTGTCCTTATTTACTTAAACTCTGCTGCCTTTGCGATACGAAAGTGAGGGGGGGATCTTACATTATCTTAGTGTTTTTAACCAATTTTAAAAGAAATTCAATTAACAATTTTCGAAAGGAAGAAGAAGAAATGTTAAGTATCTTAAATGTTAAAAAAGTTCTATATAATTACTCACTTGTAGTACATCTATATAGAAAGTGTATAATAGACGGAAACTTCTATTTATACATTTTGTCAACCTGTTAGAGGGCCATAGTCCAAATCTATTATGACTTATTGCTTGTGTGTACCACCTTAGCCTAGACCGTCCTCTATTGCGTTGTGCCAATGGTTTAGATTCAAAGACCGGGCCGGTGCAGCGATGTCCATACGCTCAATATGACGCTTGACAGCTCATAGATGCATCAATGCAAACAGGAGCAAGAATCGTACACAAACCCTTTCTCTCGAAAAGAGTAAGGGCTTCCTCATCTGCTTTAAGTAACGTCGAGGTTTCCGCACCGTAAAGGTAAACTGATATATAACCCAAGCTTAGTCCTTCGAGAGATTCAATTGATTCTTGAGCCCAAAGAAACAGCTATTGGCAAGAGTAATTCTGCGTTTGATTTCGGTACTGGTGTTGTTGTCCCTTTTTACAACGGAGCCGAGGTAGACGAAATCCTTAACTATCTCGAAGTTTCTTCTGCCTAGTAAGACGTTCTGTCGTAGACGTCGATGTTGAATGTCCTTACTTGATGACAACAAGCACTTCGTTTCGCCCTCATTTACTGCCAGACCCATTTTAGCCGCTTCCGCTTCAACGCGGGCATACGCCTCATTGACGGTCGTTGTGTTCGTCTAATCATATCAATGTCGTCAGCGTAGGCTAGCAATTGAGCTGACTTTTGAAAGATCGTGCCTCTCGTGTTGGCTTGTGAGTTACGCACGATCTTCTCGAGGATGTTGTCACCTGACAGTGCGTCGCCTTTTCTAAAACCTTTTTTGACATGGAAGGTCTCAGTGAATTCGATACCGACCGTGATGGAGTAGTGAGGGTTCTCTATCGTCATCATACACAGTCTGACAATTTTGGTAGAAATACCAAAAGTAGACATGGCACTGTATAGCTCGTCTCTATGCACACTGTCATATGCGGCCTTAGAATCGACGAATAGGTAGTGAGTGTCAATTTGCACTTCTTGGGTCCTATCATGGACGTCCTTGGTCTGAAACCACACTGAAAGGGACCTATCAAGTTGTGGACAAAAGTTTTCAGACGCTCACACAATATGACAGAGAAGATCTTGAAGGCTATGTTAAGATGGCTAATACCTCGATAATTGAAACAGTGAAAGGGGTCTCCTTTCTTGTGGACCGAGCAAACGACGCTGAGATTCCACTCATCGGGCATGCTTTCCTCCGACCATATCTTACAGATGACCTGCAGTATGCCCCCTACCAGGCCATCTCCAGCTGCTTGAAATAGTTCTGCGGTTTTTTTTAAGCTTCAAAAAATTGTTTCCTCTTTCTCTGCAAAACACAAATTTATTGCCGACTTCATCAAATGAAAATCTTTTTCCACGAAGATATTTTTTCAAATCTGGAAACAGGAAAACTGTGGCAATGAGCTTCCCGGCAGACTTTGAACTTCTCCGGGGGTATGGTTCCTTTTTTATGCCACTGCATGGACTAGTGTTTGCTTTCAAGGTCATAGTGGTGAACCCATGTTTTGTCCTCAGTAACAATTCTATCCATAATACCGTCCGCGTTCTTAGTACACATCTGGCACCCACGTGGCACCCAGCTTGCACTGACTTTTGAAAGTTAAAATGGTCATGAAGAATGTTGTGAATGCTACCAATTTAAAGCTTGGTGATCTCTGCCATCATTTTCACCTTTATTCGGGCATCCTCCAGAATAAGTTTTTCGACTTCTTTGAAGCGCCGGAGCGGGACTCGTCTTGAATGCTTTCTCTGCCTCTCTTGAACTCACTTGACCACTTTTGCACAGTTGACAATGAAGGTGCGGAACCCTGGTAAACAGCCACAATCGCTTCATGAGTAGATTTTTGACGTTTTCCTGCTTTGTGAGAAATTAATTTACAGCGCCAGTGATACTGTTTAACTAGAGTACAGAAGAAGAGCGAAATGGAATGGACATTGGTTGAAAATGCCTGTGGATTGTCTATTGCCTTTGCATTATTTTTTATCACTCCCAATAAATTTAATCGTTCACTGTTGAACTCTATCGAGTAGGTGTTGAGAGGTCTAGGAAGCTCCAGAACATATATTCGTATGCAGGAGTTATATTCAAGTATTGGGCAGATATATGCCTATATATTGTCGCCAAAACAAAGGGAGTGAAATATTTCTTGCATCGCTTTAAGAATTCTAGACATTTCGTTGCAGTTTTCGCAACCTTAAATATGTTATCTATCCAACTTAATGTTGCGTTGATACACACACCGAGACTGGAAAGTTGTTCGGTTTCTACAACACAGAAGCCAAACGTGGACAATCGCTAGTTATTTTTAGAGCGCTTAAGTGCAAGTAGATATCACTGGGTTTTGGAAACATTAAACTCTACCATATTTTTTTCGTCCCACTGGAGTTTGCTCTCAAAATCTAAATGTAATCAACTCCAAATACACTGCCCTTCATAGTCCATTGCCGAAAAGAGGGGTGAGAGCAACGGAACGAATATGAAAAGCTGGGAGTAGTCTCAGTAGTGTGCGAGAAGGCCAGTATGAATATGAAGAAGATCAGATTTGAACCTATCCAATACAACTTGTATTGACAAGTTCGAAATGCAATTTTAATCATCATCATAATTTTATCGACAACCAAAGCACACGCTGGATGTGGGACTCTTTCAAACGTTTCAAACTAAGCTCAACGAACTTACTTTCTGCTACCATGTGAAAATTAACTTTTGCATTCTTTAAGAGTGAGTGCGAGAGTTAATTGGTCCCATGGAAAATTGCATGCCGTCGTGTACAGGATGAGGCAGAGCACAATATGATTTTGTTGAGCTGACTGTAGTATAAGCAGTTTATAAATTTGCTCTGATTAAATAGCTGACAGGTAGAATACCATTATAAATGAGCAAACGATGCAGCACTTTTTACTCAACTTTTTAAAGAATTACACATTTTATTATTCCATTGCAATCATCTTGGTCCCGTTTGCTCTTTTTTGTTTCTCCTCAGAAAGGGTGGCGTTGAAAGTTCGCAAGATCTTTTCTCGCAACCCGAGAGTCTTTTAGCATCTTGACACCTTCAACCATAGTACGGTCATTGCACTGATATCGAAAGAAAAGCAATGTTTGAAAATTTTTGTTGACAACTCATAATTCTCCAAATGTTAATATGAATGAATAACCCCTTTCTAATAGCAATAATTTAACAGAAAGATAATAACAGTGTTCTTGCTGACTAGTCATTGTTATCCCTACATTCAAAAGGATATATATATTATTTTTAAATAATCAGAGTTGCATTTAAATCAGTTTGTGTTTTAATGGTTACAAACTTGTTTTCTTCTGATTGAATCCTTATTCCACGCACTTAGACAGAGTGGAATCATCAATGATTACTATATTATTTATCAAGCTACTCTCAGAGTTGCGTTTCATATTTTTGTTGGTTTTATTTATCGAGAGAAATCTCAAGCGTATCGTTCGTTTTAATAGATTGTAATCTAATACGACTTTCTTTTTCGACTAATATTAAAATTAAGATAATAACTTCATCCCTGCAACCCACAAACTCAAATAGCGGTCAGAAACACTAACGTTTCTTGAATTCCAGAAGTGGATGTTTTCTTCGCACTAAAGCCGAGAGCAAAGCAGGACTGCCAAATATTACGCAACCCAAGCACAAATTAACACAAAACGTAAAATTTTATTGCAGCCATAAAGTCACCCTGGACCAGAGTGACAGTGCCGAAAACGAATTAGAAAAAACCGAAGACAAATGATTAGAGAAGCAAAGGCGAACGGGGCGGAAATATTTCTTTCTTTCGTCGTCCTGTCGTCCACTTTATTTTAGGCCTGGAGTGAGTGGAAGGAAAAAAATCACCAAAACAAATGGGCAGACACACAAACCGAAATAAACTTCAAGTATATATTTGTATATGTGTGTGTTTTTTCCGGTTTGTCAGCAGAAATTTATCAAATTCACTGGCCACTAACAAATAGCTAACATGTGCTTCTGGGCAGAATCGCATCAAGCTTATAACGACATAAACAGGCAAAAAGCGAAGAAAAACAAATTCGTACACTAAACACAGATCGTCTGGGGAAAACTATATGACAGTCCTTGAAAGATGATTCCCGCAAATGACATATTGCCATCATTTGTATTTGGGGGATAACATCGTCCTTTGTTTACACACTACCCGGTCACACGTCGGAACTTTCCAGCCACCAACCACCATTCGGCATCGTTCCGCCATTCGGCGCTTAACGCTTGACACCCATCCACCCCCAGTTACTCGTACTATCTGTCCTCTTCAGCAAACAAAAACAAGGTATAAATGTCGAATACCGAAGAGAAACGAGAACGTTTTTCTGTATCCACGCGATGGCACATCCCTTATCCCAGCAGCTTAAGTTTTGCTATTACTCATCACCATAGGATAGCATTAGGGATGGTCGCAGCCCAAGCCCTTAACATTGAAGCATCCCCTTCTTACTGTCGCCTGTAGTTGGGTCGTCCTACAGGCTGCTAGGTACTCGCCGTATTCACGGCGAGTGCAGATGAAATAATTCGCAGCAAGTTGTAATAAGATTCAATGTGGTCTCGTACGATCGTCGTTGGAAAATATGACCGGGTATGTCGTGAAAATCCTTTTCGGACGTTTGGGACTGAACGATGAATACGTGCGCACTTAAAGTCGCCTCCTTAATCATCTAATCCCTGCGTCTGCAACTAGTTATTTATGGTGGTGACGCAACTACTTTCAGGAAGATATGTAGGAAATCTTTTATCCGGAAAACAGAAAGTTTAGTTTAAAATTTCTTAAATCTATTGAGTTGTATTCTTTTTCATTTGCAATAAATCATAGGAAGCTAGTCATTGAGAATGGTAGATTATCGCTTTACTTTCAAAAAGCTTACAATGACTTCAGTTTATGTCAACCTTAACCTTTGTTAATCTCAACGCATTGTCATGGTTTTCGAGCAGTGATTTTGGCGTACTTCATGCGGTTACCGTGATTGAATTAGAATTTTAATTTTTTCCCCTCGTTTATCTAAAATGCTTTATTGCACCTCCTACTGGATTTCTGCCGATTCTGCTGTCCCTCAGTGCCATAGTCCAATCAATTCTGTCACACACTGTCATTGACTGAACTGTCCGTCAGTGTCCTGAATTCTTCCATGAGTTGAAGATCCGCCATCATCAGTAAATTTTCATGCACGGCTGGGAAATGCATCCTCTTCATCTCAAGGATCAAATATGTAGTAAATGCCATATGTAAAACATTCTTAACCCTCCGTGTATGTACAACTTCAGTTACTTAATATCCGAATATTTTCTGCGATGTATGGAAAATTCCCATAGTAACAATGGTGGCAGCCATCGTACAGGGAAAAGATCCTAGGTTCACAATTTTTCAGAACAGCAGCATCTGCAAGAGTTAGACCACTCTTCAAAATTTGAGAAAATTGCATACACTAGATGCCCAGGGTCGTCCTTGAGCTTTATTGTCACCCAATACATATCATATTTAAAAGATTCACTCCTGTGGAATCTGTTCTTTGCACACCCAATTCTGATTGTGTTATCGCCAGCTAGGTGAGTCTTCGTACGTTTGGATCACCCACACTCTTCATACTCACTAATTCCACCGAGGTCTTGCGCTGTGTTAGTATCAAATGAGTGAAGACCTTAGCGACTGTTTTCTGCGTCTTGGCTATCGATCATTGGTTTGGTACTATACGCCTATGGGTAGCTTCCTACTCATTAGCAACTCCTACTATAGTACTTACTGTTCGGAATTCGGAATGATACTTCTTTTAGACATGTAGATTACTGTTCCCACTGTTCTGGCGGCATACTGCTGTTGCCGTAACATTTCGGCCATCCTACATTTGGATCGTGCCGTCACGATACGCATATTCCTGCCCATCTTCCGAACTTGCATATCTCTCGTATCCAACGTCAGCAAGCCCTTCCTCCGAGAGTTCGCACCACGGTTTTAGTTTTTCCACACTTAGTACTGCACTGTACTTTCGTTGATTGCGCAGCATGCCAGGTATGTCCTCGACGACGTAGCGATCGTTAGGTAAAACCCGTGTGATTATATATGGTCCTTGTATGCAGGTTCCAGCTTTCTCGAGTCCCCAGTAGCCACTGTTTCATTTTCTATCAAGACTATCATATCTTTTCTTATGGTTGCATTGCACTTGCTCAATGTTTCTCAACGCATCTTCTCTTTTCTGGAGCATCCGATCCGTATTTTCGCCGGCGGGTATGCGCACAGCAGTTTTAATATGCTGCACTCCATTTTGGTTGCAATACTCCTCAAACATCTTCGCCGCAAATGCAGTACCTCGATCCGTCACTGGTCGCCTTGGAGTACCAACGATTCCTGCGACCTCGTTGAGTACGTTGAGTGCTCCCTTCGTGTTTGTGGTCTTTACTGCCCTCAAGACCACATACTTGGTAAAGCTAAGTAAGACCCGAGGTTATCCATATGAAGGGTGTCGAATGGTAAAGCCATTCGCTCCGTGTTGTGCAGCTCTCCTTCTGTTATTCCCGCTTTAGTTTTGGAATATACGCAGCTGACGCATGTTTTGATATACTTACGAACAAAATTCGTCGTGGCAGAGCTTCAATATTGGGACTCTGCTTCAATATTGGACTGCATGTGGCACCACCCATCTTTCACCGCCATTCACCTGTCTAAACAACCTGGATCCTCTCAGCTTAAAATCATTTTGAAGCAGCTTTTGGCGACTCGTTGCCTCCGATGATTGAAGTTGTTTAATAATTTCCCGTAGGTTTCCATCTTGCCATTGCATCGACGCCAACCAGTCATCGTCAGCGATATGGGTACTCAAGACAAAAAGCGAAGCCTCTTCCATTTGCTCTGCTTCTTCTACCGGCTGTCGACTGAGCGCATCCACATACATCCACATACACGGACTTTTACCGGGCTGGTGAACAGTTTCGAAGGAGTATTCTTGTAGCTTAAGTCACCACCTTCCGATGCGAGGAATCATCTTCAGCTTGTTCTTCGTGGCCACAATCGCTTCGCAGTCCGTGACCACCTTAAAATGCTTACCTAGTAGGTAGACACGGAACCGTTCAAGGCTGTTGAAAATAGCCAGCACCTCCAACTCGTAGGCATGGTACTTCCCTTCTTTCTCCGTAATTCTTCGACTGAAGAAAAGCACCGGTTATAAGTGCGATGTATTTGTCTGACGTTGAAACAGGATCCCAGCTATCCCCACTGAAGATGCGCCCGTGTGAACCTCGTGTTCACAAGCGTGGTCATAAATAGCCAACACCGGCGGGTTGCATAGAGCAGCTATCAGTTGTTGGAATGCTGTGTCCTGAGGTGGACCTCATGCAAAAACCTGGTCCTTCTTGGTAAGCTCCGTCAGCGGCAAGGCGATGTGTGCGTATTTCTCCAGAAATTTCCGGAAGAAGCCCGTTAATCCCAGAAACTGTCTTACTTTATGCGGGTTGCGGGGCGTTGGATACTCCGTAATTGTTCTTATCTTCTCCGGGCTCGGTCTCAATCCAGTCTCATCAATCTGATACCCGGAAAACGAAATATTAGTTCGAAAAAAAAACATTTACTTTCATTGAGTGTAAGTCCATAACGCTTTAAAGCCGTCAGGTATCTCTTCAGCTTCTTAAAGCCTTCCTTTATAGTAGTGCTTCCGATTACACTATCATCCATATATACCTCCACATCTCCCTTTTGCAATTGTGCTCTGAGTACATTCATGCACCGTTGAAATTCGGCTGGGGCGTTAACCAGCTCAAACGGCATCCGATTGAACTCCAACGACTCCAAATCGATTGCAAAAGCGGTGAGCCTCTTACTGTTCTCTTCCATCGGGATCTCGTAATAGTCAGATCCGAGGTCTAGCACACAGAAAAACTTCTGGCCACTTAGCGACGACTTCTTCAATCACAGGCATCGGAAATTTACGCTTTACTGTGACGTTGTAAAGCGCACGGTAATCGATGCAAAACTATCTGTCCCATCCTTCTTTTTGGTAAGAACGATTGGCGAATAGAACTCAGACATAGATAGTTGACGAGTTGACCTCGCCCTCACTTTGCCCATCTACGATTCGTAACTCTTTGAAAGATTTATAAATCCTCACCTGGGGTTGATCAAGGAGCGCGGAGGATGGCTGACTGTTGTCGGGGACGATCATAATATTGCATCTAGCCACAAGGCGGTCTACTGAAACATTTGCGCGCAATTGGCCGACTGTCGTGGAACAACCGCTTCCGAATCCTCTAAGTACTGTTTTTCCACCACCATACCTTAAACCACACCTTTGTGAACACACACGAAAGCCATGACCTGATGTCCGTCCACAGCGGCCTCCTTTAGATACTCGTTTTCCTCATTCTTTATAAGCAATTGCTGTCGCGTTGTGACCACTTGTTCAGTTCGACTATGCGTTTGCGGACAGTTTCTCATCAAGTGTCCGGGTTGACTACACCGAAGGTAAATCCCTCTGTCCACCTGGCCTAGATGGTTGTGCCCTCCGCTTGACCTTACCTTCAGCCCTGAAGCCCAACGCGCTCGCGCGTTTCGCCAATGGAGGAAGATTTAATCGCCATAAACGCCTCTTTAAGACGATTCTCTGTCATTCCCTGAACAATGTACCGTATGACTGACAATTCTTGAAGAAACCCACGTGCTGCAATCGCCTTCGTGCAGAATATGTATTCCTCGAAGTCCTCGCTTACTCTCTGCTGCTTGAGTCGCAGTGCGTCGTGAATATCGGCCTCTTCATTAATGGATGGGAATGTACGACACAGCTCGATGAAGAATTCGTTTAGCGACTCCCAAGTCATACTAGAATTCCACATCTTGGCCGCCCCCGCCAATCGTGAGGTAGCCGCCATTATCACCAACCGCCCGTCCAAATTATATATCTGCGGGGTGTCCTTCACTTTCCGTCTCCAAGCACTGGATGATAAACCCGCAAGATTCCTCGAGTTGAACTCTGGAATCATGTTGGCCACGTGATGCACACTATATCGGCCACGCCACTTCTCACACATAGTATTTTGTGGTAGACCTCCTGTATTCGCTGTCCTCGCCAGCGTATTATTGAGTTGATCTTGCAGTCTTCGAAGTTCTGCCCGGAGCTCCATTACCTCAGACACAGACGTTGTACCTTTCTCCTCCTTCGCAGCCCTTCCTCCTGTACCACTACAACAATTTGCATCGACCAAAACACCCGTTCTTGTCGTAGGCTCCTCAGGCTCCACTGTCCCTTGACTCATCGCCTTAAAAATCGCTCGATCCGCTCTCCCTTCAGGCCGCCTACCAACAAACCACGTGTCTTTTCTTTAATTCGTCTCCCGTTTCCTCAGACAGTCCGTGCCTGTCCATGCGCACCACTTCGTCGGCTGATGGTGTCCCGTAATCCCACTTCTGAGATGTTAAGTCAAATTCGGAATGATAATTTATTTCTTTTACACATTTAGATTAGTGTTGCCACTGTTCTGGCTGCGTACTAGTGTTGCCGTAACATTACTAACTCCTAACTACTTATGTCTGGATTCAAGGGGGAGTGTGGTAAAAAGGTTTGAAATCGGAAAACAAGGAATTAGTTGTTTGTGAACCTTAGTTTCGTGCTTATTTAAGAATTAATACACTGTAAAGATAAAAAAGGGTTATAGATTCGCCAATCGCTATCGAATGAACGACGAGAACAAAGCATGGTCTCCTGATTCTGGAGAAGGGGGAATGCGGTTACAATCCTCCGCAGGAATTAAGTAAACGCTCTTGCCTATAGAAAATTTTTAAGCCATGCGATTTGTTAACATTTGCGTTTTGAGTCAAGAGAGAGAGAGGAAGAGAAAGAACAAGTTTGCATATTTGTAAGACCACGGAAAAATTGTCTTCATTGGGCTAACGGATTGAATAATTTAAATCAGCTTAAAGAGCAATAGCAATTCTGTAAAATTCCGAATCGCAATCGAAATTAAACCGAATCGGTTTATTTAATTAAACATTTTTTAATAATGTACGAGCGGCGTTCAATATATTCTCGATATCGGGGTGAACCTGTGGATATATGGTATACGTATATAAATATATATATTTATCAATTAATACTATCATTATAGTGCATTCGTGTAAAATTTCATATAAATATGAATATTAACTCGCGTTTTATATCTAGTTAAACAGAATCATAATGGTAACAAAATTGAGCATGGCGATGTAAGTTCTCACTAAGCAAGGAAAAAGTCAAAAAACTATTCAGGAAGAGATGAATAGTAGTAATGGTGTAAGGCGCAGTTTATATTTTGTAAATAACTTCGTCTATTCCCTAAATATGGCTTACAATTCTATGTGAAATAGTTATAACCGTAACAAACATTATAGAAACAATAAAATGTGTTAATGAATTAATGGTTTTTGGATGGCCCAATAAACAACAAGACAACCAAATCATATCACCTTCGTGTTGTGCGTACTGTTGCTCTCGACGAGTAGAAGTTACCTAAGGTTTTTTCCGCCTCCGAACGATGAACACAGAAATTACTATTTGCTTACACTAAATACGATTCGAATGTTATCTGTAAGTATTTAGAAATGGTGCCGTCAAAAATGCGTGGTTTTCAGTGCAGTTTCGATGGCTTAGAGAAAAATATATTAAAATCGCTAAACCATAGCAAAGTTATAAATTATAAATTATAAATTATAAACTATAAATTATAAATTATAAATTATAAATTATAAATTATAAATTATAAATTATAAATTATAAATTATAAATTATAAATTATAAATTATAAATTATAAATTATAAATTATAAATTATAAATTATAAATTATAAATTATAAATTATAAATTATAAATTATAAATTATAAATTATAAATTATAAATTATAAATTATAAATTATAAATTATAAATTATAAATTATAAATTATAAATTATAAATTATAAATTATAAATTATAAATTATAAATTATAAATTATAAATTATAAATTATAAATTATAAATTATAAATTATAAATTATAAATTATAAATTATAAATTATAAATTATAAATTATAAATTATAAATTATAAATTATAAATTATAAATTATAAATTATAAATTATAAATTATAAATTATAAATTATAAATTATAAATTATAAATTATAAATTATAAATTATAAATTATAAATTATAAATTATAAATTATAAATTATAAATTATAAATTATAAATTATAAATTATAAATTATAAATTATAAATTATAAATTATAAATTATAAATTATAAATTATAAATTATAAATTATAAATTATAAATTATAAATTATAAATTATAAATTATAAATTATAAATTATAAATTATAAATTATAAATTATAAATTATAAATTATAAATTATAAATTATAAATTATAAATTATAAATTATAAATTATAAATTATAAATTATAAATTATAAATTATAAATTATAAATTATAAATTATAAATTATAAATTATAAATTATAAATTATAAATTATAAATTATAAATTATAAATTATAAATTATAAATTATAAATTATAAATTATAAATTATAAATTATAAATTATAAATTATAAATTATAAATTATAAATTATAAATTATAAATTATAAATTATAAATTATAAATTATAAATTATAAATTATAAATTATAAATTATAAATTATAAATTATAAATTATAAATTATAAATTATAAATTATAAATTATAAATTATAAATTATAAATTATAAATTATAAATTATAAATTATAAATTATAAATTATAAATTATAAATTATAAATTATAAATTATAAATTATAAATTATAAATTATAAATTATAAATTATAAATTATAAATTATAAATTATAAATTATAAATTATAAATTATAAATTATAAATTATAAATTATAAATTATAAATTATAAATTATAAATTATAAATTATAAATTATAAATTATAAATTATAAATTATAAATTATAAATTATAAATTATAAATTATAAATTATAAATTATAAATTATAAATTATAAATTATAAATTATAAATTATAAATTATAAATTATAAATTATAAATTATAAATTATAAATTATAAATTATAAATTATAAATTATAAATTATAAATTATAAATTATAAATTATAAATTATAAATTATAAATTATAAATTATAAATTATAAATTATAAATTATAAATTATAAATTATAAATTATAAATTATAAATTATAAATTATAAATTATAAATTATAAATTATAAATTATAAATTATAAATTATAAATTATAAATTATAAATTATAAATTATAAATTATAAATTATAAATTATAAATTATAAATTATAAATTATAAATTATAAATTATAAATTATAAATTATAAATTATAAATTATAAATTATAAATTATAAATTATAAATTATAAATTATAAATTATAAATTATAAATTATAAATTATAAATTATAAATTATAAATTATAAATTATAAATTATAAATTATAAATTATAAATTATAAATTATAAATTATAAATTATAAATTATAAATTATAAATTATAAATTATAAATTATAAATTATAAATTATAAATTATAAATTATAAATTATAAATTATAAATTATAAATTATAAATTATAAATTATAAATTATAAATTATAAATTATAAATTATAAATTATAAATTATAAATTATAAATTATAAATTATAAATTATAAATTATAAATTATAAATTATAAATTATAAATTATAAATTATAAATTATAAATTATAAATTATAAATTATAAATTATAAATTATAAATTATAAATTATAAATTATAAATTATAAATTATAAATTATAAATTATAAATTATAAATTATAAATTATAAATTATAAATTATAAATTATAAATTATAAATTATAAATTATAAATTATAAATTATAAATTATAAATTATAAATTATAAATTATAAATTATAAATTATAAATTATAAATTATAAATTATAAATTATAAATTATAAATTATAAATTATAAATTATAAATTATAAATTATAAATTATAAATTATAAATTATAAATTATAAATTATAAATTATAAATTATAAATTATAAATTATAAATTATAAATTATAAATTATAAATTATAAATTATAAATTATAAATTATAAATTATAAATTATAAATTATAAATTATAAATTATAAATTATAAATTATAAATTATAAATTATAAATTATAAATTATAAATTATAAATTATAAATTATAAATTATAAATTATAAATTATAAATTATAAATTATAAATTATAAATTATAAATTATAAATTATAAATTATAAATTATAAATTATAAATTATAAATTATAAATTATAAATTATAAATTATAAATTATAAATTATAAATTATAAATTATAAATTATAAATTATAAATTATAAATTATAAATTATAAATTATAAATTATAAATTATAAATTATAAATTATAAATTATAAATTATAAATTATAAATTATAAATTATAAATTATAAATTATAAATTATAAATTATAAATTATAAATTATAAATTATAAATTATAAATTATAAATTATAAATTATAAATTATAAATTATAAATTATAAATTATAAATTATAAATTATAAATTATAAATTATAAATTATAAATTATAAATTATAAATTATAAATTATAAATTATAAATTATAAATTATAAATTATAAATTATAAATTATAAATTATAAATTATAAATTATAAATTATAAATTATAAATTATAAATTATAAATTATAAATTATAAATTATAAATTATAAATTATAAATTATAAATTATAAATTATAAATTATAAATTATAAATTATAAATTATAAATTATAAATTATAAATTATAAATTATAAATTATAAATTATAAATTATAAATTATAAATTATAAATTATAAATTATAAATTATAAATTATAAATTATAAATTATAAATTATAAATTATAAATTATAAATTATAAATTATAAATTATAAATTATAAATTATAAATTATAAATTATAAATTATAAATTATAAATTATAAATTATAAATTATAAATTATAAATTATAAATTATAAATTATAAATTATAAATTATAAATTATAAATTATAAATTATAAATTATAAATTATAAATTATAAATTATAAATTATAAATTATAAATTATAAATTATAAATTATAAATTATAAATTATAAATTATAAATTATAAATTATAAATTATAAATTATAAATTATAAATTATAAATTATAAATTATAAATTATAAATTATAAATTATAAATTATAAATTATAAATTATAAATTATAAATTATAAATTATAAATTATAAATTATAAATTATAAATTATAAATTATAAATTATAAATTATAAATTATAAATTATAAATTATAAATTATAAATTATAAATTATAAATTATAAATTATAAATTATAAATTATAAATTATAAATTATAAATTATAAATTATAAATTATAAATTATAAATTATAAATTATAAATTATAAATTATAAATTATAAATTATAAATTATAAATTATAAATTATAAATTATAAATTATAAATTATAAATTATAAATTATAAATTATAAATTATAAATTATAAATTATAAATTATAAATTATAAATTATAAATTATAAATTATAAATTATAAATTATAAATTATAAATTATAAATTATAAATTATAAATTATAAATTATAAATTATAAATTATAAATTATAAATTATAAATTATAAATTATAAATTATAAATTATAAATTATAAATTATAAATTATAAATTATAAATTATAAATTATAAATTATAAATTATAAATTATAAATTATAAATTATAAATTATAAATTATAAATTATAAATTATAAATTATAAATTATAAATTATAAATTATAAATTATAAATTATAAATTATAAATTATAAATTATAAATTATAAATTATAAATTATAAATTATTAAGGGGTTTAAATAATGGGCCTGGCCTACCACCCTGTGGGTTGTGCGTAAGGGTAACTTTCTCACCACGTAAAAAAAAAAATAGTTCAGAAAAACCGATATGCCTCGGATAAAAACGGATCAACAGTCGACGACCCCAGCAAACGCTGTTAGGACTGCGATTTTCAGTTTTGCATGTGGAATGTGAGGTCCCTTAACAAGCCACGTGCAGCCGAACAACTTGCGGAGGCCCTTCACTGATAAAAAACAGGCAAAAAGTCTTGAGCTACGACCCCGTCAGTGAACGCCTCATGACAATCCGCAGCAAGGCTAATTTCGGGAACATCAGCCTAATTTGCGCTCACGCTCAGACCGGGGAGTAGAATAACAACACCAAGGATGAATACTATGTTCTTCTTGAAAGAACATACGATCGATGCTCAGCTACGACACCAAGATCGTTCGAGGAGACTTCAACGCTTAGCTAGGAAAGGAGGACATCTTAAATGGACTCATCGGCAAATACTCTCAGCTGGGAAAAGAGGATATCTTCGCTGGAGTCTTCGTTAAACACAGCCTGCACGACAATACATCCGGAAACGAACTAAGGCTGTTTGACTTCGAATCGGTGCGGAACCTCCCTGTGGCTGGTACGTGGTTACTACACCTGGATATTCACAAAGGGACCTGGCGATCCCCTGATCAATCAACCGTCAACCAGATTGATCACGTTGCGATCGACGTCAGACACTCCTCCAGTATTCTCGATGTCCGAACCTTCCGAGGTGCAAACATTGACTCGGATCATCACCTTGTTGTAGCCAAGGTAAGAACCCGGATATCTAGAGAGCAACGGAGTCGAGAAAGGCCAAAACGGTTTGATGTCGAAAAGCTACAATCGCAACCGATTGCTGGGAACTTTGCCGACCGAGTCTCCCTGAAACTCGCTCAGAGTTCGACGCTGCCTGCACTGACCATAGAAGAAGACTGGAAACGTTGTCAAGAAGCCATCAAAGAATCTGCCACGGATGTGCTGGGTTTCACTTCCCCACCCAGAAGGAACGCATGTTTTGACAAGAAGCCTATAAGGCAACGATGCATCGAACAATGAGGGCTGTTCGTGAGCTTTACGAGCAGAAAAGAAAGGAAGAGCACCGACTTTTCAGAAGAAAAACGAAGGAGCATGAAAAGCGCGCGGTCGAGGATAAAGAAAGGTGTTATAGCAGGAATGAAGTCCGAAAGTTTGACTGAAGGGTAAAACAGTTATCCGGAAGATACAAGGTTCGGATTAGACAACTCGTGGTAGAGTCGCAGTCTGTGCTGAGAATCTGGAAGGATATTTTCTGCAGACTCCTTAACGGCAATGACGGCACCAAATCCACTCTTAGGCAAAATGTTCCACTCAATTTGGACGATGATAGACAAGAATACCGTCCCCCCGACTTAGACTAGGTGAAGATAGCAATATCCAAGCTGAAGTCGAAAAAAGTTGCTGGAGCGTATGGACTGCAAGCAGAACTATTTAAAGCAGCTGGGGATGAGTTGGTTGCACGCATGTAAAAGCTCATCTGTAAGATATGGTCAGAGGAAAGCATACCCGATGAGTGGAATCTCAGCGTCGTTTGCCCGGTCCACAAGAACAGAGACCCCTTATAAAGGGATTAGTTTTCTTAACATCGCCTTCAAGATCATCTTTGCCGTATTGTGTGAGCCGCTGAAACCGTTTTTCTATAAACTGATAGGACCACGGAAGTCCACTATAAGTCACGTCATTGCCTTAATTAAAAAAAGGAACTATTATAAGAGGATGTGACAACGATATAAACTCAATATTTTCTATCTGAGAATGCCATATTTTAGGAAAAAGATTGTAAACGAAATTCAGTACCTTAAAAATCTATTGTGAAATGTACGTTTAATTGACTTAAAAAAATTGCAAACCATTTTGCAATATAACAAAACTACCAGGTATACCGGTATGAAATTTTGAAAATAAAACCCTAATTATTAATGGGAAAGTAAAAAGATTTTATTCAAAGTACTGGCCATTGTTTTCTACACATTTGGACAACCTTTCTGGCAAGTTGTGAACGCCAATAAAATTATTCGTCTTTTAAAGCAAACCAATCAGACACCCAATTTTCAGCCTCCTCGTAGAAATCAAAGTGCTGCTCAGCCAATGATGAAAACAAATGGTAGTCGGAAGGAGCCAAGTCTGGTGAATACAGCGGGTGGAGTAGCTGCACCTAGCCAAGTGTTTTGATTGTATCCTGAACCGGTTTTGCTTTGTGTGCAGTTGCATTGTCATGGAGCAAAATTACCTTGTCGTGTCTTCTGGCCCATTCTGGTCGTTTCTCGATCAATGCATGGTTCAAATTGATCACTTGTTGTCGGTAGCGATCAGTATTAACGGTTTCACCAGGTTTTAGGAACTCGTGATACAGCACATATTTCTGGTCCCACCAAACACACAGCATTGTCTTCTTGCCGAATCGATCTGGTTTTGCAGTCGATGTTGATGGTTGTCCCAGATAACCCCTTGATTTTTTCTGTTTGGGATTCTTTTAAATAAATCCATTTTTCAGTGCCAGTAACAATCCGATGCAAAACCGATTTTCTTTCGTGTCTTTGAAGCAAAATTTCACAAGTGTTTTTTCGGTTTTCCATCTGTCTTTCATTCAATTCATGTGGCACCCATTTCCCACACTTTTGGATCTTTCCCATAGCTTTTAAACGATCAGAAATTGTTTGTTGTGCAACATTTAACATTGCTGCCATTTGCTTTTGACTCATCCAATATTGTCATCTCCATCCAAAATCGTTTGCAATTCGGCGTCTTCAAACTTTTTTGGTGGTCTTCCACGTTCTTCATTTCTCACATCAAAATCATTATTTCTGAACCGTTGAAACCATTTTTGCTTCTGATAGAGCATGATCACAATATGCTTCGACGAGCATTCGATGCGACTCTGTAGCACTTTTCTTCAAATGAAAACAAAAAATTAATGCTTTCCGCAAATCATCACTTTCTGGTACAAAATTCGACAGTTTTAACACGGTGAAAAAATATGATGTTGTCTGTTCAATGACTTGATGTATACTAAATATTTTTCACAGATGTCATAGCAAACAAACAAAAAAAATAAGGGCTCGTTCACAACAAATGTTCCCTATCGAGACATTTGTATCTTGACGCTGCCTTCATACGGGTATACCTGGTATGCTGGTTCCACTTATGTCTAAGGTTGTCTCAATCTCACCATGATGATCTTGCAATATCAATTTTTCGGAACAACAAATAATATTGGACGACCTTCACGAAATTCGTTTTGGAGTGAACTACGACCTCAGTTAAACTTACCATACCATCGATAAACACTGGTCCTTGATGGAGCTTCAGCTAAGTTCATCGATGCACTGTTGTTGAGTTAATCCACGTCGAAAGTTGTTTCACGGTTTAAGTCCATTTTTTGGGCGAGATGAATCTTTTAAGTTACTGTAAACAACACAAATAGCGCTCGAATGTCAAAACGTTCTGAGTACTTATAATCTAAAAAATGTCAAACTATACAATAGAGCTGTCAGTTGCCAGATGGCAACACTATCCCGAAATATAAAAGGCAGTCTTCGTATTTATTATAAGCAATTATAATCTTTTAATTATCAATATACGTTTTCTTCAATATTCAAAAAATCCGCAAATTGCCACCCTAACTGTTATCCCGCCCTTGTATCTATTATTGCATGCATTTATAATCATTCTTTATTGCATTTATATATATATGTATACAGTATCGGACAAAACTAAGGAAACTGATGTGATTAAAACATTTGGACGCAGGTAAAAACAACAAAATTCAACTTTATGAAATTCATTATATATATTATATATATTATTTCTCCTATTAATACTGTTCTTCCTTTTTACCAGAAACCAATTTTGGATGTTTTTGCCGTGTATCTTCTAAAATATTTTGGTATTGAAATCGATCCATTCGTTTCTCTGTTTTTCGGAGAGGTCCCAACGCTCGGAATGAAAAACTTCCCCACACCATTATGGAGCCGCCACCATGCTACACACTTTTATTATATTAGCTTGAATCGAGTAATTTTCCAGCTGGTCGTCTTATGCGCATCATTTCGTCAGAACGAATTAAATAAACTTTAGATTCATCGGAGAAAAGTGCGGTTTTCCATTTTACCGTTCTCCAACTTCCGCAAAATTAATACGATCTCTTCGATTCTTCTTTGAAATGAGAGGTTTTTGTGAAGGTCGCCGTGAAAACAGTCCGCCCTGTGCAGTCCGTCTACAAGCCCGTTCTTTCATGGATGTTTTAATTAAATTCTTTATTTTTTGCGCTTGCTGAAAGATCAGTCTCAGCTCTTATTTTCCCCATCAGTAGATGGTCTTGCTTTAGTGTAGTTTTCCTGGGCCTGCCTCCTCTATGGACAAATTCACCCGAACCTGTTTCACTATATTTTTTTTATAAGCTTAGATATAACTGATTTTGAGATTGAATATTTATTTCCTATTTCTTTTTTAGAAACACCTCTTTTATAATCATTAACTATTTTTGATTTAAAGCTTTCATTATACGAAGATGGTCTTTATATTTCGGGATTAGAGAACAAATATTAGCTATCGAAAATAGCTTTACTGTTTTTCAAAATGTTCCCTATTAAGATCTATACACTTTTGCATGCGTTTGAACCAATTATAGAAGCACTTTTGCCACTCTGATCGAGGTCAAACCTCACAAACCTCGACCTCTTAGTTTATTTTTTACGTACGGGAATAAAAAGAAGTCATTCGGTGCCAAGTCAGGACTATACGGCTAATGACTCATCAAATCGATGTTTTGAGTGCTCCAAAATGCAGTTGTTTGAGCCGATGTGTGAGAGCTTGCATTGTCGTGGTGAAGAGTGATCCGTCTTCGGCCGTTGGTTTTTCTGATTTCTTGGAAGACAACTGGCAAACAAATGGTTGTGCACTACTTAGAATTGACTGTTCTTCGTTGTTCTAGTGGTACGGTTGCGACATGTCCAGTTTTTTCGAAAAAACAGGCGACCATTTGCTTGGAAGTGCTTCATGCGCGAGTAACTTTTGTTGAATTTGGCTCAATTTGAAACATCTATACAGTCGACTGCTGTTTATTTTCGGGCTCATAATAAATCCACGATTCATCAGCTTTTACGATGTCATGGACGTGTTTCGAAGCATCGCGATAGTATTTGTGGAGCATTTCTTTCGACCACTCGACGCGAGCCTCTTTTTTGAGCCATTGACAAATTGTGTGGGATCCAACGTGTACAAATCTTTCCAACAATCCAACGAGATGAATCTTTTAAGTTACTGTTAACAACACAAATAGTACGTGAGTACGTTTAACCTCAAAAATGTCAAACTTTACAATAGAGCTGGCAGTTGCCAAATGGTAACACTAGGGTTGCCCAATCCGGAGAGAAGAAAAGCAATCTTCGTATTTATTAGTAGCCATTATAATTTTTTAATTACCAATTTACGTTTTCTTCCTCCAATAAACAATTTTCAAGTGAATCTTTTAACTTCAGTTTGTCATCATGTCAAGCAGTAAAGTAACGGTACACGAGAAAAGAAAATATCCGAAGTAGGATTTAATATTTTCATTTTATCTTAGGAAACTTGACGAGTTTCCTTGGTTTTGTCCGCCCAAAACAGTAACTTATATAATGTTTTTTGTTATAACTAAATTGTTAATGAAGTTCCAATAATATTTTGTTTTTTATTTGGAACAGTATTAATAGGAGAAATACATTTATTATAATGAATTTGAAGAAGTTGCCTTTTGTTCTTTTAACCTGCGTCCAAATAGTTCATTTATTTAAATTTCCTTAGTGTTGTCCGCCACTGTATATACATTTGCTTACTTTAAATTTAGAGTTATTTATTTATACATTTATTTATTTACTTTATTATCTTTTTATTTATATAAATACATATTTATTTATTTATTTATTTTGTTATTGATTTAAATACTTATTAACTTATTTATTTACATTTTTACTAATGTCCTTTTGACTTTCTTGTAATGGTTTTACTCCGTTTTACTAAATCTCATGTTTGGTGATTTTAGTATTGTTTTCCTTCAAATATCTTTTGATAAAAATTGCTGTTAAAAAGGACGTTTTTATGCATTTTTTTGTTTATTTTTCAAATTTAATGTCTTACATGCTAGACAGAAAAATACTTAAAACTAGCTTACTAATGATTCCTAATGATCTTAATTCTAACTTACTGGCTCTCTACAAATAATTTAAGCTATCCTACGGATTTGATTTTTCTAATACCTTTTTGCTTCTTATAATATCTGATTTTATGCTTAAAATATATAAGTGTTATTATTATTTCTCCAAGAAAATTAAGAAAACACTTAGACTTCATGTTTTTTTTGCTACTTATCTTACTTGCAACTTATAAATTATTTTATCTTACCTACTTAAAGACCCTAAACCTAGATCTTAACTTAAATCTACAATCTTAAATCTACAAACTACAATCCGTAAAACCAATTTACGGAACTATTTACATAAGTTGACCGTAAAAATGTAAAAATAGGGACGCGTGCAAGAGGGCGTATGTGTTATTTATATGCTTAACATATATATCTAATACGCCGTGATGCACCTTTTTTGTGTTTTTTGTCTGTGCTTATTATATGTGTTCTTTTTTGTTTTTTTTTTAAACTCCTTTCCCTAAAACTCCTTGGCCCTAGGACTCAACTATATCATTTTTTACTTTAAGTATTTAGCGGCATCGTATGCTGGTTATGGTGTAACCACCAGTAGAAATGCCGTTCATTGTCTGTTACTGCTCTGTCTCGGGCTGAAATCGCTTTACTGAACCGTAGGAGATCCTCGTGGCTGCGAGCGACGTCCGGCTCGTATTGAAGTTGCCTTTCTACTGTTCGGCGTGCGACATGGAAGATGATAGGGCAGCCATCCTCATCTTGTATCAGGCCTTTCGCGTTCAAATAGAGGAAAGCTTCAGGCGGAATAAGGCCGTTAAGGCGTACCCTCTCGTGGTACATTACGTTAGGTTAGTAAGCCCCAAAGATCAGACTGTTGGTTTAAGTCATGGCTCGAGCAATGTGACTCCGAATCAACTTAATAATAAAGTTATCTGTCCTTATAAGGTTTGCCTAGTTATACAGGACCTCGTTAGGATAGAATTTCTTGTAATCAGATTCAGGTGTTCGATAAAAGCGAAGACAAGCCCGAAGGCACCGCCTCTCGAACACCCTTATCTTTTCCATTTGGGAAGGACTCACGTTGAACCACACAGGACAACCATATACCATGATTGGCCGGATAAGGGCCATGTAGCAGATTACCTTCACTCTGGTCTTAAGTTGACTGCTGTAGAACAGTCCTCTTGCCATAGCGAAGGCATTCTTAGCCCTGGTCAGAGCTGGATCTACATGGACACAACCGTACTGGTCCAACCAGATGCCTAGATATCTCGCTACACTTTTCACGGTATTGGGCCACCCCAGTGGGTCAACTATGCCGAACTTGCACCAATTCATTTTCGTGTCCCTTGAGGCTCTGGACAGCTGGGTAAGGACTTATATAATTTCAGTATGATGTACAATGAAGAATGAAGACTGAATGATTGATTGATTGATTGATTGGTACCTTTTCTATACATACAGTTAGATATGTATCGCAAATTCTAATGAATATTTTGACACAGACAGGAGTGAAAAAATAAAAATTAAAACATTCGTAGCGTTTGCACGATACGTATTAATTTAAATCAGAAATTCCAGGAGAATTATTCTAAAAGGCAAGCGTTGCAAATTTGGTAAATCAAACACATTAATTCATGTTTTATTTAATGTTGTAAGGATGTGCAAACACAACGTACTCAAATTAATGTTTTAATTAAGAGAAAATAAAAAACAAATACTGCTGGCCATAAAAAAAGTTAATTTATTAAATAAAATAAAAAAAAAATTCCCTGCTATGCATAATCTCAGTTGTTTTGTTTTATTATTAAATACATTTAAAGCAAACGAATGTCGCTCCCATGAAAAACATTCCTTTGAGTGGTCATCTTAAATTTGTTGTGATATTGACTACCGGCAGTGATCAGACTATCAGCAGTGATCTGATTGGTAGTAGCATGCAATTGAGTGTATTACAATATGTGGATATTTAATTAACATACATACATACGAGTACATACATACATTTAAAATTTTTCGTTGTTGCTTTCAGTGTTGGTTGAAACAGACTTCAATTTAATACTTGTGGAAATGTCATTTCGGTGACTTACAACAGCGTAGCACCGTTAAAACAACTGTTTTCGAACACAGTCATTCCGCACCGCTGCTTATCTCCTTTGGTTTGGATATTGTTTGGCAAAGTAACCTTTGCAACATAATCTAAGTAAAATCCCTCCTGATTGTATCATCATAGTCTTTTACTGGAACACACTCGGATTTAGCGGATTTTTCCCCTTGTTTTGCCGTATAGCTTGAGCGCCTTAAGCCATTTGTCACGGATCTGGCAAGGCCAGGCAAATCCTCAATGGAACAGATCTTCTCGACACATACCACGTCTTTGATTTTAAGGTCGCAAAGATAAACGCTGGCCATGTCTAGTTTTAACATCCTTAACAAATTCAATAGATTATGTATAATGGCGATGAAAAATTCTGGCTGCTCCGTCAAGATTAGAAATGCTCTCACTGAGATCTTCAATGTCAAAAAGGGTTTAATACAAGATAACACATTTTCGTAACTCACGATTCAACATCAAATTCTAGCTTACGGGGACGACATTGACGTGATACAGCGAGCCATCAGTGAAGCGTTTACTGGCATTGAAACGTCTACCCGGGACTGTAGCAGGAAGAAACTAATTAATAGTTTCTCTATGATTTTAATAAGAACCACTTTTCCGCACCATTTAAAATGCGCGTTGAAAAATAAAGTTAATAATGTGGCAGTTTGCATATTGTTCTGTGACTCTAAATACTTAAAATAGGAAAGCTTTTGTCACTCGAATACTCAGAATTGTTTAATTTCACTAATTGCTCCTATTAAGAATTGCCAACGTAGCTATTTGTTTTCATTGAAATCACGTGCTATAGCTTACACATTAAAGATATCAGAAGGCGGTGTGTACACTATTTTCCATGAACATTTCTCTAAAAAAAAGTTATTTCGAAATATGTGGAGCATTAGTTCATAATGGACCAAAACCAACAACGTATCAATGATTCTGAAAGCTGTTTTGAGCTGTTTCACAAGAATTAACAGGACTTTTTGCGTCGGTATATCACATTGGATGAAACATGTATCCGCCACATCACTCCAAAGTCCAAAAATACAAAGGTAGGCTGGGAAGGTTATGAAATCCTCATTTTTAGGTGCGCACGGAATTTCATTCATCGACTACAGCGAAACAAAACCAAAAAAAAAAAGCGTTAAATGCTTACAAATACTCGTACCTCAGATACTAAGAAAGGTTTGAAACAATTAAAAGACAGAAATATTAAACAATTATTCTAGCTTGAAGATAATAAATCGTATTTATTCAAATCCAAAATTTCGCAAATTGTTCACAAGTTAAGCTTTTCTAAATTTTGTAGATTATACAAGGAAACTATTAATTAAAATTAGTTTTAAACAAACCGAAATGCAAATCATATTACTTTTTTTTTCTTAATCTCTATTCTTGAGGGTTATAAAGGCATCAAAGTAAATTGTTGTTATTGAAAAACAGAAAACAGAAACAAACAGAACGTGCTTATCCCAGTTGGCTAAGAACCGTAAACACAGAGAAAGAGAATCGCATTATCTGAAAATAGAAGTAAAGAACATAGCTTAGTTCAATGAATTATTACATATTCAGAATATTGGAAAAATTACTCCGATAAAAGTCTGTAAACTAATGGTAGTTAGACCAGCCAAAATAATGTTTGTTTTCTGTGAACGTTGCAAAAAAATAATTAAACATTTTCGGAATTTTACAGATTGATCAACCCAATTACAACTGTAGATTGAAGTGGTGAGCAGATCTGTTTCGTACTTTAATTCGTTCCCGAAATGGCATACTACGTAACATTCTGAAAAAACAGCGGCCATATAAGTGAGCGTGCTTATCAACTGTCCAAACTGACGATTGAAAAAAAGGTAGTAGATAACCGATACACAAAGTACAAATGCGGTGATGGCAAACTGCAGTGCAACAGTTTTAGATACAACATCCTTTACAGTTTCAAACAACCTACAAAAAAGAACCTTTATATATTCCGAACTTATATTACTTACACAAAATTCGAACCTTATAATCACCTTATAATCATTTATACAGGCCCTTAGCTCAATGAAGTTCTCTTCAAGTGTGGTGCTTGTATCTTTTCCGATTCGTTCAATTCTCATACGAAGTGCATGAATCTGCCCTCTTGTAATATTCATATAAACAAGTGGGTAGACGTCATTTCCCATATTTTGAATAACTTGAAATACTGTTCCAAACAACTGAAAGGCCATTGCAATCAAATAATTCCTCCTTGAAGCCATCCAATCTAATGGAAACCATCCTTCGAGAATAAGTCTTTTTTTGAATAAAGCTGGAACTACGAATGATAACAAAGAACATGTAAATAACAATTCGATAAGCAAAACCATCCTGTTGCACTGTCTGACGACATCCTTTAAGTATAGTAACTCTTTTCTATTCAGTCGGGCTCTTTTATCCAACTGCCTCAGATAGATGTGTATCCTCCCAAGTTTTTTCATCTTCATAAAAACTATCAGCTGTTTTAGTGACGCTACTATGATGGTTGGACTTATTTGAAGGTTGAGCATGATCAAACCAACATCTTCCAAGAAGAATATATTTATGAACACGAACACTGGTGACAGTAAGCTGCCAGCTATATTAGCAAGTACTGCGTAAATGCGGTAGAGCCACGGGTACTTGGTAAATGGGTATATTCCCATAAATCGCCAAATGTACTGCAAGTTTATGAAGGACTCGTTTGTGTCCAGATGATCCATTATGGCTGATGTTTTCTGCATGACTGTAGGACTCGTTGTGAAGATAAACGAAATGCCTGTCAGAATGAATGCCTTTCAAATATCCTTGCATCAACTATTTATGGTGTTACCTGTAATAAACAGGTGTAATTAATGTAATTAAGTCGCCACATGTTGGGAACTCCCATTTAAAGTGTTGAACCCTTTACTAATTTACGAGAGGGAGTGTTGCGTGATTGTCTAAGCGAAGCTATTCTTATGGTGTGAACATCCAGCCAAGAAGTAGACACCATTCGAAATACGTTCACTTATCCAGTGCATTTTCAGAGCGTTAAAATTATGTATCTCATAAATATTTAAATAAGAGGAGTATTTGTCAATGTGTGTTTATTTTGTTAATAATAAAAAGATAAAATACTTTCTATTGTACATGCATTATCTTCTGGTCGCACTGCATTTGCGCAAAAACGCTTTGCGATCACACCCCCTATCTCAGATGCAACATGCCTACCAGCGCGGAAAATCTTGCGAGACTGCACTTCAAAATCTCATCGGTAGAATTGAAAGTGCACTTGACAGGAAAGAATGCGCACTGGGCATTTTCATCGATATAGAGGACGCTTTCGAAACTGCGACTTTTGATGGCATGTGTCACGCGGCCAGGGTACACTTTGTAGAGGAATCATTGGTGTTGTGGATAACAGCAATGCTAATGAATAGGACTATAATCGCGGAAGCGGAGTGTAATAAGTTTGTAAAGTCGAGGGTTAACAGTGGCTGCCCCCAAGGCGGCTTCCTGTATGCTGGTCGATTCATTGCTTTCCGCTTTGAATAGCTCTAACACCTACGCCCAGGCGTATGCAGATGATGTAGCCGCACTGGTTACCGGACCATGTCTTGCGGCCGTTAGTGTAAGTGGGCGGCTCTTGACATCATCGATAACTGGTGTACTTGGAATGGGCTTTCAGTCAATCCTCTTAAAACTGAGGTTGATCTCTTCACGAAAAGGAGGAATCTGACTCGTCTGACTCAACTGGTACTTAAAGGCGTCAATATCCTACTTACCAATGAGGCCAAATATCTAGGTGTTATCCTGGACAGAAAAATTCTCTGGAAATGACACATTTAGACAAAAACCTCCAAGGCGCTGTCAGTCTTCTGGCAGTTTAAGGGAGTTTTTGGCAAAACCTGGGGTCTGTTACCCAAAAGATCCGCTTGGATCTACACGGCAATGATATGACCACATCTCTCATAGAACAGTTTGTCTCGGCTGCACAGGGGCTTTCCCCAGCACACCTGGCTCTGCCCTTGATGCTCTAATTAATCTCCTCCCCCCTCCCCCTTGATACATCGAAAAGGAATGGTCTTTGGTCCATTCGCACTGGAGCTTTCAAAACCCCGCACACTGCATCTCCAATGATACTACTCTCATTGGCATGCCGTCTGATGCGAGGTCGCCAATAATACAGTTGCGACGCTTATACAAAAGTCGTCCGGATGTCCTGGACTGGCTCTGGCCAGAAACTGAACCGGGAAAGGAATGTATTCGGATTTTCACGGACGGCTCCAAGACGACGGAGGGTTCTGGACCTGCGGCCTTCGTGGAAAACGACAACATTAGATTTCACGCCGCCTTTGTAAATTTCTCGTCGGTCTTCCAGGTGGACCCCTTAGCTATCCTAATGGCCACCCAGAATATTGTAAAGAATAGGTGGAAGGGAAGAATTATCTGCGTCTGCAGCGATAGCCAAGCTGTGCTCAAGACCTTACTCAACCCTTTAACCAGTTAATTTGGTCGGTAGGCTGAATTCGCTTAGACTTGTTTGGGTCCCGGGTCATCAGGGGATCTTAGGAAACCAAATTGCCTATGAACTAGCTAGGCTACAGCACAATCACAGATGGCGTGACTCTCCAGGATGCAGGGTGACCAAGAGTATGCTCCTAGACGACTTGTCGGCGTACTAACGGGACACTTTACCTTCGCTATGCATCTAAGTCGGCTTGGGCTTAGTGATGTCACTGATGTTTGTGACGCCTGTGGAGAAGGTGAATACGCTTTTGCTTGTTTCAGGTGGCGGCTATTCAGCGCTGATGTGGTGGGAACCGAAAACCTTAGTTCTATATCCCAGAGGCGCCTCTTGATTTGTCTTCGGAAAACCAAGTAATTACATTAAATGAAGGTTACTGCCCGGAAGTACAATGGATCAGTATTTGTGTCTGAGCGCTCCAGTGCAACCTCCTCTTTACCCTGACACATTTCGCCTGTATTGTGAAAACAATTTGCACACAAATCTTAAACACACAGTTTTAAAGATTGACCGTGAGCTTTTTATTGTGATTCTGAAAGCGAATCAAATAGGAAACTTTCAATTTTCGTTACAGCTTTTCTTAGCTACTAAAAGTCACGTGCCCTTTTTGTGAGTGCTTTAGTTCTTACCTGGAGGAAGATATAGATGTCTCGATAGGGAACATTTGTTGTGAACGAGCCCTTATTTTTTTTTTTTTTTTGTTTGTTTGCTATGACATCCTTGAAAAATATTTAGTATACATCAAGTCATTGAATAGACAACATCATAGTTTTTCATCGTGTTAAAAATGTCGAATTTTGTACCAGAAAGTGATGATTTGCGGAAAGCATTAATTTTTTGTTTTCATTTGAAGAAAAGTGCTGCAGAGTCGCATCGAATGCTCGTCGAAGCATATTGTGATCATGCTCTATCAGAAGCAAAAATGGTTTCAACGGTTCAGAAATAATGATTTTGATGTTAGAAATGAAGAATGTGGAAGACCACCAAAAAAGTTTGAAGACGCCGAATTGCAAACGATTTTGGATGGAGATGACAATATTGGATGAGTCAAAAGCAAATGGCAGCAATGTTAAATGTTGCACAACAAACAATATCTGACCGTTTAAAAGCTATGGGAAAGATCCAAAAGTGTGGAAAATGGGTGCCACATGAATTGAATGAAAGACAGATGGAAAACCGAAAAAACACTTGTGAAATTTAGCTTCAAAGACACGAAAGAAAATCGGTTTTGCATCGGATTGTTAATGGCGATGAAAAATGGATTTATTTAAAAGAATCCCAAACGGAAAAAATCAAGGGGTTATCTGGGACAACCATCAACATCGACTGCAAAACCAGATCGATTCGGCAAGAAGACAATACTGTGTGTTTGGTGGGACCTAAAATATGTGCTGTATCACGAGCTCCTAAAACCTGGTGAAACCGTTAATACTGATCGCTACCGACAACAAATGATCGAGAAACGACCAGAATGGGCCAGAAGACACGGCAAGATAATTTTGCTCCATGACAATGCACCTGCACACAAAGCAAAACCGGTTCAGGATGCAATCAAAACACTTGGCTACTACGAGGATGTCGAAAATTGGGTGTCTGATTGGTTTTGCTTTAAAAGACGAACAATTTTATTGGCGTGGTATTCACGAATTACCAGAAAGCTGGTCTAAATGTGTAGAAAATAATGGCCGATACTTTGAATAAAATGTTTTTACTTTCCCATCGATAATAAGTGTCTTATTTTCAAAAAAACCGGTATACCTGGTATTTACTTTGAGTTTGTACTACTGAGAAACGTGAAACTTTTGGGTGTTCAAATAAAATGATCGCAAATGCCAAAAAATACGGTCAATAGATAGAAAACAGAGGAAGAAAACCCAAATTAACCACTGCCGATGAACGACAAATAGTAAAATTAGTCCAACGTAACCCGTTTGTGAAGAATGCTGGTAAAAAAGAATTTACCTGCCACAAAAGTACCACTACTGCCAAAAATTAACCTACTAAAACGAAAAAAAAAAATTGGAAAGATGAATCCAAAATTGTTTTATTTGATACTCCTGGGCCCAGGACATTTGTTCATAGACAAAAAAAAACCAAGAGTTTTAACCGGGGTGTATAATTAATACTGTAAAGCATGGAGGGGTAAAAAATTAACGTATTGGGATGCTTCTCCTATTATGGTACGGGTCCAATGTTTTGGATAAAACCGGTGATGACTGCCGGAGTTTATGTCAGCATAATGAGAAAAGCCATGCTACCTTACGCGGAGTGGAATATGCCTCTTAGGTGGACTCTACAACAAGACAATGACCCCAAACATACGAGCAAACTTGCCAACGAATTTTTTCAAAACAATAGAGTTCAAGTTATGGAGTGGCCGCCTCAGTTTCCAGACCTGAATCCAATTGAAAACCTTTGAACAGATGTTAAGAAAGCTATATACGAAGCAAAACCCAAAAATAAAAAACAGCTATGGGATGTTGTGCAGGTTGCGTGGAAGAATATCCCTGTTCAGTGATGTCAAGCCTTAATCGACTCCATGCTACGACGTTGTGACGCTGTTCTAATAAAATAAAGTTTATACAACCAAGTACTAATCCAATAACAATATAATGAAAACAAAAAACTTTACTATCCATTAACTTTTGCTTCATATTCATGAATTTTTGATTTTGGTGCTATTATTTTGCACACACCGAAATTCGGTGTTGTTCCGGATAACGTGTCTTTTCTAAGTTCGGAATGCACTTTTTTCTTATATGTTTACAGGTTTTATTACTGATGGAATATAGGTGTTGTGCCATAATTATGATGTGTTTACATGACGGTAGGAAGAAGTTATTAGCAAAATATTGACAAAATTGTGACAAGGTGCTGTACATACTGAGCCGGAAAGTTTCGTAACCGTCTGCCGTATTCTCGGATTAGCAAGTACTAGATAACTCACTTCACTTTTCTGTGCCGCAATATTGGGTTTTAACCACAGCCACCACTAAACTCCCACAAGGGTGCTTACTTCACAATTATCCTGGAACCAAAGTTCCAAGGGTTCTGGTCAAGCTATCACCACTATTCAACTTCCCTCCACACTTGGCTCTGGGAGCTGCCATCTTATTCAGGAACATTATTTGTACTAACAGCATTATTGCTCGCCTTGAGTAAGTCTGCAATGAACTAGAAATTCTCAATAGTACAAGCGCTTCAAATTACAGCTAGGATAGCTGCCCCACGCTAGGATAGCTGCATACATTATTCATATAGCAGGCCTATTAAGCGACACGAACAAGTTGTATAATATAATAAAAAAAGAGTGTACCGTTCAATCTTAAATGTGTATAGAATATTAATAGTTGGAATCAAGCACTGGTATCATATCTGTTGTTATCGCCTAAAATATCACTAAATTTTTTAGCCAAAAACAAATTTCCTAGGTTCCTTCCTTGCAATGACGTCCTTTGTCTTAGCTCTGAGGTTTTGACATTGAACTGATCTCATCATAAGACTCTGATGTCGGGTCTGATCCTTCAAGGAATATCCACTTCAAGTTGACATCGCAAATACCGCACTCACCACTATCTTCTGCAATAAATGTAATTTTCCTTCAATCTCTCTCCAGCTTACAATTGGTACAATTGGTAAGTTCAACAGTTTAATCGTTAAAAAAGGGTCCTTTTGAATGCTGGTAGTCTCCTTCAATCTACTAGCGCCGTCGTATTTGTATTTAACACATAATCAAATCAGAATGACATAATGCACAAAAATCCCAGCTTGCAATATTTATCATATTCATTTCGTATCAGATATTATCATGACCGATAATAGTGAAATAAGACCGACATCAGGGTAGGAAGCATAAATAGTAATGTAATTTCTGTGCTACCATTATTCCTACTTTATTTCGGTAATTCAACCAATTTATGGTACAAAAGCATTTGCCTGTCCACACATATGCATATATATGCATTTGTAAGTTTGGGTACATCATCAAAATAGCTTAGACAGAAATCTTAAATCCAAACAGGATTATCCAAATTGCAAACGCGAAGAAAAAAGATGTGAAAAAATCTCCAGACAACGAAGGTGCTTATCCTCAACATAGTGTTCCTTAACACATACATAACAATAAGCAAACATTTGCAAGCAAAACACCGGTATCATAATAAAAAATCGCTCCTGCAGATAACGATAATTTCAACCCCCGTCTGTTTGCACTTCTGCAAACGAATTCATCTAATTTCGTCAGACATTCGCAGTAATCCTCTAATTTTCTTTTACAGCACAGTCAATTCCAAATGGATGGTGAAGTAAAAAATAGAAATCTGTTGGTGTTATCCTCTCAAATGCATTTAACACATAAAAATTTGCATAGAAAGTGCTCAAAGTGAAGCCAAGGCAGTCTCAATAAAAACCAAAGAAGGCATTTAAAATCCTTATTTGCTGAGGTGCCAAGCATCTGTGAGCGACAGTAAATGATTCCGTTACATAGAATAAGGTCATTTCTTTCGAATGGCAAATTTCCATCATCCCCTTTCGCCCACCCCTTCTGAGATACGCATTCTTATTCACAAAGACACACATCTGCTGGGAATAGTTGGGTATTGATACGTCTTGTGTCATTTATTTTGTGTGGGACAAATGAAGAGTTTCATCCACACAGTACCTTAAGCTATATCCTTAGTCTTGAGTCAGGGCTTAAGGTTGTTACTTTCCAGAGCTGCTTGTATGCACGGAACACCATTAAATTTGCATATAAATTGCGTCTGGGCTGCAGCCCATTCACACAGCAGAGCCAAACATCCTTCATTCGCTTTAGCTAGGTTATGGTAAAAAACGGCTGTTAATGCTAACTGGATGACATCAACCCACGTGCGCCGGTCGGTATATTCCACTACTAAAATGAATCCGTTTCGCAATAATTTATGCATAGAAGGGATGCATCAAATTGTTAGGCATAATCATTCATTTTGTTTCAAGCTCTATTTGCTTCAAGGAAAGAAACGATAGTTTATCAGGCTACATGTTACGTTGTCTGACAGATGCACTTACTTGCACAAACACACCCACAAGTATAACAAAAAGGCCTTACGCAACAAAATACAGAGAGCGACATTTACGTATGATTTTTGGAATAATTTCATGGAGTACTCTGCATATGTTTAAATAATGTAACAGGGTTTGATACAAATTCATTTTCAGTGGAGTCATATGAACTTTTTATCCTTTGTGTAACCTAGGACTGACTTGCTGTGTTTGTTGCCTTCTGTACAGATTTATGCAATATAGGCGCTCAGGAGATACCTTTGCTTTCAATACGGAATTGCAGATATGTGTAAATGGGATATGCTTCCTTCGTTGTATGAATGGTAGCCTTAAGTATTACCTGAACAACAGAAAACAAAATCAAATTAAGTCTTTCGGAAGACACAGGTTAACTGAACAAACAACTACTGAGGGGATACCATCGAACCGATCCTTGAATTATGCACTAATGCAATGGAATTTCGATGTGCCTAAGATTTATTTCCTCTTCTCACGGATTAATAACAGGCAATAACAGGCAACGATTTTTGGTTTTGCATCTCAAACTTGAGGGTCTTAACAGACATCTTACTGTTGGTTTTACCATTTACTCCTGCTTCCTCCTCTTAAGTAACTGTTACAGAGAGGAGTAGGGTACATTGTTGACCGAGTGTTCCTTAAGCTCCGTTTATGTTTAACGCCTCTGCATTTGCAATATATGAAGAAGGAAAATGCTACAAAGACGACTTCAATTGAGTCACCTTCACATACAACTAAATTGCAACAAATACAAGCGCTGTTTGTGAGAAAAAGCTTGTTCCCAAGAATCAAAAAGGGTAACAAAGCCCACTCTCAAATAATCAAGATATGTATGATCCTTTTTTTCTTGCCTTTCATTATGGTGCAAAAATTTGCACGTTGCCTATAATCAATGTTAGAGTCATTAAATGCTTCCCTGGACAGAAACATTTATACAGTCTCCGTTCGGTCAAAAACAATTACTTCGTCTTTGATGGTCTTAAAAATTATAATAATTAATACATACTACATTATTATAACTTTGTATACTATTACGGTTACAATCAACGTTCCCTATTGAGTACCACCTGGGTCCGGAAGCAAGTTCAAATTTGTTAAGTTTTCTTTATAGCCTGTGATGCGCAATTGACGAAATCAATTTTTTTACATTTCGAACGTTAATTCCTTCTTTTCATTCTACTACGTGAGGGAAGCACAACAAATGAGAACCAGAATATCTGAGATTCATGTGAAGTTTATTTAAAACAAAGAAAACTAATTATCTTAGATTGGCTTTTCAATTTACTTGCTTTACTCTAATTAGGAAGCTTAGGGCTGAACCCGCCGAAAATTTACTTCGCAATTTAACGACCACAACTATCAGAGTTTCGTCAACTGAAATTCAATTAAATCTATCTCTGAGTTCGTAGTTCTTTAGAATTCTTAAAAATTATTGTTTGGCAAAAGAAGCTTAACCTCAGCGAACCGTAGTAACGCTATTGATTTACATGATGGTGATAAAATTACCTTAAAACGTTCGCTGGGGTCATCGGTTTTTCTGAACTAAAAGTTCTTTACGTAGTGAGGACGTTACACTCACGCACAACCCACAGGCTGGTAGGCCAGGCCCATTATTTAAGCCCTCGGGCAAAGGGTTTCGCTGCATACTTTGTTTCACCTTACAACGGGTGTTGCGATGGCTACCATATACGAGGGGCGCTGCTGCTCCGTCAAGGTCGGTAACGAACTCACCGAGAACTTCAATGTCAGTAGCGGTTTTAGACAAGGCGACGCACTGTCATCATTCGTAACCCACAAGTCAACACCAGAGGCACGACCCTCCTGAAATCAGTTCAATTGCTAGCTTACGCTGATGACATTGACGTGATTGGACGAACACAGCGAGCCGTCAATCCGGCGTTTGCTGACATTGAAGCGGTAGCGACTAAAATGGGTCTGGCGGTAAATGAGGGTAAAACTAAGTACATGCTGTCATCAAATAAGGACACACAACATCGACGTTTCGGACAAACAGTTACACTAGGCAGCAGAAACTTCAAGGTAGTCAAGGACTTCGTCTACCTCGGCTCCGCGGTAAATAGGGACAACAACATCAATACCGAAATCAAACGCAGAATCAATCTTGCCAATCACAGTTTCTTTGGGCTCAAGAGTCAATTGAATCTCTCGAAGGATTAAGTTCGCTTTATATAACAGCTTGATCATCCCAGTCCATCTATATGGAGCGGAAACCTGGACGTTAGCAAATACGGATGAGGAAGCCCTTAGTCTTTTCGAGAGAAAAGTTTTGCGTGCGATTTTTGGGCGTTGATGGCATCTGGAGGAGAAGATTTAACGACGAATTCTACGCGATGAACAACGAATGCGCCTGGTCAAGCTTCTACGGATACAACGCTTAAGATGGCTAGGCCATGTAGAGGTTATGGACACCACTGCTCCGGCCCGAAAAGTCTTTGAATCCGTGCCATTGGGACAACGCAACAGAGGACGACCTAGACTAAAGTGACGCACACAACTGGAGAAGGAACTCGACCAACTTGTAGTGAGTAACGGGAGGTACTTGGCGAGAGTTCGTGCTGTCTGGAGAGGCATGTTGGTTGAGGCCCTGATCCACCCCGGACTGCAGCGCCACAACAAGAAGAAGATGTAGTAGATAAAATTAGCACACTCCTTTCCACCAGTCTAATGGCGAAGGGTAATCGCTTCCCAGCGATTTGGAAATATATGATTTCACGTTGACTTTACTAAGTCTCAATATTTTTTTTTTTTTAATTATTAAGACTCATGCATCCTCAACGCCGAGAGTACAGAAAGGGAATGAAGTTAACAAAAAAATACATTGCTAACTTTAAAAAATTAACCTATAGCTGCAAACATTTCGTTTTTCCCATTATAGAAACAAATTATTAGAGTTTAGCAAAGCTTATTCAATTCATTATGAAATTGTCTCTAAAGTTGTTGACGCTATTGTTAAAGTAGTTGCGCTATTGTTTTTGGTTGGAGCACATGTTGGGTGGTCTATTTATATTATATATTTTTGCTGTAGTTCTTTCATTGCCAACTCCAAACGGCTAAGTTTTGAAAACCTAACAGCTTATCAAAAAAAACTTTCCTTACGACATAGGACTTACAAATCTCTGAATAGAAAATTATATAAATATTAAATAACATTAAATAAAAATTTCAAGCAGCTTAACTTAACGTCATTTTTTTACGTTAAACTAGTTTCACGTACCAACAATCCCTGTATCCAACCTATTCTGACCACAAACCTTATCAATTCTTCCGGTCTGCAGATTTCAGAAACAAACCCACCATTAACTGGAATCCCAATTCGTTTTAACCTCACAATTTGTCGCATCCCGTCCATTCAATGAAGATAACAGCATTCCAATCAAGGGTTTTATGGTGTCCTTATCCAAAAACGATTGTACATATTTTTCTTCGTTGTCACGCCAATAAACCTAGTAATTAGTGAATCAGCAAAACCACTCAAGTCAAACGCACTCATAAAAACATCGAGGACTTCCCCTATTAAACTATTTACCACCCATTGTAGTTTTGCAAACATTTGAATTCGCAAGCAATTAGCAAGAAAACGAGGACAATTGTCCTATCTTACTAGCGTTTAATTAAGACATGCCTTCTCTCATCAATAACGGCAAATAACAAGCGTTCGCACTGCTACCTTCCGGAGGGTGGTGCGGGGCGTCCAAGCGACCGTCTTCAATGCGGGTGGTAATTCGGATGCCTTCGGTCGTTAAATCAAGATCTTAATCGTTACCCAATTTGTGTATTTCATTGCTACAAAGAAAAGCATCTACAATCAGGAAAGCGAACACTTTCTGGATTGTTGTTGGCTTTTGTTTAAAACTTCTTCACTACCGGCTCTATTTATAAGTATACTCCCACATTCGAACTTATCCACACCCCACTCACCAACCGATAAGAACGGTATACACTTGAGAAAAGGGAGCCGAGTTTTATCGCAAACGACTTTCATTATAATTCGATAAAGACAATAAGGACTCAGGAATATCTCTGTCTTGTAATTTAACTTCTTCTTTATATAAGCATACATATCTACAAGCGGTACATCAAGTGATAAATTAATGACTCTGTACAGTTTGAATTTTAATGGTTATCTGAGAGGGTTTCAGATTAGTTTTTGCAATTGAAGATGCGATAATTATTTTTATTGACTTATTAATGTTCATTTAATTAGTACGTGATTGCATTAATAACACGGTTTCAAGAGTAAAACATCGATCTTTATTCTTTGACACTTAACGCCAGTAAAGCATGTTTTTAAGGCTTGCTAAGCTCTTTGAGCTTGCTGCTGTCAATATAACAATTAAATAAATTTTCCATCACATCTTTAAAAAGAATATTTCTAAGGGATATATATTCAAAAGGGAAAAAATCCTACAAGCAAACAAAGAAAATATCTTCACATAGAAATTGCCAATACTCTTACAAAAATACGATACACGTGAAATAGTCATTTCATTAAAATGTCTTTCTTTAATCATTCAAAACAAAGCAGAACTGGCATTATTAGTTTGCACTTTATAAGCGTTAATTTGTAAATGTATGTATATTGAATAGATGTTGTAACGCTGCCGAGGCGATGAATGTTCCACAGTACGAGATTTTAAAGATGAAGATAACTTTTTTTCGTAAGGACAACTAAGTCCTTTACAGATTTTGTGGGTTCCCCAGCGTAAAGCAAGAAAACAACATCTCTTTTAATGGACTTAACGAAGAACAACTAATTAAAACACACACATTTTGTTATAAAGTAGTATTGGAACACAACTTGTCTATATCAAAGAATTACTTTAAAATTAGATGCATCTGCTTAAAACTTGAAATCCAAGGATTCAAATCGTTTGTTAGCTTATACGAATGTTTTATACCAAATATATTTCCAGACTTTTTAAAAGATGTCCCTTGTGAACGTTACCCGTAATAGTTTAGTTAGTTTAGTTAGTTTGACTTTTATTTTCAATAAATGTTTTACAATGTAAAGTTTAACCTAAGTCATTTATGGTTTGGCCTATGGCCGTCTACCAGGTTGTCAAAATACTTAAATCTTACATTAAGAATCTCAATCTATGATATGTTTTCTATAACAAAGTGCTGCTACTGAGTAATCGTATAAGGCCTTCCATCCCTTTTCTCCATTTAAAATTCACATTACTTCATATTCGTCTAAAACATGTTTTTCGAAAATTGGTAAATCTGGTCTGTTGGGGATAAAGTTTAACTGAACGAGTTCCGCTCTCAGTTTAAAAATTGTGCTTATTTTGTCGATTGAGTGACTGTCAAGGAAGTATGTTTTTTCATTTAAAAAATGGTTTAGTTTGATCTAGTAGTGAAGATTCAGGTTCTTCGACATATTGGTCATATGTATGTCTACCGAAATTCTCCAAAACTGAGTTAATTTTTTTTTCTTAAAAGATGAGGAAGTTCGTCCGCCTCAATAGACAGATTTAAACCGCATCCAGAAGCTGTTTTTTTCCATTCCTCGCAAATGTATCCGTTTGTTCTAATTATACTTCTTAAAAATACGTTTGGTAACCTACATTCGCTCATCTCTAGTATATTTATAATATTGTTGAAGTGCATTTTGAGGGTATAGAAGAGCAACGGAGGAGTTCCCGTTTCAATATGTAGCATACAGTTGGGGGTATTTTTTTGTTACCGAAAGAAGTAAAGTAAAAAAGTAGCGAAGGAATTTTTCCACAACATCATAGCCTTTGTAACCACATACCTGAGCTCCGTAGAGCATTATAGAAGCTGCGGTTGAGTGGAATAAAGTTTGTTTTGCACTTTTAGATACATATTTATTTTTGAAGCAACGTTCCCAAATCGAACAGATAGCTCTTTTAGCAACAGTTAATTTTTTCTCAAAGTGTGATTTCAAATTTAAAGAGGACGATATTAGGATATAGGATAGGTATTTGTATATGGATACTACCTCAGTCTCTTCCCTGTCTAACTTCCACTATCATCATTTTTGATTTACCAAGGTTTATAGTGAGATTCCAACTTTTACAGAAATCGTTAATCCTGTTTATCATTAATTGCATACCTTGGATAGTGTCACACAGAAAGACGATATCATCAGCATACATCAGAGCGGGAATGGATACATCGTTGAATCTTATTCCACCTTTGACATCATCTGTTATATCATTGATGTATAGTATAAAAATTAGTGCACTTAGAATACAGCCATAACACCCATTGAAGTTTCAAACTCCACAGAAATTAAGTCTCCATCCCATACATGTGCAGTATTATTCTCATACAAGGCTCTCAAAACTCTTATAACTTTGCTTGATACGCCGATTTTGGAAAGCTTGTAAAAGAGTGCTTCACGTGGTATTGAATCGAACGCTGCTTGAAAATCTACAAAAAAGGCGTACAACTTTTTTTCTTTCTCTTATATGTTTCGGCAATGTTTGTTAAGCAAAATATCTGGTCGATTGTAGAATAACTTTTCCTAAATCCAGCTTGAAATTCTTTAAGGATGTTCTGTTCTTGAACCCGATCATGCAATCTTTTGTAAATTAATGAAGCAAACAGCTTGGCAGAAGTGTTCAAAAATGTGATTCTTCTGTAGTTGTTCGGGTCCCTGTAATCGCCTTTTTTGTGTAGAGGAAAAATGATTGTTTTTCTGAATATATCGGGGATATTAGCAGAGTCGAATAATCGGTTAAGTTCGATTGTAAGAAAATTCATAAATTCATAGGTGCAATTTTTATAGAACTCAAACGGGATGCGATCAATACCAGGTGCTTTACTTGATTTTGATTTGCTTATTACTTCTTTGACTTCTTCTAGGGTAAATGCAGAATCTAATTATTCGTCTAAGAGCATAGAGGCTGCATATTGAAGTAGCGGTGACGTTAATATATTTCCAATTTAAATATTGATTGGCCCTGTTGAAACCATATTCAGAAAGAAAACATATGTAAAACTGCTAACAAACTACTTGAATTCCAGCTGCAGTGATAAATAAGGCCCACTAGGAATATTTTTATTAGTTCATTTCTGACAAAAGTATTTATATAAAAGATGATACTGTATCGGTTTTACCATCCAGTTTTATGTATGTCGAGATGTTCTTTATCTTCGTATGTGTCTATTCCTCCAGTTTCATCGCTACAGTCTCTAGTGGTAGTATATAATTTTAGCCAAGTATGAGCAATTATGGTAGCCTTGGTACTTAATTGTTTAGTATCAACACAAGGACTCTTCCGCTCTCTCGTTTTAAAAATAATAACAGTCATAGGGATCTCTCCCTAAAGCAGAATTTCAAAAGGGTTGACTTGTCTAATCAAAATCAATGTAGTCCAATCCAATCACGTAGTCATTCAATATCTCCTGATATTAAGAAGTTTATGAATTGCGTCACTTGATACGTTGGTGCAAGTACCTTATATTCTGAGGAATGCATTTATTGCGTGTGTTTTCCACGATAACGTGAAAAAGCGATATAAAACTTGAAATCAAATAAATCTACTGGAATAACCCGATTATCTGGAAAATTATTGTTTCATCCCACTACATCAGAGCGGCCACAAACGGTAAATTTACATAATATACCATAAATATAATAATGCTTGTGCACACGAGGCAATGTCGCAACAAGGCGAGCTGCTATCATTATCCTCGCTAGTAAAAAGGTTAAGTTGACATACAGCATCCTCGCGGTGCCCATTGCATAGCCATCATAACATCCATTGTGTGGTGAACCAATGTAATAAGCGCGCCTTATTCTAGTCTAATAGTTTGTGGATTATGTGTGAAGTTAATTCCCATACAAATTCCGATTCACAAAAATCGACCTGCTTTCGATATTAACTGATGAACTACTGAAAACCATAGAAAACTTTTTAAGGACAACTGTTTTTGCTCTAGGAGATCTTAAAACTCAGCTGGGAAGGCAAGACATCTTTGCTGGAATCACCGGGAAACACAGCCTAAATGGCATCACATGCAAAAACGGAAGCTTGTTAAACTTCAGCTCGTGGCGGAACCTCTCAGTGCGTAGCACGCGGTTCACACTCTTAACATCCATAACAATCAGATTGATCAATAACGATAGAAAAAAAATTTAAACATGGTCATGAAGCCATCAAAGAAGCTGCCACTGATACGCTGAGTGTCACATCACCACCTAGCAGGAACCCTTGGTTTGACAACGACTTCAAGCAAGCACATTCGGCCAAGACGTTTATAAGGCAACACAATAACAAGAGCGAGGGAAACACAAGCGCTGTTCATAAGCTCCACGAACAGACCGGTTTCTCAGAAAAACAAAAAACATAGAGAATGGAAAATGCTCGGTCGACGAAATGGAAAGGTGTTTTGGAGGAATGAAGTCAGAAAGCTTTTCCAAAATTGCAGGGCTACAGAATACGTCTTTGGCTGATGTGGCGCACAACCAATTGTGAGTGGAGACAACTGGTGAGATAGATAAGTCTAAGAGAGAACACTTTTTAACACTGTGGCATATTCTGCAAAAAAAAAACTACCAATTTGTAGATTTTGAATTCAAATATACTTTTCTACCAATCTCACGTTACATATCACTTGACGCCAGACTCATATGATAAGTAAATTACAAAAATAAATGTCGCACAGGCAAAAACGTTGCTGTCTTCAAAAAAAAAGAAAAAATAAAAAGGAGAAACAACGATCAGTTTTTCAGACTAATCGCTGAATTAAATATAAGTTGCATTAAATATAAGTAGCTGACGGTGAACACCTCGAATTTTTCACGGCACCACCTCTTTCGAACTGCTGACAACACTCAAAGTGTAATAACTGTCTAAGAAAGCTTAACAAACTGTAGGTCTCTTCTACTCGTGAGAGAACAGTAGCGCGCACAACACAAGTAGTTGATGAGCAAGCCAGGCCCTGGTCCTCTGCGGAGTGTCACGCCAACAATTATTATTATTATTAAGACTAGGTGATGCCGAGCGATGTGTATTTCGCTCACCCATCTAGATGTAAGCACATTGTGTAAATTCGGTTATAATTAGTTCATGTTGAAATAAAAATGTATTTTTTTTTCACAATGGCATGATTTCAATACTTAAAGAAGTTTTCTTTGGAGATACGTGAAACAAACAAGCCGCTAACAATAGATGAGCTTAGAGTGAATGTTAAACGTAAACAGTTTCAAATTTCTTCCATATTCAAAAAAAAAAATTGGGTTCAACGATTGCAAAAAAGGAGAAAATTGGGTTAAACGACATCTTTACTTCAAAATTAAAATTATTGAACAGAGTTTTATTATGATATTGATAGATCGTACTTATTCGAAGGCTTGTATTAACAAAATAGCGAATACAATACATAATTTGTGTCAAAAACAAACAACCAGGAAGAAAGAACATATATTCGTAGTAAGTGGATTATCCATCATAAAATCATACAATCGAAATTAGCAACCACCGCTTTCTCTGGAGTTGGCAACATGTTACTCATAAATAATCTCCAAAAATCTTTCTTCATTTCCAATAAAAAAAACACTCCTTTGGACACATTAAGCATATACGTGTTCTATCCCTCTTTATTGTTATAAATTCCGAGATTTTCGGTAAATTCCACAGATGCACAGATGTTTTTATTTTGTTCAGTTGGTACTGTAGGTTTGAAAATTCCAGGATAACTTTGTTGTTTGGAAAGGTAAAAGCAAAAGTAAAGAGATAACAAAATGGAGTGCAAAAATAAATAAATCCCCTTGGCTACAAAACATATTATTATTAATCTGAGAAAAGATGGAAAAAAAGAAGTATCAGAAATTATAAAGTTGTCAACAAAGCAAGATCAAAGCGTCCAAGTAAGAAAGATGTTAGTACGGAAAGGTGAGTTTGTGAATTAAAAACCAGTGTTTCAATAGATGTAACTGCTCAAAGAGTAAGAAATGTCCTGAAAAGGAATGGATGTAATGGTCAAGGAAGTCGGAAAACCCCATACATGAAAAACGCTCTGAGAGCGAGGCTTCATTACGCTACGAAACATTTGCACGAACAAAATTCGTTAATATTCGGATTTGAAGGCTTTTCAGACTGAAGCAGTGGTGTTCATACGCTCGATATGGCCCATCTTCGCGCTTCACTAGCCGCATGCCGCTATAAAGCCCACAAAGTTCGTCTTTGAATGTTCTCCTATATGTGCCATCAACGCAAACATAAAAAAAAGACGCACGCAGAACTTTTCTTTCGTAACGATTAAGTGGTTTCTTACCGCTTTGAATAAACTTCAGGTTTCCGCGCCAATTCAATTCAGTTCACAGGGGACCAGGGCCTAGCTTGCTCATTAACTGCTCATGCTTTAGGTTTTTTAGTTTTTTAATGTATTTTGTTATCTTTCACAATGACTAGCCGGACCAGGAAAGTGTATTACGGACAAAATTGGCTACTGTAACACAGCCCACTTGCTATAGCAAAGGCTTTCTTGACTTTACTTAGAGCTGTAGCTGAATATGTGTTTTTTACAGAAACTGGTCCAACAATTTGCCATGTAAAAATTTAACTACAGTCTTTATGGTACAGTAGATGGGAGTTCCTGTGGGTCCTAGGCGAGCTAACGGCAGTTCTGTGTGTAACCCTAGAGGCCTTGCATAGCGAAGACCTGAAAAGGATGGCGTCACACTTCTGGAAGTTAATTTTCACCTTCCAGTCATTGCAAAATCAATCAATCTCACGCTCTATTTTGTACGCGACCCTATCGTCAGTGGACACCAACAGAACCTGTATGAACCCAATCAGTTCCCTGGTAAAGATAGTGAACAGGATTGGTTAGTTTACCGCGTATTTCTGGAGCCCATTATTTATTTTGAAAACGTGATACAATAAGTTATTCGGTATAAATTTGTTTTTCCTTTTCTTTTCGAAACCTTCCTTATTCAAGTGAGGTGAGTCGACCAATGATGATTCGAAAGCAAGGAATCTTTGTCTCTTTTGAGGATGTGTTGCTTTACTTCCAATTCATTGTTGTATTTCATTTCGAGGGTTGAAATCGATCAGCGTGGCTCTGTGCTCCAAGCCGTGAGTCGGCCTACGAGATTCACTGAGCGTATACACATTATGGAAGATTGTTGTTATTGCTTTCTGCTTCTCTTCGGCATTCTGGAATGACGAACTGACTGTCTAGTACGGTCCCATCTGAATCGATGCTAACTCAAATCATTTTTTTTTTTTGCGTTGTCGGTTATTCTGTTAAGTCGAACAGCCTCCAAGCCGTTATTATCCCTCCTTCGGAAAATTCGGTTGATTTGGAGGTACATACCTGTACTTTTCAAATGAACAACCCGAATATTGTTTCCCAAATATGAATTGATGGCCATACCGTAATTCACCCGAATCAATCTCTAGAGGTTTTTCATTTGCGACTTGAACAACCTCAGTTCCTCGTCATCTCGGTAAATTATCTGTAAAGTGTCTTTATTTTCGACAGAAGAATCGTTTTGTCTATAGTACGTTTTATAGTAATGTCGGTTTGTATGAGGCACCAGTCAACATATTGCAATTGTAAGGGTGTGCTTCCACACCGTGGCGTAGTGGGTAGAGTGCGACGCTCACACGCCGAAGGGTCTAGGTTCGACTCCCAGTTCAACACCAATTTTTCTAATATTTCACGGCACCACCTCTATCGAGCTGCTGACAACACTCAAGGAGTAATAACTGTCTAAGAAAGCTTCTCAAATTTCGCCGTTCGGAGTCGGCAAAAAACTGTAAGTCCCTTCTACTCGTGAGAGAACAGTAGCGCGCACAACAGGAGTAGTTGATGAGCAAGCTAGGCCCTGGTCCCCCTTTGGACTGTAGCGCCAACAATTATTAATTATTATTCCACAAATTCCACCAGTTCCACCATCGTGCTCGGGAACCGAATAACTGCGACAAGTCACAATTATCACTGTCGTACTCCACCGTTATTAAGCAGTTCCTAAGTTGTTTGTTTATGTCCCGTAACTTTAGGTGCACGCCATGAACTGACTGTGGCTTTAATTCGGTTTCAAATGAGAACCAAGGCCACCGCTTAAATGTGAACTAACGGCATATGGCTTTATTTCAGATTCAAGTGTGAATTATGCAATATAACAGTCATGATAAAACGTTTTCAATTCAATGTTATACTTTGGTCGGGCATTTAGTCTACAAATCGATCTGAATCAGTGCGGCGTTCAGTGGGTTGTGTAAAAATGAGTGAATTAGAATACGTGTTTGTTAAAGGTTTTCATAAAAACAGCCAATTGTTACTAGTTCAAGAGAGACAATTGTACAAATATAGATATGAGCGAAGTAGTTGAAAGTATAACGTGTACTATAACAGCAATTATCTAATCAATATTGCTGTAGATTTGAACCAAAAAGTAAAATGTAGAAAAACCAATCAACTTCGTTATGATCATGAAAATCAAGAATAGTTAATTAAAAAACTAAAGTTGTTGATGAAATAAAACGCGATTGTGAAAATATATCAATAAAGCGAAATAACATTCGGAATGTGTTTAATATCACTTGAAAAAGATTTAGATAATTCTTCAGTTGATTTTGAAAAATATAAAGCAAGATTTTCCCAAAATCACCTTTTCCGTTTTCGCTATAATTGAATTGTTTGTTAATGTAAACGTTTTGAAGGAATATGGAATATATCGATTTGATGACACTTAAAAATTGTCAATTGAGTCTGTTTTGTGTTTGTTTGGTTTTAGGTTTCGAATAATAATAATAATAATTGTGTGGAACTACAGTCCAAAGGAGGACCAGGGCCTAGCTTGCACATTAACTACTCGTGTTGTGCGCGCTACTGTTCTCTCACAAGCAGAAGGACCTACAGCTTTTTGCCGACTCCAAACGCCGAAGTTTTTTGGAAAGCTTTTCTTAGACATTTAATACTCTTTTAGTGTTGTCAGCAGATCGAAAGAGGTGGTCCCGTGAAAAATTCGAGGTGTTCAGCCGAAAATCTAACCTGGAACTTCGGCGTGTGAGTGCCGCACTGCGCCACGGCAGGTTTCGATTGGGATTGAGAAAAAGAACATACATTCATTCTTGCACGTACCCGAAATCCTATCTATGGCCAATCATGGAGGTTGCAGAGGAGCAGCGTGCCCCCCATACTTATCTCACTATCTATTTCTATAAAACGAATTTATATTGCAGTTGTAATATATTACTTATATGTACTTATTTAACTTTGTCATTAATTATTTATTTTTTCTGAAAGTTTCAGACATTTCCTTTCATATACATTTTTATGTCTAATAAGTCTAACGCTGCTTATACTAGTGCCATAACATTTATGAAAACGAATTCTATGAAATTTCAGCTAAGAGACATTTTCGAAAGTACTTTTATTTACAACTTCTAAAACCATCTTGAATAATTATTGCGTCTTACTTGTTGAAAGATTCCAGTGCCATTTTCGTAATTGATAAAGATTTTCAGAGTCCTTTCAGATGTTATTTTGTTTTTGTTTGAGTATCGTAAAATTAATATATCTTGCAGTTTTCTGATTTAAGATAACTCCACAAACCTTATCGTTAAATAAGACGAAGGATTGGTAGCTGGAAAATGGAATGCCCTGTTGTCGAATTTCAAAGTAGGTCAGCACATTTTATCTAATCATATGCCACTAGAAATTTCGTGCAAATTTGGAACAATAGAGGAAATAGCCTGTTCAAGACCACTAGAACTATTACCAAAGCTAAATTGGAATAAAAGCTCGCATTTTTTAAGGGCTGATAAAACAAATGTAAGTTACTGCAAATTCGTGACTGTTGGTTTATCAATTCATGTCTTTTATCTTTTTATTTAACTCTTACGTATATGTGTTATAAAAAAAATTAAACTAATCACCCACTTACTGAACGTGAACTCATTGCTCACTTGTCGACCAAAGTTCCATATTGGATTTGTTGTCCCATCCAAGAGAGTCGTAAGTCCATTCTGCATTAATATTATCAATAAAAATAAACATTTAAATAATCCTGTAAATGTTATCATTCAGATTATTGAGAAAACAGCCAGTGACTTTAATTCAGAAATCCAAATGAGAATTACGGCCATTATCTTAATTGAATAACGCCATATAGCTATAGTTTTTATTTAACGGTGAATTAAATCGCTATGTCGTTTAAGGCGTTTAATCTTATTTGAAAGTAAATTTACGCCGTTATAGCGTTAGTACATAAGGACTAACTTTAGTCAGACCCGATTCTGGGAAAGGACTATATCGGTTGAAATCAATTGAACTCAATATAGTAGTGCGTCAACCACATAAGGAGTGAATTTCCCCACAGAGAACTACCCTATTGCTCATGCTTCGTGTTCAAATCGCCAGCGACAACAAAGTAGTTACCCTTTGAGTATAAAGAAAGTTTTACAAAAAGAGTTTCGAGCTCAAAAATGAAGTCTGTGGACCGAGGTGCACCTGGAGCATAGACCGCTACAACGTACAATTTCTTCTCACTTTGAAGAGAAATGCAAGCAATACACGCTTCCAGTACACTAAAATTTCGCACTTCACCGCAATAAACGACTTTATGGTGAATATATTATTTTTAATGAAGAGGTCGACTCCCACTCCATGTGCAGAGGTCCCTTTTGCAAAGACTATATAGTTATTAGAAGACGGTCTCTTCAAGTATAGCTACTTGTAGTCTTTGTACCTTATTGTATATTCACGGTTTAGCTTAGTTTCGGTAAGCCTTAACAAAACAGGTAAAATCAGCCTTCTTTCGATCCTGACAATCGAATTTGCATTCACCGCCAGGATCGAAAGGTCTGTAGCTGCGTATATACTAAAATGACGTATACATTAAAATGGATACTCACTCGATCATGTGGTTCTTGCGAAAGGGATTCGGTCCATTCGTAGACGATTTTCTACAAATGTTTCATTTGGATCTTTATTGAGACCATCATGGAGAACAGTTCTGTGAAGGCCATATTCCGTGCCGATCGCAAACCAGACACCATCTGGGCGTAAAAAACTACCGGCGTAACAGGAGTGGTATGAGTTTTTGACAAATGTGGGATTTGGTTTTACGCGTTCACCTGCCTTGACGGCTTATATCACGGGTTCCATTTTCCCAAGAGTCGTAGATAACGCAAGGTTAAACGCCTTAGTATCAAGTTGAGATCATGCTTGAGGGACAATCACGCCACATTGGTTTCCTAAAACATCTTTCGCTCTCTGGGTCACAGCGCCCGGTTGAGAATGCAACTCCACACTAGTCCAGGATAGTCCCCTACCGCCTTACCTAGCCATGGGTTAACAAATAACTAGACAAGTCAGCACAGTACACTATACTCGACTCTACCCGCGATGTTCCCACAAGGGGATCTACCGCTCGGTCTGGCTGGAACCGAAGTTCCAGGGGCTTCTGACCTTCCGCCTCTGTCAAGCTGTCACTACCAATCAGACTCCCTCAAACTCCGGGTCTGTTACTTGCCATCCCACCAAAAGATGATCCTTTCTCCATCAGTGTTTCCGTTGTCAATATAATGAAGCTAATTCCACCTACAGGTTGCCCCTTCCGCTGTACATGGCTATATCTTCTTCTTTTTTTTGGGCATTAATTTTTTCTTGCAAGAAGAATTGATTCTTATTGACTGACTATGAGCTTCAGGCGGTAACTTTACAGAATCTCGTAGCGCTATAAATAATTCAAAGCAAATTTGTATTATATTCAAAATTTCACTCTTACTTTTGTTATGTTCTAGTCTGCTTCAGCACGTAAACCCCAATACAGTGTTAAAGGGAAATGTCTCGAATACCTCTCATGGGTGGCAGAATGTTTGCTTAGCCTTTTAAATTGAAGAAAAAAAGAAACTTATGGTAAACATCAGGTGTTTCCTACCGTCGGCTAAGGACAAAGGCACTTAAATGCTTGGAGATTGGTATCGTTCTTCTGGCTCCGTCAATATTTGTTTTTCTCAGTCAATGAAAGAGAGGACGTTGAAACAGTGAATTATTTCTGAAAGTGACTGCACTGTCTACCACCTGAGAATAAAAGTCAGTTAAGGATTTCTCTCGAGAGGATAGTTCCCTCTTAATTTTGGAAAGTTGAATTTATGTCGGAAAGTTCTTCAGTAAACCGGGTAGCTATGACCAATTATATAGAGGAAACCTATAAGTATGCGGATATTGAAATATGAGAATCTTTGAATACAGTGAAGTTTGCGATATATGCCATTTTATAGCGTTTAAGACCTTTTAAGTCGTAGCGTAATAGTTCTTTGTTCATATTTAACTTAGTCCCATTTATTATCTAGGGGAGTTTTAAAAGAACTTTTTTTTATTTTTAATAAGCATATTTAACAAAAATAAGAATAAAAAATATGTGCATTCATAGGAAAATTTACATTTTTTCAACAAATCAACTTAAACCAGATGTACATTTTTGTTTATCCATCACAGAGCAACACAAAAAACTACGTTCTCTAAGTGTTCGCTCTCAGTATCGCTGTACACAGGAGATGTTTGCTGCGAGAGTAAGGATCATCTACCGACTTTTCATTTCATAGGTTACACCAAATAAACATTATTGATCAAGAATCAAGAAACAAAGTATACACAATCTTCTTAAACTCTGATCGTGGCAAGGTGAAATCAATAATGGGTTCATTGCAACCTTAATTGGTTCTATGCCTTTTATCAAGCAGTAACTTTTTTACTGGCTGGGTGATGTGGGAACAGGTTAGGCACTGATAGGTATCAACCTGGCGATGCCCAGCTGTTGTAACTGTCTCCCACACATCAATTATGTTTATTCTACCTCCACGTTGGTAGCCACCGGTTACTGGTTGTTGTTCATGCGAACTCAACTTGCTAAACCTATAAGTGCGACGAGAGGTATAAAAAAGGGCGCGGTAGACGTGCGTCGGGATAACTGCCAGGCCACATAAAAATATAACCAGTTACGAACCAACCGAATGCCTCGGATACGGATGGATACACTGTTGACGACCCTCGCATACGAAAAAAGGATAATGTTTTACGGATATGCACGTGGAATATGAAGTCCCTATGCCGACCACGTGCAGCCGATGAACTTGCGGAGGCCCTGGACTGCTATAAAGCAGACATAACCGTGATTCAGGAAATGCGGTGGGATGGGCCGGGCGACTGCTACAGAGAGAGAGAGGGAAACGCTTATGGATGCGGCTTTGTTGTTTGAGGCAGACTTAGGCAAAAAGACTTAAGCTTCCAATACATAGGCGAACGCCTCATAACAATCCGCATCAAGGCTAAATTCGGGAATATAAGCCCCAGATGCGCCCACGCCCCGACAGAGGAAAAAGATGACAGCAGTAAAGACGACTTCTATCACCCCCTAGAAAGGACATACGATCGATGCCCCAGCTACGACACCAAGATAGTTCTAGGAGATTTCAACGCTCAGCTGGGAAGAGAAGAAGTCTTTGCTGAAGTCATCGGAAGACATAGCCTGCACGCCAACACCTCCGGAAACGGACTCAGTCTAGTTGACTTCGCCTCGGGGCGAAATCTCTCTGTCGCCACCATGCGGTTCCCACACCTCAACATTAATAACGGTACCTGGCGATCACCAGATCCATCAACCGTCAACCAGATTGCGATCATGTTACGACACTCCTCCAGTATTCTCGATTTCCGAACCTCCAGAGGAGTAAACATCGACTCGGATCATTTCCTTGTTGTAACCAAGGTAAGAACCCGGATATCGAGAGAGCAACGGGGTCGAGACAGGCCAAAACGGTTTCATGTCGAAAAGCTACAATCGCAGCCGATCGCTAGAGCACTTGCCGATCGAGTCTCCCTGAAACTGTCTCAAAGTTCGACGCTGCCTGCACAAACAATAGAAGACAAATGGGAACGTTGTCAAAAAGCCATCAATGAGGGCGCCACTGATGTGCTGTGCGCAGGAATGACATCCGAAATTTTTACCGCAAGATAAAACAGTTATCCGGCGGTTACAAACCACGGACAGAAGCCTGCCGGGACCAAAATGGACAACTGGTGGTAAAGTCGCAGTCGGTGCTGAGAATCTGGAACTCCTTAACAGCAATGACGGCCCAAATCCCGCTGTTAGGCAGAATGTTCCACTCAATTTGGACGATGATAGACAAGCATTCCGTCCCCCGACTTAGACGAGGTGAAGATAGTAATATCCAAGCTGAAGTCGAACGAAGCTGCTGGAGCGGACGGACTGTCCGCAGAATTATTTAAAGCAGCTGGAGATGACCTGGTTGGGCGCATGCACCAGCTCATCTGTAAGATATGGTCAGAGGAAAGCATGCCCGATGAATGGAATCTCAGCGTCGTTTGCCCGGTTTACAAGAAAGGAGACCCCTTTGACTGTGCCAACTACGGAGGGATTAGTCTCCTCAAGATCGCATATAAGATCCTCTTTGCCGTATTGTGTGAGCGTCTGAAACCGTTTGTCCATGACCTGATAGGTCCAAATCAGTGTGGTTTCACATCAAAGAAGTCCACTATAGACCAGATCTTTACATTACGGCAGATCCTGCAAAAAGACCCAAGAAATGCAAATTGACACTCACTACCTATTCGTCGATTTCAAGGCCGCATATGACAGTGTGCATAGAGACGAGCTAGTCTAGTTTTGGCATTCCTACCAAACTCATCAGACTGTGTAGGTTGACGATGGAGAACTCTCGCTGCTCCGTCAAGGTTGATAGCGATCTCACCGAGACCTTCAACGTCAGAAACAGTTTTAGACAAGGCGACGCACTGTCATGTGAAGGATATAGACACCACTGCTCTGGCCCGAAAAGTCTTGGGATCTTAACCATTGGAACAATGCAACAGAGGACGCACTAGACTAAGACTCAACCAACAACCGAAGAAGATGAAGAACCCCACATACTACCCTCGGGTGACAGAGGATCTCCATCTCTGCTAGATTTAGAACTACAAAATTCTGCGAGCTACTCAGCCAATTGTACTTAACGCACTTTCCTCTGATCACTATCCCATTATATTCCAAATGTGTCTTTAAGGAATATTCAATTATTCACAATTCCTTGATTACAAAACTCCCAACTGGAAAATATTTCGGTAAAATCTCAAATCGAAACTTACGTATATCCCAATCAAGCTGGACGATATCAACCGTCCTGAACAGATAGGTAGACATGTTGAAAAATTTACATTTTCTGTAAAAGAGAGCGTATCAGAAGTTGTTGCTATTAATAGTATCGCTATGAGAAGGACAACGTTCCCAAGTCACGTCATTGCCTTAATTAAAGAAAGCAGCTATTGTAGAAGTATGTGACATCGCTATAAACTCAATATTTTTTATTTGAGAATGCGATATTTTAGGAAAAATATTGTAAACGAAACTCAGTACCTTAAAAATCCATTGCGAAACGCACGTCTCATTGACTTCAAAAAAATAGCAAGCCTTTTTGGAATATAGCATAACTATTAAAAAATAAAAATAACTTCATTCCTCATATCGTAACACCATCATCCCTCTGTATCACTTACGAAGAAAAGAGTTAAGTTTTCGCAAACATCTTTAGCGAACATTTTAAAATCGTGCATTAACTGTGGCTGGCCCTATAGACTCCATGGTCAACAATGCTATAATTGATACCAGCACTGCCACAGTACCTTCCAACTGTTATATTAATGAAGAAAACGTTCAAGCCCACTTACGAAACCTTGTAAACAGGAAATCTCCGGGCTAAGATGAAATAAAAAAAATATCAATTTTGAGCAACTTCCACAGATGGGAATTAAATATCAATGTTTCATTATAAATTCATGTCTGAAACAACAATACTTCCCAACAGTTTGGAAAATATCAAAAGTGTTGCCTATTCGAAAACCCTCCCGCAATGTACCCTTACAACTATCGCCTAATTATTTTACTACGTGGCATCAAGTAAATTTTTGGAAGAATTCTCAAAGAAAAACTGATTAACTTTACTGAGGATAGGACTATACTCCCCCACAAACAATTCGGTTTCATAGCACTTCGCATCAAGTAATTCGAATAAAGAAAAACTTGCAAATAAACAGTCTATCGGCCAGATTCTTCTTTATTTACTTAGCAATATGTTAAAAATAAGACACGTTGACGTTCCATGTTTAGGTTCTGTATCTCCGAGTATACCTAAACAAGAAGATTACTTACGGGGTTCAGGTGAAATATAAGAAACAAAAAATGTTAATAAACAGACAATCTTCACTTAATAAATCAAACAAAAAACTTCTATACAAATAAATTTTCCAGGCTATAATACTGTAAGTCTTTGAAAAAAATTCCAAATTGCTCAAAACAAAACAGATAAAATGGTGCTCAACTTACCTTGGCTCCGCTCAACTTAGATACTACACGAACAAGCTTGCATTATAATAGTGAAGAGAAAAATAGATATCTGCAACGAAAAATTTTTTGCAAGATGTCAATATTCAAAAAATCCTCTCATTGCCACCCTAACTGTTATCCCGCCCTTGTATCTATTATTGCATGCATTTATAATCATTCTTTATTGCATTTATATATATATGTATACAGTATCGGACAAAACTAAGGAAACTGATGTGATTGTAACATTTGGACGCATGTAAAAACAACAAAATTCAACTTTATGAAATTCATTATATATATTATATATATTATTTCTCCTATTAATACTGTTCTTCCTTTTTACCAGAAACCAATTTTGGATGTTTTTTGCCGTGTGCTTTGGATCATTATCTTGCTGAAATATCCAACGAAGGGGCATGTGATCCTAGACAACATTGTCTCTTCTAAAATATTTTGGTATTGAAATCGATCCATTCGTTTCTCTGTTTTTCGGAGAGGTCCCAACGCTCGGAATGAAAAACTTCCCCACACCATTATGGAGCCGCCACCATGCTACACACTTTTATTACGTAAGCTTGAATAGAGTCATTTTCCAGCTGGTCGTCTTATGCTCATCATTTCGTCAGAACGAATTAAATAAACTTTAGATTCATCGGAGAAAAGTGCGGTTTTCCATTTTACCGTTCTCCAACTTCCATAAGTTTGCGCAAAAGTAATACGATCTCTTCGATTCTTCTTTGAAATGAAGGTCGCCGTGAAAACAGTCCGCCCTGTGCAGTCCGTCTACAAGCCCGTTCTTTCATGGATGTTTAAATTAAATTCTTTATTTTTTGCGCTTGCTGAAAGACCAGTCTCAGCTCTTATTTTCCCCATCAGTAGATGGTCTTGCTTTAGTGTAGTTTTCCTGGGCCTGCCTCCTCTATGGACAAATTCAACAGAACCTGTTTCACTATATATTTTTTATAAGCTTAGATATAACTGATTTTGAGATTAAATATATATTTATATTTATTTCGTTTTGAGAAACACCTCTCTTATAATCATTAACTATTTTTGATTTAAAGCTTTCATTATACGAAGATTGCCTTTTATCCGGATTAGAGAACAAATATTAGCTATCGAAAATAGCTTTATTGTTTTTCAAAATATTCCCTATTAAGATCTATACACTTTTGCATGCGTTTGAACCAATTATTGAAGCACTTTTGCCACTCTGATTGAGGTCAAACCTCACAAACCTCGACCTCTCATTTTATTTTTTACGTACGGGAATAAAAAGAAGTCATTCGGTGCCAAGTCAGGACTATACGGCTAATGACTCATAAAATCGATGTTTTGAGTTCTCCAAAATGCAGTTGTTTGAGCCGATGTGTGAGAGCTTGCATTGTCGTGGTGAAGAGTGATCCGTCTTCGGCGGTTGGTTTTTCTGATTTCTTGCAAGACAACTGGCAAACAAATGGTTGTGCACCACTTAGAATTGACTGTTCTTTGTTGTTATAGTGGTACGGTTGCGACATGTCCAGTTTTTTCGAAAAAACAGGCGACCATTTGCTTGGAAGTGCTTCGTGCGCGAGTAACTTTTGTTGAATTTGGCTCAATTTGAAACATCTATACAGTCGACTGCTGTTTATTTTCGGGCTTATAATAAATCCACGATTCATCACCTTTCACGATGTCATGGACGTGTTTCGAAGCATCGCGATCGTATTTTTGGAGCATTTCTTTCGACCACTCGACGCGAGCCTCTTTTTTGAGCCATTGACAAATTGTGTGGGATCCAACGTGTACAAATCTTTCCAACAATCCAACGAGATGAATCTTTTAAGTTACTGTTAGCAACACAAATAGTACGTGAGTACGTTTAACCTCAAAAATGTCAAACTTTACAATAGAGCTGGCAGTTGCCAAATGGTAACACTAGGGTTGCCCAATCCGGAGAGAAGAAAAGCAATCTTCGTATTTATTAGTAGCCATTATAATTTTTTAATTACCAATTTACGTTTTCTTCCTCCAATAAACAATTTTCAAGTGAATCTCTTAACTTCAGTTTGTCATCATGTCAAGCAGTAAAGTAACGGTACACGAGAAAAGAAAATATCCGAAGTAGGATTTTATATTTTCATTTTATTTTAGGAAACTTGAGTTTCCTTGGTTTTGTCCGCCCAGAACAGTACCTTATATAATGTTTTTTGTTATAACTAAATTGTTAATAAAGTTTCAATAATATTTTGTTTTTTATTTGGAACAGTATTAATAGGAGAAATACATTTATTATAATGAATTTGAAGAAGTTGCCTTTTCTTCTTTTAACCTGCGTCCAAATAGTTCATTTATTTAAATTTCCTTAGTGTTGTCCGCCACTGTATATACATTTGCTTACTTTAAATTTAGAGTTATTTATTTATACATTTATTTATTTATTTTATTATCTATTTATTTATTTTATTATCTACTTATTTATATAAATACATATTTATTTATTTATTTATTTTGTTATTGATTTAAATACTTATTAACTTATTTATTTACATTTTTACTAATGTCCTTTTGACTTTCTTGTAATGGTTTTACTCCATTGTATTGTTTTCCTTCAAATATCTTTTGATAAAAATTGCTGTTAAAGAGGACTTTTTTATGCATTTTTTGTTTATTTTTCAAATTTAATATCTTACATGCAGACAGAAAAATACTTAAAACTAGCTTAGTAATGAAATCTAATGATCTTAATTCTAACATACTGGCTCTCTACAAGTAATCTAAGCTATCCTACGGATTTGATTTTTCTAATACCTTTCGGATTCTTATAATATCTGATTTTATGCTTTAAATATATAAGTGTTATTATTATTTCTCCAAGAAAATTGAGAAAAAACTTGGACTTCATGATTTTTTTTGCTACTTATCTTACTTGCAACTTATAATTTATTTTATCTTACATACTTAAAGTACCTAAACCTAGATCTTAACTTAAATCTACAATCTTAAATCTAAAAACTACAATCCGTAAAACCAATTTCTTCTTCTTCTTCTTGTGGCGCTACAGTCCGGGGTGGACCTGGGCCTCATCCAACATGCGTCACCAGCCAGCACGATCTTTCGCCAGCTGCCTCCAGTTGCGCACTCCAAGTTGGTTGAGGTTCTTCTCCACTTGTGTGCGCCACTTCAGTCTAGGTCGTCCTCTGTTGCGTTGTCCCAATGGCACGGATTCAAAGACTTTTCGGGCCGGAGCAGTGGTGTCCATACGCTCTACATGGCCTAGCCATCTTAAGCGTTGTATCCGTAGACGCTTGACCAGGCGCATGTCGCTGTACAGCCTATAGAGTTCGTCATTAAATCTTCTCCTCCAGATGCCATCAACGCAAACAGGACCAAAAATCGCACGCAATACTTTTCTCTCGAAAAGACTAAGGGCTTCCTCATCCGCCTTTGCTAACATCCAAGATTCTGCGCCATATAGTAGGACGGGGATGATCAAGCTGTTATATAAAGCTAGTTTAGTCCTTCGAGAGAGGGCTTTATTACTCAATTGCCTCTTGAGTCCAAAGAAACAGCGGTTGGCAAGAGTGATTCTGCGTTTGATTTCGGTACTAATGTTGTTGTCCCTGTTTACTGCGGAGCCGATGTAGACGAAGTCCTTAACTACCTCGAAGTTTCTGCTGCCTAGTGTGACGCTCCGTCCGAGATGTCGATGTTGTGTGTCCTTCCTTGATGACAGCATGTACTTCGTTTTGCCCTCATTTACCGCCAGACCCATTTTAGCCGCTTCCGCTTCAATGCCAGCAAACGCCTCATTGACGGCTCGCTGTGTTCGTCCAATCACGTCAATGTCATCAGCGTAAGCTAACAATTGAACTGACTTCTGGAAGATCGTGTTTCTGGTGTTGACTTGTGAGTTACGCACGATCTTCTCGAGGATGATGTTCAAGAAGTCACATGACAGTGCGTCGTTTTGTCTAAAACCATTTTTGACATTGAAGGGCTCGGTGAGTTCGGTACCGACCTTGACGGAGCAGCGAGAGTTCTCCATCGTCATCCTACACAATCTGACGAGTTTGGTAGGAATGCCAAAACTAGACATGGCACTGTATAGCTCGTCTCTATGCATACTGTCGTATGCAGCCTTGAAATCGACGAATAGGTGGTGAGTGTCAATTTGCATTTCTTGGGTTTTTTCCAGGATCTGCCGTAATGTGAAGATCTGGTCTATTGTGGACTTCCCTGGTCTGAAACCACACTGATAGGGACCTATCAGGTCATGGACAAATGGTTTCAGACGCTCACACAATACGGCAGAGAGGATCTTGTATGCGATGTTCAGGAGACTAATCCCTCTGTAGTTGGCGCAGTCAAAGGGGTCTCCTTTTTTTGTGGACCGGGCAAACGACGCTTAGATTCCACTCATCGGGCATGCTTTCCTCCGACCATATCTTACAAATGAGCTGGTGCATGCGCCCAACCAGGTCATCTCCAGCTGCTTTAAATAGTTCTGCGGACAGTCCGTCCGCTCCAGCAGCTTTGTTCGACTTTAGCTTGGATATTGCTATCTTCACCTCGTCTAAGTCGGGGGGACGGAATGTTTGTCTATCATCGTCCAAATTGAGTGGAACATTCTGCCTAACAGCGGGATTTGGGTCGTCATCGCCGTTTAGGAGTCAGCAGAAATGATCCTTTCAGATTCTCAGCACAGACTGCGACTCTACTACTAGTTGTCCATTTTGGCTCCTTCAGGCCTTGGTCCGAACCTTGTATCCTCCGGTAAAACTTTCGGACTTCATTCCTGCCATAACACCTTTCCATTTCCTCGACCGCGCGCTTCTCATGCTCCTTCTTCTTCCTTCTGAGAAGCCGCTGCTCTTCCCTTCTTCTCTGTTCGTAGAGTTCACGAACAGCCCGCGTTGTTCGATGCAGCGTCGCCTTATAGGCGTCTTGTTTAGCTGCGTGCGCTTGCCTGCACTCGTCGTCAAACCATGGGTTCCTTGTGGGTGGTGGCGTGAAACCCAGCACATCAGTGGCAGCATCTTTGAAGGCTTCTTGACAACGTTTCCATTCCTCTTCTATGCTTAGTGCAGGAAGCGTCGAACTCTGGGCGAGTTTCCGGGAGACTCGGTCGGCAAAGTTCCCAGCAATCAGCTGCGATTGTAGCTTTTCGACGTCAAACCGTTTTGGCCTGTCTCGACTCCGTTGCTCTCTCGATATCCGGGTTCTTACCTTGGCTACAACAAGGTGATGATCCGAGTCACTTTTACACCTCGGAAGGTTCGGACATCGAGAATACTGGAGGAGTGTCTGTCGTCGATCGCAACGTGATCAATCTGGTTGACGGTTGATTGATCAGGAGATCGCCAGGTTCCTTTGTGAATGTCCAGGTGTGGAAACCACGTGCTAGCCACAGAGAGGTTTCGCCCCGAGGCAAAGTCCAACAGCCTGAGTCCGTTTCCGGATGTGTTGTGGTGAAGGCTGTGTTTACCGATGACTCGTAAGTCGGTCGTAGCTCAAGACTTTTTGCCTAAGTCTGCCTCGAACAACAAATCCGCATCCGAATAAACGCTGCCTTCTCTCTCTATAGCAATTGCTGTAGTAGATATCGCAGTTCTTCATCGCTTTTATGCCAGGCCCATCCCATCGCACATCCTGGATGGCGGTTATGTCAGCTTTGTAGCTGTCAATAGCCTCCGCAAGTTGTTTGGCTGCACGTGGCCTGTTAAGGGACCTCACATTCCACGTGCAAAACCGAAAATCTTTGTTCTTAAAACGTTTGTTGAGGTCGTCAACAGTTGATCCTTCACTATCCGAGGCATGATGTTGTCTCTGAACTTCTGGTTTTACGTGGTGAGGAAGTTACCCTCACGCACAACCCACAGACTGGTAGGCCAGGCCCATTATTTAAATCCTCGGGCAGAGGGGGTCGCTGCATATATTAGTTCACCATACAACGGGTGTTGTGATGGGTATCCAGGGGGCGCCACGTGGAGGCTGTATGTCAACTTGACCTGTGCACTAACGAGGTTTGCCATGGCAGCTCGCCATGTAGAGCGCAATCAAAGACGTTACCTCGCGTGCATAAGCCCATGCCCCCCCGTAAAACCAATTTACGGAACTATTTACATAGAACTATGTCCGTAAAAATGCGTATGTGTTATTTATATGCTTAACATACTGCGAGTGTCAAAAGTGAGTAAACACAGCATACAACTTTTCTAAAAATATTCCGCATCGGTAAAAAAACAACACAAATTAAGTTCCTTCGATTTAAAATAACAGTTTTTTTCAATATGAAGAAAAGAAGAAGAAAAAAAAGTACGATTAAAATAATTAAAAAAAGAATTAATGAAAACTAACAATGCTTCATATATTACGCGTCAAAAGTAAGTAAACAACATGCAATCGTCCCACCTTTGACACGAACCCGTTACTTTTACCGCAAATATTTTTGATAAATATTCTTGTGATGACAAGCCTTTGTTCTTACATTACTCTACAAAGTGTGCTGGTTGTGTGTAGATGTTTAAAAGTAGTGTAATTGATATTTTCGAAATGCGAAGTGAAATTTCTTTGGAGACGAGAAAAATTATTATGAACTAAAGGAAAAAGGGAAAAACGTTTCGGGAAATTGGAAAAATTGTAAATAGAAACCATGTATCTTTTAAAAAAATTGTTGATAAATTTGAAAAATTTAAAACGTTAGAAGACTTTCCACGAAAAGGGAGACCGAAGAAATTAACTGAAAGAGAAAGCAGACAAATTGTCAATGAAGTTCGACAAAATCCAAGTTCGAGTGCCGTTAAAATTTCTCAAAATATTTCAGTAATATCAGAAAAGTCTATTAGTGCGAGTACTGTGCGACGAGCATTGCATAAAGCAGGCTTAATGATATCTAAAATTAATAAAAAGAATCATTTAAATTTCGCAAAAAAATACATAAACAATGATGTTTCCTTTTGGAATAGAATAATTTTTAGTGATAACGTTGCTTACTTACTTTTGACGCGCAATATATGAGGTACTGTTAGTTTTCATTAATTTATTTTAATCATACTTTTTATTCTTCTTCTTTTCCTCATATTGAATAAAACTGTTATTTTGAATCGAAGGAATTTAATTTTTGTTGTTTTTTTTTCAATTTAGAATATTTTTAGAAAAGTTATATGCTATGTTTACTCACTTTTGACAGTCACTGTATATATCTAATACGCCGTGATGCACCTTTTTTGTGTTTTTTGTTTGTGCTTATTATATGTGTTGTTTTTTGTTTTTTTTTGTTTTTTTTTTAAACTCCTTTCCCTAAAACTCCTTGGCTCTAGGACTCAACTATATCATTTTTTACTTTAAGTATTTAGCGGCATCGTATGCTGGTTATGGTGTAACCACCAGTAGAAATGCCGTTCATTGTCTGTTACTGCTCTGTCTCGGGCTGAAATCGCTGTACTGAACCGTAGGAAATCCTCGTGGCTGTGAGCGACGTCCGGCTCGTATTGAAGTTGCCTTTCTACTGTTCGTCGTGCGTCATGGAAGATGATAGGGCAGCCATCCTCATCTTGTATCAGGCCTTTCGCGTCCAAATAGAGGAAAGCTTCAGGCGGAATAAGGCCGTTAGGCGTACCCTCTCGTGGTACATTACGTTAGGTTAGTAAGCCCCAAAGATCAGACTGTTGGTTTAAGTCATGGCTCGAGCGATGTGACTCCGAATCAACTTAATAATAAAGTTACCTATCCTTATAAGGTTTGCCTGGTTATACAGGACCCCGTTAGGATAGAATTTCTTGTAATCAGATTCAGGTGTTCGATAAAAGCGAAGACAAGCCCGAATGCACCGCCTCTCGAACACCCTTATCTTTTCGATTTGGGAAGGACTCACGTTGAACCACACAGGACAACCATATACCATGATTGGCCGGATAAGGGCCATGTAGCAGATTACCTTCACTCTGGTCTTAAGTTGACTGCTGTAGAACAATTCTCTTGCCATAACGAAGGCATTCTTAGCCCTGGTCAGAGCTGGATCTACATGGACACAACCGTACTGGTCCAACCAGATGCCTAGATATCTCGCTACACTTTTCACGGTAAATGGCCACCCCAGTGGATCAACTATGCCGAACTTGCACCAATTCATTTTCGTGTCCCTTGAGGCTCTGGACAGCTGGGTAAGGACTTATATAATTTCAGTATGATGTACAATGAAGAATAAAGACTGAATGATTGATTGATTGATTGATTGATTGGTACCTTTTCTATACATACAGTTAGATATGTATCGCAAATTCTAATGAATATTTTGACACAGACAGGAGTGCAAAAATAAAAATTTAAGACATTCGTAGCGTTTGCACGATACGTATTAATTTAAATCAGAAATTCCAGGAGAATTATTCTAAAAGGCAAGCATTGCACAATTGGTAAATCAAACACATTAGTTAATGTTTTTTTTAAAGTTGTAACGATGTGCAAACAAAACGTACTCAAATTAATGTTTTAATTAAAAGAAAATAAAAAAAAATTACTGCTGGCCATAAAAATAGTAAATTTATTAAATAAAATAAATAAAAAAATTTTCCCTGCGATGAATAATCTCAGTTGTTTTGTTTTCTTATTAGATACATTTAATGCAAACAAATGTCGCTCTCATGAAAAACATTCCTTTTGAGTGGACATCTAATATTTGTTGTGATTTTGACTACCGGCAGTGATCAGACTATCGGCAGTGATCTGACCATCGGTAGTAGCATGCAACTGAGTGTATTACAATATGTGGATATTTTAATTTAATTAACATACATACATACGAGTACATATACCAGGTATACCGGTATGAAATTTTTTTGAAAATAAAACACTAATTATTAATGGAAAAGCAAAGATATTTTATTCAAAGTATTGGCCATTGTTTTCTACACATTTTGACTATCTTTCTGGCAATTTGTGAATACCACGGCAATAAAATTGTTCCTCGACCTCCTCGTAGGAATCAATGTGCTGCTCAGCTAATGCGTGTCCCATCGATGAAAGCAAATTTTAGTCGGAAGGAGCCAAGTCTGGTGAATACGGCGGGTGGAGTAGCTGCACCCAGCCAAGTGTTTTGATTGTATTCTGAACCGGTTTTGCTTTTTGTGCAGGTTCATTGTCATGGAGCAAAATTACCTTGGCATCTCTTCTGGCCCATTTTGGTCGTTGCTCGATCAATGCATGGTTCAAATTGATAATTTGTTGTCGGTGGCGATCAGTATTAACCGTTTCACCAGGTTTTAGGAGCTCGTGGTACAGCATACATTTCTGGTCCCACCAAACACACAGCATTATATTCTTGCCGAATCGATCTGGTTTTGCAGTCGGTGTGATGGTTGATGGTTGTAGGATTCTTAAAATAAATCCATTTTTCATCGCCAGTAACAATCCGATGCAAAACCGATTTTCTTTCGTGTCTTTGAAGCAAAATTTCACAAGTGTTTTTTCGGTTTTCCATCTGTCTTTTATTCAATTCATGTGGCACACATTTTCCACACTTTTGGATCTTTCCCATAGTTTTTAAACGGTCAGAAATTGTTTGTTGTGCAACATTTAACGTTGCTGCCATTTGCTTTTGACTCAAAGTGTCATCTCCATCTAATGTCGTTTGCAATTCGGCGTCTTCAAACTTTTTTGGTGGTCTTCCACGTTCTTCATTTCTCACATCAAAATCGTTATTTCTGAACCGTTGAAACCATCTTTTGCATGTTGTTTCTGATAGAGCATGATCACCATATGCCTCGACAAGCATTCGATCCGACTCTGCAGCACTTAACGTACAAAATTCAACATTCGATTTCAACAAACGATGAAAGAATATGATGTTGTCTATTCAATGACTTGATGTATACTAAATACTTTTCAAGGATGTCATAGCAAACAAACCAAAAAAAAATAAAGGCTCGTTCACATCAAATGTTCCCTATCGAGACATTTGTTGTTGTTTATCGTTGTTGCTTTCAGTATTGGTTGACACAAATTTCAATGGAATACTTGTGGAAATGTCATTTCGGTGACTTACCATCTCGTACCACCGTTACAACAACTGTTTTCGAACAAAGTCTTTCCGCACCACTGCTTATCTCCTTTGGTTTGGAGATTTTTGGCAAAGTAACCTTTGCAACATAATCTAAGTAAAATCCCTCCTGATTGTGTCAAATAGTCTTTTACTGGAACACAGTCGGATTTAGCTGATTTATCCCTTTGTTTTGCCGTATACTTTGATCTTTGAAAAGTGAAGTCAATTGCTAACTAACGAGGACGACATTGACGTGATACAGTGAGCTGTCAGTGAGGCGTTTGCTACCTTTGAAACGTCTACCCGGGACTGTAGCCGGAAGAAACTAATTAATAGTCCTCCATTATTTTAATAAATTCACTTTACCGCACCATTTAAAATGCGCGTTGAAAAATAAAGTTAACAATGTGCCATTTTGATTATTGTTCTGTGACTCTATAAACATAAAATAGGAAAGCTTTTGTCACTCGAATACTCAGAATTGTTTAATTTCGCTAATTGCTCCTATTAAGAAATGCCAACGTAGCTATTTGTTTTCATTATTCACTATTAATCATTTGTTTTCAGTAACTTTTTTTACGACAGCTGAAGGATATCTTCGAATTTTAAACGTTAACTATGTCTTACCAATTTCAGGCTAGGTACCCTTTTAATTGTGACACAATTGCAGTTAAAACAAATAGTTTGGAACGAGTGGCATCTGTAAATTTGTCTCGCACGCGAATGCTCTTTCGATAAATATCAAAATACTACAAAAGGGTACACATAACTCAATAAGTCCCGGGACTTACATATTGGGGCGCCACTAATAAGAAATCCAATTATTTTTAAGAAGTACAAACATTCAAATGTTAAATTTTTATGACAATCTGATTATAAGGTTACAAGTTACAGTGGTTCAAGTGACGTTACTTTTGCGATTTTTAAAACAAAGGAAAAACACATAATTCCAAAGCTCAGCAATGGCTTGCAAAATTTTACAGGGACTCTGCTCGATCAAAAACAACTATTTGTCGGTGGCATGCTGACTTTAAACGCGGCCGTACAGACACCAACAACGCTGAACGTTCTGGAAGAATAATTGAGGTAGTAACACCTGAAAACGTCAAAAAAGGACACAAATTGTTTTGGAAAATGGAAAAGTGAAATCACGTAATATAGCTTACACATTAAAGATATCAGAAGGCAGTGTATACACTAGTTTGCATGATCATTTCTCCATGAAAAAGTTATTTTCGCAATAGGTGGAGCATTTGCTCACAATGGACCAAAAACAACAGCGTATCAATGATTCTGAAAGCTGTTTGGAGATGTGTCACAAGAATAAACAGGACTTTTTGCGTCGGTATGTCACAATGGATGAAATATGTATCCACCACTTCACTCCAGAGTCCAAAAACACAAAGGTAGGCTGGGAAGGCTATGACATCCTCATTTTGAGATGCGCACGGAATTTTACAAAAAAAAACCGTTAAATGCTTACAGATACACGTACCTCAGATACTAAGAACGGTTTAAAACAATTAAAAGACAGAAATATTAAACATATTATTCTAGTTTGCAGATAATAAATCGTATTTATTCAAATCCAAAATTTCGCAAATTATTCACAAATTAAGCTTTGTAATATTTGTAGATCATACAAGGATCTTTATCTATATTCTTGAGGGTTATAAAGACACCAAAGTAAATTGTTGTAATTGAAGAACAGAAAACATAAACAGAAACAAACAAAACGTGCTTATCCCAGTTGGCTAAGAACCGTAAACACAGAGAAAGAGAATCGCATTATCTGAAAATAGAAGTAAAGGACATAGCTTAGTTCAATGAATTATTACATATTCAGAATATTGGAAAAATTACTCCGATGAAAGTCTGTAAACTAATGGTAGTTAGACCAGCCAAAATAATATTTGTTTTCTGCGAACGTTGCAAAAAAATAATTAAACATTTTCGGAATTTTACAGATTGATCAACCCAATTACAACTGTAGATTGAAGTGGTAAGCAGATCTGTTTCGTACTGTAATTCGTTCCCGAAATGGCATACTACATAACATTCCGAAAAAACAGCGATCATATAAGTGAGCGTGCTTATCAACTGTCCAAACTGACGATTGAAAAAAAGGTAGTAGACAACCGATACACAAAGTACAAATGCGGTGATCGCAAACTGCAGTGCAACAGTTTTAGATACAACATCCTTTACAGTTTCAAACAACCTACAAAAAAGAACCTTTATATATATCGAGCTCATATTACTTACACAAAATTCGAACCTTATAATCACCTTATAATCATTTATACAGGCCCTTAGCTCAATGAAGTTCTCTTCAAGTGTGGTGCTTGTATCTTTTCCGATTCGTTCAATTCTCATACGAAGTGCATGAATCTGCCCTCTTGTAATATTCATATAAACAAGTGGGTAGACGTCATTTCCCATATCTTGAATAACTTGGAATACTGTTCCGAACAATTGAAAGGCCATTGCAATCAAGTAGTTCCTCCTTGAAGCCATCCAATCTAATGGAAACCATCCTTCGAGAATAAGTCTCTTTTTGAATAAAGCTGGAACTAAGAATGATAACAAAGAACATGTAAATAACAATTCGATAAGCAAAACCATCCTGTTGCACTGTCTGACGACTTCCTTTAAGTATAGTAACTCTTTTCTATTCAGTCGGGCTCTTTTATCCAACAGCCTCAGATAAATGTGTATCCTCCCAAGTTTCTTCATCTTCATAAAAATTATCAACTGTTTTAGTGATGCTACTATGATTGTTGGACTTATTTGAAGGTTGAGCATGATCAAACCAACATCGTCCAAGAAGAATATGTTTATAAACACGAACACTGGTGACAGTAAGCTGCCAGCTATATTAGCAAGTACTGCGTAAATGCGGTAGAGCCACTGGTACTTGGTAAATGGGTATATTCCTATAAATCGCCAAATGTACTGCAAGTTTATGAAGGACTCGTTTGTGTCCAGATGATCCATTATGTCTGATGTTGTCTGCATGGCTTTAGGACTCGTTGTGAAGATAAACGAAATGCCTGTCACAATGAATGCTTTTCAACTATTTTTGCATTAAATATTTATGGTGTTACCTGTAATAAAGAGGTGTAATTAATTGATTAAGTCGCTAATGAGTAGGACTATAATCGCGGAGGTGGAGTGTAACAAGTTTGTAATGTCGTGGGTCAAAAGGGGCTGCGCCCAAGGCGGCGTCCTGTCACCTATCAATGTAAATGCAAGTGGGCACGCGACTCTTGACATCATCGATAACTGGTGAACTTGGAACGGGCTTTCAGTCAACCCTCCTAAAACTAAGGTTGTTCTCTTCACGAGAAAGAGGAATCTGGCTGGTCTAATTCAACTGGTACTTAAAGGCGTCAATATCCTACTTTCCAATGAGGCCAAATATTTAGGTGTTATCCTGGACAGAAAACTTCTCTAGAAAAGACACATTGAGACACAAACCTTCAACGCGCTGTCAGTCTTCTGGCCGTGTAAGGGAGTTTTTGGAAAAACCTGGGCTATCAACCAAAGAAACCGTTTGGATCCACAGTGCAATGATCTCATAGAACAGTTTGTCTCGGCTGCACAGGTGCTTTCCCCAGAACGCCTGGCTCTGCTCCTGATGCTCAACAGACATTGCAGAGTTAATAATAATAATTGCATGGCGCGACAGTCCACAGGGGGTCCAATGCCTAGCTTGTTGTATTTTGCGCGCTCATGTTTTTTACAGGTTTTTACCGACTCCGAACGGCGAAGTTTGGGAAGTTTTTACTTAGGCAATATATATATATATATATATATACTCTTTGAGTGTTGTCAGCAGCTCGAAAGGCTGCTACATAGTGATATTAAACTTCTGTCAATTGCGAAGAAAATTTAATTTGTTAATATAAACATTTTGGGTTTCTGTAGAATGTAAGGTTTCTGGAAAATAGCCAACCTTACTTAAAACACTTTATGGAAAAGCTGTCGCTGATGCAAGAAACAAGAAAAGTCGAAAGTATTAACTATACAATAAATTGTATGCACTGGATTAACAGATGGATATGAATAGGAAGTGTAGTTGCTAAAATTGGAGATTATATACAAACATATATTTCTAAAAATTGCCTCATAGCGGCGGTGTCTACAGCAACCATCAATTCAAAATTAATTAAGTTAGTAACACAATACCCCATTAACATTAATTTTAAAGGTTTCAGCCGAATATATGTGAGATTTCTTAAATCAAAACACCTCCTGGAAAAAAACATTGCGTGGAAAACTTAGGCGCTGCCAATTTGTTTGTTTTTCAAAGTTAGGTAACATTTCATTGGAAAACTGGTCTATTGCGATACCAAGCAGTAACCTACATTTAATGTTGTTTCTTGGTCCTCCAGTGGAAAACCACCAAGCGATTCTGTAATAACGAGCCCAGGTATACAGCTCCTACAACATCAGCGACAAGCAGAAATTTTTTTGAGTGATTATTATCAAGAATTGTACGACAATGATTACATCCCTTCTCTATTATACATCGGTGGAATAAGCTTGCGCAAAAATGTATATGTGACTGCTGCTCTTACTCAGCTTCAAAAACCGCTAGCGGTTTTCTCTAGCGCACCTGGGTCTGTTCCTGATGCACAGATGAATTTGCCTCAACCCGCGTTGGATATTCACATCATGGAATGCACATCGTCTTCCGATAAAAAAATATTAGTTTATGATTTGACGAACACCGCATCTCCTATGACACTAGTCTCACGGATATGCCGTTTAATGCTAGGACACAAAAAACTGAGCCAGGAAGAGAATGTTTTTCAATATTCACGAACCGTTCCAAGACAATGGAGGTAGCTGGAGCTAGAGACTTCATTAAGAACGAAAGAATTAGACTACACTCTATTTTAGGTAATTTCAGTTTTCGAAGCAGAACTTTTTGCGATCCTAACCACGCCCTATTTGTATTCAAAATATTGCCTGTCATAAACGACTAATTTTTTGTTTCCCCAGCTTCGGCTCAGTCACTGTGCCATTCTTCGATAAACTCAAAAAACCTGAACCTGTGTAGCAGTGGATGTACATCCACACACATTAATGAAATAGCTTTTAAATATTTATTTTATGTACTCATTTTTGTTGTCACTTTGAAAAGGTAGTACAAATACAATACATACATAATCGATAATCCCTTGTGCACTATTGTTGCCTTTTTTCGCTATAAGAGTAGCTCATATAAACCCGAAATAAATATAATTCTGTGTGCGGCCACCAAAGTGTTAAGAAATCTTTTCCATTTTTTCAATATTCACCTGCCTGCTAAACCTGTGACCAAATCGTTTTGCACCCGTTGAAAAAGTCAGTAGGTCTAAAGAATAGGGAGGGAAGGTTATGACCTTCCATTTCGGGTAGTTTTTGACTACTACAGTCACGCTGTGTCAAACGTCACCATGTTAACATATCACCTTATCATGCCTTTTGGTTTTTCCTGACGTTTTTCATGCAATGCTCAGCCCAAACGCATTATGTGTAGTCGATAACATTTCCTATCAACGGCTTTGCTGGTTTTTGGCATCTCTTACGACTTTCCGTCTCCTTGATAAGACCTTTCATCGACAGTTGGACCTTTCGTGAGAATAGCCAGAGATGGTGTGACTACCAAACTTCAGTAAGAAATCCGCAGCATTTGTATAAAGACTGGATACGATTTGTTGGCGACTGCTTAAACTAGGTGATGAAAGTCTGCGCGACGCTTGTAGAGAAGGTAAAGACTCTGTAGAACACTTTATGGTATTTGGAATTGAAGTGCTAGCTGGTATTGCTCCGTAAGGCAAAGAAATGCATTTGACGTAGACTGCTAACTGGTAGTACAATGAATCTGTTTTTGCGCTTAAGTCCTTTGGAGTAGTACTTAGTAAACCACCAACATAAAACATTGTTTAAACGCGTATGATGTTTTCGGAAAGCCTTGGGTTTTATTATTTAAAATAAAAGAAAAAAAGCTCTCAAAAAATATGTACTCTTAGCCATATATTTTTAGCATGAATTCGTTCTGATCTTTTGGGTATAGTGCTGCAACTGAATTTAGATTCTGTTACTCCAGTTTTTAGCTTGGTGTTATAAAGGGTGATTTTTAATTTTTTATAAATAAAATATAAATAAAAAGAAAAATGTATGAAATCTTTATTTGAATCGATAGTACGGTCCATATAATTTAATGTTTGAAGATTATTTCATGCAAATGTTGACCTTGACTGCGCCTCAAATGGTCCATCCGTTTATTCCAATTTTGACATACTCTTTCCAACATTTCGGCCGGTATCTCACGAATAAATGCTTCGATGTTGTCTTCCAATGCGTCAGTTGAAGCAGGCTTGTCTGTATACACACAAGCTTTAACATAGCTTCACAAAAATAGTCTAAAGGCGTTAAATTACACGATCTAGGCGGCCAATTGACCAGTCCCGAACGTGAAATAAAATGTTCACCGAACTCAATAAGTCCATTGTTGCACGTGCTGTGTGGCATGTGGCACCATCTTGTTGAAACCACATGTCATGCAAGTCAAAAATGAGCTTCGACCATTTTTGACAACAAAATTGTCAAACCGAATTGTCAAACTTCACGATGGCACTTTTGCATTAGCAGAATGCCGAAAAGCAGAAACCCATACTAATAACAAAATCGAACGAGAAATGCTTGGCTGAGCAAGTCTGTAATATAAAACCAAACGAATTTCAAAAATCAGTTGGATTATTTGTTGGATACCCAAGTGTGCAGCTAAGCTATAGACTTGTTGTATTTTATTGAAAAATAAAAAGCGTTGCTTAAGAGTCTGCAGCCTGGCTGAAGACAGCGGCACGCAATAAAAGACTTGTAGTTTTTTTATTTATCTTTAAAATTTCCAAAAGACAATTTAAGTGGCACACTCGGCTTTCGATGTCATTCGATCCACAGTGAATTAAAAAGAAAAAAAAACACGGTTCGGTATAAGAGCGGCAATAGTGTTACTCTAGCAAAAAAGCGTGCAGCAAGTAACTAGAAGTAAACACAAATAAGCATATAAAAACGTAGGCACTATTCGTCTTGTGTGTTTTGTTGAAAACTTATTGCAAAATATGATGCTCTCAACAGCATAGCGGCTGTCCAAAAACAACAGCAAGAATTTCAAGAAACAGTGATTCAAACTCGGGCAGAACCCAAAATTGAAGACACAATAGGCTATATTGAGGCGTTTTCTGGGGAGAAGAACCAGCTTACCCAATTCATCACCTGTGTGGACAAACATCTAACTGCGATTCCAGAAGATCAAAGGTCGGGCGTCTTCAGATGTATTTTCAACGTCAAGATCGTCGGAAAGGCGAAGAGTCTGCTTTACATGCATTATTTGAATCCGCAAATAGTAAATTTTAAATTCGGGAGAACAATTAATAATCGCCAAAATAAAAAAGTTGTCGGTTGACCAATTATCTAGAGAAGTAAGAAATATGTACTTCTCTAGATACGAACGTACGACGACTGAAACTTGAGAAAAACTCACATGCCTACGCCATCAGTTCAAGTTAGACGTTTCATTCGAAAAACAACGTCGACAATTCGAAAAAATACAGATCAGGCCAGTGGAACTTAAGACAGTCTGATAGCTATGGACAGCATAGACTCGAACAATCTAATTGAAGACAGTTTGATAGTTACAGGCAAGAGGGTAGGCAGGGCAGTAACTCACTGCAAACAAATGGGCATAACTCGAGGAACAGGGTCTCGGATAGACCATTAAATGTTTTTAACCAATTAGCAAGGCTGTTGCAGAAACAAACATAAGCGGCCAGTACCTACGATTAAATAATACAGTCAAACTTGAGATTTACTCAGAAGTTAATGAAAGGACAGATTGCTTTGAACTAACGGGAGAGGATAACGATGTTAATTTGTCACATTTGAACGCAGAGGAGAAGGAAAAGCTTGACAAGCTCCTCAGGATATATTCAAATCTGCTGAATAAAGATGGCGATCAATTAGCCAACACGGAAACCGTGATGCATGAGATAAAAACTACCACGGATCAACACATTGATGCCAGACTATACAGGTTGCCGCTAAAGCATGAGGTGGAGGTGAAAAGGCATACAGAAGAGATGAAACGGCAAGGAATCGTGAGGAAATCAAACAGCCGGTATGCATCGCCAATAGTCGTCGTGAAAAAGAAAAAGGACAAGTCTGGCGTGGAAAAACTCAGAATTTGTGTTGACTATCGGAAACTAAATGAAATCACTGTAGACGATAAATACCCACTTCCGAATATAGAGTCTATATTAGACAAGTTGGGACGAGCTCAATATTTTACAACACTGGATTTAGCGTAAGGGTACCACCAAATAAAAATGCATACAAGAGCTATAGAGAAAAATGCATACTCGACTACAAAATTCCTCAGACGGAAAAACAGTTAAATGAGTTTTTAGGAGCGACGGGATATTATAAAAAATTCGTAAGGGATTATTCTAAAATAGCCTATCCAATGATAATTTACTTGAAAAAGAACATGAAAATTAATCCAAGTGATCCTGAGTACATGCAAGCATTCGAAACACTTAAGCTTTGTATCGTTAACCATTCCATACTTAAATTTCCTAGATTTGATAAACCGTTCACCTTGTTCACAGGTGCCTCCAATTATGCAATAGGTGCAGTTCTCACTCTGGAAGGACAACCGGTCTGTTATGCATTACGAACTTTGAACGACCATGAAAAGCAGTACTCCGCAACAGACAACGATTTTTTGACAATAGCATGGTCAGTGACATATTTTAGATTTTATCTATGGGGTTATAAATTTAAAATAAACACTGACCACCAACCAATCAAATAATAATAATAATAATAATTGTTGGCGCTACAGTCCAAAGGGGGACCAGGGCCTAGCTTGCTCATCAACTGCTCGTGTTGTGCGCGCTACTAATACCTTAGCAAAACGTACAATGGGAAAGAGTTCTCCCAACGAAACCAAAGATAGGTATTAAAACTGTCTCAGATTAACTACGACATAGAGTACCTTTAAGGGGAAGGAAAATAAAGTAGCTGACTTTTTGAGTATAATAGAAAATATAGACCAATTGGATGACGTCCAATATGGCTACGGCTCATTCTACCCCAGAGCAGTTACTTGACCACTTCCCAATTAAAGCGGAAATAGTCAATAAGTATAAAACTCAACTAATTTTGACCAATATTATTACCGACGAAGTCGAGGGTCTACATGGAAGAACGATAATACAAGTCGATATGAATGAAAATCAGTCATATTGGAAAGACTTGTTTACCAAAAACCTAAAACCTGGCAAAATTGGTATCTTCACAGAGTTACCATATTCGGAATATAATAAAATACAACAAACTCTCAGAAATCTTTTCAGTTACAATAAGAAATTTTCATTTATAAAATGTACTGAAAGAGCAAGAGAGGTTAGAACTGAAGAAGAACTCTACCAACAAATTGCGAAGCACCACACAATAGAAAGTATTCATAGTGGTATTGTGGAAACATACAATACACTGAAAAATAAAATTTAATTCCCCAATTTAATGAAAGGAATTCAATAAATCATTAACAACTGCACAACTTGTTTAGAAACAAAATATGAAAGAAACCCTATAAAGCCAAAATACTGCATATTAGAAACTCCCGAGTTCCAAAATGAAGTTTTACATATGGATGTATTTACGTTCCATGGACAATCCTTTATCACTTTGATTGACAAACTGACCAAAATAGCATATGCATACCACTTGCTTAACAAAAATGAAATAAAGAAAAGAAATAATAGAGGAACATTTTTCAAAATTTAATAAGCAAAAGAAAATTATAAAGGATAATGAGCCCATCAGTTGATGGAGTATTTATATAGCCAAGGGGTTGAGTTGAACTTCAAGAAACCCAACAGTCACACTGTAAATGCGGATATTGAAAAACTGCATTCCGCGCTGCAAGAAAACTGCTAAGTTTAAAAGACACATCACTGACATTAATAACAAAATTACATAAAGTAAGAAATAATTACAATAATAGATACCATAGCTGTGTTAATATGACTTCAGACCAAGCTATGTAGACAGATAATCAAAAATTAAGACAAACAATTATTTCAAATAAGCAAATGTATATATGTAAGGCTAATGAGATTAGGAAAGAATATGTAGAGGATAGAATTGTAGTGGTCCTTAAAAATTATAAACGCTTAAGACATAAATACGAACCAAGATATAGGATCAAACCAATTTCAAATAAACATACCACAAACATTAAATGAAGACGTAAATTTGCAGATGACAACATTCTTAACAGTACTATTGGCAATACTGATTCCCAGCCGAAACTAATAATAACGAAGATGGAAGCGAGTAATAAATACATCAAACTGAATATGGGTGTAGTAGAGATGATTGACGAGACCACTAACATTTTGCATCTGATCAACTTGCAGGAATTCAAAGAAGTGGTTGCAGAAGTCGAAAATAATTTAAGACAAATTTTGTCTGATGTAGAAAAAAGTATTCTTAGGGAAATAGAGTCAATCGAATCAAAAATATCAACGATTTTCCCTAAAAGGCCAAGAAGAGGTTTAGCTGATGTGGTAGGTACAGCAAGTACATGGTTATCCGGAACAATGGACGATAACGACCGTCAGGACATTATAGGATACATGGAAACAATAGAAATCAACAATCATAACTCTATCGAGTATTTAAATAAACAAATTAGAATTAATACATATTTTAATGAATCAATATTTAACCTAAGGAAAATCATAGAAGGAGATATGGAAAAGATTGCACAAGCACTAAACCAATCTGAGAGAACCCAAAGAGAGATAATATACCATCAAATGAAATTAGACCAACTTATTAAATTAAAATTAGTAGATCAAATTTTAGCTAACGTTGCATCAACCAAAAATAATATTTTACATCCTGGACTACTAACTCCAGACAAAATAAATAAGCTTAACGTAGATTATTATAAAATTATACATTCTAAATTAGGTATAAAGATAATGTTCTGATAATGGCGACTAAAGTTCCAATTGCTGTCGTGGGGTTAAATTAAAATTACTAATTAGCTTACGGAATAAGAATAATCTTGAAATAATTCAAGAAGACCAACAAATTGTAGTGATTAATAATACAGAATATGAATTTAATGATGAAGTATATCTAAGTGATTTAAAAATGGCAGGCAATTGCGTCGTGTTAGCTAATTGAAAACTCAAAAAAATTATAAAAAAGAAGTAAAAATTATTGACGAAGAAACAATTATATGTAAAAATATGAATAACGACGAAATTTGTAAAAATTTTAATGACAGAAAATTAAATTTAAGTGGATATGTGCTAATTAACTTTAATAATTGTACGATTCTGGCATTTAACAAAACCTTTTCCAATCGAAATTTCGAAATGAAAGTAAAATACCATTATTTTGGGGATGTAAATTATAACTTTCCTAAGACAATATCATTTGAAAATATTTTATTAAAGCACTTTGAAAATATACACGAAATTAAAGAATTGAAATATCACGAAAATAATAATTATATTATTAGTTCAAGCATCATTATAGTTTTAATTGTTATAACAACTGTTATTTTGTTTGTAATAAAACTTAAGAATAAAAAACTAAAAATTATTGTTAAGAACATTCAAGACAATGTAAAGTCAAGCATCTCAAGTGAAATTCAGGAGAATTCCAAATTTAGGCGGGGTGAAGTTACGTATAACGTAGCTCACCGAATTGTCAAACTGCACGATGACACTTTTGCCGGAAAGCAGAAACCCATACTGATAACAAAATTGAATGAGAAATGCTTGGCTCAGCAGTTCTGTAATATAAAACCAACCGAATTTCAAAAATCAGTTGGATTATTTGTTGGATACTCAAGTGTGCAGCCTGACTGAAGACAGCGGCACTCAATAAAAGTCTTGTAGTTTATTTATTTCTTAAAATTTCCCACAGATAATTTAAGTCGCGCTATGAATTTTTTTAACAGAGCACGCATTTTGATAATAAAATTCAATAATTTGCAAGCGTTGTTCATTTGTAAGACGATTCATGGCTAAATTATAGACCAAACTGAACTGATAATGTTAGACAGTGAAACAAAACATACAACTTTTTATAATTAAAACGAAAATATATATTTTTGTAAATTAGTTAGAGAAAACTTATTAAGCCTCCAAAGGTTAAGTTAACGTGATAAATTACTAATAAACTAATAAAATTCAACTTATAAACCAAAATGTTGTTTGAAATTTAAAAGTGTGATTTAATTGTCAACGTGATGAAATTTAAAACAAAATCAAAATTGTAACTTATAACAAAGTGCAAACAAATGAACTTAAAGAAATGTAAAAATTCCTGTAAAATTCATGCAGCATGTTGCGAAAATTGCGCACTTCGCAGACTCGTCGTACAGGCAATTATTGAAAATTTAAAAATAAGAAGACATATAACCTCTTCTGCTTTCTGAGTCGCCTCACCCGGTTGAGAATGCAAATACATACTGAGTCGGAAAGTTTCGTAACCGCCTGCCCTTGTCTCGGAATAGCAAATACTTGATAACTCACTTTACTTTTCTCTGCCCGCAATATTGGGCCTTAACCACAGCCACCTCTAAACTCCCACAAGGGAGCTTACTGAACATTTATCCTGGAACCAAAGTTCCAAGGGTTCTAGTTAAGCTGCCACCACTATACAACTTCCCTTCACACTTGGTTCTGGGAGCTGCCATCTTATTCAGCAACAATATTTGGAGTAATGTACTAACAGCATTATTGCTCTCTTTGAGTAAGTCTGCAACGAACTAGAAATTCTCAACAGTACAAGCGCTTCAAATTACAGCTTTTAGGCTGCGCTAAAAAAAGAGTGTACCGTTCAATCTTCAATGTGTATACAATACTAATAGTTGGAATCAAGCACTGGAATCATATCTGCTGTTTTCGCCTAAAATAGAAATGCACTTAATTTTTAGCAAAAAAAAAAATGCTGTCCTGTGCCTTTGCTCAGAGGGTTTGACATTGAACTGATCCATGCTGTTTCTCGATCGCATCATAAGACTCTGATGTCGAGTCTGATCCCTCAAGGAACATCCACTGCAAGTTGACATCGCAAATACCGCATACACCACTATCTTCAGCAATAACTATAATTTTCTTTCATTTTCTCTCAAGCTTATAATTGGTAATCAAGTTCAACAGTTTAATTATTAAAAAAGGGTCCTTTTGAATGCTGGTAGTCTCCTTCAATCTTCTAGCGCCGCCGTATTTGTTTTTAACACATAATCAAATCATAACAACATAATTCATAAATATCCCAATATTTATCATATTCATTTCGTATCAGATTTTATTATGAACGATGATTGCGAAATAAGACCGATATTAAGGCATAAATAGTAATGTAATTTCTGTACTACCATTATTCCTATTTTATTTTGGTAATTCAAACAATTCATGGTACAAAAGCATTTGGCTGTACACACATACACATATGCCTATATATATGCATTTGTAATTTTGGGTACATCATCAAAATAGCTTAGACAGAAATCTTAAATCCAAACAGGATTATCCAAATTGCAAACGCGAAGAAAAAAGATGTAAAGAAATCTCCACACCCGCAAGTATAATAAAAAGGCCTTACGCAACAAAATATAGAGAGTGACACTTTCGTATGAAATTTGGAATAATTTAATGTAATACTCTGCATATTTTTAAACAATGTAACAGGGTTTGATACAAATTCATTTTCAGTGGAGTCATATGAACTTTTTATCCTTTGTGTAACCTAGGACTGACTTGCTGTGTTTGTTGCCTTCTGTACAGATTTATGCAATATAGGCGCTCAGGAGATACCTTCGCTTTCAATACAGAATTGCAGATATGTGTAAATGGTATATGTTTCCTTCGTTGTATGAATGATAGCCTTAAGTATTACCTGAACAACAGAAAACAAAATCAAGTCAAGTCTTTCAGAAGACACAGGTTAAGTGAACAAACAACTACTGAGGGGAAACCATCGAACCGATCCTTGAATTATGCACTAATGTAATGGAATTTTGATGTGCCTAAGATTTATTTCCTCATCTCACAGATTAATAACAGGCAATAACAGGCAACGAGTTTGGTTTTAAGAGACTTCGTACTGTCGGTCTTACCATTTACTCCTGCATAAGAATTACTGCTACCGGGAGTTGTCGAGTGATAAAACGAGCGCGCAAAAGGATAATGAAACACTGTGACAACTTCTAAAGTAACTTTTACAGAGAGCAGTAGGGTATATTGCTGACCGAGTGTTCCTTAAGCTCCGTTTATGTTTAACGCCTCTGCATTTGCAATATATGAAGAAGGAAAATGCTACAAAGACGACTTCAATTGAGTCACCTTCGATGGGCTAGGAAGTATGACATCATATACAACTAAATGACATGCGTATAACGCAAGGCTGCAATAAAATACAAGCGCTGTTTGTGAGAAAAAGCTTATTTTCCAAGAGTCAAAAAGGGTAACAAAGCCCACTCTCAGATAATTAAGATAAGTATGATGCTTTTTTTTTTGCCCTTCATTATGTTGCAAAAATTTGCACGTTGCCTATACTCAATGTTAGAGTCATTAAATGCTTCCCCGGACAGAAGCATTTACACAGTCTCCGTTCTGTTAAAATCAATTACTTCGTGCTTGATAATCTTAAAAATTGTAATAGTTATTACATACAACATTGTTATGCATATTATAACTGTGTATACTTTTACAGCTACAATCCACGTTCCTTATTGAGTACCACCTGTGTCCGTAAGCAAGTTCAAATTTTGTAGTTTTCCTTTATAGATTGTGATGAGTGATTGATGAAATCAATTTTTTTACATTTCGAACGTTAATTTATTATTTTCTTCAGCGATTCAATGTACTACGTGAGGGAAGCACAGCAAATGGGAACCAGAATTTCTGAGATTCACTGTGAAGTTTATTCAAAATAAAGAAAACTGATCATCGTAAATTGGCTTTTCAAGTTACTTGCTTTACTCTAATTAGGAAACTTTGGGCTGAACCCGCCGAAAATTCGCAATATAACGACCACAACTATCAGACTTTCGTCAACTGAAATTCAAATAAAGCTATTACTGAGTTTTTTAGTTCTTTAGAATTCGTAAAAATTGTTGCTTGAGGGAATAACGGCAAAGAAGCTTAACCCAAGCGAACCGTAGTTAAGCTATTGATTTATATGGTCGTGATAAAATGACCACACTCCTTTGCACCAGTCTAATGCCGAAGGGTAACCGCTTCCCAGCGATTTGGAAAATGATTGATGATTTCATGTTGATTTTCCTGAATCTTAATATTTCTCTTCTCTTTCCCTCTCAACTCCGAAAGTACCGAATGAAATTAACAAAAACTACATTGCTTACTTTTACAGTAAAATTAATCTATAGCTACAAACTTTTTTCCCCCCATTATAGAAGAAAAATATTAGAGTTTAGCAAAACTTCTTTAATTCATTATGAAATTGTCCCCAAAGTTGTATTCTAGTTGAACAGGTTCCCCGTATCTAACATATTCTGACCACAAACCTTATCAATTTTTCCGGTCTGCAGATTTCAGGAGCAACACGACCATTAACTTGAATCCCAATTCCTTTTGACCTCACAATTTTTCGCATCCCGTCCATTGAACGAAGATAACAGCATTCCAATCAAGGGTTTTATGGTGTCCGTATCCAAAAACGATTGTACATATTTTTCTTCGTTGTCACGCAAATAAACCTAGTAATTAGTGAATCAGCAAAACCTCTTAAGTCAAACGCACTCATAAAAACATCGAGGAATCGCCTGTCCACTCTGCATGATAGGGGGAGAGGCAGAAGATCACGTAAAACCAAATCCCACATCTACATGTTAGGGGAGTGTCATTAAATCAAGTGGAGACGTTACATTCTCTCCGACATTTTTTAATGAGAGAGGATCAATTTTGTGGCGGATTGTGGCCGACGTTGATTTTAAAGCCACGTTATGGGGTTTTAAATGTGTTAATTCCAACTCACTTTCTGAAATTGAGATCTGAAATTTGGGTACGAAATACGAAAAGAAGCGGGAGAGTTAATATTTTTCTCTGATTTCGCTGAATAATACTCGTGATTGTATGGTGCGAGAGTTCACAGGGGACCAGGGCCTAGTTTGCTCATCAGCTACTTGTTTTGTGCGCGCTACTGTTCCTTTACGAGTAGAAGGGACCTACAGTTCTTTACGGACTCCGAACTGCGAAGTTTGTGTGTAAAGTGTAAGTGTCGCACCCTATCCACTACGCCACGGCGGCCCCTCCTTTCTCTGAAGCGAACACAAATTTGACGAAGGTTGGGGCGGAACTTGATTAACGCGAAAGGGGTGAATTCGCCCTGACAGCATTTAAATAGGATTCAGTTTTTATTTATTACATTCTTGGCTCTTTTTGATTCTTTACAACATACTTCTATTAATCCGGCCTTTCTCTTTAGTTTAAAAATGTTGGCATAGTTTATTCGTAAATTTGGAATACCATTACCGTCCATTATTTGTTTGTACTTAAAGCCCAAAGCTTAATGACTAAGAAATGTAATTGACACAGCAACAAATATTCCGCGCATTAAAAACTTTGCGATACGGTTGGATAAATGTTGAAGTGAACATCTTAATATAAAATTATTTTTAACATACGTTCACTTTTCGTACTTTCATAGAATTTGTATCTAATATATTGAATAAGATTAAAGTAAAGTGGATGACCTTGCAGTATACAAGGGACCACGTTTATCGAGTAATAAGGAAGTCTAACGATGTTCTTAATTTAACTTCTGTTCTTAATCTGCTAAAGAAAAACTGAGTCTAAGAAAATTTTATGTATAATATTAAGAATACATAATTTCTAGAGTGTAAAAGATTCCTTTATGTAAATTAAAATCAATTAAACGATCTTCGGAGTTCCACTTTGCTTCTTAGCTGTTCTTCTTATGAAAGTTTGCAATTTTGACTTAGAATAGTCGAAAACCCGCAAATCTTTCATTTAAATACGAATTTAATTTTTACATATTGCCACTGTGGAAAATCTTTCCTGATTAATTTAATCCTTTTTACTATACTTTTCCTAAGCAAGGGGGATAATTTCAATCCTCATCGTTTTTCGCTTCAAACAAATCAATTAAAATTCGCATTTTTATTCCTACATGAATTCCTACAAATAATGTTTTATGTTGTTTTTTAAACCGCCTTAAGATGAACAATAGTAGTCGAGGTAGTCAAGGACTTCGTCTATCTCAACTCCGCGGTGAATAGGGACAACAACATCAGTACCGAAATCGAGCGCAGAATCACTCCTGCCAATCGCTGTTTCTTTGGGCTTAAGAGGCAATTGAGTAATAAAGCCCTCTCCCGAACGATCAAAGTGACTTTGTACAACACCTTGATCATCCCAGTCCGTACGGACACCACTGCTTCGGCCCGAAGAGTCTTCGAATCCGAACCACAGGGACAACGCAACATAGGACTAGGATGACTTGGAGTGCGCAATTGCAGGCAGCTGGCAAGAGATCGTGCTAGCTGGAGAGGCATGTTGGTTGAGCCCAGTTCCACCCCGGACTGTAGCGCCATCCGAAGAAGAAGAAGAACATTAACAATAAATTGAAATTTTATACCATCCTCCTCAGTACATTCTTTTAGATAAGGTAAAGTAAAATCTACATAGAATGTCAACAGTTATAATAAATTACTGTTTCAATAGAATTTTTCAGTAGTGTCACTCAGATGACGTAGGTTTTTAATTCGATGAAAAGGCGTATTTCTTAAAATCCCACCTCTGCTACTGAAAACACTTGAAGAGTGAATCGCGCCAATGTAAAATGGCATAAATCTCGCCCTTGCATAAGCTAAAGATCTTCCTTATTCATGAAAGAAATGTAGCAGTTACATGACTGACATAAAGAAACAAGAATCAGGCTGCCTTCGTTATATCTCTTCTCTTTCCTAGACAGCGTTTTTTATAACGATGACCTTAGTTAAAAGAACGTGTTCAAGGAGTACTCCAAGTTAGGTTATTTTCTTGAACTTGAAACTATGTTACAAAATCGAAAATTGTCGTTCTAGGACATTTTAAAACTCAGCTGGGAAGGCAAGACATCTTTGCTGCAATTATAGGGAAACACAGCCTAAATGACATCACGTCCAAAAAAGGACCCAGCTTGTTAAACTTCAGTTCGAGACGGAACCTCTCAGTGCCTAGAACGTGGTTCACACTCTTAACATCCATAAAGAAACCTAGTACTCCCCCAAGAAATCAGCCATCAATCAGTTTTATCAATAACGATAGAAAAAGAGGGTAAACGTGGTCGAGAAGCCATCAAAGACTCTGCTACTAATGCGTTGAGTTTTACGCCACCACGTAGCAGGATCCCTTGGTTTGACAACGATTTCAGTTAAGCACATGCGGCCAAGACATTTATAAGGCAACGCAATAACAAGAGCGAGGGAAACACAAGCGCTGTTCACAAGATCGGCTTCTTAGAAAAACAAAAACTAGGGAGCACGGAAAATGCTCGGTCGAAGAAATGGAAAGGTTTTATGGTAGCTATGAAGTCATAAAGCTTTACCAAAATTACAAGGCTACAGAATACTGCTTTGGTTGATGTAGTGCAAAAAAATTTAGAAAAACAACAGCCAATTGTGAGTGGAGACAACTGGTGAGATAGATAAGTCTAAAAGAGAACACTTTTCAACACATATTTTGAAAAAAAAACTACCAATTTGTAGATTTTGAATTCACATATACTTTTCTACCAATCTCAATCAAATTTTGCATGACGGTGATGGAGACCTGAATGGGCACAGTTAGAACTTATGGACACCTTCGATTTCAAAAAATGTTTTAAACACATATAACTTTTTTTGACACCACTAGGGAACATTATGGCATTTATTTAAAAAAAAAAAAACATAATTTTATTTACTGAATATTAATGTGTGATTTTTTCACTCCGATGGAAATGGAAATATTATCTCATATGTCCGAGTTCTTACAAGTGAACACGGCGCTATTTGCGCTAATAATTCGTACCCGGTGTTTTACACATTTTCTTGTAAGTTCCTTTTTCGATAAGAACTGTTAACGACGCCAACGACCCAGATCCTACTATACACATCAACATTTGAGCATCTCTATGTCGTAACTGTGCGGAATATTCCCAAAAGCTATTGGCTATTGCAAAGACAAGCAATGCTGCTTAAATAATTAATCACGTACCATAGAGTAGTATAGGCCAAGATTAAGGCTGGTGCAGTGGTCGGCCAAATGTTCCGACATCAATTCAACTGAAAAATTTTGATCAATCGTGAATAGGTGCTTGGTACATTGCCTATAATCTCCAAAGATCTAAGAAGAAGCAAAGGCCGAATGGAAAAATTTTAGTAAATACGAAGTAGAAAGTATTTCAAAATGTTTTTTTATAGGTGCTGTGTAATATGGAATTTCAATATCATAAATGATGATGCATAACATTAATTTGTGTTTACAAGAGCATGTTGCTTGAAGTATTAATTCTGTTTTAGTTGCAATTAAAATTTCACCAATACCTATAATATCTACTCTGTTTCATAAACTCGCCCTATCTGCAATTTTTTATGCAATATGAGCTTCAAGCGGTAAATTTACAGAATCTCGTAGCGCTATGAATAATTCAAAGCAAACTTTTAATATGTTACTGTTACTTTTGTTATGTTCTAGTCTGCTTCGGCACGTAAACACCAATACAGTATTAAAGGGAAATGTCTCGAATACCCCTCATGGATAACAGAATGTTTGCTTAGCCTTTTAAATCGAAGAAAAAAAGAAACCTAAACATCAGGTGTTTCCTACCGTCAGCTAAGGACAAAGGCACTTAAATGCTTGGAGATTGGTATCGTTTTTCTGGCTCCGTCAATATTTGTTTTTCTCAGTCCATGAAAGAGAGGATGTTGAAACAGTGAATTATTTCCGAAAGTGAATGCACTGTCTGCCACCTGAGAATAAAAGTCAGTTAAGGATTGCTCTCGAGAAAAGAGTTCCCTCTTAATTTTGGAAAGTTGAATTTATGTCGGAAAGTTCTTCAGTAAACCGGGTAGCTATGACCAATTATATAGAGGAAACCTATAAATATGCGGATATTGAAATATGAGAATCTTGAAATACAGTGAAGTTTGCGATATATGCCATTTTATAGCTTATAAGTCCTTTTGAGTCGTAGCGTAATAGATCTTTGTTCATATTTAACTTAGTCCCATTTATTATCTAGCGGAGTTTTAAAATAACTTTTTTTATTTTTAAGAAGCATATTTAACATAAATAAGAATAAAAAAAATGTGCATTCATAGGAAAATTTACATTTTTTTAAAAAATCAACTTAAACCATATGTACATTTTGGTTTATCCATCACAGAGCAACACAAAAAACTACGTTCTCTAAGTGTTCGCTCTCAGTATCGCTGTACACAGGAGATGTTTGCTGCGAGAGTAAGGATCATCTACCGACTTTTCATTTCATAGGTTACACCAAATAAACATTATTGATCAAGAATCAAGAAACAAAGTATACACAATCTTCTTAAACTCTGATCGTGGCAAGGTAAAATTAATTTCGTTGCAAAGGTCGTTTTAATGCACCTAGTAATGGGTTCATTGCAACCTTAATTGATTCTATGCCTTTTTTTAGCAGTAACTTTTTTACCCGAAGAGATCTTTGGGGAGCGTATATATTCATAGGAAAAAGTAGTTCTGGCGAATTAATATGGTAATTTATAACATGGCGAATAAACATGGCTGCTTGTTAATACCTTTCGTCAGAGCTAGGTAGGTCTTCGTAGGAATATAATTTACGGAATGCAAACCTCGTGAAATTTGTTTCAACTCTTTCGAGTCTAAGTTCTTGTGTCTCATATAACGAATACCAAATGATGGATGAATATTCCAAGCAAGGTCTAACTAACGAGCAATAGATAGACTTTAAACTCGATATGCCCCGGAAATCCTTGCTATTTCTTTAAAGAAATCTTAACATAGCGTTAGACTTCGCGATAGTGTAATTATAATGAAGTGTAAAATCCAACTCAGTATCAAATAATACTCCGAGGTCTTTAATTTCTTCTAGTCAATTTAGTATATGGTTATCAATGAAATAATCTTGTACTATTGGAGATGTTGTTCTAAATGCAGTCAAAATTTTACACTTAGAAATATTAAGATCTAGCGCATTATTCTTACATAACTTCGCTAAATTATGTATATCATACTGAAATTTAATGCAGTCGGTTATACTATTAATCGATAAAGTTATCGGTGAAAGTTAGAAATTCGCAGAATTTAAATATTTCATGAACATCGTTTATGAATAAAAGAAACAGTAGCGTACCCAAATGACTACCTTGCTGCACATCAGATGTTACATTTATTATACGTGATTTAAAACTATCGATTTTTACCAATTGCTTTCTTGCTGTTAATTAATTGGAAAACCACTCAAGCATTGTGGAGTGAATTCCCAAAGACTTAAGCTTGTTCTAAGGTAGGGAATGATGTACCTTATCAAAGGCTTTCGTGAAGTCAGTGTAAAGTACAACAACTTGCAATCGATTTTCTAAATTTGCAAATATATAATTTGAAAATAATGATATATTAGTAGAACATGGTGGCCGCCGTGGCGTAGTGGGTCGAAAGGTGTAGGTTCCATTCCCAGCTCAACACCAATTTTTCGAATTTCTCATGGCACCACCTCTTTCGAGCTGCTGACAACACTCAAAGAGTAATAACTGTCTAAGAAAGCTTCTCAAATTTCGCCGTTCGGAGTCGGCAAAAAACTGTATATCCCTTCTACTCGTGAGAGAACAGTAGCGCGCACAACACGAGCAGTTGATGAGCAAGCCAGGCCCTGTTCCCCCTTTGGACTGTAGCGCCAAAACCTTCCCCGCATGAAGCCAGGCTGCCTATTCGAAATTAATTCTTTTGTATAATATTGTAACTTTACAATGCTTTCAAACAATTTCGGATTTGATGAAAGCATGGATATAGGCCTTCAATTTTCTACTTTTTGCTTTAAACCGTTTTTGTAAATTGGTATTATAAAGTAATACTTCCATTCATTTAAGAATTCACGATTTAAAAGCGATTGATTAAATATAATTTTCAGTGGTCTATAAAATGACTCCCATACTCTTTTAATATAACAGCCGGGACCCCATCGGTGCCTGGGCTGTAAGTTTAAGATTTTGTCGTGTATCATTATCAGTTAAATCCATCATACCTATGTCTAGAACTTCCGGTATATTTGAGTAATAGTTCATCGTTGTCTGGACTTGGGAACCATTATAAATGGACTCAAAAAAGTCAGCAAATAGATCGCAAGTTCCAATCAAATCATTCGAAACCACGTTTCCAAATTCCATTGCCTTGGGCAGGAATTTCTTTTAGAATTGACGTTCTTCCAAAATGATGAGCTATCTATCACTCTTCACCGAAGATTCCACCGACAAGATATATTTTTATAAAAATATTTATTCAAGAACTCATACTCTTTCCTGAGCCTCAAAAACCTTTCACTATTAAAACTCGTTTTGTTCGAAACAAAGTTTGAATATGCCTTTTTTATAACATTTCCTAAATTTACGAAATTCTTATCCACCCACGGAGTTTTGAACCGGTTTCTATGACGCGTTTCAGAGACAAATAATTCTAAGCCTGAATTAGTATAATAATAAACCTTTCAAATTGGGGAATCCAACACATCATCCCAATTGAATTAATTTAAATAAACCGCCAGTGCAACAAAATTGTTTTTTTAAAAATTAAAATTTAACCCGGTAAAAGTATTATTATTATTACTATAGCAAAGAAACTTAAATTCAAGAAGTTAGGCTTTGTGACGAATAGAATCAATCACATCTAATGCTTCTGATGATTTAAAGTTAATTTCGTTATTAATAAAACAACTATTTTGAATATTGTTTATTTGAAACAAAGATGACAAGCCGTCAGTTACCAAACGCTCCCATTCTTCTGTGATATTGAATGGAATTAAATTTTCATTACCATCCACGTTCCTCCAAGTAACATTACCAATATTAAAGTCTCCCAATACACACGGTAATTGAGAAGCTTCAAAACAAGTAATGACACTGCTAATGTTATCAATGTGTTTTTGATACACATTGGCAACACTTGGTGGAACGTAGGAGTTCACCTAGAGGAAAAAATAAGTAAAAAATAGATAAAAAATAAGAATTTGTTACACTGCTTAATTTTTAAACACACTTGTTGTTTCCAATCTCGTCGGCTTCAGGAAGTCTCCATAATCGGTCTCATTTGTGTCTTATAATTTGTATGTTTGTATGTATGTATTGGATCGGTCTCGGATAGGGTCACCTAAAAGTTGGGTTTTCGAAAGCGATTGCCCAATCCATTGGAAAGTGAAATGTGTCAGCAATAGTTAGTGTATGTCTCAAATAAACAGCATTTTCGGAAAGTTTGGATTTTGTGTTTTAATTGGAAGAAAAGTCCAGCTGAATATCATCAAATGCAGTGAGTGGTTTCGACGCTTAAAAAGTGATGATTTTAGGTGAAAGCAATAAGAGTCTGGGCCAGCCCAAAATGTGTGCAGACGAGGAGTTGGATCAAGCTTTCTTGGATCAAGATGTGTGCCAAATGCAAACTGAACTGGCAGATTAGTTGGGAATAACTCAGAAGCAGTTTCCGTTCAGTAAGATAAATTGGAAAAATGTCGAAAAGCGTTTATCACTTCTGAATTGCTTTCTGTAGGAAATATAGTTTTGAACCCCAAAAAGTAGTAAGAATAATCGGTTAAGCCTGATAAACATGTTTTACCATCATTTAATTTCACGCGAAAGAAAAATTTCCAAGGACCAAAAACCATGTTCTGCTAAAACCAGGCGAAACCTTTGATGGGAAAGGTCACCGACTACGGCTAATGCGTTTAAGCATTGCATTCTGTGAAAAACTGCCAGAAACGTCCGACAGTTTGAAGCTCTTTTCATCTGTCTCTGCTTGAACTCTGAAGAAACATTCTATAAATTAGTCAGGGATTTGAACGCCAAACATGGTGAATGGAGTAATAAAGTTCCAAACGAGAGAGGAAACGCTCTCTTAGGTTGAGTTCAGGCTAGAATTGCTTGCAACTGATAAACCGCCTTATTCACCAGACTTGGCTTCTTCCGATTACTATTTGTTTTCATCGACGGGACACGCATTGGCTGAGCAGGAGGAGGTCGAAAATTGGATGTCTAATTGGTTTGCTTTAAAAGACGAACAATTTTATTGGCGTGTTATTCACAAATTGCCAGAAAGGTGGTCAAATTGTGTAGAAAACAATAGCCAATACTTTGAATAAAATGTTTTTACTTTCCCATTAATAATTAATGTTTTATTTTCAAAAAAAAAAAAAAAAAAATCATTTCATACCGGTATACCTGGTATACCTATAAACGTTTTATGGACAACAATATTCGGTTTTGCACCTGGAATAAGAGGTCCCTAAACAGGCTGCGTGCAGCCAACAACTTGCGGGGGCCCATGATTGCTACAAAGCCTACATGCGCTTACTCCCCGACAGAGGAGAAGGATGAGAACATCAAGAACATCCCAGCTAGGACACCAAGATCGTTCTAGGAGACTTCAACGCTCAGCTTGGAAAGGGGGACATCTTTCATGGAGTCATCGGAAAACACAGCTTGCACGGCAGCACATTCGGAACCGGACTCAGGCTGTTGGACTTCGCCTCAGGGCGGAACTTCTATTTGGCCTGAACGCAGTTCCCACAAAGGGACCTGGCGATCTCCAAATCAATCCACCGTAAACCAGATTGATCGCGTTGCGATCAACGTCAGACACTCATCCAGTATTCTAGATGTCCGGCCTTTCCGAGGTGCAAACATCGACTCGGATCATCACCTTGTTGTAGCCAAGGTAAGAACCCGGATATCGGAAGAACAACGGAGTCGAGACATGCCAAAATGGTTTGACGTTGGAAAGCTATAATCGCAGCAGGTCGCTGGGAACTTTGCCGACCCAGTCTCCCTGAAACTCGTGCAGAGTTCGACGCTGCCTGCACTAAACAAAGAAGAAGACTGGAAACATTGTCAAAAAGCCATCGACGAAGCTGCCACTGATGTGCTGGTTTTCACGTCGCCACCCAAAAGGAAACCATGGTATGACGACGAGTGAAGGCAAACGCATGCAGCCAACCACGACGCCTATAAGCCAACGCTATACAGTGCACCACCAGAGGCAGGATCTTCCAGAAGTCAGTTCAATTGCTAGCTTACGGATTACAGTGACGTGATTGGATGAACGCAGAGAGCCGTCAATAAGGCGTTTACTGGGATTGAAGCGGTAGAGGCTAAAATGGGTCTGGTGGTAAATGGGGGCAAAACAAAGTATATACTGTAATCAAGGAAGGACGCACAGGCATTAGAAACTTGGAGGTAGTGAAGGACTACGTCTACCTCTCCTCCGCGGTAAATAGGGACAACAACATCAGTACGGAAATCAAACACAGAATCACTTTTTATTTTTTTGGGCTTAAGAGGCTATTTAATCTCTCGTAGGACTAAGTTTGCTTTATATAACAGCTTGATCATCCCAGTCCTATTTTATGGCGCGAAAACCTGGACATTACCAAGGCGGATGAAGAAGCACTTAGTCTTTTCGAGAGAAAAGTTTTGCATGCAATTTATGTCCTTTTCGCGTTGATTTAACGACGACGTCAAGCGTCTACGGATACAACGCTTAAGATCGCCAGGCCATGTAGAGCGTATGGACACCACTGCTCCGGCCCGAAAAGTCTTTAAATCCGAGCCATTGGGACAATGCAAAAGAGGACGACCTAGACTTTGGCACATACAAGTGGAGAAGGACCTCAACCAACTTAGAGTGCGCAACTGGAGGCAGCTAGCGAAAAATCGTTGGTTGAGGCCCAGGTACACCCCGGACTGAAGCGCCACAACAAGAAAAGAAGAATGAGATATATCTGTATCGTAAAAAGTTTATCGTATAGTCATACCTGGGTATTGTTGTCTGTTTGTAGCTTTTTTCTGTATGGGAAAGTAGGGCATAGTCCAGACACAATGTCATCGAACCTGCATTTAAATTAATCTAACATAAGTACAAGAAAGTCAATCCCCACGAGTTTCTGTACAAAGGGTCAATTAAGTGAAAGGAAACAAAATTTAATTACACATTTAGTTCAATCGGGATAACATTGTTTCAGTTGTGCTCAAAACAACACTCTGAACTAAAGATGAAACCAAATTCGGATCAAGAAATGACAGTGGATTTTAAGAACTGCTATATTTCCTATACTCCTGTATTGGTTGGTGTTATAAATAAGAGTTTTTTAAACTTAACAAGTTTCAAGATGTTACCGCCGTGGCGCAGTGGACCATAAAGAACACGAACATTTGCTTTTCCGGCTATACAATAAACATAAATATGTATAAGTCTATATATGTTAATACATATGAATATGTATAAGTCTTAAAAGACAACTACTTATTTATAAGTTATTATTGAACATTCGTTATATTGGACAAAAAAATAAAAAAAGAATAATTGAAATAACACAAAACCCGAAGAGATACAGAAACTTGTTCAAAAGAGTTCATGCCAGCTTTGGTATTTTAATAATGAAAAGTGTTAGAGCGACAGCCCACAGGTGGACCAGATTGACCAGTGGCCTAGATTGCTGATCAACTACTCGTGTTGTGCGCGATACTGTTCTCTCACGAGTAGAAGAAACCGACAGTTTTTTGCCGACTACGAACGGCAAAATTCGAGAAGCTTTTTCTTATACAGCTATTTGAGTGTTCTCAGCAGCTTAAAAGAGGTAGTGCCATGAAAAATTCGAAAAATTCATCATGAGCTGGGAGGCTAATTTACCCATGCTGGATTATTATACTTTACTTAAAATTGCAATTTTTTGGAACGAATGTAGTGCATCAATTTGGTTTTTCCTTAGTCCTTTTTGAGTTAAAAATTTGAAAACAGAATGATTCTAGTGATATATGTTGTAATAATATATAAAGCAATCACTAGCACTATACGTGCTACTGTTCTCTCAAGAGTTAAACGGACTAACATTTTTTATGGCAATGTGAATGGCGAAATTTAAGAAGCTTTTTCGTAGATAGTGTGTGCCAAAAATTATCACTCTTCATTTACTACATAGATACATACTCTTCTTTTCTGGATGCCTTGCCGCGTCGGAAGGGCTTAAGAGTAAATGAACCTTGGTTCGAAAGATCCTAGGTGAGACGTCGAATCAAAGTCCAGAAACGTCTTGTCTTTGGATGTTTTAAATAAAGACTGGATGGAGGCAAACCCTAAGGATTTAGCTACTCTAGGTGGTACTCGCTATTGCAACAATCCACCCGTTATCTTTTCGACATCGGCCGGGGCAAGGATTATGGTAGCTCCAACCACCATACTTAACACATCCTCCGCCCGCAATAGCACTGAAAATAATGTTTCTTGCGACTCACTCTACGATACCCTCAGTGGAATGAGTTGAAAAACTGGACGAAGCAGCGGAGAGGCTCAGCCTGATACGCCTCAACTCCTGGCTCAGGGTTAGGAAGCTTGCCAGAGTGCCACTTCTGATGGTGCGTCTCGGAAATCCGAAAAGGACGAACGAGCGTCAAAAGATCCGGCACCTAGGGGCCCCTGACTAAGAATCAAAGGAATAGAGAAGAAGGAAGGTTGCCACCGAGCGGCGCAAAGCGGTCACGAAAGTGTTCGAAGGCATAAGCGTCGAAGGCCGTACCCTTTCAATGGCGAAGGTAAAGAGAATAGGGTCAGCAGAAGCTCGCCAATCCTCCGAAACCAACGCCGCCTTCTCTTCCTCTGGATATAAGCAATAAACGCAAAATAATAAACGCTTCGCACGTTACCGTTGGCAGCACCTCCCGCACGCAAGATCCGCAAGACAACGGTGCCGCACGTAGTACTGGTTGCAGCTCAGATAGGCGGAAATTGACCTGTGTGGGAGAACGCGCCAACAGAATAAAACGCGCGGCAAGCGAAAATCAAGATCCGCAGCCCTACAAGACGGCTGCCATCTCTTTTCTGCTGCTGCGAATAGGAAAAGCTGACAATGACGACAGCATGACCGACGCAAAATGCAAACACTGTGAAGATCAGCTGTGAGAGCTGGCTAAGGCAGAGAACGCTTACTTGCAAGTGGAGGGCTGTGCTCTGGAAAACGGAACCTTTTTGGTGAAGTGCTACACAGTAATCTCTTGAGTGGCTGAGCACTTCCGTGCCGTAAATTCTCACCACAAGTTTTGAGGTACTCAGACCATTAAAATCATGCGCGCCATCTGCTAGATCCCGAGGCCACTCAGGAACACCGCGGTTGTGCTGATGCGTCTCCGCATTCAGAACCCTGGTGTCGAAACCAAAAGGTGGAAGGTTTTCTTCCATAGGGAATGCAAGAACCGGGAAAGTTAGGACGGTTCTCCTGGAGCCTGGAGACCATCGTCTCTTTACCCAGATCAACCTCTTTACCCAGATCAACCTTCATCATTCTAAGGATGCTACTGCAATCCTATGTAGCAGACTGTAGTAGACTATGATGAAGACTACGATGAAGACAAAATCACACATTGTATCTCTTCGGGAACCATGGATGTGGAAAAATCGCATCTGTGGCCTTGGTAGCCTGAGAGGTTTTTCTCCACTCTTCGAAGAGCGATCGGAGAGACCGAGAGCTTGCCTTATTGTGCCGAATCTTCTCCCAGTAACCAAACTTGGTATATTCTGTGGACAAGATTTAGTTGCTGCGGTCATTAACTTCAAATCAGGTGGAGCATGGGAGTATGTGTCGTGGCGTCGGCCTACATCCCCTACGATTCCGTCCTACCACAGCCACCAAAGGAAGTAGCGGAACTCTTAGAGTACTTCGAAAGAAAAAGATGGGCCTTGTTATGTGTTGTGAAGTTAATGCTCAGAACATAGTCTGGGGCAGCAGCAAGTGTAACAGGAAAGGGTCGTATCTTTTCGACTTCGCACTTTCGTCTGGCCTGACCATCACCAACGTTGGAACACAACCAACATTTGTTACGATAAGGAGACAAAAATTGATTGACATAACGATATCAAATAGTTATCTTAAGGAAATCACAGACTGGAAAATTCTGTCGGAATCGAATCCGATACTAACATCTCGCAGAAGAGCAGGAACCCAGACAGCACCATGCCTTGAGGTCGTTAGTGCAAGTGGGCAGGCGGCTCTTCACATGATCAATAACTGGTGTACTAGGAATGGGCTTACAGTCAACCCTCTTAAAACTGAGGTCGTTCTCTTCACGACAAGGAGGAATCTGACTGGTCTGACTCAACTGGTATTTAAAGGCGTCAATATCCAATTATCCAATGAAGCCAAATACCTAGGTATTATTCTGGACAAAAAATTCTCTGGAAAAGACATATATTGAGACAAAAACCGCCAAGGCGCTGTCAGTCTTTTGGCAGTGTGAGGGAGTTTTTGGCAAAACCTGGAATCTATCACCCAAAAGGTCCGTTTGGATCTACACGGCAATGATAACACCACCTCTCCCTTATGCATCAGTCGTATGATGAAACAAGCTTTCGCGCGAATACGTGACTACTGCTTTCATTAAGCTTCAAAGAACAGTTTTTCTCGGCTGCACAGGGGCCGTGTCCAGCACGTCTGGCTCTGCTCTTAATGCTCTGATTCATTGCCGATTAACTAGCTAGGCTAGGTTCAGCAGAAACATTCGTAGGGCCCGAACCCCACATGGGACTACCCGCTTCCTTGGTCAGGGCCTCCGTCGATGGTTGGGTTTCCCTACAGCACAATCACAGATGGCGTGACTCTCCAAGATGCAGGGTGACCAAGAGTATGCTCCCAAACGTCTGCAAGAAATCCAATTCTTTTCTGCTATCTCTAGACAGAAACGAGTGCAGACGACTTGTCAGCGTACTAACGGGACACTTTTCCTCTGCTATGCACCTAAGTCGGCTTTGGCTTACTGATCTCACACTTTGCGACACCTGTGTAGATGGTGAAAACACTTCAGGGCACTTTCTCTTTCAATGTCCCGCTTTCACTCGTATCAGGTTGCAGCTATTTGGCGCTGACCGAAAACATAAGTTCTATATCACAGAAGCGCCTCTTGGTTTTTCTTCGGAAAACCAAGAAATTACATTAAACGATGTTTACTGCCTGGTAATACAATGGACCAGTATTTGAGTCTGAGCGCTCCAGTGCAGTATATCCCAACCTCCAATAAAAAAAATACTACTTACATTCCAATTTTCTAACATGTAATTAAATAAATGTTGATGGCATATAAAAATGCGCTAAAATAGAATATTTGTATCCACCTAGAAAACATTTTACCCAGTGTGTATAAGGCAAAATTTCATTTTAATTTAAGCTGATCTGTTCTTTATAAAAATACAACGTTGAAGGGTGATTATTTATTATTTCAACACTTTCGTTTAGTAACAAACTCAACTCAATTTATTTGGAATGAAGAGTATAGTAAGAACGGTAAGGTTAGGTCATATTCGATTAGGTTAGAGCCGTCAGTTGGGCAACCACACATAAGCCACCTTTGTGGGTTAGCTATGAAGCTGTAGAGGAGGTTATCGAAAAAGTATTTTAATTGGTATCTTCTTCTTATTCTTTCAAGAGCTTGGTGTTTGCGTTGTAGATGAGAAACATACAAATTTAAACCATCCCTCGGCTAGGTTCGAAACAGGCACAAATTTATTTTAATATTCAATGTAATATTTTTTTTTATATGTGCAAATATATTTGTTTTGACGTCGAATAAAGAGTTCACAAAAACACTTTAGGGCAGTTGGTATTTCATAATCTTAACGGTTTTAAATTGTTTTATATAGCAATGGTAAATTAATTCACTAGACACTACAGTTTAAAAATACCAAAGCCTCGCTTCTCCAGAAGCTACTCGTGCTGCTCGTAAAACTGTTCGCTTACGAGTAAAATTAACAGTTTTTTTCCGACTTGATGACGGCGTAAAAACTGGGAAGTTTTTAGTCACGAAATCGAGCCTTGGACCTTTCGTGGTAAACTTCTTAGTTAATTAAAATGGTGTCACACAACAAGGTAAAAATATCGCAATAGGCTTAGATATTTTTTTTATTGTGCGTCAGTAATAGTTTATTTTTTTGTATAAAAGTTGGGCACATAATTTACGCTGGCTCTCAAAACAGGTAAGCTGGTAAGAGTTTAACTATCAGTTTGTAAAGCATGTTCATCGAAAGACTAAACGCTGTCAGGAGCATTAAAATGATTGTGCCATGAAAAATGTACAAAACTATGGTCTTTAGTGTTTGGTAACCTTTCCATTTCAGCTCGCCTGGCGGTACCATTATGCGGTAAAAAACTTAATCAGGCAGTAACTATGGTACAATGATTGCACGCAATTTTTCTCAAAGAATATTTATTTGTTCATTAATTTCTATTTTTTTTCAGCCCTCGATATGCACTTCTGACATGCACTTTTTGGTATGTTTTTGAGCTCTCTCAGCGATTCGGTTTGTATCTCCTCATTCGCCGCAAAATGCTCCTTTCATGGGTCTATTTACGCTTTAGAACAGGAAAAAGTTACAGGGGACAGGTCCGCTGGACACGATGGCTAGGGCGTTATTTCGCTGTCGTTTTTTTGCCGAAAAACTACGAACACGCAATGACGAGTGAGCAGGTGTATTAAAGTAGTGCAGAAGCCATGAATTGTTTTTCCACAATTTCTGACATTTGATCTAATAAGACTTGATTTTGTTTGCCTTGACTCTCTTGGGCTCTCCCAACGGTACTTTGGTACCGTTGTCATAACCCATGATGACCCCAGTTATGACCCTTTTAAGCTATTCTGGATCGCCGTTGACGTCATTCGACAATTCCTGGGCGATGCGACCTTTTAATTGTTAAACGAATTCCGCTGCTACACGCTTCATATCCCATGCCAGGAGCCAATCGATATGCTATTATTCGACGATTCTACATATTTTTTTTTTTTACTTTCTCAACATCGGTAGTTGATATGCTGAGGCGGACAGGAAAAGCATCGTCATTCACATCTTCTTTACCTTCTCTGAAAAGCTTGTACAACTTTTAAACAGTTTTTTACCTCAGAGTACAATCACCGTATACCACTGTCAACATTTCTAGTGTTTTTGAGTACTTCATTCCGTTTTCAACATAAAATTGAATGCAAATTCTTTGATCCATTATGCCTCTCACAAACAAAATAAATACGCCCTGTAACTATTTTTTCTATAATTGGCGCGCACTAAAGGGATTGTTTAGACCCTTAAATGACTGGAATTAAGTCACAGCACGGACCGAAGGTATAGAGGAAGAGAGGGAAAGGAGGTACCAATGCAAATTGGTTTTGAATGCCTGTGGATTGTAATGAGGGGGAAAAATTGGGCTGTGAAGAACATTCCATATTCGTGTAGTGCGGCTGAAGAACGATTCTCTAAACTTTACTGACGACCGAATATGTACTTAAGGGTGAACGGGTGTGCATTCTTAGCGAGGCGGGTATTGCGGGTGAATTCTTGAAGGGGAGGAATGTATCTGGCTAACTCGTTAGAGCATTTATGTTGAAATAGCGAAGTGACCGCCGTAGCGTAGTGGATAGAGTGCGACGCTTACACGCCGAAGGGTCTAGGTTCGATTCCCGGCTGAACACCTCGAATTTTTCACGGCACCACCTCTTTCGAGCTGCTGACAAACTCAAAGAGTAACAACTGTCTAAGAAAGTTTCTCGAACTTCGCCGTTCGGAGTCGGCAAAAAACTGGTCCCTTCTACTCTTGAGAGAACATTATCGCGCACAACGCGCTTAGTTGATGAGCTAGCTAGGCTCTGGTCCCCCTGTGGACTGTCGCGCCAACAATTATAAGCGATAAAATAGTGATAGAGACGCAACATTTCGTCGATGTTCAAGCGAGTCGATTGACTTCGCAGCACTTTTATCACCAATAAGTTTTGTCGTTCGCTGTAGGACTCTATCTAGTTGATGCAGAGAGGTCTTAGAAGCACCAGACCAGACAGGAGCGTTATACTCAAGCTTTGTGCGGATGTACACCTTTTATATTGTTGCCAGGTCAGAAGGAATGAAATATTTCTTGCATCGCTTTAAGAAACCTACACATTTAGCCCCACTTTTGGCTATCTCGAATATGTGATCGTTCCAACTTAAAGTTGTGCAAAGATTGGTTCCAATTTTTGGTGAGATAAGCCATCAAATCACCAGTGGACCTGTTTGCTGCGGTAGCCTTATTGCCGGTCATTAAGAAGCTTCCTAGTTTCAAGATATTTCATAAGCTGACGATATATCAGCGTTGCTATGACCTTGGAAAGTAGGGACGTAAGTTCTATGGGTCGGCAGGAGGTGGGTGATGATGGTTCGCACTTTTTACCAGGTATACCGGTTTTTTTTTTTAAATAAAACACTGATTATTAATGGGAAAGTAAAAAAATTTTATTCAAAGTATTGGCCATTGTTTTCTACACATTTTGACCACCTTTATGGCAATTTGGGAATACCACGCCAATAAAATTGTTCGTCTTTTAAAGCATACCAATCAGACACCAAATTTTCGACCTCCTCGTAGGAGTCAAGGTGCTGCTCAGCCAATGCGTGTAGGAGAATTTAACACGTGTTATTAAGGCATTGTAATCATTTCGGGCCCTTTTGAATTTCTTTCGGTTTTCCTCAGAAGGGTGGGCTTTGAAAGTCCGGAAGCTTATTTCTCCCAACTTTGCAGCTCGAGTCGTACCACGTGCTTGTCTTCGGTTTGATAATCTTCACACTGTGAGGAATGAAGGATTTCATACTTGACAAAATTATTTTTGTAGTCATATCAGCTGCGGCATCCACGCCACTATCGAGGAAGCATAGTGACCAGTTAAAATCCCTAAAAAAGTTCTTTAGGCCGCTCCAGTTGGCTTTCTCGTATAGCCAGACTATTCTTTTAGGGATTTGTTCTCTAACTGAATGGGACGAGTAAGGGAAATTGGCTGATACGACACAGTGGTCTGACGAGAGACAGTATGTAAGTAAATGTAAAAATATATCCGACTCAAGTGTACCCACATAGTTGGGTTAAAGTGCGCAAGAAGAGTAGAGTCCGTTACTATAGGTCCAAACTGTCTGCAACGAAAGGACAATATGGCTGTAATAACTAAGCCACATTTTATAATTGTGTGTGGAGTGGGAACAATAAACTCCTCTGCCAAAATATTAAACTCGAAATATTGACTCTTGCAAAATATTGCAACGTTTCCAGTATTGTAACGTTTCTTTACTGACTGCACAAATTGTAGTTCTTAAACTGCAAACTTCTTATGTATAGAGAATTTTGCAGCAATAACTTATTACTTCATTTCATTTGAACGATATGTATTTTTAAACGTGTGATCAACATTGACGTGTAAGCTCACTCTAATTTATGTCTTCAAACTAATTTTAATACGCCCTGCCCTAATATTATAATTGTTTGTTGATGCGATCGTTTTATTAGTATTATATGCGAAATTAATCTAACCAGTAACAGACTTGAATTGATCTTACTAACTCTTCTGTTTCGGGCATCAATACGTTTCCAAAAAAGATACAGGAAATGATTTAAATAATCACTATACGGAAATCTATTGAAGAATCGATGACCTGGCCCAGTAACCTGTTAAGGAAGGGAAAATACACGACTGATATGCAAAGAACGAAGGACTGAATTTGATATAATGGGCTGGGTACTCTGAAAGAATCTACAAAAAAACAAAAATGAAATACAAAGTAAAGAAATAGAACATGTCATTCCTAGAGAATGTTCCTATTGTCTCTGGTGCAAGCTTTTAATACTGAGGATTTCTCATGCAGTGTTTTGTTACCGATTACCTACGGCGTCAAAACATTAATATTTAGGATAAGCATTATACCCCGCAGCTTGAAGAATAATAAAAAAGGTTGAGATGAATTAAAAAGTAAATGCAAAGCAATGGTTTGTATTTGAAGAGGTGAAGTTAAGTCCTTTAAAGATTAATCGAAGGTAAAACATATGGAAACAATCGAAGTCGATAATATCAACTTTAAGAGAGTTAACGCCAGCTTTCGGGCAAGAACTGGGTATAGCTCAAGAATTGAGTAGAGTTCATAGATCATTATGGCGCATTCTGTGTTAGAATCCAGTATTTTAACTACGAAATTAAGCTTACTATGTAGCGAAGTAGTCGAAAATCAGGTCGAAGGAATCGACCACGGAAACCCACTGCCACTTGACTTTACTTCAAGCCGGTAAACGATTTTTGAATCACCTTGAATGATATATGTTTTATTAAAAATAAAATTACACAGACCACATTGGAAAATGATTTGTTAGCTCTGTTTGATGGTTTTTAACTTTCTTCGTAACGGTGAATAAAATCTCAACCATTTAGCTTACCAGACAAATATTGAACAATTTGATGTTTTCGAGAAAATCACAAGTTGCTTCAATGACGACACAATACGAGTTATACGATACGACACAATACAAGTTATACATAGTCTATCCGACGTTATGAACAGACTGTTTACTATTTATAATTAACAACATAAAATGTATAATTTTTTAATTATTATCTGTGAATCTGTCAAAGATTTTTTTCTAATGTCGGTTTTTTCCATAGTTTTCCTCCAAATGATATTCGATTATGAATGTGAATTATTACCTAAAAGACGTCTTTTCTTGATAGTAAACCATATCTTCGAGTAAGTTATAGTAAAAATAATTTTGTTGAAACACAATGCAAACAAAGAATATAATAACAAACAAAAGTATCGGTGAAAGAGCACTGGAAAGAAGAAGCTCGAAATGAAGCCATAGATGTTAAGAGCCTAACTAATCAGTTCATTTGTGTGTCGTGGGGTCAGCTTCACTTTAAAACTTTATCTGCAGTAATGAATTATCAAACGTGTTCCGAGAGAATCGAATGTTCTTCAACAAGACATTGAATATTTTAAGACGAGTGGTGTTACTTTTCGTTGTGACAAATGCTCGGTGCTTAAGCGCAGATCTCTCCAACTACCAGAAGCGAAAAGAATCTGCAACAACAACAAAAGCAAACCACCAACACAAACATTTTCACCATCTGCAACTGATGAAAAACCGATGGTGGAAAAATTATAACGATAAGATCTTTTAATGATCTCGCACAAATATAGTGCGACTTATTTTAAAGAAATACATATTATTTTAGTTGTTTAAAATGGATTGATCCAATTTTGATTTTTTTACCTACGATTTTATAAATACAAATTGTGCAGAAGTATTTTCTAATGATCTATACTTTAATGACAAATTATTTATTATACACCAAAATGTTAGGAGCATGAGAACAAATTTCACTTCACTTATGTCGCATCTAGACTTGTTTTAATGTACGCCTGACGTTGTTGTTGTCTTTGAAATTTGGATATACAACTTTGAAATTAACGATTATTTACTACCGGGATACAATTCTTTTGCGCTTCTGGTGGAGTCGGTTGCTTCGTCAGAAATAGTTATATTATAACAGAAGTGTCAATATTAGCGCCGACATTTTAAAACTATCGTTCAAAATTAGAGAAGAATGATATGTCCTGTTATGTGTTTATAGACTTCAAGCTATAAGTGTTTCGGTGTTTATGGAAGAGTTTCAATCAAAAAAACTGGATATTTTACGGGATTTTAATGTAAATATTTTGAAAAGGAGTGATATTATATCCTCTTATTTGGATTTGCTAGCCTCGCAAGGCTTGTTGTCTTTGATAAATGAAGAAACACGGCCAGCATCGGCAAAATGCATTCACCACATATATGTATGTGCGTCTTTCAGTTGATGTGTTCAGTTCTTGTGAGCAATGTGTTTTTGATCAAAATATTACCGACCACTGTATGATAGGTTTGTTGATAAATGTTGCGAAGAAAGAAATCCCAAATAGTTTGGAAGGTAGCATAAAATAGAATTGATTTTAGAAAGCTAAAATTTAGTGTAGCATTAGAACGTTGGGAAAATATTTATTCCAATGACAATGTTTCATATTGCTTTGATATGTTCTTTAAGACTCTCAGTCGGCACATATCTAATAGTTTAAATTCTTTTCAGCATAAAAAAGTCTCATACGAGCTTAAAACCTTGGATAACATCAGTTTTATTAAAGAAAGTTATTAAGAGAAACAAACTAAGAATGAAATTACGTAGGAACCCAAAAAATGCGCAACTAAAACAAGAATATACGATTTTGTGTTCTGAATTAAAGCGTGAAATTCCTTTTTGTCGAGAAAATTACTAAAAAAAAACAAATTCGATGCAATAAATGGTAATATTAAGGCTGAATGATTGCTAGTCAATAGCATTTTCAATAAAACTTCATCTTAAAATAAACTGCACAGTGAATTGACTACATATGGTGTGGTATCTGATAAGTTAGGTGCTGCCAATGCTTTTAATGATTACTTCACATCGGAAGTACTTACTACACAGATAAACAATACGTACTCGTTGTGTTCAGTTTGTGATTTGCCACATATTTCCAGGACATGTCAAAGGAATAGTTAATCTTTTTTACCATTCACTAGGATAGAAGTATTGAAAATAACTCGAACATTTAAGAACTCAAATTCTTTTGGTTACGATGGTGTTACAAATCGTGTCTTAGAAAATATCCCGTTCTTTATAATCGATGTACTGACACATATTATGAATATAAATGTTTTTTCCGGAATTTTTCCAAAGTCACTTAAATGCGCCGATGTTATCCAATGTTTAAGAGAGTTTCGTTTGAAGAATTAAGTAATTACCGGCCTATTTCTCTTTTGCCTACAATATCCAAAGTCTTTGAAAAACTCATGAAAAATAGAATGATGAGGTTTCTGAGCAAGATGCATTTTTTCAGATCGTCCCAATTTAGATTCATAAAAGGTAAATCTACATAAAAAGCACTTCTACGTTTTTGTTCACAAGTTTTCCATAATCTCGATACGATGAAAAACACAGCAGGATTATTCATAGATATAACCAACGCATTTGATCCTATTAGAAAAAATGGAAAAGGTTGGGTTTAGAGGCTTTATGTATGACTGGTTCGAATCGTATCCAAGCAATAGAGTCCAAAGAGTTAAGATTGATGACATCAGAAGTCAAGCAAGGCTTCAAAATATTGGAGTACATCAGGGATCCGTATTGGGTCCTTTATTATTTCTAATTTACATTTTGACAATCATACTGAAAATTTAAAGAGACATTTTCGGAGGGGTTCTTAGAAATTTTTATTTCTTCCGAAAGACCTGTTCAAGAGAGTTGCTATTAAAAATATATTATACGATTTTTGAATCCACACTAGATTACGGCATAATATATTGGGGTGAAACCTACGCAAATAAAATACACGCTCTATTATCACTCCAAAAGCGTATTGTCAAAATAATTTGCTTTAAGTCGCATTTTTATCCTAGCTTTTTACTATTGACTAAATTGAAAATTCTTCATATCCGACACTTATATTGCTACAAAGTCCTAAGACTATTCTTTATTAGATCAGGTAATGCACAGTTTCGTTTTAACTTAATTTACAACTTACGTGGAAATTCTTTAAATCAAACTCCTGTTCCAGACTTCCACAGTCCATTAGAGCAATGACCCATTACGTAACAAATTTTTAAAAGAAGTTAAGATGATAATGACTATTATATCTTGATTATGACAATGTGGAAGCATAATTTCAAACAACAATATAATATGAAACATAAAGAGCTATTTTAGGTGTATTGTAAACTATTTGGATACTTAAATACTAGTTGCTAAATATTGTCTTTTAATTTGTTATTGTTAAATTGAGCAAAGTTTAAAGGATTACCCAACCTCATTCTTCTTTTTAAAATATTAATGTAAATTATAAATTTGCCTTGAAGTGACTTTAGCACTACTTTTTTTTTTTGTAAAAATATTAATGTCACCATAAACTTAATAAATGAAACTAAAAACGAATCGACTAAACTAATATTCCCAAAAAATTTCCATACCATCAACTTGTAGTTAAATAATTCGAATGTCTTTAGCTAATGCACTTTTTCAGGGTTTTGTTGTCTGCAAATATTTCACCAACTGAAGGGAAGTCTTATGGAGCCCTATTTATATAGTGCGCTAGTGCGCGACATCTGAACTTTTTCAGCTGTTGTTAGTTTTAAGTGTAATTTTAGGGTGGTGATTTGGCACTGTCTGCAACATTTTATTAAATTGTCATTAATGGTGTTGTACTCCGCCTGTAATAAAACCTATCAACTCTAACGTCATTAACGATTTACACTCTATCAGCGATTGTGAGTACTTTTATAACCAATTTTCTTATTTATTTTAATAATTTAAATAATAAAAGACTACTTTAAGAATGTACCTGTCATGTCGTAATGCGTAAATTTCGACATTTAATCGTGTTTGCTGAAGTTCCCCGCATCCACATTTCGCCCTTTAAAGTCTGCAAAAAATTAAGGGAACAAAAACACCCACAACATGAGCAGTAACCAAGTGGATTGTTACGATTTCCAATCTATTATATAAATAATGAAGAAAAACCGTTTATTAGTTTACTTACCTTATGGTTGGTTCTCTTTTACTGCTTACATTTATAGGAACAATCTTGGTATGAATTTAAAAACAATCAAGTAATCTCTTAAGTAATCATCTTTTTCATAGCTGTGTGCTGGAATCAAATTGAAATGCTTTTGCTAATCTCTAATCTCAGCAATAAGAAGTACATATGCTTACCTTAGCTGGCTGCGTCAGCTACCGGAGGACTAGTGACCGTAACTGATGCTTAAAGTTGCTGAAGATTTCGAATTATGTTTATGAGTGGTATACCATACATCTATAAATGAGTTTTTTGTTCGAAGGGAGCGGTAGCAAATGGATTTGGGCTGTGTTGGAAATTCCATTAAATACCTGGGGCTTTTTAGAGTTGCTTCTATCAAATATTAATAATAGTCGGGGCTTATTATAGTTGCTTGCTTTTTATTTGGACAAGCCGATACTCGCGACAGCGAAAATGCAGCCTTTTCCTTCTCGACAGCGTTTGGAGCGTGGATTTTGGCCTCCATCTTACTTCAATATATACTTCAATAAGATGATTTGGATAAATTGAGAAAGTGGCGGAGGGCCACAGCGTTATAAGTCTAATCTCCATGCATCTTCAGTAAATAGAACTTTCTTTTCACTTATAAACTGAGCCATAAAGGGTGTTGGAGTTATTTTGTTATTAGTTCCGTTTCCCACCACCCGCCTCACGACCTCCGTCGATGTGCTATTTCTTTTCACATTTTCACACTCCAAGTTACTTGAGGCCCTTCTCAATTTGTGTGAGCCATCTCAAATTAGGCTGTTTTCTGTTATATGTGATATAGAGCATATGTAGAGAGTATAGTTTCGATGTATGTGTAGGTGTTTGGACCACGTGCTGGCCATAAGAAGCTTCCTTTTCTAGGCGAAGTCCAACAGCCTGAGTGTTTCCCGATGACTCCAGTAAGGATGTCCTTTGTTTCTAGCAGAGCGTTGAAATTTTCTAAAACGATCTTGGTATCGTAGCTGAGACAACGATCGTTTGTTCTATCTGAGACATGAAAGCTTAGGACATTTTGCATACGTAAGCGCTCCTGAGAGCATAGATGTCTAAGAAAAAGAAAACAACCGTCTAATAATAGCAATAATATCTGCTTCATAGCATTAAAAATGAGTCATCAAATGTTGATCCTTCCTTATTTGAGGTATGGTGTTGTTTCTGAATCGGAATTTTCACTTGGTGAGCGGGTTCGCTTCTCACACAGCCCACAGACTGATAGGCCTGCTGTCGTGATGGCTATCCTGGCGCACCTGGCGCAAGCTGCATGTCAACTTGATCTGTTCGCTAGCGAGGATTGCGTTTCCAGCTCTTCTTATTGAGCGCGATGGACGATATTAACGCACAGACCCATGTCCCCGTTAAAATGGCATTCATTTCACTTACAAGTAAATATGGAACGTGTAATAAGTACATACAAATTATAAAAAAATAGTTCAAATCTGACTCCTGAGGGATACCAGCATCTACATAATCCTTTGATTTTGTAACTTCTAATTAACAAAAATCTATTAACAGTTTTACAGGTATCAATTTTGGCAAACTCCATTATGCCAAAAGATGTCAAATGCTACTTAAGTAAAAAAAAAGGCAATAGTTATAGTACATTTTCTTGCATATTGCCATATGGGCTGTGGAAACGTCTAATGGTCGGGAAGTATTATTTTATTTTTTCCCTTTGGTATTTCTTCAAAAATTATATTTCTTAAACTTAGTAGACTTATAGAGGATTATAGATAAGATTCCGTTTTTGATTTCCCAACTTTTAGAATTCCAAATATTCGAGCTTCTTTTTAAGCGATTTGAATTGTATTTGGGATTGTAACTGTTTTTAAAACACACATTTTCTTTTTCGTAAAGATTTACAGTTTCCCACAAAACGATATTAGATATATGTTAATTAATACCCCCCTATTCACGAAGTAAAACACTGAATTAGTGTAGAGAAATGATAACTTGATTATTCGCATTAACGTATGTTAAATGAGTGGTTCTGGGAAAAAAATTGACAGAGAACTTAAGCTTTGTCAGTATCGCTGATTGTGAGACAAGAAATAATTAATTGTATGGCGCGACAGTCGACAGGTTACCGGGGCCTAGCTTGCTCAACTACTAATCGTGCTGTGCACGCCACTGTTCTCTCGCGAGTAGAAGGGACCTACAGTTTTTTGTCGACTCCAACAGGCGAAGTAGGGGAAGCTTTCTTAGACAGTTATTACTCTTTGAGTGTGAGTGTTGTTAGCAGCTCGAAATAGGTGGTGCCGGAAAAATTCGAGGTGTTCAGACCGGAATCGAACCTAGATCTTCTGTACGTGAGTGTCACATTCTACCTACTACGCCTCTATGGCCGCAGAAATACTTTCGCACTTATTTTTCATAAGTTTCATTACATTCCAGAATGATAGGGATGATTACCAAGCTTAGTACTACAACTCTTGTGGGGTCTCTGAGAAATGGGTTGCCTATGTCTTTACCAAATTCTTCTGGTAAGTGATAAGATCATTGGATTTTAAGGACCATGAAAACTGTAGAATGTTTTTAGTACTTCACCATTTCCTAAGAAAAGCTGTATTCCCAGACATTCAACAACATGGTTTTGAATTCATTGAAACCTTGATTCTAATCAAGCTGAATCCTCTCCAATATAGAGCAACCTATCCGCCTGATAAAATAAAATCTAAATGTTTGATTGTATCTGATGTAAAAATTTGCTGTGCCAAATTACATGTTTCCATTACTTGCGAAAGAATATAAAAGGTGTACTGTTCAGTTTTAATAATCCTAGCTCATTTGGCTCAAAGTTTGTTTATATGCCAGATCCATTCACCATGTTTAAACAATTAAAGCACTGTGTGTTTTGTGTTAAAATCACCAAATGTGAAATACTTTTATTTATTATTCAGTTTTGCATTTTAAATTTTCTTATTGGTTTGATTGGATTGAAAATGGTAGAGTCAAATAAGTATCAATATTTGACTCTACCATTTTCACACGAAACTAAAAAAGAGTTATTGTAACAGTAATGTCTTCACACTTCAAGCCTAGTTTGGTGAGTAAACTCTTTTAATTGAGATACTTTCACAACGGCTCTGAACACCTTTACGCTCTTCATATCGTGAGTAAAATATTAACATTGGCCTTCTCTTAATATTTAAAATGGTCATTATTATTTGAACAGAGTCACATGATTTTTGTTACACTTTTTCTGCGACACGATTATTTCACCCATATATACAGACATTGAAAAAGAACGCTAACTTGTTTGAGCAATTGAAAGAAATGAAGGTTTTTGAAGCTACAACATTGCGTGCACGCACTTTAACAGTGTGAAATTGGATTTTTCCCCCTTCGATCCATGATTTCATTAAATTTTCTGTGAAAAATCTAGTCCCTCTGAAATGTTTTATCCATCTGCTTCGCAATAATAATGAGATACATAAGTAAAGATACGGCAATTGGTTTGTTTTAAATTAAGGGTAGTTCGCATCAATTGCTTTCGAAGCAAAACATACGCAAATATAAGCAGGCGACAGCAAGAAGTGTGGGCGGGATTAATTGAACATTGAACAGCAACCACATTAAATACGCCATCGAACCCCAATGTTAATTAAAATATTATTATGATTGTATTCAATTACGTTAATTATTATTGATTTATTAAATTCTATTTGCTTTTGCAGCTGTTCACTTTTTCAAGCACTTTTTATGGTAATACTAAAGAGTTTGTTGGGAGTTTTCATTTCGCATTACGCATCAGTGTGCTTCATTCATTTACCTTTAGCCATTTGTTATAATTTATTCAAAACCTATTCCAATTAATAAGTATTATATGATGTGTGAAATTTCTTCGACAGACATCGTTTCGAAATTGGAATCAGCTCTCATACTGGATAGAAGGGTGCAACTGTGCCTTATGAAAGAATTTATAACTTACGCCCACTTGCCGCGTTCATTGGATTTTCACATTCCGCCGTCCCGAATTTCCTTCAGTGTCGATTCCAGCAACTTCGATGTTCTTACTTTAGATATCTTCTGCCCCAATAACTTGTATTCAAATACGCTTCATGCGCTCTATTCAGTATTGTATCTTTATGTATGCTCAAAAATAGGATTCAAGCTTCACGCGGCACGTATTTTGTTATGTCGGTACACACGGTTCGAACATATATTTACGAAAAAATTGGATCAAAGAATTTGCATTCAATTTTGTGTGAAAAAAAAAATGAATTTAGTACTCAAAAACACTCGTATGTGTTACTAGGCACATGCCGCAGTTCAACTTTAATAGTTCTTGATAGAAAAATAAACGTTCAAAAACATTACTCAGAGTATTGTTCGTCGAATACCATCTCTAAAAAACGAAACCTATCTGGCATCGATCCTGAACAATTCTTCGGTTTCTTCGAAAGATGACCAATTCCTTATCTTATTCCTTATCTTCAAACGTTTCCCCAAATCTTTATGCATGAATCGGAAAGGCTAGTGGTCAGAAGAAGCAAGTTCTGGTGACAACCGCGGGTGAGGCAAATTATTCTATTTCATCGCGTCCAGGTATTTTTTAACCGCTGCAGTAAACGTGGGACACAACTTCATTCTGTTGCAACATCACCTTGTCATGCCTTTCGCCCATTTTAAATCGTTTTTCGAGCAATTCAAAACTCAAATATATTAATTTCACATTAATGGTTCCACCTGAATTTAGAAGCTCATAAGACACAACACTCTTCTGATCTCACAAGAGGCAGAGGATAGCCTTTGAACCGCAGAAATTTTTTCTTGGCGTTGAAATATTTATATTTTTTATTTATTTATTTATTTTTCTTCTTGGGATAATACAACCAGAGCAAAAATCCCTTCCTTAGATACCTTTCAAAAAGCAGTACCAAAGTGAAAAATCGCCTTTTTACCTTTATGAGTTTCAACTTGTAAGTCACTTAATTAATTTCCTTGCTAACCCAATCCAAAATTGTTTAACCGAACGGGAATTGTTGAGGCACTCCCAACAGTTCTAAGATTTCACTTTGTATTTAACACGGTTCCTGTTCCAGTAAAACCTCAAATTCCTCAAGTTAATACTTCTTGGGCATGGCAAGACGCTCTTTGTCTTTGAAGCTAAAGTCATAACATAATCATTCTCTGTGTAATTTATCGATCGAAACAGATTCAGATGGATTTAATGGCGCTGTGAAACAATATCCTTAGGCTTATTTAACCTTTAATGTACGTAGACACTTTCGATGTCACGATGAAAATCTTCGACATTTACTACAGCGATTGCTAAAAGAGAAGGAAGAGTTTATTTTGATGCAGACTTGGCAAAAAGTCTTGTGCTACGACCACGTCAGCGAACGCCACATAACAATCCGCATGAAGACCTAATTCAGAAATATCAGCCTAATTTGCGCTCATGGCCGGCAGAGGAGAAGGCTGAAAACATAAAGGATTTCTATTTTGATCTCATAGAAAGAACATACGATCGATGTCCCATCTATGGCACCCATCTACGGCACCAAGAACGCTCAGATGGGAAAGGAGGACATCTTTGCTAGAGTTATGGGTAAATATAGCCTGCACAACAACACATCCGGAAACGGACTCAGGTTTTTGGACTTCTCATCGCGGTGGAACCTCTCTGTGGGCCACTGCCACTGATGTGCTGGGTTTTACGTCACCACCCAAAAGGAACCCATGATTTGACTATGATTGCAAGTAAGCACATGCAGCCAAACAAGACGCCTATAAGCCAGCGCTGTATCGAATCGGATTGTTCGTGAGCTCTACGAATTGAGAAGAAGGAAAGAGCACCGGTTTCTAAGAAGAAAAATAATGAGCATGAGAGAGCGCTGTCGAAGAAATGGAAAAGTGTTATGGCAGGAATGAGCTCCGAAAGTTTTATCGATAGGAAAAACCGCCATCCGGAGGATAAAAGGTTCGGACCGAAGCCTGCCGGGATCAAAATGGACAACCTGTGGTAGAGTCGCAGTATGTGCTGAGAATCCGGAAGTCTGCAGAAATGACACTTCTTAACGGCGATGACGTTCCAAAATCCTCTGCAAGGTAGAATGTTCTACTCAATTTGGACGTTGATTGACAAGATTTCCGTCCCCCCAACCTAGACGAAGTAAAGATAGCAATATCGAAGCTGAAGTCAAACAAAGCTGCTGCAGCGGACGGACTGCCCGCAGACCTATTTCAAACAACTGTAGATAACCTAGTCGGCCGCATACACCAGCTCATCCGTAAGATATGGTCGGACGAAAGCATGCCCGATGAGTGGAATCTCAGCGTTGTTCGCCCGGTTCACAAGAAACTTTAAATGCGCCAATTACCAAGAGATATGCCTTTTCAGTATCGCCTACAATAACCTTTCTGCCGAATTGTGTAAGCGTCTGAAACCCTTTGCCCACAATCTGATAGGTCCCTATAAGTGTGATTTCAGGCCAGGGGAGTCCACGGTAGACCAAATTTTCACTTAACGCAGATGCTAGAACAGACCCAAAATGTATAATAATTGGACGATCATAGCGAGCCGTCAAAGAGGCGTTTGCTGGCAATGAAGCGGAAGCGATTAAAATGGGTCTGGCGGCAAATGAAAGCACATCTCTGGGTCCGGAACCGTGAGCATTGCTTCTCCTTGACTCCTGCTTCCCATAATCCCCCGAAATAAGGAGAAGCGGGAGGAATGAAATTCCACTTTATCCCTCGTGTTGATGACTCTTTAGTGACCTTACATCAGTCGACTGTACTGACCTTTAAGAGACGATCCAGTACAGCATCTGCGCCGACGAAATTTGTCCTACAATCATTGTAAGCCTGGCTGCAATCTCCTCTTCTAGCTATATAGCGTCGAAATGCAGCTAAGAACGCTTGTGTCGTCAAGTCACTCAACGCTTCCAAATGTATTGCCTTTACTGCGAGGCAGATGAAGACACATACATATATAACCTTTCAGACATTTTGCGCCCAGACCTTTCAATGTCTTGATTGTGGTTAATAATAATAATAATTGCATGGCGCGGCTGACCTTAGAGATACTAGGGCCTAGCTTGCTCATCAACTACTCGTGTTATGCGCTCTACCGTTCTCTCACGAGTAGAAGGAATCTACAGTTTTTTGACGACTCTGAACGAAAAAGTTTAAGAAGATTTTTCTTAGACAGTTAGTGTGAGTGTAGTCTGCAGCTCGAAAGAGGTGGTGCCGTGAAAAATATGAGGTGTTCAGCCGGGAGTCGTACCTGGGCCTTCGGCGTGTGAGCGTCGCACTGTACCCACTACGCCATGGCGGCCACTTTGATCGAAATTGGTCCAGCGTAATCGATTCAATCGATTGTTGCCACTAAATCTGCATCTAATGAACTGATGGCTGATAGGGTTTACCTTCGTCCTTCTGTCGTGATGGGGTTCGTGGGTTGTGAAGGCATTTGGAATTCCCATGCTGATCGTAGAAATTCTCGTCCATTCCACCACAACGTATCGGTTAACGCTGTTGACTTATTCACGTATCATTAGTCGTAGTGTGTGCACGTGTGTTACTCTCATTGTGAAACGCGAAATCGACTAAAATTCCGAAAAAACGAACTCGTACCGATTCTGGTGAAGGCACTCAATGGCCTCCCAGTAAATTTCGTAATAACACCAAAACTAACAATCATAGTGACTCAACAATGATCAATAATAAAAATTACTTCCAGCTATTAGCTGATTCAGAGACAGTGGACAATAATAATAATAATGAACGTTCGAACGTCATTAAAGAAAGTGTCCCCCCATTAGTGGTGTTAAAATCTACTACTGAACGCGTTCGCCGCGTGCTGAGTGATTTGAAAATTGAAAAATATCTCATAAAAAACATCTCTCTCGGTCAAAAAGTAATCCTTCCCTCCCTTGATATACATGACTCAGTGATGTCTGAGCTTACAAAATTGAATTTTGAATTTTTCTCATATGCTCGTAGAGAAAATCTGCCATTAAAAGTGATCTTATCAGGACTTGATTTAATGGACGAAAAACTGATTAAAGATGAACTAATCTCTCTCGGAATTAAGTGCATTGATGTTAAAATTATTTCAAAAAATATTAAAACAAACACTAAACTCAATAATAATATTTACATTGTGTATATTCAGCGCGCTACCATAAAGCTGAACGAACTTCGGCAAAATCATTACAGCCTATTCAACACAATAGTTCGCTGGGACTACAAAAGGCGAAGTCCGGGCAAGGTTACACAATGTCACAATTGTCAGCTGTTTGGGCACGGCTCCATGCACTGCCATGCTAGAACATCATGTGCATTTTGCTCTGGAAGTCACAAGACAACTGAGTGTCCTAAGCCTGATGCGTTACGTTGCGCCAACTGCAGTGGACCGCACAAATCATCCGACCTGAACTGCACTAGCCGCGTGCAATATTTGGAAATTCGGCAAAAGCTCTCTGCCCCCCACCGGAGTAACCATAAGAAATCTGTATCAGCCGTTCACACGCAAATGCATACTGATCCTCAATCCCTATCCCATTTCCCCCCTTTACCAACTCGTTCTATTGCTTTACGAACTCATCAAAGCAAACCAGCTGACCGCCCCCAGCCACTTACTTCTATCCGTATTGATAATGGAATAACAGCCGCTCGAGAGAGGATATCAAAACCAGCAGCACCCACTCCAAGTAATAAACTATTCTCTTACGAGGAAATTACCTCTCTCTTAAATGAAGTGCTAGCAAAGCTTCAAGCCTGCTCATCAAGAAGCGATCAATTTAATGTCATTACCTCTCTTGCAATTAAGTATATTTATTCTTCTGTTTATGTTGATTAATTCACTTAACATAGTTACTTGGAATGCAAGAAGCATAACAAATAAAAAAACTGAATTTTTTAATTTTATAAATGATAAAAAAGTTGATATTGCGTTACTGACAGAGACATACTTAAAAGACAACAAAACTTTATCTGACCCCAATTACAATTGTTATCGTCTGGACAGGAGTAACGCCCCCGGAGGTGGTGTTGCTATTATTGTATCAAAAGATATTGCACACACCGTTCATACGGGTTTGCAAATGCGGTGTATTGAATCGATCGGTATAGACGTCTTTTTAAACAATAATTCCAAAGTGAGCATTTTCTCCGTTTATTTCCCTGGTGGAAATAGATCACCTGATAAGATATCTCATTTTAAACATGATTTGCGAAAAATGTTTAAGCTACGAGATAGTGTCATTTTTGGAGGAGATTTAAATTGTCGCCACCAAATTTGGAACTGCCTCAGAGCTAATTGTTGGGGCAATATTTTGTTTAACATTGATGAGACTCATCCGCATTTTTCATTGCTATACCCTCCAAAGTCTACATATGTTCCTACGTCTAGATTGAAAAGCCCATCTACACTGGACTTTTATATTACAAATATTTCACAACACTGCAATCCACCTTTTACTTATGATAACTTAGGCTCGGACCATCTTCCCGTTGGTATAAAACTGGACATCTCAATTCAAATTAGACAACCTTCTTATTATTACAAATATTCCTCCGCTAACTGGAGTCGGTTTGCTTCATATATTAATAAAAACTATTGTTTAAGCAGCATTAATTCCACCCCAATCAACAATACAGACCAAATTGAAACGTTGTGTACTAATTTTAACACCTTATTAAAGAGAGCTGTAGATTTTTCTGTTCCTAAGATTCGAACGAATAGTAGTCGTTCCGTTCCTCTACCTAGTAATATATTACTGTTAATACGATTGAGAAACTCTGAAAGGAGAAAATGGATTCGCTATCGTTACGATTGCTTTCGACATAGTACAAAATATCTCAACACTGCTATTGCTGAAGAAATGAATAACTTTAACAACAATCGTTGGAACAACCTTCTTTCTTCATTCGACAAAGGAAGTAAACCTTTTTGGAAAATTTCAAAAATTATCAAAAAGAGAGGAGTAAGTATCCCACCGATGATTGAACAAAATAAGCTCCATATTGCTCCAATAGATAAAGCCAACCTTCTTGCAAACAAATTTGCCTTAAATCATATTATTACCGAAAACTTGAACGATTTATCTACTTCAACTGAGGTCTCTAACACTGTCACAAGCTTCTCTCAGTCAAACACTGAACTAACTGACTCCTACACAATAGATGAAGTAAAGGTAAAACAATTGATTAAAAACCTCAAGAATAGAAAAAGTCCTGGTTTAGATGGCATAAACAACGTGTTATTAAAAGCCCTCCCCCCAATGGGCTTAAGATATTTAACTATTATTTTAAACGATTGTCTTAAACTCTCCTATTTCCCAGTTTGCTGGAAGACAGCACTCGTAATCCCAATTGCTAAACCTGGTAAACCTTTAAGAAAAAGTAATAAAGGAAAGAATTGAAATTCATTTAGCTACGAATAATATTCTACCCGATTTTCAGTTTGGATTCTGACGTTCTTACAATACTTATCATTAAATCGCGAGGATAAAAAAACATGTCAAAAATAAATTTCAATCTAAAGAGTCAACTGGATTAATACTTTTAGATGTTGAAAAAGCTTTTGATACGGTTTGGCATAAAGCTTTGATATACAAACTAATTCAGTTTAACTTTCCAAAAGAAATCATAAAAATTATTCAGAGCTTTTTGAATAATAGAACATTTATAGTTAAGGCAGTAAAGTCTGAACATACCATTAGATACGGATTACCACAAGGTACGGTACTCGGTCCTACATTATTTAATATATATGTTGCAGATTTTCCAGATCTCGGTAACGGAGTTGAAATCGCTATGTTTGCTGACGATACAGCTATATTTGCATCAGGAACATACTACCTACACGTACACAACGTCTTACAAACAGCTCTATCCAAATTGGATAAATACTTCTATAAGTGGAAGATTAAAATAAATCCCACAAAAACTCAAGCTATTTGGTTTACTCGCAGGCGCAAGAACTGCTTCCTTCCCAATAACGTTCATCTTCAAATGGGCAATTTTAATTTGGACTGGTCGGAACATTGTAGATATCTTGGGATTTTAATAGACAAGAAGTTAAACTTTAAAAACATATCTCCTCCACTATTGATAAAGTTAATAAATTTATAAAAATTCTTTATCCCTTAATAAATAGGAAATCAAAACTTAGTTCAAACAACAAAATTTTGTTGTTTAAATCAGGGGCTCCTGTCTGGTACGACTGTGCTTTAACAAACAAACGCAAACTACAAACATGTCAAAACAAAATTATTAAACTTATTCTTAATTTACCGCGTTATTATTCAACCCGAAGGTTGCACGAAAATACCAACATCAACTTTTTAGATACTCTTATTGATAAGCTAACCCAAAAATTGTATTACAATTGTCTCAATTTCAACAGTGAACTTATTAGTCGTTTGTCAGATTAATTAAATGCAAAATGCATAAGAGTTCGCTAGGGATATTGCAATATTAGTTTGTAAGAGTTAAATAAGGGTTTTACTTGTAGCTTTCCCTTGTACTGTTATTCATACTTAATCTCATGCTGTTTTCATTAATAATTTTATAAATTCTTAGTTGTAAAGGAAAAATGTCCTATATCTCTAAACAAATCATCTACTACATGTATACATTATTGATTACGCTACTGAATAAAATAAAATAATAATAATAATAATAATACGCTGTTGACTCCATGGATGCGAAATCTGCTGGGTATTGTGTTTTTCAGATGTTTTTCAGATTTGTACCTGTGTCAAACTTTGTATTTTCCCTACTCGGTTTCTGATGAATGTCTCCCATCGCTAAACTGGAGCAAGAATCCATGCCGGGGTTGTAGTGAAATCTGTCCATGCATACATCCGGATATCTTTCAAGTCGAGGCTATTAGTTACATAATGTAGTAGTTTGGCTAACATCACCGCACGACAGAACTCCAGACGTGGCAAACTAATTTGTTGTACCCGTGCGACCTTGGACTTTGACATTAACAGGTTTACATGTACTTCACAATGACCGCTTCTCTCGGAATACACACCGCAACTCAAATTGCCTTTTCCGACGCGTCGCTAAACCCATAAAGCTCCTTGCTATTGTTTTGCCCAAATGTGTGAACCCACCTGGGAATTCGAATGGTGCTGTTGGCCGGTAGCTAAACAAACTGTTCCACTCTTCTTATGATTCTCCAGTAAGGGTGTCGTCCCACGTAACCTGGCGCTTTTAAAGTGTCTGGATGATAATTTTTGCGTTTAGAATGCAAGAGGATATCCAACCCATGGAGTCAAACCACCAAGCAGTCGTTAACAAAATGAAATGTTTTGTCGGCTACGGATTAACTAATGCAGTAAAACGAAATTAAAGTGGTCTGCTTTGGGAAGCCAATGTATGCCAAACGTCTTTACATCGTTTGCTGCTTATGATGGGACGGCTAGAGCTAATACTGGATCCTTGGCTTTTACTTCTTCAAGAAGCTCTTCTGCATTGGCTGTCCATTTCCTTAAATAGAACCCTGCTCCTTTGAAAACGTTCCTAAACCTCCATTCTGCGCCAGACATTAAATCATCGACGTACATTACGGAGCGTGTAGCTGCTTCCGACTCTGCTACATCCATCAATGTTTGGATAGCTAAGACAGGCGCTGATGCAGGTTCCAAAGTTACCGTTTTCAACTGGAATTCCTTCAATTCGTCCGTTGGATTCCATCACCAATAGATGAGTTGGTAATTGGCGTCCAACTCTGATACCCAATTTGCCGGTAAATTTTTTCGACATCAGCAGAAAACGAGAACTGGTATAATCTCCATCACAATATGACGTCCATTATGTTGTGTTGTAGGTAAGGGCCGTTCGCATATGGTCATTTAGCTACGATCCGTCTGATGTCTTAAAGGAAGCATCGTCTCGTCATTGAGCTTCGTTCCTTTACCACCGCATAATGCGGAAGATAGTAGTGATAACTTCTGGAGATGACTTCTTTGTCCACTTCGGGCATGTGACCAAGTTGGATGTATTCTTCTATGCAGGAAACGTATTGGTCGTGTAGTTGAGGATTCGTTGCCAGCCTTCTTTCTAAAGCCTTGAAACGAAGAAAAGCTCCTTCGCGCGACCTACCAAGTACAAGATAAGTATCTTCTTTAAATGGAAGTGTGCAATTAATTTATTTAATTTAGTATTAATGTTTTTCATATTTATATCAATGAAACCTTCTTAATTTTCTTTACAAAAGACAACACCTAATTTAACACATTCTTGTCTATCTATATAGATAGCTAGAAATTAATGGCATTCGTTTTGAGTACTCAATCATTCCGCAAAAATAACCCTCATGAAATGGAGACGTTCATTTTTTATGCAAAAAGATATAAACACAAATCCGTTGATAAGTTAACATTGTGAACATTTCCTTTTATTTTCCACAATTCAACAAACTCCCCTGCACAGCCTTGCCAACATTCAAAGCCCATAGGTCGTCTACCAAAATAAATCGCCTCAATATAGTTCAGTGACTCCTTTCATAATGAAATAAGACGAATCTATTTAACTGTCATTAGTTTTAACTGCACGAATTATCTAGCTGCAAATGGCTGCGCAAAATAATTTCCACAATCAGACCGGCCACCCTCTGAAGAAGGAAGAAAAATGATGGACACTTTATCGCGCAACCACCGTCACTCGACTGCTCGAACGGTGCCTGTGGCTCAATAAGCTCCAACGGGAGTGCTTACGAAATTGAAAAATTAAAAGCATTAAAATAAATAACCACAAAGTTGTGATATTAATAGTACCTAGGAGCTAGGAACGCCCTGCGTCATATCGTCGTGGAGCCTGTTTGAAAGAGCCATTACTGGCGGCACAGAACAATAGGGCATTTTTACACAGAAGGATACCCAATAGCTGAGATTTTCTTTTTCGCGAATGGCGATAAGCAATAAAAAGGGTCATTTTTTTGTAGTCCAACAATACTTATTCCTTTTAATTTGACTAAAACACCCGGTCGGGGCTCACTGTGGCGCCCAGTTTTAAGTGGAACGCGTCTGTGTCTGTTGAAATGAAAGACCATTAAATGTCGAAAACGTGTGTTTAGAAGGGATAAAACAAGAACCCCTCTACATGAATCCTCCGTTATAAACAAAGAAGAAATCAAAAGATTTTTTTTGAGCTCAAACTGGAGTAGATACCCTTTCGCGTGCTCTATGGGGCTAAGAAAAATAAAAGCAAAAAGGGAAACAATTTTTAATTTAACTTTTCCTTGAATAAAAGCATTATCCATAAACACTTCGAGACAGTTGCTGGAAAGGATTTTATTCTGACGTTCTTCTTAACATACTACATCTGAAACAACTTAGGGCAAAGTGTCTGCCTGTTTGTACGCTGCGCTCATGAAATTAAAATGCAAAGCCCTGCAAAATGAACGTAGTTACTGTGTGCAAAGTAAATTTCCTGCGTTTCAATAAACCCTGCTAACTGAAGGTGGAATCACTAGCAATTATATGGCAGATAAGTTCTGTGGAGTGACACCACAAGGGAGCTTATTGCCTTACTTTGGTCTGCGTTGTCGTTCGGTTTAATTAAAAACACAGACACATTGCTAAGTTCTTCACTTGTTTGTACTGAAAAATGCTTAATATCATATAATTCAGTTTTTTGTGGGACCGTTATAAGTGGCAAAATCGGATTTTCCGTTTTAAATTATCTTCACTCTAATCACACGGTGATAAATCTAGTTTATACTTTAAATTTTCAGAGTCATTGTTATGAAAGCTAAAATAAGAAAAAAAGAGGTGAAGATCGTTGAACTCATAATGGCTTCGCCTGGATTTTTATTTCGAAAGAGATGAGAAACTGAAAGTAATTCTCAAATATACACATGATCAAGCCTCACAAAATAAACCCTTTCCTTTTGTACGCGACGTAAATATGAAAAAACAAAAAATAACTTGGAACTATAGAAGCAATAATCAAGAAACTTTGTTATGAATAGAACTCATAATGTCATTAGATTGAGAATACAGCATTATTTGCAGTAATGCTGTTTTGTATAAGCATAAGAAGCATTCAATAATAAATTACATAACAGTTTTCAGAATGCGCCTGAACAAGCGTTTTCGGCCGCATCGGTCGAGATATCTACCATATCCGTCCGTTTTTTTATTTTCTTGGATTTTTTAACATTATTAAACTGCGTTATAAACTGAAACACAAGTCCGATTACCGTCTGAAAACCTCACATTTTTCAAGCACCACCTTTTTCGAGCTTTATCTTTTTTTATTTTATTTTTAATGTTTTTTAATTTATTTATTTTTTCTACAAATAAGCATTGGTTAAGATTTATGAAATAGTTAGGAACACTACGCTGTCGAGTATACCATCAGATACAACTTTAACTTAAGTATTATTTGTTGAAGGGTCAATTTATAGGGATACAAATAAATTCATATTTCTATATTAATTACATAAGTGTGTAGCGCAATTAAATAAATAAATAGGTTATGACATGTAACAAAGAGTCTATTAACGCAAAGTTTATTGAGAAGAGAAATTGCTCTAATTTTTTCAAAGAAGATGCTTGAAATCTTTCGTTTCGTAAATTCAGCGGTAAATTATTAAACAAGCGGGGAGCGGTAACCAGATAGAAATGAACAGTGTGATTTTTTTGCAACAGGAATTCTCGCAAAATATAGATTATTGACACGCAAATTATGGGAGTGACACCACCTTGAGAAAAGATGACCAACTCTATTAAAACAGCGTGAAAAACTTTGTAATAATAGAGATGCTTTAGAGGTAAATTATTACGTTTCTTAAGTAATTCAAAGAAATGCGTCCTGCGATTAAGTTTAAATAAAATACGAATCGCGTGCTTCTGCTTTACAGTTAATGGATTAATTTTCCAAACCGTCAGCCCATATTGTATCTTATATATTTTATAGACTAAACTCAGAATAGGTAGGCAACAATATAGGCTTAAATGATATGGCCGTAAAACTTGAATAAAACATTTTGACAGATAAGTAGTGTGATCCTTCTAAATAAGTTTATTATCAAGAATGATCCCTAAATATTTAAAGTTGTCTACTTTTTCTATCACAAAGCAATCAGCAGAACAATTACTATAGCAATTGAAAGATACTTCATCAAGTTGGTGAGAACAGGTATGTATTTTATACTTAGTGCAACAAGGCGAGTGATAAGCAAGCAATATATCGTCTATAGCAACTCCAGAGATGTTGAAAATCAAAAATTTAGTTATCTGGCTAATTATAAGTTTAAAATAATGATGCTACTTACGCAGATTTTCCAAATTATAATTCATGGAAGCATGTAAATTCAAATAATTTGATTCAGAGTACGATATGGAGGTGTCATCGGCAAAATCTGTATCTGTGTTGAATGAAAACGGAATTAACATAAATTAAAACTAAAATAGGATCAAAACCCGAACCTTGGGGAACGCCTAAATGTATTACTTTCCCTGCACTCAGAGTATTTTTAATTTTTACCTTTTGCTTACGGTCTTTTTTATAAAAAACGAACCAATAGCAGATGCTCCCTCGAAAACCTCACATATAAAACTTATGCAGTAAATTTGAATAATCGACCATGTCAACTGCCTATCGATAAATATTGTGTAGTCTCAGAGTTACTTAGTGATTGATACAACTCACTACACTACTCGATCTTCTTCCCCTTTTTTCTTTCTCTTTTGCGATCATTTAATTTTAACACCCAACAGTTTCACTTATAAATTTGTAAGTTTTACCCTCAAAAAGCAATTTTTATTATTAAGGCAATTTTCTCGGGAGTGCACCAATTTTACTTTGCTAGCAATGTTGCACTTTGAAATATTTTAATAATTACAATAATAGGTATGTGAAGAATTAGTTTATAACCAAAAACAGTTCAAAAGACTCGTGTACACTTCGATAATGCCCCTCAGAATGACGTGGTGCTATTATTTTGCACATTGAAATTCGGCTGCATTTCCGGTAACGGGACCTTTCTTAATGACAAGCATTTTTTATTGTCTTGTATATGGGTTTTATGACTGAATATGAGGCTCCTGTCTAATGTAGTTGGCGATCTGTTACGTATGTAACACGCAGTTTGTCTGCTTCTGCCCACAGGAACTCTGGCATATTTGAATGCACCAGCATACTCCTCGCCATCTTAACTAGTGTGCGATTTGCTCTTTCTGCTACACCGTTCTGTTGCAGCGTGTAGGATACTGTCAGTTGGTGAATTATCCCATTCTGTTTGAAGAAATCCTCGAATCGCTTGTTCACATATTCACCGCCGTTATCGCTACGCATGTTTTTTATTTTGCAACCGGTCTGACGCTCTGCCATATTCTTAAATTGCAAAAATTGGTCAAATACTTCATCTTTCGACTTCATGAAATACGTGAATATGCGTCGGGACATGTCATCAATAAAAGTAATGAAATATGATGACCCACCAAGCGATCTCTTTTCAAACGGCCCGCATACATCTGTATGTACAAGTTCCAACTGTCGCCTTGCACGGTTCTCTGTTGCCTTTGGGAATGCTTGTGTGTGTATCTTGCTCTTCATGCAGGTCCTGCAACTCACAACCCCGGCGAATTCCACATTTTCCATGCCGTGTACCATTTTCTTCTTCACCAGATCGCTTAAACTGCCATAATTCAGATGACCGTATCTGTTATGCCAAACCGTTGCACTAGTCTGCGTGACGCCGAAACACAAGTGCTGGTTTCTTTCGAAAACAAACAATTTATCTCTTTTCTTCGCTTTAAGGATCAGCGATCCGTTCTGTCGTATAACCGCTTTTTTGTCATTGAAAAACACTGTGCAACCCTTTTCCACGGCGCGACTCACTGACACAAAGTTCCCTCGCATACCTGAAACGTACAAAACATTTTCCAATTTCAGTTCGCACAGTTCTGTCTGAAATATTATGTTCCCTTTTCCTTCTTTGTTATCAGCTAGTACAACATCCTCTGCCTGCGATACAAAATCCGTGAAAGCATCGCGTGCGAAACACATATGCATAGTAGCACCGCTATCCAAACACCAGCTCGATTTTTCTAAATTGAAATTATCTGCAGTTGCAAGAACCCTAAACGACCTCTGTTTTCGTTCTTGAGGATTTTCTTGGTTTTGTATTTGCTTACACTGGTTCTTGTAATGACCTCGCTGCCCACATTTGAAGCAAACAATATCCTTCTTATCTTTTCTGCGGGTTGGCTGTGTTTGCATGATATGCTTTCTGGTCGCTACTATGTGTTGCTTCTTCTTCCTTGCGATGTCCCATTTCCAGCAACTTTATCTTTAATATTTCGAGCGATGGCAATATGTCTCTCGTTTCCATGGCCATGACGAAACTATCATACTGTTTCGGCAAACTCGAAAGCAATACTGTCACCACTAGTTCCTCACCTATTTTGATGTCAACCTCAGCAAGCTTATCAATAGTTGAACAAAAACTATTGATGTAAGTGATAAGATTCTGCCATCTGCAAACTTAACAGTTTTTTGTAGAGAGATACCTTTCTGACCGGTCCTGTTGGCTGATGAATCTCCTTCAGCTTCTCCCAAGCACTTGATGCATTCATGCATTGCTTGAGGTAGCACAACTTTGATGGCTTCACACTTAGTGTAATAAACGCCAACGCCTTCTCGTCCTGTAAGTGCCACTGATCTGGATTTTCCAATGGCCACTCGCCATGGATTACCTTCCACACTTCAGCGTGTAGCAAAACGCTGCGCATTTGGATGCACCAGGTATCATAATTACCTTCATCCAATTTCTCGATTTGGTACATCGAACTCATTGCGCACTTTGTCTTTGTATTATTTCACTGATTTTAATTTTATCTATAAACATTGTTTACTAATACCGTTTACACTTGTTCACTTCCTGCGCTCATAACCTGATGGAAAAATATATGAGTAGTATAACCCAACTATTTTCCTTAGTCCTTGAGAACAAAGTAAAAGTAATGAAACAGTTCTGTTAGCGACTTCTCAGTAAAAAACAATTTATTCAAAGTAATTATACACTGCGCTTCTTACGACTTACTCTCTCTACACTTGGAAATAGACTGTGTAGATCCTTTGCCAAAGTCTGTACACATCTTTTCTGTACACACACATGTGTACTGCGTGATCCTTCACACATATCATATTCAGATCCACATTGTGAGTTTCTTATTCAACATTATTTGCGATATGGAGTCGCAGTTTCTTCAGAAAGAAATCAAATGCTAATGAAGGATCTTCCGTTTTATAAGCTTCGAACATCTTCCAAAAATTCGAACATCAAATCATGATTAAGTTTGTCAAAATCAATTTTTTTTAACAAAGTTAACAAAACTCGACTGACATTTGACAATCAAGTTGAATTGCCGTTAAGCGATGATGAGTAATCTAAATATCAAATACTTCTGGTTCAAAAGCAGTAGTATTGTTCTTATGCAGTCTTATGAAGAATTGATATAAACATGATTCTCTAGTAGGGTTGTTTACCAAGGAATAGAAACCATACGACGATAGAACCGCCAAAAAGTTATCAACTTCAGAAGAATTACGATGGCCGTTCAATATATTCTCGGTATCGATATGAAGGAAAATGCGAATTCAATTTAAGTTTTTATTTTTGAATATAATATTCCCTGACATCAATGCATTTGCTACATCTGAGGCATTTTTAAACCCTCAAAAAAATATATTTCCTCTTTCTCTGGAAAATACCCATTTATTGCCGACTTGAGTTCTTCATCATCCGAAAATCTTTCTCCACGAAGACCATTTTTACAAATCTGGAAATAGGAAATAATCACTAGGGGCAAGATCTGGACTATAGGGTGGGTGTTGGATTTCTTCGAAACCACAATATCGCGCAACAGCCTTGGAAACTCGCACCGTGTGAACAGGAGCGTTGTCATTAAGAAGCAACACACCCGCTACGAGTTTACCCCGTCTTTTCTTTTTAATTTCCTCCCACAAATTATGCAAAGTGGATGGATGCGGCGTTGATGGTTTCACCCTTTTTTGTCCTTAATGAGCAAGATATCCTTGGAGTTCCAACAAACTGTGGCCATGAGCTTCCCGTCAGACGGAGTGACTTTGAACTTCTTCAGGGGGTCTATTCCTTTTTTATGCCACTGCATAGACCCATGTTTCATCGCCAGTAACAATTCGATCCATAACACCGTACGCGTTCTCACTACACATCTCCAAAAGCTCTCTACAGCATGGGATTTTCACTTTTTTTCCTGTGACGACGAATAACGATCAAATCATAGAAATCATTGAGTTAGACAGGCATGTGGCATCTCGTAACATCGCCCAAAAGATGGAAGTTAGTCACCAAAAACATTTTAAACCATCTGCAGGAGGCTGAATACAAAAAAAGATTGATATTAAGGTGCCGTATGATTTGAACCAAAAAACCTTTTGGACCGCATGCGATATGCTGCTGAAACGGAACGAACTCGACCCATTTTTGAAGCGGATGGTAACTGGGGACGAAAAATTGATCACATAAGGCAATATCAAGCGAAAACGGTCATGGTTGAAGGCCGGTGAATCGTCCCAAACAATGGCCAAGCCAGGAAGGTTTTGCGGTGTATTTGGTGGGATTGAAAGGGAATCATCCACTACGAGCTGCTCCCATATGGCCAGACGCTTATTTCTACCATCTACTGCGAACAACTGGACCGCTTGAAGCAGGCGATCGACCAGAAGCGTCCAGAATTGGCCAACAGGAAGGGTGTAGTGTTCCACTAGGACAACGCCAGACTACACACTTCGTTGATGACTCGTAAGAAGCTACGCGAACTCGGATGGGAGGTTTTATCACAGCCACCATATAGCCCGCGCATAGCGCCAAGTGATTACCACCTGTTCCTGTCTATGGGGAACGCTCTTGGTGGTGTGAAGTTGAACTCAAAAGAGGCTCGTACGAGGGGAGTATTATGAGATTACTGTTTAGACGGAAACAGATTATCGAACAAAACGGCGTATATTTGAACGAAATTCGATTACTGTAACACTTTTTTATGAAGCATTGAATGAAGATCAAAAAAGTGGAAGGGAGATATTTGGCAAACTTATATTATAATTTAGAAGTCAGATAGAATTAGGTTAGCCCTTTGAAGAACAAGTCTTAGGTCGTCACATACAATACCACTCCTATAGAATACTTCCATTCCACCTGCTGAATAAGAGTTATTGCAAGAAGCCGCGAATGTAAAATTAGGGATGTTGTAATTCGAAATTTCATAATCATAAATCCAAAATTCAGAAAAAAATATGAAATATGGTAAATGGTCAAGAGAAGTAAGTTTAGTTAGAAATACATCAAAATTTTCTCGATGACTACGTACGATTTGGTGAACTGCTGAGAACTCAGAGTAATTTAACATGTACGGATGATTAACACAAAAACAATTATAAGAATTATTTTGAGGAGAGCGAGTACTACTTTCTATGTTAAAATTATGAAAATTTAATAAGATTGTGTTATTCATAATAGTTATAGAAATTGAAAGAATATAAATTAAGATATGTTGAAGCCGTTTTTCACAAAACTACGTAATTTTTCTGCATTTTCGCCTTCTTATTTATACATATTTACACCTATTTTAAGCTTTGAGTTGCTTGGCTTTCCTCAAAAGAGATCTTGTGTACGCTGTAAGGCAGTCGTTAATGAAAATGCGTGAGTTATGGTTGTCAGCCACAATTTTAATTCTTTTTACTCTTAGGGTTTTCATTAACTCAATCTTCCGAAAAAGAGAAGTGAACTTCACATTCACTAGCAGCATTATGGTATTAGGATTGTTCAGCGCCATTTAACTCATACTCTATCATGCTAGTCTCAATGTCGTTTTCTTCTACTTGCATTCCAACTTTATCAATTAGAAGTTGAATGACCTCTTTTTTTGCACTTGCATACCATAAATCACGCATACCCACAATGTCAACCGCATTTTGTTTTTCCTCTTTGTTCTATTGTATTGATATTAAATTTCACAGAGTTTACCGATTTCATTAAAGCAGCATTTTTCTTCTCGAAAGATTTGATTTTAAGAAGAGCATCTGAATACAATTGCTGTAATTTCAGAATCTCTTCAAACAGCATTTCTAGTGTAATTTTTTTTCTTGTCAGGAGCAGACACAACAGAGCAGGAAGCAGTTGATACTTGGTCATTGTTTGGTATTTTGAGAGAGAGAGTTAGCATGGGAAGCTCACCCACCAAGAGAGATTTACGTCTTTGATTACAACAGCTCTCACACTTGTATATTAGTTGACTCTTTTCGTAGAATTTAATTTATCTTTTTTCTAATTTTGCGCATGTAGCTTGTACATAATTATTATAAATCTTACACTGGATTTTAAGATCTTTTAATCGGTCAACTTTTAACTTGCACACAGCACACTTCATTTTTATTTACTTTTTATAAATCTCTCAGCATTTAAATGAACACAAATATCGAAAAAATTAACGATTAATAATAAGAAAACCAAAGAAAAAAATGAGAGAAATACCACAGACGTATTACCCCAACAACGACTATGGCTTACTCAAAGAGCAATAAATGTACAAGAAAAAGCTTCTCAAACTTTGCTGTTCGGAGTCGGTAAAAGAACGGTAGGTTTATTCTACTTATCGGAGAATAGTAACGCGCATAACAGGAGTAGTTGATGTCCTTCTGTTATATTTTTGCCCATTCTCTCACTAGAGCCGATTTCATTAGATCTTTTGAAGTGTTGTTATTTTTTATGAATCTCCTGTTCAACAATTCCCCGATATGGTCAATGGGATTACTGTCTGGTGATTGTAGTGTTGTCTTAAGCTACCTGCAGGTATATAGTGGCCACTCTTTCACGATATTTGAGGTGTGATTGGGATCATTGTCCTGCTGAAACTAGAAAGTCTCAACATCGAGCCTCAGTTTCTTCACACTTGCTTAAGAATGCTTAAGAACAATTTCTTGTCCATCACCCTATCATTAAAGACAAGATTCCCTACTCCAGCTGTTGCAATGCACACCCAAAACATCACTCTACCACCGCCGTGCTTCCCTGTGGGAGTTATATTTTTTATATTAAGAGATTCATAGTGGTTTTTCTACACTTATCGAGCACTATCGGATCCAAAAAAGTAAAATTTTAATTCGTCACTAAATAAGACTCTATCCCAAAATGAATCTGGATTATCCATACATTGTAGGGCAAGCTAACCTCTTTCCCGATTCAGTTTCGGTATCAACGGTCTTAAAGCCGTCCGTATCAAGTCCTGCGAAATAAAATGATCGCTTCAGACAATACATGCAAATGTCTACAAAAGCATTTGATAGGTTGCTGAAGAAGTTTTCACAAAAGTTACAACACTTTTTTCTTTGTGTGGCGCACAGTCCGGGGTCGACCTGAGCCCCAACCAACATGCCTCTTCAGCCAACACGATCTTTCCGCTAGCTGCCTCTTCTTGCCCACGCCAAGTTGGTTGAAGTCCTTATCCACTTGTGTGCGCCACCTTTTTTGACATTGAAGGTCTCTAAGATAAGTTCTTAATTTTAAGGTTACACAGTATGCTTATGACATTTTTTTAAAGAGTGACTAGAGTGAGTGAAGACTCTTGTTCTTCTAACTCATTAAGACAACCGAATTATTATTGTGTTTTCTACACAGAACTCGTATATCTATCAGGTTATGGGTAAGCGGTTTCATACGCTCACACAATACGGCAGAGAGGATCTTGAGAATCTTGTATACGATGTTAAGAAGGCTGATCCCTCGATAATTAGCATAGTCAGAGGGGTCTGCTGTCTTGTAGACCTGGGAAATGACGCTGAGATTCCTCTTATCGGCATTCTTTCCTCCGACCATATCTTACAGATGAGCTGGTACATGCGCCCAACCAGGTCATCTCCAGCTGCTTTACATAGCTCTGCGGGCAATCCGTCCGCTCCAGCAGCTTTGTGCTACTTCAGCTTGGATATTGCTATGTTTACCTTGTCTAAGTCGGGGGAACGAAATTCTTGTCTATCATCGTCCAAATCGAGCAGAATATTCTGCCTAAAGGCAGAATCCGGGCCGTCATTACCGTTTAGGAGTTTAAGGAAATGCTTCTTCCAGATTCTCAGCACAGACTACGACTCTACCACAAGTTGTCTATTTTGTTCCCGGCAAGCTTGATAGGAACCTTGAATACTCCGGATCGCTGTTTTTCCTATCGGTAAAACTTTCCGACCTCATTCCTGTCACAACACCTTTCCATTTCTTCTACAGCCCTTCTCATGCTCATTCTTTTTCTTCTTAGAAGCCGGTGCTCTTTCCTTTTTCTCTATTCGTAGAGCTCACGAACAATCCTCGTTGTTCGATTCAGCGTTGGCTTATAGGAGTCTGGTTTGGCTGCATGTGCTTACTTGCACTCGTCGTCAAACCATGGATTCTTCCTTGGTGGTGACGTAAAACCCAACACATCAGTGGCAGTGGCACCACAGAGAGGTTCCACTCCGATGAGAAGTCCAACAGCCTTAGTCCGTTTTCGGATGTGTTGTCGTGCAGTCTGTATTTAACAATAACTCTAGCAAAGATGTCCTCCTTTACCAGCTGAGCGTTGAAGTCTCGTAGAACGATCTCGGTCCTGTAGCTGGGCATCGATCGCATGTTTTTTCTAAGATATCATAGAATTCATCCTTGGTGTTGTCATCCTTCTTCTCTTTTGGGACGTGAGCCCAAATTAGGCTGATATTCCCGAATTTAGCCATGATCTGGATTGTCATGAGGCGTTCGCTGACGTGGTCGAAGCTCAAGACCTTTTGCCTAAGTCTACCTAGAACAACAAATGCGCATCCGAATAAGCGCTGACTCTTTATCTGTAGCAATCGCTGTGGTATATGTCGCAGTTTTTCATCGTTTTTTTTTTTGCCAGGCTCGTCCCATCGCAATTCCTGGATGGCTGTGATGTCTGCTTTGTAGCAGCCATGGTCTTTCACAAGTTGTTCGACTACACATGGCCTTTTAAGGGACCTCACATTAATTAAAACGTTTGCTGGGTTAGTCAATAGTTAATCTGTCATATTCTGAAGCATGTTGTAGTCGCTAAACTGTTTATTTTAAGTGGTGAGGGAGTTACCTTTACGCACAACCCACAGATTGGTAGGCCAGGTAGAGGAGTTCGCTACATACATTGGGTCACCACACAACGGGTGTTGTGATGGCTATCCACGGTCCTCCGTGTTTATAATAGAATTAATAATAAATCGCTACATACATTGGGTCACCACACAACGGGTGTTGTGATGGCTATCCACGGTCCTCCGTGTTTATAATAGAATTAATATTTCTTATCGCAGAAGCCTGATTGCCCTTTTTCTTGTACTCGGAGTGTCAAAGTACAATGAGCAGCAATTTGACAAAATGTTGTATTTTGGGATGCCTACTAAAAGTTATCTCAAACGACAGTCTACTAGTATCAGACTGTTGTTTTTCTTCGCAATATCCATTTCCGAGGCGCACAGTGGATCAAAACGAACATGTTAATAATTTTGACTCTACAATGATGACTGGATACTGGTTAAAAATGACACTACAACAAAATCCTGTGACAGGTAACTGAATAATAAAAAGTAAAAGTAAAAACTTTTAATTAAATTACATTTGATTGAAAATAAAGAACAGCAAGAGCAAAGTATATGAACGGATCTTAAAAGAAAAAATAATGAAGATTGTTGCACATAGGAACATCTTTCCTATAGTACAGTTCGGGTTTAGGCGTTATCACAACGCGTCTCATCAAGTTAAGAGAATCTGGAATCATATAAAAAGTAATCGTGCAGATGGTAAATCGACTGGCATGATTTTACCTGACATAGAGAAGGCATTTGACATTGTTTAGCATAATGGACTATTTTTCAAAATGAACAATTTCAACTTTCCACCTTATTTGTGTCAAATAGTTCTAAGTTTTCTGTCTGAACGTTGTTTCCAAGTCCATGTTAATAGTTGTGTATCAGATTTGATAACTTATAATGCAGGCGTACCCCAAGGATCTGTCTTAGCGCCAATTCTCTACAATTTGTATACATCGGATTTTCCTGAATTACCCGAATTTGAAATTGCTATCTTTGCTGATGACACAGCTATATTTTCATCATATGTGTTCGCTCTTAACATTGAGAGCAATCTCAAATACGCGATGGAAATTGTCTTTAGTTACTGTGATATATGGAAAATAAAGTACAACGAAGATAAATTACAAGCGATCTTTTTCACACGAAAAAGGAAACCTTGTTTTCTCGCTAGTACTAACTTGTGGGTGAATGGAATCAGCGTAGAGTGGAAGAACTCCGTAAGGTATCTTGGTACACATCTTGACAGCAAATTGACTTTTCATGAGCACATCAAACAAACCCTTAAGAAAGTAAGCATTGCAAAAAAATGATTTACCCTTTAATCAACAGAAAATCTTTTTTGTCCTTCACCAACAAAGTAACCATTCTTAAATCCATATTCCAAGCAATTATGCTTTACGGTTGCCCAGCATGGGGAAAAGTCGCACTGTGCCACATCAAGCAATTCCAAATAGCTCAGAACAAAATTCTACAAATGATGTTGGACCTACCTCGGGATAATTCCACCTTAAAACTGCACAAAAGAGCGGGTCTTGAGCTGGTTCATAAGCGAATATTAGAACTGACGGATAAGTTTTATAATTCATGTCCTTTTGCTGACAATCCACTAGTCAATGAGTTGACTGATTTCGTTCGACTCCCAGTTCAACACCAATTTTTCTAATATTTCACGGCACCACCTCTTTCGAGCTGCTGACAACACTCAAAGAGTAATAACTGTCTAAGAAAGCTTCTCAAATTTCGCCGTTCGGAATCGGCAAAAAACTGTAGGTCCCTTCTACTCGTGAGAGAACAGTAGCGCGCACAACACGAGTAGTTGATGAGCAAGCTAGGCCCTGGTCCCCCTATGGACTGTATTTGTTTATTTACTTGTTTATTTATATATTTATTTATGTATTTATTTATTTTATATTGATTTATTTAATCATTTATTTATTTATTTTTATTTTTTTATATCTTCATTGAATTTTTTTTTTCGTATTTTCCTTCAGTTTATTTGCTACAATTCCTATCAAATGTATATAGATTTAATATAAGTTAAACTCATTTTCCAGATGTGAGATATATGCTATATCAAATCTCTGAAATAGTAGATGCTATACGATAGCTAATATCAATGTTAACATTTTATTACGAAATAAAAAACTAACTAACATAAACAACAGCAAAAATTTAGGCGATTTTGCATTTTGTTTGTCACACATTAGGCAGATTCGATTTTCCTCTATTCTGATGTTTAAGGCTTGCGTAAGGACTACCGGAAATACGTTTCGAATCGGAGTGATTATAATTTGAGAATATCGTTGAAAATACATTCAAAAATATTATGACTCCTTTTTTGACTGGTAATAAATGATAAGATTCTTAGTGCCTGTCTGGAAAATTTGAATTTTTAATAAAGGACTTAACAAACTTAATACTGAAAACATTAGTATTCATATTCATTTCATTCACATAAAACATTGCGTTTATAGTGACCGTGATGCAAGACAAGTAATAAACTAATTCCTATTTGAGGGTGTTTTTTTAAATATTTATAGCTCATAGTTTATAGCAAATTTAGAAGCTTTTCATAGCAGTAAAATAAATTAGCATGCATGTGATGTACGATCTTATCACGGAATAGTGTCCATAAATGTGTCCAATAAAAATATATTAGAATTTTCTTCTTTTAATTTTTCCTACTTTATTTCGAAATGGTTCCATGAAATGTGTAAGAAAAATTAAGTATGTGCTAGTACAACACAATTGGTTAATTCATCCGGTATAAGAAGTTAATTCATCCGGTATAAGAAGTATGACAGTCGATGCAAGCGCAGATGATTGCCTTGCAGAAGCAGATGGTCGAATTACAGACCAGTTTCCTTACGCAGACGGCTAGAGTAGATTTCCTCTTCTCTCAGCTGCCTGCAAACAAGCGCGCTCAGATATAATGGGCTCACGCGAGGTAAGAACCCTTAAGATCCTTGCAGTGAATGTAAATTCTCTGATAAGGATCGAACGAAAACTATCGCTCTCTAACTTGTTGCAAGTCCACAATCCTGATGTGCTGATGGCTAGCGAAACTAAGCTAAACCAGACGCGCAATCTCAGGTACAAAAACTACCATATAATTAGAAGAGACCGACCCCAATCCACTAGAGGTGGCGGGGTCGCCCTTTTGATTAAAAACAACATTTATCATAAGGTCATATATAGCAACGATGTACGTAGATTTAGTGTGCTAGAAGCAGCGGTCGCACGTATCTCTCTTCAAGGTGGAAAGAAGTTATTTGTGATCGCTGCCTACGCATCAGAACCTCGAAATCCTAACTTTCTCTCTGAGCTCGAGGCTCTTTTCACCAGCCTCTGCTTAAACTCGGAGGAAAACTTCTTTATAGTAGCTGGGGATTTAAACGCCAAGCACGGTGAATGGGGTAATGCTGTTCCAAATGAGCGAGGAAACGCTCTCTTTGAGTGGATGGAACAAAACAATATTGAGTTTAGGTTAGATTTGCTGACAACCGATAGACCATCTTTTCCCAGAAGCGGGTCCTATCTGGATGTGATGCTAATCGACAGGCGACTAACAATACTTAACGTGGAACGACATACGAGGAACTGTTTAACTACTGTCGAGTATGACAGTGATCACTGTGGTCTCGCCGCGGTAATACAGCTCCCGAACAAGCTGGAGGAACTAGATGAATATGTTCAAACGCACACTTATAACTACAATAAGGCGCGCTGGTCACGTTTCTCTAGAACTTTAGCCAGAGAAATAAGTTCGAATGTGATCAATCCCCCTACTAACAGAAACCTTACGAACGAAGAGGTTGATGGGTACCTCACACAAATGGACGAAGTCATTAAACGAACAATGGACAAAACTATTCCGAAGGTAGCACATACCGATGATGGCGACATTTATCGGAATGCTACCATCGATGCACTTCACGTGCAAAAAAGTAGACTCCTGTCAAGGCTTAAACTCTTGTACAGGAGATTTACAGATCCACAGAATGCGGAGATTCGCTGTCTAAAGTCAGAGATCAAAGTACTCCAACAGTTAATAAAACATAATTACAGATTAGCTGTAAGCTTGCATTGGGACAATAAGATTCGGGCTGTAAGATCCAACAACCCGAGCATGTTCCCCCAAGTAAATAAAATCTTTCGGAGGAAAGACCATAATGACATTCAGAGCGTTCGACTTGACAGAACAACAGACAACGTGAACCTACTTACTTCAGTTGGCATCGATCCGGATAGGGCTGTGCTTGACAACGACTATTTCGTAGTTGAGGATCCCCAAGAGAAGGTAAAAGCAATTGGTGCTGTTTTCCAGAGAGTGTATACGGTCAACGAGACTCGATGTCCGAATCATGATCTGGAGAACAGAGCCTTGCTTAACCATGTCTCTCTTCGGAATGAAATAAGTCAATGGCGATCCGAGAACCCTGGTTTCACCAGGTTCAGTGACGATTTTCTGGCTAATAATGTCGTCGCCGATGATGGAAACAACTCCATCCTTATTTCAAAAGATGAACTCCAAGGTATCCTCAACTCACTGAAAAAGAAGAAGTCAGTGGGAATCGATGGGATACCAAATATTGTCCTGCGACATTTACCCTCTGAGGCGGTGGACGTATACACAACTTTGTTCAACAATGCGCTGAGTAATGCATATTACCCGGTGCATTGGAAAACAGCTGTGGTACAGCCTATTCCGAAACGGGGCAAAGATACCTCCATCCCCACGAATCTCCGGTCTATAAGCCTTCTTCCTTGCATAAGCAAGGTGTTTGAAAAGATAGTCATTAAAGCTCTGAAAGAATGGGTTGAGGAAAAACAAATAATACCGGATAACCAATTTGGCTTCAGGGCGGGGCACGACACCATTCATGCCGCGTCTAAACTGGTTTCCGACATTCAATGGAATAGAAACAAAACACAGTGCACAGGAGCCTGCCTGATTGACATGGAAAAGGCGTTCGACACCGTGTGGCTAGAAGGTCTCTTTCTAAAGTTAGTCAGGCTCAACATTAATAAAACATTGCTATATATGATCTATGATATGGTGACAGGCAGAAAGTTTGTTGTGAAAAATGGCAACGAAATTTCAGCAAATGTCTTCCATATAAAAAATGGGTTGCAACAGGGGGCGGTGGGTTCGCCGATCTTGTTCACTATATTCACCAGCGATCTTATAGGTTCTATGCCTAACATAATAGCGTTTGCCGATGATCTAATCGCGTACAGATCAAATCCGAAGATAGAAGCAATAAACGGTTTGTTGCAGAGTGACTTCGATACGATTCAACGATTTTGCGACGACTGGAAGTTGAAAATCAACTACCAGAAGTGTGAAACTATCCTTTTCAGAACCCCGCTGTCCAGAGCCTCAAGGGATACGAAATTGAACTGGCGCAAGTTCGGCATAGCTGACCCACTGGGACGGCCATTGACCGTTAAAAATGTAGTAAGATATCTAGGCATCTGGTTGGACCAGTTTCTATATGGTGGTACCCATGTAGATACAGCTCTGACCAGGGCTAAGAATGCCTTCGCTATGGCAAGAGGACTGTTTTACAGCAGTCAACTTGACTCCAGAGTGAAGGTTATCTGCTACATGGCCCTCATCCGGCCAATAATGGTATATGGTTGTCCTGTGTGGTTCAACGTGAGTCCTTCCCAAATGGAAAAGATGAGGGTGTTCGAGAGGCGGTGCCTTCGTGCCTGTCTTCGTTTATATCGAACACCAGAATCTCAGTACAAGAAATTCTACCCCAATGAGGTTCTGTACAACGAGGCAAACCTTATAAGGATAGATAATTTTATTATTAAGTTGATTCGGAGTCACACTGCTCGTGCCATGGCTTCTAACAACAGTTTGATCTTTGGGGCTTACTACCCAAATCAAATGTACCATGAAAGGGTACGTCTTAACGGCTTCATCCCGCCTGAAGCATTCCTTTATTTAGATTCGAAAGGCCTGATACAAGATAGGGAAGGCTGCCCTATCATCTTCCACGTCGCACGCCGAACAGTAGAAAGGCAACTCCAATACGAGCCGGACGTCGCTCGCAGCAACGAGGATCTCCTACGGTTCAGTAGAGCGATTTCTGCCCGCGATAGAGAGGTTTCAGTCAAAGAACGGTATTTTTACTGGTGGTTGCACCAAAACCAGCTTTTGATGCCGCTAGCTTCGTAAGGTGGAATGGGATATTTGAGTCTTGAGGCCAACTTACATAGGTTAAGATAGTTTGTAGGCATTTTACAAAATTTAAAAATAATACAAAAAAAAAATAAAAAAATACAAAAATAAAAAATTAAAATATAAAAAAAAAACCATTAAACACAAAAACCAAAAAAATTAAAAAAAAAAAATAAAAATAAAAATAAAAAAAGGTGCACCATGACGTATTAGATATATATGTAAAGCATATAAATAACACATACGTCAGGGTGTACGCGTCCGTAACTTATTACGGGCACAGTTAAGTTTATTGTAAATAGTTAAGTTGAATTAGGCTTAGACGTAAGTTACTTATAGTTAGTTTTAATATTAGTATAGGTTTTACTCTTAGTATTAAGTTAAGTTAAGTTAAGCTAAGTTTAAGAATGTTATTCCCAAGTTTTTTCTTAAGTTTCTTGGGGAAATTTAACAATAAATTAGGATAATAAAAAAAAGGAATCAATTAAAGAAGCCGAAAGGCAAAAACGAAATGAAACTGGGTTAGTTTAGAGTACTTGTTAGAAGTCAGTAAGCTAGAATTAAGATCAATAGATTAGATAAGTAAGCTAGTTTAAGTATTTTTGTCTAGTATTAAAGAAACCATTATAAATAAATAAAAAAAAATGCAAAAAAAAAAAAAAAAAAAAAAAAAAAAAAAAAAGAAGTATGACAAATTTGCTGTCGATCATCGAAACTTTTCTTTATAGTACGAGTAAGAATGGAATTGTTTCCATTATCGGCGACGGCATTATTTGCCAGAAGATCCAAGAAGTTGAAAGTGGTTTAACAGGGATCTGTCTTCCAAGTCGTGGTTTGAGCAAAGAGGTTCATTGACCGTATACACTTTCTAAAAGACAGCTCCAATTATTTTCACCTTCTCCTGAGGATATTCAACTACAAAGAAGTCGTCTTCAAGTACAGCCCCACCTGGATCGATGTCTACTGTTCTTAAAAAGTTTCCAGATGATGTGGCTAGATTCTATGAATCATATGGTGATCACATCCTATTTACAGTGACAATGGAAACACTGATGGAGAAAAGACCAGCTCGATATCAATAGCCATCATTGTCGAGAGCGTACGTGTACCATGTAGCGGGTTCTGCAAGAGAATGTACCACCACGGATGCTGCGAAGGACAATTGTCAGAATATGATGTAGGACGTCTTCAAGAACTTGGGATACGACTGTCAAAACTGTATTGGAGCTCCTGGGAAAATTCTGAGACAATATAAAACGTTAATGGAGTCACAAAGAAACAAGTATGAGAATATAATCCTGCAATTGAACAGTAACACGAAGCTTTTGATCTGATCAAATTACCGAAATGGCAAAGAAAATTCAGAGTGAAATATGTAAACAAAACAAAGAAAGAGAGAAAGATAGTGATGAAATCAATTAAAAAATAACAGCGGCTGTCAGAAACAGCAGAGGAAATAAAAGAGTTACCAAAAGTAAAGTAATCAAGTGGAAATGAAAAGAAAAGTGTTGATCTAAATCTATGGACGAAATAAAAGAAGAATTCAAGAAATATAATAAAAAGAGTGTGTGTAGTGTAGAGAGGCGGAAAGTGATGGTAAAGAAGATGCGAAACCCAAAACTGCTATTCTTTGGAATGAAGGAAAGATTTGGCAAGGAAGAAATTGAAAATGCAATTCAACCACAGAACAGTGTAGTTAAATTTGAATCAGTAAAATGTGTAAGTGTATATGAGTCAGGAAAAACGAAAGGAGTATTTAACACAATTATTGAAACCGATGGAAATGCATTCAAAATTATGTTAGACATTAAAAGAATAAACATAAGATGGGATAAGTGTATAGTATACGAAGAATTAAGTGTGAAGAGGTGCTTTAAGCGTTGGGGATTTAATCACTCAGCTAATGTCTGTACAAATAAAATAGCATGTCTAATATGTGGAGGAGATCATAAAAAAACGGATTGCACAAGTGAAGATGTAAAATGTGTCAATTGTATCAAAAGTAAAGAATTTCTACAACTACCGGATATTGATGTGAATCATGATACCAGAAGTAAAGACTGTTCAGTACTAAAACGGAAACTTAAAACAGAGAAACAGAAAATTCAATACAATAGCAACTTAATGTCTGTAAATGCTTGACGCTAAACATTGAAGGTCTGATAAATAACTTTGACGAATTTGAGAGTATCATTGGTGAAGAAATGTACGAAGTTATACGTTTAACAGAAACACATCTAACTGATAGAAATGACGACAGTGAAATATATATACAAAGATACCAATCCATAAGATGTGACTCGTTTCATCTTTTATGTTCGTGATCATTGGCAAATTTAAGTCTTAGAAAATACAAACGTAAAAAGTTGGTGGCTGTCCATAAAGCGTCGGGGGCAACCTTTTGTCTGAATGTCAAAAACTATATGGAGAAACTTTTAAGAAACCAGAATACAATTATAGTGATGGGCGTTATTAATATTAATTGGTTAAAGAATATGGGGGGCATGGGCCTGTGCACACGAGGTGACGTCATTGATTGCGCTTAACATGGTGAGCTGCCAAGGCTATCCTCGTTAGTGCTCAGTTCAAGTTGACATACAGCCTCCATGCGGCGCCCCCTGGAGAGCCATCAAGACACCCGTTGTATGGTGAACCAATGTATGCAGCGAGCCCCTCTGCCCGAGGTTTCAAATAATGGGTCTGGCTCACCAGTCTGTGGGTTGTGCGTGAGGGTAACTTCCTCACCACATAAAAACCCGTTAATTCAGAGAAGATGCCTCGGATAAGGATGGATCAACTGTTGACGACCCCAGCAAACGTTTTAAAGACAATGATTATCGGTTTTGCACGTGGAATGTGAGGTCCCTTAACAGACCACGTGCAGCCGAACAACTTGCGGAGCCCCTTGACTGCTACAAGGCAGACATTGTCGCCATCCAGGAAGTGCAATGGGATGGGCCTGGCATAAAAGCGTTGTAGAACTGCGATATATACTACAGCAATTGCTATAGAGAGAGAAGGCAGCGTTTATTCGGATGCGGATTTGTTGTTCGAGGCAGACTTAGGCAAAAAGTCTTGAGATGAGGATGACAACACTAAGGATGACTTCTACGATCTCCTAGAAAGAACATACGATCGACGCCCCAGCTACGACACCAAGATCGTTCTAGCAGATTTCAATGCTCAGCTGCGAAAGGAGGACATCTTTGCTGCAGTCATCGGTGAGCAAAGCCTGCACGACAATACATCCGGAAACGGACTCAGGCTGCTGGACTTCGCCTCGGGGCGGAACTTCTCTGTGGCTAGCACGCGGTTCCCACACCTGGATATTTACAACGGGACCTGGCGATCTCCTGATCAATCAACCGTCACGTGATCAATCATTGATCACGTTGCGACCGACGTCAGACACTCCTCCAGTATTCTCAATGTCCGAACCTTCCGAGTTGCAAACATCGACTCGGATCATCACCTTGTTGTAGCCATGGTAAGAACCCGGATATCGAGAGAGCAATGGAGTCGAGAAAGGCCAAAACGGTTTGACATCGAACAGCTACAAGCGCAGCCGATTGCTGGGAACTTTGCGGACCGAGTCACCCTGAAACTCGCTCAGAGTTCGACGCTTCCTGCACTAAGCATAGAAGAAGAATGGAAACGTTGTCAAGAAGCCATCAAAGAAGCTGCCACTGATGTGCTGGGTTTCACGTCACCACCCAGAAGGAACCCATGGTTTGACGACGAGTGCAGGCAAGCGCCCGCAGCTTAACAAGACGCCTATAAGGCGACGCTGCATCAAACAACGCGGGCTGTTCGTGAGCTCTACGGACAGAGAAGAAGAGCACCGTCTTCTCAGAAGGAAAAAGAAAGAGAATGAGAAGCGCGCGGTCGAGGAAATGGGAAGGTGATATGGCAGGAATGAAGTTCGAACGTCTTACCGAAAGGTAAAACAGCTATCCGGAGGATACAAGGTTCGGACCAAGGCTTACCGGGACCAAAGCGGACAACTCGTAATAGAATCACAGTCTGTGCTAAGAATCTGGAAAAATCATTTCTGCAGACTCCTAAACGGCGATGACGGCCCAAATCCCGCTGTTAGGCAGAATGTTCCATTCAATTTGGACTATGATAGACAAGCATTCCGTCCCCCCGACTTAGACGAGGTGAAGATAGCAATATCCAAGCTGAAGTCGAACAAAGCTGCTGGAGCGGACGGACTGTCCGCAGAACTACTTAAAGCAGCTGGATATGACCTGGTTGGGCGCATGCACCAGTTCATCTGTAAGATATGGTCGAAGGAAAGTATGCCCGATCATCCTCGAGTAGATCGTGCGTAACTCACAAGTCAACACCAGAGGCACGATCTTCCAGAAGTCAGTTCAATTGCTAGCATACGCTGACGGAGCATCACACTAGGCAGCAGAAACTTCAAGGTAGTCAATGACTTCGTCTACCTCGGCTCCGTGGTAAAGAGAGACAACAACATCAGTACCAAAATCAAGCGCAGAATCACTCTTGCCAATCGCTGTTTCTTTGGGCTCAAGAGGCAATTGAGTAATAAAGCCCTCTCTCGAAGGACTAAGCTCGCTTTATATAACAGCTTGATCATCCCCGTCCTACTTTATGGCGCGGAATCTTGGACGTTAACAAAGGCGGATGACGAAGCCCATTTTGAAGTTTTGCATGCGATTTTTGGTCCTGTTTGTGTTGATGGCATCTGGAGGAGAAGAATTAGCGACGAACTCTATGGGATGTACAGCGACATGCGCCTGGTCAAGCGTCTACAGATACAACGCTTAAGATGGCCAGGCCATGTAGAGCTTATGAATACCATTGCTCCGGCCCGAAAAGTCTTTGAATCCGTGTCAATGGGACAACGCAACAGAGGACGACCTAGACCAAAGCGGCGCACACAAGTGGAGAAGGACCTCAACCAACTTGGAGTGCGCAACTGGAGACAGCTAGCGAAAGATCGTGCTGGCTGGAGAGGCATGTTGGTTGAGGCCCAGGTCCTAAGAAAATAGAATCATCTAAGGACCAAAGAGACATTTGGACAAATATTATATCGATAGTCATAAAAGAACAGAAAAGTGTAATAAAATGTTTTGTATTCGATAATATCCCATTTAATGACCATGCAACTTTAGCACAAAACTGTCTGTCTAACTAATGTCTGTTTTTTTGTTAAAAGTGTTTATGAACTAAATAAAGCGATACCGTGTGTACCGTACAAAAGTTTTATTGCTCAAACCGATTAGTGTCCTCAATTTAATTTTAAATGTATCACATATAATGATCTCAAAAACATAATGAAAACATTAAAAAATAAAACAGACTATAAAATGTTGAGTGTGAAAATGATAATCGACGTCCTCCAAATAATCGGTCCAATTATGTGTGAAACAATAAATAGATCGTTGACGAGTGGCAATTTTCCTCAAGTGTGGAAAGAATCGAGAGTAATACCAATTGAAAAAATAAAGAACTCAACTAAACCAGCTGACTACCGTCCAATCAACATGCTATAAAATGAAGCAAAAATGCTAAAAAAGTAGTGCGGCAACAGTTCCAGAATTATTTAGAATAAAATAAGCTATTTGCGAAGTGTCAATCTGGATTTAGAGGCGGGCATAGTTGCGAACCCCTTTTGAATTTAGTTATTGCCGACTGGAAGGATGCAGTACAAAATAATCTCAAAATTGTTGCAGTGTTCATAGATCTGAGGAGAGCGTTCGAGACAGTTGACAGGAGCAAGTTAGTCGATAAATAGAAGAAGTATTGTGTCAGAGGCAGAGAGCTGACATGGTCAACATCATATCTTGAAGGAAGAACTTAAAGAACTAAACTGGGAAATAAAATATCATGTGCTACTTTAGGTGTACCGCAGGGACACCTGTATTAGGAGCATTATTGTTTATACTCTATGTTAATGACATGCCAAATGTGGTGAAGTTATCGACCTTACAGCCATCTGCTGACGATGGGCTTCTCTCTGTTGCATGTAGAGATATAAATGAGTGTGTAAATAAAATTAATCAGGATCTACGCGCTCTAAGTGAATGGTTTAAGATGAACAAATTAAGTCTAAATGTTAGTAAAACTAAATGTACCAGGTATACCGGTATGAAGTCAAGATACAAATGTCTCGACAGGGAATATTTGTTGTAAAAGAGCCCTTATTTTTTTTTGTTTGTTTGCTATAACATCTGTGAAAAATATTTAGTATACATATTTAGTCATTGAACAGACAACATTATATTTTTTCACCGTGTTAAAAATGTCAAATTTTGTACCAGAAAGTGATGATTTGCGGAAAGCATACATTTTTTGTTTTCATTTGAAGAAAAGTTCTGCAGAGTCGCATCGAATGCCTGTCGAGGCGTATGGTGATCATGCTCTATCAGAAGCAACATGCAAAAGAGAAATGAAGAACGTGGAAGACCACCAAAAAAGTTTGAAGAACCCGAATTGCAAACGATATTGGATGGAGATGACACTTTGAGTCAAAAGCAAATGGCAGCAGTGTTAAATGTTGCACAAGAAACTATTTCTGACCGTTTAAAAGCTATGGGAAAGATCCGAAAGTGTGGAAAACGGGTGCCACATGAATTGAATGAAAGACAGATGGAAAACCGAAAAAACTCTTGTGAAATTTTACTTCAAAGGCACGAAACAAAAACGGTTTTGCATCGGATTGTTACAGGCGATGAAAAATGGATTTATTTTAAGAATCCTTAACGGATAAATCATGGGTTAATCTGGGACAACCATCAACATCGACTGCAAAACCAGATCGATTCGGCAAGAAGACAATGCTGTGTGTTTGGTGGGACCAGAAAGGTGTGCTGTACCACAAGCTCCTAAAACCTGGTGAAACCGTTAATACTGATCGCTACCGACAACAAATGATCAATTTGAACCATGCATTGATAGAGAAACGACCAGAATGGGCCAGAAGACACGGCAAGGAAATTTTGCTCCATGACAGTGCACCTGCACACAAAGTAAAACCAGTTCAGGGTACAATCAAATCACTTGGCTGGGAGCAGCTATCCCACCCGCCGTATTCATCCGACTTGGCTCCTTCCGACTACCATTTTTTTTCATCGATGGGACACGCATTGGCTGAGCAGCACTTTGATTCCTACGAGGAGGTCGACAATTGGGTGTCTGTTTGGTATGCTTTAAAAGACGAACAATTTTATTGGAGTGGTAATCACAAATTGCCAGAAAGGTGGTCAAAATGTATCGAAAACAATGGCCAATACTTTGAACAAAATATTTTTACTTTCCCATTAATAATTAATGTTTTATTTAAAAAAAATAAAATACATTTCATACTGGTATACCGGGTAAAGTTGCCTCTGTTTATCAAATCGCGCAGTTGGCTTTTATTTTTAATTGTTTACTTTAACTTTATTTGTTCGTGTATATGTATTAGTATGTATGTAACTTGTCCCTTTGTTTTAGGATATAGATGTATGTATGGATGTACGATATATGGATATACGATATATATATAAATATATATAAAATATGCAAAGGTTACAAGAAATGAAAGTGGCAATCGAAGCACAAAACAATTACGCTACACATTCGATTTTTGTCAAATACCTGTGGCGAAGGTAACTTCCCTTTTACAATCTTCGCAGATGCAATTTGTATGGTCCATTTGATGATTTTGTTTTTTTTTTTGTTTATCGATTGCACGGCGCGAGTTTTGCGTGTAAATGTATAAAAATTGCACGTCGCGCTTTTTGAAATTAAACACACTTCTTAATTTCACCTTTGTCACTGCACTTGTATGCGTTTTACACTTGTAAATTTATATACAAATGAATATATGATTATACATATATGTCATTTAATTTCATTTTGGTTTTTTTTTAATTTAATTTATTTTTTAGATTCTTTATCTTAATATTGTCACTGTCACTGTTCGGGCACCATGAAAAACTTAACAATAATTTTTGTAAAGTTCGCGTTGCTTAATTTCGCTTTTTTGATCTTTTTTAATTTTCTCGGGATCGGTAAGACAATAAAACGAATTATATGAAACACGTGCGGTGATTTCGGTTGCGATTAACAGAATGAATTTTTATTTACCGTTTTTATGTTCAAACATGTTGAATATGTTTTATTTAAATTAAATTTGGCTGGTAAGGCGCGAAATTTAAATTTTATACCAAATCATATTTTAGTTTTCTATAATAAATTCTCAATATTTATTAATGTTTGTATTCAAAGTAGCAATATTAATTCAAAAATATTATTTTTATTCTGAAGATTAGATGTTATGGTTCTACCCAACATGTGTTTCAACAGGACTGTAATGCTAAGCATATATTACAATCGATGTGTTGAAGGGCGATAAAAGAAATGGGCAGTTCATGTGACACGCTTAGACTGTTTTCCGTGGAGCTTTGTGAATTCATTTATATTAACAGACGGTAGATTAACTCAGAGCTAAAAACTAACGTAAAATAGCTGGATTTTCAGCTATTAATGCGGAAAGTGGTTGGTAAATAATGAAAATGAAATGACTGAAATGGTTGAAATGACTGGACTTCTGGAAATATCAATTGAAGGAAATAAAATTTCATTCACTTAATTTTCTTGAATCCGCTTTTGTTTCATTTTAAAATATAGCTGAAGCATCATTGAGGAAAATTCTATATACAAGTATCACTTTTCCGATGCCGACTTATGAAACTTGGTTAAGTCATTTAATATACTCTTTATAAGTTGATAGTACATAAGACATCAATTGGATTTCTCCAACATTTGACTTCACTTGGTTTACTCCATGAACAATTTCTGTCATTCGAAAGAAGCATTCTTCTTCCTCACCACTTTACTATTATGGGATATTCCTAGATTGTCTTTTTATCTATCCATGCAAACACACACTTCTCGGTAGGCATCTTGATCTTTGTTTGATCAAGTTCAGCATAAACTTAAACGAATGTTCTGACAAATTATTTGTCAAACTTATGGGCACTCATTTCTACTTTCGGTAAGGATTCTATGGACAACATTTCGGTGTAGAAACCTTTGCCAAACAAAGTGTACTTTGGATAAATTATGATTTTGAACGCTTCAGGGTAGTGTTTTAAATCTTTTAGCAACACAAATAATGACAAAACAAAGACTAAAAACGGACACTCATGGGCAAATAGAGTAATAAACACCGTAAACTCGTTCAAGGATACCTAGAAGTTTCTATTGTAGGCAAAGAAATTGCCTACAATGCCTCTGTTCAAAAATCGACTATTCGAATTTGTGAGCTCAGCAACAATGCAACAACTACGAGCAATGTAGTGCACCCAGTAATTAAAATATTTTTATATACGAAGAAATATGAATATGCAAGCTGAACTGAACAACATCCAGATTAAGAGAAAAAAAGGTTGTAAATTGCACAAAATCTCCAATATGTAATAATTCAACGGGCTGTTTAAGCGTGTGGCGGAAACAAAATGAAGGTGTTATAATACACGCTACCAGAAATCAATAAACTGAAAGTTATAGAGAAAACCTGAATCAGTTCGCCTTTATTAATGTTATTTGAATCTTATAAAGATCAGAAATACATGTACTTTTGTGCGCTCATTTGATGCATTGGAACAGGCTATTCACAATGCTCGAAATGAAGAACAGTTTAAAAACGTTTTTTTGAGTGGAATAATGTAAGCACTCATGTCAAAACGTTTGAAAAAATACTCATAATGCTTGATAATTAAAAAACTCTTGTGATTAAATGACTGCAGCGAAGCGAAATGGCATAGAACACAATTTATTTTGCGTGACATTTGAAGTAATTTTGCATCATTTTTTTTCGAAAGCGATTTTAAGGTTAACCTTTGATTTAATGATTGTTCTTATTACATTACGCTCCAAATGCTTACACATACATTCAAGTGCATTCAAATCTGGCATTTCGATGTGGTTTTTAGATGGTTTCGCACTTTAAACACGAAAGTAAACATTCCTCATATAAATCGAAGTATTCTTAGTGTTGTTAACATGTTGGAAGATAAATGACTCTTTTAAGCGCTTTGGGGTCGATAGGCTTTAGAGATTTTGGAAAAGCCAAATCGAACCATTTTCTCATCTTTAAACACGAAACTCCCAACCCCAAATTGTACCATGCCACCGTTTCATCTTCTTTGCCATGTTGGATAATCTGAGGAAGTCTTGTTTTAACGATTGTTTGCTGATACTATCGAATCCAAGTTTGCTTTATATGATGTTTTATATTATTATATTTTTCTGACCCCACCCCCCACCCCCTCAATATTATTAATCCAAAACTGCCTATCAAGAACTGGACTAGTCAATTTTCGTATGGAGAAAAGAAATCCTTAATTACGTATAACAAAATTATTTTGTAGCTAACTATGTAATTCACCTTACAGCCGGCATATCTGTACGTTAATGCGCTGCTGCAGACTTTGAAATGTTAACCGAATGCCACCAATTGGAAAACTGATTGTGCAGTAAAAGCGTATTCAGTTGGAATCATTCGAGCCCAAGAGCACGTAATGCCGCACAGCATTTCAGTTATGTTTCGTACGGCCCTCTTTTCAAGAAACTCCTTCATATTTTGTTATATCTTTCCTGAGAAAGGTAAATTCTCCTCTACCCTTGGCCCAATTACCCTCCTTATCACATTTTCAAGCTCAAAGAGCTTTTCATTTCATGTAGAAACGAATACTCAACTCTAGATTTAACCGTGGCATCAATGTGAACATATACTCGTATTTACATGTCTACACGAAGTCTTGTTTGTTGATATCGTATTTGCATTTACTCGTATATTTCCACATAGATGGCTAGCAAGGAAAATTTGCCTAGAAGACGGGGGTATTGGCAAAGAATCGCCTTTTTACCTTTGGATGACTTAGCATTCGAAATGCATATGAAGACGATTTTAAAGAATGTGGGTGACGAATGCACGACTGCATATAAAGTGTTCGAATGCTTACAGTGCCCGTTTGTAGAACTCAAACATCCGCAAGTATACATACCAGGAGTGTGTATGTATGCATACTTAAGGCTGTTGACATACTTTATGAATCGAAATTGAAATTTCTTCTTTATTTTCACAGATGGCCAAATGAAGAGAGAAGAAACAGAAATGGCTGCATTGCTTGGCTTGTATTTATCTTTGAGACTTTCTCCCCACATTGTGTTGACATTCGGGGAATTCAAAGGATACAATGGTTGGCCTTAGATGGCACACGGTTGGGCGACTAGGATGAATTTTATGAGTTTTTGTTTTGTTGCAATATCAAAAGGAAAGTTTTTTCCATGTCCTAGATATATATTGAAAATATGGGTCAAGATTTTCAATCTAAGAATAATTGGAAATGGTAACACTATTGTTTGCCTTTGAAGTGGTATCTTTTTTGACAAAAACGAAGCGTATTTATGTAAACGGAAGGACTGTGTCAGCAGGAATAAAGTATGTGATATTCGTAGTTGGTGGCAGGAGGTGATGTTAGGTTTTAAGGTACACGATATGTATGTTCGTATGAATGAAAAGGAATTGTCCTTTACATTGAGGGTAAAAACCCCAAATGTAGACCTGTTGATGTATGTATAATTGTAGATAATTCCAAGTGAAAGATAGAAAAGATATGAGTCATGTTATATATATTATTTTATATAAATTTTCAAGATGAACCAGACCGTACACGTTTAACAAAAAAAAAAATTCAGCTTTATTAATAATGCATGATTTTTGAAGAAAAGGAAAAGAGAATAACTTATTAAAATTGTTACGTTCTACGAAGGCATCTGACTTCTTTGCCCTCTTGACTACGACTCTCCGCCTTCTTCGTTTAATTCTCCAGTGTTGCCGTTGACAGCTCGGCCTCTCCTGACATTTCGTCCTCGTCGGACGAATCCTCGTGCGGTAGATCATCACCTGAGTCGCTATCCGTATCCAGTTCTGGACTTAACCTACACCAAGGCTTCATATGGTCGCTGGATATAATGTTGCTGTAGCGCTTCTGCTTCAACTGTTGATCCGGAGCATCTTCGACAATATACCTGTCGTGGTCCAAGATTTTGGTTACGATGTATGGACCCTTATATTTCCGATCAAGCTTGTGTGATTCCCCTGTTGCTTATGGAACGTAGCCGATAACGACCAAATCACCTTCGGAATACTGGTTCGGTTTCTGATGACGTTTCTCGTAGCGTTCTTTCCATTTACTCCTCTCATCCATTATGTTTGCGGCCGCATTCACCGTAGAAGCATCTTCGTTATCCGTTTGTAGATCACTATCTTGGATCGCCTAAATCAATCAATTTTGACTGAAATCCCTGAGATTAAAACTGAATACAAGCTCGTTCGGTGTATGTTTCGTTGTTGCATTTTTTTGTGAATTCAGGCTCCATTGAATACTAGGTAAAACCTAGTCCCAATCGTTATTTGTTTTTCTGAACACTTCAAGGCTGCAAGTAGTGTCTTGTTAATCCATTCGGCCTGTCCGTTCGCTCTCAGGGTACGTACGTGATGATGATGACGTGATGCACGCCATGTCGAGAGATGAAGCTACTGAATTCCCTTGACTTGTATGCGGTACCTCTATTCGTCGTGATTTCCAACGGTTGCCTAAAAATTGTCACAATCTCATTTAGCATACTAATTACGGGTGCTGTCTTGGTATATTTTACAGCTTTGAGGATGACGTATTCGCTGAAAGAACACAGAGTCACGATTACGTACAAATTACCTCTTTTGCTTCTAGGGAATGGTCCCAAATGGTCGATGTTGATGTTCCTGAAAGGGATAGGCAAAATCTCCAATACGTGAAGTTGACTCTCACTTTTGCCGACCTTGACTTTGTTCAAACAACATTCTGGACAAGTGGGAATGTACAACTTGACGTATTCACTTACTCTGGCAAACCAAAAATGTTTAGTAATTCTTTGAATTGTCTTCGCGATCCCGAAACGTCCTGCTTCATCATGACACGCTCGGGTGATTCGCCAGCGTACCGATTCTGGTATAACTAGCCGAAGTTTTCATGCTGCATCGCATCATTGGGGGAAAACGAACGATATCTTGTAATCCTGATCCATTTGGTGTTTCATTGGATGCTGTGATGCATGCTGTGACAATTTCTTGTCTTGCAGTTGCTTCGTTAGGATCCAACTGTCGTAAAATGCAGTTATATTCATAACATTTTCGGCCACGGTCTTTGGCTCCAAAGCCGCAAGAGTTGGTATTCGGCTCATACCGTCGACGTGTTGCATCTTGGAACCTGGGCGATGGACGCATTCAAAGTCAAACTCCTGCAATCGTAACCACCATCTTGCTATGCGTGGCGGCAATGATGTTGTTGATTTTGTCGTGACAATTGCGTTACAGTCTGTAATGACCCTATTGAGTTAGAACCCAATAGATAATTCCTGAATTGTTCCAAGGTATCAACGATCGCCAAAACTTCCAATTCATGACTCGAAAATTTACTTTCCGATTTGTTCCGCATTTTTTTCCCAATAAGTGGCTTAATCACTCAGCGTTTGGCATCGAAGTTGTAAGAATGGGGAAGTTGCGTTCATTCAAAACTACTTGACGCAACTTTGTTCAGTTGGTACATTAAAAACAAGTGTTTGTAACAAATGTCTTGGATTAAATTTATCAATTAGAACATGTTCTTTGAACACAATTAGTTTTTACTCGGTTCTAAGGTACCGTTAGCCCAAAAAAAAATGGTGGATTACAAGAACCTAAAAGTTGTTTTTCAATAACGGTACTTTTTGAATAGGCAAACATCGATCTAAATTTAAACTTAATATTTTTAGCTTAATCATTTCTTTACAGCAACCCGAAGTCAAAAGTCACCGATGTTTGCCTAAACTATTTTTTTTTTTAATTTCTTGTGTATATACAGCCCTGTTTACAATTATGGCACTATTATTGATTTTGCTGATAACTTCTTCCCATGGTCAGGTAGGCGCTTCATATTCATTGCACAACATCTTTATTACATTAGTCATAAAAGTAGTAAACAACATAATAATAAAAATGCAACTTGTCATAAAAAAAACATCCGAATACCGGAAATGCAACAAAATAATATAGGCACGTTATTCTGAAGAGCCTTCTCGTAGCGTACAAAAGTAGTTAAAATTTCTTGACTTTAAACCTTATTTTATACATATTATTACAGATACAATTTCAAAAGTGCAAGTGCAAGTACAAGTGCAAGTGTAAGTGTCGAAAATATTGAACTATTGTTATTATATTCAAGGTGTTAAAATGCAATTTTTTTCTTGCGAAAGACAGGAGCTCTTTGAAATATTTTTGAATAGTAAATTTAGGACTTTTGAGAAAATAATGGAAGATGTTGAGACATTTTTAATAACAAACACAAACTGCTCTGAAAACCATGAATCAGAGCTAAGGAAAGAGTTAACCCGTTTCAAAATTGAACTCAAATCTAAATGGAACAAAAGCCACCGCACAAGGTCGGTGTTTGAAAAAAAAACGAATCAATTTGGCTTCAAGAAAAAATAAACTTCGCAATGTTTGCACAACCCTCTGGAAGTCCTCAGGTAAGTTTTGATCAATTGAGTAATCGGAGAAAACGTGAAAGAATAGCCGATCTTAGGGACACATCCGCTGAAGAACTTCGTTAAAAACGCAATCAAATCAAGCGAAATAACATGTATAGACGTAAATCTGATAAAAAAATTTCACATAATTTTGCAGTGCTTATCCAGCGGATTTAATATAGATGTGCCAAAATTTAAAAATTATTGCCTTGAAACTGCGAGATTGTTTGTATCGCTGTATCCTTGGTATTATATGAGTACTTCAGTTCACAAGATATTGATACATGGGCATGAAATAGTTTCTCAGAGTGTGTTGCCAATTGGTGAATTAAGTGAGGAAGCATTAGAAGCAAACAATAGTGATTTTAAAATGTATAGAAAGAATTTTGGTCGAAAAACATCTAGACAAGACACTCTTACAGATATTATGAATAGAATATCAGAATATCAGATCCATTTATTACAAACCAGAGAGTAAGGCAGCCTGCAAAAAAAGTTCCATTTTATACTGAAGCTATTGATATGTTCTTGCAAACCGATTTAAACAAACAACCTCAAATTGACTGCGATTACTTTTCGGTCTCAGAATAATTTGTAAATTAAATCTTGAAAATGTAAATAAAATGTTTTACTTTTATTGAAAACCCAGATACACAAAATATTTTATTTTGAGATTTTCCAACTTTGTAAATTGCCTCAAAGTAAAGTTATACTGTTCTTCCAAAATTTTAATTTAAAAAGTAAATCAACTGTTAATTTATTATATAATTTTATTTTAAATTGACTACAGAATAAATAGAAATAATAAGTCCATGATTGTTTACTTTATTTTGTAAATCCAACCCCTCACTTCGGAAAAACTACCAAACAAGTACCATTTTTAAAATGTTATAACGGTTCTTTCGGAAACCTGAGCAGTTACAGTTATTTTGACTTCGGATTTTAATTCAGTACACCCAAATTCTTTAGAAAAATATGTTTTGGTTAACTCAACTAAAGGGTCTATAATTATCGCCGTCAAACGGCCATTTCTGCACCACTGTGCGTCGGGACCAACAACATGCCCAACAAAGTTCACAGTCTTTCCCATTATGGTACATTTCGAGGGCCTAAGTGTGAGAACGGCCTGTCTCAATACCTGAAATACTTCCTCTAACACCAATATCGCCTCGGCAAAACTATTCGATCCAATGATCAACTCATCGACATAGCTGATAACGTTTTTGCGATGAACGATCTGTTCCATAATGTCCTTTATAGTATCTTGGAAAACCATTGGTGCGTTGACTAACCCAAAAAGAATCACATTATGCTCAAATAGACCTTCCGGAGTTAAGAACGCTGTAAACCCTTTGCCAATGGTATCTGATAATACCCAGATGTCATATCTAACGTTGACAAGAGTTAATTGCCAGCCAACTGCGACAGCTGTTTCTCGACCACCGGCATTATGCTATGCTTCTTTACCGTAAGAGCATTCAGTACCCGATAATCAATGCACATTCTACTTTCCCCATTGGACATTGGAACTAAGAACACAGATGCAGCATGAGGCGACTTACTTCGGCGAATGATTTTGTGCTTCAAAAGGTTATTAATGATAGCAGATAATTTTTCTTTAAGAGCAAATGGAACCTGGTAACGTTTTCCCACTATAGGTTTATCAGTTGTCACTTCTATTTCCATGATCGCAGTTTTGCAACGTCCTATCTGAGAGAGATCCTCGCAAAAACAGTCTTCGTACTTGGGAATTAAATTAAGTTCATCTTTACGTTGTTCCTCAGTCAAATGCTCGTCGATAGTAGGTGTTTCTGACAACTTCGATTGAATTTGCAAGACCCCCGCATCAAGACACATGCGATGGTTTTTCCGGCATAGTATGTCCCGTCCCAAAAGTATACCTTGCGGAAGAAATTCGTTGGGAACAATTTGGAATGTCACGTGCAATTCCCGGTCATCCATTGACATAACCATCTCAATACTCTGCTTCCATTTCACATTTGATCCTCCAAAACCTCTTAATTGCTTCGTTGATACTTTATGTTCAGAATTTTGCGGAGTAGTTGATTCGCTGATAAGAGAGTGATCGCTGCCAGTGTCCACAAATGCCGAATACTTAACCCCAAACAAGATGACGTCCTTCATCTCTGGTGGAACGAAATCTGCTAGTACTTCATCTTGTTCGACTTTGGCAATAGTCAATTTTGTTGGTTTACAATTTTTCGCCGCATGACCAACTTTATGGCACACTGTACACCGTGGTTTCCTTGGAGGTTTGGGACATTTCACCGATATATGCCCCATCTCGTTACACTTGTAATATTTGACGGTTTTTTGATATATCAATGATTTACCTGCATCTAATTTACGGTCGGTGGTTTCGTCTGCAGGTATTGCTCTGGTCATAGACACAGAAACTGATGACAAATTGTCTAAAGATCGCAAGAGTTGGCTGCACGTATGAAAATGCATTGCCATAAGCGTTCGCGTAATATTAATGTCGTTAATTCCGTTTATGATATACGCATTTATATAAGGATCATCCAAGTTGCCACGTCTTCCGATTGCCAGCATGCAGTAATAATATTCAACCATGGACTCACCTTACTTACGTTTCCTTTTCATCAGAGTATTGGTGAATTCACTCCATTTTTGGAATACCGGCTGTGCATCTAACCAATCCTTTGATAGTCCTTGCAACTTTTGTTGTGCTGAGATAAGAACTATTTCGTCTGTCCATGCACACTGTTGTGATGATAAGATGCGTTTCCGCGGATCAAAATTTGGAAGAGTACCTATTACCCCCTGGGTGCTATTTGGATTTTGGATTCGACCTGAGGGTGGCGGTGCAAGCACTGGGGTCTTGCGAGCTTCCGTAAATACATTCGTTGATGGAATTGGTTGTCAGACATTCTGTTGTCCCTCCTGAATACCGTGTGTATTCGCCTGCCGTTGTTCCGCTAATGGATTTCCGTTCCGAATACTTACAGCCATTTCGCCAACTAACTTCGCCAGATCCGACACCGTGCTCTTCATCTCATCCATCTGTACTTGCCAAGATTCTACCGTCGCCAACTCATACTCCTCCAATTCCTCCGAATCCACTTCGTCCGAACCATATACCTCGGATAACTTTGCAAATTTTTGCGTCTTGTTACCGATCTTAAGCTGATTCTTTACGTGAAGAAGCCAGTTTAATTACGCTACCTTTAGTTGGTGAAATTTCATCATGATTGTTATATTCCTCGCAAATCGTTTTACAGCGTTTTTCCGTTGAATTCAATTTTATTTTCTGACGTTTCGTTTCGAGACTCGTTAACAACTCCCTTGGTGGTACGTTGAGTTTATCTCTCCTTTCGTTCAAAGGGGTAGTTCGTTTGTCTTCGTTGTTATCTTCCGAAATTTCGGTTTAGATGATGAAATCCTTTAGGTTGTTTTGTTTAATCCGATCTCACTTTTGAATCTTTCAAGATGAATCAGACAATACACGTTAAACAAAAAAACAATTTCAGCTTTATTAATAATGCATGAATTTTAAAGAAAAGAAAAAGAGAATAACTTATAAAAATTGTTAGGTTCTTCGAAGGCGTCTGACTTCTTTGCATTCTTGACTACTACTCCCCGCCTTCTTCGTTTAATTCTCTAGTGTTACCGTTGACAATATATATTATTTTGTATTAAATATTTAATATATTATTGTAAGTTGATACTGTTGACTGGATGAATATATGACTTAACATCAAATAGCGGATTATCTATATCACAATGCAATGTTATTTTCCAACACTCAAGAATATGCAACGGGATGTCTTAGATAAAAGTAAAATACATGTCTTGCAGCGACAATGGCGCAATGCTATACGCCGAAGATCCTTGATTTGATTTCTGAAGAGAAAATCTCGCGTTTTAATGGCCCCCTTCTACTTGCCAAAGAGTAAAAGAACGCTATAGCTTGGTCTCCCATTATTCGAATAATTAATGTACCAACTCTGGGAATAGAAGACTTATTTCTAATTTTTGATTTTTTTATTTTAATTGAGGTGTTCCACTTTGGAGGAATATGAGCTTTGATTCTAACTAAATTATAGATGTACTGAATCACATCACATTAATTGAGGAACAGGACCAGCATAGTGATATAATTATACCACACAATTTTATTTTCTGCACTAATTTTGGTCCTGCTTCAGTTACCAATCTTTAGTAACAATGAAGTTCTCCGTTTAGGTCACTTCAATTTGTCTTTTAAATAAAATAAATTCGGATTTAGACATAAAAACGTATTATGTGTTTGAGAATATTTAGTGGCAATTGTGTATGAAATTCGATTTTTGAACACTTTTATTTGGTTTTGGGTTCAACTAACGTTGCTGGCTTGATGCCATATCGAATTACTTCACGTAGCGCCAGGAAAAATAGACTTAAGGCATTAAATCAGATGAACAATGTACATAATTATAACAATAATAAATCGACTACAACGTATGTCTTCGGGCTTATGGCACCGTCGTATTAATTTACAAATTTACAATGTAAAGGAACATTGGCGAAAATCCTGGATTGATTTCTTTAGGTCTGACAATAAGCTATCGCTGCCTTCTATTTTTGACGGTCCCGGGCACGCTAGACCCAGTTGTCAAGACTAAGCTCTCTGGCGTCCGCAATCACTTGATCTCTATATAATAGATTCGGCCTTCCTCTGCTTCTCGAACTCAGAGGCTGGTACTCAAAAACCCTCTTAGCTGGTAGGTATTTTATAAGACGTGATTCGAATGTCTTGGGGGGCATGGGCCTGATCACGCGAGGTAACACAGTTGATTGTGCTGAACAAAGCGAGCTGTCAACACTATCCTCGTGAGCCACAGGTCAAGTCGACATACAGCCTCCTCGCGGCGCCCCCTGGATAGCCATCACAACACCCGTTGTATGGTGAACTAATGTATACAGCGAACACCTCTGCCCGAGGGTTTAAATAATGGGTCTGGCTCACCAGTCTGTGAGTTGTGCGCGATGGTATCTTCCTTACCAAGTAAAAAATATTAGTTTAGAGCCAACAACATGTCTCAGATAAGGACGGATTAACTGTTGACGACCCAACAACCTCAGCTGGGAAAGGAGAACATCTTTGATGGAGTCATCGGTAAACACAGCCTGCACGACAACACATCCAGAAACGAAATCAGGCTGTTGGACTTTGACTTGGGACGGAACCTCTCTGTACCTATAACGCAGTTCCCACACCTGGACACTCACAAAGGGACCTGGCGATCTCCTGATCAATCCACCGTCAACCTGATTGATAACATTGCGATCGACGTCAGACACTCCTCAAGTACTCTCGATGTCCGAACCTTTTTCATTTTCATTCATTTATTTATTCATATTCTCTAGTTGATTACAGTTGTTATTATACATTAATAGTACTTCATTCAATGATAATTTAGTTTGTAGAGAATAGGGGTAGCATTTTGTAAAATTTTAACAATAATAGTGATAAATGCTACTTTCAAAAAATACAAAAACATTTTTAAGGGGTGAACTAAAGATTTACATTGAAAGAAAAGAGAACAGAAGAACAGCATCTAAGAGTAATCATCGAGAAAAAGTTAAAAACTAATTTTATATAATTGGGTCTAGTAGATCTTCTATTTGATTGTGATTAAATTCAAAAAGCCATGTTTTAATTTTAATATTAAATAATTTAAATGAGTGTAATGACTTTAATTCAATAGGTTTTTTATTAAATAATCTAAATGGAACTATGCAACATGTATTTCTGAAAAACGTAGTACGAAAAGTTGGAACATTGACATTTAGGCTTTGATTGCTTCGTAGACTGTAGCGATCAGAATGTCTGCTATTCAAATAACCACATCTCACGAAGAAAATTTTCAACACTTTATAATAAAACAAATGTCTTAGAGGAAGAGTTTTGAAGCTGTTAAATAATGGCATGGAATGATAAAATTTGTTTTTATTACATATTTTTCTTATTAAACATTTTTGGATTATAAGAATATTGGCCATTTTGCATTGAGGAGCACCACCCCAGCAGCAAATACCATACTGCAATTTGGAATGGAAAATACCATAGTAAATCATTTTTAACACCTTGGTGGAACATGTATTCTTGAGATATGTACGCTAGCACATCGGCAAACTGATATTTTTTAATATCTGGTTGGATAATCCATCCACATCACGAGATTGCGAATTATTCAAGGAACATACGGTTTTCCAGGTTTCAAAGGAATATATAAATTCAAAGCAAAACTGTTTCTGGATGTACCGACATCTTGAATTATGTAAGAATTTTGGCAGCATTTACATGAGCTAGTAATTGAAGGGACAGACTCCAAAGCAATTGTAGCAAAATAATTGTTGAATTCATTAGCTAATCTGAACGGATGAGATATCTCAGAAGAACCACTATCTAAACACATCCGTTTTTGGTCCTTTGAACGAGAACTGAACATAGTGTTTATTAGCTGCCACTCCTTTCTTACATTTCCCTTACATTTATCAAATTCATTCCGATAATACTCATCGCGACGACTTTTTATATCTTTTTTGAGTTTGTAGCACATATTCCTATAACGATTTTTAAGACTGACGTTTTGCGGACGCTTGGAAAGTTTAATGCCAAGTTTATTTTTTAACCTAATTTTCATTAGAATATGTCTATTCATCCACGGCTTAAGTCTTGCGGAAAAACGCTTACTTTTCACAAGGATACTGGATTCTTTTAAATGCTTGCTTAATATGAGCAAAAAGAGATCATATGCTCTATTAACATCATCTTCAGTATATACATGCTCCCAACTTTCTAACACCAGTTTTTGGTTAAGAAGATTAAAATTTATCTTACTTTTAGGTGGGATAGTAATTGCATTAACTGTTTTATGTGACTTAGTCATTAAATTATTTAACAAAACTCCAGTCATGCAATGGTCAGTGATTCGTATATCAAGATTGATTCCAACGCAATCATTGGGTGAAATCCCCCCAAAACGGACAAATAAATGGTCTAAACAAGATTCAGTCAAAGGACGCGTTATATCATTAATGATTGAATTCATACCATACTGTGACAAGACTGTGTGGTAGGAATCAATTAGATCGGTTTGAGCTAGCAGATCGAGATTAAAATCACCTAGAAGTATAACATCCCTTGCCTTCTCATTACTCAACAAACTAGAAAATTCTTCAATAAACATCTCTGGGGAATATGAATGCAATTTATACAAACATATTATTGTAAAATTAACATTGCCAATATTACAACATAGTTTCAACATATCAGTACAAACAGAGATACATGGTACAAAAGTAACATTGATTTTATCACAAACAAAAAAAACCAACGCCACCTGAAGAGTAATTATCATTTGGAACAGCAATAAAAGTATAACCTGGAATAACAAAGTCATTAATTTCACAGGAAAAAATCCAAATTTCGGTGACAAAAATCAGTTGTGGTTTTTTGCAAAATGTCTCAATATGAGCAACTAACAAGTCAAAATTTTTTCTTAGGCTTCTAATGTTTTGATGCACAATCAATATGGAATTAACCTCGAAAACATAATTAAAAAAGTTTAAATTATTAAGTGTTTCAAAAACAGGATTAATGTCTATTTGATCTAAGTTATTACGTAGAATCATAACAGTTAATTGTTTGATTGATTTTTATTCAGATTAAATATATCTTCAAATGATCTAATTACAATAATCCTGCCTTTATCCTCTTTTCTTAATAAGATACGACCGTTCTTTATCCAAAGATATTTAAAGTTCTGTTCATATTTAAATTTTTTTGCTGCTACATATAGTGCTCTATTCAGTTTAGTAAGACTATCATTAATATATATATATTATCTTTTTGGCTTACATTAAAGAGAGTGTTTTTAAGATTATTTCTCTTTGTCCTTTTACTACGCATAATTTTCTCTTTCCAAATGTTAGAAGAAAGGTGTACGCAGATGATGCTCTTAGGATTGCTATTGCTCCCACTGCTACTAGCTTCCCCAGACGGTCTTCGGTGTTTTTTCACGTAGCATTTCACCACATCGTTCTCCGGAATGTTGACATCAAGACCATCGCTGAATATTTTGAGAGCGACCTCACGCACATTGCGCTCATTGACGTGCGAAACACCCACAATATCAATTGCATTCAGCAGTTCCCGTTGTTCGAACCAATTCACTCTGCTCTCCAACTTACTCATTTGTTGTCGTAAAGAGTCGTTCTCCGATCGAAGATGTTGAATAGATGAGAGAAATTCAGCATTAATGTTTTTTAAATTGAGAATCTCATCAGTTAACAGTTTTTTTGCGCTGATAATCTCATCATACAGAGGAGTAAACATCGACTTGGATCATCACCTTGTTTTAGCCAAGGTAAGAGCCCGCATATCGAAAGAGCAACGGAGTCGAGACAGGCCGAAACGGTTTGACGTAGGAAAGCTAAATTCGCAACTGATCGTTGGGAAGCTTGCCGACCGAGTATCCCTGATACTCAGTTAGAGTTCGAAGCTGCCTGCATTTACTATAGAAGAAGACTGGAAAAGTGGTCAAGAAAACATCAAAGAAGCTGCCACTGATGTGCTGGGTTTCATGTGACCACCCAGAAGGAACCCATAGTTTGACGAGGAGTGCAAGCAAGCACATGCAGCCAAACAAGACGTCTGTAAGGCAACGCTGCATCGAACAACGAAGTCTGTTCCTGAGCTTTACGAACAGAGAAGAAGTTAAGATAAGAGGCTTTTCAGAGCAAAAAAGAAGGAGCATGAGAAGCGCGTGATTGAGGAAATGGAAAGGTGTTATGGCAAGCATGAAGTTCGAAAGTATTACCGAAAGGTAAAACAGCTATCTGGAGGATACAAATTTCGGACCGAAGCCTCCCGGGACCAAAATGGACAACTTGTGGTAGAATTTTAGCCTGTGCTAAGAATTTGGAAGGATCATTTCTGCAGACTCCTTTACGGTGATGACGGCCGAAACTCCGCTATTAGGCAGAATGTTCCACTCAATTTGGACGATGATAGACAAGCATTCCATCCCCCCAACTTAGACAAAGTGAAGGTAGCAATATCGAAATTCAAGTCGAACAATACTTCTGGAGCAGACAGTCCGTCTGCAGAACTATTTAAAGCAGCTGGAGATGGCCGTCATCGAGGCTAAGTAGTCTGCAGAAATGATCCTTCCAGATACTGAATATGACCTGGTTGGGCACACTAATGCTTCTGTTAGACGTGGTTGGAAGAAAGTATGTACAATGAGTGCAATTAGTGTCGTTTGTCCAGTCCACAACAAAGGAGACCTCATTATTGCTTTAATTATCGTGTGATCAGCCTCCTCAGCATCGCCTACAAGATCCTCTGTGCCGTATTGTGTCCACAGCCTTATAGGTTTTTATCAGTGTGGTTTCAATCCAGAGAAGTCCACGATAGACCAAGTCTTCACTTTGCGGCAGACCCTGGAAAAGACTCACGATGTACAAATCGACACTCACCACCCATTCGTCGATTTCAAGGCCGCTTATGACAATGTGCATAGGAATCAGCTATACACTGCCATGCCTAGTTTTGGCATTACCAATCTCAAATTCTTTAGGATGACGATGGAGAACTCTCGCTGCTCCGTCAAGCTCGCCTACAAGTACCGGTAGGTACCGAACTCACCGAAAAGTTTTAACATTGAAAGAAAGGTTTTAGACAAGGCGACGCCAGAGGCACGATGTGCAGTCGATTGCTGCTTACGTTGAATGTGGCGCTTGCTGGCGTTAAAGCGGAAGCGGCTAAAACGGGTCTGTCCATTAATGACGGCAAAACGAAGTACATGCTGTCACACTAGACAGAAAAAACTTTGATTCACTCAAGGATTTCATCTACCCTGGCTCCGCGGTAAATATACATATATATATATAAAATCGTGCTGGCTGGAGAGGCATATACGTTGAGGTCCAGGTCCATCCCGAACTGTAGCGCCACAACATGAAGAAGAAGAAAACATCGATAAAAATATTTTCTACAAAGACTGACCACTTCGTGGGCGATTCAAATATCCCGTGCAATGTTTTAACTCAAAAGCTTCTTTTTTATTTTTACTGAAGAGAAATCTTAAGCTTATTAACAAGTTTTGTTCGAAGTAAAGCTCCTTGATGAAGCAGTTTACATTCTGCGTTTTGTGTGCAATTCAAACGAACCTTGAAGAAGAAACTAGTGTTGATAGCTTATCATTGCAAACCCAACACTTTAACAATAGAACACTCTTTTAGGAAAATTGAACAAATTTTACTTTGTACTCCGTCTAAGATATAAGAAAAAACAAAAAAAAACTGTTTGCTAAGGTTGAAATCGGTAAAAATTTTCAAAAACTATTAGTTCCTTCCGTTATAAATTGACTACATTGATGAACTCTGCACCTGTCGTGAAATCATCTATGTATATAGAAATGTATATAGAAATCATTTAATAAAACAATAATATTATGCTATTTGTGAATCTAGTTGATACAAAGTTCGAACTACTTAAAAATTCGTCGAAAACTACCATCACTCTGGTAATTGAGTTGTCTTGGCATGGCGTGGTGGGTATAGTGCGCCATTCACACGCCGGAGGTCCAGGTTCGATTCACACGTTTTCGATTGAGATTCAAACGTTGAACTCTACATTGATCCGCAGTCTAGCAAACAACCAAATGTTTTATAGATTAACTTGACTATAGTGTTCACAATGGTTGTAGGCAGTAGTGATTGAATAGAGCGAAATGGATTTGGTGTTACCTTAAGTTTGTATAAATGAGCAAAGCGAGAGTGATGGTTGTGTTGTTGTTAGAAGACTTGAGGATGCTACGTTGAATGTTTGATTTAAAAACATTCTTAAACGATGACGACGGTAAATGAATGTGAGCAAGCAGATGATGTCGCGAATTGCATGTTTTACAAAGGAAATTAGACAGGCAACGCGTTTGTATAATCTGAGGATTTCTGTGAGATGATTCCAAATGAAGAGCTTGACAAGATTCCAAAGTGTTACACCGTAATTGAAAAATGACACGAAACCCTCACTAGTGGAATCACTCCTAGATCCTTTTTCTTCTGCCCACGCTTGTTGCGTATCAGGATGGAGATTTTAAAATACAATATTGCGTGTCGTAGCATATTAGCCTTTGAATTGCGAATAGTCTTACCCACGCAATCTATTATATTTCGTAAATTTAACACACTACCTGACCCCACGTCTCCTTTCATTCGCACACTGATCGTGCCACTGTCCCGGTCACTACACTCTCTTTAAGGCAGTATTTTAAAGGTCGCTATTAATTACGAAAAGAAAATGTCTTAACCGAATGACCAGTTAGTTGGCTACATGAATTGTAAGAAATAGACAATTTTAGTAGTTGAAATATAAATTTGACTGCAGGGTTTTGACGCCTTAATCAGTTCCATTTGTGCTCAAGCGCAGAAAAAAAAATCGACTACTAAAGGCTTAACACGCGGTTTGCAATGTTTGTCTTAACATAATAGTATGATATGACATATTGCTATCATTATTTTTGTAACTGCACGTTGATATTCTTTACAAAAATCTAAATTTGCAGTAATAGTAGAAGAAGTATAACTTATGAACATCTTTGTACGATCTCTTACCCCAACTTTTCGTGATGAAACCGAAGTACTATTCGCGTAAAACACACACCGTTGAAACGAATTGCGATATTAAACCGTTTCTTCACTTTATAAGGCACTTTTCAACCGACCAGAAGTTTTTTTTTTTAAATGGAGAACTTCAAAAGCAACAATTGTTGTTTTAAGAGCGTTTTTGCATCTTAATTCATAATTAAACTGAACATTTTCAAATGGAGCATGTTCCTATTCTAGACAAAAAAGGTACTTCAAATATTTCTACATTGTAATAGACAAACACCCAACGCACACTTACCAAACGGAATTACTTAACAGACGTTGGTTTTGTCAGGCATGTCGTCATCAAAAAAAAACAATATATTTACATAACATAAACTTAATGATAGCGGTAAGGCATTTTTGAGTAAATATATATTCAGTGCCTGGTCATATTTTAAAGAAAACTAACTTGACTGAAGTGAAGTTTAAGAAATTATGTGAAAGCACTAAGTGAAGGCTACGATCTCAGCAACCAACGTTCGACATCAAAATTAGAGATAAGCAAGAGATATTCAATTTCCTTGTCTCTTGCCTTTTGAATTGTACTTAATATATAATTATAATCATTTAAAGAATGTTGTAAAGAATTTAATAAATGTACTGAAAATTATACTTATAATCGTATTCTTTTAACTTTATGAATATAATGTAGGTGAAAGAGTTTCCTTTTTAAAAGGTGTCAGTCAAATTATAATTTTGATTTAGGTAATATACAATAGTTATGTAAACTATAAATAATAAATATTAAAACCCAAAATGGTTGATAAAAATTAGCTGCATATAAGTAAATTAACAAGCAAAGTTAACCGCTAAAAGGATACAATTTCCCAAGTTAGTTTAACACATATTCCTGTCGACATATATTAAACCTACTGTTGTCATCTACTCAAGATCATAAAGTGGCAACACGGGTTCTTTTCTTTTCCTTCTTTCATCACTATTATCTATCTATCTTTTTATTCATATCCTTTGTCTTTAAAACTGAAATAAAACACACACGCTTAAGTTCTTTCAACATAAACGGACGTCTTTTCATTCATTCTCTCCAAGAGGTTATGGGTCCAGACGTGCCTGTTTTGAAATTCAAGATAGCTTAAAATGTCTGGACAAGTATTTCATATTGAAAAAACTCAATAAAGAAAATGTTGATACGTGGAAACTGCAGATGGCAGCAATTTTAATTAAAAATGATTCTTGGGCATATGTCGCTGGAACATTCGCGAAGCCTGCTGAGGTTATTAATGACGACGTCATCATTAATCAAGCAGAAATCGAAGCCTGGGAAGTAGCAGATCAAAAAGCAAGAGCCGACTTCATTTTGGCCATGTCACCATCTGAGTTGTGTCATATTAAGCATTGTACTACATCTAACCATGTCTGGGCAAAATTAGAAGAAGTGTACCACTCGAGAGGGCCTGCGCATAAGGCTACGCTTCTGAAACAGCCACTTTTTACAAAAATGAAAGAAGATGAGAATATGATGGATCATTTGAATATTTTTTTTGGAACTGTGGACAAACTATCGGAGATGGAAATCGGCGTGGCTGAAGAGTTACTTGCTATTTTACTGCTGTACAGCATCCCGGAAAGCTACGAAAATTTTAGATGCGCCATCGAAGCAAGAAACGATTTTCCTGCACCCGAAGCGTTGAAAATAAAACTTTTAGAAGAATACGGCGCCAGGAAAGAAAAGGACGCAGGAAGCATTTGTCGCAAAATCTTTTCCTAGAAACAACCGTAACTTTAAACCGAAAGAACGAGAGATAGAGACAACCACAGCAGGTATGTACAGTTTGCGTTACAATTCAAAACACAAACCGTTCAAATTTAACTTTTGTAATAAAATGGGACATAAAGCATCTGATTCTTGGGCAAAATCAAAAGGGAAAATTTCCGAATAAAGTACTTCGGCAGCAGAAAATGCATTCGCAAGCACAGAGATATAATTAGTTGAGAATGAAATTGCACTAACCACTAATATGTAATATATGTAACCAATGCGTTGATAGTGGAGCAACATCACACATGTGGAATGACAGATCGAGATTTGTAACTTTCTTACAAGTTTTCGATCAAAGTGTGCGACTAGCCGTTGACCGAGTATCGCGAATTGCTTGTAAAGGTACTGTTCCCTTGGTTGTAAGCAATGGAAAAGAAGTTAAAACAATCATGCTGCATAATGTTCTTTATGTCCCAGAGCTGAAAGCACACTTATTATCAATATCGAAAATAACATCTAATGGATATAAAAAACCATTTTGTAAAAACGAAGCTGTGGTTGCTCAAAATGATCGAACGGTTGTAAAGAGTTTAAGAAGAGGAGATTTATATTTTGTTACATCAGATACTGAAGTCTCAGCTACAGCATGTGATAAGAATAGCTTAATTGAATGACATAAGCGATTTGACCACCTGAACACAAACGACCTAAACAAATTAATAACTATTGAAATGGTAACTGGTATTAATTTAAGATCCTTGAAAGATATGCCATTATGTGAAATTTGTGCTCAAGGCAAACAATGCTCGATACCATTTCCTAAAAACAAAGGTAAGAAAAGTGGCCAATTGCTGGAAGTAATTCATTCTGATGTATATGGGCCTATGAGAACAGCTTCAATAGGCGGATTTAAATCATTTGGCACATTCATTGATGATAAATCAAGATATGTGGAAGTTTCAGGGAGCATATACTGTTGCCCACACTCCTCAACAAAACGGAATCGCAGAAAGAATGAACATAACTTCAGTGGAGATGACTCGTTGTATGTTGCTACAATCGAATCTCCCTAAGAGCTTCTGGGGCGAAGCGATTGCGACTGCTGCTTATATAAGAAATCGGTGTCCAACAAAAGTATTGAATGGCGTAACTTCTTGTTGAAGCCTGGTATGGATATAAGCCAGATGTTTCACACCTAAGAACTTTCGGTTGCAAAGCATTCGTCCTTAATAAGATTCCAGGAAAAGACAAATTTAAATCAAGAGCTGAAGAGTGCATTTTCACTGAGTATTCAACCACATCCAAGGCATATCGTTTATGGGATCCCAAAGCAAAACGAATTATCGTAAGTCGAGACGTTAGATTTTTCGAGGATCCTGGAAGTGTGGATGTTGAGCAAAAATCGCAGGAGTTGATGGAATTTGAAGTTCCTCTTGCTAAAACAATTCCCATTTTTCAGAAAAATGATGCTCCAGTTCAGAAAGAAGATAATGAATCAGTGAAACAGCCAAAGTCCGACTACGAAGTGCCGAAACCGGAAGTAAAGGTTAACGCAGAGGGAGATACTCCGTTAACTTCACATAGACGTGGACCTGGAAGACCAAAAATAATCCGAACAGGACTGTAGCGCCAACAATTATTATTATTATTAACTTACGTGGTCTTCCTAAGTTAATAATAATAATAATTGTTGGCGCTACAGTCCAAAGGGGGACCAGGGCCTAGCTTGCTCATCAACTACTCGGGTTGTGCGCGCTACTGTTCTTTCACGAGTGGAAGGGACCTACAGTTCTTTGGCGACTACGAACGGTGAAATTTGAGAAGCTTTCTTAAACAGTTATTACTCTTTGAGTGTTTTTAGCAGCTCGAAAGAGGTGGTGCCGTGAAAAATTCGAAAAATTGGTGTTGAGCTGGGAGTCGAACCTAGACCCTTCGGCGAGTGAGCGTCGCACTCTAACACTACGCTACGGCGACCACGACCACGTAAGTTGTTCAACATTATTTTATCTGAAAAAACAGGAGGTGGATCTCAAACAAGAAGCCAACCTCACATATGATGATCCAAACCCGAGTATTCAAGAAGATATGTCAGGACCATACGCTGACGAATGGATGATACCAATGAAATCTGATTACGAACCACTAGAAAAAGCTTGGAAATTAGTGAAACGTCCAACCCATAAGAAGGTCATTGGTTGCCGTTGGGTGCTAAGAACAAAATACCCTTCAGACGGTAGTATTGAAAACCGAAAGGCACGCTTGTTTGCAAAAGGTTGCTCGCAACAACCAGGGATTGATTTTCAAGAAACTTTTGCACCAGTCGCTAGACAAAGTTCAATACGCATTTTTATGGTGCTTTCAGCAGAGTACGATCTTCAACTTTATCAACTAGATGTAGAAATAGGTTATATTAATGGTGACTTAGAAGATGAAGATTCGTACATGGAACAAGCTGTGGGGTTTGTGCAAGGTAAAAAATAAGATCTGGTTTATTCTTTAAAAAAGGCTTTCTATTGTTTGAAGAAGTGTGGCAGAAAACGGTTCATAATACTCGAACAAGAGCTAATAGACGCTGGTCTTCAGCCAATGAATACTGAAAAATGTATATATACCATGCGAACCGCTGACGTATTCTTGTTGGTTGTTGTATATGTTGACGAGATCATCATCGCCCCTAATAACAAAAGTGTCTATTCAACTTTAACACAAAGAATGTCACAAAAATTTAAGATGAAAGAGTTGGGTGAATTGCATCACTGTTTGGGTACAGAATTTCATCAAAATTTAGGTAAAGGAACTGTCATTATGAATCAAAAGAAATACATACAGGACATTCTAATAATGTATGGTATGACAAACGCAAAAGAAGTAGCAACACCACTTGACGGGAATTCCAAATTAACAAAAGAGATGCGGCCAAATACTGAAGAGCAGAGAGATGAAATGGGAAGTATTTCATATATCTCGCTGATTGGATCGTTGATGTATCTAGCTGTGTCAACTCGTCCAGATATCGCCCACGCTGTCAGTTCTTTGAGTCAATACAACAGTGATCCTGGGAAACGGCATTGGAAGGCAGCTAAGCGAGTTCTTATATACATCAAAGGCACAATTAACCTTGGACTTGTATTTTAGAAACCTGGTACTAATTTAATTAAATAATTGGATGCAGAATGGGGAGGAGATATTGATGATAGAATTTCATATTCTGGCTTTTTCTTCAAACCAGCAAACGCTGCTGTGACGTGGAGTTCAAAGAAGCAAAAATCTGAAGCTTTGTCAAGAACTGAAGCTGAATATGTGGCTCTTTCCAAAGCTGCGAAGGAGGTTGTCTACCTTCGTAATCTTTTGCAAGAAATTTAATTTTTAAATACCGAAGCAGAACCAAAGATTTTATTTTGCGATAACCAAGGAGCACAGAAGTTGATGTGAAATCATACTTTCCATTCCAGATCAAAACACATTGATATTCGACACCATTATGTGCGAGAAGTTTTTCAAAAACGTCAAATAGATTTCGAATATATCCCAACAACAGAGATGACTGCAGACTCTCTAACCAAAGGACTTTTTGGACCATCACATCGAAAGTGTACCGAAGGTCTTGGAGTTCTTTAAATAGAGTTTAACCCGCGTTGAGAAGGAGTGTTGTCATCTACTCAAGATTATAAAGTGGCAACACGGGTTCCTTTCTTTTTCTTCTTTTATCATTATTATCTATCTATCTTTTTATTCATATCCTTTGTCTTTAAAACTGAAATAGATCACACACGCTTAAGTGCTTTCAACATAAACGGTCGTCTTTTCATTCACTTTCTACAAGACCTACATGTCTTCATCCTTTGCTCCGCGGGTGTGGAGGTGTTCTGGTCATTTAAAAACTCAAGTTTTCATAATTATACTAAACCAAAAATTTTAAAATAATATATTCAGAACTTTAAATCACTCTTAAGAATTCGAACAACTTTTTATTAGCAATCACATTTATTATAAATGTTTGTGCAAAACCACATCTAGCCACTTTTACTACAAACTTTATTCTTGAATACAAGACCATATAGAAATTAAGCAAATTTGTTGCGAAATTTTGCAAAGTTTATAGTAAGTGTTTTGTATTTAAGGAGTTCTCGTATTTAAGGAGTTCTCATTACTGAGAATTCAGTTTTTTCTACAACATACGAGTATTAACCCGTATTTTGTATTTTGTACAAAATATCAATAGGCAATAACAACACTTTAAAGCGGTTAGTGCGACTCTTAGAACGAAATAATTTTCTTTGATAAATTCTGGAATACATCATTTTAAAGAAAGTAAGGTAATTCATAATATTCTTGCAAAAAAAAAAACATTGTTTTACATACAAATTTTGAAGATCCATTCTGCAGCCAGAGTTGCTTTTTGAACACCATTCGCAATCGTGGGTAAATAGCGTGATCTGATGCCACGTTTTTTTAGATTTTGGAGCATTACGTAGGTGAATCCACGGATTTGTATTCATTATCGTACTTGATAAACCGATTTAACGAAATTCCAGGGATTTTTTCTCATATAACAACAAAAAACCTAGATGAGTATCTCTTTCATTCCTACATCACTGGTCAGAAGCTTTTCCACAACACTTAACTGTGTATGTAGATGGCTTCCCTATATAAGTGTGAACCCGAAAACTAACACATTGTTATCACACAGATGAAAATCTTAACGGATGGTCGATACATGTGGTTAATTGAGAACATTTCTGACCTATACACTTTTGTATGCGTTTGAACCAATTGTCTTAGCACTTTTGCCACTCTGATTAAGGTATCTCCAAAACATACATTATGAACGCATCAACCGCTTCTTCAGGTGTCGAAAAACGTTGACCTCTCATTTTATTTTTTAAGTACCAGAGTGCAACCATAGGGTTGCCCAATCCCGAAATATAAAAGGCAACCTTCGTATAATTTTTCCTAGTGCATGTCTTCTTTATTACCTCTTATATATGTTGCTTCTATTCTACAATTAAAACTGATATACAAAAGTACTTAAACTACCTACTTACTAAGCCGTCCTCTGTTGCGTTGTCCCAATGGCTCGGATTAAAAGACTTTTCGGGCAGTGGTGTCCATACGCTCTACATGGCTTAGCCATCTTAAACATTGTATCCGAAGACGGTTGAAGAGGCGCATGTCGCTGTACAGCCCAAAGAGCTCATTATACCTTCTCCTCCAGATGCCATCAACGCAAACAGGACCAAAAATTGCACGCAAAACGTCATTTAGTAACGTCAATGTTTCCGCGCTACAGAGTAGGACTGGGATGATCAAGCTGTTTTATAAAGCAAGTTCAGTCCTTTGAGAGAGGGCTTTATTACTCAATTGCCTCTTGAGCTCAAAGAAACAGCGATTGGCTCGAGTTATTCCGCGTTTGATATCGTCCCTCTGTTGTATACTTGTGAGTTACGCACGATCTTCTCGAAGATGATGTTGAGGAAGTAACATGACGGTGCGTCGCCTTGTCTAAAACCTTTTTTGACATTGAAGGTCTCGGTGAGTTCGTTAAAAACATTGACGGAGCAGCGAGAGTTCTATACCATCGTCCTACATTGTCTGACGATTTTGGTAGGAATGCCAAAACTAAACATGGCACTGTATAGCTCGTCTCTATGCACATTGTCATATGCGGTTTTAAAATCGACGAATAGGTAGTGAGTGTCCATTTACACTTCTTGAGTCTTTTCCAGAATCTGCCAGAAATGGAAGATCTGGTCTATAGTGGACTTCCCTGGTCTGAAACCACACCACGGTTTCAGACACTCACACAATACGGCAGAGAGGATCTTGTATGCGATGTTAAGAAATCTTATCTCTCGATAATAGGCCCAGTCAAAGGGGTCTCCCAAAGGGGGCAAACGACGGTGAGATTGCACTCATTGGGCATGCTTTTCTCCGACCATATCTTACAGGTTCCATCTCATCGCACTTGATGGCGGTGATGTCTGCTTTGTAGCAGTCAAGGGCCTCCGCAAGTTTTTCGGCTACACGTGGACTGTTAAGGGGTTTAAGATTGTTTCATTTTTGTTTGCTCTACCAATCACTTAAAGAATATTGTTTTACGTAATCACTCCATGCTCCATATATACCTCGACGACAGATTAAAAGAAAACAAACCCTCGCAGTAAATGAACCTAAGCCCATTTCGAAATATTAAATTTGCCATAAGAAGTGTCAGCAGCACACCACATCCTCTTCAGACGCAAGGACCAGCCAGCTACAAATCTTAATCTTAATAGAGCACAAGGAAGGAAGCAATAATCTATATCACCCCACATTGCCCAGTTGAACATGAACGAGAAAAAATATTCAATTCACGACAAAAAAAAACGCAAACTAAGGACAACCCTTACCCAACGAGCACAGAGAGCAAAGCAGTACATACATTCAAGAAAAATACAGAATTCGGCGCCATAATCGTTTGCGCCCTTGAGCGGAAAACCACCAAACGTTCCATTCTGTTCCTTATTTTATATTCGATGAAATCAAATAGGAAGTTATGTCCCTTCCATTGACTCAACTGACGTATGTATGTAGCTGCTACAACGGGCATGCGGCAGCGTGTGCGACGATGGACATCCCGAATATCTGCGTCCCGATTGAAAATATTTTTACACGAACGAATGTATTTTTCCGAGCAAGCGATTCCAATACACTAAACTGGCAAAATATAAATAAAAAAGAAAAATATTTGTATTCAGATACACGCACATGCATTAGATATACATACGTATGTTTGAACTCATTCGTGTAAACCTTAAAAAGGGAAGCGCTTCTCCTTCATCAAACTCAAAGATAAATACACGTACGCAGCCGATACACCCCACAATCTACCAAAACACACTTTCTCTCCCAGTGTGTGCCAATTCTATTTCCTCATCTATAGTCTGCACTCTGTACAAGCCTATTCCATATTGTCGCCCTTCCTCGAAAGGTGGCATGGTTGTATAGAAAATAAATACAGTGGCGAAGCAGTGTGGGGTCGTCAGCAGGACACGACAGGGCTCTATCAGACATTTAGGGTGAAAGGATGTGGGGGTGAACTGCGACTATACTGACAACGGGAGAGTACGACAACGGATGTCGTTTATTGCGTTGCAAAATTTACGCACTTGGAAATTATTTATGGTCATGTTTTCTAATTAATTGTAAATTTATATGATGTTCGTGTTCGATGAGTTTGTCTTGTAATAAACCTTAATTGGGTGTAAATGAATTATTAATGTTTTGTCCACGTTTTTATTGTTAAGTTTAAGATGTTCTAATTGCTCTGTGTACATACATACATACATTAATATACATATTGTTGAAGAAATGACACTGTAGTTTGTTTGATTTAAAGATATTTGGTTGGTCCTGTTTTGAAGAATTATAGGTGAGTTTCTTCTTATTTGTCATATTTTACGCAACAGCGCACATAAGCGTTGAGGAAAGAGTAGTACTAGATTGTCAGTCAATAATGACAATCTGGAAAGTTTCCATCTGTAAATTTTTTAAGGGCGACAAAGACCTAAATTTCACCCTAAGGTCAACTTTTACACCTTACGAAATTGACGTGAAAAGATGGAAATTTTATCCCTTCCCCATTATTTCCCATCAAGGTTCCACTATAAAATCGAATAAGGCCTTTGGCACCGACGGACTGTCGGTACTCCTTAAAATAGCTGGGTATAAGGTGGTACGTGCACCAACTTATCTATAAGATATTGTTCCAGAAAAGCATGAACGGGGGTTTCTTATTATATTTTACGATGTCGAATAAATACATCATTTCTTAAACCCCTCCTAAGCATTCCAACGCATGAAACTATTCATCAATTATCCGAAAGGTGTTAATAAGTACAGTTTTAGTTCAGGAAGAATAACCGTTGACCAAATGTTCATGCTGCACTCGTTAATGACAATGAATAGGAAAATAACTCTCCGAAATCTTCAATGTCAAACAATGTAATTGTTCTTCAGTAAATGTTCCGAATCGTGTTTGGCAACACAAGACGCACAATACTCTAAAAGACTATATTATTTCTTTCATAATCGGGCGACATTTACATGATTGGTCGAACACAGCGAGCTGATAGCATCTGCTGGCGTCGAATGGAAGCCAAAATTGCCGAAATATGTTCTGTAGTCTAGAAAGGACGCACATAGTGTTGACTTCGGCAGTATGTTGTCATAAACAGCTAATGGGTTTTCCAAAAAGGACTCAAAATAGTTTTTTTTTAATAAAACGCAAATCATTAAAGATATTTTACAATCTTTATCATCGACATTAAGTACGAGTACAATCAAAATATTTATGAATGAAACTTGACTTCATTAATTTGACCACCGAAGGCACGTTCTTAGTGGTCAGTTCATTTAATATTGCACTTGTCGTGGAATTTAGGGTCGACCGCAACAGAGTGTAAAAGATAAAAAGAAGTCTATGGCTACCATACTAATATGAAGCTCCCGAAGATCCTTTCCAATTTTAGAGATCCTCACGAAATTGTGCTCAGCCTAAAACCACATTTCCGCCAGCTATGGTTTGTCAGCCACCTGCTGAGACAGTAATGTAGTCATTTTCAGATTGGTACGTCTAATTTTAACACAGACTGTACTTTCAGTTTTTTACCTTCAGAATGATGAAGAAGGACTTACAGACGTGGAAATTCTAAACGAAGAATTGTGAAAACTTCGTAGGATTTACTAAAAGAAGAAAACAATCGCCAAGCTCAAACGGCAGCTTAGGGAATTTCAGTTGGAGGACGCTGAAACCAGCAATACTAAACGACTACGGCCTGGTTCAAAGACATAGAATACTCCATACTACTATTTAGTAGCGATGACAACCTGTCTGTGCAACGCTGGCTCGAGCAATTTGAAGAGCTCTCCAAAATGTTGGGTATAGACGATAGAAGTAAGTTTCTTTATGTAAAGCGGCAAAGTTGTATATAAGAAAATAACGTGCTTTAAGTGCGGGAAGCTGGGCCACACGAACTATACTACCAAGAATTCAGTGCTGACTTTGGATGTGAATGACCAAGCAGCGGAATCGAAACTCTTAAACAGTAACAGCTTACCGAAAGTCAACGAGAAGATGTTATCCAGCAACGAATTCGAGAAAGACATCATTTATCGTTCCGTCAGTACGACAACCAAATGAACATATCACTAAAACTGTTGACACTGTTGGACTCAGGGAGTCTCATTAGTTTTATTAAAATCGGGTTCCTTTCACCGTTCTTAATTTAAGGTTGTCAAATATCTCTCTTCCGCTCTTTTGCTCTTCATTCAATGCTTCTTAAAAAGTGGTACAGTGACCGGATTTAGTTCAAATATGCGCCGTTTTGTTCGATAATCTGTTTCCATCAATACCAAAACTTCAATATGACCCCCTCGTAGAAGCACGTCTCCTTATATGCGAAGAACTCGGACAGCCACTTTTCACAAGCCGCTTTTGAGTTCAGTTTCACACCACCAAGGTCGTTCGCCATGGACAAGAACAGGTGGTAATCTCTTGGCGCTGTGTCCGGGCTATATGGTGGATGCGATAAAATCTCCGATCCGAGCTCCAGTAGCTTCTGACGAGTCATCAGCGAAGTGCGTGATCTGGTGTTGTCTTAGTAGAATACTTTACCCTTCCTGTTGGCCAATTCTGGACGCCTCTGGTCGATCGCCTGTTTCAAGCGGCCCAGTAGATGGTAGAATTAAGCGTCTGGCCATATGGGAGCAGCTCAAAGTGGATGATTCCCTTCCAATCCCACCAAACACACAGCAAAACCTTCCTGGCCGTCAATGCCGGATTGGCCACTGTTTTCACATTTTTCGTCAGCATCCGCTTTAAAAATGTGTCAAGGTAACGAGATGCCACATGCCGGTCTAACTCTATGATTTTCATGATTCGATCGGTATTCGTCGTCACAGGTCTTCCGCTGGCTAGCTTATCCATGATGTCGTTTTCACCGGTGAAACCATTCCTCCGCGGTTCGAAGTCACAGAGTACCATCCCCCAAACCACCATTAATCTCACGGAACGTTTCTCTAGCGGATTTGCCTTTAACGAAGAAAAACTTTAAAATAGCGCGAATTTCGGCGCTATTGAACTCCATGTTTACACGTCTATAACTGTTGAACGCAATAATAAAACTAATCATGCATAGCGTTGTGATGTATAGTATTGCCAGATACGAGCTCTGTAGCGCTCTGTAGCGCATAGCTGGAAAATTCAAAAGACTAAAAGGTAAAAATGAACGGAGATATTTGATAACCTTATATCAACGCTGGCGAAAAGCTACCGCAGTTACCTTGGAGTAAACAACAGCCCGTTGGAGATGTTGGGAACTACGAGCATTGCAGAATAGTTAATTAAGTATTCGTCCCTTACAACACCTTTAGGAAAATATAAATACGTAAAGATGTCATTCGGATTCAAGAATGCTCCATCCGTTTTCGAACAATTCATAAAAGAAATATTTAAAGAATGGACCTCCGTTTGGGAACGATTTATCAAACAAATATGTACAGAATTGATTTCGAAAGTTAAACTTCTTAGTTTCTTAGATGACTTCTTAGTTGCAACTGAAAGTATCGATGAAAATTAGGAAATTTTAAAGGGTGGTGTAAACATTTTAGTGCAGAATGCTTTACATCTTCGGTTTGACTAATGTTTGTTTTTACAGACAGAAATCCAATATCTTGGATAATTATAATAATGATAATAACTGTTGGCGCTACAGTCCAAAGGGGAACCAGGGCCTAGCTTGATCATCAACTGCTCCTGTTGTGCGCGCTACTGTTTTCTCATGAGTAGAAGTAAACAGTTATTACTCTTTGATTGCTGTCAGCAGCTCTGAGGTGCTGCTGAGGTGGTGCCGTGAAAATTTCGAAAAATTGGTGTTGAGCTGGGAATCGAACCTACGCTCTTCGGCGAGTGAGCGTTGCACTCTACCCACTACGTCACGGCGTTGAATACAACATATTATATATGTGTGGTGTAGGCCAAATTATTCAAGCATAAACACTATTGAAAACTTTACTTTACCCAACAGCGCAAAGGAAGTTCATAGTAATGGTACATATGTTCCTATTTTCGAAAATTGATTCAAAATTTCTCAAATACAGTGAAACTCTCATACGACCTTTTAAAAAGATGCACCATTCAGCTTCGGTGTAAAAGAACATGAAGCATTTAATCTGTTAAAAACGAAACTAACAGAAGCATCAGTCCCTTCCATTTATAGTCCTCATTGCATTAAAAGCTGCATTGCGATGCGAGCAATGCGGGATATGGTGCAGTGCTTCTCCAAAAACAAGTAGATAACAAATTCCATAAGGTCTTTTATTACTCCAAAAAGTAACCGAAGCTAAAAGTAGGTATAACAGCTATGAGCAAGAAACCCTGTCCATACTGTACGCCTTAAGGAGATTCAAAATATAACTTATTGGAAAATTTTTCCGAATCGTCACTGATTGCCAGGCTCTGACTCTTAAGTAAAAAACTCTTAACCCACGTATAGCCCGTTGGGCATTAGAGCTCCAAAGCTTTGACTTCACAGTGGAGCACCGCAAGGGGATAATGATGATTTATGTTGATGCGTTAAGCAAATAATTCAACATTCTTCATGTAGATGATGAATCATTTCAATTTGTTTTTCCGGTAGCTACTGGTACTAGAAGCACAGTCAAAGACTATATAAAAACTTGATTAAAATGCATGCGATGGTTTACCTGAATCAGGAGAGTAATACTCGGTAAGCTGCATATTGACCACTTCGGTCCCTTATCAAGTGAAATAAAGAAACACCTCTTTTGTGTAATAGACGGTTTCACTAAGTTTCGAAAATTCTAACACACAAAGCCCACCCATACAAATGAGGCAATTAACTGCTTAAATTCCTACTTTATCAACTATTCTAGGCCAAACCGCTTTGTATCCAACCGTGGAACTTGCTTCACGTCGAAGGAATTTCATGGGTTCTTAAGTTTGCGTAACGTTCAACACATCCAAGTAGCAACACACTCGCCTCAATCCAACGGACAGATTGATAGACTAAATCGGGTAATTGTACGAGTACCCATGTAAGCTAAGAAATAGGACTCAGAGTGGATAGGATAGGCATACGTGAATCGGACTACAAGTTATTCACCTTAACCAATAGGGTGAGTCAAGGGAGCCTATGAAGTAGAGAAGTTTATATCTAATGCCAGATATCTAATAAACAATTTCGACAATTAAACGGCTGCCATATAAAGGAGTTTCTTCACCAGCTAATATGAGACCCTATCTAAGAGAACCATTGGAGTTTCTTAAAGACGCGGAGGACAGCTTTGATAGATTCTTTGAACCTATATTTAGTATTATTTATTAACTTGTTCATAATACTGTTTTATTTCTATCGATATTCTGTAAATACTTTTCAATGTAGTGAAGTTTCACTTACATGAACTAATGACTGTGGACCAGTTCATATAACTAAAAAGTTCATATATTGGAACCATGTATAGTATGAAATCAAACATTTTTTAGGTTAAAAAATTAAATTACATATTTATTTATTTAGTTAAGGTACGAAACTTAAAATAATTTATTTGATATTTTCTGAGTTAAACTCGGTTAAAAAAGATAGATATTTTTATTCGAAAAATTTTAGTAAATCCGAGATCGATAACTCTTTCACGGATTTTTCTCGGCATCAGCAGTTCTTAGTAAAGAAGTTCATTTTCTGAACCCCAATTTATCAGTGTATTAAGAGCTGTCATTGCCTCTGACAGCTGAACTCTTTTCAGTGGTTGATCTTCTAGAGTATTAGCAGACTGCCCATTTTTTAATGCCATGTTCCCCTTTTTGCTCCATATTTAGACACCTACGAATTTTTCATCGGTTTCGAGCGTGAATCGACATTATCAAGACGTTTTTTTATAAATATGTACAAACAAATCAACTAACCGCACCGAACGATGTTGGCTCTTCGATAAAAAGCACGAACTGTCTTGCACGTGCAAATGCAAATGAAACAAAAGAAATCGCAATTTTTTAACACAAAATAACTGTAAAAATTTCAACAAAAATTCTTTTATTTGACGATTTGTACTGTACACGAGTCATTTATTTGAGCATCAGTTCATACAACTGAGTTCCAGTACAAAAATTTGGCGGTTCATATATTGTAATAATTCATATAACTGAGGGATCATATAAGTGAGTGAAATTTAACAAAATTTTGTACTTTAATTGAGAGATAAAAAAGAATTGTACGGAACTATGAAAATTTAAGACAAATTTTATTTTCTCCATTGCTACTCTATCAGGCTGGCCGAGCTGTAGTCATTTTGAAATTGGTAAGTCTAATTGTAACACAGACTGTACCTTCAGTAGTTTAAGTACATAAAATACTTAAAACAATATATAGAAACTGTTACCCAAATTGTCATAGGCCCTAGCTATCGAATGATCTATCCGCAGTTCTTTGCTGTGTACCTCCAACGTCTAAACGGACTTATACCTCCAGAAGAGTTTCTCTATTTAGACTGCATAGGGGAAGAAGGAAGGGACATCTTCCATGTCGTTCGTCGAACAGTGGATAGGCGACTCCAATACGAGGAGCTTCTTCGGTTCAGTAGGGCGATCTCCGCCCGATATAGGGCACCATCCGCCACAGAACATCACTTCTACTGGCGGTTGCATCGAAACCAGCTCCCGCCACCGCTTGAAAGCCACTAATATTGAAATTAAAGCTTCCCTTGTGGCCAACTGCCAATGTTTTTAAAATAATAAAAAAAAAAAAAAAACAGAAAAACAACACATACGCGACTAAAAAAGGTGCATCATGGTTTAATAACTATATCTGTTAAGCATATAAATTATGTACGAATGTTGCCTTTTATATTTCGGGATTAGGCAACCGTAGTGTTGCAATCTGGCAACTGCCAGCTCTATCGTAAAGTTTCACATTTCTGAGGTTATATGTACCCAGAACGTTTTGTGGATTTACTCGTATACGATATGGTGCACACGTCCTTATTTTCATACGGACATAGATTAATTTTATTTCTTGGTAAGTTTTAGTTAAGTTTAAATTTAGGAAAAGTTAGGCTACGTTAAAAAACAAAAAAGCTAAGTTGTTCTTTCTTGAAAAAAGAAAGCAATATATATTATTATATTATAGCAAAATAGATACAGATTAGCTTAGAGCACATGCTTATGGCCAGTAAGTTAGATTTAAGAACTATTGTTAAGACAAATGTAAGCTAGTTTTAAGTGTTTTTTTTAAAAATAAGATACTATTATTTCATATATTAATTCATATATAAAATTAAAAGCAGTTCTAGAGCAGCCAACTTGATTAGATTTCATTAGACTTCAGTGCATTTTTATTTTCCTTAATTCATGTTCTTACTTCCCACACAAATAATACTTAAACCTTGCTTACCAATATAATCTGCTGATCTTCTTACCTACTGACTCTTCACGAGTACTCTAAGCTAATCTGGGAAATTATTGTTTCATGCCTTTCGGCTTCTTGTATTATTTTAAAACTTAGTACTTAAACCTATATATACACAATTTTTAACTTAGTCCAAGAAAATTAAAAAAAAAAACTTGCAGCCAACTTGATTCCAGGGCGAAGGTTATCTGCTACACAGCTCTAGTCCGGCCAATCATTGTATATGGGTGTCCGGTGTGGCTCAACTTGAGTCCTCCCCAGATGGAAGGGATGAGGGTCTTCGAGAGGCAATGTCTTCGGGCTTGACTTAAGTAGTACAGAACCCCAGAATCTGAGTACAAGAAGTTCTTTTCCAATGAAATCTTGTACAACGCAGCAAATGTGAACAGGCTGGATAATTTTATAATTAAGCTGGTTCGAAGCCATGTTGCAAGAGCAATGACCTCAGAAAACGACCTACTACCCAAACGATGCATATCACGGGAGCGCACACCGGAGTGGATTCATTCCATCGGAAGCGTTCTTGTTTCTGGACCGACTTGGCTTGGTCCAGGATACGGAGAGATGTTCACTTCTCTACCCTGTCATGAGACGAACGGTGGACAAGCGGCTGTTTTTCAGCACATCCATCCCTATTCGCGACATTAAAGATCGAGAAAGGGATAGACACTTTTTCTGGTGGCTGGAGCCACATTTGGTGGCCCAACTGCCGTCAGCTGATGCCGATATTGGTCCTCCTACGGACAACTTCCATTTGGTGTAAGGTGGAATAAGTTACTGTAAGATATAGATTGTAATATAGAATTACAAAAAAAAATTATTTGTAAATTTAATTAGATTATCATAGTTGTATGTAGGTTAAGTGTTGTAATTAAGTTAAGGTAAAAATTGAATATTTGAATATTTGAATATTTGAATATTTCTTAGTATTAAGTTAGTATATATATATATGTAAATAAAAATTAAAAATTTAATAATAATAGTTGTTGGCGCTACAGTCCAAAGGGCGACCAAGCCTAGCTTGCTCATCAACTACTCCCGTTGTGCTCGCTACTGCTCTCTCACGAGTAGAAGGGACCTACAGTTTTTGCCGACTTCGAACGGCGAAATTTGAGAAGCTATTTTAAACAGTTATTACTCTTTGAGTGTTGTCAGCAGCTCGAATGAGGTGGTGCCGTGAAAAATTCGAAAAATTGGTGTTAACCGGGGAATCGAACCTAGACCCTTCGGCGTGTGAGCGTCGCACTCTACCCACTACGCCACGGCGACTAGTTAAAAATTTATAGCTGAAAAGCAATTATAAAATATGAATAGATTAACTTAGAGTGTCCGCATATGGCCAGTAAGATAGTTATGTAAGAAAAAAGTATATGCAACTATTTAAGTATTTTATATCTAGATGGAAGTAAAGTAAATGATTAACAAAAAAATACATTTTAAACTTAACAGAAAAAACAGTTCTGTGGTGGTGACGGGTTCGATTCCCGAGAGCGCAAACTCAAAAGTATTTTTTTTTTTAAATTAGTAAAAGAAAAGACATTAAGTGTGAGAAAACAAAAGATAGAAAGTGATGAGAAGCCTGAACGCAGCAAATCGGGTGACTTCAGATCACCGGTGGCTGGGGTATCAGGCCACCAAACAAGTGATGGCAGCGTTCGTGATGCTAGTCTAGTCGGCTGACCGGTGAGCAAAAAAAGGAGAAAGAGGGGGTAGCCGCAGCCAAGTTTGGTGAAACGTCGAACAGAAACAGCAACGAGAGGCTGTAACAACAGCAAAAGCAACCGCTCTAACAACAGCAACAACAAACGGTGCAGCCGTTGCAACTACAAAAGCCGCATTTATCGTATTAGAAGCCCTCCAATATGAATCGGAGGGCAACGAATGTCGATATTCGTATAAAGGAAGTGATAATTCCTTTCAAGTACTCGCCACTTTTGACGCCGATGATGAGTCAGAAGAAATAAGGGAAGAAGAGTCAAAGTTAAAAAATCTGGATGAGGAAAGGGCGAAGCTTGATGCCCACATTAAATACCTCTACGAACAGCCCGTTGCCAGAAAAGCGGCCGAAAAGGAGGCAAAACGAATAGATCAGCAACAAGAATTTTTGGAACTTCAAAACCGTAAAAAGAAACTGCCGCTTGCTGAAGAGGAGCAGCCGTCGACGTCGACGGAAATTCAGCAGCAGAAGCAACAACGGACTCGATAACAGCATTACAACATTAAAAACAACACGATAAACAGCGGACTGACCAAAAGCAGCAGTAACAACAACAACAGCAGGACCCGAAAGTACGATGTCCACCTGCTCGTACCAGGTATACCGGTATGAAGTGAGCGTCAAGATACAAATGTTTTGATAGGGAACATTTGTTGTGAACGAGCCCTTATTTTTTTTTTTTTTTTTTTGCTATGCCATCTGTGAAAAATATTTAGAATACATCAAGTCATATATATACATATTTCTTCATCGTGTTAAAAATGATGATGATGAAAATGATTTGCGGGAACCATACATTTTTTGTTTTCATTTGAAGAAAAGTGCTGCAGAGTCGCATCGAATGCTTGTCGAGGCATATGGTGATCATGCTCTATCAGAAACAACATGCAAAAGATGGTTTCAACGGTTCAGAAACAATGATTTTGATGTGAGAAATGAAAAACGTGGAAGACCACCAAAAAAGTTTGAAGACGCCGAATTGCAAACGATATTGGATGGAGATGACACTTTGAGTCAAAAGAAAATGGCAGCAATGTTAAATGTTGCACAACAAACAATTTCTGATCGTTCAAAAGCTGTGGAAATAAAAAAAATGGGTGTCACATGAATTGAAGGAAAGACAGATGGAAAACCGAAAAAACTCTTGTGAAATTTTACTTCAAAGACACGAAAAAAAATCGGTTTTGCATCGGATTGTTAATGGCGATGAAAAATGGATTTATTTTAAGAATCCTAAACGGAAAAAATCATGGGTTAATCTGGGACATCCATCAACATTGACTGCAAAACCAGATCGATTCGGAAAGAAGACAATGCTGTGTGTTTGGTGGGACCAGAAAGGTGTGCTGTACCACAAGCTCCTGAAACCTGGTGAAACCGTTAATACTGATCGCTACCGACAAAAAATGATCAATTTGAACCATGCATTGATCGAGAAACTATCAGAATGGGCTAGAAGACACGCCAAGGTAATTTTGCTCTATGACAATGCACCTGCATACAAAGCAAAACCGGTTCAAGATATAATCTAAAAACTTGGCTGGGAGCAGCTACCCCACCCGCCGTATTCACCAGACTTGGCTCCTTCCGACTACCATTTGTTTTCATCGATGGGACACGCATTGGCTGAGCAGCACTTTGATTCCTACGAGGAGTTCGAAAATTGGGTGTCTGATTGGTTTACTTTTAAAGACGAACAATTTTATTGGAGTGGTATTCACAAATTGACAGAAAGGTGGTCTTAGTATAGGCATGGCACCAAAATTGATAGCCCACGAAAAATTCGATTCGTAGGCGGTCTGAGTCTAATAATAATTGTTGGCGCGACAGTCCACAGGGAGACCGGGGCCTAGCTTGCTCATCAACTTACGGGTGTTATGCGCGCTATTGTTCTCTCACGAGTAGAAGAGACCTACAGTTTTTTGCCGACTCCGAACGGCGAAATTTGAGAAGCTTTCTTAGACAGATATTACTCTTTGAGTGTTGTCAGCAGCTCGAAAGAGGTGGTGCCGTGAAGTGAGCGTCGCACTCTACTTACTACGTCACGGCGGCCACAAGTATATAAATAACTTAATAAATAAATAAATTAATTAATTAATAATTAAAAAATATTAATAAGTAAATAAATGAATTAATAAATAAATGAATACATAAATAAATACAGATCTAAATTAATTTATTAGTAAGATATGTAGATAAAAGCTAGGATTAAAAAGGATCTACATCATTAAATAAATAGGTAACAGACAGTGAGCTATCTTTATAAGTAAGAAGTAACAGAACATCAGCCTTTAATTAATAAACTCATTTACCAGATAATTATCGGCTATAATGCATCTGGAAACAGAGATCAAATTAACATTGGCTTTGTTGTGCAAATCACGGGTAGAGTGATACCAGGAAAGGTTAAGCATCACTTTCAGTATCTGCCTCTTCTGTATTTGCAATCTTTTAATGTGTGACAGTCGAATAACAAATTTGCCTTCAAAATAACTTTATGCAATAATATTTTATTGTCATCTGAAAGTGAGGATTTTCTATTTATAAAAGGATATATCATTTTAATTGCAGTACCCGCCTTCTGAGTGGCCGCCGTGGCGTAGTAGGTAGAGTGCGACGCTCACACGCCGAATGGTCTAGGTTCGACTCCCAGCTCAACACCAATTTTTCTAATATTTCACGGCACCACCTCTCTCGAGCTGCTGACAACACTCAAAGAGTAATATCTGTCTAAAAAGCTTCTCAAATTTCGCCGTTCGGAGTCGGCAAAAACCTGTGGGTCTCTTCTACTCGTGAGAGAACAGTAGCGCGCACAACACGAGTAGTTGATGAGCAAGCTAGGCCCTGGTCCCCCTCTGGACTGTAGCGCGAACAATTATTATTATTACCCGCCTTCTGAGGCAGGAACACATTTGTAATTGCTCCCACTGTATGTGTTGCCTGTTTACTATAAACTGGTTGTGCGGAAGATAACACAACTTTCTTTTTCTTGTGAAAAAGATGTATATTTACTGTGGAATGGAATAATTATCCCCGCCGTATTTTTCGAATTTGTTTCAATATTAAGACCAAATTATGTGATGATAATATAACAGACACATCGTAAAGGGCGAAATCGTCAAAGAGCTTTTGCTTGTGCATGACATCCCATATCGGCCGCTTCTCGTAGTGTATTTTACTGATAATTTAGCCAAAATTTCCAAACGCCGCAGATCCCCGAACTCTGACGGTGTTTCCAATCCCTCAGATAAGAAACACCGAAATATGAGTGCTACTAGTGCGGGTACAATAAACTCAAGGTACAATCGTTTCAGTGCCTTTCGACGTATGCTCGATAAAGACGATGATGATATGGACGAAATTATCTCACCAAGTGAAAACATGCGGAAAAAGGAACATGTGCCTCCTATTAAATTGCTTGACAAAACAAGTGACCATGTTCACAGTTTAATGAAATCATTAAATATCTCCGAATATTCTATTAAAAAAATCTCCATTGGCATAAAAATATTGTGTGAAACATTAGTAGCATACAACTGTGTAGTGTCCCATTTATAAGAGAACAAATGTCAATTTTTCACCCACGACATGAAAAGTGTTAAAGCATTCAAAGTAGTTTTGTTTGGACTTGACGATCTAGATGTTGAGTTATTAAAATCCAAACTTATTGAACTCGGACTTAAGTGCATAGACATAAGAAAAATTACTAAAATCTATGAGCAATATAGTGAAACACTTTATTTAATCTCATTGGAGAATGGTTCAGTCAAATTAAACGACTTAAAAAAAACACTACCGATCTGTTCTTCACACACAAGTCAGATGCAGCTTTCAACGAAAGTTAAAAGGTAAGCCGACACAATGCCATAATTGCCAGATGTTCGGACATGGTGAGCGCAATTGTCATATAAAGACATATTGTGGCATTTGTGCTGGTTCTCACAAAACTGCTGATTGCAATAAAAAAGACGCTTTCAAATGTGTGAATTGCAATGGCTCGCACAAAGCTAGCGATGCTTCTTGTTCGGTTAGATCGAAATACCTAGAGTTTAGAAGCAACTTAGCCAGTCGCAAGAATCAATCTCATCAGCTGACAAAAAAAGCTTTCTTCTCAACGAAAGCTCCCGTCACTGCTCCAGCAAACAACATGCCGAAGCAACTAAATCTGTCATCAATGACAGATTTTCCCGCCCTTTCTCATCAAAATAAACAACAAGTGGATGCCGTCAGCTGTGTGCAGCTGCCGAGTACATGGCAGAGTGCTACACACCAGCCCAGAGGCTCATTCAGCAACAACAACAATCTCTTCACTATGGATGAATTAAATGTTCTAGTTATGGAACTGATAAGTAAATTAATTACATGTAAATCAAAAGCAGATCAATTTCAAGTTGTCGCACAGTTAGCTACTAAATTTTTTGTAATGATAAGTAATAATATGTTAGATAGTAACTTAAATATTATAACATGGAATGCTAGGGGGATTCGAAGCAAAAGCATAGAATTCCTTGACTTTTTAAACAGAAACAACGTTCATATAGCCTTAGTAACAGAAACTTGGCTAAATCAAACCTACCGCCTATCCACCCCGAATTTTAAATGCTATCGCCTTGATAGAGCTGTTGGAATTGGCGGTGGAGTTGCAATTTTTGTGCGAAGATCGGTTCAACACTCGCTCCTACCTATTATTAAAACACAATTAGTTGAAAACTTAGGAATTGAGGTGAGGTTATCAAACCAAAAAACAATAAAAGTCATGTGTGTTTATTTTCCTGGTGCTACTGTGTCGAACGTTAATAAAACTAGTCTAAGAAATGATCTCCAAAAAATGTTTTCCTTACTTACAACTTATGATTACTTAGTTGGAGGCGATCTGAACTGTAGGCATAGAGATTGGGGTTGTGCACGTGCAAATGCGTGGGGTGATATACTTTCAAATCTTAGTGTTGTGCTGCCTATTACGTTAATGTTTCCTCTTAGTCCAACTTATGTACCTGCTGGTTCACGTGGCCGTCCATCTGTACTTGATATGTTTATTACTAACTGTCCTGGCTATGTAACTCAACCTGTATCACTTAATGAATTAAGCTCAGATCATAATCCTGTGTTTTGCAAACTTCTGTTGTCCAGTATAGAAATTGTCCAATATATCCAGGACATAAGACACACAGATTGGAAACGTTTTAGAACAAGTATAAGTCAGAAACTTCAGCAGGTTGATACTGATTTAGACCATATAACCTGCAATCAGGATGTAGACTCTCTTGTTTCGGACTTCACAAAGATAATTGTAGATTCAGCAACTGAAAGTACTCCAAATATAGCAAAAAAGAATTATTGCATTCAACTTCCTTCTTATGTTTTAAAGCTTATAAAAATAAGAAATATGCATAAAAGGAACTGGCAACGATACAGGAATATCGTATTCAGAAACGAAGTCAGTTACCTTAATAGGACTATCAAGGAGATTATTGTTCAACTTCGTAATGACACCTGGAATAACAAGCTTAAACACTTAGACAGAAATACAAAGTCGTTCTGGAATATAGTTAAGTTAGTCAGAAATAAGAACAGTCATATACCGTGTCTTCGAAACTCGCTAAATTCTTATTTTTCAGGTGTTGAAAAGGCTAATGCACTTGCCCAAACATTCGAACGTAACCATAACATATCCCGTCGTCTGGGTGATATGCATACAGATACTCTGGTAAATAGTGCCGTTCAGACATTCAGAACGATAAACTCAGACACTCCTGTGAACGAATTTGTTAATGAAGATGATATTAAATTCTTTATCAACAATCTTGTAACGAGAAAATCTGGTGGGCTAGACTTAATAAGGAATGCTTATCTAAAAGAGCTACCGAAAATTGGGATTAAGATGGTGGCATATGTTGTGAATGCCTGTTTGAAAATGCAATACTTTCCAGCCCAATGGAAATTAGCTAAAGTAATTCCAATTCTTAAAGCTGGTAAGCCTGCAGAAAATCCTGATAGTTACCGACCAATAAGCTTACTTAGCAGCCTGAGCAAAGTATTTGAACGGATCTTAAAAGAAAAAATAATGAAGATTGTTGAAGATAGGAATATCTTTCCCAGAGTACAGTTCGGGTTTAGGCGTTGTCACAACACATCTCATCAATTTAAGAGAATCTGTAATCATATAAAAATTAATCGTGCAGATGGTAAATCGACTGGTATGATTTTACTTGACATAGAGAAGGCATTTGACACTGTTTGGCATAATGGGCTACTTTTCAAAATGAACAATTTCAACTTTCCTCCTTATTTGTGTAAAATAGTTCTAAGTTTTCTGTCTGATCGTTGTTTCCAAGTCCATGTTAATGGTGGTGTATCCGATTTGATAACGTATAATGCAGGTGTACCCCAAGGGTCTGTCTTAGCGCCAATTCTATACAATTTGTATACATCGGATTTTCCTGAACTACCCGAATGTGAAACTGCTATCTTTGCTGATGACACAGCTATATTCTCATCACATGTGTTTGCTCTTAACATTGAGAGCAATCTCAAATATGCGATGGAAATTGTCTTTAGTTACTGTGATAAATGGAAGATAAAGTACAATGAAGATAAATTACAAGCGATCTTTTTCACACGGAAAAGGAAACCTTGTTTTCTCCCTAGTACTAGCTTGCGGGTAAATGGAATCAGCGTTGAGTGGAAGAAATCCGTAAGGTATCTTGGTATACATCTTGACAGCAAATTGACTTTTCATGAGCACATCGAACAAACTCTTAAGAAAGTAAGCATCGCAAAAAACATGCTTTACCCTTTAATCAACAGAAAATCTTATTTGTCCTTCACCAACAAAGTAACAATTCTAAAATCGATATTCCAAGCAATTATGCTTAACGGTTGCCCAGTATGGGGAAAAGCCGCACTGTGCCACATCAAGCAATTACAAATAGCTCAGAACAAAGTTCTAAAAATGATGTTGGACCTACCTCGGGATTTTTCCACCTTAAAACTGCACAAAAGAGCGGGTGTTGAGCTGGTTTATAAGCGAATATTAAAACTGACGGATAAGTTTTATAATTCATGTTCTTTTGCTGACAATCCACTAGTCAATGAGTTGAGTGATTGTATTCCTCAATATGTTTAACGTCTTTCGTATGGCATTACCTTACTTATTAAACATTAATAAATTAATTTATTTGTTTATTCATATACTTGTTTATTTACTTTTTTTTGTTTACTTATATATTATATATTATTATTATATAATATTTATTTATTGTGTTTATTTATTTATCTGTTTATTTATTTAATAATTTATCTATTTATTTATTGTTTTTTATTTTGTATTAATTTATTTATTTACTTATATATTGATTTATTTAATCATTTATTTGTTTTTACTATTTATTTATTTATTTATTTTTTTTTATTTTTTTTTTTTTATTTTCATTGAAGGTTTTTGTCGTATTTTCCTTCAGTTTGTTTGCTTCCATTTTTATCAAATTTATATAGATTTAATATAAGTTAAACTCATTTTTCAGTAGTAAGATATATGATATATCAAATCTCTGAAATAGATGCTGTGCGATAGCTAATATCAATGTAAACATTGTGATAGACGTAAAAAACATAAGCGTAGTGCACACAAGAACAAACAAATTTATTTTAAAAATTAAAGAACAAAGGGCGTAATTCGTTGTTATGTCTCAAACGTTGTCGTCTTCGTTGCTCCGTTGACCGTTAAGAACTCCGCGTCGTTCAAAACTGACAGCATCCCTTGGGGTGCGTTTCGGCAGTTCCTCGCTCTCTAGGGTGCGCTCGGGCTGTCCTGCGGCATGAGTGTATTCAGTTGACAGCTCGGCCTTTCCTGACATGGAGTCGTCCCTGACTCCTAAACCAACTCCGTAGTCATCGTCGTCACCAAGCTCTGGACCTAGCAAACACCACGGCTTCATTTTGTCACTCGTCATCACCGTTGAGAACTTCCGTCGACCGCCTTCGATTCCTTCCAGAACATACCGATCTTGACGTAGACACTTCTCCACAATGAACGGTCCCTTGTACTTCGGCTCCAATTTATGAGATTCACCAGTGGGTGAATGTACACTTTCGACAACAACGAGGTCTCCTTCGTTGTACGTTGTAGGCTGTCTATGCTTCGCATCGAACCTCAGTTTCCATTTTTCTTTTTCCTCGTGAATCCGCCGAGATACTTCAGCTCTCCGCTGTTCCATACTAATTGGCTCAGGATTTATTTCATCCTGAACAGCGTTTAGGAAATGGTTGACTGCGATGTCCTTCATCTTGAAATCAAAGACTATCTCGTTGGGACTATATCCAGTAGTTGAATTTTGCTGGGTGTTGATCGCCCATTGTAGTTGCCGTAGTCCTAAGTCCCAGTCATTTTGTGCGGCGCTCGATGTCCGGAGATACTGCAAAATACTCTGGTTGAGCCTCTCAATCTGACCGTTTGCTCTTGGTGTCCGCACTGCAGTCTTAATATGCTTGATCTCATTTTCTTGGCAAAAGATCTCAAATTCCTTGGCAGTAAAAGCGCTTCCTCGGTCGCTGATGATAACATCCGGTAAACCGAAATAGGCGGTCAATTCGTTCAGCATCTCGATAACTGGCTTCGTTTTCGTGTCCCTTACCGCCTTTACAATGACGTACTTGCTAAAGGCGTCAGCTACTCCAATAACATAGGCCTTGCCTCTTCGACTTCTGGGGAATGGACCTAAGTGATCGATGTGTATGGTCCTGAACGGAATTGGAGTGACGTCGACAACCTGCATCCTTCCTTCCACTGCACCCGGTGCCCTTTTATGATAACAACATTCGATGCACGCAGATATGTAGGATTTGACGAAATTCCGCATTCGCCTAAACCATAAATTCTCTTGAATTCGCCGTATAACCTTGTCCACACCGAAATGACCCATGTCGTCGTGAAAATGCTTTAATAAATCTTCAATGATCTTGTCAATTATTTCCCTTTTCGCAAATGGCACTCTATATGGTTTCTTTTCAATCGGCGTATTGCATGTGAGCGAAATATTCATCGTGGTTGTGTTGCATAATCCTAGGCGTGCAAGAGTCTCACCAAAACACATAGAGAACTCATTGATTATGTCGTGCAACTTCTCCTTTCCGTCTGGCGACAATCCTTTTCCCGTCCGTATTTCCCTTTCGATAAATTCTTCGAGATGACAGTTTTTTTCCCCGATGATAAGGCGCCGATTATTTTTGCAAAGGATGTCGTTTCCGAGGAAGAGAGGATACGGCATGAACTCATCCTGAACGATCAAGAAGCAGTGAGCAGCCTCTTCCATTTGATCTATCTGTATTGGTGCGACGACACAACTGTTTCCGCACCACTTTCCGCCAGCGAATCCATTTAGCGTGAATGGGTCGTGTGGTTGGATTTTCCCTATGTCTCGTGCCAGCGAATACCGTATGAGCGAGCGATCGCTGCCTGGGTCGACAAATGCCTGTACCGTATGGTTGTTTATCGTCACAACCTTTGTTCGGTTGTCCTGGTCATCCCTTCCGTTTGAAATCCTTAGGACGTTGTTCTTTGCACTTAGCGTTTTACCCTTTTCTGGACAGCTGGTTTCTGAATGGGTTGTTCTTCGACAAATATTGCATCGCGGTTTCTTTTGCGGCTTCGTGCAGTTAATAGATATGTGCCCGGCTTCAGAGCAGTTGTAGCATATAACTGGTGATAGATACTGCCTTGTTGAGATGGAGGGTTGGCAATCTGCTACAGTATTCGTTCTAAGCGGACCGTTATGCATGCGCTCAATCTGCGGAGTGATTTTCTGTGGTCTGTTGAGGGATGATCCTGTTGGGCGATTAGCAAAGAATCGTTCGATGCTGTTGCGCATGTCATTTAACTCCGTGAAGTATGTGGCTGCCAGTGCTGTTTGTATTTCGATGTGATTGATTCCACAACGTATATATTTGATTATAGCTGCATCGCTTAATCGGTGTTTCTGTCCAAGCGCTCGCATGCGGTAGAAGTAATCGATGACGTTTTCGCCTTGCTTGCGTTTGCTTGAGGACAATTTGAAATGGATGTCTGCTTCGGTTTCGTTCTTACCGAAATCCATTATGAGTCGTCGTGAGAATTCTTGCCAGGACTGTATTTCTCCTAATAACGAATCTGACCATTGCTTCGCTGGGCCTCGCATTTTGGTTTGTGCGACGTAGAGTACTGTTTTTTCGTTCCAAACATAGAGTTGGATGAGGGTGTTGATGCGATCGACGTATTGTTCGGCTGTTGGAGAAAGTTCCTCCGATGGATGGTATTCCGGAATGAGATTCTGTATCTCCGTTGCGGTTGTAGAGGGTGGCGTTTGCGTTGGTGTTGGCATTGGCGTCGGTGTTGACGTGACGGTGGAAGTTAACGGTGACGATGGACTAGCCTGTGTTGCGTTTTCAGTGGTGGCTGTTGGTGACGACGTGGACCTGTTGGAATTGAGAGTGGTAAAAAGAGTAGTAAACTGTTGAGTCAAATTCTCCACCGCCCTTGTCAACTGCTGCAAGTTTTGATCGCTGTTGTTCACTTCTTCGTAGTTGTCCTCGATACTTTTCAGTTCGTCGGCGTCGATTTCATCGGATTTAGTGTGCTCGAATATACGTGCCAGTAATTCAGCTTTGCGGCCGCGTGTTGGCAAATTGTTCACTTCGAGTATCGCCTTTAGTTGTCTCACTAAGAGAGTGTCGATTTTGATAGATGACATGTTCAATTTCTATAGGTATATATCCCACTTCTGAACTGTGATAGACGTAAAAAACATAAGCGTAGTGCACACAAGAACAAACAAATTTATTTTAAAAATTAAAGAACAAAGGGCGTAATTCGTTGTTATGTCTCAAACGTTGTCGTCTTCGTTGCTCCGTTGACCGTTAAGAACTCCGCGTCGTTCAAAACTGACAGCATCCCTTGGGGTGCGTTTCGGCAGTTCCTCGCTCTCTAGGGTGCGCTCGGGCTGTCCTGCGGCATGAGTGTATTCAGTTGACAACATTTTATTACGAAAAAAAAACTATCTATCTAAGACCAAATTTATGTGATAATAATATAACAGACACATCGTAAAGGGCGAAATCACATTCCGGTAAATGCGGAAGTCAGACAGGTACAAGTTAAGCAAGATCGGCGTAGGGACTGACACCTGATGCACTCCTGCATCTACATTAGACAGGCAAGAATTAAGAATTAACCTAGTTGATTTTCCTATGGCACGATTTATTTTAATGATATTGCATATTCTAGGAATTTGGTGGTTGGTGCTATAAAAGCCTCTAACGCCAAATTGCTGATTTGGGAATAGATTAACTCATCGATAATTTTTAATATGTTGCCCTTTATAAATTTTTCATAAATCTTACTTAAGCTACTAAACAGACTTATAGGCCTGTAACTAGTAGTAATTTGGGGGTTTTCCTGCTTTTAGAATGGGTACTACGTTAGCTTCCTTCCAGTCAGGATTGTTAGGATCGAAAGAAAGTTGATTTTACTTAACCTGTTAGAGCCCCATAAGTCTGATGTGTTAATGGTTTGGGAAAATATTTTGTACCCTAAACACAAAAGGACTACACAGTAATTCGAAGGGACCGCCACCACTCCACACAAGGGGGCTCTCTTCATTAAAAAAGGAATTCGCCATAAGATCGGCGAGGTACGAAGTTTGCGGTGCTAGAAGCATGTATTGCGTGCATTTCTCCCCAAGGAGGTAAGAAATTGTACGAAGGTTGCCTTTTATATTTCGGAATTGGGCTACACAAGTGTTGCAATCTGGTAGCTGCCAGCTCTATCGTAAAGTTTGACATTTTTGAGGTTATACGTACTCAGAACGTTTTGACATACGAGCGCTATTTGTGTTGTTTACAGTAACTTAAAGATTCATCTGGCCCAAAAAATGGAATTAAATCGTGAAAATTTTCGTGCTATTATTTTTTACAATTTTGACGTGGATTAACTTAACAACAGTGCAACGATGAAGTTCATCCATCAAGGGCCAGTGTTTGTAGATGGCATGGGTAATTCAACCGAGGTCGTAGTTCACTCCAAGATGAATTTCGTGAAAGTCGTCCAAAATCAGTTGTTGTTGCGGTATTGCAAGATGGTCATGTGACCTTTCTTGAGATTGAGACAACCAGCATACATTCAATATTGCATGAACGTTTGACCGTCAAAAAAAATTGTCCGCGTTGGATCCAACACAATTTGTCAATCGCTCAGAAAAAGACTCGTGTCGATTGGTCAAAAGAAATACTCCAAAAATACGATCGCTGTGCTTTGAAACACGTCTATGACATCGTGACAGATGATGAATCTTAGATTTACGCGCATTAGCTTGAAAGTAAATAGTAGTCGACTGTATGGGTGTTTCAAATTGAGCCAAATCCAACAAAAGTTGCTTGAGCACGAAGCACTTCCATGCAAATGGTAGCCTGTTTTTTCGGAAAAACTCGACATGTCGCAACCGTACCACTAGAACAACGCAGAACAGTCAATTCTGAGTGGTACACAACTATTTGTTTTCCAGTTGTCTTCCAAGAAATCAGGACAACCAACCGCCGAAGACGAGCGAGCTCTCACACATCGGCTCAAACAACTGCATTTTTGAGCACTCAAAACATCGATTTGATGAGTCATCCGTCTTAATGGGGAATATTTTTTTCGATAATTAATATTTGTTTTTGTTCTCTCATCCCAAAATATAAAAGGTATTCTCGGTCCACAGACTTCATTTCGAAGCTCGAAATGAAGCCTGTGGAATGAAATTCTCTTTCGAAGACTTCGTTTATGCTCAGATGATGACAACTTTGTTGTCGCTGGCAATTTGAATGCGAAGCATACGGAAAGATAGGAGTAATTCTGCATCAAATCCCAGGGAAAATTCACTCTTTGAGTGGTTAAGGCAGTGTCCTATTGACTTTAAGCTGAATTTGCTTGCAATAATTAGACCATTCGTTCAGTACTACAATGATCACTGTGGGCTTGCCGCAGTTATTCGATTCTCGAGCGAGGGGGTAGAACTGGAGGAATTCGTAGAAGCGTACCCTTACAAATAATGTAAGGCTCGTTAGCCGCGTTTCTCCAGATCAATAGACAGAGAACTGCGTTCGAATGCCAAAGAACAGAAACCTTTAGGTACGGGGAGTTTGACAGCTGAAAATCAACTTCCAGAAGTTTGAAATCATGCTGTACCGAACTTCTGACAAATGAAAGAAAAGCTTCGGCAAGTAAGTAGCCACCGTGGCATGGTGGGTAGTATGCGACGCCCACACACCGAAATTCCGGGTTCCATTCCTAGCTAAACACGAATTCTTAACGCCATCACCTCTCATCTGCTCCGCCGTTCGGAGTCGGCAAAATACTGTAGGCCCCTTCTACTCGTGAAAGAACAGTAGCTCGCACAACACGAGTAGCTGATTAGAAAGCTATGCCCTATGCTGTAATCACGTAACTTTTCGAGCGAATATCGTCGTTGATAATTTTCGTCACAACCCAGACACTATCGTCTCGTCTATGGTCTATTTTATACACAGTTTGAGCTCTACTGACCGCAACATATCTTTTGTTATAATTGTACCACACACATTTTTCATTCTATTGTTGTGTGTATACATATCACGAATGAACGACGGGCTTGTGCGAGTGGTTCTCATAAAATGTATAAAGTTTGATTTCAGGGAATATTTTTTTTAAATAGTTTTGGATGTACATTCATACTTCTGTAAGCTGGGGATTATATTCAAAACATTTTGTAATTACTGATCACATTTTTTTTTATTTCCGAAATCGTCAGACTTACAAAGCACTGCGTTATTCATATTCATTAATGCAGATTTTGGGTCGGACTAACCTAGGCGCACTGCAGTACCTACTGTTCATAAACGTCAATCTGTCATCGGAGTGCAGATTATGCAGTAATTAGTTTTTGACTGCAGAAAAGGCGCGTTTTTTTTGCAGCAAGTTTCAAACTGCAAAAATGTAAGTATACATTATGTATTTCTTATTTATTATAAATTTGTAATGCCATTGATTATTTTTAAAGAGAAAACGAAGGTCACGTTTGGACAAACAGCCTTATAAAGCTATTAATCCAAAATAGAATAGCCATGGAAATAGAATTTGTGGCCGCCGTGGTGTAGTGGGTAGAGTGCGACGCTCACACGCCGAAGGGTGTAGGTTCGATTCCCACCTCAACACCAATTTTTCTAATTTTTCACGGCACCACCTCTTTCGAGATGCTGACAACACTCAAAGAGTAATATCTGTCTAAGAAAGCTTCTCAAATTTCGCCGTTCGGAGTCGGCAAAAACTGTAGGTCCCTTCTACTCGTAAGAGAACAGTAGCGCGTACAACACGAGCAGTTGATGAGCAAGCTAGGCCTTGGTCCCCCTTTGGACTGTAGCGCCAACAATTATTATGGAAATAGAATTTAACGCCGGCAAAAAGAAGAAACTTACTTTATGGAAACAAGTTCTCTGAAAAATGAAGATTGCAGACCCACTTTTAGAATTGAATGTTCTAGAATTGAAGAAGATGTTCAATAATTTAACAACGGCATATAAAAGGATAAAAAACGAAATAAGGAGTCAGGAACAGAAGCCACAACGTGGGAAGTTCAAAAAGGAGATTTTGCAAAATTTGTTTCGCTGCCATTTTGACTTTTATAAACAGTCAATGATTGATGATTGTACTAAAGCAGGCCTGCAGACATTTTGCAATATTGGTGTGTATTGCAAATATAGTTTTGTCGATATCGTTTGATGCAAAACTCTCGTTTCAACGATATCGTCTTACGTCTTCATCCGTGATTAGATTAGATTAGGTCTCCTGTGGACTGTCAGGTCATATAAGTATTTCTTATTATTATTATGACAAGTAGGTGGTTTTACAGCAACCAACCATCTGCTACATGGCTCTTGTCCGCCCAGTCATGGTGTATGGCTGTCCGGTGTGGTTCAACTTGAGTCCTTCCCAGCTGATTCGAAGGCATGCTGGACGAGCAATGACCTCGGAGTTAATTAACTCCGACATTCGGAGTTAATTGACCAAACAACGCATATCATTTCTTGTATCTGGACCGAATCGGATGGATCCAGAATGCGAAGGTTTATCTACTGTTCTATTACGGCTGCTCTGCGAGAGCAATGTAGGAAACATAAATCCGGGCGATCTTCGGTTCAGCACATACATACCTATTCGAACAGAAGAGAGGGGGAAAGGAATAGGCATTTTTGTTGGTGGTAAGAACCACATCCAGTGCCCCAGCTGTTGTATGTTGGTCCCCTACGGCCAACTTACATTTACAATAGGTTAAATTTAAAAAAAATACAAAAAATTAAGCTATAATTTAGTTCAGACAGTTTAGGGTATTTTTTCATCAGTTTAATTCAGTACTTAGTTAGTTTTATAAAAAAAATAAATTACATTGCTAAGTTTTTTCCAAACCTTTTATTAGTATAAAGTTCGCAGGAGAATTGTTTTAGTATTTAAAATTAAAACGCAAAAATCATTAATATACGCTGAAAGGCAATTTAGTACAACAATAGATTAGATGAACTTAGAGTGCGCACATAGGGCCAGTAAGATCGTTTAAAATAATTCTAAATTATGTAACTAGTTAAAGTATTTTTATAGCTTGATGTTAGGAATTAGGAGAAATAAAAAAAATACATAAAAAACCAAAACAGAACTTATTCGCAATACAAAAGTGCTCATACTGAAAAAATAATGATTTTGGTTACCACGTCGGGCCGTATCAACTTTATAAGCCTCTCTGCATCAGGAAGGTAATCAGATAAGGCTGAATTCAATTTAAAGGATCTTAAAACAAAATTAAAACCAGGTGATGCACTGATGATAAGTTGATAGTTCCTTTACGTATACAAATACATACAAATACGAAATACATACAAAATTCATACATTTGTGTAATGGCTTTATGATAAGTAATGAGTTTCAGCAGATAAGTGTGCAGATGATAAGACCTTAATTTATGCTTCCAGGCAGAACAAAGAAAACTACTGAAAATGATTGGCTTATAGTATCTTCTAGATCTCGTATGGAGCGGCGGATTGCAAGGATAAAGTCCTAAGCGAAAATATTAACAAACAGTGTTCCCTTGGCTTAAATTCTTTGTTTACATTGTTGAATGTCTCGAAAGATTTTTTATTGGATTTTTTTTATAAATTCACTTTTCTCAATAAAAGACAAGGTTATACTTATAAATTTTTCCGATTATGCATTTTCCGTTATCGTCTTGAATTTGTAGCACCGCTTCATTCATTCTTAGTGATCCAGCTAATTGATATACATTTGGAAATAAAAAATATTCAACAGCTGATTGATAAATATTTTTTTGGTGTCGTTGCTTATGCAACTTTTCTTTGCACTTGCCATATTTGGGACATGACATAATTCTTTTATTTGGATGACATTAAATGTAGACTTTATTTCCCTACTCATTTTCCCCCATGTTTAAGTAACTTCGTACAGCTTAGGATGCCTAAAAGAAAATTATGAAAACTTTATATACAAAAACTATACAAAAATATTAAATATAATTTTTAGATTATTTGTAAATGTATAAGATATGCAGGTATGTGTTTGCATTTTTACTACACACACTTCCATTCAGAGGGCTGTTTTGTAAAATTGGTGAAAAAGACTTCGCATGGCTTTTTACCAAGTTTGGACGTTTGGAGTATGTGCCCGATTAATTGATTTTACTTCTTGGAGTCCACCCTAATGAAATACACCCAGCCAGTCTTCTCCAACTTTTCTTTCTGATGAAGTGGCCGAATAGTACCACTGAAAAACACAACCACTTAACATTCCCGATTGTCCTCTAAAAAATACCCGATGTCCTTAATAAAATACGTTTAAAAAATACATTGCATTGCATTGTTTTGATTACCCATACCCGATTGGTTTGCTAACATTTTTCATGCCCCTCGTTTGTTATATAATAGCACATCTATACATATAACAACACATTTATTGGATACTTACCTTTCTCCCAACGATATTTTTTCCAAAATAATGTACATATTTACAACACTTTTTTATTCGATTTAATCAATTTATGTCTGATTAAATCTTACATTTCCCATACAAATTTCTTCGCGCTTCCGAACTATCAAAATTTGATGTGCCCATTGAAGTTCGAAACAAATCAGTCCGAAAAATCCTGCCTTCGATCAATTGGTGATAATTTTTTCAGGTGTAAACGCGGAAAAAGATCGACTTCGTGCTTTTCTTTAAATATAATATTTCAATGTTCAGTAGCTAGATATCACTTGCGATTACATCGCAGACAATGAAGCCCACTCAGTGATACTTAAAGCTCCCATATTTGTTATTAACATACTTCTTCATTCTTAAATTGACGTTGAAGAGGCAAGCCGTGGAATAAAGTGAATTCTAAATTATCGAAGGAAATCGTGCTTCCTCTTATTTCGGAACTTAGTGAGCGTCCTTAGTGTCCTTACCCCAATATTTTGATCCAGATGAGCCCGATTATAGTAAATGACCCTTATTTTTGCCATTTTATCAACATCAAGCAACAAGCACAAAGCTACTCGTGATCCCAGCAGCAAGATAACCAAGTCTTTCCCCATAATCTGCGCACACCATCACGTGCTGCTGCATATTCCTATGTACAGTTCATACATATATTTTTGAGTGTAATTTGCCCACGGCAATTATCCCTCAAGAAATACAAAAATTACGTTTTCCTCCAAGAACATAGTCACGTCTGCATCCGCATCGTCATATCACATACATCATCACACTCAAATCGTCATTCTCTTCATCACATCCTCATCATCATAGTCACATCGTCACACAACATCTTCACCACCGTCTTCACATCCAGCGTACAAGGATCAACAACACCCACAATAGTTAAAATGCAGTTAAGACTGAATTGTCTGTCAGTTGTGCACTTTACTTTATGATCAGTGCATTATGATCAGTACTCATGAAGAGTACCGTTGAAAAGATAAGAAGCTCTAAATTTTGAAAAGGGTGACCCCTTTACTTTCTACCCGTTGTGCCTAAAAATCTGGAAAAATCATAAAATACATGCCAACCTTCACAGTGGAAGGCGAAATTTATCATCATGCTGGATCATTGCTATCCCTTCCAGACACAGATAACAAATTTCTTCCGATTTATTTCATAGGAAACACAAATGAGGGGGGCATGGGCCTGTCCACGCGAGGCAACGTTGTTGACGACGCGACGAAAAACTGCGACATATACCACAGCGGTTGCTACCGAGAGAGAGCAGCGCTCATTCGGATGCGGCTTTGTTGGTCGAGGCAGACTTACGCAAAAGGTCCTGAGCATCGAACCCGTCAGCGAACGTCTCATAAAAATCTGTATCAAGGCTAAATTCGGGAACATCAGCCTTATTTGCGCCCAGGCCCCGACGGAGGAGAAGGAAAACAACACCAAGGATGACTTCTATGACCTCCTGGAAAGAACATACGATCGATGCCCCAGCTACGACACCAAGATTGTTCTAGGAGATTTCAATGCTTTCAATGCTGCAGTCATCGCTAAGCACAGCCTGCACGACAACACATCCGGAAACGGCCTCAGGCTGCTGGACTTCGCCCCGGAAGGGGGCCTCCCTGGGGCTACCACTCGTTTAGCACCGGAACATTCATAAAGGAACCTGGCGATCTCCTGATCAGTCCACCTCCAACCAGATTGATCAAGTTGCGATCGACGACAGACACTCCTTCAATACTCTCGATGTCCGAACTTTCCGAGGTGCAAACATCGAACCGGATCATCACACTGTTGTAGCCAAGGTAAGAACCCGGATATCGAGAGATCAGCGCGGTCGAGACAGTCTATAACCGCAACCGATCGCTGGGAACTTTGCCGACCGAATCTCCCTGAAACGCGCTCAGAATTCGACCTGGCCTGCACTAACCATAGAAGAAGACTGGAAACGTCAAGAAGCCATCAAAAATACTGCAACAGGTGTGCTGGGTTTCCCGTCACCACCCAGAAGGGACCCATGGTTTGACGACGAGTGCAGGCAAGCACGTGCAGCCAAACAAGACGTCTATAAGGCAACGCTGCATCAAAGAAAGAGGGCTGTTCGTGAGCTCTACAAACAGAGAACAAGGGAAGAGCACCGGCTTCTCAGAAGGAAAAAGAAGGAGCATGAGAAGCAAGCGGTCGAGAAAATGGAAGGGTATTATTGCAGGAATGAAGTCCGAAAGTTTTTCAGAAAGGTAAAACAGCTATTCGGAGGATACAAGGCTCGGACCGATGCCTGCCGGGGCCAAAATGGACAACTCGTGGTAGAGTCGCAATCTGTGCTGAGAATTTGAAAGGATCATTTCTGTAGACTCCTTAACGGCGATGGTGCCCTAAATTCCACTGTTCTACTCAATTTGGACGATGATAGATAAGAATTCTGCCCCCATGACCTAGACGAGGTGAAGATTGCAGTATATAAGCTGAAGTCGAACAGAGCTGCTGGAGTGAATGGACTGCCCGAAGAACTATTTAAAGCAGGTGGGGATGAGTTGATTGGACGTATGCACCAGCTTATCATTTGCCCGGATCCTCTCTGCCGTATTGCGTGAGCGTCTGAAACTGTTTGTCCATAACCTGATAGGTCCCTTTCAGTGTGCTTTCAGGTCAGGGAAGTCCACGATAGGCCAGATGTTCACTTTAAGGCAGATCCTGAAAAAGACTCAAGAAGTGCGACACCCACCGTCGATTTTAAGGTTGCATATGACAGTGTGCAAGAAGATGAGCTATACGGTGCCATGTCTAGTTTTGGCATTCCTACTAAATTCGTCAGATTGTGTGGGATGACGATGTGACTTCTTCTACATCATCCTCGAGAAGATCGTGCGTAACTCACAAGTCAAAAACAGAGTCACGATCTTCCAAAAGTCAGTTCAATTTCTAGCTTACGCTGATGACTTTGACGTGATTGGACGATCATAGCGAGCCGTCAATGAGGTGGTTGCTGGCATTAAAGTGGAAGCGGCTAAAATAAGTCTGGCGGTAAATTAGGGCAAAACTAGGTACATGCTGTCGTCAAGGAAGGACACACAATATCGACGTCTCGGACGGAGCGTCGCACTAGGCAGCAGAAACTTCGAGGTAGTCAAGGACTTCGTCTACCTCGGCTCCGCGGTAAACAGGAACAACAACATTAGCACCGAAATCAAACGCAGAATCATTCTTGCCAATTGCTGTTTCTCTCGAAAGAAAAGACTTACTTTATATAACAGCTTGATTATCCCAGTCCTACTGTCTGGTGCGGAAACCTGGACGTTACTAAAAGCGGATGAGGAAGCCCTTAGTCTTTTCGAGAGAAAAGTTTTGCGCGCGATTTTTGTTCCATTTGTCCTGTTTGCATTGATTGTAAGGCCGGGAATAGAACCCGGACCTTCGAGGTATGAGTATAGCACTCTACCTAATACGGTACGCAGATCACATGAGGCACACATCAATGTCGAATATTGTAATTCTGTCAAATAAATCAAGTAAATTTCCAAATTATTAATAAGAGAAGCGATATAGCAGTGTTTGAATTAGAAACTCCATTGGTCATATCGATGAGATCAATAAGAACCAACGCATAGTGTACGACACGATTATGGATTCACTTACAAGACAGAGGTTAAACATTTCTGATTTATCTTATATTGGTAACCAGTGTTAAAGAAATGCACGTAAAAAAAATTGAAACTCGCGCAGCTTCTTGTCTATATTTACTAATATGCGTTTTCTTTACATGGAACACTAATGTGTTCAAAGTATTAGGGTCGGCATGAGGCAGATGAAGGAGTGCATCATATAACTTGCATCGATTAGCCCAAATGAAGGCCATTGACAACGCTGATCCTCAGCAGGGAGAATGTATGAATTGATACAAAAGAAGAAGATCTTACATCATCAAAAATAGACGTAACTAACACCCAATATCGCCCCATAATTGCAAAATGTAAACAACAGTCACAATGTTAATACATATACGAGGGGCGTTCAATATATTGATATGAAAGAAAGTGCGAATTCAATTTAAATTGGTTTTAATTTTTAATACAATCTCCCCTAGCATCAATGCATATGTTACATGAGATTGCTTAAGATAAGCTTTTTTAAGCCCTTATAAAACCCTTTAAACAAAATACCCATTTATTGCCGACTTGAGTTCTTCATCATCTGAAATCCTTTTTCCACGAGATTATTTTTTAAAATCCGGAAATAGGAAATAATCAGTAGGGTCAAGGTCTGGACTATAATCTCGCGCTGTGTGACAGGAACGTTGTCATGAAGAAGCAACACACCCGCTGCGAGTTTAGCCAGTCTTTCCTTTTTAATTTCCTCCCGCAAATTATGCAAAATGGATGCATAGCTGATGGTTTCACCTTTTTTTGTACTCAATGAGCAAGATTCCTCTTGAATCCCAAAAAACTGTGACCAGGAGCTTCCCGGCAGACGGAGTGACTTTGAACTTCTTCGGGAGATCTGTTCCTTTTTTATGCCACTGTATGGACTCTTGCTTGCTTTCAGGGTCGTTGTGGTGAACCCATGTTTCGTCCCCAGTCACGATTTAATCAATAACATCGTCCGCGTTCTCATTACACATCTCCAGCCACCTGGCGCTGACCTTTGAAAGGTTAAGATGGTCATGAAGAAAGGTGTGAATGGTACCAGTTGAGAGTTTGGTGATCTCTACCATCATTTTCACCTTTATTCGGGCATCCTCAAGAGCAAGTTTTTCGACTTCTTTGATACTTTCGCCAGTACAAACAGTAGTCGGGGCGCCGGAGCGGGGGTCTTCTTCAATGCTCTCTCTGCCTCTCTTGAACTCACTTGACCACTTTTGCACAGTTGATAATGATGGTGCGGAACCCTGGTAAACAGCCACCATCTCTTCATGAAAAGTTGTTGACTTTTTCCTTAGTGAGAAATACAATTATATGCTCAATTTTCACCATCATCGTCTCAGTTGCCATTATGGTTCTATTTAACTAGAGATAAAACGCGAATTTATAATCGCATTTATATGAAATTTTACATGAATGCACTAAAATAATAGTATTACTTGATAAATAAGTCAATTTATATATATAACCACAGCTTCACCCTGATACAGAGAATATATCGCACGCAACAAATTGTTAAATGAAGAGATTTTAATTTATAATGTTAAAGAAGAAACAGTGCTTTTCAATTTAATCCAGTTTTACTTACTGTCCCTTGTGGCCTTTGTGCAGTTTTCCTTTGTCTTAAACTAAATCACAAATAATTTTGTTCAATACCCGAACACATCGCATCAACGGCTACATGCGATGGAAAGCGTTACTGACCGATTTACTGATATTGATACAGATGCCCCACTTCTTGTAGTAGAAGTAGAGCTTCCCAATTTGTTGTTCGATTCTCCACTAGTCTTCCGCGAAGAAGCAGCAGTTGGTAGATGGCGGTTGATTCGCGGTGTATATCTTGAAATATAGGTCTCAGTCGCGATCCCTGTGCAACACTTGTTTGGATCTTCCTTGTTCTTAACCTGCTTCCTTCTGTTTCTTCACAGAATCTCCTAGCGTGAAGAAAACGATGGGTGCTATCGGTGAGAATAAAGGGAGACTTAAACAATGTAAGTTTGATAATTAGTCCTTATTTCTAAACCGTGTTGCCTCTCTATCCAAACTGTATCAAAGGCCTATATTCAAGAAGTAGTACACATTGACTTGGTTAAATCACGCCACAACATGGAATTTCATCAAATCCGTGAAGGGAAAAATTATTTTCTGCACTCACAACCTTTTGGACCCGACGTCCCATTCCTTCTCATCTTCCATCTAGCAGGGAAATACATAGCAACTATTTCTTAACAAAGATGGTCAGTAGCATCATCACGATGTGTGGCACTCGCTTGATTTTGTACGGTTCCACGAATAATCTTCTTGGTTTCTTCAGACACCACGACCTCCTGGTTGTCCGTAGAGTAAGTGAAGGTGACTGTTGCTGTATATGGGTGTCGAATGCTGCTGACGCAGTCTCCAAGCTTTGCAACGAAGTTCTGCTGTCGAAGTGAGATGCGAAGGCTTCTGCTTTCTCCTCTAGGGTGTTCGCGTCTCCCCTGTTCATGTTCAGTGTTGGTGGCAAATTATTCTATTTTAGTGTTCTTGAAAATGTCTTATAGCGGCATATATTTTTTATTTTCCAGGTTCGTGTGGTGATGGTATTAAAGCGCATTACGAAGCATGATCTTCGTCCAATTTAATTTGCTGAGGACAATCTGGTGTTCGCTATTTAACGTGTTCAATTCGAAGCAGAAAATTTCCTGCAATTTATTTTCAATCTCTGCCTAAGGTGGTAGAGAATTCTGATATAAACTGGTAACTGGCTGTGTCTGTCCCTATTTTGTCTTGGCCGCTTCTACTGATCTAAAGCACCGTAGAATGTCTTCTCCAATCATTCAATAGGAGCGCCGAACCCCGTGTTGGTGAGCTTCCTCGTCGGCGTTGGTACTTGGATATTCCCTTGTAGGTTCCCCATGTCCTCTTGTAGGTTTCCCATGTCCAGCTAGGTAGTCGAAACCATAATTACGGAATTTCTTTCCGCAATATCTTCCAGCATCCTAAGCTTTTGTGTCTGTCCGCATTTTCAAAGTTCTTAGCACATAGAAGCGCTGCTTTCATCGTGGTTGTAGATTCTCTCAAATCCGACAACATCTATTTGGGAGTCATATGGACTTCCATACCCGTAGTTTCGAGGCACTTTAGCACCAGGTTATAGATGTATTTGACAACGATATTCTTTTTTACAATGATGGCTGTACCCCGTTTTCCTTAGGCACTGTCGAAAAAGTCACACCTTCGAAAAAGGCCTTGAGGCAGGTTTCACTAAGAAACACTATGTTAGGTTTGTCTGCGTTTATAAAAAGAAAAGCAGATCACCTTACAAATATGTACAGTGAATTAACATTGTAGGCGATTTTGAGCACTTTTGAAAAGCAATGCGGCTAGATTCTTTCGGAATAGAGCATCGAACATTCATCACAAATTATGGGCAGTATTTGCCGAATGTATTAAGCATGTCCTCTTCAAGGTTGATGTCTTTAGTGTTCCTTCAGTCGTCAGAGGATTCTCGGCTATCTTTGCATTATAAACGAGCGCTGTATTTTCCCGAAAACATCCGGTCCTGTGCTTTTCTTTCTCTTGCACTTTCCTTGCCCTTGCTCAGCGTTATTATTAGATACCTTGAAGTATTAAATGATAAATCTTTTGTGTCGTTGCTTATTTGTTTGGCTTGTATTTATATACCCGATTGATATGTTTCTTACCCCTTGTTTGTGTTTCAAATGGAGCTTTTTTCCATAGTTTTCCTCCAAACGTTATTTAAATCGTTAATTTAGAAAATAAAACACTACTGGTTTTTCAGTAGTAAGGTATTGTTAACCATATCTGTAAGCAAGCTTTTCAATACGGATTTAAAAATTTTACAGTTCCGGTACAAATTTCTTCCCGCTCACAAACTATTAAAAGGTCATGTTGGCTTGTGATGTTCAAAAAACAATCTGCAAGAAAAACCCTGCGTTTGGTCAATTGCGAACTTTTTGAACAACCATTTGACATTTATCGTATACGAGCAAAAAACTATTACTCCAAAAATCTGGTGGGTATTTCCATTCGACGAAAGCCAAAAACAAAAAATCAACAGTCAATACTTCCATTCCTTTTCAGCTTTAAATTTTATGGAAGATAAAAGCAGTTAAAATGTAGCGTGACTCATAAAATGGGTGTGAAGCGCTTCCTTTTAATGGAATTGAGTATAGATTACACGACGTTATCGCAACTAGACAGACATACTGTTAAGTTAATTCGATAATATAAATTAATAAGTACACTTTGCAACAATCTTGTGATGAAACTCTGAGAAGTGACACATTAAATGAAACCATGAACCGAAGGATGACGGCTAATGTCTTTTTGTGGCACTGAACTAAAAGTCTTCTCTGTAACGAGATTTATTTTTATATCACGTGGTTTATGGTTATGTGGTAAATTTGGAATTTATAACCCAAATGTTCGAGAATGTGAGTTTTATTGAGAGCTCATTAGCTAATTACTAAACCTAAGGTTGTTCCATCTTCGTCGTATAGGAGAGATCTCATTGCATTTTTACTTAGTATTTGGGACTTTTTGCAGCAATACTAATGGGTAGTAAAAGTTTATTGGTTCCGAAATAGGAAAAATGTAACCACACTAGGTGAAAATAGACTGAAATAAGGAGGAGGTTATACCCTGTGTACCCATGCTTCCCTTTTTCTCTTTTCACTCAAAGATTGAATTTTCTTTTGGTCCCAAGAAAGTGTTCCGTAGTAAATGTTATATATTTGGCATGTCGTACTTAAGACTTTTACTACAGGACTCTGTAGAGATTTCACTTTTTAAGTGAAGATATGAAACGAAGATACAACCCTACTAAGAGTCCTTAAAACATAGCCATTTCCACAAATCAATAGAAGACGTTGCAGTCCCTAGAACTGTAGCACCAATCAAGAACTATGACCAAAATTATCTCTCAAAAGAAAACTTTCTTTAAGCGAATTATACATACAATTTTTACAATCACACCCCGTAGACTGGAGTCACGGCACACGAAAAGTGAGGAGAGTCCAACACTCAAACACTGAAGGTCTTGGTTCGATTCCCGGCTCAACGTCTCGAATTTTTCACGGCATCATCTCTTTCGAGCTTCTGGCAAAACTCAATAAGTAATAACAATCTGAGAAAAAGCTTCTCAAACTTTGCCGTTCGGAGTTGTCAAAAAACTCTAGTTCCCTTCTACTCGTAAGAGAACAGTAGCGCGCTCAACACGAGTAGTTAATGAGCAAACTAGGTCGTGGTCCTCCTGTGGACTGTAGCGCCACCCAATATTAATATTATTGAACTACAGTGAACCAAAAAATACTGTGACACTTATTACCTCCATATTCAGCTTGAAATATCTCAGCCATTTTTTATGTATTAAAACGAAATAAATTGCATGTGAAACTGCAGTTTAATACGGTTTCAGTTATCTAAACACAGTTATTGTTAATTTTTAATTTTAGGAACTAAAGGTTTAAATCAAAAAAAGTGCAAATTCATCGCCCAAAAAAAAACTTGGACAATTACAAAAAATGAAAAAAATAATTTTGTTTAATATTTTGTGTGTTGTCCTTTTGCTTTTATAACTTCCTACAATCTTCTGTTCATCGATCTGACCAGGTTTTTTGTCACAGTCGATGGAATTTTTTGCCATTCTTCCTACAATGCTGTCTTTAACTCTTCTCTGGTACAAATGGTTCTTTTTCGAACTTCCTTTTCTAAAACAGCCCAAAGGTGCTCTAAGGGATTAAGATCCGGACCTTGGAGGGGGGGGGGGGATGCGCCTACACCTTTTTTATGTTCCAAATACACCAATCGTTTGTTATACCATTATTATCATTATCATGCAACAGCATTACATCCGGCGGTATTCCCAATTTTTTTTTGTTTCGGGGATACACCGTTTAAGGATATCAACGTATCCAAACTTTGTTAAATTTCCTTCAATTACATGAAGAGAACCAACTCCGTTTGTTGCCATTGAACACCAAACCATTATGTTCCCACCACCGTGCTTAACTGTAGAAGTGACATTTTTAAGATCTATGTTTCTCCTCCACACACAGTGTCGATCATCACTACCGAAAATGTTAAATTTTGATTCGTCACAATAACTTACTTGATTTTAGAACTACGTCTTCTGCACGTACTCCTTGCCATACTCCGGCCGCCTTCTTATATTTCTTTCTGGTAAAGCTGGCTTTTTGCGAGGTGTGCGGACTTTAAGATAATTTTTATGTAAAAAATTGCGCACTATTTGCGGATGAACTTCTGCAATTTTTTCTTTCTTCAAAGATTTGCAAATTTCCACAGCTGATTTCTTTGGGTTTCTATTTGTCACCCTTAAAATTCCTCGTTTACTTTGATCCGTAGAAATTTTGGAAGGCCTTCCACTTCCCGAAACGCGATGAAGAAAACCTTTATTTCTAAAAGACTTTATAATATTAAATTTAGGTTTTTAACCACTGAAGAAATTTCACGAATGCTATAATTTGGTCATAATAATCAATTATTAAAGCGATCATATCACGGGAAGTATGTATATTTTGCATTTTTTCAACAGCAAAATTTAATTACATAAATATGTAATTGTAAACAACTTGACAGAATAGCGGAGGTTATATTTGATCAAAGATAAGGATATAAAAGCAACGGTACATTATTTCTGGTCTTGGAAAACAAAAGTTCCAGTTTTTTTGGGCGATGAATTTGCACTAATTTTGATTTAAACCTTTAGTTGCTAAATTAAAAAATTAACAATAAATGTGTTTGAATTACTGAAACTGTATTAAACTGTAGTTTCATATGCAATTTATTTCGTTTTAATGTATTATAAAATGACTGAAATATTTCAAGCTGAATTTTAAGGCAATAAGTGTCGCAGTTTTTTTTGGTTCACTTTATATGTCCATTTTGGCAACTAAGACAACAATAGCAAACACGCAACAGGAATTTGCTAAAGGAACTCGCATTCTGATAGCTGTTTTCTTTTTATAAATACAAAAAGGATCGAATCATATTCACATTGCTATTTACTATTACGTTTATTAAGTTTGGCAATAGAACAATTATAGAAACTTATATAATAACTAAGAAGAGCACGAATAAATATATGGAGCTTGGACTATAGTACACAATAAAATCTTTGACCGTGTTTAAAAAGAAAAGTTCATAATAAAAACAAAAATTATTCAAAAAAAAGGAACAACATAATTTATTCGCATTATATAGTCAGGGAAACGGAGATAAAGCTCTTGAGTCTGTGATCCCTTTATAATTCGTGGGTAGAGAATTCTATAGCCTAGCGGCCTAGAAAAAAATTCGGCATTCATAAAAGAGGCTTAAATAACTCAGTTAAAGATCTTTTTGATTGCATGAATTTAATTCTCATTTACATGTATTCACGTTATAAAGTTTGTATTATTTTAAATTGTTAAGAAATCCAAATCTTACAAATAATTCACTTGGGGAATTCAAGAAGTTTTGAATATGTGGGCTTGTTACCGTTTATAAACTTCACGAATCTTTAAAATCCTTTACTCATTATTAAGAGATAGGTATGCGGCTGCCTTTGGATAAAAAAGGCGAGAATGCTCATGCTGTCCAGTTAATGACATACTTGCTGCAAAACCAACTTTAAATACTACTCATAAAAAGGCTTAATTTGACGACGTTTCTCGACTCATGTTTTGGAATGGGGACAATATTAAATGTTTTCCACTTTGATTGAAAGGTTGAGTGGAAAAACAGTAACTATTCAAAATATGCGTAATATACTTTAAAAACCGGTGTCATTTAATTTTAACTACTTTTTTGCAAAAACAGTAACTTTAAGACCTCGAAACACCAATCATATTATACAGAAATCCGTTAGCAATTGTGGTTAGGTTATGATTTGTGGGTAAAGTGCAAAGTATTGTTAAATTTAAAAATTTTCCTAAATAGCGTGCCGAAACATCCCCCCTTGTGTCAACGTGTAGTGCAATGGCGACAATGGATCAAGGCTTTGTAAAAGCTCAGTATAGCTGATTCGTATTTGGTTGAAATGTGGAAGAGAACAGCTGATTTCTGAGTGCCTTCAAACCGTAGATTGGCAAATCTCTTCTTGTTTACTTCTGGAGTAATCGCCACACAGCGTCTCTTCCGTAGCCGTTGCAGAATTGGATTGTTGCGGGTTCGCATTCTGCAAAAAATACATCTGAGCTGTGTAGACTTTCTACCAATGGGGAAACAATGCTGATTATATGTATGGGTGAGATGAGTGCAGCAAACTGAGAATGCATAAGCGGAAAGCATCGGCTGAAACTTAATTTTGCTTCAGAACATCGATATGTCAATGTAACAGAAGTAATCATTCACTAAGTGTTGTTGCAGATGTGTCTGGTTCCAGCATCTGAAAACGCTCTACAAAATAAGTCAACATCTTATTTCTCTCGTTCTGACGACAGCATTTCTATACTTTTCGAATTTCAAATCGAAATGCAATACGAGTGCTGTCAAGTTTGGTTTTTATTGCCTTTACAAGAATTTCATTTTGTCCTCCTTGAAGTTTTTGGATCTTTGGAATGAAAGAAACCCGTGTTGCAGCTTTTGGTAACAGCTGGTGAGTTAAGTGGCAATGGTGGAGCCGATTGAGTTCAGAGAAAAGCAGGAGACAAACTTTGTGAACACATTATACCTGTTTGTTAAAATTAACCCAACCGAATACAATGATGTGGAAGAAACAGTTTTCGTCATCGGCTTTTTTAGTTTCTGTTTATATTCAATGAAGGGAGGTTACGTTTTTGATTACAGAACATATAAGACGTATGTTTGGCTCTTTGACGGTTAAAACTTTACACTTCTTCTTCTTTGTCTTCTTCTTCTTCTTGTGGCACTACAGTCCGGGAATGGACATGGGCCTCAACCAACACTCCTCTTCAGCCAGCACGATCTTTTGTCAGCTGTCTCCAGGTGCGCACCCCAAACTTGTTGAGATCCTTCTCCACTTGTGCGCCACCTTAGCCTAACCCGTCCTCTGTTGCGTCGTTCCAATGGCACGGATTCAAAGACTTTTCGGGCCGGAGCAGTGGTGTCCATACGGTCTACATGCCCTAGCCATCCTAAGCATTGTATCCGTAGACGCTTGACAGGCGCGTGTCTCTGTACAGCCCATAGAGTTCGTCGTTAAATCTTCTCCTCCAGATGCCATCAACGCAAACAGTAGCAAAAATCGCACGAAAAACTTTTCTTTCGAAAAGACAAAGGGCTCCCTCATCCGCATTTAGTAACATCGAGGTTTCCGTGCCATAGAGTAGGACTGGAATGATTAAGCTGTTATATAAACCGAGCTTTGTTCTTCGAGAGAGGGTATTAATACTCAATTGCCTCTTGAGCCCAAAGAAACAGCGATTGGCAATAGTGATTCTGCGTTTGAATTCAGTACTGGTGTTGTCATCCCTATATACCGCGGAGCCGAGGTAGACAAAGTCCTTGACTACATCGAAGTATCTTCTGCCTAGTGTGACGTTCTGTCCAAAACGTCGATGTTGTGTGTCGTTCCTTGATGACAGCATGTACTTAGTTTTGCCCTCATTTACCGCCAGACCCATATTAGCCGCTTCCGCTTCAATGCCAAACGCCTCATAGACGGCTCGCTGTGTTCGTCTAATCACGTCAATGTCAGCATAAGCTAACAATTGAACTGACTTTTGGAAGATCGTGCCTCTGATGTGAGTTACGCACGATCTTCTCGAGGATGATGTTGAATAAGTCACATGACAGTGCGCCGCCTTGTCCAAAACTTTTTTTTTATATTGAAGGTCTCGGTGAGCTCGTTACCGACCTTGACCGTGCAGCGAGAGTTCTCCATCGTCAGCCGACACAAACTGACGAGTTTGGTAGGAATGCCAACACTAGACATAGTACTGTATAGCTCGCCTCTATGCACACTGTTAATGCGGCCTTAAAGTCGACGAATAGGTGGTGAGTATCGATTTGCACTTCTTGGGTCTTTTTCCAAAGTCTGCTGTAATGTGAAGATTAGAGATGAGTTAAAACTAATATTTCCAGATATTACCTAATACTAATATATTCGTTTTCGAAAAAAAGGAGGAAGAAATCCGAAACTGATATGTGATATTCCATAGGCATCGAATCTCTTTTAAATTAGAGTGCACCACTCACACGCCGAAGACTCGATTCCCATCTCAACACGAATTTTTCGAATTTTTCACGGCACCACCACTTTGGAGCTGCTGACAACACTTAAAGAGTAATCACTGTCTAAGAATATTCTTGTCAAGTTTTGCCGTTCGGAGTCGGCAAGAAACTATACGTCCCTTCTACTCGTCAGAGAACAGTAGCGCACACAACACGAGTAGTTGATGACTAGGTCCTGACCCCCTGTAGACTATCGCGCCAACAATTATTATATTATTACTCTGCCCAACAGCGGAATTGGGGCCGTCATCGTACTTAAGGAGTCTGCAGAAGTGATCCTTTCAGATTCTCAGCAGACTGCAACTCTGCCATGAGGTGTGCAATTTGATACCAGAAGCTTCGGTCCGAACCCTAGGATAGCTGTTTTACATTTCGGTAAAACTTCCGAACTTCATTCTTGCCATAACACCTTTCTATTTCCTCGACCGCCCGCTTCTCATGCTCCTTCTTTTTCCTTCTGAGAAGCCGGTGCTCTTCCCTTCGTCTCTGTTCGTAGAGCTCACGAACAGCCCTCGTTGTTCGATGCAGCGTTGCCTTATATGTGTCTTGTTTGGCTTCTTGACAACGTTTTTAGTTTTCTCTTATGGTCAGTGTAGGCAGCGTGGAACTCTGAACGAGTTTCAGGGAGACTGGGTCGGGAAAATTCCCAACGATCGGTTGCGATTGTAGCTTCGCGACGTCAAACCGTTTTAGCCTGTTTCTTCTCCGTTGATCTTTCGATATGCGGGTTCTTACCTTGGCTACAACAAGGTGATGATCTGGGTCCATGTTTGCCAGGTCTCTTTGTGGTTCAGGTGTGGGAACCGCGTGCTAGCCAGGTCTCATTGTGGATGCTCAGGTGTGGGAACCGCGTGCTACCCACAGAGAGGTTCCGCTCCGAGGCGAAGTCCAACAGCCTAAATCTGTTCCCGGATGTGTTGCCGTGCAGACTGTGTTTCCCGATGACTACATCAAAGATGTTCTCCTTTCCCAGCGGAGCGTTAAAGTCTCCTAGAACGATCTTGGTGTCGTAACTGGGGCATCGATCGAATGTTCTTTCCAGGAGATCATAGAAGTCATCCTTGGTGATGCCATCCTTCTCCTCTGTCAGGGCGTGAGCACATATTAGGCTGATGGTCGCGAATTCAGCCTTGATGCGTATTGTCATGAGGCGTTCGCTGACGGGGTCGTAGCTCAAGACTTTTTGCCTAAGTCTGACTCGAAAAACAAATCCGCATCGAAATAAGCGCTGCCTCTTCTCTCTGCAGCAATCACTGTAGTAGATGTCGCAGTTCATCGGTTTCTTGTCGGGCTGGCAGTAATGTCTGCTTTGTAGCAGTGGAGGGCCTCCGCAAGTTGTTTGGATGCACGTGGCCTGTTAAGGGACCTCACATTGGGGTCGTCAACAGTTGATCGTTTTGAACTATTTCTTTTTACGAGATGAGGAAGTTACCCTTAACCACAAGACATAGACAGGTAGGCCAGGCCCATTAATTAAGCTTTTGGGCAAGGGGGTTCGCTGTATACATTAGCTTACCATACAACGGGTGTTGTGATGACTACCCAGGGGGCGCTGCGTGTAGGGGCATTGTTCTCAATTTATTAACCAAGCTCTTTGTAAGTTCGATTCCAGAGGAGGTCTGCTTCTGAACAAGACCTCTACAATTTCTGCTTTTTAATTTAGTCGTGCTCCATTGGATTGATATTTCTTTCCTCACAGATACTATTTTGTATTTATTAACTTAAAACAATTAGCATTTTACTTCTTTATTGAAATACAAAGCAACTGATTTAGTCCCAGGTATTACATTTGACATTACCTCTAAAAAACCTTTAGTTATTTATATTATTTACGTTTGGACTGTGCACCAAAGTTATAATTATTGTATAATTATTAAGTGTGTTCAGTAACATGCGATTCAAGTAGTAATTCAATTTAGGTCAGTTAACAGTATATATATATATATATACATAGTTAGCCAATTTTTAACATCCTTGCGACCAGCATGTCGACTGACTTCCAGAGTATATACCAGTTGTATTGCGCACCGTATTCGTTTGCAAACGGCAAATCGTACCTCGCATTCTCTTGTTTTTCAATCTCTACTAGGATAACAACAATCAACCATAGCTAATTTCCAGTGGACACGACGAGTGTACATTATCGTACACCAAAACAACGTCAACCTTTTTTTATTTCACCTTGAAACTTATCCTTAGTGTAGTGAACCAACGTTGAAGATTAAGATACTCAGTCCTCCATTTTTCCATAAAAAGTTTTATACTGAACTCTGGCCTTCTACATTCGTTGCAACTCATTTGTGCTTACCTTGCTCACTTGATATGATTCATTTTATTCTCAATTGTCATTGGGCTGACCACAAAACTTTCAGGAGAAATAGGTGCGAAGTCAAGGGAATCATCGCTTACGTAGGTTAATGGTCTGGAGTTGTTCGTTGCTGAGTTTCGCTTTCGAAATAGTAATTTTCAGGACATTTTTCACACTCTTGACCAATCACTCCCAAAATTCGTCCCACCATATGACTGGTTCATTACTATATCACCATACTATTCCTCGGTTACTGATAAGCCCATGAAATATTTCATCTTTTAAGACTATCACCAGGTTAAGACAAACTCCGCTGCTGACTTCGTAAAGGTCTTTGCGTTGTCTGATAAGATAACTTTTTGCGATCCTCTTCTGGCTACAAAACGACGGATGTCTCAGTTGTAAGGTCAGGACATAGTTTAAGGTGTGTGTTCTACCGCACAGAACAGCATAATATGTACCTATTTTTCCTGTATTTCTGTATAAAGAAAATAATGAGAACGCCCTGCAAAGTCTACGTCGACATCTCTCTGCTTTCGTTTGCAACTATCCGTTCTCTGGGTAACGGTGCAAATAGTTGCGCCCCTGCCATCCCTCTGAGTTTAATGTAAACAATTTATTTGCGACTTATACTCGTTTTCACAAATTTTAAATTACACCAATAAACTTAGTGATAAGAAAATCGTTTTGGGGTTCGATTTTAAAGATTTCGCCACCTATAAGTTGTGACTAATCTAGGGAGGGATTATCTACTTCATTGAAAAGGTGCTACATTTATCAACAATAATACGTGTGCATCACACTCTATTTTAAACAGCAATGTTGATATTTGGCTCTTCGAAAATGTTCAATAAAAAAACACCAAGTTCTCTTTTTAATTTGGAAGAAAAGTGCAGTTAAAGTCCATTGCATGATTGTAGAAGATTATTGTGCGATAAACTGGATCAATATCGGTAGTTTCGACGCTTCAAAAGTTATGGTTTTTTGAGTCGAAAAATAAAATCGCCTTGGCAAGTTCATAAAGTTTGAACCGGATCATGACCAGAGACAAAACGATCACAAAATTAAAAAATACTTTGCAAAGCCCGTTGCTGGTGGCCGCCGTGGCGTAGTGGATAGAGTGCGTAAAGACACTCACACGCCGAAATTCCTGGTTCGATTCCCGGCAGAACATCTCGAAATGATCGCTGCACCATCACTTTCGAGCTGCTGACAGAACTCAAAAAGTAATAACTGACAAAAAAAAGCTTCTCAATCTTCGCCGTTCGGAGTCGGCAAGAAATGGTAGGTCCCTTCTACTCGTGAGAAAACAGAGCCCTGCACAACACGAGTAGTTGAAGAGCAAGCTAGATCCTAGTCCCCATCTGGACTGTAGCTCCATTCAATTATTATTATTATTATTAATTATTATTATTATTATTATTATTATTATTATTATTATTATTATTATTATTATTATATTATTATTATTATTAATATTATTATTATTATTATTATTATTATTATTATTATTATTATTATTAATATTATTATTATTACTATTATTATTATTATTATTATTATTATTGTTATTATTATTATTATTATTATTATTATTATTATTATTATTATTATAATTATTATTATTATTTTTATTATTATTATTATAATTATTATTATTATTATTATTATTATTATTATTATTATTATTATTATTATTATTATTAATATTATTATTATTATTATTATTATTATTTTTATTATTATTATTATAATTATTATTATTTTTATTATTATTATTATTATTATTATTATTATTATTATTATTATTATTAGTATTATTATTATTATTATTATTATTATTTTTATTATTATTATTATTATTATTATTATTATTATAATTATTATTATTATTATTGTTATTATTATTATTATTATTATTATTATTATTATTACTATTATTATTATTATAATTATTATTATTTTTATTATTATTATTATTATTATTATTATTATTATTATTATTATTATTAGTATTATTATTATTATTATTATTATTATTTTTATTATTATTATTATTATTATTATTATTATTATTATTATTATTAATATTATTATTATTATTATTATTATTATTATTATTATTATTATTATTATTATTATTATTATTAATATTATTATTATTACTATTAATATTAATATTATTATTATTATTATTATTATTATTATTATTATTATTATTATTATTATTATTATTATTATTATTATTATTATTATTATTATTATTATTATTATTATTATTATTATTATTATTATTATTATTATAATTATTATTATTTTTATTATTATTATTATTATTATTATTACTATTAATATTATTAATATTATTATTATTATTATTATTATTATTATTATTATTATTATTATTATTATTATTATTATTATTATTATTATTATTATTATTATTATTATTATTATTAATATTATTATTAGTATTATTATTATTATTATTATAAAAGCCTGCTGCAGCCATTTCTCTATGATTTAAAGTTCATGCTTTGCATATGGTAGGACCAGACGGTTGTTGTAAACTATGATCTGCTGAAACCAGGCGAAAACATTAATGAAAAAAGTTGTCAACAACAGCGTATGCATTTGAGCCGTGCATTGAGTGAAAACGACTAAAAAAGACCAAAATATTACAATAGATCTTGCAACATGACAACGTTCGGTTTCACTTGGACATAGCGTCAAGGAGTAATTGGAAACGCTTAAATGGGAGGCGTTTTCCCACCAGCCATATTCTCCACACATTGCGTCTTTCGACCATTGGCTTTAAGATGGCAGCAAAACAACTTGGGGGGTCCCCGTCTCAATGCTTGGATCGATGACAGAGAGTACTTATTTCTTAGAAATGGTATTTCAAAATTACAAGGGAAAAGAGTATTCGCTTCCAGCGGACATTACTTTGAGTGCTGTATTTTTAACGTATTTTCAATGAAATAAAATTGACAATTCTTTTTAGATAAAAGAATAAATTTCCATCACTTTGGATTATTGTATAACGGTGTTGCTCTACAGCTAAATGATCAAATATGCGCTCTCGAACAAAGTATGAAGTGAAAGCTAGTCCTTTGTAAATTGATTTAAGATGTTCAGATTACATATACGTAACGTACGTACGTTTTTTAATTCACTTTCTCTTTTCCAAGCTAAAAACGTGTTCATTAATCAATAATTCATTTTAATATAGCGACGAAGATTTTTTATCGAAGCATACGTGTACGTGCAACCACTACTGATCAAATTTTAACGCTTCAAGCAAAGGTGTTATTTTGTGTGTTCATTGGGTTAGGGTGCTCAATTATGTTGTAAAAGTAAGAGAAAAATTTGTCGAGAACTTATTTATAAAATTATGAGAAAATCCCCCGAGCTCATTACAAATTTTCTACTCTCATCCAAATGAGCGATGTTTACAAAAAAAAAATTGCACTCAGCAATGTTCTTCTTTGTTTAAAGGGTTGAGAGTCAGCAGACTTGATGATCTTGGAAATTGTTTACCAGCCTGCAAAAACAAAATCTCATTAATAAAAAAAATAATTTTGAAAATATTTTAATAATATTCGGCTTTCTACAATTCCTCTACTCTCGAGAACTTTGAACCAAATATGGATTTCTTCCGCATTCTGTCAAGAGCTCTCAAAACGTATGCAGTAACTCGCAGCAAACGCCTCCACTGACTACAGTCTTCAATCGAAATCATAATCGCTTTCCTCGATTGCTGTTAATAATGAGATCGATGTATGTATCTAATCCACTAGCCTCGACTGGCCATCCTTTCTCTTCTATTTGTAACTAACTGGGACCTTCATGCGGGACGGGGATGAATATATATAATAAAATCCGCAGAGTTCATTTTTCTTGAACAACGATACGAATCATTTACATTGGTCAGCCTTTGGATTTCGCTGAATCTGTTGAAGACGGAAGGTTTTGAAATTATTTTCAAGACATAAATTTGTTTTTCAAGTACCATATTAATTCGACTCATCTTGAAAACTTAAATGAATAAATTACCAAGTATTTGATTACTGATTGAGTACTTTATTGATTATCAAACGCTTAGTTCAGTGTACAAAGAATGAATTCACAACATTAAGTACACTGAGTGCAATGAATGCCTTTAATCCATTCAATCAATTCAATGCAATGAATACATTCAATAGTCTTGCTTTTTAAAATATATTTATATTTTCTTCCAAATCCATTTGAATATCATTGTTTTTTTAACATTAGAATGTAAAAATTTTGTTAGGTTGAATAACATGGGATTGGAACTAATTAGACTTCCTTTTTCGTTTGGCTGGGGAAAATATTCACTTTAATGCAACACTACTTGCTGAAGTAAGCAAAATTTTACAGCTAAACTTATATAAGTGTGTGGGCGCCGTGGCGTAGTGGGTGGAGTGCGACGCTAACACGCCGAATGGTTCAGTTTCGATTCCCGGCTTAACACATCTTTCGAGCTGCTGACAACACTCAAAGAGTGATTACTGTCTAAGAAAACTTCTCAAACTTCAGCGTTCGGAGTCGTCAAAAACTGTAGGTCCCTTCTACTCGAAAGAGAACAATAGCGCGCACAACACAAGTAGTTGATGAGCAAGCTAGCCCCTGGTTTCCCTGTGGACTGTCGCGCCAATAATTATTATTATTATTACTTATATACAAGTAACATTTAATTATGGTGCAAATGCCACCATTGTAAGACATTAAAGTCGTTGTGAAATATGTGTTTTTTCGTATGTGGATAATTCATAACTAACTTTATGTAAAGTATTCATAACTTCCACCGGTGGGATGAAATCTTGAAATAAGTCCTTTTCGCCGGATAAAAGACTACACATCTCTTCATTTGACAATCGTTCTTAATCTTCATGTTCCGTTTTTTCTTTAGCATATGCTGGATGATGCCTTTTCATTTTTCATTAAAAAATTTCTTTTCATCTTAAATTGCATCAATTTATAAGCAGGTGGAAACAGAAACAGGGCTACTTTATAAACTGCCGTTTTGCGATCACGAATTGTCAATATTCACATTTTCACCATATCTTGCACATTTTGACAATAAAAGCGACAATTCTCGACAATTCTTAAGAGCTCACTTTGTTACAACGCGTAAACTACTTTGCTTGTCCTCAATTTTTCTTTTTTTTATAATAAATAACAAATTAAATTTGAATACACTGAAACACTTTCTGTACGTGACATATTTTGATATTTGATCACCATTTACACCTTCGAATGTTCCAAAGATGTCCCAAACTGTATTTCTGCCTCTTTTGTTCGTAATTTTTAGTTCGCCACTTATAATTTTTGTTTTGATGGCGGAAGAATTTAACCTTGGAATCGTGATATTGGTGGCCGAATGGTTATTGAATTCGTATACCACCATTGTCCATAGTAAATTAAATACATTCGCTTATACCAGAATACAACTTCAGCATCGATCTGTTTTCCCCAGCCGCTGAACAATATATAACACGAATAAACACATTAGTTGGAGGCCATGGATGGGAAAAAAGAAGTGTGAAAGTCCCAGCGAAGCTATGGGCAGAAGCGGTCCTGGGTTCAATGCATACTTGAAATGCATTCACCACCCGCTTAGTAGATGTTGGTAAAAATCTAAGCGAAGCAGACATTTACTTTGCAATGGTCGAATGTACTCGCGAATCGTCTGAATCGCCAATGGAATATTTTTTTTAAATACGGTTTGTCTGATACAGCAATTATTACGTACATACGTAGGGGGTGAAGCGATTTGTTGAGATTCTCCGCTGGAACCTTTATGCGTAGAAGTTGACGTCGGCGTTCCCGTTGGACGGTTGGTGACATACCGATCGATTGCGTTTCTAAATTCGTTTAGTGAAATTGAATGCCACTAAACGAATTTAGAAACGCAATCGATCGGTATATCACCAACCGTCCAACGGGAACGCCGACGGCAACTTCTACGCATAAAGGTTCCAGCGGAGAATCTCAACAAATCGCACCGACAACGAACAACAGACGATCAGCGAAATGATTTGATTGTTAATAACCAACATTTCCATTAACTGCCCACAAACCCAACGCAAACCCCGCTGTACGAATTGCTGCCGAACTGGCCATGCAGATAATTCTTGTCCCGAAAGAAATAAACCAACCCAAAACCCTCCGAAAAACGGCGCACAGTGATGCCCGAGCGGGAAAATTACCTAAAATGAAATAATTTTGTCGGCCAAGTGGTATTGGTTTTTCGGTTCTACAAGAACCTAGAAAGCCAAAATTTCGTTGATTTCTAGTGACCCGTTTCGGTGTACGACTGGCTCAAAGTTGGAACTTTATTATTTTTCGATGTGGCATATTTTAAAAAAAGATTTACCTTGGAACATGATGTCATATTTATTTGAAAGGGAGTACATTTAACCTTCCAATTGCACCAACAGTGTTTTCGCCATGTTCGGTGGAGCATAATAAAAGTGTTCCAAGATCGATGGTGCAAAAATAAAAATTAACATTTTTGCAATTTGAGAGAATAAGTGGAGCAATCTAGGGCACTTTTCTGCATTCTTTTAATTTTCCAACGATTTCCTTCTAATGGATAAATAAATACTCTTTTGCAAAAATACTGTGGTATGAACCTCTCAATTTTTTACAACGAACGTGTGTAAGTAAATTGTATTGAATGTAATTTTTTTATGTAGCTATGAATTTCAGCTTGGTTTTAAGCATAAATTTACTGTCGTTAGTTGTTATTAAATATTTTTTATGCAATTAAACAGAAAAGTTGTTTTTTCTTAATCTTTTAACCTAAGATTACTCCGTTATCCTTCGTCATATAGCACTGATACTATATTTCAAATTTCATCAAGATCGCTCAACGGGCTCAAAATTTACAAATTTCTTTCCGCATTCCCCATATAAGGGCTCCACTGTGCGGCATTTTCTGACACGAGCGAGAATAGATTAGTATTATTATTTCTGTGCATTTTTATTTTCCTTAATTCATTTTCTTACATGCTAAACAAAAATACTTAAGCTACCTTACAAGTATAATTAAATGTTCTTAACTGTACTCTAAGCTAATCTAAATTGTTTGCCTTCTAATTATCTAATACGCCGCAGAACACCTTTTTTTTTGTTTCTTTATTTAGGTTTTAGTTTTTTATTGTTTTTTTGTATTTTTTTTGTATTTTTTTTTTTTTGTATTTTTTTGTTGTGTGTTTTTGATTGTTTTTGTTTATTTTCTTATTTTTTATTTTTTTTATTTGTCTTTTTTTGTTTATAAAATGCCTCAGATCTAACTTAACCTATAATGCAGAACCGGAATTCACAAACTTTTTGAATTCAAAAATCGTTGACATAGCTTTAGTGACCGAAACATGGTTAAATCAATATCTACACCAAACCTTAAATGTTATCGAGTTAATAGAATTACTAGGCCTGGTGGAGGCGTAGCTATTCTCGTGAGAAAATCTGTTCAACACACACTCAAACCAATCACTAGAACACAATTGGTAGAAAGCATAGGTATCAAAGTGAAATTAAATAATCAAAGAACTTTAAAAGTTTTCTGTGTCTACTTTCCTAGTGGCAATGTATCAGATATGAAAAAGAATAGTTTAAGAAATGATTTGCGTAAACTGTTTTTCTTGAATGACGATTTCTTAATCTGAGGTGATTTAAACTGCAGACACAGGGATACTACACACATACATTTTATTTACCAAAAATAATACTCTATTTACAGAGCAGAAACTTTTATGTCCTCACTCGACCAACGGTAGAATTCAAATGCCCACTTCACACATTTCAAATGAATCCATTTATTTTGAATATAATGAACTCATAACATTCATTGCAGTGAGTGTACTCAGTGTATTTTTTTACAGTTAAAATAGTACATGCTTTGTTTGAATCGAGAAGCGACTTGTATGACTAGAAAAAAAGAGTACTCATTTTGATATTAAGTGATTGAATGATATACAATGATTGACTGTTCGAATGCTGTAATAATTTGTACATTATTCTTTCTCATATGACTGTCATGAATAGAGTATACTTAAGTACTGCATATGTTCAGAGAAATATATGAACCTATACGTACAGGCTGTGTACATGGACGTTCTGAAAACCGATTACCTTTCTTTTGATTCTACTACTTCCTTTAGAAAACGTAGAATGTTTTTAACTTACTTGTCACAATCAAAGGAGAGAGTGGAACTGCTGTACGTTGTACCGTCTTCTTCTATTTTGGAGTTTACACCTTTGTGCAAACGATGGTATTCCATGCGTAATTCATTAGGCATGTATTTAAACAAAATCGATTTTTACATTATATAGTAATGTGTTGACGGAACACCTTAAAAATTTTAGGGAACGTTGTTTGTTGTACCATAGCATAAGCTCCTACATTAATTTTTCGATAAGTTTCTCCTTGTCCTCGCACTCTTCTTTTATGATAGCACGCTTCGATGGCCGTGAAACCAGAGACAGTTATCGCTGCTTGCCGGTCAAAAGTGTCGGCACAGAGTGGATTTTTTTTTATATTAAATAAACAATCATTTTCGTGAATATTGCCACGAAAATTTTCCCAAAATGCAATCCCCTCTGAATAGTCACCAGAAAATGTTTTCAATCGTTTCAATCAGTTTCGGCAAATTGAATTTTAACGGATGTTGTGGGAAAGGGTAGATTTGATTCGCTTGGAATCGGATTCAACTTAGAGTGAACTTTCGCTAATCTTACGCCCAATTTTGCTATTATACTTACAGCTATATCTTCGTATTCGGATGTTTTAGATGGTTTGGGTGGATTCTTACATTCTAAATATCAACTGTGAAAACTATATCGAAAAATCTCCCTTTGATGTGCTGAGGATTAGAACACCCCTCAGAAAAATTCCACGGTTCGGTGGGAGGCGCATACCTTAAAGCAAGTTGCGACGCTGTATAGGAGGACCACAGGGGGCTTGTAAGTTTTAGGACCTACAGCGACGGGAAGTGCAATGACTGCTATGTGTTATTCTTGTGGCACTACAGTCCGATGTGAACCTGGGCCTGGGACATGGCCTAGCCATCTTAAGCTTTGTATCCGAACACGCTTGAATAAGCGCATTTCGCTGTACAGCCAATAGTGTTCGTCGTTAAATCTTTTCTTCCCGTTACCATTAACGCAAATAGGACCAAAAACCGCACGAAAAGACTAAGGGTAACGTCCAATTTTTTGCACTATAAAGTAGGACTGGGATGATCAAGCTGTTATATAAAGCAATCTAAGTCCTTCGAGAGAGAGCTTTATTACTCAATTGCCCATTGAGCCCAAAGAAACAGCGATTGGCAAGAGTGATTCTGCGATTGACTTCGGTACTGATGTTGTAGTCCCTATATATAGCGGAGCCGAGGTAAACGAAATCCTTGACCACCTCCAAGTTCCTGTTGCTTAGTATGACGCTCTGTATGCAGAGAACTGCTCTACCCGAGACTTTAAATAATGGGCCTGGCCTACCTGTCTGTGTTTTGTGCGTGAGGGCAACTTCCTCACCACGTAAAAATAATATAGTTCAGAAAACCCGATATGCCTCGGATAAGGACGGATTAACTGTTGACGACCCCAGCAAAAGTTTCAAGGACAACGATTTTCGGTTTTGCACGTGGAATGTGAGGCCCCTTAACAGGGCACGTGCACCCGAACAACTTTCGAAGGCCCTTGACTGCTATAAGCTAAACATAATCGCCATCCAGGAAGTGCGATGGGATGGGTCCGGCAAAAAAACGATGAAAAGCTGTGACATATACTACAGCGATTGCTGTAGTAGACAAAGAAAGAAGCGCTTATTTGGACGCGGATTTGTTGTTCGAGGCAGACTTAGGCAAAAAAACTTGAGATGAGGATGACAACACTAAGGATGACTTGTATGATCTCCTAGAAAGAACATACGATCGATGCTCCAGCTACGACACCAAGATCGTTCTAGGAGATTTCAACGCTCAGCTGGGAAAGGAGGGCATCTTTTCTAGAGTCATCAATAAACACAGACTGCACGACAACACATCCGGAAACCACTCAGGCTGCTGGACTTCGGATTTTCGTTGTCCGAAACTTCCGAGGTCGCCTTCTTGTAGCCAAGGTCAGAACCCGGATATCGAGACACAAACAGAATCAAGACAAGCCAAAACGGTTTGACGTCGAAACGCTAAAATCGCAGCCGATTGCTGGGAACTTTGCAGACCGAGTGTACCAGAAACTCTTTCAGAGCTCGACGCTGCCTGCACTTAACATAGAACAAGACTGGAAACGTTGTCAAGAAGCCATCAAAGAAGCTGCAACTGATGTGCTGGGTTACACGTCACCACCCAAAAGGAACCCATGGTTTGAGGACGAATGCAGACAAGCGCATGCAGCCAAACAAGACGCCTATAAGGCAACGCTGCATCGAAAACGAGGGCTGTTTGTGAGCTCTACGAACAGAGAAGAAGGGAAGAGCACCGGCTTCTCAGAAGGAAAAAGAAGGAGCATGAGAAGCGCGCGTTCGAGGCAATGGATCTTTCGACAGCTGCCTCCAGCTGCGCACTCTAAGTTGGTTGAGGTTCTCCACTTGTGTGGGCCAACTTAGTCTAGGTCGTCCTCTGTTGCGTTGTCCTGATGGCTTAGACTCAATGACTCAAAGACCGGAGTAGTGGTGCTCTACATGGCCTAGTTATCTTAAGCGTTTTATCCTAAGATACTTGCCCAGGGACATGTCGCTGTACATCGCATAGAGTTCATCATTTTATCTTTTCTTCCAGATGCCATCAACGCAGACAGGACAAATGAAACAAAAATCGCACGCAAAACTTTTCTCTCGAAAAGACTAAGAGCTTTCTAAGCCGCGTTTGGTAACGTCCAGGTTTCCGCGCCATAGAATAGGACTGGGATGATCAAGCTGTTATATAAAGTAAGTCTTTTCCTTCGAGAGAGGGCTTTATTATTCAATTGCCTCTTGAGCCCAAAGAAACAGCGATTGGCAAGAATAATTTTGCGTTTGATTTCGGTGCTAATGTTGTTGTCCCTGTTTACCGCGGAGCCGAGGTAGACGAAGTTCTTGGCCACCTCCAAATTTCTGTTCGACACGTCGATGTTGTGTGTCCTTTCTCGATGACAGCATGTGCTGCTGCACTCTGTTTTGCCCTCATTTACCGCCAGATCCATTTTAGCCGCTTCCGCTTCAATCACGTCAATGTCATCAGCGTCGGCTAGCAAAAGAACTGACTTTTAAAAGATCGTGTGTCTGGTGTTGTCTTGTGAGATATGATCTTCTCGAGAATGGTTACCCACACGAAAACTTTTGGATCACTATAGCAAAAATCGAATAAAGAGAAATTAAAAACAAAGCGTAATTATGTTCGTCTAATCCACGGAGATTACCTTTTGAGGGTAAATGGCGTTGAACTCCGACTATTTTGAACAGTGCAGATGTATAATAGCTACTTGTGCAAGTGGTTCTCGAAGATGTAAAACTAATGGAAGTGGTTATCTGGCCCAGATTTCTTCAATAACCAGAAGAGCAATGGCCTAAGAATATAATAAGTAGAATTCCGGATGAGGTTAAAGTTGAAGAAGTAAAATCTTGCCCAGAGAGGAAATTATTCTTTGATTATGAATTTTAATCGATTTTTTTAAAGCTTAAAAGAACCGTGACTTTTGTTTTGCGTGCCACCAAACTATTTCCATGCCGAAAAGGAAATTTGCAAGATAATACAACACAGCCAATATCACGATGAGGTGATGAGAACATAACACTATGTACACACTCCCACTCTTCCTAGATGAACAAAGTCTTCTTTGAGATCAAGGTTATATGGAAGCAGCTTGTTACAAAAGCATATAGTTTCCAGTCGCGTCATGCAGTACTATCATAGGAAGTTTCACCATCAAAATTCAGCAGGCCTCCTAAACGAAGTCCTTCAGAAATGTTTGTTTCTTCTCACTAGACCATTTCTCAACACCGTACAACGATTATGTATAAAATTCGAAATTGAAAAGGCAAAACCCATCGTCCCTCTCATTGTTAGTTACCAATCGATCGCCTTTCACTTATACCGGGGTCAACTTTTTTTCCCTCTTAATGTTACTGTTAGACGACGTTGTGAAAAAATATGGATTGTAATTCTTGCCTGCCTAACTGTAAAAGCTGTTTACTTGAAGCAAGCTGAAAATTTATCCACCGACGCATACATAATAAGTCTCCGCAACTTGATCAATTCAAGAGGTATGCATGACAAAATCAGAAACGATAATGACACAAATTTCATTGCAGCACATCGGAATTCAAGGAACAATAGCATTTGTGGTGGCATTTTTTGTGGTCGAAGATCCGCAAGAAAAAATTGAAGTACTAGGCGCACTTTTCCAGGAAGTGTACAAGGTAAACGAGAGTGTTGGAGAATAGCGTGCAAGCTAGCAACTCTCAACTCCGAGAAGATCTGCAACAATGGCGGTCTGAGAACAGTGGCTTTGTCGTGTTCAACGATGAAAATATGGCAGACAATGTCATCGCCGACGAAGGGGTGCATCCCACGTTCACTTCGAAGGCAGATCTTCAAGCGGTCTTCGCATCACTAAAGGAGAAAAAGTCAGTTGGAATCGATAGGATCTCCAACATTGTGCTAAGGCACCTTTCCCTGGAAGTGTTTACTATGTATACAGTCCTGTTAAAAAATGCTCTGAATAATGCACATTATCCGGGGCATTACAAAACTGCGATTGTACAACCCATATCTAAGCGAGAAAAAGATTCTTCGAATCCGTGAAACCTCCGGTGAATTAATATCCTTCCGAACATCAGCAAGGTATTCGAGAATGTGATAAATAGAGCTCTGATCAACTGGACAGACGACAAACATATAATTCCGGATAACCAGTTCAGTTTCAGAGCGGGGCATGACACAATCCAATGGTATAAGAGAAAGAAACTATGAACTGGGGCCTGCTTGATTGACCTGGAAAATGCCTTCGACACCGTATGGTTCTTTTTTACAAGCTCAACCGGCTAAGCATTGGTAAACCACTGCTGTACCTATTTTAAAGCATGCCTACTGGTAAGCGGTTCGTAGTCAAGAATGGTAACGTAACCTCTACAGGTATTTTTGAAGTAAAAAACGATCCCCAACAGGATGCCGTTAATTCAACGATCCTGTTCAACATTTTCTTGAGCGATCTAATAAGTTCTCTTCCTCACGCAATTGCGTATGCCGACGACTCGATCGTGTGCAGATCAGGGACAGGGAAAAAGATCGAGGACATCATTACGCTAGCGCAGGATGACTTCGACTCATTCATGAGAGATTGCGATGACTGGAAGGTTTTATACAACAGGGCGAACCTGATAGGAGTGGACAATTTCCTGGTGAATTTGATTCGAGGTCACAATGCGAGAGCGATGAACTCGGTTAATAACTTGATCTCTGGGGCGTACTACCCCAATCCACAGTACCACGAAAGGGTACCTCAAACTGGCTTCGTCTCCCCAGAAGCGTTTCTCCATTTTGATAGACATGGTCTTATACAAAACATAAATGCGGTACCGCTCCTCTTTCACATCGCCCGTTCAACTGTGGATGGGCGACTCAACCACGACCGTTCCGTCTCACAACGAGCTGAGGAAGATCTCCTCCGCTTTACGTAGTATGGCGGTGTCTAGTCGGGATAGGAGAGATGTTGCGTTAGCACATCGAAAATCTTGGTGGATGAGAGAGGGAAATCCGTCTTCGAACCTTTTAGATCCGGGGTAGAATGGGTAGCACAGATCTCCTTCATGGGAGTAGTCGATCTTGCAGCGGATGTAATTCAACTACCTATGGCCGACTTGGTACAGACTTAGTGAAAGAAGTTGTAAATTGTACACATAAATGTATATATTAAAATAAAAAAAAATCTAAGTATTTACATTTGCACATTGAGTGTACTCATGTTTATATAAATGTACATAGGTTAGGTACACGCATGTATATATGGGTATGTATGTTTAGTTGAGGTAGTTTTAAGTTATTTTAAGGTAGTATGTACGTAAGCACATAAGTTTTAACTAAAAAAACTTTAAGTTATTAAGTATTTTTCTTTAAAATGTTTCTTAATAATAAGTTCTAAACATAATTATAATGAAGTCTATGAATATATAAAATGTAAAGTTAGGTCGAAAGACAATAGATAAAGAATAAGTTTAGCTCAGAGTGCCCTTCGAGGGCCAGTAAGTTAGATTGTAGAAAAAAAATTTACGTCCAACTAGCTTTCTTTTGTGTAGTACGTAAATTTGTCATGAATTAGAAATAACAATGTATTAAAACTGAAATGAAACTAGAACAAAAGCATTTATTTGACATTGACCGTATTCGAGAAGAAGGTACCGCCCAACAAATCAAATCTATCCAATCCAATTGCAGGGAGATGCTTGGAACGTTTTATTAGAATAATGAAACGTTTCATTACGAGTGAAAATATACCAGGTATACCCGTATGAAGTGAGCGTCAAGATACAAATGTCTCGATAGGGAACATTTGTTGTGAACGACTCCTAATTTTTTTTGTTTGTTTGCATTGACAACTGTGCAAAATATTTAGTATACATCAAGTCATTGAACAAACAACATCATACTTTTTCATCGTGTTGAAAATGTCGAATTTTGTACCAGAAAGTGATGATTTGCAGAAAGCATTAATTTTTCATTTTCATTTGAAGAAAAGTGCTCCAGAGTCGCATCCAATGCTTGTCGAGGCATATGGTGATCATGCTCTATCAGAAGCAACATGCAAAAGATGGTTTCAACATTTCAATGATTTTGATGTGAGAAATGAAGAACGTGGAAGACCACCAAAAAAGTTTGAAGACGCCGAATTGCAAACGATATTGGATGGAGATGACACTTTGAGTCAAAAGCAAATGGCAGCAATGTTAAATGTTGCACAACAAACAATTTCTGACCGTTTAAAAGCTATGGAAAAGATCCAAAAGTATGGAAAATGGGTGCCACATAAATTGAATGAAAGATGGAAAACCGAAAAAAACAGTTGTGAAATTTTGCTTCAAAGACACAAAAGAAAATAGGTTTTGGATCGGATTGTTACTGGCGATGAAAAATGGATTTATTTTAAGAATCCTAAATGGAAAAAATCATGGGTTAAGCTGGGACATCCATCAACATCGACTGCAAAACCAGGTCGATTCGGCAAGAAGACAAGGCCGTGTGTTTGGTGGGACCAGAAAGGTGTGCTTTACCACGAGCTCCTGCAACCTGGTGAAACCGTTAATACTGATCGCTACCGACAACAAATGATCAATTTGAACCATGCATTGATCGAGAAACTACCAGAATGGGCCAGCAGACACGGCAAGGTAATTTTGCTCCATGACAATGCACCTGCACACAAAGCAAAACCGGTTCAAGATACAATCAAAACACTTGGCTGGGAGCAGCTACCCCACCCGCCGTATTCACCAGACTTGGCTCCTTTCGACTACCATTTGTTTTCATCGATAAAACACCCATTGGCTGAGCAGCACTTTGATTCCTACGAGGAGGTCAAAAATTGGATGTCTGATTGGTTTGCTTCAAAAGACGAAAAATTTTATTGGCTTGGTATTCACAAATTGCCAGAAAGGTGGTCAAAATGTGTAGAAAACAATGGCCAATACTTTGAATAAAATGTTTTTACTTTCCCATTAATAATAAGTGTTTTATTTTTCCTACACATGAGCTGATTGACTTACTGCAATGCTTCACTTCCTTTCCTCATTCTACTTTTTGGTATACAACTTCAAGTCCAGCCTATTTATACTGCAGCTTTTTTTCTGTACACATAGAACAACAAACTGATGGATCGGAAAGAACCCAATACCTTGAAGAAAATTTACATATCTCTCATACGATATTACACTTGATGTTTTAAGCATACACTACACACGACTTAATATAAGATTGTCAAATATCTCACTTCCGCCTTTTTGTCTTTTGAATTATCCGGGTACGTACAATGCACTACAGAGCTCGTATCTGGCAATACTATACATCATTTGAAAGGTCTTGGCATAACCTACATATATACATGATTAGTTTGAATATTGCGTTCCTTACGTATAGACGTGTAAGCATGGAGTTCACTAACGCCGAAATTCGCGCTATTTTAAAGTTTCCTTCGATAAAGGCAAATCCGCTAGAAAACCGTTTTGTGAGATTAGTGGTGTTTTGAGGGATGATGGTTTCAACATCACCATGGATAAGCAGTGTTGTATGCACTTAGGGCTTAGTATAGCATTAATGGATGAAAGGGCATCTATGCATATGGCAATGTTTTTTTTTTAATTTTTTATAAGTGCTCTCAAAATTTCAATTATTTCAGCTGAGGAGTGAAAAGGTAAAAGGAAGGAGCAAATAGGCATATATTCAGGGGTAACACAGTGTTTTTTAGTTCAGGGCAATAAGCATGCAATTCTTTAAGAGAGGTATGGGATTTACGATGAGCTCTTAGACTGGTATTAATCGAGGAGGCTTCTTGCCAAGGAAGTTGGTAAGACGGATAGGACTAAATCTTAAGAAAGGACAAAATTGTTTTGTTAATTTTAAACTTATTTGTTACTCGACTTAGATGAAGTCTTAAGGGAATAGAGTAAATTTATATACATATATAACTTTTGAATAAATTGTTCTATAAGACTCTCAACCGTGTGCATTTTTGCATAAATTATTAATTGGGGGGTACAGAAGGTATTGAGAGTCATTCTTATAGAAGAATTATAGATTATTTTTTATATCCGTTTTAGGGAAGAGACCATAGACGAAAAGACCATAATTAATTTTGCTTACTATTCTTGCTTGAGTAACTAAAATTTGTTGCATGAAAGTACCTTTATTATGTTGAGTTTTTTTGCTTAAAGCGGCAAACAAACATTCAATTTGTATGGTATTTTTCATCTGCAGTTGTTTTGAAAGTTGAGCCCTAAAATTTTTTAATCAACTGTGTCTAAGTTAAGGAAGTTTGAAATTACATCTGTGTTTTTATTATAAAGCGGTTACGTCTGATATGGAGGTGCTTGCTTTTGGTTGGAGCTCCAGAATTATTGCACCAGGAACAAATAGCTTTTAAGACAGGGCTTAGGTCAATAACGGGAGAATTATTATTTTTTAAACTGTTAAATAATTGTGAAATTATCGGCAAAGGCACGGAATTTAATTTCTTTGTGGAGGGGTAATAAATAGGAGAGATTGTTGAATCCAATGAGAAACAGAGGGGCGCAGCAAGGTGAACTTTGAGGGATGCCATTAGAGAGGAGAAAAAAAGGAGAGCAGGAAAATGTTAGAAGGAAAACTCCAGTGGACTGTGAAACTCCATTTTTATATATCGGAGACATCTTAGCTGCACATTTCCCTCACAATTTCCTCTTCCGGTATCTGGTTCAAACATGGACCTTTTGAATTGTTTAATAAATTGTGCAGATTTGGGGCAGATATTAGAGAGCATTTTTGTTTTTTTTTTTTTGGTAGAAAATAAAAAGGCTCCCATTTTGGAAAAGAGAAATTGATTCGTAGTTTGTACTAATACTGTCATAATATTTTCAAAATGAATATACTATAGAAAATGAGTGGACTTTTCGCATCACCAGTACTTGTTGTAATGAATTTAAGATTCGATGATTTCGAAAAAAAATTAAGTTGAGTAGCAGAAGAGTTTTTAATTTTTGTTTTTTTTGCCGGTCCGATGGAATCAAGGTCTAGAATCTCGAACCGGTAACTAGGGTGTCCTCCGCTCCGGGGAGCCATTCGGCATTTTTACTTGTGTACTACTTGATTGTATCAATGACGCAAGTTTATTGAAGTAGTTGAAAGGAAAAATATAAAAAAAAGAAAAAAAACGATTTCTAAGTCAAACAAAGGGGTAACGGAACTGTTCAAACACTCGTTTGCTGTTCAGCCGTAGGTATAAGACATGTCCGTTCGAATTTCAGGGAAAACAAAGGATTTCATCAACACGTTAACAATGCTATGTGGTTTAGTGCGTGGACGCGAAGTACAAGAGAATTATAACCCGTGCATCGTATTTACCGATAAAATGGACTATTTTTATTTAAATATTTCACATCCCTTGGCATGCAATGCAAACTATAACTTCAAGTATTGCAATTAGGGTACCGCTAAATTTCCCTCAGTTCCGGATTAACTTCTCCTTCATGTCTCTTGTCTAAATATTTGCATAAATTTTCAATTTGTTTAATTTCGTCAAACAAAGATACAATGCTTTAATGTTTCTTGGAATGAACTATGTTACATAATACAAAATAGAAGATATTGAAAATATCAATAATAGTAAATATAATAGTAAAATAAAAAACAGATTTTGCTATTCACTAGACACCGTTAACATAAATATTTTTTAGAACTAATAACAAATTGTTTTTAAAAGCTGATCTGTGTAGACATAAATCAATATGAACATAAACTGTATTAGTCTCACTAAGACCCCTTGTCAATGGTTCATAGGCAGCATACTTTGTCCTGTGATGAGGAACATAAAAGGTAAGATTTCGATTTCTAAGGACTCTGGTAGGAACGTTGAAACCTATTAAAGCTATGAGATCGGAACAATCAATATGATTTCGTATTGTATCACGAATAAACATCACTCCATAGAATTTTCTTCGATTTTTTAGAAGCAATTTTCCAAATAAATAACATCTTGTTTCATGATCGGGCACTTCGATTTCCCAGTTAAGTTTTTTAAACAAGGCGTTTGTAAAATTTTTTTGAACTCTTTCTACTTTAAAAGAATGAACTTCATACACAGGGTTCCATATCGTGCAACAATATTCTAAAGACCATCTAACATAAGCAACGAAAAGACATTTCAGAGTATGTGGGTCGAGAAATTGTTTATAAAAATCAATGTGATTTACAAAATCAAGCTTTTGATTGAAAATTATCCCCAAGATCTTTTTTAGACTTCACAACTGAAAGAGGTAAATTGTTGATTTTGTAACTGAAATCGATAGGCGATCGAATGCGACAGAAAGACACTTGGCAATATTAAGGTATAGTGAATGAATTTCGTACCACTTAAACAGCTTTTCGAGATCTTCTTGTAACAAAATGAAATCTCGGGCGCCTTTCATGCTATGGTAAACTTTCAAGTCATCGGCATACATCAAACATTTGGAATGTGATAGTAAATTAGGGATGTCATTAATGAACACTAAGAAAAAAATGGGGCCAAGGTCAGTCACCTACCTTGAGGTACACCTGACGAAGCGTGAATACATGAAGAGAGTGTATTATTTATCTTAACGTATTGAGTACGGTCCGTCAAATATCCTTTTATCCATTTAAAAAAAAAACTCGGATGAAAACCTATTTTATTCAATTTCATGAGTAATATTGAATGATCAACCCTACCATATCAAACGCTTTTGAAAAGTCCGTATTAACGACATCCACTTGTTCAATTTCGTTCATAACAAAATTAGTAAAATCTGTAAGATTGGTACAGGTACATCTACCAGAAACAAAGCCATGTTGAAATGGTCATATATCAATTTTTCAAAGATTTTTGGAATTGTGGCGAGTTTACAAATTGGATGATAGTTAGAAAATTTATTTCTGTTTCCTGATTTATAAATTGGTCTGATTGTCGAACACTTCCATTTAACTAAATATTCCCCACTTTGAAGAGAGCGATAAAAAATCAGTTTCAGAGGTAACGAAAATACTTCTGAGCAGTTTTGTAGAACAATAGGGGCAATTCCATCTAAGTCAGGACGAGTGTCTAATTGTAAGTTAGACAAAACTTGCTTTATCTCCAGGGCTGAAAGATTTAAGTTTCCAAAATTTAAAGGACCATCGATGTGGAAATCAAAATGTTGAAAAGATGAACTCTTGCTATAAACGAATTGAAAATGTTTAGCGAAGAGGTTAGTTACAACTAACAGATCAGACGATTAAACGTCACCAAGCCGCATTAGGTTAGGAATTCCATTTGATTGTTTTTTTAGCGTTAATAAATTTAGAAAAAATATTTACTATTTGTTTTTAAATCATTTTCAACTGATAATACATATTGATTATATAAGAGCTTATTTAAAGTGTCAAATTGTTTTTGTAACAACCGATAAAGTCTATATAGATCACTATCACTATTTGATCTTCGAAATTTATGTTTATAAACCTTATTTTTTCTATTATTAAGGTTAATCAATCTTTTATTAAACCACACTGGTTTAGAACCAGACTTTATTTTTAATTTAGGTGAAAATAAGGAAATTGCATCATTAACAATTTTTAAAAATGAAATGTAGCACTTTTCTAATGTAGAATTATCAAATATTGCATGTCAATCAAATCCATTGATGTAAGCGCTAATAGCATTGAAATTTGTTTTTTTATAATCATATATAAATCTTGATTCAGGAATAGAAGAAGGAAAATACTTATAAAAAACAAAATGCAAACAAAATACAACATGTATATCCATGCCCAATTCAGGATCCACGAAGACCAACTCAAGTATATTATTGAAAGAATTGTCAAAAGTATTTATCTGTCTCAGATTAAATCGTGTTGGAATAAAACGTTAATTGGCACAAGTATTCTATCATCAGGATCAAAAATCCACTTTATATTAGGCAAATTGAAATCTACCATAATAACAATTCTTTGATTTTCTTTGCGATTCATTATTTAAGTGAGCATTATATAATTCCACAGAACTATTAGAAGGGATGTATGAAACAAGAAGAACAATTTCATTGATACAATCAAATTTGATGATAAGAGCTAGTTGATCCATGTCCAAAGCATCAGTTGATGGCATGTCTAATTTAGTACAGAGAAGTGCGTACAGCAGCTAGTACTCCGCCTCCTCTGTCACATTGTAGCATTTCGTAATTACGATCTTTACGAAATACAGTATACTGATTATCATTAAATAACTCGGCATTGCGATGATCATTATTAAGTTTCGGTGAGTGCAATGATATCTGGTAACTGTGGTGGAGTTTCCATCACCTTAGGACAATTATGAAGGAGCCACATCCGGGTGTTGTAAGCCCTATGCTTTGGGTCATTGGCTTGGTAAAATGTTACCTATTTTTCTAGACCCAATTTGTCTGTACTCTCTCTCAAATTTTGGCTCAAAATATCAATATATTTGCTTGTGGTCCATAATTCCTTCCCTGCCACAGCTGTAGAGAAACAACTTCAAACCATCACTAATCCGCCACCATGCTCAATTTTAAGTAATTATTATTTAAAAACTTTTAGAAAATATTATTATTAAGAAATCATCTTTTTTTGTATTATGATATTATTATGAGTTGTTCGTTTACGAACCGTCACGAACTAATTGCTTTTGCTTTATTATTTATCCTTTATTTGCCTTAAAAGAGATATTATTATTGCGATTTAAATTATAATCCATTAATATGCTGTGTGGGTTATCCATTTTTTACCAGTCGTCTTGAATTGTTAAAGATTTGTTTCTAATCTACGTCACTTAGTAGTTAGAAAAGTAAGTAAAAGTAAAGTAAGAAAAGTAGAATGTTTTTTTTTAATTTTTTTTTTATTCTAGAAAATTCCAAGCGTCTGTTCACTTCGGAATTCACAAACCGAATCCATCATTTTACAACTAAATAACAAAACGCCATTAAAAAACAGTGACGCGAACTTAATGCTCTATACCCCTAACAAAAAACACCCGTTAGAAAAAATTTAAAAGAGTATTTGGAAAACATTTCTTAAACCACATATATTATGTGCGAAAGATGTTCAATAATAAGGCCTAGAACTTACTCAATTTCTCCATCAAGATATAATTCTCACTGCAACTGAGATTGCTTTAAATGTGGGAAGAGTGAACCTAGGATGACTCATCCAGTTTACGACTTTAATCCTCTGACACACCGTATTCAGAAATGCGGAATTTATAATCTTTTACTTATATTTATGTTATGTATTTTATGTTATTTGAATTCTTAAAGAATGAAGAAAAAATATTATATTAAAATCGACAAATTCGACGTCAATATTTTGCGTTAAGAAACATTTTACCGCCTAATAACACCTAAAGTTCAAATAATGTATATATCATTCTTTTATACCAGACCATCGTCTCAATTCAAATTGAACCTAAACGCCCCATGGTGCCTTAATAAGTATCCTTATAAATATTCATTTTAAAGGCGGTGGTAAATCTAAGCCATTTGTCAAAGTCCCAGTAGAGAATGTGAACGCGTTTTATAGGCTACGCATTAAAAATGTACTGCCCCATTTTCCTGTGCTTAGCTTCAATTTATAAGCACTCACAAGGAACATGCAAGAGGTTAATTTCCGCTACCGAGAAACCTTGCTAATGGAGCGCAAACCCGCTTTATTTCTCACGTCCTTCTCGTGTCCCTATGTGTAAGCACCCCAAAGCCATACACAATCACCACATCCGCCCAGCCTAAACATAAATTAGTCGCCCTTGACTGAAATCAGAATAAGTGCAAATGCTGTATTCGTCCTTAGTCAATAAATGTAGAGACAAGTAAGATAATAATGACAACTAATGGTTCTAAAGCAAAATCTCAATTTTAATGCTTTTTTTACCTTACGATAAACTTCAATTACGAAATCATTAAAAGTCCATTTTTTGAAAATTCCACATATTTGCGGTGCTGACAAGTTTTCCTTTTTGATTAGAGATTCGCTAGTCATCACTGACACAATATTCTGTTTCAGAGCCAAGGTTTTGCATGGTCATGGACTTGTTCGTCATGGTCGAAGGAGTTTCGTGTATGAAAGACGACTAAATTAAATGAGTTGGCAATATTTCCAGGGTAATCCCAAACACATTAATGGAGGAGAAAATGTAATGCTCGTGGGGGGATTGACTGATGGGAGGGAGTATGTTATCTTCGATCGGCTCACGCTTCAAGTGACATGGTTCCTTTTGGAATAAAAGAAGCATCTCGGGGTTTGGTGGGTGGAGATGTATGCCACTGAAATGAATTTGATTGATATGGTTGGACAAGATAAACTGAGCAATTAGAACAACAATTCAGAGGTTTTCTTGATCCGTTTTAACCAATCTTTGTAGTAGCAGCAATAAGTCGAGCACGAGTGTCGGTATTGCATTGTTTCACACAATCTCTAGTCTTCTCGGGAGATGGGTTGATAAAGCCGCCTTTGTGATTGATTCTCTTCTCTTATCTTGTTCATTTGGGAAGGGAGAGCAAAATTGTGAGAATTAGGTTTGCTTTACGAAAGATAATTCAAGTTAAATAAAATAAACAGAAGACTAGAAGAAGCAGAAACAGAAATCTCGGTATTATATCAAGGTTATGTTAACTTAACTAATTCTTTATAATAATAATAATAATAATTGTTGGACCTACAGTCCAAAGGGGTACCAGGGCCTAGCTTGCTCATCAACTGCTCGTGTTGTGCGCGCTACTATTCTCTCACGAGTAGAAGGGACCTACAGTTTTTTGCCGACTCCGAACGGCGAAATTTGAGAAGCTTTCTTAGACAGTTATTACTCTTTGATTGTTGTCAGCAGCTCGAAAGAGGTGGCGCCGTGAAAAATTCAAAAAATTGGTGTTGAGTTGGGAGTCGAACCTAGACCCTTTGTTTATAAAGAACATTTTCTTAATCAATTCGTTCCGTTTTTGGAATCAAAAGTCAGTTGTCATGAATAATCATCAGCGATGAAGGTAGGGCTGATTCGGCTGTACAAATGCCCCAATTTACCCCTGAGATGTTCTTGCGTATCAAGAAAACAACCCTGTTTCATATGAACATTAAATGTGAAATTCATTTTGGTGGGTAGACAAATTTGAAGTGGGGGAAAATACCAACATTGAAATGTCTTTATTCTACATTTTACATTTACAATGCGGTTATGTTTAATATTAAAAAATTTTTAAAAGTGAAGAATTAATGTAGTGCTTTTTCTAGTTTCATTAAATTTGCTGACATTCAAGTAGAAAATCAGAAATGAGAAGCAAATTCTTCGTGAACACCGATTCACCCAATGTTATTGAAAGTACCGAATTACATTTTATAAAGGTTCAGGTTAGGTAAATCATAATGACATGAATGTCGCCTAACGTTTACAAAAAAATATGAGTAACTCTTGCGCATGACAGTATCACATTAGGAATTTGATACTTAGAGAGTTATGCACAGATTTGGGATTATTGTAAACTGATTGCTCGAGACCAAAGCTTTCCCACTATTAGTAAAAATGACTAATTAAAGAGCAAATATAGGTAGATGTAGGTTTTCGCACTATACATTCTTAGTTCATTAGACAGTGCGTGAGCGAGCGGTACTCATCTTTCAACTGTCACCACCCACCAGCTCTTCAGCCTGAGTTTGCACTTTACAATTCATTTTAGATATTATTTTAACTTCCAAGGTCAAGCGGGATATTGTTGAAAGTTACAATTCGTGGGAAAAGCGAGAATAGCTGGGCACTGCTGTAAGATTCTATCTTTTACGATGAAACAAGTGCCGTTTGTGTTAAATTTATCTTTGCACTAAGTGGACGTTAAACCTTGTTGAGTTGAGGGTCATATTTTGTAGAGACCAATGTACAATCAAATGTGGTCAAATATACCCAGTAACTTAAACGCAGGTTGTCTTGTTAGACGAATTGCAGAAAAACAGAAATTAATATTTCTATAATCTATGCTCTGAGTTACATAATTATATTCAATCAGGCAACGTCAATATTCAATAAAAAAATCTTTCAACTAAGACAAGCAGAAACTATTGTTTGGAAAGGCGTCTTGCCTTAAAACTGAAATATTATTTTTGAAAAAAAAAACAAAACTGAGTGTTCATCCAATTAACAGAAAAAGCCGAAGTTTTGGTGTATTTCACTATTTATATAATACGGTGCTGACAAGAATGGATGAAAAAAACACTTGCTGAAAAACGTTTGAAGAAATGTACAAAAGTGTTACAAAGCTCACCCACTTAATTTGTTTTATAACGACCTTATGCAGGTATATATAAAATATACTTTAAACTGCAAGGAAACGAATTAAATGATCATTTGGAATTTTATGCAAAAAATTGGCATTTTTAAAAAAAGTACCGAGGCAGCAGCAGTCACGGCAATTAGATTAATTAAATGTGTTTACATGTTACATAATATTGATCAAGTCGCAACACAGTAATGACGAAATTCCAAAAAATTCCGCTGGCCAAGAACCTCAGTGAGTATTCACCCCATACGATCCAAAATGTAATAATTTTCGAGTGTGGCAAAAATTCAACTTATGTAGACGAACGTTCGTTTCCCATACGAGGAGCACCACACATCTAGGACAGAGAAACTGTCAGAATGAAAAGATAAATAAAATAGTACGGAATAGAATATGAAACAAACGGTTGTGTTTTTATTTCGGGCTGATTTTGTTAATGTTCTTTTAAGGGTAATATGAACATTTTTCAGAAGTGGAATAAGATGCCTAACATAAACGGCATACGTATAAAGGAACTTAAATTAAATTTGAAAAAGAAATACTCAACCAACCACAGGCAAACAAGCAGAACTCATTGCCCGCATACTCACCGTTCTCGGTGAGATTGGATCTCAAAGGAACATCTGCTCAGCGATGAAGAGGACGACGAGATATCAACTGTACGGAACAATATCACAAATTAACAAATATAGTTCAATTTATCCTTTTGTGAGTACAGCTCTAAAATCCAGAGACACGCTCAAAACCCCTGCACAACTACCGCAGTAACCGTTACTCCAAGGCCATCTTGGTCACAAAAAATGAGCTCTTCACAACCACCATTCTCCAAAGTAAATTAAATACATTCGCTTGTACCAGAATACAACTTCAGTATCGATCTGCTTTCCCCGGCCGCCGAACAATATATAAAACGAATAAACACATTACTTGGAGGCCATGGATGGGACAAAAGAAGTATGAAAGGCCCAGCGAAGCTATGGATAAAAGCAGTCCTGGGTTCAATGCATACTTGGAATGTATTCACCACCCGCTTAGTAGAAGATGTTGATAAAAAACTAAGCGAAGCAGGCATTTACTTTGCAATAGTCGAATGTACTCGCGAATCGCCTGAATCGCCAATGGAATATTTTTTCAAAGCAAGGGCTTTGGGACAAAAATACGGTTTGTCTGATACTGCAATTATTACGTAGATGCGTAGGGGGATGAAGCACGTGAGAATGCAGTCTGAATTGGAAAGTTTACATTTCATTTTTCTAAACGAATTTAGAAACGCAATCGATCGGTATATCACTAACCGTCCAACGGGAACGCCGATGTCAGCTTCTACGCATAAAGGTTTCAGCGGAGAATTTCAACGAATCGCTCCGACAACGAACAACAGACGATCAGTGAAATGATTTAATTGTTAACAACCATACCACATTTCCATTAACTCCCCACAACCCCAACGCAAACAACGCCGTACGATTTGCTGCCGAACTGGCCATGCAGATAATTCTTTTCCCGAAAGAAATAAACCAACCCAAAGCCCTCCGAAAAACGGCGCACAGTGATGATCGAGCTGGGAAAATACCTAAAATGATATAATTTTCTCTACCAAGTGGTATTGGTTTTTCGGTTCTACATATTTGAGAACCTAGAGAGCCAAGATTTCGTTGATTTCTAGTGGCCCGCTTCGGTGTTTTACAAATTGGACGTATTTTTAAAAAAAGTTAGATGTGGCATATTTTAAAAAAAGATCCACCCTAGAACATGATGTCATATTTATTTGAAAGGGCGTACACTTAACCTTCAAATTGCGCCAACAGTCTTTTCGCGGGAAGTACTTCCATGTTCGGTGGAGCATAATAAAAGTGCTCCAAGAGATTATAACGAAAGACCACATTTTTCCCTATCGTTGGTGCACAAATAAAAATCCACATTTTTGCGATTTGGGAGAGTAAGTGGAGCAATATCGGACACTTTTCTGCATTCTTTTAATTTTCCAACGATTTTCCTTCTAATAGATATAAATAAATACTCTTTTGCACAAATACTGTGGTATGAACCACTCAATTTTTACAACGACTGTGTGTTAGTAAATAGTATCGAATGTCATTTATTTATGTAGGGATGAATTTCAACTTTGTTTATGCTTATGCTTAAGCTTACTGTCGTTAGTTGTTATGAAATATTTTTCATGCAATTAAAAAACTCTTTTTTAACTTAAGATTACTCCATTATCTATCATCTTATAGCACTGATACTATATTTCAAATTTCATCAAGATCGCTCAACGGGCTCAAAATTTACAAATTTCTTTCCGCATTCCCCATACAAGGGCACCACTGTGTGGCGTTTTCTGCATAACAACAAACAACGAAACAAGCGACAATAGATTATAACTATTATTTTTGTGCATTTTTATTTTCCTTAATTCATTTTCTTACATGCTAGACAAAAAAACTTAAACTAGCTTACAAGTATAATCAAATGATCTTAACTCTAACTTACTGACTCTTCATGAGTACTCTAAGCTAATCTAGATTTTTTGCCTTACGCCTTTCGGCTTCTTATATTTTTTGATGTTTGGTATTTAAAAGTATATACATTTTTCATTTCCTCCAAGAAAATTTAAAAAAAAACTTGGATTTCAAAAAATATTTTTTTTTTTAACTTAACTTAACCCTTATATCCTAACTATACTACCTTAAAAAGGAACTAAAACTCAACTTACTCAAATATCATATATACAACAATAAAACTTAAAACTTAAATCTATTTAAGTATTTACAATAATCTAACTATCTAAATATGTCTCTATTACTCAAATATCATATATACAATAATATAACTTACAACTTAAATCTATTTAACTATTTTCAGTAATCTAACTATCTAAATATGTCCGTACAACATAACGGACGCGTGCCCCAGCGCGCATATTTCATTTATGTGCTGAATATATACAGTGTCGGACAAAACAATAGCACAAAATCAAACCTCGCAATATTTTGCCCAATAAAACTGTCTAAAAGTAAATCAATTTAAATGAATTTTATTTATGTTACTTAGGTAAACAACAGATCTTACAATATTGAAAAAGAAACTATGCAACTTCAACACTTAAAGAATATAATAAAAAATAAAGAAATTCAACAAAATCAAACGCGACAAAATTGAAGCACTTATTTCAATTTTCTTCTAAACATCTTTTTTTATTAATATTTTGTAGCAAACCCATTATTTTGAATAACTGCTTCACATCTCCGGGGCATTGACTCAATTAAATTATATATGATATCTGCGGGGATATTCTTCCAAGCAATTTCAGCTTGACCAAAAAGCGAATCCTTGCCGTTACACCTTTACAGATGAATTCTTTGGTTAACAATCTCTCATAAGTTTTCTATGGGGTGAAGATCTGGGGACTGCAATGGCCACTTCAAAATATTGATTTTGTATATCTAATACGCCGTAATGCACCTTTTTTTTGATTTTTTAATAGGTTTTAGTTTTTTATCGTTTTGTTTTTTTTTTGGATTTTTGATTTTGTTTGTTTATTTTCTTATTTTTTTATTTCTTTTTTTTGTCTATAGAATGCCTTAGATCTAACTTAACCTATATGAGTTGGCCCTGCTGACTCAACTACCCCGTCTTTTATTTTAAGAAGTTAGCGGCTCCGAAGGCTGGTTATGGTGCAGCCATTAGTAAAATAGCCGTTCCTTTGCAGAGACTGCTCTGTCGCGGGCAGAAATCGCTCTACTGAACCGTAGGAGTTCCTCGTGACTGCGAGCGACATCCGGCTCGTATTGAAGTCGCCTTTCCACTGTTCGGCGTACGGCTTAGAAGATGATAGGGCAGCGTTCCCTATCTTGAATCACGCCTTTAGTGTCCAAGTAAAGGAAAACTTCAGGTGGAATAAAGCCGTTAATACGCACCCGTTCATGATACATTTCATTGGGGTTGTTAGCCCAAAGATCAAACTGTTGGTTGAAGCCATGGAAGAGGTTTGCCTCATTGTACAGAACCTCGTTGGGATAGAATTTCTTGTACTGAGATTCTGGTGTTCGATATAAACGAAGACAGGCCCGAAGGCACCGCCTCTCGAACTCCCTCATCTTTTTCATTTGGGAAGGACTCACGTTGAACCACACAGGACAACATATACCATGATCAGCCGGATGAGGGCCATGTAGCAGATTATATTCACTCTGGGGTTAAGTTGGCTACTGTAAAACAGCCCTCTTGCCATAGCGAAGGCATTCTTAGCTCTGTTCAGAGCTGTATTCACATGGATACCATGATATAGATACTGTTCCAACCAATTGCCTAGATATCTTACTACATTTTTCACGGTCAATGGCTGTCTAAGTGGGTCAACTATGCCGAACTTGCGCCAGTTCATTTTCGTGTACCTTGAGGCTCTGGACAGCGGGTTCTGAAAAGGATAGTTTCACACTTCTGGTGTGTGTTGTTGCACTGTGTTTTATTTCTATTCCACATCCTATGTAACCATGTCATAGATCATATATAGCAATGTTTTATGAATGCCGAGCCTGACCAACTTGAGGAAAAGACCTTCTGGCCATACGGTGTCGAATGCTTTTTCCATGTCAATCAGGCAAGCTCCTGTGCACTGTGTTTTGTTTTTATTCCACTGAATGTCGGAAAGAAATTTAAACGCTGCATGAATGGTGTCGTGCCCCGCCCTAAAGCCAAATTTGTTTTCCGGTATTAATTTCTTTCAAAATTTTCTAAACAAAATTCCATTTTCAAAATTGTTGTAAGATGGGAATTTAAAAGGCAACAACCAAACAAGATAACACAATGTCATAGTTGCCAAATGTTTGGCCATGGTGAAATGCACTGCCAAATCAAAAGTTACTGTGGCACGTGCTCAGGGAACCATAAATCGATCAAGTGTACCCAATCAAATATTTTAAAGTGTGCTAACTGTAGTGGATCGCATAATTCAACTGACCCATCGTGCCCCAGCCGAATACAATTTGTTCAAATTCGGCAGAAGCGGTCTAAAAGAAATATTTCTTCCTGTTCTCCACAACCACACCAGAAGAGCAACAGTCATGTAAGTTTCACCACTAAAGACTTTCCACCATTGCGCCAGCCGAAGAACGCTTCTAACTCTCATCGTTACTCACTGAATAAAGCCAACACTTGCACTGAACTTCCCACGCTAAGAATGAGCACCAGTCAACATACCACCAATGACAACTCACTATTTTCTTTGGAGGAAATCTCTTCTTTGCTAAATGACGTTCTATCAAAACTCAGTTCTTGTCGCTCAAAATTGGAGCAATTTGATGTAATAACAACTCTTGCAGTTAAGTATGTCTACCAGGTATACCGATATGAAGTGAACGTCAAGATACAAATGTCTCGACAGGGAACATTTGTTGTAAACGAGCCCTTATTATTTTTTTTTTTTTGCTATGACATCTGTGAAAAATATTTAGTATACATCGAGTCATTGAACAGACAACATCGTGTTAAAAATGTCGAATTTTGTACCAGAAAGTGATGATTTGCGGAAAGCATTAATTTTTTGTTTTCATTTGAAGAAAATTGCTGCAGAGTCGCATCGAATGCTTGTCGAGGCAGACGTGTCGTCGCTGCATGCACTCAAAAAAAAAAAAAAAAAACAACAATTAACGCGGTCCGCCCAACACCTCCCCCAATTTAACGAAAAAAAAAACGAAAATCTAACATAAAGTGCAGTGTAGTGCACTGAAGTGTTTCGATAGAGCGCACGGTGTCCGCTCCCCCCTCTCCCACTCCTTCACAAGACACTGTTGGGCATTCTCGGTCGCAACTCCCGTTTGATCTACCAGAAGCGGAAGTATGGATTTTTGTTAGTGGACCAATTCAAGTCAATGTACGGGCATAACACCTACATTGATTTGTATTTGCGAACCTAAACGCAGAATTTACACTTCTGAACTCTGCTTACGTTCACCTACTGCATTGTCGGAGTTGGTTTTCAGGTGTCCACGACTGACATGAGGGGGCAATTTCGTGTTGACGTGAGCAACATTCGCGGACTGAGAACTAATCTCTTTGCCATTTACGTCCACCTCTCTCGCCATAAACCAGCTGGCTTGGCGCTGAGTGAAACACAGGCAGGTGAGAATACCGATTTATCGGATCTGAACCTGCCTGGATATAGCTTGGTGCCCTTATTCTTTTTACACCACGGTCTCGCCATTTATGTGCGTAGTGATGTTGCTTATCAAATTCAACCACAATATGGCCACTGTTCCAATCCGGAATTTAATTTTCTGTGGTTAAAACTCTTTGTCCGTAAGCATTTAATCCACTACTGCTTTATTTATAGAAGTCCAAACCTGGACAGCAACTCAACTTATAATGAGCTTGATGCGCTGTCTGACTCCATCACAAGAATTGTATCCCTGTACCCTCGCACTGAAATCGCTATTGCGGGCGATTTCAATGTACACAATTCTACTTGGCTTCGACATTCAGGCCAGACAACACCCGAAGGAAGGTTTGTTAAAATCTTCGCTGAGGTAAATAATTTAACCCAGCTTGTGAATAAGCCAACACGAATACCTGACATTGCAGATCATACCGCCAACACCTTGGATCTGTTTCTCACCTCTCATCCGGAAAAATATTCAATTACTATATTGTAGCCTCTAGGCTCGTCCGACCACTGTGTCGTGTCAGCCAAATTCTCGTACTCCTCCCACACAGTTAGAGAACAAATTCCGAAAAGAACAGTATGGCTCTACGAGAAAGCCAACTGGAGCGGACTTAACAACTTCTTTAGGAATTTTAACTGGTCACTATCCTTCCTCGATAGTGACGTGGATGCCGCTACTGATGCGATCACAAACATTACTTCGCTGGGCATGAGGTCCTTCATTCTTCACAGAGTGAAGAGCATCAAACCTAAGGCAAACGCGTGGTACGACTTGAGCTGCAAAGAGGCTATCAGGATGAGAGATTTGAGTTTCCGAGATTACAAAGCCAACTCTTCTGAGGAAACCCGGAAAAAGTTCAAACGGATCCGAAATGACTGTAATGCATTAATAAGACGTGTTAAATTCTCCTTTGATCAAAAGTTGAGGCAAAAAGTTCTACAATGCCCCAAGGGTAGCAGAAGCTTATGGTCTTTCGTAAAAAACATAAGAAATTCAGCCTCGTCTTCGATCCCAACGCTCATTTGCAATGACATTCCAGCTGTCAGCTCTTTGAACAAAGCTAATCTGCTTGCTGCACACTTTGCAGCTAACTCAACGCTGCCAGATAGCACTGGCCCCACCTGGACTTGAGAGCGTAAATTTCTCTCTGGGGAAAATCCATTTTCGCACTCGTACAGTAGCAAGAGTTCTTAAAGATCTAAACACACACAAATCCGCTGGCCCGGATGGTATACCCCTGTTCTTCTGAAGAGGTGTTCTTCTACGCTGGCAAGACCACTGCGTAAGCTTTTCCATCTGTCCTGATGGAAAGTGGAAAACTGCATTTGTCCAGCCCATCCCTATAAAGGGCCCATAGCACCAACGTAACTTCTCTCCAAGGTCATGGAAACGCTGATAAACCGTCAGCTTATGAAATATCTTGAGTCCCGGAAGCTTCTTAATGACCGGCAGTACGGCTTCCGAAGCAAAGTTTCCACTGGTGATCTGATGGCATATCTCACTGAAAAGTGGAACCAATCTTTGCACAAATTAGGAGAAAGCAAGATTGTTGCGCTTGATATTTCAAAGGCATTTGACAGGGTCTGGCACCAGACTCTTTTGTCGAAAATGCGTGCTTTTGGGATTCTTCAATGGATTAGAAATTACCTTTCGAATTGTTCAATACAAGTCGTTTTGGATGGATTCAATTCTGATATTCACCATATTAATGCTGGTGTTCCCCAGGGCTCAGTTTTGTCTCCGACACTCTTCCTCATTTTTATAAATGATCTCTTGTCTGCTACTTCTAATCCTATCCTTCGCTGATGACAGTACCCTCAGCTTCTCATATTCGTTCCTTGGCTCACGTCCCTCCACTTCGGCTATAGACTCGGAATGGCAGCGTATGTTAAGCTCATTGAATTGCGGCCTTGACAGCATAATCGACTGGGGAAATAAGAATAGAGTGGAATTCAATGCTTCCAAAACCCAGTGCTGTCTACTGCCGTTAATGCGATCACAAAATAATCAGCCGCTATCCATGAGCGGCACTTGCGTTGTTGAAACCGAAAGACTTTCCATCCTCGGTATGTGTATCAACCCAACAATGAGTTGGAACGGTCACATATTTGAGGTCGGCAAAAATGCTGCGAAATGTCTAGGCTTTCTTAAACGATGCAAGAAGTACTTCACCCCCTCTGATCTGGCTACAATATACAAGGCCTACATACGCCCAAAACTTGAGTATAACGCTCCAATTTGGTCAGGTGCTTCTAAGACCTCCCTGCACCTGCTGGATAGAATTCAAAAGCGAGCGATAAAACTTATAGGTGACAGTAATATTGCGAAGTCGATTGACTCGTTAGAACACCGACGTAATGTCGCGTCGTTGTCACTCTTTTATCGCTATTTTAACAAGAAATGCTCAGATGAATTATCCAGTTGCATTCTTCCCCTTCAAGAATTCACCCGCAATACACGCCTCGCTCTGTGACTTCAGACAGCGAATCTCCGCATTCTGTGGATCTGTAAGTCTCCTGTACAAAAGTCAACTTTTTTGCACGTGAAGTGCATCGATGGTAGCGTTCCAGTAAATGTCGCCATCATCGGTATGTAATACCTTCGGAGTAGTTTTGTCCATTGTACGTTTAATAACTTCGTCCATTTGTATGAGGTACCATACCATCAACCTCTTCGTTCGTTAGGCTTCACATAAATTTCACACAAATTTTCTTCAACAATTCACAAACTCAATTTGACCGTTAGACGCACAAATATTAAACTCGACTTTCTTTTGGGAACTTAAGAAATATGAATAGATGCAAACAACAAGTTTTCAGTTTATTCCAGAACACAGACTATTACAACAGACATATTTTCTTGTGTGATTCCCAAAATTTGTTAATTTTTTCTGGATTTCTTTCGCTGTCGCCGTCCCTTTTATTTACATGAAATAGCTTCAATCATCCCACTCGCAAAAGAGGGAATCACACAAGAAAGCTCACCAGTTTAATGATGATCTTTAGAATATTGACAGTACGATTGCATGTGTGCGTGTTTGTACACATTAAATAAATTGAGAGTGATACCAAATTTTCGTTTATGTTTCGCTTCGTTTCGTTTTCTATAGTAAATAAAGTGGTGCAGAATATAAGTTTCTACTTTGTAAAAGTTTTATAATTTTATTTTTTTAAAAACTGCTAAAACCTGCGAAATTTCAGGAAATGCTAAAAAATCTGCTGCATGTGAGTTTGAAGATGAAATGAATGAATGAAGATGAAAGATATGATAACGCTGTCACTGTCATACTCGACCGTTGTTAAACAGTTCCTCGTATGTCGCTCCACGTCAGCAGCAAACCGTTTATTTCTTCTACCTTCATACCTAATCTGTACGCGATTAGATCAACGGCAAACGCTAGGCATACAACCTATAAGATCGCTAAATAGTGAACAAGATCAGTGTAGCTTGGTTAACATGAGCATTAATGAAACGAAAATTCTTGATGGACTTAAAACCGTTGTAGCGCGAGGTCAGCAATTATAGAATACTGGCAAGCTATTGGGGCAATTTGCAGACTATTATATGTCAATGAAAACTTAAACAAAAGTTGTAACGTATTAGTGTTATTCGTGGACTTCAGTAAAGCATTTGATACCCTAAACTATGAAAAGCTAATTAAAGCACTATAGCATGCTGCAAGAAGAAGATTGGGAGTAAATTTATATAGAGAATATGTGCACAACAGGCAATTTTGTGTAAAAATAAATCAAACATATTTATAGTAAAAGGGAACGTATGCAACATCCGTCCCGCAAGGGCTTGAATTGTTACCAGTCCTTCTTATTTGATACATCAACTAGCTCTTACGAGAGTTCAAGCAGGCAAGCAGACGATACGGCAATCGTGGTGCGCCATAGATTGTTTCTACAACAACTACGGCAAGAAACAGTTGAAAAGCAGTATACCAAACACCTTCAATTTACTACCGCCAGATTTAAAAACTATTTCAAATATAAAAATAAGGAAATTCCAAATAAAGACATTTTATCTTAGTAATAAGCTAACGTAAACGATCAGCACTTGAACGAAATGTTAAACTACCGAACTAAGCTTACTTAAAAATGATTTTTATATAAGAAATGCAATTTTGTGCAGAAAAGCCTTCGCACGGTTTCGCAGAAATATATAGATACTGTTAATGAATTATATGGGGGACATGGGCCTGTTCACGCGAGGTAACGTTGTTGATTGCGCTTCACAAGGCGAGCTGCCAACGCTATCCTCGTAAGTACACAGGTTAGGTTGACATCTAGCCTTCACGCTGCGCCTCCTGGATAGCTATCACAACACCCGTTGTATGGTGAACCAATGTATGCAGCGAGACCCTTGGGTGTTTATGGGCCTGGCCTACCAGTCTGTGGGTTGTACGTGAGGTTAACTTTCTCACCACGTTAAAATCATTTGTTCAGAGACAGAGAAGAAGGATGACAACACAAAGGATGACTTCGATGGTCTCCTAGAAAGAACATACGATCGATGCCCCAGCTACGAAACCAAGATCGTTCTAGGAGATTTCAACGATCAGCTGAGAAAGGAGGACATCTTTGCTGGAGTCATCGGTAAACACAGCCTGCACGACAACATATCCGGAAACGGACTCAAGCTGTTGGACTTCGCCTCGGGGCGGAACTTCTCTGTGGCTAGCACGCTAGTTCCCACACCTGAATATCCACAAAGGGACCTGGCGATGTCCTGCTCAATCAACCGTCAACCAGATTAATCACGTTGCGATCGACGTCAGACACTCCTTTAGTATTCTCGATGTCCGAACCTTCCAAGGTGCAAAAATCGACTCGGATCATCACCTTGTTGTAACCAAGGTAAAAACCCGAATATCGAGAGAGCAACCTCGTCGAGATAGACCAAAACGGTTTGACGTCGGAAAGCTACAATCGCAGCCGATCGCTGGGAACTTTGTCGACCGAGTCTCCCCGAAACACGCTCAGAGTTTGACGCCGCCTGCAGTAAGCATAGAAGAAGACTGGAAACGTTATCAAGAAGCCATCAAAGAAGTGCTGGGTTTGACGTTAATATCCAGAAGGAACCCATGCCTTGACGACGAGTGCAGGCAAGCACATGCAGCCAAACAAGACACTTCATCGAACAACGAGGGTTGTTCGTGAGCTCTACGAACAGAGAAGAAGGGAAGAGCACCGGCTTCTCAGAAGGAAAGAGAAGGAGCATGAGAAGCGGGCAGTCGAGAAAAAAGAAAGGTGTTATGGCAGGAATGAAGTCCGAAAGCTTTACCGAAAGGTAAAACAGCTATCCGGAGGATACATGGCTCGGACCACTGCCTGCCGGGACCAGAATGGACAACTAGTAGAAGAGTCGCAGCCTGTGCTGAGAATCTCAGTCAGTTCAGTAGTTCTTGAAATGTAAGACGTCTTTTTTCTTCACAAGTGCCTTCCCAAAATTCGAAGGAAAATCAAATAACAGGGTTTGTAAAGGTTTTATTTTCAAATCTAATCTTTAAAAAACAAAAAAAAAAAAACATAATGGTAAGGTGAGGAAACTGCGAAGAGGTCATCCTTAGTGAAACCGACTGTATCAAGTGCTCTGCTTGTCCCAGAAAGCTTCACTTCGGGATGTCAAATGAACAGAGAACATCCTGGAAGTGCCAATATTTTCGATCACGTCCCACAACACCGAGTGAACAAGCCCCTCGAGAAGAAAGGCATCCTAATACGTATAAGCAAGGCAATGAACCTACAGAAATCTTCAGCGCCGATAACCATAAGGACATCATTGGAATAAAAGAAACGTTGAAAGATTACTTGAGATCTGTAGAGTTCTACGATGGGCTACGATGACGTAAAGGAGACAATAAGGAAATACAATGAACTCCTTCGTCCACTGACGGGACAAATTAAGGACCTTAAAACACATGACACAATCATAAATAACATGGAAAAACAAATGAATAAACAGGAAATTATGGAAAACAAAATTTAAATCACAAACTTTCTTTCACGAGAGATGAAAACTTGCTGGACGTGATTAAAGATGTGGCAAAAGCTTTCGGTGCTGAAATAAGGGACAATGATAATGCGAACGTCTACCGAACGAATACAACACGGACCTCAAAAGCATCAAAGGTAGTGATTTCCTTCACTAACTCTTTTTGCAAACAAAAAGTGTTGAAATCTGCCAAATCACGAGGACCGCTAAAAGTAGGTAACGTTTTAAAGAAACTCAATATACCCAACTCTGCCAACTAACGGCAGCGACTAGACAACTATTTTGGCAAACGAAAACAAAGGCCAGCAATAAGAATGAGTGTGTTCAATTACCTAATATAGAGTATAAAGTATATAGCATGTGCACTAACATAAATATTTGGGATGTAAAAGATTTGAAATGCCTCTGTCTATACATGAATATCCGATCACTTAGAAAATATTGGAATGATTTTGTCTGTGACATCAAAAATATAATTAACTAACAAAATTTATTTGATTGGTGGAAACTAATATTTGCGATGAAGAAAATTGTTTCTATCAATTAGATGATTTTAATGCAGAATTTCTAAATAGGTCAAATAGACGTTGGGGTGGAATTGGTCTGTATGTTAAAAAAGAAATTTGGTATAAAAGGAAAGATTATAGTTCAACGAACTATGAAAACATGCAGATTCAAACAAAAATAAACAACAAGGAGTTGACTCTTTTAGGGATTTAAAGACCACCAAACATGAATCGGTACAACTTTACGGAAGAAATAAAAATTCAATTAAATTCGCCCAACAAAAAACACAAGCTTCTCGTAATGGTAGACATGAATATAGATTTGAGCAATGAAGAAGAAATTTGTGTTGCTAGGTTTTCTGCAAATGGTAAACAGTAAAAGCCTACGAAATGTTGTCAAATCAAATACTATCGTAGATTTAAACCGAGGTTCCCAGACGTCAATAGATCATTGTTTACTATGATGTGAACTTAAGAAAATTTATGCGGCTACTGTTAAATCGAGCCTCTCAGATCATTATACATTAAAGTTTGGAATACCAAAAGACATAAAACCGATAGAAGAACAACGCAAAAAATGATTGTAAGTGAAAGCAAAATACATGAACAACTATTGAGAATGAATTGTAACATATTGAATAATGAAGCTAATGTGAACAATTTCTATGGTAAGTTTGTAGAAATGTTAAATAATGTCTAAAAAAACATCGTATGTTAATATTAAGGTGAAAGACAGAGAAAGGCAAAATCCGTGGATAACTACGGAAAGAGATAAACTTTACCACAAATGGAAAAACAATAGAAATTTTGTAAACAAAAGAGTAAAAATAAATAAATGTGATTTTTACAGAAATAAATTTGCAGAATTTCGAAAAGATCCCAAGAAAACGTGGCGGCTGATAAATAATTTACTAGGAAAGGACACTAACAACATCGATGAAATGATAAATAGAAATTTCCAATTCCAAACTCAAATGTAACAGACATACCAAATAAATTTGCTACGCAGTTTAAAGTCGAAATAAAATCAATTACCCACAAATGCGACATAAGAACATACAGAGGTGGAGAAATGAGTGCAGTACAATCAATGTTCCTAGCTCAAGTTTCGACAAATGAAATAAAAAATGTATTAAGAAAGCTGAACATAAACAAATCTCCCGGAGTAGATAACATAAGGGTTAAAGACCTTAAGCTTAATGCGAGTGTCTTAGCACCTGTAGTCACACACCTGGTAAATGAGTCTCTGGAGCAAGGTGAATTCTCGGAGAAATTTAAAATTGCCATCGTCGATCCATCTACAAGTCAAGGAAGAAAAACGAGATCTCTAATTACCGACCTATTTCCATCTTACCAGTTGCAGACAAAGTGCTAGAAGAAGTTATGGCGAGAAGATTGCAAGACTATATAGACAAATACACAATCATCAACAAAACCCAGTATGGCTTCATGAGAAACCGAAACGTAAACCAACTACTGAGAGAATTTACCAATTGTATAAACAGCAATCTAAATAAGAACTACAACAACTCGCTAGTAGTTTTTATTGATTTCAAAAAAGCAATTGACACACTTTGTCACGAACGTATAATTCGAATGCTGGAAAAGATAGGAATTCGCGCTGGGATATTGAATTGGTTTGAGAGTTATCTTTGTAACAGGGGTTTCAAAGTGAAAATATTGAACAGTTATAGCAATGTGCACAAAGTTGAGTTGGGTGTTTCCCAGGGATCCAGCGTTGGGCCTCTCCTCTTTATTACTTATGTGAATGATATGCTTTCGGTGTTGCAAGATAGTGTTGGTTATCAGTAGGCTGATGATACAGCCATAATTGTGAATAACAAGATATTACCAGAGCAGCTCAAAGAATGCAATCGGAGTTCAACAATGTTATGCGTTGGTGTCACGATAACGGCCTCATAATTAACTCGAAAAAAACTAAATTAATGCACATACGACCTAGCCACACAATAGGATCGCCTATTGAAATATGGTTCCATAGTTTTGAATGCCTGCACAATTCTCCCCAAACACCTGAGACAAATGACAAATTATCCTTTTAACCTAATAAATGAAACATACGGCGAGCAACGTTTTGAACACCCAATTGATCACGTAGTCAACAAAGATCGAATGGAAAGCTGAAGATACCGAGGATACACATTTCCCATGGACGACAACAACTGTCCAACTCCCCCGCTCTTTATTGAATATTCGGCCAGCACAGCAGCAGCATTAATTTGTAATTTATGTTCCTTAAAGAAAAACCAAAAACAAAAAAAAAAATTAGAACTACTTCGTGTAACGTTAAACACCGTGTGAACAATCTTCTGCAGAAAAGCCTCAAGGCTTCACAGATATCTACTTGTCTTTATGTAACTTAATATAATGTAGGTTAATATTGTGAGGCCAACCTACATCTTACATAGATTCTCTTCTACCGCTTCAAGGTATTATCCAGCACGGAAGGGATAACTCTATGGGGTGTTGGTAGACATTTTGGATATTAGTTTTTCTATCGCCAACTATGTTATGTATCAGAGACAATAGACTCAATAAATGAAATGAAATGAAATGAAGATCTGGTAGGATCATTTCTGCAGACTCCTTAACTGCGATGATGGCCCAAATCAGAATATTCCACTCGATTTGGACGATGACAGACAAGAACTCCGACCCCCCGACTTAGACGAGCTGAAGTCGAACAAAGCTGCTGGAGCGGATGGACTGCAAGTAGAACTATTTAAAGCAGCTGGAGATAAGTTGGTTGGGCGAGAGCACCAGCTCATCTGTAAGATATAGTCGAAGGAAAGCATGCCCGATGAGCGGAATCACAGTATCGTTTGCCCCGTTCACAAGAAAGGAGACCCCTTTGACTGCGCCAACTACCTAGGGATTAGTCTCCTCAGCATCGCATACAAGATCCTCTCTGCCATATTCTGTGAGCGTCTGAAACCGTTTGTCTATGACCTGATAAATTCCTATCAGTGTGCTTTCAGACCAGGGAATTCCACATTAGACCAGATCTCCACATTACGGCAGATCCTGGAAAAGACTCAAGAAGTGCAAATGGACCCTCCCCACCTATTCTACGATTTTAAGGCCGCATATGACAGTGTGCATAGAGACGAGATATACAGTGCCATGTCATCCTCCGACGCATGCACACGTGTCATCGCTGCATGCACTAAATAAATAACAAAAAAAAAAAGAATTCCTCGCGTCGTTCTTAAGAACATTTAACGCGGTCCGCCCAACACCTCCGCGAGTGAAAAAAAAAAAAAAATAAAAAAATAAATAAATAATTTCTTACAAAAAAAAAAATAAAAAAAAAGTGCAGTGTAGTGCAGTGTAGTGCAGTGAAGTGATTCGGTAGAGCGCACTCGGCCCGCTCCCCCCTCTCCCACTCCTTCACAAGCCACTGTTGGGCATTCTCGGTCGCAACTCCCGTTTGATTTACCAGACGGGCTGGGGCGATGTCCGAGTCTGCCTAACATCTGACATAGCGGATTCGGAAGTGTGAATTTTTGTTAGTGGACCAATTCAAGTCAATGTACGGGCATAACACCTACGTTGATTTGTTTTGTGAAGCTAATCGCTGAATTTACACTTCTGAACTCTGCTTACTTTCACCAACTGCATTGTCGGAGTTGGTTTTCAAATGCCTACGACTGACATGAGGGGGCAATTTCGTGTTGACGTGAGTAACATTCGCGGACTGAGAACTAATCTCTTTGCCGTTTACGTCCACCTCTCTCGTCACAAACCAGCTGTCTTGGCGCTGAGCGAAACACAGGTGGGTGAGAATACCGATTTATCGGATTTGATCCTGCCTGGATATAGCTTGGTGCCCTTATTCTTTTTACACCGCGGTCTCGCCATTTATGTGCGTAGGGATGTTGCTTACCAAATTCAACCACAATATGGCCACTGTTCCAATCCGGAATTTAATTTTCTGTGGTTAAAACTCCTTGTCCGTAAGCATTTAATCCACTACTGCTTTATTTATAGAAGTCCAAACCTGGACAGCAACTCAACTTATAATGAGTTTGATGCGCTGTCTGACTCCATCACAAGAATTGTATCCCTGTACCCTCGCACTGAAATCGCTATTGCGGGCGATTTCAATGTACACAATTCTACTTGGCTTCGACATTCAGGCCAGACAACACCCGAAGGAAGGTATGTTGAAATCTTCGCTGAGGTAAATAATTTAACCCAGCTTGTGAATGAGCCAACACGAATACCTGACATTGCAGATCATACCGCTAACACCTTGGATCTGTTTCTCACCTCTTATCCTGAAAAATATTCAATTGATATATTGTTGCCTCTAGGCTCGTCCGACCACTGTATCGTGTCAGCCAAATTCTCGTACTCCTCCCACACAGTTAGAGAACAAATTCCGAAAAGAACAGTATGGCTCTACGAGAAAGCCAACTGGAGCGGACTTAACAACTTCTTTAGGAATTTTAACTGGTCACTATGCTTCCTCGATAGTGACGTGGATGCCGCTACTGATGCGATCACAAACATTATTTCGCTGGGCATGAGGTCCATCATTCCTCACAGAGTGAAGAGCATAAAGCCTAAGGCAAACGCGTGGTTCGACTTGAGCTGCAAAGAGGCTATCAGGGTGAGAGAGTTGAGTTTCCGGGATTATAAAGCCAACCCTTCTGAGGAAGCCCGGAAAAAGTTCAAACGGATCCGAAATGACTGTAATGCATTAATAAGACGTGTTAAATTCTCCTTTGATCAAAAGTTGAGGCAAAAAGTTCTACAATGCCCCAAGGGTAGCAGAAGCTTTTGGTCTTTCGTAAAAAACATAAAGAATTCAGCCTCGTCTTCGATCCCAACGCTCATTTGCAATGACATTCCAGCTGTCAGCTCTTTGGACAAAGCTAATCTGCTTGCTGCACACTTTGCAGCTAGCTCAACGCTGCCAGATAACACTTTGTCCCCACCTGTTCTTGAGAGCGTAAATTTCTCCATGGGGCAAATCCATTTTCGCACTCGTACAGTAGCAAGAGTACTTAAAGATCTAAACATACACAAATCCGCTGGCCCGGATGGTATACCCCCTGTTCTTCTGAAGAGGTGTTCTTCTACGCTGGCAAAACCACTGCGTAAGCTTTTCCATCTGTCCTACTCTTCAGGGCTCTTTCCGAGTAAATGGAAAACTGCATTTGTCCAGCCCGTCCCTAAAAAGGGCGAATGTTCGTCACCCACCTCCTACCGACCCATAGCACTAACGTCCCTTCTCTCCAAGGTCATGGAAACGCTGATAAACCGTCAGCTTATGAAATATCTTGAGTCCCGGAAGCTTCTTAATGACCGGCAGTATGGCTTCCGAAGCAACCGTTCCACTGGTGATCTGATGGCATATCTCACTGAAAAGTGGAACCAATCTTTGCACAATGCAGGAGAAAGCAAGATTGTTGCGCTTGATATTTCTAAGGCATTTGACAGGGTCTGGCACCAGGCTCTCTTGTCGAAAATGCGTGCTTTTGGAATCGATGAGTCTCTTCTTCAATGGATTAGAAATTACCTTTCGAATCGTTCAATACAAGTCGTTTTGGATGGATTCAAGTCTGATATCCACTATATTAATGCTGGTGTTCCCCAGGGCTCTGTTTTGTCTCCGACACTCTTTCTCATTTTTATAAATGATCTCTTGTCTGCTACTTCTAATCCTATTCATTCCTTCGCTGATGACAGTACCCTCAGCTTTTCATATTCGTTCTTTGGCTCACGTCCCTCCACTTCGGCCTTAGACTCGGAACGGCAGCGTATGTTAAGCACATTAAATTCCGAACTTGACAGCACAATCGATTGGGGAAATAAGAATAGAGTGGAATTTAATGCTTCCAAAACACAGTGCTGTCTACTGTCGTTAAAGCGATCACAAAATAATCAGCCGTTATCCATGAACGGCACTTGCGTTGTTGAAACCGAAAGACTTTCCATCCTCGGTATGTGTATCAACCCAACAATTAGTTGGAATGATCACATATTTGAGGTCGCCAAAAATGCTGCGAAATGTCTAGGTTTCCTTAAACGATGCAAGAAGTACTTCACCCCCTCTGATCTGGCTACAATATACAAGGCATACATACGCCCAAAACTTGAGTATAACGCTCCTATCTGGTCAGGTGCTTCTAAGACCTCCCTGCACCTGCTGGATAGAATTCAAAAGCGAGCGATAAAACTTATAGGTGACAGTAATATTGCGAAGTCGATTGACTCGTTAGAACACCGACGTAATGTCGCGTCATTGTCACTTTTTTACCGCTATTTCAACAAGAAATGCTCAGACGAATTAGCCAGTTGCATTCCTCCCCTTCAAGAATTCACCCGCAATACACGCCTCGCTAGGAATGCCCATCAATTCACCCTCAAGCCCTCTTTCGGACGTACAGTCAAATTCAGAGACTCGTTCTTTAGCCGCACTACACGAATCTGGAATGCTCTTCCCAGCACGATTTTTCCTCCTCATTACAATCCACAGGCATTTAAAACCAATGTGCATCGGTACCTCCTCTCCCTCTCCTCCTCTATACTTTCGGCCCGTGCTGTGACTTGATCCGGTCACTTAAGGGTACTCGCAACCCCTTTTGCACGCGTCAATTATAAAAAAAAAAATGTCTAGTTTTGGCATTCCTACCAAACTCGTCAGATTGTGTAAAATGACGATGGAGAACTCTCACTGCTCCGTCAAGGTCGGTAACGAACTCACCGAGACCTTCAATGTCAAAAAGGTTTTAGACAAGGTGACGCACTGTCATGTGATTTCTTTAACATCATCCTCGAGAAGATCGTGCGTAACTCACAAGTCAACACCAGAGGCACGATCTCCTAAAAGTCAATTCAATTATTAGTTTACACTGATGACATTGAGACCGCACGGAAACTTGGACGTTAGCAAAAGCGGATGAGGAAGCCCTTAGTCTTTTCGAGGGAAAAGTTTTGCGTGCGATTTTTGGTCCTGTTTGCATGATGGCATCTGGAGGAGAAGATTTAACAACGAACTCTATGGGCTGTACAGCGACACGCGCCTGTCAAGCGTCTACGGATACAACGGATGGCTAGGGCATGTAGAGCGTATGGACACCACTGCTCCGGCCCGAAAAGTCTTTGAATCCGTGCCTGCGTGCAACAGAGGACGACCTAGACTAAGATGGCGCACATCAACTTGGACCTCAACCAACTTGGAGTGCGCAACTGGAGGCAGTTGGCGAAAGATCGTGCTGGCTGGAGAGGCCTAAGTTCACCCCGGACTGTAGCGCCACAAGAAGAAGAAGAAGAAGAATTAATTATATGAATAGTTAAACCAAATGTCAAACAAAAAAAAAATTGGGAAGAGTACACAATAATTTCGTTTAAAACTTCAAAACCTTTTAACCATGCAATCAGCAGCTTTACAGAGCCTCCAATTATTACAAAAATTACCTCAACTGTTTTTATTTTTATTATATAATCTTTTAAATTGATCTGCTTTGGCCAAGGCAGCATAGTGTATAGAGTGCGACACACACACGCAGAAGGTCTAGGTTCAATTTCCGGCTGAATACCTCGAATTTTTCACGGCTCCACCACTTTCGAGCTGCTGACAACACTCAAAGAGTAACTGTCTAAGGAAAAGTAACTGTCTAAGAAAGAGTAACTGCCTAAGAAAGCTTCTCAAACTTCGCCGTTCGGTGTCGACAAAAAACTGTAGGGGAGAGAACAAAAGCGCACATAACTCGAGTACTTGATGAGCAAGCTAGGTTCTGTTCTCCTATGGACTCTCGCGCCATACAATTATTATTAAATTGATCTGATAATTGGGCCCGACGGGGTTACCCCAATCATTATCGCCACACATTGGAAATATGTGTAGGTTATGCAATTGACGCAAACAAACTTTACTATCTTTATTTCTGTACAATTTTAGACGTCGACTGTGTTTGGGAATTTCGCGAAACAATTCATCAAACTTGCTCAATTTTCTTTCTTTGTTAGCCAGAACAAAAATTTATCGAAAGTGTCAGCCAAAAGTCCGCAAAATATTTCCTTATTGTATTTGAAGATATTTTTAAAATGTTTCTGAAAGTCGAATTAGAAGCATTGCGGTTCAATTTAATTTTATTAATAAAATCCGTTCCGGGTCATGCTAATATTCCGATGCTCCACAGAACGCACAAGTTCACGTTTATTTGTCCAAAAGATTCAAAGAGTATATCCCCGATAGGCATTCATGCAACATCTGTCGTAGTGTATGCACGTGTGCTTACTCTCATTGTGAAGCGCGAAATCGACTAAAATTTCGAACAAACGAACTCGTACCGATTCTGGTGAAGGCACTTAATGGCCTCCCAGTAAATTTCGTAATAAAATCAAAACTAACAATCATAGTGACTCAACAATGATCAATAACAAAAATTATTTCCACCTATTAGCTTGTTCAGAGACTGTGGATAGTAATAATAATAATGAACGTTCAAACGTCATTTAAGAAAGTGTCCCCCCATTAGTGGTGTTAAAATCTACAACTCAACTGAAATTGAGAAATATTTTATAAGAAACATCTCTCTCGTTCAAAAAGTAATCTTTCTCTTTCTTGATATCCATGACTCAGTGATGTCTGACCTTACAAAATTAAATTTTGAATTTTTCTCATATGCTCTTAAAGAAACTTTGCCATTGAAAGTAATCCTATCAGGACTTGATTTAATGGACAAAAAACTGATTAAGGGTGAACTTACCTCTTTTGGAATTAAGTGCATTGATGTTAAAATTATCTCCAAAAATACCAACACAAACACTAAATTCTAAAATCATATTTACATTGTGTATATTCAGCGCGCTACCATAAAGCTGAACGAACTTCGGCAAAATCATTACATATTCAATTCCTATTCAACGCAATAGTTCGCTGGGACTACAATAGGCAAAGTCCGGGCAAGGTTACATAATGTCGTAATTGCGTAATTGTCAGCTTCAATTTTTCAATTTTTCGAATTTTTCACGGCACCACCTTTTTCGAGCTGCCGACAACACTCAAAGAGTAACAACTGTCTAAGAAAGCTTCTCAAATTTCGCCGCTGGGAGTCGACAAAAAGCGGTAGGTCTTTTCTACTCGTGAGAGAACAGTAACGCGCACAACAGGAGAATTGAGGCCCTGGTCCCTCTTTGGACTGTAGCGCCAACAATTATTATTATTAAATAGGAAATAAAAGCTTAGTCAAAACAACAAAATTTTGTTGTTTAAATCAGTTTTTCAATCCATACAACTGTAATGGGGCTGCTGCCTGGTACGACATTGCTTTAGCAAACAAACGTAAGCTACAAATATGTCAAAACAAAATTATCAAACTTATGCTCAATTTACCGCGTTATTATTCAACTCGAAGGTTGCATTAAAATACCAATATCAACTTTTCAGATACTCTTACGAGGGTTGCCTTTTATATTTCGGGATTAGAGAACAAAAACAAATATTAATCATCAAAAACAGCTTTATTGTTTTTTAAAATATTCCCCATTAAGATCTATACCCTTTTGCATGCGTTTGAATTAATTGTCGAAGCACTTTTGCCACTCTGGTTGAGGTAGGTATCTCCAAAACATGCATTCTGAACGCATCGACCGCTTCTTCAAGTGTCGAAAAACGTTGACCTCTCATATTTTGTTTTACGTACGGGAATAAAAAGAAGTCATTCGGTGCCAAGTCAGGACTATACAGCGGATGACTCATTAAATCGATGTTTTGAGTGCTCAAAAATGCAGTTATTTGAGCCGATGTGTGAGGGCTCGCATTGTCGTGGTGAAGAGTGATCCGTCTTCGGCAGTTGGTTGTCCTGATTTCTTAGAAGACAACTGGCAAACAAATGGTTGTATAGCACTCAGAATTGACAATTCTGAGTTGTTCTAGTTGTACGTTGGCGACATGTCCAGTTTTTCCAAAAAAACAGGCGACCTTTTGCTTGGAAGTGCCTCGTGCGCGAGCAACTTTTGTTGGATTTGGCTCAATTTGAAACACCCATACAGTCGACTGCTGTTTACTTTCGGGCTCATACGCGTAAATCCACGATTCATCATTGTACTTTTGGAGCTTTTCTTTCAACCACTCGTCACGAGGCATTTTTTAAATAAATGACAAATTGTGTGGAATCCAACGCGAACAAATTTTTTTGACGGTCAAATGTTAATGCAATATTGAATGTATGCTGTTATGCGATCTTGCAATATCAGTTGGCGCACAGCATCAATGGTTTCCGGAAAAACAACTGATTTTTGACAACCTTCTCGAAATTCGTCTTGGAGTTAACTAGGACCTCGGTTGAATTCACCACAACATCGATAAACACTGGTCCTTGATGGAACTTCATCGCCAAAAATTGAATTAAGTTCATCGATGCACTGTTATTGAGTTAATCCATATCGAAAGTTGTAAAAAATAATCGCACGAAAATTTTCATGATTTAATTCCATTTTTTTGTGCGATATGAATCTTTTAAGTTACTGTAACCAACACAAATAGCGCTCGTATGTCAAAACGTTCTGAGTACGTATAACCTCAAAAATGTCAAACTTTACGATAGAGCCGGCAGTTGCCAGATTGCAATACTAGGGTTGCCCAATCCCGAAATATATAAAGGCAACCTTCGTATTGATAAGCTAGTACAAACATTTTATATTAATTATCTGAACTTCCGCAATGAACTTATTAGTTGTTTGTCAGATTAATGAAATGCTAAATGCATAAGAGTTTGCTAGGAAATATTTCAATATTGGTCTGTGAGAGTTAAATAATGGGTTTACTTGTAGCTTTTCCTTGCACTGTTATTCATACTTAATCTCATGCTGTTTTCATTAATAATCCTATAAATTCTTAGTTGTGAAGGAAAAATGTCATATATCTCTAAAGAAAATTATCTACAAACGACTGCATATGCGGTCGTTTTTCGAGAAAAGATTTCCCTTCAACAGCCCATGCTTCCATTAAAGAAGTACCTTTTAGAAATTCTGTGCAATTAAATTGTGTTTGTAATGTAAGAGTTGCACTGTGACGCTCCACAATGAGAAGTGGGAATGAGAACTATGTTGTACTGATGTCCACTCGTCTGCAAATTTAAATGCCACCCACATTAATTGTTCCAGCTTCACTTCTGCTTATGTTTTGACAATTGTGCTGTTGTATTTTTATTATGCGAGAGAAACTATTTTTTCTTCGTCGGCTTATTTGGTCACTGTTATATTTCAATCAAACAAGTTATTGTTATTATCCAAAGGTTTCGACAGGGATTGCTGCCTTCATCAGAAGATCTTTTTTAATCGAAAGAATAGAATAAAAAACATACTTATTAAAAATACAATTAAGCAAATGTGTGACAGACTTTCATTAATTGCTTTAATTTTTAAAAATGTAAGTCGCAGATATTCTTTGAAGTTAAAGTTATAGGAAAAAGAAACAATTATTGATATACTGTGAGTGTCAAAAGTGAGTAAACAAATATCTGATTACTGTATAAAGATAAAATTGGGTCAAAACAACAACAAAAGTCAAATTCAATGTGATCAATTATTTAAAAAATAAAGTAAAAACAAAAAAAAAACATTTTTTTAATGAAAATTATAACTACTTCATATATTACGAGTCAAAAGTGAGTATACATTTCTATCAACAAATGTATTTTATTTATTGCCATTAACCATTCTTCTGTTACAGCTTTTTTCAGATCTTCCTTGTTGTTACTAGTACTCTGTCGAATTCTTCTATCCAAGTGCTCCCATCAATGTTCTATTGGGTTAAGGTCCGGTGATTGCGGGGGATGATCAAGCTGTTTTGGGGTCCTATAAAGCAACCATTCCATAACAAGACGTGAGGTATGCTTAGGATCATTGTCTTGCTGAAAAATCCAATTCCCAGGTAAACCTAATTTGTCTACGCTCGGCTGCAAGTTGGTCCTGAGAATATTTAGATAATCTTCCTTCCTCATTGTACTATCTATGAAGACAAGATTACCGACCCCAGATGCTGCTACACATCCCCACACCATCACTGAACCTCCCCCATGTTTCACAACCAGCCTAATATTTTTTTCAGAAAATTCTTCATTTTTTCCTCTCCAAATTTGTTTATTCATATGGCTCTTAAAAATTTCGAATAAAGCTAATAATAAATAAAAATAGCGCTTTTTTGTGTATCAATGGAATTTGAGTTTTGTTGTTGTTTTGACCCAATTTTCATCTTTATACAGTAATCAGATATTTGTTGACTCACTTTTGACGCTCACAGTACGTTACCGCACAGAGTATAACAAAATGTTGAGCACTTCTTTGAATGGAGATCAGCCTTCAATGAAAGGTAAATTTGAAATGAATTTAACAAGACTATGCAGTTACAAGCGCTGAATATACGGAAGATATGTTTGTCCTGCTTCCTTTTCATATTGTTGTTGGTCTTAATTATGTGTACGATTTCCAAAGTGTACCTTCTGCTGGTATGTTTTTCCGCTTGCAGGATGGTTGGATGGGAAGTCTGAATGCAATGGTTAGCCAATACAGTTTCGCTGAGTTATTGTTGTTGATGTCCGATTTCTTTCTATCGCTAAGCTTGAACACGTTTTGAACTAAGTTAGAAACTGTGTTAATAAGTTAATTAAGATGACTATTCATCCTGAAGCTAAGTCTTTTATTTACCAGTCGAATCAAAGGTGGTCATGTTTTCTATCCGTTTTTAAAGTTATCAATGATGAGCTGTAAAGTGGTGTTTGGAAAAAGTGACACAGCGTGGTATGATACTAGAACGTCGTTTGAATCTAATTTAATGTGTCTAGCCTTTCCCACAAATTCGAATGAGCTTTTACTTTCTAAGGGGAGTTGTTGGTAACGCGTTACAATATGCATATGTATGTCCGATGTACCTTGATAGTTCATAACACGGCACTCTCATAGATGATTTAATCGATCTCAGATGCATATCTTTCTTATGAATTTTTGGAAGTCCATATACTAGAGGCGTTTGGTATATTCTCGGTATCGGGGTGAAGCTGTGGTTATGTATATGAATTGGCATATTTATCAAGTAATAATATTATTTTAGAGACGATGGTGGTGAAATTGAGCATTGCGCTGTAATTAAATTTCTCACTAAGCAAGGAAAAAGTAAAAAAAACTATTCATGGAGAAATAGTGGCTATTAACCAGGGTTCCGCACCTTCATTATCATCTGTGCAAAAGTGGTCAAATGAGTTCAAGAGAGGTAAAGAGAGCATTGAAGACGACCCCCGCTCCGGCACACCGACGCCTCGGCGCCACGGCTACTGCTTGTATGGGAGAAAGCATCAAAGAAGTCGCAAAACTTGTTCTTGAGAATGCCCGAATAAAGGTGAAAATGATGGCAGAGATCACCAAGCTTTCAAATGGTACCATTCACACCATTTTTCGTGACCATCTTAACCTTTCAAAGTTCAGTGCAAAGTGACTGCTACGAATGCTCACAGTGCCTCAGAAAAAAGTGAGAATCGCATGCTGTAGAGAGCTTGTGGAGATGTGTAGTGAGATCGCGGACGGTGTTGCGGATCGAATTGTTACTGGTGATGAAACATGGGTTCACCACTATGACCCTGAAAGCAAACAAGAGTCCATGCAGTGGCATAAAAAAGGAACAGACCCCCCGAAGAAGTTCAAAGTCACTCCGTCTGCCGGGAAGCTCATGGCTGCAGTTTTTTAGGACTGAAAGGGAATCCTCATTGATTTCCTCAATCATTGAGTACAGGAATCGGTGAAACCACCTACGCCACATCATACGCTTCCACCTTGCATAATTTGCGGGAGAAAATTAAAAAGAAAAGACGGGGTAAACTCGCAGCGGGTGTGTTGCTTCTTCATGACAACGCTCCTGTTCACACGGCGCGAGTTTCCAAGGCTGCTGCGCAAGATTTAAATTGAATGTGCATTTTCTTTCATATCGATACCGAGATTATATTGAACGCCCCTCGTATACAGAATATTTGGGTTGTGTATCGTTAATTAATTTTGTTGTTGTTCCTCGTCTGAAGTATTGTTGTGTGATTTACTCTGTTCATCTTATAAGTAGAGTTGTCAGTAAAAAGTTAAATCATTTTGTCCTTGTGTACTTTTGTCACATACTTGGCGATCTCATTTTTACGGGGAATGGAAAGAGTGGAATATATAGTAGTATTTGGCGAGTATTCTTTCTCCTTCTTCATCTTTAACATTCCTTATGATCTCCTCGCCGTCAGCGATCAGTTGAAGCATGCGGAAGCTTTTCTTCATAGTCGGTAAGGGGATTTTTTTTCGAAGAGAGAGGAGCAATTTTATCTCAATGGGAAATGCAGTGTTTATTTTGTTTATAAACCATTTTTCATTAAAATGGATTCGAAAATTTCTCCAATGAGACGTGCGGAGCTATGCATTAATTTTTGTGTTGATTGTTTCTTATCAGTAGTTTCTGTTCATCATCTTTTGATAAGTTTTCTCTTATGCGTTCAGCTTGGACTTTTGTTGAGTTCTTTTTGCCATTTTACTTATGGCAAATTTCTGTAATTTCACCGTTTAAGACTTTCAGAAGACATTTTTTTCCTATTTTGAATATTATAATTGACTGCGATCATAAGAGTATTTTTGGAGGTGTTCTTTAGGTGGTTGCATATGAAGCCGTTTTTTCTGCATTTTAGAAGAAATTTAAAATTTTGTTTTTGTTGTGCTAAATGTCTCAGCGACTTGCTATAATGTTTAATGTAAAAGCATACTTGTATGTATGTAGTGTATTGGTAGTATTGTTGTTGGTAGTATTGTATAATTTTAATAATCGGCAGGTCGCCCGATTCAATTAAAGCTGTTCGTGTTGTTTATAGCCGATCCTCACACAATATTTTCTTTCATTACTCTGTGCAATAACCTAGTTCAATAGTTATCTCTTTTTTGTAAAACAACTTTAAATAATATCTGCGACTAAAACTTTTGAAAAACAACGCAGGTAATTTAAGTCTGTCATACATTTGTTTTATTGTCTTAATGAAAAAGTTCCCCGGATGAAGGCAGCAATCGCTGATTAAGCGTTGGGGTAATGCAAATGAAAAATGTATGTAAATAGTTTCTTCAGCATAAAAATAATTGACTAGACATTGACTTTCAACAAACAGATATAATATTTTTATTTCGGCTTCAATTATTTTGATTTTAATTATTATATATTAACGTTTACCGTTTAAACTTTCCATTATTTTAACAAACTAGCAACATTGAGACAAATATTGAAGGCTTTCGGCACCCGTTTTACACATAGCTTAGTGGTATGTGCGCTTTACGTCCTTTTTCATACTAGATGGGACTAAAGAAAGCACTATAGCCTTCCTATAAATGAGACTATCTAGCAAATCGTATGTGGCTCTTTTCTACGTTCATAAGAAGAAATTTGTTACATCTTGGAATCTTGTTTCTGCGCAGCCGCCAAAACAAACTTGAATAATGCATCAATGATATACAAAATATAATAGTGGCAGCCGTGGCGTAGTGGGTAGAGTGCGACATTCACACGCCGAATGTCCAGGTTCAATTCCCAGCTCAACACGAATTTTTGACGGCACCACCTCTTTCGAGTTGCCGGCAACACTCAAAAATAATAATTGTCTAAGAAAAAGCTTCTCAAAACTTCGCCGTTCGGAGTCAGCAAAAACTTAAGGTGCCTTCTACTCGTGAGAGAACAGTAGCGCGCACAACACAAGTAGTTGATGAGTGAGCTAGGCCCCTGTCCCCCTGTGGACTGTCGCGCCATTCAATTATTATTATTATTATTAATATTATATTATACAAAATATTGAACGCACCAACATCTTCTGTACTCAGCGATGCTATCAAAACTTTGTTTCACTGCGCATTGTGAAATAAGATGACGTTTGTCAATCTGTTACAATTCTAAAAGTTTAGTATACTATGTAGATTTTAAATTTTCTATAAGCACACATTATAACTTCATTTACTCATAGCTGTATACTCGTATTTACCGATATTCGGTTTCTAACTGCACCGAAACTAATTGGGGCAGCACAATGGTGAATGTTAAGTTGTGTTATTAGGATGGTATAAAGTCAAAACAAGAGATGCAATATGGTACGCTTAAAGTTTTAACTCTTGTCATTTCTCTTATACCAACAAAAAATAGGTCGCAAAGTAATTGGGTCACATTCGCAATATCGTTTATTATTCTGCAAAATGATCAACAAAGCCTAAGAAAGCCTCGCACAGGTAAAGGACATTTTTCGGATACAAAACCATCTTTAGTTACTTTATATCCAAGATAAACAATCTCCGTTTGTAGAAATCTTATGAAGAGTAAAAGTTTTAAAGTGATTTTCTTTCAAAAGAGACGCTCAGCTCATCAGCTGAATGATACAAAATCTAAAATTCTTATTGTGTCCTACGGTTAAATACGCTGATCGCAAAAAGGGCCAATGACTCGCTTTTATTTCTTTATGCACATTTTCTCTAATACATCTCTCTTAAGCCCGGTACTCGGGTGTATTTATTATTTTAACTGGGATGGGACACATTGACTCTGATCCTTGTTAAATGCTTTTTGTATTCTTAGAAAAACTTTGCTGGTGAAATCGCAATCAGTTCTATTATCGTAAAATTCTTCACAAGTAAGAAATTTAAATTAATCATCCAATTGAGTTCTGAGACCACACAGGGCTACTTATATCCTAAGTGGTTTGTTGTTAACGCCACAAAGGTCATCCTGTTTTAATCGTTGTAAGTACCTCCTTTCTACTCCCTCTATTATATATTGGGGCATGTCTGTTTCCTTGATATTACCATGTAGTTGAAATCCTGCATATAAAGTACACACCTACTACTGCACCGTTTCACCACTTGTAGACGTCTGATATTGTCACCTTCTTTTCGAACTCGAGAAGTGACTTTGAAAATAGAGGCATTTTTAATTAAGTCTAACTGCGAAAATGTACAGTTTCGGAAAAAAGACATGATATTCCTTTGAGTAACCTCTTACAGTAGATGAATTTGCTTTACCGAAGATATATTCATTTAGAAAGTCTAGCTCCAAAGCTTCCGAGTACACCTCGAGTTGTTTAATCAAACGATTAATGAAGAAGTTGTCATCGTGTCGTTGAAAGGTTCAACCTTGTCACAATTTAGTCACTATTTTGCTAATAATTTTTCTTACCGTCATGTAAACACATCATATTTATGGCACAACATCACCATTATATCAGTAAACAAGATAAGAAAAAAGTGCATTCTGAACTCCGAAAAAGCCCGTTAACCGGAATAACTCCGAATTTCGGTGTGTGCAAATTAATAGCACCAAGATCAAAAATTCATGAATATGAAGTAAAAGTTAATGGAATAAAATTTAAATTTTTTTTCATTGGGTTAGTACTTGGTCGTATAATCTTTATTTTTAAATACAGATTCACAACGTCGTGGCATGGAGTCGATTAAGACCTGACATCGCCAAATAGCTGTTTTGTATTTTTGGGTTTTGCTTCATATACAGCTTTCTTAACATCTGTCCAAAGGTTTTCAATGGGGTTCGCGTCCAGAGACTGAGGCGGCGACTCCATAACTTCAACTCCATTGCTTTGGAAAAAATTCTTAAACCAGTTTGCTCGTATTTTTGGTACGGAAAAGTATCCCCATACGTTCATTTTTGCTCCGCCGTGCTTTACAGTCTTGATAGCGCACTCCGATTAAAACTCTTGCTTTTTTCGCCTTCTACAAATTTCCTGGTCCCAGGAGTACCAAATAAAACTATTTTGGATTTGTCCGTCCATAATACATTGCGCCATTTAGGCTTCCCAATTCAGGTGTTGTTTCGCGAATTTGGTTCGTTTAGGTTTTTTGACAGTAGTCTTTTTTGGGACTTCTTGCTGGTGAATTCTTTACCAGCATTCTTCTTATTGTTGATGTCACCACGGGTAAATGCAAATTCTCTTTTGTTTTCCTAGCGTTCATAAACGGGTTACGTTGGACTTATCTTACTATGTGAGCGTATTTTTTGTCATTTTCGATCATTTTATTTGAACACCCTACGATATCACTTATACATTTGAAAGTTTTACCCTCAGAAAGCATTTTGTTATTAAGACACGTTTCTCGGGGGTACAATGCACACCACGACCCATTTTACTTTGCTAACAACGTTGAGCTTTGAAATATTATCTTTTAATGATTGCAATAATATGTATAGAATTAGTTTATAACCAAAAAAAATCAAAAGACTGGTATACACTTCGAAAACGCTTCTCAGAATGACGTGATGCTATTATTTTGCACATTAATATTCGGCTGCATTTCGGGTAACGAGACCTTGTTTATGGGTTTTTTGACTGATATAATAAAGATGTTGTGGAATATATATGAGGCTCCTGACTGCCCATTAGAAAAAGTAATTAGCATAAAAGTGACAAAGTATTTTGCACAATGCTGTATATTAATCTTACTGATTGGTACAAAGCTTTATATTTATGTTCACTACAACATCTATCAAACGAATCCCACTTATAAATATAATAATTGTTGGCGCTACAGTCCAAAGGGGGACCGGGGCCTAGCTTACTCATCAACTACTCGTGTTGTGCGTGCTACTGTTCTCTCACGGGTAGAAGGGACCTACAGTTTTTTGCCGACTCCGAACGGCGAAATTTGAGAAGCTTTCTTAGACAGTTCACTTATAAAGTTAAAGGATAGAAATGGAGAAGTAGAGTAAATTCAAAATACGAAACGACTAACGTGGGCGAACTAATCCGCTTATTTCAAAGCGACAGAAAAATAATAATAAGTATGCTCTTATATATAATAAACCTGGGGTTAAGGTCAATAACCTTGTTCGATAATGCGAACATAGATGTTGGAACAAATTTGTGTGGTAGACTTTAAAAAAACGTTTCTTCAAAAGAAATGCCTTCAGTCAGATCGGAGATGACGAGGGTATTTCGACTACATCTATTAACAGTTGCATGCAGCCTTATCTTATGCTGTTTCTTATCCTGTTCAATTAAAGCACGAAACAGACTTCCCCCATTTCGAGTTTTAACATATGAATTGATTGCGAAGGACTAGGGAAGTGATAATGCCATATGAAATAAACGGGACACATGCTGCAGTTAAAGACAGGTTGCTCTATAACAAAAATAAATAATAGGTATCTCACCCGTAATCATCTGAAAAAAACCCGTAAGAGTACCAAAACCCAAAAACTAAAAAATAAAGTGGCCTGGGAAAAATTTATTTCATGTTACAAAATTAATAAATAACGAGTTCAATGAACCGTCATCGATGCAAATACATTTATATCTCAGACAGGGATGAACGCAACATTTGAACCTGAACCTAGTGCAAGGTAATTCACTTTGTTCAGGTGTATATCTGTTCCCAAGGTAGCAGAATGGTTGCATTGCAACAGGATTATGTTGCGCCGCATGGGATACACGCGCCAGCATAAAACTGATGAGTCTGCATAGCTGGACGGTGGGAAGAGATGCTTCCTATCGGATACGAAGTAGTTCTAACTTTAGTTTAAGTTTGAACCTCTAAGAATACAGTGTGATGTAAATAATAACGAAAAAAATAGTTTTTGATTTGTGACGTATAAGTCGGACAGTTGGAGGAGGCTCCACCTCCCCGTCAGCGTCAGTTTTTCTGAATCCCATCAAGGGATTCGTTAACTGGCGCCCGAACAGAGACCGCTCCATATATGCAGTCCTTTTCTACTGGCGATTATTCTGTTATTCCTAAATTAGGACACTGCATTGGAACATTCGATTGAATAAAGACAGCTGTACCCATGAGAACACAACGATAATCTTCTTCTTCTTCTTCGGATGGCGCTACAGTCCGGGGTGGACCTGGGCCTCAACCAACATGCCTCTCCAGCTAGCACGATCTCTTGCCAGCTGTCTCCAATTGCGCACTCCAAGTTGGTTGAGGTCCTTTTCCACTTGTGTGCGCCATCTCAGTCTAGGACGTCCTCTTTTGCGTTGTCCCTGTGGTTCGGATTCGAAAACTCGTCGGGCCGGAGCAGTGCTGTCCATGCGCTCCACATGGCCTAGCCACCTTAAGCGTTGTATCCGTAGACGCTTGACTTGGATCACGCCGCCATACAGCCCATACAGTTCGTGGTTGAATCTTCTCCTCCAGATGCCATCAACGCAAACAGGACCAAAAATCGCACGCAGAACTTTTCTCTCGAAGAGACCAATGGCTTCCTCATCCGCTTTTAGTAGCGTCCAGGTTTCTGCGCCGTAAAGCAAGACTGGGATGATCAAGGTGTTGTACAAAGTCACTTTGGTCGTTCGGGAGCCTCTTGAGCCCAAAGAAACGGCGATTGGCAAGAGTGATTCTGCGCTTGATTTCGGTACTGATGTTGTTGTCCCTATTTACGCCTCATTGACGGCTCGCTGTGTTCGTCCAATCACGTCAATGTCATCCGCATAAGCTAGCAATTGAACGGACTTGTGGAAGATCGTTGCCTCTGGTGTTGACGTGTGAGTTCCGCACGATCCCCTCAAGGATGATGTTAAAGAAGTCGCATGACAGCGCGTCGCCTTGTCTAAACATTTTTTGACATCGAAGGTCTCGGTGAGTTCGCTACCGACCTTGACGGAGCAGCGAGAGTTCTCCATCGTCATCCCACACAATCTGACGAGTTTGGTAGGGATGCCAAAACTAGACATGGCACTGTATAGCTCGTCTCTATGCACGCTGTCATATGCGGCCTTGAAATCGACAACAAGATGGTGGGTGTCGATTTGTACTTCTTGGGACTTCTCCAGGATCTGCCGCAGTGTGAAGATCTGGTCGATTGTGGACTTCCTTGGCCTGAAACCATACTGATAAGGACCTATCAGGTTGTTGACGAACGGTTTCAGGCGCTCACACAGTACGGCAGAGAAAATCTTATATGCGATGTTAAGAAGACTGATCCCTCGGTAGTTGGAACAGTCGAAGGGGTCTCCTTTCTTGTGGACCGGACAAACGATGCTGAGATTCCACTCGTCGTCCATGCCTTCCTCCGACCATATCTCACAGATGAGCTGGTGCATGCACCCAACCAGCTCATCCCCAGCCGCTTTGAACAGCTTTGCGGATAGTCCGTCCGCGCCAACAGCTTTGTTCGATTTCAGTCTCGATATTGCTATCTTGACCTCGTCGAAGTCGGGGGGACGGAATTCTTGTCCATCGTCGTCCAAATTGAGTGGGACATTCTGCATAACAGCGGAATTTGCGTCGTCATCGCCGTTTAGGAGTCTGCAGAAAACAGCGATAATCGATAATCGCAGAATCTTAAAAGGACACATGTGAAATCGTGCCTTAGTAGGTTGCGTGCACTTTAGTATCCACATCCAAAAAGGATAACATGGTCCTTCCTTCCCAGACGAAACGAATCGAAAAGTTTAACCTATCGTTTTTCTTTCTCCTTTCGACGCAGCGGACACAAGGAATATCAGAATATCAAACCGAAAATACTTAGATTCGAAATCAATAAATACAATTGCGATGTGCTGTAACAATAAGAAACAATAATAATAAAAAAAACATCTGATAATAAGAAAACAACAAGATAATAATGAAAATAAAATTAGAAAATTTAGTGGAAAAATTTGACCCATATCTCAATAAAAAAAAAACCAAGGACTGTTTCATTACAATTTTTAACAGACCAAATTAGTCACAAATTGTGCAAGTAAAGAATATATTAAGAATAAAAGAGAGCGAGAAGTTTGTGTAGCTGTTTTGAAATAAAATATTGCAAAAGGAAAGAGGAAAAAGAGATCTAGTCAAATAGTTTTAAGAAATTGTGAAATTAAGTCATTTTACTTAATCTAAGTGCGAATACCCAAGTTGTGAAAGTTATACAAATAATAAAAGTAATTTAAGAATATTGTTGCTGAAAACGAGGAAGTGAAGCTTTGTGCGACTTAAAACGAGGCAGATTTGAGTGATATCTCGCGTCTGCCTGATTGCGTAAAGGAACTGCAAATCTTCGATGAGAATCCTACAAAATATGGGTCTATACTGTTGAGGCAATTTTAGAAAACTTTTGTAGTAGTGAGAGCTATGCCCATATATAGAGCCATACTTCACATTAGGCAAGGACCTGCCGATGCTGCTCTGGTTTCATATTATAACTTTGATAACGATTGGCGAATGATCAGAATGTGTCTCTCTCTGCACTATGCAGATAAAAGAGATATGAGAACACTGGAACATCAGCTCAACCAGTTGATATAGAGGAAAACGAGATTAGATGAGTTCTATGCAGCTGTGAACCACCAACTCTCACTGATGTTGAACAAGATCAAAACTGAATCATTTATTCAAGAGACGGTGACAGCCCTTGTGGACACATATAGGAATAGAATTCTAGACGTTTACATTCGCGGCCTTAACGGCGACCAAGCTACCTAGCTAACTCTGCATGAGGCTTACTCAGCCTGTTAAGAGATCCAAAACCTGAACAGTAGGAATCAGATGATTCACAATTCTGGTGCACCGAATTCAATAACGGCACCCGCCAATCAGATGTTCAGGAAAGAGTTAAGGCCCGCACTAGCACAAAAAAGAACATTCCATACTCTGCAACAGCAACGTTATCAGAGAGTACGCCTCCGCCTAGACCAACAGCGCCAAAAACACATAAAAAAATGGAACTGGAGTCTACGTAGTCGCGTAATGTGAACTATATGACTATAACGACTGCATATAGAAGCACTTAAAGTAGAACCTGATTTATGCTATGAAGAGTTGATGGAGAACAAAGTCCACGATGAAGTACATTTTATGAGGTGCCATTCAGACTCGCCCTCAACTTCCTTGTTGACACGGGTGCCAACAAAAATTTCCTTTCCCCAATCGTACTTAAGAAAACCTCACCTCGACCCACTCTTCTTGTTCACCCATTCAACGAACATTCGGCTGGAGGTCATATTAAGGTAGAAGACAAAGTCTGTGGTAGGCACTTCCAGTCCGTTGGTAATAATTCACTCATAACGTTTTATATATTGCCACGTCTAAACTCTTTTGATGGATGATACCCTTAAAGAACTTGAAGCGGTCATTGATCGTAGAGAAAACACATTAACACTTAATCCGAACATAGCTATCCCACTGAAGGAGAAAATATCCGTAGAAATAAACCTATTCCTTGATGAAAATCTCTCCAAGCAAACTAAAATGAAGCTTCGACGTCTAACAAAAACATTTGAACCTCTTTTCGGACCGATTGATACAAAGGCAACCATGAAAACCACAGTATAAGCAGAAATTAAAACCAACACCAATAAGTCGATATAAAGTAAGTGCTATCCGTACCCTGCTAAGATGAGGAAAATAGTAGAGGATAAAGTGAAAAGAACTTTTAACAGAGAAAATAATACGTTCCTCGAAAAGCCCCTTATAACTCTCCGATTTGGGTGGCTTAAAGAAACCCAATTCTTCGGGCGAGAAACAGTACAGGATGGTTATTGACTATAAAGGGTTAAATGCTGTCACAGTTCGAGACACATACCAGATACCAGACATCAATTCAGCGCTTGCCAATTTGGACAGAGCAAGCTATTTTCTACAATAGATCTCATCTCCGGGTTTCATCAGATTGCGATGTGACAAAGACAGCTTTCTCTACAATGAACGGCAAATATTAATTCCTTAGAACATCTTTGGCTATAACGAAGATGATCATCTTAAAAAGATGGAAATGGTATTCGCGAAACTTAAGGCAGCATACCTCAAAATAAATCTTGAGAAAACCAACTTTATGAAAGCAGAAGTTGAATTTCTTGGCTATATTATAACTCGTGACGGTATCCGAAAAAGGTGGCAGCTATTGAAAAATTACTTCCTCCGGAAAATCTCAAGGTGTTGACCAGTATTTTAGGCCTCTCGTCCTATTATAAGAAATTCATAAGCGACTACACCAGAGTGCCCAAACCCTTAACAAATCTAACACGCGGACCAAACGCTCAGATTAAGGGGAGCCTATCTAGAAATGTGTGTGGTCGCCGTGGCGTAGTAAGTAGAGTGCGACGCTCACACGCCGAAGGGTGTCGGTTCGATTCCCAGCTCAACACCAATTTTTCGAATTTTTCACGGAACCACCTCTTTCGAGCTGCTGACAACACTCAAAGAGTAATAACTGTCTAAGAAAGCTTCTCAAATCTCGCCGTTCGGAGTCGGCAAAAAACTGTAGGTCCCTTCTACTCGTGAAAGAACAGTAGCGCGCACAACACGAGTAGTTGATGAGCAAGCTAGGCCCTGGTCCCCTTTTGGACTGTAGCGCCAACAATTATTATTATTATCTAGAAATGTGTAGTTTAAATTAAGTAAGGAGGCATTGCAGGCTCAGAAGTCTTGTCCTTTCAGGACTTCGTCCCGAACCTGGTCGTCTGCATGTGACGTCACACATGATCTACGGGACATAGATCTTTTAAGAGGGAGGAGTTAACACAACGCAGTTGACCCTGAACTTACTGCAAGTTGCGAGAATTGCTGACACACTTTGTTCAGGTGCATGTCTGTTTCCACGGCAGCGGAATGGTTTCATTGCAACAGGAACACGTTGCGCCGCAGCATAAATCTGATGAGTCTGCATGGCCTGACGATAGGAAGAGAAGCTTCCTATTGGAAGCGAAGTAGTTCTAAGTTAAGTTTGAGTTTGAACCTGTAAAAAGACAATGTGAAATAAATAATAACGAAAAATGCAGTTTCTGATCTGTGACGTGTAAGTCGGTCAGTGGGTGGAGGCTCCGTCTCCCCGTCCGCAATTTTTTTTGTGATTTTTCTAAAATAATATGCTCAAATTCGGTGCTCACATATGTTTTCATTTCTTTCTAGTAACCTCGTAACAACGTTCAACCCTCCAAGCTGCACTCAAACAGTAAAAGTGCACATTTTATATATATATTATATATTTATAGAAAGTTATTACAAATTCTTTTCTGACTTCACTAAAACATGTATTTCTCTTAAAGTTTGTCTCCAGAGCAGCCAAGCATGCATTTCTCAAAGATTATATAAAAAATGTCAATGCCGGAAAACATTCTGTTACGGATACAACTCTAAAGTATTCGAACCCATTTTCATTACCTGTATGATTGTTATATTTGTATTACGTAGTTCTCCAACGATTCATTTAAAGACAAGAGAAACCTACTTTCCACGTTTGATAAGTCCAGTAAGTCATGTTGGAAAAAAGTCCTTAAAAATAAAGACAGTAATATTCCGCCGCTTAGAGATGCATCAGAACTCTACCTCGCCACTAATAAAAATAGCCGAGCTCTAAGATTTAACTTTTGTCAGAAACGACGCTGTTTCAAAGCATTTAAGTGATATAAACATACCTTAATCAACCACAGCAAAAACTTTCTTGTCCAACTCATGCATGTTAGGTGTTTGTTTAAACAATTTTTTAAGTCATTATGTTGTATAGATGTCCCGTCCGTTGCGATTGTGCTACAAGTTATAAATCAAAATTACGAAATTTTTAAAACAAATTGATAAAAATTATATTAAATCTTCTGTGGCTACTCGACAAAAAGAATGCAACTCATCAGAGCCTTTTTATATATCATGAGATGTAGTAATTGTGACGACGCTATTTGTTACAGTGGGACTTTTATATTCATATCTCCGATGATTGTCTACTTCTTTTAAACTTTTACACATAGAATCTATTTTCATTTTAACTCTTCCGTTTCTTTTCCCTCATAAATCAGAGTCTAATGCATTAACTAGTCATAACATTTTCTATAAATGAATAAAAAAATTGAATGAAAGCGAAGCAAAGCCCCCAGTTAACGCCACATAATAACCTCATAAAACTAATCCTGAAAATATCCCGCTGTGTGCGGACGAAAACCAATAAAAAAATGCAAATGCCATGTCGCAGTGCTTCTTGGAAATGAGTTTTGGGTTTCGCTACCGTTACAGTCTTTCATCATACTTCGTCCGTTTCTATGACCCTGAATGGGAGCTAACTAGCAGACGAAATTAATAATAACTTCTGACCCAAATATGATCCCTGTCACTATGTGTCAGGATATGCCAAAGAAAGACCACGGTGGTGGCTTACTGCGAGGAATTACATTCGCAGTCAGAATGCAATAACACAACAGGACCTGACTTGGCGAAGAGAAAATCAATTTACGGGCAGCAATTATTATAGCCCCAGGGGCAAATCAATAAACTTAATTTAAAAAAGGTCCTTTTGTCTATTCTCCACGAACGTACGTACTTTAAATGCCATATATATGTATCTATGAACTTGTACATGTAGCAAAAGGAGTTTTATTAATCACTCTGAATTTAGAAAGGCTACCCAAACGAAATGAAAAAGATTAACATGGCTTAAAGCTGAAGCACATCTCAGAGCACAGTAAGTGTACCTTACAGTAAGAGACTTTTCAATTTAATTAATTTATAGCGTTCGGGTTGTGTTTTTAAATTAAGTCAGATTGCCCTCGTAGTAGAAGTTATATCCTTTTGAGGCAATTAAAAATCTGTATAGCCCGCAATTATTTTAGAAGAAACTCATATTGTCGTTGCGTAAAGTTAATTAGCCACTATAAGGATATTGTAATTAATTTGATTAGATACCAAGGGATTTCCTATTGTAACGCTGCCCATTCAAAAGGGTGGGTGGTCATGGGTGAAAGCAAGATAACCAATGCACAAAAAGTGCTCCAGGATTAATGTGCTTGAAGGGGAATTGTTAAGGTCCCTCAACTTCAATTAAGTCCTACGATAATTTCCAAAATACGTGTTTCTTTCTCCCATAGTTCTTAATCTAAGGCTAAATTTAATACAAAATTCATACAAATTACTTTGTGGTGGTTGTTTATAATGCAGTTCTATCACCATTATTGAACCACTAATGATATGTGTACTTATCAGTAAATTTACTTCGTAGATATTTTCATTAATCCACTATTCCTTGACATTTTTTTGCAGAAGCTAGTATCCTGTACATGGTCTGTTCAAAAATTAAGGTGAGATTCAAATTTCGCGCGCTACGTATATTCGATTATCGATATTTTTATTTTATAATGTCTGAACAGTCATTTCGAACATGAGAGGCATAAAGATTAGACACGTTTTGCGTGTTCATTTCATTTCATTATTTATTTACTTACTAGCTGTGCTACGCAAAAATTAAAAAAGTTTAAAAAAAAATCAATGTATATATTCTAAAACTAACGCTAATTTTAGTAACTTCAGGCCCCACACGGTTGTAAATACTTCCTTTGTGCTTTGAGGTTAATGGCATAGGCCAGTCGAACTGGAAATATAATATTTAATTTAGTAAATCGTTTGGTGGCGTAGTGGTCCAGGGGTCTAATCACGGATGACGACTATCGTGCGACCACAGACAAGTATACACAGATGTCTCACCCCGAACAAAATACTGGTTGTCGTTTTGAAAACCCAGCCGACAATAACCAACCGACAAACGCTTTTAATAATAGAAAGAGAAGCAGCCAGCCGACAAGGATTAATAAAGCAGAAAGAAAAATTTCAAGAGAATATCGAAGAGAGATCAGTAAACTGATTGGTTGTATTTATTGTATTGAATCATGGTACATAAAGGGGTTGAATGACTACTCGTATTTTTGTGTATTTTCATTAAGTAAGTGGTGAAAATATTTGAAATTCAAGGTAATTTTTTAATACGCGAATTCCGAAGAAATCATTTTATAATTGTACGTTATATGTATTTAGTTGAATGTGGGGTTCATTCATTCTAGTCAAATTTGTATTTATCAGTGCAGAATTTGTGCGACTAGTAACGAGACTATTTGACATCGCAACCTTTGAAGCTTTTCCAGTTTCATATGTCAGTCTTTTCTATGGCGGTGAGACATCTGTGTATACCATACTTGTCTGTGGTTTGAGTGTTGTCAGCAGCTCGAAAAAGGTGGTGCTGTGAAAAATTCGAGGTGTTGAACAGGTAATCGAACCTGGGCTGTAAGCACTTACGTCCCTACTTTCAAAGTTCATGGAAACGCAGATAACTCGTCAGTTTATGAAATATCTTGAAATCATAATCATAATGACCAGCAGTACGGCTGCCGAAGCAACAGGTCCACTGGTGATTTGAAGGCATATCTCGTTGAAAAATGGAACCAACCTTTGCATAGGAGAGAGCAAGACAGTTGCGCTTGATATTTCAAAAGCATTTGACAGATAAGGCTATCTTGACAAAAAAGTGTGTTTTTGGTGTCGATGACTCCCTTCATCAATTGATTAGAAATTACCTTTTACACAGTTCAATCCAAGTTGTATTGGATGGGTTCAAGTCTGATATTCACCAAGGACTCGGTTTTGTCTCCGACACTATTCCTTATTTTTATAAATCTCCCGTCTGCCACTTCTTATCCAATTCACTCCTTTGCTAATGACAGTTTTTTATGTTCGCTCCTTGGCTCTCAACTTTTTTCTTTGGCCATAGATTTGGAACGGCAACATCTAAAAAGCACATAAAACTCCGATCTTGACAGCATAATTAATTGGAGTAAAAAAAATAGAGTGAAATTTAATACTTCCAACATTTAGTACCGTCAATTGCCCCTCAAGCGATCGCAAATAATTAGCCCTTATGTATGAATGACTCTTGCGTTATTGAAAGCAAATGACTTTTCATTCTAGATATGTGTATCCACTCAACATTTAGTTGGAACGACCACATAATCGAGATCGCCAAAAATACAGCGAAACGTTTAGGTTTCTTTAAGCGATGCAAGAAATATTTCACCCTTTTTGATCTGGCTACAATATATAGACCGTACATTTACCCAAAGCAAGGGAAGGTTCTATGGCAGGAATTAAGTCCAAAAATTTTACCGAAAGGTAAAACAGCTACCCGGAGCCTGCCGAGTCCAAAATGAAACTTGTAGTACAGTCGCTGTCAGTGGTGAGAATCTGGAACGATCATTTCTGCATACTTTTCAATGGCGATGACGGCCCAAATCCCGCTAAACAGAATGTTCTACTAAATTTGGACGATGATAGACAAGAATTTCAAACAAAACTGCTGGACCGGACGGACTGTCCGCGGAACTTTTTAAAGGAAGTGATGATGAGGAAGGTTGGAGTTTGGAGGAAAGCATGCCCGAAGAGTGGGATCTCGGTTTGCCCGGTCCACAAGAAGTGAGACCCCTTTCCCAGTGTGCATAGGTGTCACGTTTAGTTTTGGCATGCCTACCAAACTCGTCAGATTGTGTAGGATGACGATTGGGGACTCTCCCTGCTCTATCGAGGATTGTAACGAACTCACCGAGGCGATCAATGTAAAAAAAATATTCAAGACAAGATGACGCACATCAATCTTGAGAACATTGTCAGTATTGAACGCCAAAAGCACGATCTTCCAAACGTCGGCACAATTACGAGCTTACGCTGATGACATTGACGTGATTGAACAAACAGAGCGAGCCTTCAATGGGGCGTTTGCTGTCATAGAAGCGGAAATGGTTAAAATGGGTGTGGCTGTTAATGATGGCAAAACGAAGTATATGCTGTCGTCAAAGAAGGACACACAACATCGACGTCTCGGTCAGAAGGCCACACTTGGCAACAAAAACTTCGGGGTAGTCAAGGACTTCGTCTACCTCGGCTCAACGATAAATAGAGACAACAACATCAGTACTGAAATCAAACGCAGAATCACTCTTACCAGTCGCTATTTCTCTGGTCTAAAAAGGCAATTGAGTATTAAAGCCCTTTCTCGAAGGATTAAGCATGTTCTATACAACGGCTTGATCATTCCAGTCTTATTTTATAGCGCGTAAACCCGGATGTTACTAAATGCGGATGAAAAAGCTCTTCGTTTTGCGTGTGATTTTTGGTCGTGTTTGCGCTCATGGCATCTAGAGGAAAATATTCCAGGCAAAATTATGGGCTGTACAGTGACATGCGCATTTTCAAGCGCATTCGGATACAACGCTAAAGATGGCTAGGCCAAACAAAGCGTATATACACCACTGCTTCGGACCGAAAAGTCTTCGAATCTGAGCAATAGGGATAACGCAACAGAGGACGGCTTAGCTTAAGGTGGTGCACACAAATGAAGAAGGAACTCAACCAACTTGAAGTGTGCAACTGGAGGCAGCTGGAGGGGTATGTTGGTTGAAGCCCAGGTTCACCCCGGACTGTAGCGCCATCCGAAGAAGAAGAAGATGTTTTTGAATGCGTTTGTAAGATTTTTGGTAAGACCCGTCTCAGGGAACCATAAGAGTCAACAATTAGATCAATAAGACCAAGGTGAGTTTTAGAAGCCTTACATTTTTGTTTTGGGAAAGAGAATTCTCTTTATTTCTAATGCCCTCATAAATTCACAGACGCCGTTTTCGCAGGCGAAAAAAATCAGAAGACCATACAAAACCATCTTTCAGTGACCATCCAACTTGTCTGCAACTCCAACACATGAACGTTTCTAGTGCAAGCAAAGCAACATTAGGTTTGCCTGTGAACCCAAGTTTCTCAGTGGACAGATGTTTAATGTGGAGTGTTGTTGTCATAAGCCTTGTTGGAACAAAAAACTTAATGCCTCATCACCCGAAGATCAACTTCGTTGTAAACCACCAACTATATCCACATCATCTCAGTCGAAAAACAACCGTTGGTTTTTAGACAGCTCTTCTGAGCTCGATTATACAACAGAATTGGATGAGAGAAATTCTCTTGAACGCCCCAAAAACAATCAGTTACATAGAAATAGGAAATTACATTTAAAGTACCATATATAGTCAAAAAACTATTAATAAAAGTCACTGTAAATTTCTTATCGATACCGGAGGTAACAGATTTTTCTTAATTCCATCAATAGCCTTAGACCTGAACCAATTGAACCGGTTGAACCTAGTTTCAGTACTAATTATATTGATCAGAAAGTTTCTTTTATTTGGTTTAATAGAATTTAGTACCGAGACGTCATTGCTTTTTCTCGAGTATAAATTCCAAAATTATTTCGAGGGACGATAGACATTCTTTTATTATTAAGCTAATCATTAAAATAGATGTGAAAAATTCTAAATAGAGGAACAACCATATGTATTAACCAAGCGAAGCCCGAGACACGGATGTTTTAGTTATAACAATTATTTTTTTTTATTTTCTTATACGTACATATATTACGTTCTTGAATTTTAAGGATATTCATGTGCCTCACCGCACATGAAAAAATCCTAAACCTTTAGATCCGTGTCTGAGGGCAGATTGATAAACCAGTTGCGCATTCATTATTTGGGGAAGGTATGTACTGAAGTATTAGTTTAAATATATTATAATATGTATTGTTTGTCTAAAAGCAAATTAAAATTGCATATGAACAAACAAAAAAATTGATGCGCAAACTTAATGAACACCAACTTCGAGTTGAGTTAGGTAGACGTGGCTAAGCAACCACAGGAACCAAAAGAACTACTAGAAATTTATAAAATGGATCAATCAAGATCCTGAATTCAACCATCACAGCGTTAAACGACAAAGAACTCAGATCTAGGAAATAAGACATTATTCGTCGGAAAAAGGAAATGTTGGAAAAGGGAGAAAAGCATTTTCTTGGAAGAGTGAGAGCTAATACAACAACTACATATTTTAAGATAAAGGCATTAAGCAACTGTGGTCACCGGCGAGAAAAATCCCAGAGTTGAATATAGTATTAAGGAAATGTTAGCGGCATTGCCAATCTTTTCTCCGGGGGACATATGCAATGTCAGCCGACGATTAAGTGCGGAAAGTCGAAGACCTTACTGGAAACTACTGTTTCCAAACGAATTTATTGTGGAAAGGAGTGAGTCGTGAATTTGGAAAACAGAACGATCAGACAATACATACTCACCAGTTTTTCCCGTCTTGCTCTCGCAGCGTTCAGTAACTTTTCCTCCTCGTCTGGTTCTAGTTTTCGCGCATATTTGTTATCACATAGGCAAAATTTCGAAACGTACTTTAAACGTCTTAGAGGATCCTATATCCTCAAAAAACAAATATAGGAAGGCTAATTGTGGAAGCATGGCGCGAAGTGAAAACTTTTTTGGCCCTCTTCAGTGTATGTTAGACACGGACAATGAAGATGAAGACATACGCCAAATACCGAAAGCGCAAAATGTACAAAAAAATATTTCGATCCCACCTACTAAAATTATTAAAAAATCCTGTGATTTTATACACTCATTTATTAGTGGATTAAATATAACCGACTATTCAGTTATAAAACTATCAATCGGGATTAAAGTTGAGTGTGAGTCCATGGACTCCATTAAAAGTTTATGTTTTGCGCTAAAAGCAAACGGGATTGAATTCTTCACGCATGATCTGAAATCTGAAAGATCATTTAAAGTTAAGTTGTTCGGTTTAGATGAAATTGATCTACACATCGACATCGTAAAAAAAAGAATTAGTTTCACTTGGACATAAATGCAAAGAAGTGAAAATCATAAAAAAAACACGAGAGCATTTCACAGAAGCTTTGTATATAGTTTATTTCGAAAATGTGTCCCTTCGCCTATCGGATCTTCGCAAAAATATTAGAGCCATATTTCGGACTCAAGTGAGATGGGAGTTCCAACGCCGAAACAAAAACCGATTGACCCAATGTGACAATTGCCAGACGTTCGGATACGGCGAAAAAAATTGTAATGTGAAAACTTTCTGTGCAAATTGCTCAGCAAATCACAAAACAAGTGATTGCACTACAGTTGGCATCAATAAATGTGCAAACTGTCAGGGTAATCACAAAGCGACTGATGACGCATGTCTCACTCGATCAAAATTCATCTGTCAAATCATTTGATCCCCAAAGTTAAGCTAATTTTTCACCTCTACCATAAACAACAACAGTTCGGGACAGAAAAACACAACAGGAAGCAACTTCCCAACCATCCCAGAGGAACTCACAATCCACGGGCAGTGCATTATATTCCCAAGAGGAAATCTTCAATTTAACAATGGAACTTGTATCAAAACTCGGAGGATATAAAACAAAGGCCGAACAATTTAATATTATAGCTCAGCTTGCATGTAAATATTTATATTCTAATGTTAAGTAATTATTACAACAATAATTTAAAGATTTTATGCTGGAATGCTAGAGGCATCCGCAACAAATCCACTGAGTTTTTCAATTCTCTTTGTAAAATGAAAGTAGACATATGTGTTTTAAATGAAACATGACTCAATGATGAAATACGTTTCTCAAATAATAATTATTTTTGTTATAGAAGAGATCGCCAAAACAGAACGGGTGGAGGGGCTGCCATTATAGTGAAGAAAAACGTAGCTCATTCCGTTCTTCCCTTGTTACCACAATTGAAATTGAAACAATCGGTGTTCTTCAGCGAACAACTCCAAGCTAAACATTTTTTCTGTTTATTTTCCGGGACGTAGATCAACACCCCATCGTTTAATAAACTTTAAAAATGATGTTATCGGTGGAAATTATATTATCGGTGGAGATCTAAATTGCAGGCATCATAACTGGGGATGCTTAAGAAATAACACATGGGGAAACGCCTTAATGGATGTAGCTATGAGATTCTCATTTAACATACTATATCCAAACGAACCTTCATATATTCCTTCAAGCCGGAGGTTCTCACCATCTGTGATAGATTTATTTTAAACAAATTTAGCTAACCACCTAATAGAGCCAGTCATTATCAATGACTTAAGTTCTGATCATCTCCCAATTTTCTCAGAGTTTCTTCATAATCCAAAATTAAATAAATTTAAATATCTTGACTACAAAAATGCAAACTGGCCCGCATTTAGATGTCATATAAATTCCAACATTAGTGGACTAATAGCCAACGTACACGAAATTAGTTCTAATAATCAAATTGATGAAATTGTTGATAATTTTGAAAAAAATTTGTCTGACTGTATCCGTTTATCTGTTCCGTATAAAAATGTAGGCCACAGAACCCTTCTCCTTCCGCGTAGCATACTTGAACTTATTAAAATTAGAACCGCGACTAGAAGAAGTTGGGAAATGTATAGATGCATTGAAGATCTAGAAGCAAAAGTAAATAGAGAGACATAAAACTTAATGAGGCGCCTTTATCTTTCAATACAAACCAACTTATCTCTCAAGATGATATCGAATTCTTCATTTCAGAATTAAGAAAAAAAAAGCACCAGGCGTTGATAACAGAAGCAATCAAATACTCAAAAACCTGCCATCAAATGGCATTCGTTATTTGACATTTATTATTAACTCTTGCATGAAGATGCAATACTTTCCTAAAAGATGGAAAATATCCAAAGTGATTCCAATTCGTAAGCTCGGTAAGATACTTAATTCGCCTAACAGCTACCAACCAATAAGTCTATTCAACGGATGTAGCAAATTTTTAGAAAAATACATTAAATTAAAACTAGATACGTTTCTAAAACTTAGTAATATTTTGCCAAACTTTCAATTTTGATTTAGGCAAAATCACAGTACCTCACATTAAGTTCTAAGGGTCACAAAACATATAAAAAATAACTTTAATGTCTAAAAATCAACCGGACTAATGCTTTTAGAAATTGAAAGGGCTTTTGATTCCATCTGGCATAATGGTCTTATATACAAACTTGTTAAATTTCAGTGTCCAATGTACTTAGTCAAAATTAAACAAAGTTTTCTGTTTCGTATATCTTTTTTTGTATCTATAGCAAATTCACGTTCCTTGTCGAAAAGTATTCCAGCCGGGGTACTCCAACATATTTATGGCAGATTTTCCAACTATTCCGAACTGTAAGATAGCAATGTATGCAGATGATACTGCACTATATTCATCCCACAAAATAGGTACCATAGTTGAAGACAATTTGCAGAAAGGTCTAAAAATTATACACGAATACTATAAGCATTGGAAAGTAAAAATAAACGCTGGAAAATGTCAAGCCATCTTTTTCACAAGAAAAAGAAAGAGTTGTCTTTTACCTGTCAGCAAACTAAAAATTAATAACATTGAATTGAATTGAATTAATAACATGAATATATTCCTTGGGTCAACACAGTAAAATATTTAGGTGTACACTTGAATAGAAGATTAACCTTTACCGATCACATAATGAATACACAAAATAAAGTCAATCTTGCAATAAAAATGTTATATCCGATAATAAATAGAAAATCACTAATGATTAAGCACAACAAAATTATAATCTTTAAAGTCGTTTTTCAAGCTATAATGACGTACGCCTCACCAGTCTGGATAAACTGTGCAAAAACACATGTTAAAAAGCTCATTAAAAATCGCTCAAAATAAAATTTTTAAAATGATGTTACGCCTATTCAACGATGGTATTGCATGAGCGTGCAGGTGTCCTTCAAATTGCAAAGAAAATTTAAAAAATTCATCAATAAATATGGTTGTTCTAAAAATACTCTCATCAATGAATAGGCAGATCAAACTGCTTAAATATATTGTGTATTTACTCAATAAACAACTTTAATTACTTGTTTGTTTATCCACCGATATAAAGTGAGCGTCAAGATACAAATAGCCTTAATTTTTGTTTTGCTTGCTTGCTATGACATCTGTGAAAAATATTTAGTATACATCAAGTCATTGAACAGACAACATCATATTTTTTCATCGTGTTAAAAATGTCGAATTTTGTACCAGAAAGATATGATTTGCGGAAAGCATTAATTTTTTGTTTTCATTTGAAAAAAAAGTGCTGCAGAGTCGCATCGAATGCTTGTCGAGGCATATGGTGATCATGCTCTATCAGAAGCAACATGCAAAAGATGGTTTCAACGGTTCAGAAATAATGATTTTGATGTGAGAAATGAAGAATGTGGAAGACCACCAAAAAAGTTTAAAGACTCTGAATTGTAAACGATATTGGATGCAGATGACACTTTGAGTCAAAATCAAATGGCAGCAATGTTAAATGTTGCACAACAAACAATTTCTGACCGTTTAAAAGCTATGGGAAAGATCCAGAAGTGTGGAAAATGTGTGCCACATGAATTTAATGAAAGACAGATGGAAAACCGAAAAACACTTTTGAAATTTTGCTTCAAAGACAGGAAAGAAAATCGGTTTTGCATCGGATTGTTAATGTCGATGAAAAATGGATTTATTTGAAGAATCCTAAACGGAAGAAATTATGGGTTAATCTGGGACAACCATCAACATCGACTGCAAAACCAGATCGATAATGCTGTGTGTTTGGTGGGACCAGAAAAGTGTGCTGTGCCACGTGGTCCTAAAACCTTGTGAAACTGTTAATACTGATCGCTACCGACAACAAATGATCAATTTGAACCATGCATTGATCGAGAAACGACCAGAATGGGCCAGAAGACACAGCAAGGTAATTTTGCTCCATGACAATGCACCTGCACACAGAGCAAAACCGCTTCAGGATACAATCAAAACACTTGGCTGGGTGCAGCTACCCCACACGCCGTATTCACCACACTTGGCTCCTTCCGACTACCATTTGTTTTCATCGATGGGACACGCATTCTCTGAGCAGCACTTTGATTCCTACGAGGAGGTCTAAAATTGGGTGTCTTATTGGTTTGCTTTGTGGTCGCCGTGGCGTAGTGGGTAGAGTGCGACGCTCACACGCCGAAGGGTCTAGGTTCGACTCCCAGCTCAACACCAATTTTTCGAATTTTTCACGGCACCACCTCATTCGAGCTGCTGACAACACTCAAAGAGTAATAACTGTCTATGAGAGCTTCTCAAATTTCGCCGTTCGGAGTCGGCAAAAAACTGTAGGTCCCTTCTACTCGTGAAGAACAGTAGCGCGCACAACACGAGTAGTTGATGAGCAAGCTAGGCCCTGGTCCCCCTTTGGACTGTAGCGCCAACAATTATTATTATTATTATTATTATTGGTTTGCTTTAAAAGACGAACAATTTTATTGGCGTGGTATTCACAAATTGCCAGAAAGGTGGTCGAAATGTGTAGAAAACAACGGCCAATACCTTGAATAAAATGTTTTTACTTTCCCATTAATAACTAGTGTTTTATTTTTAAAATATTATTATTTCATACCGGTATACCTGGTATTTATTCATTTATAGATCGATTAATGTACCTGCGTGTTTATATATAGTTTATATTTTTGTTTATTGATATGTTATCTATTTATTTGTTTATATACATTTATGCTATATACATACATTCGAAGAGTGTATAAATATTTTACCAAATGACAAAATCAAATCTATATTTAAAAATATATTAAATGGAAGTTTTTTCTCATAGTTTTTCATTGTTACTGCATTTAACTCAAAAATATATTCAGTAGCAACATAATGGGTATTACATTAGTAATGCAGAAAATTAAGGAATCTATCGTATCTCTGAACAAGCTGAGCCAATAAAATTATAAAATGATTGTATTTATCTATGAGTAATAAACGTTGAAATAATTAAATACATACTCAAAAGATAATGACACTAAGATAAGTTCAAGTTTGACTGCGAGAGATTGTAAAGAATTCCCAGAGCCGACAGGAAAAATCAAATAGTATGCATCAGGAAGCAATGGCGTTAAAAGTATTTCAAAATTCGATTCACCTTCCACCAGCACTCAAACATATCGAGAACCGGATTGATCAACAATGTATCGTAAAAGAGGAATCTGTTATACTTGCACCAAGGCCAATCACTATCCCAGAGAATGCCAACAGACACAGAATAGAAAAATTTAAGTTTCAAATCTGGTGCAAGACATGCCTATAATCATTATAAACCGGTATAGATAAATGGCAAAAAACACACAACCTAACTGGATTCTGTTAGTGGTAGATCGATCGTTCCAAAGTCAATAGAAACCATAATAAATGAACATTTTTATGAATATAACACCATCTTACATTACTTTGTAGATGTAAGTGCGATACTAATCGTAGCTGACCATATACCATGGAAATAAAGAGCGCAGAGTTTCCTTAACATGCCTTGTTTGTTAAACATAATTGTCTTTGAAATAAAATACTGATTAGGAAGGATATACCCAATCAACTTTCCTTTGAGTTAATGAAAAAGGGGACACTCTTATGATACGAGTTCTGTTTGAAAAATAAGGTAAGAGTCGGGGGCTGTGTGCATTCGATTATTGTTTTTTTTATTTTGTTAAATTGGTACACTCATCTCAAACATGTTAGTTTCATGCTTAGTTTGAGCTATATAGCATATTTATTTTGTTTGTAAGAGGCATAAAACTTAACTTGGCTTGTGCGTTCGGCGATCCAGTTGTCGAAAAATATGGATCATAGAATCTACATTCAATTTTGTGGGTTAAATGGAATTGAGAGCTCAAAAGTATTTGCAGTGTTATGGCATATGGTAAGTGACCTCTGAGTTATTATGCCACAGGTATAACTAAAACAATTGCAGAAGAAAACTTTCCTGTTCCCACATATACACATTAAGGACTACAATTGAATGGATTATCGAGTTGTTTCCGAAAATAAATAAAGAATTTTGCAGTTATTGCTCTTCCATTAACGACATTCACAAAACGGAGCTCAGTTTTTCGTTGGGATTTTGCTGAACTAGAATCTTTTCACAATTTTAAGAAAATTAAGTCCGAAAATCCAGTCCTTACTTTATGCACCCTAAGACTCAACATAAGCTCCATACCGACGACAGTGCAAGAGATTTTGCTGGGGTGTTGATACAAGTCTATTCAAAAGAAATACATCCAGTGGCGTCTACTGATAGAAAGACAACAACCAGAATCGGGAAATACCACAGCTATGAATTGAAACCCCTCGGTGTTGCCGAATCTACAAAACTTTATCGTCAATGCCTTTAAGGTGAAGGTTTGTCATTGTTACGGACTGTGGAGCTCTCGAGACAACCATTAAGAAAAAAGAGGTTGTACACAGAAGAGAAGGCCAATATATTCATGGTTATCGCTTATACAGTGCCTAATAATCAATTACGTTAGTAAAATAAAAAGCTTAATCGGCGTGGGAACTAAAGTGTAGTTAAACGTACATACCAAGATGGATAAGATAACGCATTGTGCATTGAAGTTATGATTCAATGGGACATTTCTCTGGAAAGAAAACATTGAAACATTTAGTGGAATGATTTTTTTATACAGTTTGTGAAAAAATATTCAAAGAATTGTGGTCAATAAAACACAGACACAACGAGAATTGCTTTGAAAAGGTATCCCATTTGATACTGTGGACATAGACCATCAGGGTTCTGTTATGAGCTTTACCGAGGGTAATGTTGCATTTATTTAATACAATATAAGGAAGCTTTTACCAAATACACAAACCAGACCGGTTAGCCAATTACTTAAGCAAAACCGGAGAAAGGACATTCTGGAAGAAACCTTAAAGGTGTGTGGTTGAGCGAAAAGATAATAAATATAGAAGAAATAACAATTTCAAATTTTCTTGATCAATTTATAAATTCAAAGGGATATACTTTTATGGTTACACTACTAGTTAAACCAAATGTTATATCTTAATTCAGGATCTCAGCAAAAGACATTGTCAGTTACGTTTTCTATTGAGTATTGAAATATTTACATCAAGCCAAGCGCTATATCAAATAATTTATTAATACCAAAGAGGTCAAATGAACATTGGATTGATTTTGTTTGATTAAAGTAACTAACTAGCACTCCCAAATAATTTCGATGCGGAACAATTAATTTAATATACAACATTTGATGAAAACTGTTTTACAGTGGCGAATACATTTACAATCCAAAACTAAAAACAATAGCACCAATTAAGTTCAAACAGACCATTTTAGTGGTAAGGAAAAAAAAACGATTGAAATTTTTGGCCACCAGTTCAGAGACATTTTCTTGACACAACTTATCGGTTACAAATAGTAAAAAAAAAACAACTAGATACAATACAAAAGATGATATACCCATCAATCGTCAATCTTATCGTTATCCATACACACACAAAGCCGAAATTCAATAGCAAATTTCTCATATAATTAACTAGTGTGTGGCCGCCGTGGCGTAGTGGGTAGAGTGCGACGCTCACACGCCGAAGGGTCTAGGTTCGATTCCCAGCTCAACAATTTTTCTTATATTTCACGGCACCACCTCTTTCGAGCTGCTGACAACACTCAAAGAGTAATAACTGTCTAAGAAAGCTTCTCAAATTTCGCCGTTCGGAGTCGGCAAAAAACTGTAGGTCCCTTCTACTCGTGAAAGCAAGCTAGGCCCTGGTCCCCCTCTGGACTGTAGCGCCAACAATTATTATTATTGTTATGCGCACGAGCTTATTTGCATGATGCACTCACATTTTGAGAGTGTAAATGAATTTGCAAACTAAATTTTTTGTCCGATTTCATTTTCTGTTAAAAAGGAGAATAAGAAATACACTCGAGTACAAATAATACTTCATGTCAAGTTGTCATTATTTAATTTATGAGGAGAAGTAAATGTAATCTGTATTGCTGACAGCTTGGTAAAACAGGTTCAACTTGTACGCACATCGTCTGGTATTAAATGCTTCTAAAGGTGATGACCAGGAGCATTTAATAAAACGTTATCAATCAAAGTGTAAACATGGGAATATATGTAGCTATATGTGGAATTTCGCAACAAAACTATTAAATAACTGTCATAATGTAAGTTGTATACACATGTTTGTTCGAAAAAAAACTAGAATTAAAGTATGAAGTGTCCGAAAAGCCTTCGAGGTAGGTCCGTTCCAATTACTCTGAATTGCTACGGATGTCTACGAAAGAGCGTTCCATTAGCTGATTTTTTCGTAGAAGAGAGAGCTCACGAGAGAGCAAAATATTTCCTCCCCAACGAATTTCTGCCGAAGAAAAAACTGCAGCAGCTCGGCAGCAGATGGTTGTCAAATCGAAAATAAAAAAACCTCTGACATTTCATATGTCTGATAGCTGTTTACGAATTTCTACGAAAAGTCGTTTCACAATTTTCGATAGAGTTACTCTCTGCAAGAGAAATTTTTACCCAAACTACTCAACTACGAATTTCTGTACACAAATCAATTGGAACAGACCTTGTGATTAGACTCGCACAGTTCTCTTATAAAAAAGTATGCCTTTTTGTGAAATTTTACCCAGCGTGTAGTGCATTGAAATTGCTCGTTATTTTCTACATTACTGGAATAATTGTTTTTTTTATGAGAATCCACCTGAACTTCTTTCAAACTGACGGGAAATAGCAGATCTTAATACAGTTGTTTATAAAAGATTTTAGGACAAGGATTTGAGAATTATTAAAGTGCAAAGAGCAATTTTCAAGACGAGAAAATTGCTCTTTATTAAGTGAGATGATAATTTAAAAATTGTATCAGTGAAAACAAATTTGATAAATATTAAAGCCTAATTTGCTTTGTTACCAGGTGGAAAATAAAATAAAAAAATCTTCTCAGATTCGACAATACTGAAATAAGGAACTGACAAGATGGTAACTAAGGAAACAGGGGGAGAATATTCGGGAAGAATCATTAAAGATGTTTAGTTGAGCAACTAGATAACAAGATAAATGAAATAATAATTTCATAAGTTTATAGAATCTATAGTATCTTTTTTCATTAAAAATCAAAAGAAAAATTCATCGTTGTAGTTTAAATTAAGTAAAGTTTTAAGTATGAATTTAAGTTAGATTTGAAAATCTGAATGCATAACATATACTATAAAACATGAGCAACATGTTAACAAAACGAAGCCTAAGACACGGATGATTTAGCCATAATAATTGCTGTTTATTTTTATATACATTTATTGAGTTATTGAGTTTCAAGCATATTCATGCGCCTAATCAGAAAAAGACGTGAATGATACTGTATGTGTAACGTGATTGTGTTGGAAAAGTATATAAACAGAGACGGCAATATTTATTCACACATCAGCATATAACTTACAAATATCTCAAAAAAAGAAAACTAAATCAAGTATTACATTTTTATTTGCCTTGTTATTAATTTGTTTTATTTATTAATTAGTCAAGAAATATTAGGCGGCATGTGAACAATACCCCTTTTTGTATGGTAACACCTAATGTCCTAGATTTGGTGTATCTTGGAAAGATACCGTTTCATTCAAATTCATTTTTCCGTTGAATGATGGAACAATGAAAAAGTTCAATTATCTGAATATTTGGCATGATTCCGATACTTGCGACCCCTCGATTGAGTGCTGCAGTGGGGGGTCTAACCGGCTTCGGAATTAAGAACTGATAAAGGTTCATACATAAAAAATAGATCAGTTCTATGAAATAAAGATTTTATTTTTATGTTTCTATTTTATACATTTCGGCGCAGAAATGATATACATGAGGTTTAGGTTTTTTTTTTTTAATGGTTTGTATATACGCATAACCATGCTAATAAAAAAAACCGAAATCCTACGATCTTTACAAAATATTTCATTTTCTTACTTATATTTTTTTCAAGGCCATTTGCATCTGAATTTTATAATTTTGCAATGCAGAGAATGGCGTTTGATACAGACCATTCACAAATATTATTTTGAAATGTTTTAACCGATTACATAAGTAACCATTTAATTCTAATACGAACAATTCGTTCTTTTTATAAGCATTTATTTTAAGATTTAACTAACTTAGCTCCTCTGTTTGTCACGCATCTCATTCTCTCATTTCTGCTTACATGGGCGGTTGTTTTTTTTTTCGACGAAATGAACTGAATGATTGTGAGACGAATATTATCTATCGGACTAAAGATTGTTAGTCCGTTTTACCATTGTATTAATCTGTGTTAATTTTGTTATGTTTAACTTCCGACATGTATTTTGGTATCTTCAAATAAAACCAGTAGCCTGAAAAACAGTTGCATTCATTAAGTAAATACTTGATGAATCTCTTGCAGGAGAAAAAGAGATATTGGTAATCATAACTGGGTTCAGCACAGAGTTAAACTTTTAATTAATTTTTCAGTGATATTTAATACAAATGTACTTAGTTGGATCCAAGCTGAAGGATGCATTAATAAGTTGTCTCATAAACCTTAAATGTGAAGAAAGTTTTTTGTTATTATTACAACCTATAACCTGTTGTGCTTACGCGAGATCCCTCTTTCCTGGTACAACAAGCTCTGCACTGTTGTTCGAGAAGTTATGCAGGAGGTTAAGTAAGCCTTTAAGGTTTCTTAATTTATTTAGAAGGACCAAAAATTGTGTATCTGGGCTGATGCATGAAATTTAAGATAATTTGGAAACAAACAAGCAGCTTATTATAAAAAACTGGCGTACAAAATAGAGATCTGTAAGGATTCGAAATATTTCTGGAAAACGGTTAGGTTGCTATGTGTAGTTAATTCGGCTTTTGTACTGTAGAGTCGGAAACCTTGGCAAATCATTTTAAACAACTACTGACCTCAACAGAAGAGCAACAACTCTTTCATAATGGTATCCCATATGTCACAGTGCCTGAACTGGATGCCTCTTTCTCAATGCCGGAATTAATAGATGTTGCTGGGTCGAATTCATTAAAAATCTCATCCCTGGATATCTCGAAATGTTACTAAACAATTACAACAATATATTAGATTCAGACATAGTTCCGGATATCTTAAATCTGTGATATACGCTATATATACAAATGGTTATAATAGAATTCCGGGAAATTATAGGGGTAGTTCACTGCTCAGCGTTTGGAAAAGTTTTAACAAAAATGTTATTTTATTTTTTAAGGATCGTTTATCGGAATCGGCACAGATTCGAATACTTTTCGGGCCAGAGCAGTGGTGTCTATACGTTCTACATGGCCTAGCCATCTTTAGCGTTGTAGGTTGCTGTACAGCCCATAGAGTTCGTCGTTAAATCTTCTCCTCCAGATGCCATCAACGAAAACAGGACCAAAAATCGCACGCTAAACTTTTCTCTCGAAAAGACTAAGAGCTGCCTCATCCGTCTTTGCTAACGTCCAAGATTCCGCGCCATAAAGTAGGACGGGGATGATCAAGCTGTTATATAAAGCAAGCTTAGTCGTTCGAGAGAGGGCTAAGTGAGTTATGTGATTTACGCACGATCTTCTCGAGGATGATATTAAAGAAGTCACATGACAGTGCGTCGCCTTGTATAAAACCATTTTTGACATTGAAGGTCTCGGTGAGTTCGTTGCCGACCTTGACGGAGCAGTGAGAGTTCTTCGTCGTCACCCTACACAATCTGACGAGTTTGGTGGGAATGCCAAAACTAGACTTGGCACTGTATAGCTCGTCTCTATGCACACTGTCATATGCGGCCTTGAAATCGACGAATATGTGGTCGGATCTGCCGTAATGTGAAGATCTGGTCTATTATGGACTTCCCTGGTCTGAAACCACACTGATAGAGAGCTATCAGGTCATGGACAAACGGTTTCAGATGCTCACACAATACGGATCTTATATGCGATGTTGAGGAGACTCATCCCTCGGTAGTTGGCGCAGTCAAAGGGGTCCTCTTTCTTGTGAATCGGGCAAACGACGCTGAGATTCCACTCATTGGGCATGCTTTCCTCCGACCATATCTTACAGATGAGCTGGTGCATGCGCCCAACCAACTTATCTCCAGCTGCTTTAAATAGTTCTGCTTGCGGTCCATCCGCTCTAGCAGCTATGTTCGACTTCGGCTTGGATATTGCTATCTTCACCTCGTCTAAGTCGGGGGGATGGAATTCTTCTCTATCATCGTCTAAATCGAGTGGAACATTCTGCCTAAAAGCGGGATTTGGGCCGTCATCGCCGTTATGGAGTCTGCAGAAATGATCCTTCCAGATTCTCAGCACAGACTGCGACTCTACGAGTTTTCGGTTTTGGTCCCGGCAGGGCTTGGTCCGAACCTTGTATCCTCCGGATAGCTGTTTTACTTTTCGGCAAAGCTTTCCGACTTCTTTTCTCCCATAACACCTTTCCATTTTCTCGACAGCGCGCTTCTCATGCTTCTTCTTTTTCCTTCTGAGAAGCCGGTTCTCTTCCCTTCTTCTCTGTTCGTAGAGCTCACGAACAGCCCTCGTTGTTCGATGCAGTGTCGCCTTATAAGCGTTTTGTTTAGCTGCGGGCGCTTGCCTGCACTCGTCGTCAAACCATGGCTTACTTCTGGGTGGTGACGTGAAACCCAGCACATCAGTGGTAGCTTCTTTGATGACTTCTTGACAACGTTTCCAGTCTTCTTCTATGCTTAGTGCAGGCAGCGTCAAACTCTGAGCGAGGGAGACTCGGTCGACAAAGTTCGCAGCAATTGGCTGCGATCGTAGCTTTTCGACGTCAAACAGTTTTGGCCTGTCTCGACTCCGTTGCTCTCTCGATATCCGGGTTCTTACCTTGGCTACAACAAAGTGATGATCCGAGTGGATGTTTGCACCTCGGAAGGTTCGGACATCGAGAATACTGGAGAAGTGTCTGACGTCGATCGCAACGTGATCAATCTGGTTGACGGTTGATTGAAAAGGAAATCGCCAGGTCCCTTTGTGAAGGTCCAGGTGTGGGAACAGTGAGAAGTTCCGCCCCGAGGCGAAGTCCAGCAGCCTGAGTCTGTTTCCGGATGTGTTGTCGTGCAGGCTGTGTTTACCGATGACTTCAGCAAAGATGTCCTACTTTCCCAGCTGAGCGTTGAAATCTCCTAGAACGATCTTGGTGTCGTAGCTGGGGCATCGATCGTATGTTCGTTTTAGGATATCGTTAAAGTCATCCTTGGTGTTGTCATCCTTCTCCTGTGTCGGGGCGTGAGCGCAAATTAGGCTGATGTCCCCGAATTTAGTCTTGATGCGGATTGTCATGAGGCGTTCGCTGACGGGGTCGTACCTCAAGACTTTTTGCCTTAGTCTGCCTCGAACAACAAATCCGCATCCGAATAAGCGCTGCCTTCTCTCTCTATAGCAATTGTTGTAGTAGATATCGCAGTTCTTCATCGTTTTTATGCCAAGCCCATCCCATCGCACTTCCTCGATGGCGGTAATGTCTGCCTTGTAGCAATCAAGGGCCTCCTCAAGTTGTTCATCTGCATGTTGTCTGTTAAGGGACCTCACATTCCACGTGCAAAACCGAAAATCGTTGGCCTTAAAACGTTTGCTGGGGTCGGCAACAGTTAATCCGTAATTATCCGAGGCATATCGGGTTCTCTGAAAAATATTATTTTTGCGTGGTGAGGAAGTTTATCTCACGCACAACCCACAGACTGGTAGGCCAGGCCCATTATTTAAACCCTCGGGCAAAGGGGATCGCTGCATACATTGTTTCACCATACAACGGGTGTTGTGATGGCTATCCAGGGGTCGCCGCGTGGAGGCTGTATGTCAATTTGATCTGTGCACTAACGAGGATAGCCTTGGCAGCTCGCCATGTTGAGCGCAATCAACGACATAACCTCGCGTGCACAGGCCCATGCCCCGCCCCCTTGATTATCATATGATAATAAAAAGAAATATTTAATAATATAATAGTAAAACTATGCAATTTTAAACCTGTTTGAAAACATGAACTACGAATGAAAGCTGGCGTTGTACAGTTGTACTTCTTTGTTCATTCTATCTAGATCAAGGAATGAAATTACAAATAGTAAAATTAAAAATTAAATATATTAAAAGTTATGTTTATGTACAACTAATTTCAAGAACCTATCGAAAACTGTTCTTGCACTTGTACTCGCTTAGAAATGAATTATCTGGAGCTCAGTTTCCGTTTCAATACACTCAGTGTGAAAAAGGGTCCAAATCCAAATCTATACACCTAAGGAAACGCTGTGTATATGTTACATATGCGGAAAGAGATTGGCATATAAATGTGAAAATAAGTGCAACTACAACGTTTATTATTGCTAAATTTTTGCGTCATATAAAATGATTTGTTATATCCATTCCATAGCCGTGGCGAGGTGGTTAGAGTGCGACGCTCACACGCCGAAGGGTCTAGGTTCGATTCCCGGCTGAACACCTCGAATTTTTCACGGCTCCACCTCTTTCGAGCTGCTGACAACACTCAAAGAGTTATAATTGTTTAAGAAAGCTTCTTAAACTTCGCCGTTCGGAGTCGGCAAAAAACTGTAGGTCCCTTCTACTCGTGAGAGAACAGTAGCGGCCCTGGCCCACTGTGGACTGTCGCGCCAAACAATTATTATTATATCCATTACCCATGAAGTTTTGTTAATAACTGCGTTGTTGATTTATTTCAGACAGTGTGAAAAAACAGAAACAAACAAAAAACATGTTGATATACTAACAAAAAAATGCCTACCCCTTGACTCCGTTCCAATACGAATAAAGTTAAAGACAATAAATGTACAACAACAATGTACAATGTATGACAACTTAATGTTCGTAATATTAGCGCTATTTCTTAAACATAACAAAATTAAAAAAAACGGGCTAAAGATTGTTGATAATATTTATCTCACAATCATTCAGTTCATTTCATCGAAAAAAAAAATCGCCCAAATGTAATCAGAAATGAGGGAATGAGATGCGTGACAAACAGAGGAGCTAAGTTAGTAAATTTAAAAAAAAACCCTTATAAAAATAACGAATTGTTCGTATTAGAATAAAATGATTACTTATGTAATCGCTTAAAACATTTCAAAATAATATTTATGAATGGTCTGTATCAATATTGTATCTGTATCTGTATTGCTTGCATTGCAAAATTATAAAATGCAGATGCAGATTGCTTTGAAAAAAATATAAGTAGGAAAATGAAATATTTTGTAAAGATCGTACCATTTCGGATTTTTTCGTAGCAATGTAATGCAAATACCCAAACCATTTAAAAAAAAACCTAAACCACGGGTATATCATTTCTGCGCCGAAATGTATGCAATAGAAACAGAAAAATAATAACCAGAAATATTTTTTTCTTAGAACTGTCTTATTTTTTATGTATGGACTTTTATCAGTTTTCACTCTCAAATACCGCCTAAACTAAGCCGGTTATCCCTCCCCCATACAATATTGTCTTCGTCGCACTAAGCCCTACAAAACTGCGTCATTCAATCGAGGGGCCGCAAGTATCCGAATCATGCCATTATCGCTTTTGGAATTCATAATACTATAAGGTCTCTAAAAATTTGAAATTCCATATCAAATAATATAATATATAGTAACATTTTAAAGCAAATCTCTCTTAATACAAAAATGCGTTTTCTCTGATGCACTTAAAGAAGCTATTGTTATTCCGCTGAATAAAAAGGGTGAAACCACTTTTCTCAATAACTAGCGTGCTTTTTCACTTTTACATGTTTATGCCAAAATCTTTGAAAAATGCACGAAAGCTAGAATATTATCTTATTTCTTAAGTAAATCTAATCTAATAACTCTGAGATTACACATTATTTTTTGATATAACTAATCCATTCCGATCATTCAAAGTTACTGCATTTAACTATCGATTCGATTCTTATTTAAAAGACTTTTTTTTATAATTGACGCGTGCAAAAGGGATTGTGAGTATCGAAGGTATAGAGGAAGAGAGGGAGAGGAGGTACCGATGCACATTGGTTTTAAATGCCTGTGGAAAGCAAATAATAAGAAATTATACTACTTTAGTCTCAGAGAAAGTAATTAATTTAGGCGTTCCACACGGTTCGATTTTGAGTCCTATTTAATTTTAAATCCTGTTTTAATCAACATCTTAAAGTTAAAATAACAGCTTTTGACGGTGACACTTCCATATCGTACTCTGAATTACATTATTTTAATTAATATGCTTCCATCAACTATGATTTGGAAACTCTGCGTAAGTGATAAAATCTAAAGCAAATGGCAGCAATGTTAAATGTTGCACAACAAACAATTTCTGACCGATTGAAAGATCCAAAAAGTGTGAAAAATGGGTGCCACATAAATTGAATGAAAGACAGATGGAAAACCGAAAAACACTTTTGAAATTTTGCTTCAAAGACACGAAAGAAAATCGGTTTTGCATCGGATTGTTAATGGCGATGTAAAATGGATTTATTTGAAGAATCCTAAATGGAAAAAATTATGGGTTAATCTGGGACAACCATCGACATCGACTGCAAAATCAGATCGGTTCGGCAAGAAGACAATGCTGTGTTTTTGGTGGGACCAGAAAGGTCTGCTGTACCACGAGCTCCTAAAACCTTGTGAAACTGTTAATACTGATCGCTACCGACAACAAATGATCAATTTGAACCATGCATTGATCGAGAAACGACCAGACTGGGACAGAATACACAGCAAGGTGATTTTGCTCCATGGCAATGCACCTGTACACAAAGCAAACCCGGTTCAGGATACAATCAAAACAGTTGGCTGGGAGCAGCTATCCCACCCGCCGTATTCACCACACTTGGCTCCTTCCGACTACCATTTGTTTGCATCGATGGCACATGCACTGGCTGAGCAGCACTTTGATTTCTACGAGGAGGTCGAAAATTGGGTGTCGGATTGGTTTGCTTTAAAAGACGAACAATTTTATTGGCGTGGCATTCACAAATTGCCAGAAAGGTGGTCAAAATTTGTAGAAAACAATGGTCAATACTTTGAATAAAATGTTTTTACTTTCCCATTAATAATTAGTGTTTTATTTTCAAAAATACGCTCATTTCATACCGGTATACCATATCGGTATAATGTTATACATATAAAAGTTAAAGTTAATAAATAAAAAAAAAAAGGCACTGGTTTGCTGCAAGAAGAGTTCTTGAAACATGAAACGAAAATAGTAGTAGCTTACTGTGACGCAGAATACGAATATGCACTAGGTGGTGCCATATCATGGGGCTCCAAGGAGCAAGCTACTGTAGTGTTATCTACTAGAGAAGCAGAATACGTTTCAATGGGAACAACAGTTGAAGAAGCAATGTTGCTATAAGAAATTCAAGAGAAACAAGCAAGAATTGATACATCGTTGAAACTTTTTTGTGATAGTCAATATCGACCACGGATAAAACATATCGACATGTAGCATAATCGCAGAAGGGCAGAATCATTTAAAAGAAACTAGTCAGTAAAAATAAGATTTTGATGAAACCAATGGGGTTATTGTAAAATAAGTGAACATGTTGATTATTTTGTTATACTGTCCTACTGTATTCCACTAAATAACTTATTTGCTTTGTAAATAAAATCAATTCCTTTTGATTTTTCAATTAAACTGGCTATTTAATATGTACATCGGAAAATTCCCAGAATAAAATATTCTTAGTTCCAGAATATTCCCAGCTTAGGGAACATCAAAATCCATTGACTGTCCTAATTCCATAGTTTTGTATAAATATAAATTATAAGTAAGCAAACATTGAGAAAAATATGTATGTATTGAGTTCGTTTTCGTAATTCAACTAGTTTTCGGAACTAGATAGAAGTTGACTCTAACAACTACCAACGTTGTTTCATGCATAATTTATAGCGCAAGAACCTGATAATTTAATCAAAACTGAGTTCGACACATCAACATTGAGTCACTAGGACAAAAAAACGGAGAGTCGAAAAGCTGGGTATAATTCTCCAATCCTGCGAAAGAAATCAATTCAATTGTGCAAGAGAAAGGATGATTTAAATTCAAACAAAGTAAGGACTCGTTGTGCATTTTTCATTGCGGACGATTTCGAATGATAGTGTGAAACTATACTTTTCAGAACCCCGCTGTCCAGAGCCTTAAGGGACTCGGAAATGAATTGGCGCAAGTTCGGCATAGTTGACCCACTGGGGCGGCCATTGACCGTGAAAAGTGTAGCGAGATATCTAGGCATCTGGTTGGACCAGTACCTATATGGTGGTGTCCATGTAGATACAGCTCTGACCAGGGCTAAGAATGCCTTCGCTATGGCAAGAGGACTGTTCTACAGCAGTCAACTTGACACCAGAGTGAAGGTAATCGGCTACATGGCCCTCATCCGGCCTATCATGGTATATGGTTGTCCTGTGTGGTTCAACGTAAGTCCTTCCCAAATGGAAAAGATGAGGTTGTTTCAGAGGCGGTGCCTTCGAGCTTGTCTTCGCTTATATCGAACACCTGAATCTGATTACAAGAAATTTTATTCCAACGAGGTCCTGTGTAAAGAGGCAAACGTTATAAGGATAGATAACTGTATTATTAAGTTGATTCGGAGTCACCCTGCTCGAGCCATGACTTCACAGTCTGATCTTTGGGGCTTACTACCCTAACGTAATGTACCACGAGAGGGTACGCCTTAACGGCTTTATTCCGCCTGAAACTTTCTTCTATTTGGACGCGAAAGGCCTGATACAAGATGAGGATGGCTGCCCTAATATCTTCCATGTCGCACGCCAAACAGTAGAAAGGCAACTTCAATACGAGCCAGACGTCGCTCGCAGCCACGAGGATCTCCTACGGTTCAGTAGAGCGATTTCTGGCCGAGACAGAGCAGTAACAGACAAAGAACGAAGTTTTTACTGGTGGCTACACCATAACCAGCATTCGATGCCGCCAAGTACTTAAAGTAAAAAATGGCATAGTTGAGTCATGGGGCCAACTCACATAGGCTAAGGTAGATGTAAGGAGTTTAAAAAAAAAAATAAATAAATAATAAAAATAAAGACAAAAACAAAAAACACAAACAAAAAACACAAAAAAGGTGCATTATATGTTAAGTTAAGTTGACGTGAGCAACATTCGCGGACTGAGAACTAATCTCTTTGCCGTTTACGTCCACCTCTCTCGTCACAAACCAGCTGTCTTGGCCCTGAGCTTGGCTTCGACATTCAGGCCAGACAACACCCGAAGGAAGGTATGTTGAAATCTTCGCTGAGGTAAACACCTTGGATCTGTTTCTCACCTCTCATCCGGAAAAATATTCAATTGATATATTGTCGCCTCTAGGCTCGTCCGACCACTGTGTCGTGTCAGCCAAATTCTCGTACTCCTCCCACACAGTTAGAGAACAAATTCCGAAAAGAATAGTATGGCTCTACGAGAAAGCCAACTGGAGCGGACTTAACAACTTCTTTAGGAATTTTAACTGGTCACTATGCTTCCTCGATAGTGACGTGGATGCCGCTACTGATGCGATCACAAACATTATTTCGCTGGGCATGAGGTCCTTCATTCTTCACAGAGTGAAGAGCATCAAGCCTAAGGCAAACGCGTGGTTCGACTTGAGCTGCAAAGAGGCTATCAGAGTGAGAGAGCTGAGTTTCCCGGATTATAAAGCCAACCCTTCTGAGGAAGCCCGGAAAAAGTTCAAACGGGTCCAAAATGACTGTAATGCATTAATAAGACGTGTTAAATTCTCCTTTGACCAAAAGTTGAGGCAAAAAGTTCTACAATGCCCCAAGGGTAGCAGAAGCTTTTGGTCTTTCGTAAAAAACATAAGGAATTCAGCCTCGTCTTCGATCCCAACGCTCATTTGCAATGACATTCCAGCTGTCAGCTCTTTGGACAAAGCTAATCTGCTTGCTGCACACTTTGCAGCTAGCTCAACGCTGCCAGATAACACTTTGTCCCCACCTGTACTTGAGAGCGTAAATTTCTCCATGGGGCAAATCCATTTTCGCACTCGTACAGTAGCAAGAGTACTTAAAGATCTAAACATACACAAATCCGCTGGCCCGGATGGTATACCCCCTGTTCTTCTGAAGAGGTGTTCTTCTACGCTGGCAAAACCACTGCGTAAGCTTTTCCATCTGTCCTACTCTTCAGGGCTCTTTCCGAGTAAGTGGAAAACTGCATTTGTCCAGCCCGTCCCTAAAAAGGGCGAATGTTCGTCACCCACCTCCTACCGACCCATAGCACTAACGTCCCTTCTCTCCAAGGTCATGGAAACGCTGATAAACCGTCAGCTTATGAAATATCTTGAGTCCCGGAAGCTTCTTAATGACCGGCAGTACGGCTTCCGAAGCAACCGTTCCACTGGTGATCTGATGGCATATCTCACTGAAAAGTGGAACCAATCTGTGCACAATTTAGGAGAAAGCAAGATTGTTGCGCTTGATATTTCTAAGGCATTTGACAGGGTCTGGCACCAGGCTCTCTTGTCGAAAATGCGTGCTTTTGGGATCGATGAGTCTCTTCTTCAATGGATTAGAAATTACCTTTCGAATCGTTCAATACAAGTCGTTTTGGATGGATTCAAGTCTGATATCCACTATATTAATGCTGGTGTTCCCCAGGGCTCTGTTTTGTCTCCGACACTCTTTCTCATTTTTATAAATGATCTCTTGTCTGCTACTTCTAATCCTATTCATTCCTTCGCTGATGACAGTACCCTCAGCTTTTCATATTCGTTCCTTGGCTCACGTCCCTCCACTTCGGCCTTAGACTCGGAACGGCAGCGTATGTTAAGCACAGTAAATTCCGACCTTGACAGCATAATCGATTTTGGAAATAAGAATAGAGTAGAATTTAATGCTTCCAAAACACAGTGCTGTCTGCTGTCGTTAAAGCGATCACAAAATAATCAGTCGTTATCCATGAACGGCACTTGCGTTGTTGAAACCGAAAGACTTTCCATCCTCGGTATGTGTATCAACCCAACAATTAGTTGGAACGATCACATATTTGAGGTCGCCAAAAATGCTGCGAAATGTCTAGGTTTCCTTAAACGATGCAAGAAGTACTTCACCCCCTCTGATCTGGCTACAATATACAAGGCATACATACGCCCCAAACTTGAGTATAACGCTCCTATCTGGTCAGCTGCTTCTAAGACCTCCCTGCACCTGCTGGATAGAATTCAAAAGCGAGCGATAAAACTTATAGGTGACAGTAATATTGCGAAGTCGATTGACTCGTTAGAACACCGACGTAATGTCGCGTCGTTGTCACTTTTTTACCGCTATTTCAACAAGAAATGCTCAGACGAATTAGCCAGTTGCAATTCTCCCCTTCAAGAATTCACCCGCAATACACGCCTCGCTAGGAATGCCAATCAATTCACCCTCAAGCCCTCTTTCGGACGTACAGTCAAATTCAGAGACTCGTTCTTTAGCCGCACTACACGAATCTGGAATGCTCTTCCCAGCTCGATTTTTCCTAGTCATTACAATCCACAGGCATTTAAAACCAATGTGCATCGGTACCTCCTCTCCCTCTCTTCCTCTATACCTTCGGCCCGTGCTGTGACTTGATCCGGTCACTTAAGGGTACTCGCAACCTCTTTTGCACGGGTCAATTATAAAAGACATGAAGTCCAAGTTTTTTCTTAATTATCTTGGGAAAAATATAAAATCACTTTTATATATTTTAAGCATAAAATCAGATATTATATGAATCCGAAAGGTATTAGAAAAATCAAATCCGTATGTTAGCTTAGAGTACTTGTAGATAGTCAGTAACAAGCTAGTTTTACGTATTTTTCTGTCTAGCATGTAAGACATTGAATTTGAAATATAATAAAAAAATGCATTAAGAAAAAAAGAAAAACGATTTCGAATGAAGTTGGCGAATTGAAGTGAGCACGATTATTTCTTTACTGTCCTGCTCGATTGGTCACAAATGCCCTGAAGGGCCCATTTCACTTTTTAATACAAGAGCAAGAGCATACAACTTCCTAAAAAAAAAATTTGTCTTTGCCTGGTATTCGTACACGTACACAAGCTTAATTTAGAATGCATCAACAGATATTATTGAGAAATTTATAAGAATTCGGTCTGCACACAACTTAGCTTAACGAAGCACAGAAAATACATACCTGTTCTGTGCTTCGAAGAAATGAAAATTTCGACGGATGTAAGATCCAGCTTATTATGTACAGGTGATAACGCTAAGAGGTGAATTCTTATATAATATCCGACATAGATAATAGAATTAATATTTAATTAACGGTATTATAATAGATCCGCCAATCATGGAATTCTACAGCCAGAGACACAATGAATTACATAATTTAGCTAACGATGATATTGAAAAGGTTAACCAAATAAATTACAAATTTTTAATTTAGAAACAAGAGAAAATTGAATAAAATTGTTTGTATACAATGGCTAAGGTCTAGGCTTGGCAATGCTTCAATACTCTCTCTGCCTCTCTTGAACTCACTTGAACACTTTTGCACAGTTCATAATGAAAGTGCGGAACCCTGGTAAACAGCCACCATCTCTGAGAAATTTAATTACAGCGCGATGCTCAATTTTAACTAGAGATAAAACCCGAATAAATAATCACGTTTATATAAAATTTTCCATGAATGCACTAAAAAAATAGTATTACTTAATAAATAAGTCAATTAATATATATAACTACAGATTCATCTCGATACCGAGAATATATTGAAGGCCCCTCGTACTTCGATTTGCTCTCATTAACCGCCAGACCCATTTTAGCCGCCTCCGCTTCAATGCCAGCAAACGCCTCATTGACGGCTCGCTGTGTTCGTCCAATCACGTCAATGTCATCCGCATAAGCTAGCAATTGATCTGACTTTCGGAAGATCGTGCCTCTGGTATTGACTTGTGAGTTACTCACGATTTTCTGGAGGATGATATTGGAAAAGTCACATGACAGTTTTTGATATTGAAGGCTTAGGTGCGAGAGTTCTCAGCATAGACTGTGACTCTACCAGAAGTTGTCCACTTTGATCCCGGCAGCCTTCTGTCAGAACCTTGTATCTTCCGGATAGCTGTTTTACCTTTCGGTAAAACTTTTCGACTTCATTCCTGCCATAACACCTTTCCATTTTCTCGACCGCGCGCTTCTCATGCTCCTTTTTTTTCCTTCTGAAAAGAAGGTGCTCTTCCCTTCTTCTCTGTTCGTAGAGCTAACGAATAGCCCTCGTCGTTCGATTCAGCGTTGCCTTATAAGCGGCTTATTTGGCTGCATTCTCTTGCCTGCACTCGCCGTCAAACAATGGTTTCCTTTTAGGTGGTGATGTGAAACCCAGCACATCAATACCAGCTTCTTTGATGGCTTCTTGACAACGTTTCTAGTCTTCTTCTATAGTTAGCGCAGGCAGCGTCGAACTCTGAGCGAGTTTCAAGGAGAATCGGTTGGCAAAATTCCCAGCAATCAGTTGCGATTGTAGTTTTGCGACGTCATAGCCAATGGGACTGTTTCGACTCCGTTGATCTCTCGATATCCGGTACATAGGTTACAAAAAGCTGATGATCCGAATCGATGTTTGCACCTCGGAAGGTTCGGACATCCAGAATACTGGAGGAGTGTCTGACGTCGATCGCAACGTGATCAATCTGATTGACTGTGGTTGCCAGGTTCCTTTGTGATCGTTCAGGTGTGGAAACCGCGTGCTAGCCACAGAGAGGTTCCACCCCACGGCGAAGTCCAACAGTCTGAGTCCGTTTCCGCATGTGTTATCCTGTAGGCTGTGTTTTCCGATGACTCCAGCACAGTTATCCTCCTTTCCCAGCTGAACGTTGAACTCTCCTAGAACGATCTTGGTGTCGTAGCTGGGGCATCGATCGTATGTTCTTTCTAGGAGATCAAAGAAGTCTTCCTTGGTGTTGTCATCCTTCTCCTCTGTCGGGGCGTGAGTGCAAATTAGGCTGATGTTCCCGAATTTAGCCTTGATGCGGATTGTCATGTGGCATTCGCTGACAGGGTTGAAGCTCAATATGTTTTGTCTAAGCTGCCTCGAACAATAAGTCCGCATCCGAATAGGCGCTGCCCTCTCTTTTTATAGCAATCGTAGTAGATATTAATGTCTGCTTTGTAGCAGTCAAGAGCCTCCGCAAGCTGTTCGACTATACGTAGCTTGTTAAGGGACCGAAAATCGTAGTCCTTAAAACGTTTGCTGGGGTCGCCAACAGGTAATCGGTCCTTATCCGAGGCATGTTGTTGTCTTTAAACTAATATTTTTTACTTGGTAAGTATGCAACCCTCACGCACAACCCACAGACTGGTAGGTGAGCCCCATTGTTTAATCCCTCGGGCAGAGTAATAGTTGTCTACTAAATGGTTTCTCAAATGTCGCCGTTCAAAGTCGGCAAAAATTTAAAATATATATTTTTATGTTTAAAAATATATAAAAATATATATTTTATTATATTTATTTTATATTATATTTTTAAAAATATATATTGTAAACACTCTAAATATATACAATTTCTTAATGGTTTTTAATAACCATACAGTGGCCGCCGTGGCGTGGTGTAGATTGGGAGGGCTACATACATACATTGGTTCACCACACAACGGATGTTGTGATGGACATCCAGGGGGCGCCGCGAGGAGGCTGTATGTCAACTTGACCTGACTTCATTATGCCTTGCTAAAGCGGATGGAAAATAATTAGGTAACGCGACAATCCACAGAGAGACCAGGGCTTAGCTTGCTCATCAACTACTCTTATGAGTATAAGGGGCCTACAGTTTCTGCCGACTCCGAACGAAGAAGTTTGAGAAGCTTAGACTATAATTACTCTTTGAGTATTGTCAGAAGCTCGAAAGAGGTGGTGCCGTAAAAGATGCAATGTGTTCCGACGGGAATCGAACCTGGACATTCGGCGTCTGAGTATTGCAATCTACACCACGCCACGGCGGCCACTGCATGATTATTAAAAACCATAAAAAAATAATAAATTCATCACAAATCAGTTTTATGCAACAAATTTTATATATGTGTATTGAAAACACAGAAGTTTAAAATATATACTTTTATTTTATTTTTTTAATTTATTTGTGTTTTAAACCACAAATATATATATTTTAAATGTTTACCGACTTTGAACGGCGACATTTCGTAGCCAGCTATTACTCTTTGAGTGTTGTCAGCAACTCGGAAGAGATGGTTCTGTCAAAGAATAGAATAAAAGAACCTGGGCCCTACTGTGTCAGGGTGGCTAAATATGGAAACAAATAATTTTCATAGAATATATAATTTGTTTTATTATTAATTATGTTTTATTTGCAGGAAGAAAATTTAGTTTTCTGTCAGGATGTGAAAGGAATCTTGACCAGGGCAGGGTCATCAAGGTTTCGTTATGAAATGGAATTTGGACAATAACTTAGTTCGAAGAGAGTCAAGCCGTGGGCAAGGAGAGAAAATGACTATGCAACAAGTAAGTTTTTTTTTATTTAGAATTCAGTTTCTTTAATATAAAAACAGATTTCAGATTAGGTAAATGAACTACAAAAAATTAAATTTGAAAATTTAAGAAAAATAATGGACATCACTCTTTAGTTCATATAGAACTAGTGGCGAATGATCCTTCAGTTAGATAATATACAATTAAGTAAGTGTGGAGCAAATTCAAAAACAATTAATAATAAATATATATATATATATATATATATATATATATATATATATATATATATATGTACAATAACAATGATGGTGGCAAATTTTAGTTTAACAATGATGAACTTTCCATACTAATAAGTAGATTTTTTAAAGCTTTTGGTTGGACTATTTGCCTAATTTCAGTTGGTAACTTATTAAATAGTCTTGGTGCTGTCGTCGTATAAAAATTTGAACAACAAGTTTTCCTTGAGAATGGAATAGAGCAAGTTAACACACCATTTATTCTCAAATTATATATGTTTGAACTTCTGAGATTATTATTGTGTCCACTTCTCATGAAGAAAACCTTGAGAACCTTAAAGACGTACAGATGTCTTAGTGGAAATATGCGCAGAATTTGGAACAGGGGCCAGCTATGGACTAACCTTTTTTCCTTCACTTCATTCTTATCATATATTTTTGTGCTATATACAAAGGTTCTATGGTACAATTATAGGTTCCACCCCAGGTTGCAATACCGTGGATGTTAATATAACAGTGTTGCCTTAGAAGATACATATTTCGTGTAGCAGATAGCATATGTAGTTTTAAACCCTCTACAAGTGCTTTCCACGTCATGTTTTTATCCACTAAGACACCTAGGTACTTAAAGGTTTCAACGCCTTCTATTTTAAAACAGCTTGACGTACATGTTTGGTTATTATCGAAGATTTTACTACCACAAGTATGATTAGATATTGACATTCTTGTGCAAGAGCTAGAGTGAAAGATTAAGTCGCAGTGAAGTGAAAACGGTTCCCGTAGACTACATATCATGAGCCTAGTTTTATTGCTTATAATCGATTTGTGTTTGGCAAACCGTTGTCGAAGTATGCTTTGGTCCATATTTGATTTAATTGTTGTGTCAAAAAGGCAGCTATTACTGTACGTCAGTGCCATATCATCAGCAAATGCTGTAATATTACTATTTAACTTTTGACAGAACAAAGAGTTTACGTACACTAATAACAGCAATGGTCCCAGGACAGAGCCTTGTCGAACACCAATGTTTACTTGATATTTATCACTAAAAATCCCATTTAGCTTAACCCGCTGAGTTCTATTTGTCAAATATGAAGTAAACCATTTATAAATTATACTTCTTAATCCAGCACCAAAATGACTAAAATGGACAACTAGTAGTAGAGTCGCAGTCTGTGCTGAGAATCTGGAAGGATCATTTCTGCAGACTCCTAAACGGCGATGACGACCCCAATCCCGCTGTTAGGCAGAATGTTCCACTCAATTTGGACGATGATAGACAAGCATTCCGTCCCCCCGACTTAGACGAGGTGAGGATAGCAATATCCAAGCTAAAGTCGAACAAAGCTGCTGGAGCGGACGGACTGTCCGCAGAACTATTTAAAGCAGCTGGAGATGACCTGGTTGGGCGCATGCACCAGCTCATCTGTAAGATATGGTCGGAGGAAAGCATGCCCGATGAGTGGAATCTCAGCGTCGTTTGCCCGGTCCACAAAAAAGGAGACCCCTTTGACTGCGCCAACTACAGAGGGATTAGTCTCCCCAACAACGCATACAAGATCCTCTCTGCCGTATTGCGTGAGCGTCTAAAACCATTTATCCATGACCTGATAGGTCCCTATCAGTGTGGTTTCAGACCAGGGAAGTCCACAATAGACCAGATCTTCACATTACGGCAGATCCTGGAAAAGACCCAAGAATGACACTCACTACCTATTCGTCGATTTCAAGGCTGCATATGACAGTGTGCATAGAGACGAGCTATACAGTGCCATGTCTAGTTTTGGCATTCCTACCAAACTCGTCAGATTGTGTAGGATGACGATGGAGAACTCTCGCTGCTCCGTCAAATTCGGTACCGAATTCACCGAGACCTTCAATGTCAAAAAAGGTTTTAGACAAGGCGACGCACTGTCATGTGACTTCTTTAACATCATCCTCGAGAAGATCGTGCGTAACTCACAAGTCAACACCAGAGGCACAATCTTCCAGAAGTCAGTTCAATTGTTAGCTTACGCTGATGACATTGACGTGATTGGACGAACACAGCGAGCCGTCAATGAGGCGTTTGCTGGCATTGAAGCGGAAGCGGCTAAAATGGGTCTTGCGGTAAATGAGGGCAAAATGAAGTACATGCTGTCATCAAGGAAGGACACACAACATCGACGTCTCGGACGGAGCGTCACACTAGGCAGCAGAAACTTCGAGGTAGTTAAGGACTTCGTCTACCTCGGCTCCGCGGTAAACAGGGACAACAACATCAGTACCGAAATCAAACGCAGAATCACTCTTGCCAACCGCTGTTTCTTTGGGCTCAAGAGGCAATTGAGTAAAAATAAGCTTGATCATCCCCGTCCTACTATATGGCGCAGAATCTTGGACGTTAGCAAAGGCGGATGAGGAAGCCCTTAGTCTTTTCGAGAGAAAAGTTTTGCGTGCGATTTTTGGTCCTGTTTGCGTTGATGGCATCTGGAGGAGAAGATTTAACAACGAACTCTATAGGCTGTACAGCGACATGCGCCTGGTTAAGCGTCTACGGATACAACGCTTAAGATGGCTAGGCCATGTAGAGCGTATGGACACCACTGCTCCGGCCCGAAAAGTCTTTGAATCCGAGCCATTGGGACAAAGCAACAGAAGACGGCCTAGACTAAAGTGGCGCACACAAGTGGAGAAGGACCTCAACCAACTTGGAGTGCGCAACTGGAGACAGCTGGCGAAAGATCGTGCTGGCTGGAGAGGCATGTTGGTTGAGGCCCAGGTCCACCCCGGACTGTAGCGCCACAAGAAGAAGAATTAGAATCCAGCACTATACAGCTTGCTCAAGAGGATTTCGTGATTTACCATATCAAATGCTTTTGCCATGTCGTTGAAGAGTACTAAGCTGTGGTTATTCTTATTAAAACTGTCAAACATCTCACTACATAATTTTAAAATAGCATCTTCAGTTGATTTGCCTTCACGAAAACCGAATTGTTCTTTTCTGAAAAAAAAAATTGTTTTATTTAAAAATAAAAAAATATTTTTCAAAAAGTTTGGAAAATGTCGAAAGTAGAGATATTGGACGATATTGCGTCAATAGGTGTTTGTTACCTTTTTTAAATAGGGGTATGACTTCAGCATTTTGTAACGAGGACGGAAAATTACCACAACTGACACTTAGATTGAATAGATAAGTCAAAACATCAATTACAAAGAATGAGATACGTTTTAAAAGATAGTTAGTTATACCATCCGAGGTGAACGAATATTTGTTGTCCAGTGACATGATACATTTGTGAACCTCGTTGGGAGTTATAGGGTCAAACACAAAACTGTTGCTTGTAGAAGCATTTTCAATTAAGTCCGGATATATATTACAATTACAACTATATGTGGGGGGAGTGGGTTTCGATTCTTTTGCTATAGAGGCAAAGTAATAATTGAATTGATTTGCAACGTCTACAGGTTACCTCAATATTGAGAATGTCATTTGAAGTCCTATTTTTGTTTAGGATATCATTTACTAAACTCCATTCTTTTTTTTTAATTGCCCCTACAATTCTAAAGTTCCGGCATATTTTGACTTCGTTCTTTACTTCCTCATTAAATCTAGCAGAGTCATTTTTTAAGGATTGGTTTTCTGGATGACGTTTACATTTCTTACGTAGATCATATTTTTTGCTGTTTTTTTAAGCAGGCTCACCCTTATCCAAGGCCAAAGATGTTTTAGGTTTTTGCCATTGTTATTTACAATAATAGTGCAGCTTTCTATGTGTTTTCTAAGCGTCATTAAGAAATTATCATCGGCTAGACACGGATTACTTTCTGCATATATAGTATCCCAGAATTCATACTTCAATCGCTCTATTAAGTCGCTATAAATAATTTTGTTTTTCATCTTAAAAGGAACGTATTTGTCTGAACTTCTTTCAGTATTTCAATTTGTCATGCAGTGGTCCGAAATTTCATAATCTAGTACTTCAGCAGAAAGCTTGCAAGGAAATTTGGTGTCTCAAGAAAATGTGATCGATACGGGTTTTGTTTCAGCTGTTATTCGAGTCAGCTCTATGATAAAGGGTTTTAGCCCAAAAGAGGACATAAGAGTCAAGTATTTATATGAGCTACAGTGCTGCTTGCATTGCAGACGAACTATCAACGTTTGGTACATTGAATATGTCGATGGCATTGGGTAATGTTGACTGCTCTACAGTGTTTATACGCGTTTGAAGCACTTTTAATTTTACCTTTAGCTGAATGTTTTCATCTTTTAGTGCATTTATTTTTAATAAAAATTGTTCATTTACATGTTTTAACTCACTGAAGTCATTTTTCAGTGCCTTGATTTCATTAAGTATTATCTGCATTATGCTTTCATTTTTCTGTTGATTGTTTGTTTCGTTATTCGTTGTAATCGGGAGCGGTAAGTTTTCGGGGTGAAGAGAGTTTCAACGCAAGTTAGTACACTGAGAGCATCTCCAGATTTTGCGGTTTTTTTTCATATACTCCAAGTCTGCACTCAACACATTTACCCATCTCGCGTGAAACAGTTTTTTGCAGTCTTTGAACTCAAAAAATTTACATCACCCCTCTCAACTTTTTTTGCGCATAGACACAACATTTTTTTTATATGTTTATTGTTTTGTTTGTTTTTATTTGATAACTTAAGTATATCAATAATGTCAATGAAATTCACGAATTTTTTTGGAACACTCCTTGCTAGTTTTTAGTATATATTGAATTGAATTTACTATTTTTCAATTGATTTTTTCTGGAGCGGTTGATTTTGCCCTCTGACTTACTTACTAACTTACTTTTGTTTCATGAACAGTACCCATTCAAACTTTTACAATTCAAATATATTATTAAAATATACTCTTCCGAATTGAAATTCCGACTCGTATACCCCTTTATACGTATACCACGGTTAAATGAAACAACCCATTTTACTACACAAGAGATGCAAAAGTCAACATAATTAAGCACCTACAGAGATCAGAAAACTCTTCGCACATTCCATCATGCCGGTCCATAAGCATTCAAAATTGAAATCGTGTAGGAAATCTAATTTTCTAAGGGATGTGTATTGCTTACCGTTTACCACAAAGGCCGAACACCTGAATATTACTTATAACTTGACTACTGAGGCCTTTCTTGCAAACGCAAACACTCTCATATTTATTTGGATAATGTATAAGTTCGTTTATGTCCGACAGGCATGAAGTTCATTTGGAAGAATCGTTAGCTCTCAACGGAATTTCATGGCATTTTATTACCACTGCGGCTGGAATAACATAATATCGTATAAATAATAATAATAAAATAAAATAAATCGTTTAAACAAATTCTATAGTGAGAACGAAGTTTTACATTTGACCGTTCTCTGCTCACATCGAAGCGTGCGAATTTTGGATAAAAATATTGATCCTCTTCCACATTTCCATTTTTTTTAGGTGCATCTAATACTGCTTTACCCGGCCCGACATTAACGATATTATTATGTTAAGAAGTCATTTATTTGTTTATTAATTTATTCCTCTGGTAAAATGAAATGTTAAATCACTTATTTGCGTTAATTTTTAAATAAATATAATAAATTGTATAAATAATTAAACATTTTATACGTGCTCAAATCACTGTAATTCATTCTCAAAATAGTTTCAATATTATATATATATATAGTTATAACAATATTATGTTGAGTAAACAGTATTACCAAATGATAAGTATTTATTGGTCCTTTGGATGTGATACACACCTGGTAAACACTAATCATAAAATTGTATTGTATTCAGTGTGGTCGCCGTGGCGTAGTGGGTAGAGTGCGACGCTCACACGCCGAAGGGTCTAGGTTCGACTTCCAGATCAACACCAATTTTTTCGAATTTTTCACGGCACCACCTCTTTCGAGCTGCTGACAACACTCAAAGAGTAATAACTATCTAAGAAAGCCTCTCAAATCTCGCCGTTCGGAGTCGGCAGAAAACTGTAGGTCCCTTCTACTCGTGAGAGAACAGTAGCGCGCACAACACGAGTAGTTGATGAGCAAGCTAGGCCCCGGTCCCCCTTTGGACTGTAGCGCCAACAATTATTATTATTATTGTATTCAGTAAGCAACATCACGGTAAAGAACATGAACAAACAACATCTCTAATTATACAATTTTGTTTACCAAAATTCAAAGGCAGTGCCCTAAACTTTTACAAAATTCAATCTAATTTTTGTTTGTTATTCTCGCCTTAGTAGACAGCAAATAAAAAGTTTAGTAGAAAAAGTTGAGTCTACCTTTTTGTTTGTGATGTTGCTGTATTAGTATAAAGACAGGTTCGTTGCAATGTAAAAAATATCTCTGCCGATCTAAATTTTACAACAGTCTCAAGTACTGAGCATCGTTCAGATCACATCAAGGCGTATTCTATTTAAAGATTCTATTTTACACTCATACAAGATCAGAGTGACTATTTTAACAAACGAACCTTCTTCGGTTGGGTTCTGGCGATGATGCATCAAGATGATGAAGTTTGTCGCGAAATTATATTCAATGATGTAGCTCATATTTGGCTTAAACCATAAAAGCAACATTTTTGATGCCAGCGGCGCTTTTGGGCCATATGTATGTTTTCGTCAATGATAACGATCACGTTATTGTAAATAGTCAGCGTTATCACGCTATGGTTACTGATTAATTTTTGGCCCGAAGATATAAACTGGAAACACATTTAGATCCAACAGGATAGTTACACAAACACACACAATCGATTTATTGCGGATTAGGTGTGTGAGCATGTTATCTCAAGACATGTGCCAGTCGAATGGCCGCCTCTTTTGGGCGATTTAATTCCGTGTAGTATCGTTAAGTCAAAAATTGTCCTTCCAGCCGATGATAAACGTTTTGAAATATCTCAAATGGTTTGCGTTTTATTCAAAAAACGTTGTCAACTCCTTTTTCAATAGTCTTATTTAATATATTGCTTCATCTTTTCCGTTCGTTATCATACTGATACGATGTTTTCCCAATTTCAACGCTTAACATTTTTATGGTACTTTCAAACAAAAAAGGAACTTCATATCTAGAGATTGGTTCTAGTAGACTTATATACAAAATTGAAATGTCATAAAATGGGAAACATTTTATAAAGTTTACGTGTGCTTATTTTCCACAATTTAATGTTTCGGGCAGTTTGATGATTGCTCCAGCTATGCAGAACTTCAGACGTCACCGTACGAAGTTCATCTCCAACCGTTTTTGTTACTGTGTCAAGAAATTTTTCAATCATATTAATCTGCAGAATCCAATTGTAATGGCGTAATATTCAACAACGGTTTTATCAAACAAAAAATGTCTCTACTTATGAGATAAGCACTGAAGAAGGAAGCAGGTAAAGAAAGCCCAAAATAAAAGTAAGTTTTTGTGTAAGTTACGAGTATTAATACTGTGGCCGCCGTGGCGGAATGCGTAGAATGCGACGCTCACACACTGAAGGGTCTGGGTTCGATTCCCGGCAGAACACCTCGAATTTCTCACGACACCGCCTCTTTCGAGCTGCTGACAATAGTCAAAGAGTAATAACTGTCTAAGAAAGGTTTTCAAACTTCGCCGTCGGAGTCGGCAAAAAACTGTAGGGGTCTTCTATTTGCGAGAAAGCAGTAGCGCGCACAACACGAGTAGTTGATGAGCAAGTTAGGCCCTGGTCCTCCTCTGGACTGTCGCGCCATGTGTGTATACGCTTCATAATTGGTCTAAATCTGTAGCCTGGAACCGTTTAAAGTAATAATAAATAATTATTACTCATCATTATTGACTCTTTATTTAATCAAAAACAAATAAAAGTCAATAAAAGTAGAGCGCTATACTGAAAGACGTTGCAGAAACACCGCACCTATGAAGAGAAAATCACTAAAATGTTCCTTATGCACCACTATAATCGACGAAATCGAAAAGTTTGCTTCCAGTTAAACATCTCAACAATGCACAGTTAGTATGCGTTCCTACATAGCTTTCGAAAGCATTAAAATAGTCATCGCCTCTCCTATTTCCCGCCCTATTTTAATAACAAACCATTCTGCTAAATGGCTTAAATCAGAAGTTCTTGCCCCAATAATTCCCACTTACGGTGTCTCACCGAAGCGGAGTTCACCGTTTGTGCCAGGCACAGAAATCAGTCGTGACTTGCTTGAAAAAAATTATTTTGTTTGTCTTTATACTTTAATGCTTGGTCTTGTAGTCTTTTTCCACGAACTCGAATTCGAATATAATTATTTGATTAGCGGAACTAATTAGAATGTATATGTATATGTGAAATACGTTGTATGTAAACATTATTATCACCAGCTGCTTTACTACCAGGGCAGTTAAAAATGTAATGAAACCAATTAATTTATCCTATTCTCTGAACTCTGTATACATGTCTTTATTTCTAGAGAATCTTGTCTTTAAAACTCTTTTATACGTAAGAAGCAGTCAATTTAATTCTATAAATTCATGCATAAATGTAAAAAACATCATCGCGTCGTTGGATATACGGAAAGGGATTAGGTTTAACGTGATCACTTATCATCACTTTCCGGTTTATATCGAGAGGACCGTTTATTTATTGTTATCTACTTAACTTTTGGGAGCACGTTATTTTGTGATCAAAAAATAAACTCAAAACAGTATTTCCCATCAGAAGCGGCAACTTTTTCCTATCTCTCTGGAAATTTTCGAATATTATATCTAAATAACATTGATCCAATAATTAAGGTATTTCTCGATATCTTCAAAAGACTCGAACCGGTGAGTCTCAAATCATTTTACAACAATTGATAAAAACAGCAGGAAGAAGCAAGGTAATTTCAGCGTTTCAAAATTACCTAATTTTATTGCTTCGGCATAATTCCAAATTTCTTTAACCGAACGGAAATTGTATGTTGTGTGCTCCTAACGATTCTGTGAGTTAACTTTGCGTTTGGCACGGATATTGATGCAATGAAGTCTTCAATTCCTCAACCTAAAACTTTTTGTGTTAGCCAAGACGATCCTTGCCTTCGAAGCGAATATCACGACATTTAACTCGTCAAAACTACTCTATGCATTATTTATTATCCGGAGCAGAGTCACCATAAATTTCTACAAGCATTGGATGGACTTCTACACATTGAATGTGTACACTTATTATTGCTGACAAAAGTCAGTACCTTCCCCGATCTGCCACAACTTGGTGAGGCGTCATCTTTTGAAAACTGACTTTGAAATGGACAACGGAATCAATTTGAATCCCCAGTTTCAAACTAAGTTTATGCTTCAAACACGCTCACTCTACCTTGGTAGGCAGCGAAATCTTTCTTAAGCCCCTCCTGCGCTCTGAGTTACAGCATGCAGTTGAGAATGCAACTGTATATTGAACCCGGAAAGTCCTCCTACCGCCTGATCTGAGTCGGTGGGTTTTTAGTCAGTTTCCAAAAAGACAGTACACTTACCTTACACATACTTTGGTCTTAAAAAAAAAGAAATTTAGTAAAACGTTTTGCCATTTTGCTCATTTGCTCATTAGTTCACAAAAAACTGAACATAACTTTTATAAATAATAGGGAAGACAGCCCTAACACCTTCCACGTCAGCGAGCGAGCTCTTATTTTATTTTATGTTTTTTTTTTTTGTTTGTTATGACATCTGTTAAAAATATTTAGTATACATCAAGTCATTGAACAGACAACATCATATTTTTTCATCGTGTTAAAAATGTCGAATTTTGTACCAGAAAGTGATGATTTGCGGAAAGCATTAATTTTTTGTTTTCATTTGAAGAAAAGTGCGGCAGAGTCGCATCGAATGCTTGTCAAGGCATATGGTGATCATGCTCTATCAGAAGCAACATGCAAAAGATGGTTTCAACGGTTCAGAAATAATGATTTTGGTGTGAAGAACGTGGAAGATCACCAAAAAAGTTTGAAGATGCCGAATTGCAAACGATATTGGATGGAGATGACACTTTGAGTCAAAAGCAAATGGCAGCAATGTTAAATGTTGCACAACAAACAATTTCTGACCGTTTGAAAGCTATGGGAAAGATCCAAAAGTGTGGAAAATGGGTGCCACATGAATTGAATGAAAGACAGATGGAAAACCGAAAAAACACTTGTGAAATTTGGCTTCAAAGACAGGAAAGAAAATCGGTTTTGCATCGGATTGTTATTTTCGATGAAAAATGGAATTATTTTATGAATCCTAAACGGAAAAATCATGGGTTAATCTAGGACAACCATCAACATTGACTACAAAACCTGGTGAAACCGTTAATACTGATCGCTACCGACAACAAATGATCAATTTGAACCATGCATTGATCGAGAAACGACCAGAATGGGCCAGAAGATACGTCAAGGTAATTTTGCTCCATGACAATACACCTGCACACAAAGCAAAACCGGTTCAGGATAGAATCAAAAGATTTGGCTGGGAGCAGCTAACCCACCCGCCGTATTCGTCAGACTTGGCTCCTTACGACTACCATTTGTTTTCATCGATGGGACGCATTGGCTGAGCAGAACTTTGATTCCTACGAGGAGGTCAAAAATTGGGTGTCTGATTGGTTTGCTTTAAAAGACGAACAATTTTATTGGTGTACTTATTTCATACCGGTATACCTGGTATATAAGTTGTTAGACCTAAGTTGTTATAGTTTTAGATTTTACTTTTGGTCATAAATTAGTGCTTACTCTTAGTCTTAGTTCTGAGTTAAATTAAGTTAAGAATTGGTTGTCCCAAGTTTTTGGAGTTTCCTTTGGTGAAAATAAGACTTAAATAAATTTATAAAACGAACACAAATATGAATAAAGAAGCCGAAAGGCAAATAGAAAAATAAATTATCATAGGTTGGTTAGTTTACAGCACTTGTTAAGAGTTAGTAAGTTAGAATTAAGATCAGAGATTAGATTAATCAAATAGCAAAATAATGAATTACATTGAAAACAAAAAATAACTATTCTTAATATAAAAAGTCTGTTTATTTAAAAGTTTAAAGCAAGGGAATTACGTATACCATATTTCCTTTTACAGACGAGCTCATTATCACGAACAGGAGATCATTTGGGAGTATACTTTTCAAAAAACAAATCGCATGATAAACGCAGTAGTTGCCTATTAGTGACTAAAAATTACGTCAAACATCTTTCACAGATATTGTTATCAGTCTCAAACCCAATATTCAGAAATAAATGCGAGTTTCCTCAATAACGGGTAACTTGTATACTCGCACTATATAGTTTTCTCTTTGATTTCATGATTGTCATGGTTTCATGTTGGCTTCGGCAATGCTTTATGAATCGTATCCCAAAAAATGTGTGACACCGTAGGGAGATGGTATCAAAATTGTGAACTTTTCCCGTTCAAAGTCGAAAAGCAGGAATTCAACGAGGCTCTACGTGTCTCTGACCTTACAATACGCTAAACGGAATTCCCAATTTCTTTGATAACGTTTAATTTAATTAGTTTCTTCTTAGATCGATTAAGCGTATCGAAATTTAATTAAATGAGGTGTTAAGTTTATCGTTTTGAGAAATTTTGCCGCCCCTGTTTAAATTTATTTTCGGTATTCCTGCACAAAAATGGAAGTTTTTGTAAGTGAACTCAAAAACAAAAATTTTGGGGGAAATATAAATAAAATGGAAAATATTTATGTTTCATTATTGAGTTAATAAAATAGGTTATGACTAACATATTTCATTGCTTCTTGAAATCAATGTGAGAATTAAAACTAAGATTTAGATGTCCTTATGTTAAGCACATCGCACCAGCACAAAATTGCATCAACATTCTGTCTGTATGGTTTGTTTATGTATAAAAGGGTAAATGACTCGAACTTCAACTTATCATCACATACATCGATTTTCAAATTGCATTAATAGTTCACCTTGGGTCTTGAGAAAGCACCACACGCTGCACGCAAATAATTCTGCGGTTATTTTTGTCCATTTCTTGTGAATTATTTCTATCAGGTCGTCCGAATTTTGGTATTTTTTGTGTTTTGAAACATCCATCCAGATTAATCCAGCGGATATGCAATCTATTGCCTCGAAGAAATGAAGTTTGGAACAATGTTCTTTATAAAACATTGGTTGATGCGCGATTTGTGAGATGGTTCCCAGTCTTTGTGAAATATCCGAAAGAAATGCTTAATTTCAAAGGGATCCAGTGCTGATTCTAAAAGAGTTTCGCGGTATAATAGTCATTGGAAAAATAAACAAATGCGCAACTTACCACTTTCTAACAGCGAAAGAATTCCTTCGCACTTTTGGCTCAACCCTTTTTTATAAGTGTGCAAGATCATGTGCATTTCGGAAGTTTAATTACTTAACTTGCACAAGCTCATTTGTTAGTGCGTGTTGCATTCGTTCCAACAATATGTTGAACTCACAAGCACTCTGAAGTTGATTGGAGTTCACTCGAGCAGAGTGAAATATTGTTCTTCAATTTCATAACACAACACGTCATTCCTCATCGCCTGCATAGCACTAAAAAAGTTTGGAAAACCCTGCTTCTACCAGATTGAGATTTTAGATATTTAAGTAAAACTGCCAAAGTTAATTTCTTAACTTAGACTTTCGGTTAGACGGTTTTATTTCAAAATTATTTTTTTTCATTGGTGTCCATTCGCCCATGGAAACAACAAGATATGCTTGCCTCTGTGCATGTTTATACGCCGAACTCTTCTATCGATGTTGGTTTCTTTTTAGCGACGATCAAAATGTTTTAAATAGTGCGCTTTTTCATAGTATTGGGATGATTAATGTGATACATAGAACCAAAATCACTTGAAGTTGGGTTGAAGTACGAATAATATTTGCCCATAATATTTGTACAAACCGTATAAAAAAAGTATACATAAGCAGACGCCTCAGTCTACTTCAAACTAAGGTTAAAATACTAAAGATAAGATGCCTACAACTTATCACTCGCAGTTTAAAGTGTTGTCTGCGACACATGTATGTACCATAATTATATTTCGGTTTCGGTTTTAAAATTTTAAGCTTATCCCCTGCATCTTTCGAGACACACACATACAGTTTGTCAGGAAAGTGTTTACACTAGGTAAGAAAACAACAATTTCTACTTTCTCGCTTCAATATTAGACACTTCTATAAACTTTATTTCACCAATTTTTTTTATTGCCATACGTCATGTTTCAAAAAGTAAATAACATAAACAAAACTCCATACAACATAACAATAAGAATAACAAAAAAAAGCAAAAAGGAACAAAAATTTATCTGTCAAGGAAGTTTTCACACATCTTAATACTATACTTAATTATAAACTTATTTTGCATATGATAAAAGCATATGAATTTTGCAAAATTCGCATGTTAGTATTTGGTGTGACCACCTTTAGCAATAACAGCCTTTAGCCGCTTTGTCATTGATCCAATTAACTTTTTTATATCATAATTGTTTGGAATGTTAACCCATTCTTCATTGATGTACTATATCAGTCGGTTTCTATTTTTGGGGCTCCTTTTATGAATATTTTGAGACGAAAGTAATGGTTTTTCCGTGCAACTCTTGATACTCGTATGTACTCATTATTTATCAGCACTTGCCTTACAGTTTCGTTGGAAACTTGTACACTGTACTCTTGGTTTATTTCTCTGGACAAGGCTCGAATGGATATTTGAGGGTTATAATGCAATTTTCTGTGCGAAGCTCACACGCCGATGGTCTAGGTTCGATTCAAGGCTCAACACGAATTTTTCACGGCACCACCTTTTTCTTCGTAAAAGAACAGTAGCGCGCACAACACGAGTAGCTCATGAGCAACCTAGGCCCTGGTCGCCCCGTGGACTGTCGCGCCAACAATTATTTTCATTATTATTATGCACTTTTCTTAGTAACCAGCGCTCATTTCTTTCCGATAACTTTTTTGGCCTGCCTTTTAGTGCAATATTTCTTAACCGATTTTCACGTTCTGCTCGGTTAATTATATTGTAAATGGTTTTCTTAGATAAACCAAACATCTCTGTCATTTCTTTCACACTTTTACCATTATAATGGTTATAAAAAACCAACTACTTTACGTTAAAAGAAATTCTCTTACCAGGCATATTAAAATGAATCACTAAAAATTGTTCTTATCCATTCAACAGCAAAACATTTTCGCTTTCGACTTCCTACATCTCATTCAGAACAGAAAATTAAAAAAAACGCTATAACGGTACGTTCTGAACTATGTTATTATTTTTATTTATTTATTGTAGCAAACGTTACAATAGGTTTTGTGTATCTTACATTTCTCAGAAATACGATCATGGTACCTTACTACTAAAATATTAATATAATTTCTTAAGTATTTATATTACAGTTTTATTTAGGACGAAAAGCCAGTAAACAACCTTCATTACATTTTATGGTATCGTGGAATGGAAAAGGAAAGTGGTATTACACTTTCATTTCAAGGATGGCACTGATATAAAAATAGATTTAGATAGAGTTAAGGCTATAGAAAAAATATATATATAAATTAATAAATTAGTGAATTCAAAATCAAATATTGGATACAAAATAAAATAATATAATAATAAAATAATAATATAATATATATAAGTAAATAAATATAAATTAACAAATATTAACAAATAGATAAATAAGTGTAAATAATTTATACTTATTGTAAGTAGATAAATAAATAAAAAAATATATACAAAAAATATATATATAAATAAATAATACAAAAAAGTATATTTATAAATAAGTAAATAAATAAATAAGAAGTAGACGAATAAGTCAATAAAATATTTGAGAATTCCGCTTAAGTTAGTTAGTTAGATTTGAAATCAAGTGATGTTAGATTATGTACAGGATTAAGTTTCATAATTCTAAAAGATACCATTGCTATATTCGTAATTTCATGAAGTTTCTCTGTGGAAAAAAGTGTTGGTAAATTCAGCATAGTTTTTAAGATCTTATTTTGAATTAATTGTAACCTGCGCACATGACTCTTGCACATTCACCCCATACCGGAGATCCTTTAAATATTATTGCTTGAAATATGGCATTAAATATTAACAGTTTGTTTAAGTGTTCAACTGTGAATATGTGCAAATAAAAGGGGAAAAGAATTCTTATTGTATTATCCAACTTTTTGATGACATCCTGCACATGAATACTGAAAGTTAAAATTTTGTCTAAATAGATGTCTAGATACTTTATACCTGAATTATGAATGCACTGCGAAAAGGATGGGGAATAGAATATGTAAAGACTTTCTTGACAGTTAAATTTTTGTTCCTTTTTACTTTTCGTTGATTTTTTTTATTGTTATGTTATTTGGACTTTCGTTTATGTTATTTGCTTTTTAAAACTTGGAGTATGGAAATAAAAAAAATTGGTGAAATAAAGCTTATAGAAGTATCTAAAACAAAAATTGAAGCCAGAAAGTAGAAATTACTGTTTTTTTACCAAGTGCAAAAACTTTCTTGACAAACTGTATGTATAACCCAATTGCCTCCTGCACAACAAGAATGTGTAATCGGCATTAGTAATTCTGCATTGTATTGCAAGACTATTAGTACACTTCTCTTAAAACTTAAGAGGATTATAGACGCAATTAACAAATAATGAATGTGGTGTTTCGCTTCTTTCGACTCTTACAGCATTATTGTTTCCGGTTAAAAACTCTGATTACTAAAACTTGTTACCTTATTCTTAAACAATATCAAGCGTTTGGCAAAATATTTTTCTAAAGTAATGCTAGATTGTGGATTCTCTTTCTATGAATCTTTCAAATGACAATAATATCCGACTAATCTGGTGCGCTTTTTTTCTCATTCAACTTTTTCCATACAACCAACCACGTTTCTTTGACAGCCAGCCAACTCCAAGAGAGTTCGGCTTCAGTTTTGACACATTTATCTTGATTCCGTCTAAATCTGGAAGACATACGTGACAATAGTACACATTGCACTTAGATATGAAGTCAAACAAGTACTTACTTTTTAATTTAATTTTTATTAAGAAAATATTGGTTAAGATGACTAGAAAATCACTGCTTAGTCATGATTTATTTGACTGTGTGGGGCAGAAACCGCCTTGATTAATATAATCTGCCTCTGAAATAAAACAAACATCTCACAATGCTGTCTCAAGGCATAGCAAATGAAAATTGTTGCAGCAAGTTATGCAATCCCAGGTTTATTGATTTAAATATTTACGCATCTGTTTGAATGCTAAAATTGGAGTACAGTCGCAAAAATACAATACACTAAACGTTAAATAACACTTACCGATACGTGGTTTGACAAGATGTTTTAAAAAAATTTAAAACCTTCTTTGGTGGAAAACTTTATTGCAATATTTTTGTACGAAAATGTGCCGTTTAATCCGAAATTGAGGTTAACATTTTTGCTTCATTCAAAAAGCTAAATCTTTCGGTACCTCTTAGCTATGTAAGGGTCTTATTATTGTTGTAAATTGCTAATTTCAGGGTTTTCATATCATCTGTTAATCATTTGATATTTCACCATATATTGTGAATGAATTTATCAGTATTTCTTTTATTTAAAGGGCTGTCGACACTTGACAGTGATAATATTAATCGCAAATTCGTAGTTGATAAAAGTTTACCACAGCTTGTTTTGTTTATTTTAAAAACAAAATTATATCAGTTTAAGATCTTGATACTTCTCATGAATGGGAATATAGTAGAAAGTTGGTAAAATAGATCAAATCTTCTACATGGGCATGATGAGCTAAAATTCAATTTTATTATTTAACAAAGTTAATTTAAATGATTAACACAAAATGTTTATTATAAGATATTATAAGCTCTCGAAAGCAAATTAAAACTGCAGCTTAAACAACTTGTCGAGCCCTATATCATTAAAATTACACTCAGTTCTTAAATTTTGTGCATGGATTGAATGTTGGTTTGAACATTGCAACGGCGATGACGACGCAAATTCCGCTCTTAAGCAGAATGTCCCACTCAATTTGGACGACGATGGACAAGAATTCCGTCCTCCCGACTTCAACGAGGTCAAGATAGCAATATCGAAACTGAAATCGAACAAAGCTGCTGGCGCGGACGGACTATCCGCAGAGCTGTTCAAAGCGGCTGGGGATGAGCTGGTTGGATGCATGCACCAGCTCATCTGTGAGATATGGTCGGAGGAAGGCATGGACGACGAGTGGAATCTCAGCATCGTTTGTCCGGTAAACAAGAAAGGAGACCCCTTCGACTGCTCCAACTACCGAGGGATCAGTCTTCTTAACATCGCATATAAGATTTTCTCTGCCATACTGTGTGAGCGCCTGAAACCGTTCGTCAACCACCTGATAGGTCCTTATCAGTGTGGTTTCAGGCCAGGAAAGTCCACAATCGACCAGATCTTCACACTGCGGCAGATCCTGGAGAAGTTCCAAGAAGTACAAATCGACACCCACCATCTATTTGTCGATTTCAAGGCCGCGTATGGCAGCGTGCATAGAGAAGAGCTATACAGTGCCATGTCTAGTTTTGGCATCCCTACCAAACTCGTCAGATTGTGTAGGATGACGATGGAAAACTCTCGCTGCTCCGTCAAGGTCGGTAGCGAACTCACCGAGACCGATGTCAAAAAAGGATTTAGACAAAGCGACGCGCTGTCATGCGACTTCTTTAACATCATCTTCTTGAGGGGATCGTGCGGAACTCACACGTCAACACCAGAGGCACGATCTTCCACAAGTCCGTTCAATTGCTAGCTTATGCGACGAGTTTTCGAATCCGAAACACAGGGACAACGCAACAGAGGACGTCCTAGACTGAGATGGCGCACACAAGTGGAAAAGGACCTCAACCAACTTGGAGTGCGCAATTGGAGACAGCTGGCAAGAGATCGTGCTAGCTGGAGAGACATGTTGGTTGAGGCCCAGGTCCACCCCGGACTGTAGCGCCATCCGCGAAGCATGCTACTGGAAAAATGGTGATAGATTATATATGAATCAACCATCTATACATATAACAGCTATCATTCATCAAACAAGAGGCTTTTTTCTAAAAATAAAAAGTTAACTGTCACTCAGATGTAACATATATTTCAAATCGATTTCAATTGTACAATTGACGAAGTAAGATATCTACCATAAGTACTGAAGGTATGGGACCGGGGACCTTGCGTAATATCTGAATAAATGTCGAATATAGATTTCTTTATATGGAGGGAAAGAGCTAAGATGATCAATTTTCTGTACAAGGCAGCTACAGGGGTCTGATTTTCAATGTACACTCGTATATACGAGGGGCGTTTAATATATTCTCGGTATCGATATAAAGGAAAATGCGAATTAAATTGAGACTGTTTTTATTTTTCAATATTATTTCCCGTAAAATCAATGCATTTGTTACATTTTGAGACAGGCTTTTTTATACCCTCAAAAAAATAAATTCTCTTTCTCTGCGAAATACCCATTTATTGCCGACTTGAGTTTTTCATTATCCGAAAATCTTTTTCCACGAAGACATTTTTTCAAATCTGGAAACAGGAAATAATCACTAGGGGCAAGGTCTGTACAACACGAGTAGTTGATTAGCAGGCTAGGTCCTGTGGACTGCCACACCATACAATTATTATTATTCGCATAAATACTTTGATAATTATTTCTATTAATATTAATCGTTTTTCAAAATATTTGATGCTTTCTAAATAATAATTAAAATTGAAATTAAAAAAAAAATTATTTTAGCACAGACTTAAAGAATTGGGGTGTGAATATTTCTAGGTGCTCGAAATTGCATTTTCTTACTTCTTATTTGTCTATTACAAACTTTAAGTTCTAATACTCCACAGAAAATTCTTTATCCTTTAGTTGAGCTTATTTGAAAGAGTGTGTACATAGTTTTGTGGGAAATTTGTGGGAAAATATATTGAAGCAGCACCATTTGGTTTTCGATTTCATTTCGTAAACTATTTATCACTTTTCCTTGATTAACTTGAAAAGAGATAAAAGTCCAATGAGGATGTATTATAACCTCCCTTTCTCCTTAGCAACTGAGTTTTATAAAATAATTTGCACTACTTACAGAAATCAGTTGCCTAAGATCAGTAAGTACTCCCAATGTGCCCAAGGTCAGCAGTTTGAAGGTTAATAATGTTGGGCAACGTTAAAAAATATTTTTAAAAATATTGTTAAGGAAACAAAATTGTAAAGAAAGTATAACAGAATAGACCACTGAACATGAAAAAGTGCTGTTGGGGACCTGTGCCTGTCCTTTAAAGTACCTTATGGATACTAACTACCTTACGAGTACCTGGTTATTATAAGGTATCAGAAAGCATAGTTAAATTTTAATTTTATCATAATAGTTTAGTGTATAGCTCGAGCTAAAATGGTTAAGTATATTTATGGAAGCATAATACAGTTAAAGAGCAAACAGAATTATTTGAACTAATTATAATACTTCATTTAAACGTACATTAAGATATTATATACAGTTATCAACTCTATGAAGAAAAAGTATATACAATTGTGCTCAAAATGCGTCAATGTCAATTTAACGCGTTAGTCTATTATAAAGACAGTTAGTCAAAGAACGTAAAACCTCAAGTGTCAATATTCTGCAGATAATAAGGTAATCTGGTTTGATTTCTACTTAAAGCGGATTCGCGTAAGACAAGTGTACTAAATTAATTTGTGTATATGCAGGTTTAATTTAGCTAAATCATTTAATTGATTTACATTGAAGTCACAATCTTATCAGATTTGCTGAATCAAAGTATAATACGTTTGAATCTCACCAATGCGTGATTTTATTTTATTACCTTTTACTCCATATCAAATTAGTACGATTAAGTATCTGCATTCCCTGCATGGGTCATAAAACTTTTTCCATACAATGCCTCCACAGATTCATAATTATGCATCAGAAACGATAAGACCTTTTACATTAAGCTGAATGGATAAGATGTTTACAATTTTATTGGAACAAAGTCATTGAACGATTTTATAAAATTTATTTGTTTCCGAGATGACTTGATAGTTTTATTGAAATGTAAAAACTAAGTTTAATCATGGTGGAGATGTAAAAAAATACATTTTTAAATTTCTTATGTATAGCAGAAACTCTCTTACAATTCAAAAAATATTTTGATATTTATTGTTCGAAAAACAACAGAACATCATATATTTCTAAAAACAATACAACAATCCAGAGAATCTTTGCACATTTCTTGGATAGATTTCTAAGTAACAACACTTTTTGTTTTTGCATCTAGCGCTGAATTTGAAAAATTGGGCACATGCGCCATCTCATCTGTAATATATCGTCGGAGGAATGCATGCCTAAAAAGTAGAATCTTAGCGTCGTATGTCAGATACATACATATAAAAAGAGATCTCATTAAAGGACAATACGTGTATTACATGTATTAGAAGTTCAAATCTGCCCCAAAAAATGACAAAATGACATTAATAGTTTATGAAAAAAGCCCAGAAAAAGCTATATTCTAGCTCGTAGTTTCGGTAAGTAGCACTCAAAACTTTCCACGTCTTCTTCCAAAGTCGATATGATCGACGTCAATTATTCTATTAACAAAGGATAAAATAAAATAAAACATTTAGCAATGTAGCACTATAATTCAATGACCACTACAGTTGGCCCGAATGAAGTCAAATCTATAGGTCCAATTTTTGACTCCTACACATCAAAGATTCAACATAAAAATAAGATTAATAGTAAATATTGAAAAGTAAGGAACTGGTAAAACTTACGATGGTAACGCTTCTCAAAAACGGCAGAAATTACATAAATTGATGTGCAACTTGTAACATGGTCCAATTACATAAATAGATGCGCAATTTATAACAAGATCCAGCGCCATTCTATAGATAATATTGAGCAACGACTGGATTGACGTGGAGCTATTTTGAGTTTCTGCCCAGAAAACCCAGCTATGGCTATATAGCTATATCCCTGGTATAAAATGCCAGGAACGGTTCATACAGCCGTATTACACTAAATTCCGGCTTTACAATTTTTACAGCGAAAGTATATTAGAAATTTGTATTGAATGTAATTTTTCTATATACTCGTATGTATGTATGTATGTGGTATGAATTTGAGCCTAAATTTAATGTCGTAAATTATTTTTAAATATTTTTTCCCATTTTTTAAGTTAAGATTACTCCATTATCCTGCATGCTATATATTTCTGATGGCATTAATAGTATATTTCAAACTTCATTAAGATCGGTCAACGGGTTCAAGTTACAGGCTTATTTCCACGTTCCACATACAATGGCACCACTGTGCGGCGTAAGCCACCCACTTCACATATCAACACAAAAAGTAGTAAGCAACGTGATATCTCATGATCCGTAACGCTACAAGAGCTGTTTGACATTTTGGTCCATCTTATTGAAACGACGGCTTCTGAAAATCATGTTTGTGCAGTTGATGAACGAAAAAGTCAATAATCATGGATATAAATTAGTTACCGATGACTATTCTGACTTGTATAATTTTCAAAAGTTTTTATAAGAGTAAGCCCCAATTACTTCACTAACAAAACAAACAAAGACTTTAGTTTATGTAAAGGTTTGCAGCATTTCGTTGAGTATTATCATCACTCAAAATACTGCATTTTTGTTTATTGACGTATCCATTCAACCAACCAAAAGTGAGCTTTATAAAAATAGACGTCCTGCCCGATACGTATTTTGAACGGAATCATGATTTTGAAAATAAATTTGCACAATTCAGAAGCATTGTTCGGGCGTTAGTCTGTTAGTGTTAAAATGCCAAACCAACAAATCACTCAACAGCTGACAAAATGGCATCTAGTTAAGATGGTTTTGCTAACTTCAAATTACGTAAATACATACATGCCAGAAATATAAGCTTATGCAAATTTGAATTTTCTTTAAATTTTACATTATGATAGAAATACACGGGTCCAGAAATTTATATGTATTGAAATTCATTGATCAATCAAATCAACTTCAAATTCAGATACCCACGAAAAAACACAACGTTTTTGGTTATAATCACTTCCATTTACACACTTGATTGTCTACAACAAATATGTAAAACTTCACCTGTATCACAGGTATCAGCTACGACAGCATGTAAACAAGTGATTTCTACAACTTCAATTGAGATAACGTTAGCAAAATTCGTCGTTGCATATCACTGATAAATTTATATCTCAAATTTTCAACGGAAGTTCTGTATACTGGAACTGTTCTTAAAAATATAAGAATTTAAGTATTATGTTAGTCACATACAAATGTCAGCTAAAACCTATGCAAAATATTGAGCCAAGTCGAATCAATGAACATAGCTCATTGATGACGAGGATGTGCAGTTACAAACACGTTTTCCCATTATTAAACATAAATAATTGTTTTGATGTGTTTTAGTATTCATGTGGTCAGTTATGTAAAAATGTTTTTTTGTATTTTTATTTCGTCAATTAAGAAAAATAAAAAAATAAAAATAAATAAAAATAAAAGTATAAATTTAACAAAGACTACATTCTTAATAAGTTTCTTGCTTATATTAATATAACGCTACAATGGAAAAAGTTCAATATATAACATAGTTATCGTACTTCATAAAGTCATTACATTTCTTTCTTTCTACAAGGCAATTATGTATTTCTAATCCGGGGGTTAAGTACACTGTAAGCTAGAAACAACATTTCTACCCTTATTAACAAAGGGAAATTTCATGCAAAAAAAACTAAAAGTACAAATGCAACATTACTTTCATGAATTCACTTACATTTAGTTGGAGCAACTCCTAAGTTGTTCGCTGATATGATGTTCCTTTTAGTCGTTAATGTATTCTAGCCAGATTTTATTAAGCAGTTTTTCGTAAATCAGAACTAATATACTTTAACAGAAAAGAAAACTTAAAAACTAAAAGAAACTTTTTGCAACTCCAGACCTAAGTCCAAAAGCCTAGCGATTCAATTGAAGCTGTTATTTCTTAGCAGTACAGAGTGTATTTCCAAGTAATACATAGTGTCGAATCAGGAACCTGCAGTATATTTAAGTTTCATTCATCTTTATGAGCCAGTAACAATTTGGATTTAAAAGCACACACAACAAATCTAAAATAAAATATCATCTAGTATTAAGCAGAAATGTCTTATCTATGCTGGCATAGTCCAAAGAAGATTGCCGCTTTACCAAACTAATCGCTTTTTTATCCACGTTTTGTTTATTCTACCTTGTTTTTTCCACTCACTCATCCATCGACTAAGAGGACTTTCCAGACTATATTTTGCCCTTCTATTGTTTTATCAGCGCGCGACAATCAAAGATATCATTTTAGCAAAATTCATATAAAAGCGTTATTTAACGACAGCTAATTCGAATTCGAGGCGCAATTGCAAAACGGTGCTACTTAAACTCGGGCGCTCTCGTGCAAGCACTTCATCGGTTCTCTTTCAAATAACTCACATTTAATTGCACCGGTTAACTGAAGTCGATATTCATTCAGCAACAAGCTGTAGGTGGAATATAAGAAGCAGAAGAGGACGGCGAAGGCGACAGCAATAAGCTAACAAGTGAAGTGTTGCTGAAAGGCTCTCGCCATACTTGAATACGAGCGCATTTAGTTGATCTCGGGTTTCGCGACAGTGCGGTGGTAGAGTTTCTCTCGGAGACCGTTTTTAACTCGTTTTCCTTCGAACCGAACACGGTTTAAGTAAAGTTTTATCTTTACTAACACTTTGCGACAGTTTTTGATTTTTGTTTGAAATTAAAACTCAACACAAGAAAGTTTTCTTTAAAAATGTTGTAAGTTGTACTTTTTATGTTTAAAGATTTGTGTTAGTTACCATCTACCAGACCACAAAGTGAACTATGCTACCAAATTGTATGACGGCTGAGATTGTGATTGTGTGAAACATAAAGTCTGAAAATTGCTGTAACGCACGGTGGCACCAATTCGATCATATTTTGTCTCTTATCGCCGGTAACTTATTATTCAGTGTGTTTAAAATGGCCTTGAGTTGGTTGAATTGAATATTAGATTCGAGTTTTTTCTTCGTTTTCCATCGCATCGAAGGTCGTAATGTCAATGAAAGTGACATTATATTGTACGCATTCGATTGGGACAGACGTCTTATTTTGAAGTTGTAATTATAATTATATTACGTAAAATATTTATGCAAACGAAGTTATACTATAGTAATAATCGGTGGCTTTTTATATTTTATAGTAGGAATAGCATCTGTCTTTTTATTGATCATTGGTATTTAATTATTTATTGTGTTCATAGCAAGTTCATAGGGTTTACAGTAATCTGTCATGTTAAATTGATTTCAGGCCCACACAAATCACAGACACCAAATAATGAACTTTATAATGCAGGTTGTACACAAACAACATTTTCATGACTTTTTCTTGGGAAAATGAATATGTTAATTTTTTTTTACTTTTAACAGAATATCATATTTTGGGCTAGCTTTTAATTATAATGGATCTAATTTATCATTGTAAAGTCTATCCTACTCTCAGTGATGTGAATCTATTTGTTATCAAATTTGATGTTTGTAACAGACTTAAATAAATCACAAAATCGCAAATATCAATTAACATCAACTAAGTATTGTGCAACTACACATGCGCTACTGAAACCGGTATTTCGAAAGATTTATGAATTTCAAATGTGAGCATTGTTATCTACATCCAAGTATGCATTATTAAGAAAGAAATATAACGGCATCACATACCAGACATTGTACTTGTAATTACATAAATATTAATATTAAATTATTAAATCACTGGTCAGAAAGATGCCAGTTTTAATATAATAATGAGATTCCATTTTATGCAATGTTTTGATGCCAATGAAAATTTCGATTAAACATACCACGTTGAGCCATGATATGTGTAGCGGTTATTATTTTCTCGAGTTTTTCATGACACTACCACATTTGGTTGTGTTGACAATACTGTAAGAATTCTCCTAACCGAAAACCAAAAACGGTTGCCGCTCTATTTTAAGAAGAAACCAAAGCTGTAACAACACGATTATTTCCTCAAGAAGGTAGACCATATACCAATGTGGGCTGTGGCACAATGACATTTATTTACTTACTAAAAATGCTCTTTAGCTAAAACAACATCTAAAGTCAAATTTACACAATTTACATTTACATGCAATATCAATCATATAACATATAGATATACCAAAGTCTAAAGTTTAAATTCTCTAATTTTGGGCAATGTTCTTGCCAAAACTAGAAACAAGGAAGAGGTTTTAGGGATCTAATCTATACCAGTATGATTAGTAAAAATTCAATACAATTGCTTACTTGTGGCGATATTGATCTCTTATTATATATTATTTTCAAGTTATCAGCCCTGCACACGAATGAGTTTCTAGGCGCACTTATACCGACAGCCCATGTACAATATTTTAATAAAATTTGATTGCCCTCTCGTTAAGAGTTTTAATTCGAAAAATATAGCTTATCCAAAGAAATACGATCATTATTTATAGAGCAATTCAGACCCATCAATCGATTATATTTGTTGACCATATCAATACTTGCGTAGCGCATTTTACTGAACTAAAATTAATCGGTTGAACTTTTGGACTGCAGAGTAATTAAGTACTTCATATACTTAGATATCTTCAAAAATTTAAAATATAAAAAATATTCGCTTGATTTTTTATCAATTATATTCTTGGAGTAGTGCGACACTCAAACCGCGAATGCTAAATTTTCGTTTCTAGACACCACACCTCCTTCGAGCTGCTGACAATATTCAAGGAATAATAACTATCTGTGGGAAAGTTAATCAAATTTCGAAGTTGGCAAGAAAGTGTAGGTTCCTTTCACTTTTACTGAGCAGTTGCTGCGAAAATTAACCGTGGTCCACATGCGAACTTTTGCGACATCAAATATATATTGTAACTTTTTATTACTGACCATAATCCTAATGTTAAAAGTTAATTGATAAAAAACAAACCCGTTTGCTGAAAAATACTATGAGCACAAAAAATTCAGAAAAGGGATTCGGTAGGAAGAATAGTTTTTTTTTTTATTTTAATCTTAACGGTACTATCACTAATATCTCTGCTCAACGCAACTACATATTACCGTAAGATATTTTTTGACAAAGTTATTATTTGAACTAACCTTGTAATTATTAAATAGACAATTTGTTTCAAATCTTTGCCAAAATTAATACTTCTATTTAATTTTTCTTTTCATTGATTTACGCAATCACATAGATAATATGCCACTTCATATGAACACGCGTTCATTGGTTAATGAATGAAGCACCATTTGAGTGGACAGACAGACTGGTTACTCCTCGTTATCGACTTTGAGCGCAAGAGTCGATTAAACCTTGATATAGTACACACGTGAATCAGCCAAGGCGTAACGTAATTTTCAAGTGCAAGTAATGACAACTTATAATATCAGCCACAAACGCTCCCTCTTTCTCGCTTTAAATTTCGGACGCTTCAGTAAGACACAACGATGAAATCTTTTCTTAATTAATAACACTAAAAACTTCTCCCGAATAAAATCCTATTATTTGTCACAACTATCTCAAATCTCTGCGATGCTTGATTATTGGTATTATATTTATTATTAAGTACATTGCAAGTTCATAAGGCTTAGAGTATTCTGTCATATTATATGTATATAGATGTACATATAGCTGATAAAATATCATAGAGATCAATAATGAACAAAAATATTATATATAAGGTTGTCAAATATCGCCCTTCCGCGTTTTTGCCTTTTAAATTTTCCGGGTATGTACAAAGCGCTACAGAGCTCGTATCTGGCAATAATATACATCATTTGAAAGGTCTTGGCATAACCTACAAACCTACTACGCTATGCATGATTAGTTTGGATATTGCGTTCACTAACGCCGAAATTCGCGCTATTTTAAATTTTCCCTTCGTTAATGGCAAATCTGCTAGAGAAACGTTCCGTGAGATTAATGGTGTTTTGGGATATAGTACTCTATCACTTCGAAATGCGGAGGAATGGTTTCCACTATACAGAGCCGGTGAAAACGACACCATGAATAAGTCAGCCGGCGAAAGACCTGTGATGATCATGGAAATCATCGAGTTAGATCGGCATGTGGCATCTTGTGACATTGCCCTGGAGATGGGAATTAGTCACCAAGCCAGTTTAAACCATCTGCAGAAGGCTGTATACAAAAAAAGCTTGATGTTTGGGTGATTTGACACAAAAAACCTTCTGGACCAAATCAACGCCTTCCATATGCTGCTGAAACGCAAAGAACTCGACCCATTTTTGAAGCGAATGGTGACTGGCGACGAAAAATGGATCACATACGACAATATCAGCCGGTGAATCGTCCCAAACAGTGGCCAAGCTGGGATTGACGGCCAGAAAGGTTTTGCTATGTGTTTGGTGGGATTGGAAGGGAATCATCCACTATAAGCTGCTTCCATATGGCCAGACGCTTAATTCTACCATCCACTGCAAACAACTGGACCGCTTGAAGCGTCCAGAATTGGCCAACAGGAAGGGTGTAGTGTTCCATCAGGACAACGCCAGACCAAACACTTCGTTGATGACTCGTCAGAAGCTACGGCAGCTCGGATGGGAGGTTTTATCGCATCCACCATATAGCCCGGACATAGCGCCAAGTGACTACCTGTTCCTGTCCATGGCGAACGCCCTTGGTGGTGTAAAGTTGAACTCAAAAAAGGCTTGTGATATAAAATAAGGAGGGGGGCTTCTACGAGGGAGGTATCGCCGTCTAGATGGAAACAGATAATCGAACAAAACGGCATATATTTGAACTAAATCCGATCACTGTAACAATTTCTATAAAGCATTGAATGAAGAGCAAAAAAGCGGAAGGCAGATATTTGGCAACCTTATATTAATTTTTTTTACTTTCTGCAGGGTCATTTCGCTAGGGCTTAATTGTTTTTAGACCTTTTGTAGAATTTGTCAGATCTATCATGATCTCAGTGATGGGTATAACACCTTTTAAACTATACTCATAATCTCCATATGAGCTACTTACACCGGTATTTCGAAAGATTTGTGAATTTCATACATATATTTTATTATATTTATTTTAATTATATAAAAATGTATATTAAATAATTAAGTCGCTGGACAGAATGGTGGCAGTTTAAATATAAAAATGGAATCCAATGTATAATTTTTTTATTTGGATTTAAAATAATTTTTATCGTATACAAAATTGAGCGTTGATGTAGCGGTTATTCTTTTCTCGAGTCATAGATTGCATTCTTGGACCCAATATCACATCTGTTTTAATGTCACCACCATCTTCGAACTCAAAGAGTAATAACTGTTCATGAAAAGCTTCTTGAGTTTCGCCATACGAAGTTCCTTCTACTTATGAGAGAACTATAGCACGCACAAGACGGGCAACTGTTGCAGAAGCTAGCACTGGTCCATGTGAACGTATAAAAACAGTATTAACAAATTGAATATGAAAAATATACCGCTGCTCAAAAAATAAATACATATGCGTGATTTTGATAACTAGCATACAGCTGTTGATAGTGTAAGATAACAACTTATAATCGATGCAAAATCTCGAAAATAAAATAGAAAAAACGCTTGTAGCATGAATTGACCGAAACGTTTTCATGACCTTTATTGAGCATTAATTATTTACAAACATAACACAAAACAACAAATGACATTTTTCTATCTTACAGCCACAACTGTAACAAAAAAATTGTGCTATGGGTCCTCTTGGCCGCAGTAATTGTAACAGGTATTGTTTTGGGATTGGTATTCGGCCTAAAATCACCCAAAACTCCTAAAGGAGCAGTTGTATCAAATGGAAAAGGTTGCGCACACATCGGAAGGTACATTTAGAAGTTCGTTCAATTAGAAAAACTATTTAACGTGAATTTTCTTAAATTAAGTACAATGCTGGATGATGGTGGATCAGCGGTTGACGCTGCTATAGCAACACTACTCTGTGAAGGTGTGATGTTACCTCATAGCATGGGAATTGGCGGTGGTTTCGTCGCAACGATATACACAAGAGCGAATCGATCAGTAGAAACACTGATAGCTCGAGAATCCGCCCCATTGGCGGCAACAGAAGACATGTTCGTAAACAAGACTATCACAGGTCAGTATAACAGATCTTTTTATCTGAAAATCCCAATTACATTCTCCGTAAGGTTGTGGATTTCGTCGTTTCACAAATGCTTTTTTATTACCAGCAGTTTATTTTCAGACCCGTTATTTGGAATATCATCTGTGTAAATATACATATTGAAAAAATGTTTACACAATACTATTTGAAGTTGAAAGTTGAATTTAAGGTTGTTTGGTTTGTCGTTTTTTGTACTGTCTGCTTTTTAGGCGCATGTGGTTTTATGGAAAATTAAATGAAGTACAATTTGGGTTAATGGACTCGATTTGACAGTACTATATTTTATGCACTTAGTTCTTGACTATCAAGCACAGGTTACTTTTTCTGCCGGACCCTTCTATTTAATAATAGTAAATAAACTCATTTGAAGATAAATTCTTCTTATGTCAAATTTTATATTTTGAAATTGCCCTTTTTTATTTTAAGACTTGGTCTTAGGCATGTACTCTAATTTTTACAGGAGGCTCTCATTTCAATAAACTTCAATACTCGCGTGCCTAACGTCATTCATTATGAAAATGATAAATATTATAATAACACATAAACGCTTAACTTTGTTTAACGCACAAACAAAACCAACATCATTATTAACAAATTGAAAAATCAGACATACCATACACTTCACACCAAATGTATTGTTACCTTTTGTATTTGAATTGCTCTTATAATGATTGGCATAATGTGCGAATGATAAGAATCGTATTGAGGCTCTAAGCATGTAGATCTAATCACACCGTAATAATCATAAACGAAGCGTTAATTTAACGTCATCGCTCTGAAGCGCTATATTTCTATGAGTCCATTTACTACCTCATTGTTATCTAGCCTGCTTTTAGACTGGCTGGGAACAGATCTTTGAAATAATGACATTAACTTTTACGATAACACAGTGTATCTTGATTTTTAATAATTTTACGATTTACAAACAGAAACAACCTTTTTAGAAAAGAATATGTTTAGTAATATTTGTTTTGCTTATTCTTACAAGCTTATACAATTGCAATTTAATTATCTGAGGTCATAATAATGTTTTGTTTCCCAAAACAGATAACCCTTTATTATGAAAATCGAGATGTTTGTATGATGTGATATGGCTGTGTTAGTTTATATCCCAGATGTGCGTAGGTAAGGCAGGTAAATTATTTTCTTCTCTCTTCACTCCACTCTTAAATAGCCAACATTCAGGCAGATTAAAACGCTTAGAAGAAAGCTTTATGTCCAAACCCATACTAGCAACTGGGCGGTCCTATAAGCCTTACTGACCGCTTCAAGTCTTTCAATAAAATTAATTTTCTTTCTAGTTACTGACAAAATTTTAACCGAAGCGGTCTTATAGGCTTATCTTCACCATTGACGAATATCAACGAATCTGTGTATTTTAGGAATATTGAAAAGAGTGGCCATCGTGTGACACTCACACGCAAAAGTTCTGAGTTCGATTTCCGGCCGAACACTACCTCTTTCGAGCTGCTGATCACACTAAAAGAAAGCTTCTGAAACTTCACCATTTAGAGTCGGCAAAAACTGTAGGTCCGTTCAGAGCAGTTGATGAGCAAGCTAGGCTCTGGTCCTCTGTGGACTGTCGCGCCATAAAATTATTATTATGGTTAAAAGGAGTTAATCAATGGTAGTTTATACCTAAAGTATTCTTATAAACCTAACATAACTGGGCATGAAAGTTTTAAAGTGAAAACTGAATTTTCTCGTTCTCCGGCACCGCTATGACACTTTTTTATACTATACACCAAATGTGTCCCTTATAATGGCAGATGTCATACGCACTTTTATCATAGAGTGGAAATACCTTTATTAAAAAATATCTAATGTACAGGCTTCTTATTTATTAATATTCAATGCAATGCATCGAATGGCAACTGTTTGTCCGCATTGAAATGGGAATAGGGAAATCAAACAAGTTAAATTTTAAAATAACCGAAAAGCGACGCGTACAAGCTAAACTATTTCTGATGCAATTGTTATGTAAGTCTTTAAAAGAAACTATGGTTACCACAACAAAACAAATATTAAAGATCACTCAAATTTCCAAATTGAGTTTGAAAATTTACTTTGAAATTTCAGGTGCAATAGCAGCTGGTGTTCCAGGAGAAATCCTTGGTTATTGGACTCTACATCAAAGATATGGAGTATTACCGTGGAAAAAACTCTTTGAACCAACAATTCATTTGTGCAAAAATGGTCATGCTGTTTCAGTTTACCTACATAACGCAATGAAACAATACGAAACAAGAATTATTAATGAACCTTCCATGGCTGAAGTTTTCGTCAATCCGCACACAGGAACAGTTTGGGAAGAAGGTGATATCATTACACGGCCGAAACTAGCGGAAACTCTTGAAGTAATTGCCGAACAAGGCGCAAGCACCCTGTACGGCGGAGAGTTGGGAAAGAAGTTTGCACAAGATGTACAAAATCTAGGTGGAATTATCACCGAGGAGGATATGAAACAATACAAGTAAATAACACACCTATCTTGTGACTATCAAACATATTGCAATAATTGCTCTTTTTCAGAGTCCTTTGGGAACCTCCTGTAATAGCTAACATTTCAAATGAATATACGCTTTATACAACCCCTCTTCCTACTAGTGGAGCTGTCTTGTCATTGATTTTAAATATTATGAGCGGTTACAGTCATAAACATGAATATCTCTACTGGCATCACGTCATAGAAAGTTTCAAACATGCCTATGGCCAACGTACTAAGCTTGGTGACATGCACTTTAATCCCGAAATTGAAGAGGTATTCAACAATATAACGAGTCCCCAGTTTGCTGCAGATATTCGTAAACTGATTTTCGACGATAGAACATTCCATGATTTTGAATATTATGGAGCTGAATTTTCTCATCAAGATGATCATGGAACTGCTAATATGGCTGTATTAGACATAAAGGGTGATGCCATTACAGTTACCAGTACTGTCAACAATTAGTAAGTTTGATCTAAATTACCTTAAATAAGTGAATTATTGTTTACAAATTCACATATACAGCTTTGGTGGGAAAGTACGCTCGACACAGACTGGTATAATCCTGAACGACGAAATGGATGATTTCTCCACACCGGGCACAGTCAACGGTTATGGCATCCCAGCATCACCAGCTAACTACATTAAGCCACAAAAACGTCCAATGTCATCGATGTGTCCAAGCATTGTTCTTGATCATAACGGTAACGTTAGATTACTAGTCGGCGCCGCCGGTGGATCAAAGATTACTACTTCTGTGGCACAGGTAAAGTACCTTATAAAAAAACTTGTGATTATAGCAATAAAATATTGAACATCTCTCTATTTTAGACTATTATCAAATATCTAATATTGGGTGAAAATATTCACAATTCTGTGCAAGACAAGCGTTTGCACCATCAACTGGCACCAATGCTGGTACAACATGAGAACGGTGTTGATGAGGTATTAATTCTTGCATTTTTACCAAACATTTTTCATAACGTTTGAAAAATTTTCTTTGCAGAAATTGCTAGAGTACCTAGAAAATATTGGCCATGATCTTGCGGATGGTTCTGCCGGATCATTCTCAGCTTTAACCGCAATTGGAGTTAAAGACAATATACCGATTCCAGTATTCGATGAACGACGTGTTGGCAGCGTGTCTGTTATTTATGCCAAAAATAAGATGTCACATTAAAATGCGCAGAGTAACTATCAAACCACAAAAGTATGTTTCGAAACCAAAGTGCTGTTGGATTTTAACTTGTTCGTTATTGTAATTTATTTATTACTATATTTTATTATTGTGGAAAATCTGTGTTAATTTACAGATTTCTAAAGATATTTGACTTATTAGTTATTTTAAGTATCTGTTCCTATATTTTTTTTCTATGTTTGTAAATAAAGACGATTTGATATTTTTTGAAGCATCATTTTCATTACAATATATATCTTCCTTTCATGTACGAACTCTGCCCGTTTTTAAATTTCCCCTCTTTTCCACTTTAAAACAATACCTCTTTTGCTTTTTTTATTATGTAACACGAAATCTTTTGAAAACTCATTGGTGAAGACTGAGGCACCCTGATTCACTTGGTTTTTTATCAGAATGTATGTTTCAATTCACTTGTGCACAGAAATCGTAGTTGAGTAGTTTGGGCAAAGGTCTCTCTTAAAGAGTAAGTCTTCCGAAGCTTGTGAAACGACAGAATTAACAAACCGTAAAAAAAATTAAATGTTAACAGCTTAAGTTATATGAAATGTGAAAAGGTTTTTTTATGTTCACTTTTACAGTCTTCTACTGCCCACAGATTTTTCTTCGGCAGAAATTCGTAGGGCGGGAAAATATTTTACTCTCTCACGAAAAAATTAGCAAATGGAACGAAAGTTTTTTGTCGAATCTCGTATGCATTTGGAGCATTTCAGAGCAATTGGAGAGACGTAGCGTATATACATATATATATATATGTATATATATGTATATATATATATATATATATATACACATTAAATGTAAACAGATATAATAATATATAATAAAGAATACATAATAAATATACATAATATTTAGTATACATCAAGTCATTGAACAGACAACATCATATTTTTCCATTGTGTTAAAAATGTCGAATTTTGTACCAGAAAGTGATGATCTGCGGAAAGCATTAATTTTTTGTTTTCATTTGAAGAAAAGTGCTGTAGAGTCGCATCGAATACTTGTCGAGGCATATGGTGATCATGCTCTATCAGAAGCAACATGCAAAAGATGGTTTGAACGGTTCAGAAATAATGATTTTGATGTGAGAAATGAAGAATGTGGAAGACCACCAAAAAAGTTTGAAGACTCCGAATTGTAAACGATATTGGATGCAGATGACACTTTGAGTCAAAATCAAATGGCAGCAATGTTAAATGTTGCACAACAAACAATTTCTGACCGTTTAAAAGCTATGGGAAAGATCCAGAAGTGTGGAAAATGTGTGCCACATGAATTTAATGAAAGACAGATGGAAAACCGAAAAAACACTTGTGAAATTTTGCTTCAAAGACACGAAAGAAAATCGGTTTTGCATCGGATTGTTACTGGCGATGAAAAAGGGATTCATTTTAAGAATCCTAAACGGAAAAAATCATGGGTTAATCTGGGACAACCATCAACATCGACTGCTAAACCAGATCGATTCGGCAAAAAGACAATGGTGTGTGTTAAGTGAGACCAGAAAAGTGGGCTGTACCACGAGCTCCTAAAACCAACAAATGATCAATTTGAACCATGCATTGATCGAGAAACGACCAGAATGGGCCAGAAGACACGACAAGGTAATTTTGCTCCATGACAATGCACCTTCACACAAAGCAAAACCGCTTCAGGATACAATCAAAACACTTGGCTGGGAGCAGCTACCCCACCCGCCGTATTCACCAGACTTGGCTCCTTCCGACTACCATTTGTTTTCATCAATGGGACACGCATTGGCTGAGCAGCACTTTAATTCCTACGAGGAGGTCGAAAATTGGTTGTCTGATTGGTTTGCATTAAAAGACGAACAATTTTATTGGCGTGGTATTCACAAATTGCCAGAAAGGTGGTGAAAATGTGTAGAAAACAATGGCCAATACTTTGAACAAAATGTTTTAACTTTCCCAATAATTAGTGTTTTATTTTCAAAAAAAAAAAAACCGGTATACCTGGTATATATATTTATTTATATATATATATATACATATATATATATATACGTATATACATATACATATATATATATCGTAAGATCACACTTCTTCGATCATCATTATCGCAATTTTTAAACGTGTTTTATAAAATTGACTAGTTTCAACATTGTACGCTTCTACCACAAGGAATCATATACACCTGTTTCTCCTCTATGAAAATATTTCATTTTTGTAGGGAATACTAATACGGCAGACTTTGTCTCTTATAGGAAGCAAATCGCTTTCACCGAGAGGATCTTTAGGATCTCCGTCACCAAGACAACAGAATAACAGAACGATTATATATTAAAGTTCTAGCTGTATGTATATGGTACAAAAAGAAGCAAAATTTGTTTCTGTTTGCTTTGAATTTTTGAGAAAATTTTGCGAAATCCGCTCAACTAGAAAATATAGAGTTTCAAGTTCAGAAAGATTAGGTCGACGTTAATGAAATTTATCAAACAGACGCTTTACGTTTTTGAATACAACATACATTCATATAAGTGTACCCAACGTGAACACGCGCAGACAAATCCAACACACGCCGCATTCATGTCATCGAGTCAGCAAGTCTGCCGAACCAAATACCGGTCATCAAATCCCAACGTCAGCAGCGTTCCCACGATCGACGGGCTGCTGACATCAAGGTGCAAAACTGCAGTATCAGCAAATATAGGGTATTTAAGCTAGAGTTAAGTTATTCATATTGTTTAGTATCTTTGGAGGGAGAATCGCTGCCAGTAAAAAAAAAATGTTTAATGAAAAAAAACTATAAATAGTTTAATTGGCATCCGAGCAGGGACATAGGCATTCGCGATTTCCAAACGGATTAAGCCCTAAAGTTTTTATCCTATAATTATTATCCGTGGGTTCGAACCTATTACCATAAGCCCTTAAGTAGTGCAAAAATAATCGAACTGTCTATGTCCCGTGCCCTTAAGAAGTGCCAAAAGCTTAGTGTCGCGAAAAAAAAAGACCCTCAAGCAGTGTCCAAAAGAGACCCTCAAGTAGTGCCTAAAAGAGACCCTCAAGTAGTGTCCAAAAAAGTGAAACTAGAAAGAGACCCTCAAGTAGTGTCTTAAAAAAAAGACTCTCAAGTAGTGTCACCAAAACCCAGAGTGGAAAAGGAAAAGGGGTATGGAAAACTGAAGGGCCCCTTAGTAGCATAAGCAAACGGGAAGCAGCAGCTAGCCGCCGCCACCCAAGAAGATGGGGATCATCGTTTTATTGTAAGAATAATTTTTTGAAAATATTGAAAACATATTATATAATATTGAATTTACTTGATTCATTGTGCAAATATCTTAAATTTATTTTTATTTTATATTATTATTTCCATGTTCAAGCTGGTCAAGCGAATCATCCTTCTACCTCTTCTAGAAGAACCAATGATCCTGTCATAAATCCCCCACTCTAATCTCTCTTCACTTCCATGCTACGTGAAGCCCTAAACACTGAGGGCCATGCTTTAATTTATTCAATCTTATACCCGTACGTGGATCAATTCACGGGAATTTATCAAACCGTTTCACCAAATCAGAGTATTTATGATCTCGATAAAATACCGGACGTAGTACGTAGCCTATGCGGATTCTCTGGGAATCCAGCTGAATTTAGCTCATGACGTAAAAGGGATCAGCGAAATATGTCGGGATATTGAACACAATTAGAAATAAAATAACTGGAAATGCAGACCACGTCCTGGAGTTTTACAATACTACATTAGACTGGAACTGCATATCCTGCACTATGCGGACAAACGTGATTTGGTTACTCTAGAGTACCAAATGATGGCGTTAGTATAGGGTAACGCATCCATCCAGGAATTTTATCAGTCGGTGTACTCGCACCTTTCCCTCATTTTTAACAAAATTGCATGCATGGATGTCAGCGCCGAATCCTTCAATTTGCTCATGCAAACTTTTAGAGATAAGGCACTTGACACTTTTATTCGCGGTTTAAAAGGCGATCTTCCCAGATGTACCCAAAGCACTGCACTTGTGTTTGAGGTTAGAGAGTCAGAATTACCGCTCGTAATAAGCCATCGCAAGCAGTCACAATAGGAGGGTAAACATTCCCGAGCCACCACCGATTCCAGCAAGACGAATCCCAGTTCAAAATCATCAACCATTTTATCCAGAATTAGCTCATTTTGTACGACTACAAAGACAACAGATGACACCCCAATACATTGCAAGGCCCATTCCATCTTCGAGGCCTCAGAGACAGTTTGCACCACATCCACAACACCAATACCAGCAACAACGGTATCAGCAGCAACGCCAACAATTCTTTACCACTCCTAGACAACCACCACCAGAGCCTATGGATTCAGAAACAATCCGGATGAACAAGGTCAATTACATGAATAGACCACGGATGGAGAATTTGCCTCCGGCACCAAAACGGCCATCAGCTCCACAATACCATCATGTACATTCTACCAAGATGCAGAGAAACTTTCATCTTGGTACTATGACAGAAGATGAGGTACTGAACCAATATGAGGAATCACAAACCGGAAGTGAGGATTATGGCGAGACTTTACAAGAATACATCGAATTGACGCAACCGGAATGTACTAACTCAAATAATGTCACGGAACTAAGTGACAGTCATTTTTTATTTTAAGCGACTCTTCGTTGTTGTATTTCAAATGAGCAACGAAGAGTGGTGAGATATCAAAAATCTTAATTGACACGGGATCCAATAAAAATTATATACAGCCGTCCTTGATAAATAAATCACTAACAAACAAGAAACTGTTTTATTGCAATTCAATTGGTGGTAACGTTCAAGTTACTCACCATACATTTATTAGTCTTTTTGGTCTTGAAAACATCAAACATAAATTCTTCCTCATAATAATAATAATTGTTGGCGCTACAGTCCAGAGGGGGACAAGGGCCTAGCTTGCTCATCAACTACTCGTGTTGTGCGCGCTACTGTTCTCTCACGAGTAGAAGGGACCTACAGTTTTTTGCCGACTCCGAACGGCGATATTTGAGAAGCTTTCTTAGACAGTTATTACTCTTTGAGTGTTGTCAGCAGCTCGAAAGAGGTGGTGCCGTGAAATATTCGAAAAATCGGTGTTGAGCTGGGAATCGAACCTAGACCTTTCGGCGTGTGAGCGTCGCACTCTACCCACTACGCCACGGCGGCCACTAATTCTTCCTCATGCCAAAGTTAAAATCTTTTCACGCGATCCTTGTAAATGATAGTTTGAAGAAACTCTCGGCTGTCATTCACACCAAGGAAAGCTATATGCTTGTTAATAATCAATTAAAAATACGTATTAAACAGACGGCTTCGCAATCTGTTAACACTATAAATATACTTCTAACTAACTTCTTCTTCAAAAAACTTCTATTGGTAAAATCGTACTTGACTTTCCAAAACTTTTTGAAGATCCAGAGGAAAAACTAACTTACACAAAAAGAGTAAAAGGCGAGATCAGCGATTCGTGCACATCCTGGCGATAACAAATATTTTTCCGTTATAGACTTGAAAAGTGGTTTTCATTAGATCCCCTTAAAGGAATCTGATATCGGAAAGACAGCCTTATCAATCAATAATGGAAAATTTGAATTCCATTTGGTCTCAAGAATGCACCGGATATATTTCAAAGGACGCTTGGCCACATTTTTCGTGACCACATTTGTAAAATATGCTATGTTTACGTAGATGACAGTCATTTACAGCAAAGACGAAACCACGCATGAACAAAATATTCGCAATGTTTTTCAAACTCTACACGACGCCAATATTAAGGTTCAACTGGATCAGTGCGAATTCTACAAACAAGAAGTAGAATTCTTAGGTTTTGTCATTTCGCCTAACGGCATTAAAACCAATCCAGTAAAAATCAAAGCAATTCAAGACTTTCCATACCCGATTATCCTGAAAGAACTTCGATCTTTTCTTGGCCTGTCAGGGTACTATCGCCGCTTCATTAGGGACTACGCCAAGGTGGCGAAACCTATAACAGCCCTCATAAGGGGGGAGGATGGACGATTGTCCAAAAATATCTCAAGCAAAAAAATTATTCACCTTGAAACAAAAACACCCTAGCATCAGAGGAAGTTGTACTAGCTTACCGAGACTTCAATAAACCTTTCGAATTAGTAACTGATGCTTCCAACTACGCCCTTGGCGCAGTTTTATCACAAGGAGATAAACCCATTATGTTCATATCTAGAACACTAAGCAAAACTTAAGAGAGATATGCAGCCAATGAAAAAGAAATGCTAGCTATAAAAACTTACCAACTTCAGAAATTATCTCTATGGAACAGCGAAAGTTATAATTCATACTGACCACCAACCCCTGAGTAATAAAAAGACCTCCCATCCGATCCGAAATAAATTCCCTTACTCCAACAATACACAGTGATGAAAGTTCATCACATGGACTTATATTCAGTGTTGAATCACCTATCAATGTATTTAAAAATCAAATATTCCTCAATACCGGTAATACAAGTAACTATGGGCTTCGCACAGTTTTTCCCATATATTACAGGCATATTATAACAGAACACAACTTACATTACACAACTGACAAACTTATTGAAATTCTTTAAGCCAAATTAAACCCTACGGTTACCAACTGCATAAAGACGGAAGAACGAATTTAGAGAATAATCCAAGAAATATAGAGAAAATTTTGCGAATTATTATATTATAGATATTTTTATTATTATATTATATTATAGATTCTCTTAAGCAATTATAGAAGACGTAAGTTACGAAAAAATCATCATTAACACCAACGTCCTCACAGAAGTGAAAGAGAGAATAAACAACAGATTCTCGAAAAATATTATTTTCCCGGAATGTCGCGTAAAATAAGAAGAGTAATTTTTTTTTTGCTGTATTTGCAAAGAAAACACATATGACCGTCACCCCGACAAAATTGAAATTCAAGCAACTCCGATACCAATTTATCCTGGACAAGTTATTCATGTTGATATTTTTTCAACAGAAGGCACTTGATAAATTCTCCAGATACGCGCAAGTTAAGAAAATACAGTCTAAGGCTATTGAGGATATTAGGCAGCCTCTCAGAGAAGTCAGATTTGCCTATGGAATACCGAAGACTATAGTATTCGATACCGAGAACTCTATTAATTCCTTACATCACGTCACATCACATTCATGCTTAAGAATGAATTTGGCATGGAAATATTTACCACATCCCCATATACGAGCTTATCGAACGGTCAAGTTAAACGAACTTATGCGTTGCATTAAGAAAGAACAAGTACAAAGATCCTTCACGGAATTACTCAAAACTGCAGTCAACGCTTATAATTTTACAGTACACTCAGTAACACGAAAAAAACCACTGAACATATTTTTTAATAAGAACATTGAACCCCCCCTAGTTAACCACATTCGCTCGGAAGTCAATACCAAATTAGACGACAAACAACAACATGACTTGACCTATCATAACAAAGGAAAACCTGGAGATTTAATTTATATCAGAAAAAATAGGATCAAAACTCTCTCCAAGATATTTAAAAGAAATTGTTAAAGAAAATAACAAAACTACAGTCCTCACTCAATCCGGCAAAGTAGTTCACAAATCTCACATAAAATCCTAATTCCGAAATTTCTTTTCAGACTTTTACTGACTGACTGTTTAGTTGACGTACAAATACTGGACTATACGACTGCACGACTATAAAGTCAAATATAGTTTATTAAAAAAATTAAAATGCTAAAAATTAAAATGCGAAAATGAAATATACGGTATAAATCTAAATTGTAAAACAATAAATAAATTTTGAATTTGTAACAAAAATAATATTATAAATTTAGGTAACTCTAGTTGTGTACGAAATCTATCAAATAGTAAAATAGCGAACTGCACTGCAAGTAATAGTCAGCACATTCCAGACCTTGAAGAAATATCGCCTGACATCATTCTTCTTAACCAGTATGATGGAGAAATCATAGTCGACGATGAAACAGTTGCTCTCAATGGCACGTTCCTGATAAAATACTAAAACAGCAGCATACATTAAAATCTTTCGAGTCGACGCATCCCAGTCCTCTCCCAGCAATCCTACAACAAACATCAGCGCACCACGAAGTAGAAGAAAAATTATCGTTGGAACTTATAAAAGAGCTACATATAAACAACACCCGCCACATTCAACTCTTGAAGACAAAACCATAACCATAAAATCATAACCATTATAGCCATAATCTACAGAAGAATTGTACTAACTACCAAACCAAAGTTAGGCACTATCAACGCAGACTTACAGATCAAATCCCCACCAGCATCTTCATCATCACCTTTATCAACACCTTCACCATCACCTCTTCCAAAGGCCACAACTTCCCGCCTAAGTCAGATACCATTTTTCTAAGTAAACGAGGACGTTTACTCTTAAAGGTGGAGGATTGAACACAACAAAGTATGTCCCCAACGTGAACACGAGCAGACAAATCCAATACACGCCGCATTCATATCATGGAGTCAGCAAGTCTGCCGAACCAAACACCGGTCATCAAATTCCAACGTCAGCAGCGTTCCCACGATCGACGCGCTGCTCACATCAAGGTGCCCAAGAGCAGTATCAGCAAATATAGGGTATTTAAGGTAGAGTTAAGTTATTCATATTGTTCAGTATCCTTGGAAGCAGAAAATAGGTTAATTTATATGTCATACATATATATGAAGGTTTGTAACTTTTTTTTTTCAGTCCATGAAAAGATATGCACTTTGTTAGCCAACATACCACTAATCTTAGATTACATTTGACTCCTTAAATCACTTCTTCCGCATCCTGGATTGTACAATATTATATAGCATAGTATTGTACAATCCGAGGCATTCGGTTGATTCGCAACTGTTTATTTTTTTAATGTGGCCGGGCAGTTACCCCGACGCACACCCCCAACCTGGAGGACCAGGCCCTTTTTTATACCTCTTGGGCGGAGGTCGCACTTATAGGTTTGGCAGGTTGAGTTCGGGTGAACAACAACCAGTACCCGATGGCTACCAACGTGGAGGTAGAATAAGCACAATTGGTGTGTGGAAGACAGTTACAGCAGCTGGGCATCGCCAGGTTGATACCAATCAGTGCCTACCCTGTTCCCACATCACCCAGCCATCGGATATGGATGGATTCACTGTTGGCGACCCACGCAAACGAAAAAAGGATAATGCTCTACGGATATGCACGTGGAATGTGAGGTCCCTAAACAGACCACGTGCAGCCGATGAACTTGCGGAGGCCCTGGACTGCTATAAAGCAGACATTACCGCAATTCAGGAAATGCGGTGGGATGGGCCGGGCAAGAGAAGAGTGAGAAACTGCGACATATACCACGGCGACTGCTACAGGGAGAGAGGGAAACGCTTATTTGGATGCGGTTTTGTTGTTCGAGGCAGACTTAGGCAAAAAGTCTTAAGCTTCCAATACATAAGCGAACGCCTCATAACAATCCGCATCAAGGCTAAATTCGGGAATATAAGCCTCATATGCGCCCACGCCCCGACAGAGGAAAAAGATGACAGCAGTAAAGAGGACTTCTATCATCTCCTAGAAAGGACATATGATCGATGCCCCAGCTACGACACCAAGATAGTTCTAGGGGATTTCAACGCTCAGCTGGGAAGAGAAGAAGTCTTTGCTAAAGTCATCGGAAGACACAGCCTGCACGCCAACACCTCCGGAAACGGACTCAGGCTAGTTGACTTCGCCTCGGGGCGAAATCTCTCTGTGGTCAGCACGCGGTTCCCACACCTCAACATTCATAAAGGTACCTGGCGATCACCTGATCAATCAACCGTCAACCAGATTGATCACGTTGCGATCGACGTCAGACACTCCTCCAATATCCTCGATGTCCGAACCTTCCGAGGTGCAAACATCGACTCGGATCATCACCTTGTTGTAGCCAAGGTAAGAACCCGGATATCGAGAGAGCAACGGAGTCGAGACAAGCCAAGACGGTTTGATGTCGGAAAGCTACAATCGCAACCGATCGCTAGAGCCTTTGCCGATCGATTCTCCCTGAAACTATCTCAAAGTTCGACGCTGCCTGCACAAACAATAGAAGACAAGTGGAAACGTTGTCAAGAAGCCATCAAAGAGGCCGCCACTTATGTGCTGAGTTTTACGCCACCACCTAAGAGGAACCCATGGTTTGACGACGAGTGTAGGCAGGCGCATGCTGCCAAACAAGAAGCGTACAAGGCAACGCTGCATCGAACGACGAGAGCTGTTTGTGAGCTCTACAAACAGAGAAGAAGGGAAGAGAACCGGCTTCTCAGAAGAAAAAAGAAAGAGCACGAGAAGCGCGCGGTCGAGGAAATGGAGAGGTGCTATGGCAGGAATGATGTCCGAAATTTTTACCACAAGATAAAACAGTTATCCGGTGGTTATAAGGCTCGGACAGAAGCCTGCCGGGATCAAAATGGACAACTAGTGGTAGAGTCGCAGTCGGTGCTGAGAATCTGGAAGGATCATTTCTGCAGACTCCTAAACGGCGATGACGTCGCAAATTCCGCTGTTAGGCAGAATGTCCCACTCAATTTGGACGACGATGGACACGAATTCCGTCCCCCCGACTTCGACGAGGTCAAGATAGCAATATCGAGACTGAAATCGAACAAAGCTGCTGAAGTGGACGGACTATCCGCAGAGCTGTTCAAAGCGGCTGGGGATGAGCTGGTTGGGTGCATGCACCAGCTCATCTGTGAGATATGGTCGGAGGAAAGCATGTCCGACGAGTGGAATCTCAGCATCGTTTGTCCGGTCCACAAGAAAGGAGACCCCTTCGACTGCGCCAACTACCGAGGGATCAGTCTTCTTAACATTGCATATAAGATTTTCTCTGCCGTACTGTGTGAGCGCCTGAAACCGTTCGTCAACAACCTGATAGGTCCTTATCAGTGTGGTTTCAGGCCAGGGAAGTCCACAATCGACCAGATCTTCACTCTGCGGCAGATCCTGGAGAAGTCCCAAGAAGTACAAATCGACACCCACCATCTATTTGTCGATTTCAAGGCCGCGTATGACAGACGAGCTATACAGTGCCATGTCTAGTTTTGGCATTCCTACCAAACTCGTCAGATTGTGTAGGATGACGATGGAGAACTCTCGCTGCTCCGTCAAGGTCGGTAGCGAACTCACCGAGACCTTCGATGTCAAAAAAGGATTTAGACAAGGCGACGCGCTGTCATGCGACTTCTTTAACATCATCCTTGAGGGGATCGTGCGGAACTCACACGTCAACACCAGAGGCACGATCTTCCACAAGTCCGTTCAATTGCTAGCTTATGCGGATGACATTGACGTGATCGGCCGAACTCAGCGAGCCGTCAATGAGGCATTTGCTAGCATTGAAACGGAAGCGGCTAAAGTGGGACTGGTGGTAAACGAGGGCAAAACGAAGTATATGCTGTCATCGAAGAAGGACGCAGAACATCGACGTCTCGGACAGAGCGTCACTATGGGCAGCAGACACTTCGAGGTAGTGAAGGACTTCGTCTATCTCGGCTCCGCGGTGAATAGGGACAACAACATCAGTACCGAAATCAAGCGCAGAATCACTCTTGCCAATCGCTGTTTCTTTGGGCTCAAGAGGCAATTGAGTAATAAAGCCCTCTCCCGAACGAACAAAGTGACTTTGTACAACACCTTGATCATCCCAGTCCTCCTCTACGGCGCAGAAACCTGGACGCTACTAAAAGCGGATGAGGAAGCCATTGGTCTCTTCGAGAGAAAAGTTCTGCGTGCGATTTTTGGTCCTGTTTGCGTTGATGGCATCTGGAGGAGAAGATTCAACCACGAACTGTATGGGCTGTACGGCGGCATGAGCCTAGTCAAGCGTCTACGGATACAACGCTTAAGGTGGCTAGGCCATGTAGAGCGCATGGACAGCACTGCTCCGGCCCGAAGAGTTTTCGAATCCGAACCACAGGGACAACGCAACAGAGGACGTCCTAGACTGAGATGGCGCACACAAGTGGAAAAGGACCTCAACCATCTTGGAGTGCGCAATTGGAGACATCTGGCAAGAGATCGTGCTAGCTGGAGAGGCATGTTGGTTGAGGCCCAGGTCCACCCCGGACTGTAGCGCCATCCGAAGAAGAAGAAGAAGTATTGTACAATAAAAAACGGGAAAATCAAATGTAGATGGATAAAAGAATTTGCATTTAATTCTATGTAAAAAGTCGAATTATGGTAAGTCCTCAAAAACACAAAACATGCGGACAGTGGCATACGGTGAGTGTACTCTGAGTCAAATAAATGTTAGCAAGTGATAAATGCTCAGCACATACATAAATAACCGATGAAAATTTTGAGAAAGTGAAGAAAATTGATAGGCGTCAATTTATTAGAGAAATTGCTGAAGATGGCGGCATATCGGTTGGCTCGGTTGGAAATTTTGGGCATGAAGCGTGTGGCAGCCAAGATTGTTCCAAAATTGTTGAACTATGACCAAAAACATCTTGCATGTATGTCGCTCAGGAATTGCTGAATGACGTCAACGTCGATCCAGATTTGCTTAAATTGCTGAAATAAAATGGTCATAATTGGTGACGAATGATGGGTATAAGGTGATGACTTCGAAACCAAAGTCCAATCCTCCCAATGTAAGAGCCAAGGCCAAAAAAGCACGTTCAAATGTGAAGGTTTGCCTTTTTTTTCGAGTATGGTGGCGTAGTGCATCAAGAGTTGAATAAATTGATGAATAAATAAATATATTTTGAGAACAATTAAAATTCAATTCATTTTTTGAACAGACCTCGTAAGTATTGAAAAATATGTATAAATTTAAATAAATAACTACATGTGTAGTATAATGGACAAATAAAGCTTTTCAAACAATAGCTTTACCCAGGTTACGTATTCCCACTGGTATTTCATATTTGTGTAAAAAGTTCAGATACTCGAATCTTTAAATATAGATTTTCTTTTAATGCGATGTTATGGGAGAATCCCAAATATAGTTTTCTTTTATATTTCAACTGAATGTGTTTTAGCTTAAAGTTTTCTTTGTATTGTTAGTGCTAGAAAAACAAACAGTGTTTTCATTATTCGGAAAACAAAACACAGTTAATGTGTGATGGAAAAAATAAAATAAAAAATTACAACAACTGTGGTGACTATTCTTCGATTTTAATTTGATAATTGTATGGCGCAACAGTCAACGGAGGAACAAGGCCTAACTTGCAAATCAACTGCTCTTGTTGTACGCACCACTGTTCTCTCACGAGCAGAAGGGAACTACAGTTTTTTGTCAACTGTTAACCAGAGACCAACAGTGAGACAGTCAACTCCCTCGTCTCCCGCCTTAGACTTCATTTTGACAGCGTTTTTTATAACATTTCCCCTCCTGAACAGCTGACGCACAAAAAGGATTTTCTTTGTTTTCAAATGAGAATACGTGTGAACTGTCTATACGGTGGATCTCCTCACTCTTCACACTGTTAGAAGGAGAGGGCATATAAATCAAAACGTAAACATGGGTGATTAAAGTGAGACAATGTTCGATGATACGTAAATAACTTTCAGAATTTAAGGTTATGTCCGGGTTATGTCTACTAGAATACGTAAATAACAATCAAACGGTCGATTTACAAAGGGGAAATCAGCTGTTTGATCAGCTGTTCAGTTGTCCATCTCCTTCCTTATTGGTTTCTGCTCAGAAACCAATAAGGAAGGAGATGGTCAACTGAACAGCTGATCAAACAGCTGTTTTCCCCTTTGTCCATCGACCGTTTGACTGTTATTTACGTGTTTTAGTTGACATAACCTCAAATTCTGAAAGTTATTTACGTATCATCGAACATTGTCTCACTTTACTCACACATGTTTACGTTTTGATTTATATGCCCTCTCCTTCTAACAGTGTGAAGAGTGAGGAGAACAACCGTATAGACAGTTCACACGTATTCTCATTTGAAAACAAACAAAATCCTTTTTGTACGTCAGCTGTTCAGGAGGGGAAATGTTATAAAAAACGTTGTCAAAATGAATTCAAGGGCGGGAGACGAGGAAGTTGACTGTCTCCCTATTGGTCTCTGTTTCTGCTGTTAACGTCGAAGTTTGAGAAGCTTTTTCTTAGACAAATAATACTCTTTGAGTGTTGTCATTAGCTCGAAAGAGGTGGTGCCGTGAAAAATTCGAGGTATACAGCTGGAAATCAAACCTGAACCTCCAGTGTGTGAGCATCGCACTCTACCCACTACGCCACGGTGGCCACCTCTTCGATGTTCTTGTTAAATTTTTTTTCCCTCCAGAATGTTTATTCCTGCCTGCTGGCTGCTTCTTTTTCTATATAGCTATAAAAATCATTTTTCGGCTGGCTTCTTAAGCAGGTGAACTAGTATATTGCTCAGAGTGCGACATCTGTATACAATTTCTACGCTTCTACTACATTTTGTTACAAATTTCTTCAGTTAACTGTGAAATCATTCCAAAATCATTGAAAGTTGACAAAATTGGAGTTCAATTCAGTTTTCATCTTCTTTAATGTAGAGATTGGTACTTTATTTATACAATTAAAATAATATTGAATAACAACAATAATCGTTTAAGCAAATTTAACTTTTTAAATTAAAAAAATATATTTGAGTTCTGATGCGTTCTCTTTTCTTATATGCCAATAAAATCCTGCGTGTTACGTTAGGTCTTAAATAAATTTTTCACTCATGACGCATATGACTTTGAAATCACACTCACAGATATGCCTTGAATATTTGTGGGCATGATTCTGGGCGCTTTTGTTATGAATTCCTGTAATGTGTGTATTTCCATCTTGACAGCTTATAACTAGATGGCTTGTGTATTTGGTTTTTTATTTTGACACTTCATGCATCTATCTCTTTGTATCATGATACTCTTATGTTCTTAAACTTCAATTGTGTTTTGTAAAATCAGTTGTGAAATTATTGTAATCATAACCAGATCCCTTATTGGCTTCTGATCATAATGTCATCCACTAGAAGTTTTATAAATATAACAAATAAATATGATCGTGTTGTTTTACTTGTTGACATGGATTGCTTTTATTGTCAAGTGGAAGAAAAACTTGATCCTACTTTGGCGGGAAAACCAATAGCTGTTGTACAATATAATGCATGGAGAGGTGGAGGGTAAATTAATTAATAAGTTATTTACCTACAAACTATACATTCTGCGTTTCTTTAAAGAATAATTGCTGTAAACTATGCAGCTAGAGCTAAAGGTGTCACTCGTTATATGCGCGGCGACGAAGCAAAGGCCCAGTGTCCTGAAATAGTACTTGTGAAGGTGCCCAATGTCCGTGAGAAAGCTGATTTAACAAAGTATCGCGAAGCAGGGAAAGAAGTCGCTCATGTGTTGCAAAGATTCACTTCACTTTTAGAAAGAGCAAGTGTTGACGAAGCGTACCTAGACATAACGGCCGAAGTTAGCAAAAGAATGGAGAACATGTATGCTGTAGGCCAAAATATTTTAAGTTGGTTTCCTTCCTTAATTCATTTTTCGTCTTAAGGGCAAATTTCTTCTAGAACCGGAAAAATTATCGAACACCTATGCCGTGGGTTACGAATCGATTGGGGAATATATCTCAGAGATCACTTCAAAAATAAGTCAACCTTGTCATGATGCAGAATTCAGTATTAGCTATGATGTAGATGATGCACCCGCAGTGAGAAAAAGTTATTTAAAGCTTTTAATTGGTGCTGCCGTTGCAAATGAAATTAGAGCTGCAGTTAAAAATGAAACAAGTTATGAATGTTCAGCAGGAATAGCTCACAATAAAATCCTCGCCAAACTTGCCTGCGGAATGAATAAACCGAATAAGCAAACCGTTTTACCTTTATCCCAAATAAATCCCCTCTTTCGAACACTACCTGTACATAAAATTAAAGGATTAGGGGCTAAATTTGGAGAAGAGGTTTGTGAGCGGCTTAACGTTAAATTCTTAGGAGACCTACTAAATTTTTCGGAAGCAGAATTACAAAAAAAGCTTGATGAAAAGAATGGGTGAGACATAAACATTTTACAGCCTGCGGGGTCATACTGACTATTCCATTTCCAGCTCATGGATATACCTTTTATGCAGAGGAATCGATCTAGAGGCAGTTACACCACGTTTTTATTCGAAAAGTATTGGATGTTGCAAAAAATTTCCTGGAAGAAATTCAATCACAGGTTTAAAAACCTTAGAGCACTGGTTATCAGAATTAGCAAACGAAATTGCTGATCGCTTGGAAAAAGATGTGGAAGAGAACAATCGTCGTGCTAAACAAATGGTTGTTAGCTATATTCAGGAAATAAACTCTGAAGACATTTCAAGTTCCAGAAGTTCTGCATTGACAAGTTACGATCCTGGAAATATACAGAAGTTGGCATTGGATGTGCTCAAACGGAATACAGATCAATTTTTTAAGCCAGGAAGTGATTTGGCTTTGAACAACCCAATCAAGTTCTTGGGTATAAGTGTGGGGAAATTCAAAAGCATAAGTAGTGGTGCGCAAAACACTCTTCAACAGATGTTTGAAAATCAAAAAAAGAAGGAAAACATCACGGTTACAACACAAGTAGATAAAAACAACAAAACTATATCGAAACCAGTCGAGAAAACAACAACTCTGGAGAAGATGCTTGCAAACCAAAGAACACACGACAATTCAGGCTACTCTCAGTCGATGTGTCAACAAAAAAATGAAAAGCCAACATCGAACAGTTTCTTTGCTGTTCATCTTAACAAAATAAAACAAGAAAATCTGGTCGAAGATTCAATATTCGAATCAAACGACGTTTGTAGTGATAATACAGTTTCCGAGTTACCTGAATTGGAGGGCTCTGTAGTTTCCCCAAAAGCATCAAAATCTTTTTTTGCCAGAGCTCTGAAGCCTCACTCACCAATCGGCCAACAAAATTCTCTTAAAAGGAAACAAGACTCACCAGACCTATTGTCTACACCTGTTTCCGAGAATGCTTGTAAAATAACATGCATTGAACAAACAAGGCAATCACTAAGAACTAGTTTAGATTCTTCTACTGAGTTAATGCCACCAACTCCTGATAAAGTTGTAAAATCAAACTTAGCAGCAAACGAAAATTTCGCTCCGAAAACAGAGCAGAAATCCACAATGATGCAGCGAACATCTCCTGGTAAAAATTCTTATATGTCATCCTATGTCGAACTAGCTACTCCCGAGTTAAGAGAGGAGTTTTTCACAAAATGCCAAATTTGTGGTCAAAGGATTATTTGTGACGAAAAATCAATTCAATCTCATCAAGACCGACACATTGCTGAGGAACTTAGCCGTCAACAAAGAGAAGAATATCGGAAGGAAATCCAAATAAAATCATCACAGAGTTTAACTCAAAAAAAATTAAAATCGTCTGGACAAAGTGTAATTAAAAAGATTAAACCAAATTCGCCTAAATTATCCCCCGATATTAAAAAGTATATGGCACCATTGACTCAGAATGATGAACCTTCTACTTCCGCCCAAGTGACTTGTGAAAAATGTGGTCGCTCTATGCACAGAGACTTGATGCCGGAACATATGGATTACCATTTTGCCAGAGATTTGCAAATAAATTTAAACAAGTCCGAAATGAACACAGTCATAAGAAAAATTACACAACAGTCACCCAGTGCTATGAAGAAAAATAATTCAAGCACGCACTTTACCAAGCCAATTTCAAAGTTTTTTACACAATTATAAAATTTAAGCTTGTACGATTAATTTTTTACCTTTCACATTATGGTGCCGAATTTGATTTCAATAAAGAATTGTTTGTTTTTTTGTGTACAGAAAATTATAAGAAAATCGTATTCTCTAAAAAATAAGAGGATAGTCACACCGATATTTATGTGGTGTCCCAGTACACCGTAATGAATATATTATTTTATCGACGAATTTAAAAAACATTTCACATTCCGGGAAATGAGTGGTTAGTACTGTAACAAATACAATTATTTGTATGTACTCACATGTTAGTCTATCTAAGCAGTCAACGTTTAATGTCGACTTTCTTACTTCCTATAACCAGCGAAGTCGAATAAAGACTAGTTTTGTCCCATTTGGGGGAATGAAATAAAATACTTTTATACCTTTGCTGTTACTTGTTTTGGCCGTCTTAATTACGTGTTTTTCCTGGCTTTCTTTTTATTGATTTAAAGGCCTTCGAGGCGAAATTCAGTTATGTCTTAGCAATCTCATAGACTTTTTTCCTCATTCATATGGTATAAAATTGATTTTTCAGTTTTCATTGATCCGTAAAGAAGTCGTCCGTTCGTGTCGGGATGTACAATTTGTACTAACTGAAAAGTTGAAAATATTTATTTTAAAAAATTGGGGGAAATAACATTGCACAAAAATAATAACATTCTTGAGTATGCCGACGCACAGTGTGGATTTAATACAAAATCCACTTTTTTCACAGCTTAAACCTCCCACGTAATGACTGTGCATTTATTTTTGTTCAGCTAGTGCAACAACAACAAAAAATGATCATAAAGTCCAAATTGTATATAATTCTTTGATAAGAAAGTCAATTTGAGGAGCATGTGTTTATTTTATTTTCTCAGTGGTTCGTGTATCGATTCTTGAATTTATTTTCCTTTTGGAGTAAGTAGATTCTTATTGAATATAAAAATATGGTGTTTCAATATATAAAGTGGTTTTTGCCCATATTAGGGGGGAATGAAATGAAAATTAGAAATAAAATATGTGTTTTTTGTGTTCATCGGACGAAAAGTAGAATTGTTCACTGTTATTCAAATTGGAGGTCATATTTGTTGTAAAGCTGTGATTTTTAGTAACAAAACTGTGTTTTCACTTTTTGTGCACAGGTGCGACACCCACACCAAATTTTTCATTTATTAGGATGGGACCCAAAATTGACGTATGGATTTCTAAAATAAAAATCAAGCGCTTAGATGCTGTTATTTCTTTTGTTATGGGTTTTTTTTGCAGTTATATATCATTTTCTGATGCAGCAATAAAGTTAATTAAACCAACCTTAAAAACTTTATGTATGAGATTGGACGAAAGATGGGTCAACATAGAGATGGTCGGCATAGAGAGCGCTTCGAAAATACAAATGGCGCATGGATAAATGAAACAATGATACTACCACAACATGTTTTGATGAAATGCCTTCTTCATCTAATTTTACTAGAGTAGGAAGACCGAGAAAATGCGCTGCCAAACCATCTGAAATGAACAATTTAGCTAATCTCTCAAGAAAGCATGTGAACCAAGAGTCTATGTCCTTTGAATTAAGCCCCCTTCACTCATGGATACGATTTATGGAATGTATCCTTCATATAGCGTATAGACTAGGTGCAAAAGTGTGGTAGATTAGAGACCAAGAAAGTAAAGAAAAGTTCAAGCCAGAAAAAAAAATTAATTCAAGAAACATTTAAAAGTGAAACTGGGTTATTAGTTGATATGCCAACTCAACAGTCTGGCAATACTAATGATGGAAACACGGTTAGAAGATTCTTTAGAGATGAAGAATAAAATGCACAAATTACAGGAATTGATAGGGAAATTATCAAAAAGTCATCTTAGAAGTTCTTGGGTCTGGGTTCTCAATTGATACAACTGCTTTTGAAAGCTATGCAAAGAAAAGAAGGGAACTGTACCTTATGCCTGGTCATATATGCCCTGTAAGTGTACATAAATTCTTGTTTCATGGAAAACAAATATTTTGTTCTTGTATACTTCCAATCGGATAACTTTCGGAAGAAGCTCAAGCAGCAAGGAAAGTAGGAATTTTAGGAAACTATTTACCAGGAAAATTTCTAAGCAGATTGATTTTGACCTCTGATCCATTTTTAGTAAGTTTAAGATGTCTCCCAAAAGAAAAAAAGTGTTCTTGAACATAAAGTCTTGCAACTTTTGGTTATACCAAAAGATCAAAAAAGCTGAAAATTGGGTGTGTTTATGTACTATTTTGTGTCGTAATTTGTGCTCATATTTTCAAATAATTTATTGCATTATATTTTGCGAATAATTTCAATAAAAAACAACCAACAACCATGAACAAAAACATTTATTTGTGAGCGCTATTAATTTAATACCGCTAAATCAGCGATTCGTTACACTGTGCGACGTGGTGTTAGGCGAAAAACATACCTAAATTGAAATAATTTTGCCGGCCAAATTAAATATTCTACAAATATGAAAACCTAGAAAGTCTAAACATTGCTTGTCTATGCCATGCTATGATTTTGAAATTTCGACCAGTAAATTTTTAGAATTTTATTTTGGCGAAACCTAACACATGTTACCCACAGTCAAACCTGATGGCTGTAGGGTACTTTTATAGATTTGTGTGGCCGCTTTGGGTGTTGGTGAATTAATTTTTTATAGATGGAATTATCTGAAGCACACTGCTTGTATAGTTTGAGATTACCCCGCCTACATTAAACGCTCAATTCCAACTTTCCAATTTAAATTCGATAGATCTCTTGTTGGATGATCTCGATAGGAAGCCAAGAAAAATTAGAAAATACTAGACAAGAACTTACAAGAGAAACCAAATATTATTTCGAGTCCGACTAAAACTCCACAAATGGAAGTCTTTGTTCGAGTTCAAGCTAAAAACATAACGACTTTTTATAACCACCTTTAACATCGCCAAACAGGCATTTGCGAAACATTAGTGTGCCAAAGTGTTCTGGAGAAAGGGTGTAAAAAAACTACTATCTAATAAATGGCTAAACCTACAAAAAAGCCCCGGTCGGAAGTGTACATTTTCTCACAATCAGTATGAGAATCAATTACTCCCAGAAATTTCATATGGGTCGGCAGCCAACCCCGTTAACAAACCATGGAAAGAAAGTTCATCAGGAAAAAAGTACAATATCTATTCCGAAAGAATAAAACGTTTTTCAATAGGGCCACTAAAATCATAGTTTTTTTTCATCTATACTCATACTTAGTTACCAATTCATTATAAAGCTGTGCTCTGGAAAACGGAACCTTTTTGGTGAAGTGCTCCACACAGCAATCTCTTGAGTGGCTGAGCACCTCCGTGTCGAAAATCCCCCTCCTGGGAACCACAAGCTTTGAGGTTTTCAAGCCCACAAAACTCATGCGCGCCATCTGCTGGATCCCGGGGCCACTCAGGAACAAGGCGAATGTGCTCGCGCGTCTCCGCATCCAGAACCCTGGTCTCGAAACTAGAAGGTGGAAGGTTTTCTCCCACAGAGAGAGCAAGAACCGGGAAAGCAAAGACGGTTCTACTCTCGTTGTGCGCCTAGACCGACCTTCGGTTGAGACCATCGTCTCCAGATACGGCTCTCGTCCCTATCTGCACCTTGGACGGATTAACTTCCGCCTCATGTCCAAGGTTTGCGAATAAGGGATGTTTTCCACGGTAACTCTGCATGCCACTGTCTACCCAGATCAACCTTCATCATTCTAAGGATGCTACTGCAATTCTATGTAGCAGACTTTCCATGATGAAGACAAAATCACACATCGTGTCTATCCAGGAACCATGGGTGTGGAAAAATCGCATCTGTGGCCTTGGTAGTCTACGAGGCTTTTCCCCATTCTCCGACGAACGATCGGAAAGACCGAGAGCTTGTCGTATTGTGCCGAATCTTCTCCCAGCAACCAAGCTTGGACAATTCTGTGGGCAAGATTTAGTTGCTGTGGTCATAAATTACAAATCAGGCAGTTCATGGCATAATTTTGTCGTGGCTTCGGCCTACTTCCCCTACGATTCCGTTCTACCACCTCCACCAAGGGAAGTAGTGGAACTCGTAGAGTACTGTAAATCGAAAAAGATGTGTCCCGTTATCTGTTGTGACGCTAATGCTCAGAACATCTTCTGGGGCAGCAGCAAATGTAACAGAAGAGGGTCGTATCTTCTCAATTTCGCACTTTCGTCTGGCTTGACCATAAACAACGTTGGATCGCAACCAACGTTTGTCACGGCAAGAAGACAGGAGGTGATTGACTTAACGTTATCAAATAGATATCTTAAGGAGATCACAGACTGAAAAGTTCTGTCGGAAGTGTCCATGTCGGACCATAGATACATAGAGTTCCGAATCGGATGCGAAACCAATGTCTCGCAGAGGAGCAGGAACCCTAGAAGAACAAACTGGCCAAAGTTTAGGGAAGAGTTAGCAAGTCGCACGGTGCCTCTCCCAAAACTCAGAACGAGGTGCAAGGTTGAGGTGGCAGTTCGAAACCTGAATGACACCCTAACCCAATGCTTCGAACTGATATGCCCAGTCAAAAAACACCCCTGCAGAACCCCTGTTCCGTGGTGGAACTCGGAATTGCAGAGAAAGCGCAAGGAAACCAGAAAACTTCTGAATAGGTTACTTAAGACCAATCTGGAAGAGGACTGGGACATGTATAGATTAAAACAAAAAGAATATAAAAGGCTTATTCGAGCTTCGAAAAGTGTCTCTTATAAAGATTTTTGTGGGAAAATCGAAACACTCAGTGAAACCAGCAGACTAGTGAAAGTCCTCAAAAGGGACAAAGCAGTGAGACTGGACACACTAAGAAAACCAGACGGTACCTACACCGAGTCTAAAGCTGAGACCCTCCAACTCATGCTTGAGACTCATTTCCCTGGGAACCGGATCACAGTTGGCTCAAAACCAGTGGCGATTTCCGAAACTGGGGATGAGCGGACAAATTCTACTCGCAGAAGCTGGTATATTTCATCGCTCGTCATAACTGATGAAGCCATCAAGTACGCTGTAGCGTCTTTTGATGGTTTCAAATCACCCGGCACCGATGGCATATATGCAGCACTGCTGCAAAAGGGCATAGACCCTATACTGCCGGCTCTGAAAAGAATTTTTACTGCCAGCCTCGCGCTGGCATACATTCCAAGTACCTGGCGCCTATGCCCAGGCTTATGCAGACGATGTAGCCGTATTAGTTACCGGACCGGACCGGACGCGGACAAGCGGCTCTTGACACCATCGATAGCTGGTGTACCAGGAATGGGCTTTCCGTCAACCCTCTTAAAACTGAGGTTGTTTTCTTTACGAGAAGGAGGAATATGACTGGTATGACTCAACTGGTACTTAAAGGCGTCAATATCCCACTTTCCAATGAAGCCAAATATCTAGGTGTTATCCTGGACAGTAAACTTCTCTGGAAAAGACACATTGACACAAACACTGTCAGTCTTCTGGCAATGCAAGGGAGTTTTCGGCAAAACCTGGGGTCCATCACCCAAAAGATCCAAGTTTCAAAGAACAGTTTGTCTCGGCTGCACAGGGGCTTTCCCCAGCACGCCTGGCTCTGCTCTTGATGCTCTGATTAATCTCCCCCCCCCCCCCTTGATCTCCACATCATGGGGTGTACACTCAAGACCATCTCTCGACTAAAAAGGAATGGTCTTTGGTTCCACTCGCACTGGAGCTTTGATGACCTCGCACACCGCATCTCCTATGATACTACTCTCATGGACATGCCGTCTGATGCGAGGTCGCCAATAACACAGTTGCGACGCTTTTACAAAGTCGACTTTCCACGTGTCCTGGACTGGCTGTGGCCAGAAACTGAACCGGGAAAGGAATGTAGTCGGATTTTCACGGACGGCTCCAAGACAACGGAGGGTTCTGGAGCTGGAGCCTTCGTGGAAAACGACAACATTAGACTTCACGCCTCCTTAGGAAACTTCGCGTCGGTCTTCCAGGCGGAAGCCTTCGCGATCCTAATGGCCACCAACTACATTGTCAAGAATAGGTGGAAGGGAAGAAGTATCTGCGTCTGCAGCGACAGTCAAGCTGTGCTCAAGGCCTTACTCAACCCTTTAACCACTTCCAAGATAGTTCAGGAATGCAAGTCTTTCCTTAATTCGGTCGGCAGGCTGAATTCGCTAAGACTTGTCTGGGTCCCTGGTCATCACGGGATCCTGGGAAACGAAACTGCCGATGAACTAGCTAGGCTAGGTTCAGCAGAGGCATTCGTAGGACCCGAACCCGCCTTGGGATTACTCGCGTCCCTGGTCAGGGCCTCCGTCGATGGTTAGGTATCCCTGCAACACAACCAGAGATGGCGTGATTCTCCAGGATGCAGGGTGACCAAGAGTATGCTCCCAAACGTCTGCAAGAAATCCGCTTCTTTTCTGCTATCTCTAGACAAAAACGAGTGCAGAAGACTTGTTGGAGTATTAACGGGACAATTTACCTTCGCTATGCACCTGAGTCGGCTTGGGCGTAGTGATGTCACACTCTGTGACGCCTGTGGAGAAGGTGAAGACACTTCAGAGCACTTTCTTTGTCAGTGTCCTGCCTTCGCTCGTATCAGGTGGCGGTTATTTGGCGCTGATGTGGTGGGAACTGAAGGTTACTGCCTGGTAGTACAATGGACCAGTATTTGAGTCTGAGTGCTCCAGTGTAGTTGACCTCCCAACCTCCAACAAAAAAAAAGTACAAACTTGTTTGCAAGTAATTGTAATATACCAACAAGTCGGCAACAATAAGTGAGCTTAAATCTAGTTTTGAACTTTTGATATCTGGAATTTTGGCCAGTTTATGCGACAAAGCAGTGGAAAGTCTTCTAAAGAAACAGAAGCTCCCGAACTAACTTTTGGTCAACAGTTCAACCGTTCTCATCATTCTACCATTACGGTGCGGCATGATTGTATTTGACAATGTGAACAAAGTAGCCCAGCATACCCGCATGTAACAAATACAACTGCTTACAAAATCAAATACCACAAATATAAAGTGATGAAGCGGATACTATAGATGCAGTAGTTTTACCAATAAACCAACTCTCAGAAGCACAAGTAAGCAGAAATGCGGATAATAAATATTTTCGACTTTACTTCACTAAGAAATGTTCCCATACTGCACCGAACGAAGCTAGTCGGATCTTCCGACCTACATTCTTGCTTCCAAGGAAAGTGTAGGTGAGGATAATATAAGCCTCAAACTGAACTGGGTACAAATAACTTTCAGGGCTGGCTGCTCTTCGCTCATGTAAGCTATATGTCCTGCCCATCGCAGTCTAATGAGCTAAAGAATTGGTTCAACAGCATTCTCTGCATTCGCTGTGAGCGATGCATTCACCTCGTGATTGTTATCAGTCACTACTGTTGATCCAAAGTAGGTCGGGATTGATCCAAAGAAGGTAGTAGATTGTACTACTTAAATTCTTCCACTGCATTTATCGTTTGACCAACTGTTCTTCCCGAAAACTCATGTGAAGCCCCAGGTTACCTGCCTCGAGCTGAGCGAGAAATTCACGTGCAGCTTGTTTTGTTCATCCGATCATCTCTGTATTCCAATTCCAAATGAAAAGAAAATGTCTTTAGAACATGTTGCTCCGAAAGTCGTACTCCTGGTCATTAAGAAGTTTTTCGAGGTCCGAGATAAATTAATTGATGGCTTATCAGCGTTTTTATAACCTTTGAAAGTAGGGACATAGGTTCTATGGATCGTTAGGAGGTGGGTGACGAAGGTTCGCTTTATTTGGGAACGGACTGGACAAATGCTGTTTTCCACTTACTTGGGAAGAGCCCTAAAGAGTAGGACAGATGGAATGGGCACGTTAGGATCTTTTAAAACTCTTTCAACTGTACGAGCGCAAAACTAGATTTGTTGCATGGAAAATTATACGCTCTCAAGTACAAGCGGAGACAAATCACAATCTGGTGGCGCTGAGCTGGCAGCAAAATGTGGAGCTAGCAGATTTTCTCTGTTTGTGCTTTTTTTGTTTTTTTTTTACTTTTCTTATTTAAGATTATAAACTTGCGTAAATGTGGTAAACGGTGACGATTTTAATTTATTTTTTTAAATCTGTTTCGGCACGAGGGATTTGTTTTATGTTTAAAAAATAAAAGGGGATGCATTGGTGGCACGTGTGCATGAGTTGGAGGATGACATGGCACTTTACTATAAATGGGTCAACACCTCATTTTTACAAAATTTGGACAAAAGACTTAGAATCTGGACTGATTTATACTCGTGTATGACAAAATGGGCATGGGCCTGTGCACGCGAGGTAACGTCGTTGATTGCGCTCAACAAGGCGAGCTGCCAATGCAATCCTCGTTAGTGCACAGGTCAAGTTGACATACAGCCCCCACGCGGCGCCCCCTGGATAGCCATCACAAAACCCGTTGTATGGTGAACCAATGTATGCAGCAAGCCCCTCTGCCCGAGGGTTTAAATACTGGGCCTGGCCTACCAATCTGTGGGTTGTGCGTGAGGTTAACTTTCTCACCACGTAAAAATAATATAGTTCAGAAAACCCGATATCCATCCGGTTTTGCACGTGGAATGTGAGGTCACTTAACAAACCACGTGCAGCCAAACAACTTGCGGAGGGCCTTGATTGCTACAAGGCAGACATTACCGCCATCCAGGAAGTGCGATGGGATGGGCCTGGCGATGAAAAAAAAGAACGATGAAAAACTACGATATCTACTACAGCAATTGCTATAGAGAGAGAAGGCGGCGCTTATTCGGATGCGGATTTATTGTTCGAGGCAGACTTAATCAAAAGGTCTTGAGTTACGACCCCTTCAACGAATGCCTCATGACAATTCGCATCAAGGCTTAATTCGGGAACATCAGCCTAATTTGCGCTTACGCCCCGACAAAGGAGAAAGATGGCAACACCAAGGATAACTTCCATGATCTCCGAGAAAGAACATACGATCGATGCCGCAGCTACGACACCAAGATCGTTCTAGGAGATTTCAACGCTCGGCTGGGAAAGTAGGACATCTTTGCTGAAGTCATCGGTAAACACAGCCTGCACGACAACACATCCGGAAACAGACTCAGGCTGCTGGACTTCGCCTCGGGGCGGAACTTCTCTGTGGCTAGCACGAGGTTCCCACACCTGGACATTAACAAAGGAACCTGGCGATCTCCTGATCAATCAACCGTCAACCAGATTGATCACATATCGATCGACGTCAGACACTCCTCCAGTATTCTCGATGTCCGAACCTTCCGAGGTGCAAACATCGACTCGGATCATCACCTTGTTGTAACCAAGGTAAGAACCCGGATATCGAGAGAGCAACGGAGTCGAGACAGGCCAAGACGGTTTGATGTCGGAAAGCTACAATCGCAACCGATCGCTAGAGCCTTTGCCGATCGATTCTCCCTGAAACTATCTCAAAGTTCGACGCTGCCTGCACAAACAATAGAAGACAAGTGGAAACGTTGTCAAGAAGCCATCAAAGAGGCCGCCACTTATGTGCTGAGTTTTACGCCACCACCTAAGAGGAACCCATGGTTTGACGACGAGTGTAGGCAGGCGCAACAAACAAGAAGCGTACAAGGCAACGCTGCATCGAACGACGAGAGCTGTTTGTGAGCTCTACAAACAGAGAAGAAGGGAAGAGAACCGGCATCTCAGAAGGAAAAAGAAGAAGCATGAGAAGCGCGCGGTCGTGGAAATGGAAAGGTGTTATGGCAGGAATGAAGTCCGAAAGTTTTACCGAAAGGTAAAACAGCTATCCGGAGGATACAAGGTTCAGACCAAAGCCTGCCGGGACCAAAACGGACAACTCGTAGAGTCGCAGTCTGTGCTGAGAATCTGGAAGGATCACTTCTGCAGACTTCTTAACGGTGATGGCGGCCCAAATCCCGCTGTTAGGCAGAATGTTCCACTCGATTTGGACGATGATAGATAAGCATTCCGTCCCCCTGACCTAGACGAGGTGAAGATAGCAATATCCAAGCTGAAATCGAACAAAGCTGCTGGAGCGGACGGACTGTACGCAGAACTATTTAAAGCAGCTGGAGATGACCTGGTTGGGCGCATGCACCAGCTCATCTGTAAGATATGGTCGGAGGAAAGGAGATCCCTTTGACTGCGCCAACTACAGAGGGATTAGTCTCCTCAACATCGCATACAAGATCCGTATTTTTGAGCGTCTGAAACCGTTTGTCCATGACCTGATAGCTCCCTATCAGTGTGATTTTAGAGCAGGGAAGTCCACAATAGACCAGATCTTCACATTACGGCAGATCCCACGACATATGCGTCGATTTCAAGGCCGCATATGACAGTGTGCATAGAGACGAGCTATACAGTGCCATGTCTAGTTTTGGCATTCCTACCAAATTCGTCAGATTGTGTAGGATGACTATGGAGAACCCTCACTGCTCCGTCAAGGTCGAACTCTCGAAGGACTAAACTTGCTTTATATAACAACTTGATCATCCCCGTCCTACTTTATGGCGCGGAATCTTGGACGTTAGCAAAGGCGGATGAGGATGCTCTTAGTCTTTTCGAGAGAAAAATTTTGCGTGCCATTTTTGGTCCTGTTTTCGTTGATGGCATCTGGAGGAGAAGATTAAACGACGAACTCTATGGACTATACAACGACATACGCCTGGTCAAGCGTCTACGGATATAACGCTTAAGATGGCTAGGCCATGTAGAACGTATGGACATCACTGCTCCGGCCCGAAAAGTATTTGAATCCGTGCAATTAGGACAACGCAACAGAGGACGACCTAGACTAAAGTGGCGCACACAAGTGGAAAGGGACCTCAACCAACTTGGAGTGCGCAACTGGAGACAGCTGGTGAAAGATCGTGCTGGCTGGAGAGGTATGTTTTTTGAGGCCCAGGTCCACCCCGGACTATAACGCCAAAGAAGAAGAAGATGACAAAAAAGCCATTAAAAATAATAATCGTTTGTGATACACTAAGTGTTACCAGTAAAAATACGATCGTTTTTGTGCAAGGAGAAATATCTTCTTATATTTGTCTAAGTAACGAAAAGGTATGTAAGAGCGGTGAAGTAAGAAGTACTCCTCGGGATAAAATCGACAAACGTATATAAAAAAAAGCAGCATCTTTGACTCTTCGCGTGGACCCACTTTCTTGAGTTACACTTTTAAACTTTATTGGCCTTGAATATGAAAACCAAGTAGCAACATTATCGATATCGATTATGAAAACTAATTCCCAATCTTGAAGAAACAATGTGTTTTGAAGTCGCAGTATTGTCAATGTTCAATTTAAATCAATTATTTCTTTTTACTATTGTTTATTTCAATTTTTGGCATCTACTTAAATAATTACTAACGCCTTCTTGTTTAGTTCTTAAAAATTACATTATTTCGGGAATTTATTTTTAGTTTTTGTTTTTATATTCTATAACAAAGTACATTAATACTGCTCTCAACGACCGGTCGTTAGATTTTTTTCGTTAATATTACATATTTTAAAAAAAATTCCATTTTTGTGTTAATACTGACTAACTATGCTTTACTCAAGTTTGCGTATATGAAATAATTACTTTAAATCAATTGGCACGTAAGAAGACAAGGATTAAATAAATACTCAACAACCAAATAAAATTTCTTCACTTTTAACAATAAACGAGAATCCATGGTCAACATGTTATACACGTTGGTATTACACAAGTTCTCTAAGTTGCAATTGTTGTTACAACATCGTTATATTTAAATGAATGCTAAAAAAATTGAGCATTTTATAAGTATACATTTTGAGCAAGACAGTTAGGGTACGTATTTGATAAATTTACCGATTGATGTACAACTGTTTATGGGTAGAAAAGTGTTTATATCAATGCATTTTTTAGTAGTTGTAGATTTGTGTTTCTTCATTTAATTTCAGGTTTGAACGAATGTCGTTTTGGTGTTTAGAATTTAACAAAAATAAACTCAATCTCACTGATGTATTAAAAAATTTGATACATTTTAATTCAAAACTAACTCTTTTACAAAAGACATCGTTTACCTTATGTTATTGGGGTAATTTAAAAATTTGTTTGGTATTCTCATTTCGATTTTTATATTTTGTTTCAAGAATTATTGTTAAGTTTATCTAAAACTCTTATACTAGGGTTTCTTGTGAACTTATGTATTAAACTACACGTGTGAATGCTGATTTTAGTTTGTTTTGAGCGTTTGTATTTCTTTTAATTAATCCTAGTTATTCAGATTGTGATTGGAATACCGATTTTCACGCAAACACATACAATTTAAAGTCAAATTTAACAAAATTAAGCTTTTTCTATTCGTATTATGATACTACTATGTGTAGTTCATTTTGTTAACTTTCTTTACTTTATTTTCCTCGATAGATTTCAATAATTCTGTCCTGATCGACATATTCGAAGATATGTGGAGCGTCCATTAGGATACCAACTGTTCCAGCGGTCGTTACTATGAAAAATATGTACAATTGCAGACGATCAATGACCATGGCTACATACTTCCAGTCCTCACGTGTCTAAAATTTGAAATTAAGGAAAGTATATAAAAAGTTAAAATAATTTAAATTGCTTTAATGTTACCTGAATGTACAAATCTTCATTACGAAGATGTTCAGCAATAAATTCGACGGCTTCCGTTGCTTTACTTGCTTCCGGTGAAAGCAGTATCGAGTCGGAAGATTCACTTTCTCGGCGACAATCTCCAACCCCTAAGTCACCGCCACTATTAATTTTTCGATTAATTTTACAGTTAGGATGATGCAGATCTGACAACTCCATAACTTCCATTTTTGATTGTTTGCCACCGATGGCACTGTAAAAATAAATTAAAAGTTTAAAAAAGAAGGAATTAATTTCAAATAATGCTAATCGTAAGCTCATCAGTGTTAATATTTTCATTTCTTACGAATGCATCTAAGTGATGGCTGCACGCGTTATTGCCAACAACAAAGATTACAAACTGCTAGTGGCAGTGCAATACAAAATATAGCTCCCAAAAAATAAAGGATACATTTAATTTAGAGCCCAGGCCAGCGAGCGAGCAGATTTGAGAGCCCGCGAAGCCACCAAAATGTCACTTATTTATAATACTCCTTCATTTTCATCTTTAATGCACAAATATGCCGTCAAGGAATGTGAAAATTAAAAACAAAAATTCTTTTTAATTCTTGCTTAGAAATTATTGAAATAATTAACGTTTCCGAAATAAATAGGTAAAATAAGAAAAAAAAAGGCTTACATTCGAATGTAGACATCAAAATGTTGAATGTAGGAGTTGAATACAGTTTGTTTCTAAATTTGTTTTTGTTTTTCAATAGATGAGGAAATAACGTAGTCAAAATAAAGTAGTCTAAAAAGAGTCTGTGCATATGTACATATTTACTTTTACACTTATACTCGTATATGACAAAACTGAAATAATTGCGCTAGGTGTCGACATATCACTGTTGACCTTCTTTAACGTAACGTATCTATGCGATTAAAATAAAATATAATTCGAGGGCTTAAAGGTCATGTCAACCTTTTAAATAGTTTCTGGATGGCTTCAACAAACGAGATCGCTTTGTATAGATCGCTACATTGAACAACAGGTATTAGAACTTTTGAAATTACCCATGTGGCTCCTTTGGTCAGTATCATTCTTATAACTCATCTCGAATTCTAAAATACGGTTACCGGCTTTATTTATTATAACAATTTTGTATTGAACATAAGGCGAATTATTTCCTTGATAGTTCTTATATAATGACATTTTTTCCGCGAACATATAGAGTGTATATATGTAACATACATACGTTAAATAGCCTAGATGCCTTATACAAGGCACTGGGTTAATGGAATGTTTGGTTTTTTTTAAACATTAATATTTTAAAAGATGCTTACCTAATATGTTTTGGCAGCTCTGTTGGTGATCCATATGATGGATGCGGATGTGAAGGCATACTCATGCCAGGCATTTCCATCATCCATCGTAAGCGCGTTTTTCTTGGACGCTTCATGAGCAAAAAAGCTGGTAAATAATGTAAGAAAACACTACGAATCCACATTGGCATTCGATGAGTTCTTGGTCCTCGGAAATTCCAATTAATAATAACCACAGTGACCAAGATTGAAACCGTATTCATTATGAATGTAAAGAGCAAGTATTTAGCAATTAATGGCAGTACAAGCGATGTTGGTGGTAGAATCTTTGATACGAGCAACAGGAACACAACCAGTGACAGTAAAATACTAATGCCAAGTGTTACCTTAAGAAAAATTACAACTATTATTTCAAATTCAATGTGAAAAAGAACAAAAATACCTTCTCTCCAGCTTCTGCTGGTAGATAAAACACCAGAACACAAAGGAACGAAATTAACACTGTTGGCAATATTAAATTCACCGTGTAGAACAAAGTCTTCCTTCGGATTATGATATAGAATGTGATGTCGGTCTCTGTTGGATGGTTGCCATCGCCTTCATAGACATTTAAATATGCTGGAACTTCTATGATATCCCACGTGCCCGATTTCCAGTAATCAGATAAATCTACAAAGTTTTTATTATTGTACAGTGCTAAGGAAACCTGATCTCCGTTAAATGTCCATGACCCAAATTTCATTATACACGTCTGTTGATCAAATGGAAAATATGTAACATCAATTGTGCAGGAACTCTGATAAATTGCAGGTGGAACCCATAACACCTCACCAGTTGGATAAATCAAAACGTTTGATTTGTAACGAACTTCATAGTTTCCATCGGCGCTAAAAACGAAGTTTACAAATTATAAAAATGAGAATGATATTTCACACTTACTTATTGAACAACACAATATCGGGCTTCCAGACCTTATCAGGTGGCAGTCGAAGTACACCGATACCCCCATAGTCGGCTTCATCCCATTGGAGCTGATAGTCGTACCAGACTAAACGCAGCCATACATTTGACTTCATAATCTGATTCTTTTCATTCTAAAAAAACGAGATTTTTTTTTCTTGGATGGATGTGTGTATACTTGTAAAATAAAGACAAAAGATTAAACACAACACTATTCCACTAAGACAATTTTGACTTGCCCTAAATATTCAGGACTTAAACTTTATGCGAGTAAACAGCTGGAGAAATGCTTTATTATGAAGGAAGCTGTATGTGTACTAAACTAACATTGCTAACCTAGTTTACATACCTTTATATATATTCTTGTTTATAGAACAAATGTTTGAATTAATTGCTAATACATAAGCAAGAGTATATGTTATTTTATTTCTTTTGTATTTACATGAATTTATATTAACTATATATAAATTGAAAGAAGCATGCAACTAATGAATTAGGAAACTTTATAACCATAAAAAGGGCACACCCATTTTGGAAAACAAATAAAAATGAACCGCCAATTTTTCTTATAAACATAAAACTTGATTTTTATGAACACAAAATTATACAATGTTACCTACCACATTAATAAGTTGGACAAACGCCAGCCCAAATCGAACACCAACTTTTTGGGTCATATTCTGTACGGGTCTTATGAGCTTATTATAACCTCGAAAGAGATCTCGTACCAAACGTTCTTCATCCTCTGATCCTTGAACTAATCAAAAATATATTAAACCACCAACTAAAACAACATTATCCACGAAAAGAATATATACCTGCGGCGAGAACGATGAAGAATAGAAATATTGTTGTTAACCATTTTGTCTGCTCCATCTTATCAATTTCAAATTTCCCGACAAATTTCAAAATGAACTTCTACTTCACATTTTATGATTTTTAAACAAATTTTTCCATTCGATGGGACAGCATCTTCACGAAGGAGGAAACGCCTAGTTTAAGTTGTCAAAATCTTTCTCAGAATACATTTTACACATCGATTATATTAAAATACGTTCTATTCACTTTGAAGGATTATTTATATATTTTTCATATTGACCGAATAAATTTTAGGTAATAAATACAATAAATGCTTACACAAATATTTTCGTTTTTTATATGGAAGAGAAGACACTACGGGATAATCAGTGAGCCAATTTGTTATGCTAAGGAGAATAAAATCGATTGCGAAAACCTTCAATAAGCCATGCGCATAGTCTTCGCATCCTTAGGGATGAAATTCGCGGATGAAGGAGAGCCACCCTTTGCTTCCAACTTTTGGCGATGTTGTTCTTCTTCTGATTGCATTCATCTTCTATCTTTTTATTCTGTTTACAACAAAACGTAGGTATTGTTATGCTTGTTTATTTATTTTTTTTTTTTTGTTTTGCTTTCTAAGTACAAAAAAAAGTAGAAATGAAAGAAAGGGTGCAGTGGTGAATATACATTATGTTTACAAAGAAAAGATGTGCATGACAATCCAGTAATAACTTAAAGCTTCTTGAAAGCTGTCTGCATCACTATCCACTTCCAATCTTAGAGCATCAATTGTAAATTTTTTCCATATTGATTTTTTAATTCTAAGCGTGATATGGCAATATAAAACCGAACCTCCGTTACACCATACAACTTGAATTAACTCTCATTACTTTAGTTGTATACGACTTCAATACCTCATTCTTTAAAAAAGATAAAGAATATTTGAAAATGAGACGGTAAGGATGAAATACACCTTGAGTCAAATTCCACTGTCCATTCATTCAAGATCATTTGGTGTGATGAGTTGGCGGAATCTCACTAGTAGTGACTGCTTGACTAGAGGCTATGTATATTTATATACTTCGATTCCCAACCCAACATTACAATCAGAGTCGAGGTAAATGTACTATGATAACTGGCCTTTCTTATTGTTGATTCAGGAATATACTACGCCGAGGCGCAGAGGTTTTAGAAAAGGCGTCGCTCCAAACCAATGTAGAGTGAGTGACCCTCAAGCATAATTTCAATTTGGTACTGGGAATATAAAGGCATTTAGTCATACGGTATCTGCGCCCCTTGAGAAATGGACCCCATGGTGTAATTGAGGTATTTTCTAGTGGGTAATGGAAAGGATTTTAAAGGATCACTTATTACGAAACGACTATGTAGCTATATCTTACTTCTGAAAACTAGACATAATTCATGGCTTGTTTAATTTCAAAGATAAATAGTGTACTGAATAGATACACTTTCGTATTCATAAGTCTTTAGTAAAAAAAAACAAACTGCCACAACATAAAAACCATTGCTCGAGCAGAGTGAACAAAAAGTCAGTAATTTTCATAATTTACTACTAGGTATTTTTTTCAAAAAAAGAGACCTATGTATACTAAAAAACAGAGCGGTTTTAGAATACTTTTGGGTTCTTTTGAAAAAATAAATGTTGCCAAACTAACTATCATTCCTATTGCGAATTATTAGGCTTTTCAAACATGACAAGGCGCCAGCATCACTGCATCCAACGGTTTGCATGATGTTGTTGGAACTAAAATGCACAATTAGCAACGTAGCTGATCCCACTCATAAGGAGAAGCCATGTACACATGAAAACAAGCCTTATTTAATGAATCAAAGTATGCATGAGCCTTATCTGCGCGCAGGTTGAAAAAATGTTTCTGCACTTAACGATTACGAGTAGGTCATAGAAAAGCATGTTCTCATAAGGGTTTCAGATTTTAATGAAAAGCCGGGAAAAAGAGATTTTTGTTAGAGAGCACAAGAACACATGCGGATATAAGGTTTGGACTTTGCCTAGGGTTAGCACCTCTCTTCATCTGGGAGATCTACTAGGGTAGGTGATAAGGGAGGAAGCCTGAAAGTGTTACTGAAATGTACATTAGACATAAGCTCCAAACGAAATGTTATCGGAACAACAAAAAATTTTGGTGGAGAGTATTAAAATAATATAGGTTAGGAAATTAATTAGGACTTCGAAAGTTCCAGTACCAATATCAAGCGTAGAATTACTCTTACCAATTGTCTTTACCTTGGGCTCAGGCGGTCTTTATATTATATAATATGAGGAAGCCTCTTGCATGGGGTTTGTTTCCTTTTGCTTTGTTTACATCTGGAGAAGAAGATTAAAGCAGTCGACTCAAAAAAGTAAAACGAAGGTATGCCTACAAATTCTTTACCACACAAAATATTGTTGGAGCATATACATATTTTAAAGTGAACGACAGTATATAGACATAAAAATAAAATAAACAGTTGCATATCCCAATTCAAATACACTTTTCGAAAAAACTAAAAAAATCTAAGTAGTATCTGGACAGATACTACAAGGAAGAAAAGGAATTATCTGATATCATAGGTCGGGTGAACCTAAAGTTAACAATATTAATAATACTACTACTGTTCTCTCACGAGTAGAAGGAACCTACAGTTTTTGCCGACTCCGAACGGCGAAGTTTGAGAAGCTTTCCTAGACAATTATTATTCTTTGAGTGTTGCCAGCAGCTCGAAAGAGGTGGTGCCGTGAAAAATTCGAGGTGTTCAGCCGGGAATCGAAACTAGACCCTTCGGCGTGTGAGCGTCGCACTCTACTATGCTATAAATTTAAAATTGTAAGATTTAAGTAAAAACACAATTTATCATAAACGAAATTGTTTATTTTATTTTCCATTCTCTTTTGAAAAAAATCGCAAACAATAAATATATTTTTTCAAGAAAAATCACGTTGTCTTTGCCGATTCTGAGCTTACATTGGTATCCAATTGTTTCCTTAGAATTGGATTCAGTAGAATATCAGCGCCGCGCCTGATTTATTTACCTAGGATTCAGAATAAACCGTCCTTAAGAGAAGAGAAATTGTCGAATGATTTAACAAATTCAATCGCAACTCAATTAAGTGTATATTGTTTTTCTTTGATAATTTGACGAAGAAACAATTTATTTTGTTTTTTCTTTACCTACCATTGTATATATATTTACATACAGGTGTTTTTTTTTCAAATTTTCCTAATTGTAAGAAATTCAGTTTTACCATTATCAGTTATCGTTTCTTTTGTGTTTGTTTAAAATCAAACTAAACTTATAATTGTATCCTATTATATAAAACATTCAAAAATTGTATTATTTAATTGCACAGAACATAACACAAAATCCTTTCTTCTATTCGTCACATTGCTTTCGTCTTCCTTTTCTTCTTTTGTTCACTACTTTTTTGTTTGGTTTTTAACTAAGATCGTTAAATTGTTTGTTTCATTCCAAAAAAAAAAAAAACTTTGCAAGTAAATATCAATAATTAAATTACATTATCATTGTTTTTCTCTTAAAAAGTATGTATAGGACACGTTATATTAAAATATATATGTATGTATATGTATGTATCTACTAGTAATTCCTTAAAATATTTGTTGTTTAATATGTGTGTGGGCTGGTGTGTATGTATGTATACAATGTAACTAATATCATCTGTAAAATACAAATGATTATTAATACTACAAATGTACCTAATGTTAAAAAAGAATGATAAACGTATTTATAGGCATACGTTATTGTATGTATTTTATCATTAAATATTATTTCTATAGCTTTATTTATACTGCTAGGTTCATAGTATATACTTAAAAACGGTAGTTCTCGTCGGCCATATGAATAGCCCAAGTGAACTTTTCTCTTTGTGTTTTATTGAAAATCTTTTCAATTGGTACACCAAATTTCTTGCACCTGAAACAAAAAAAAATACATAAGGGAAATATGATTATAGAGAAATATTCTTAAGACTTACCATGCAACAGAAATTCTAGGATCGAGATAATTTAACTTTGAAGTACCCAAGGCAATGGTTTTATTTTCATCCCTGTCAGTCTCTTGCAGTTCCAATTTTTTAAGTTGTTCTTTTAAGCGTTCGATTTGTTTTAATTTTTTATCAGCCATTACTTTTTCTTTCACTGATCCCCTTTTTGCAGCCTTTTTGAGATCCTGTGAAGGAATAGAACAAAATCATTAAAACATATATTTTTAGATGCAATTAGAGACTAAAACTTACTCCATATTCACTTTCAGCATCATCAAGTTGTTCCCGTTTAAGACGGATCTTTTCCTTTAGTGTTTCCATACTCTTTGCATGACCCTTTGGCACTGAACGCTGATGGTTACAAAGAATTGCAACTGCACGATTAGCTCTATTATACGCCAGAAGTTTCTCAGGAATTGTTGAATCAGGATCGGTTAACATATCCAATTGATTTTGCAATGTTATTGAAGCATTGTACGTACGGAATACTTTTGCTGTCAGACCTTTAAGGAAATATTTGTAAAATATAACTGCAAAATATAATTAAGGATATTGTTTACCTTCCATAAGTTCCTTTAAGTGTTCATTCAACACTTGTGTGCTTAATCTGTCAAACAGATCATCTCCTTCTTTCTTGTTTTCCATAAACAGCTCCAAATTTTTAAAAACTCTCTTCTCAACTTCTACTTCATTGTAGTAACGAATGGAGTCTTTACCGAGAAAGTCAAATACAACGACATTCTCCTTTCCATTCAACTGTTTGTGCAAGCTGACATGTTCTACACGCAACGAACAGCAACCCACTGTATCTGCTTGGTCTTCATCCTTCTCATTACCAGCCCTGAGAGCTAGTTTATCAATGAAATAAAGTGCAACAGCTCTTTGACGCACCCTCATTTCTTTTGACTTCCATTCATCTCGATATGTTGAGCGAATCTTATTGATTACCTTATCAAGACGTCTAGCAGTCTCGTACTTTACATGATCTTTTTCGCCCTTCAATTTTGAAGATGGATTCAACATAATGTACTTAACTTGTCCTTGAACATTTTCTATCCAGGAAGCTAACCAAGTTACTGTATTATCATGGCGCACTTCTTTCCATTTGTGACCTGGAGGAGGCATTGGTATTTTACTATCCTTTGAACAATTTATTGAAACATCTTCTGCTAAGATACGACGTTTTATCATGCCCATTTTTGGATGTTCACCACGACCGCGGAACAAACCTGGTGGTTCCAATTTAAAGTTACCAATACGTTCTTTGTGGCCATCGATTATGCAAAAACCATACTCTTTAATAAGTGCTTCATTTTCGGCTTTTCTTGCAGCTTTTTCCTCCTTACTTGCGTTCTTACGTTTTTCGGATTCGGCAGTGAAATAATCATGCATTTCTTTAAAGTTGCATTTTTTTAAGTCCTTAATAATCTCTCTCTCCTTCGATGTCATTGTTTTGCGGAAATCCTTAAAGAAATTGTCGTTGAATTGTTGCTTGGTCACATAATCATGATTCAACATCTTCGCATAAAATGTGGCAGCTTCCTCAGTGTCCTGTGAAAGTTGCATTGGTTTCCCATCGTAATAAAATTTTACATTACTTGGCAATGGCTCATATGGTGCAGCAAAAACTGGACCTTTATGTTCAAGTGTATTCCATTTAACGCCATCGGCACGCTTTTCTTCTTCCCACCTGTAAATAGGTAATAAATTGTACTTAGAGCGGCGCCACCTTTTACGCTTAACTCTACTTTTGCTCGTAATACACTGGAGCACAAAACTTGTAAGATTGGTTTTATTGTAACATCGGATAAAACTTATGAAAATTGAGCGATCGTGATTAAGGAGAATTGTGGAAAATGCTCCAGCCAAACACTCCATTATTGTACAAAAATAAATGTTCTTACTTTCAACATCTATAACCTAGAAAGCAGGCGCATGACAATTAGAAGCTGTCATCATAATGCCATTAGTGGGGTTATGGAAAAACTACAAATCAGTGTTCCCACTTTAGCAAAGTCAATGTCATTCTTTGTAACGACAATTTTGTTACATAGATCGGCACGCAGTGATCAAATAAAATAAATTATGATGAGAGCAACGTATAAAATTCCTGAGTAAATTTCTAACAAACTTCGTATCAAATAAGAAACTGTTAACGTTTTTGTTAAATATAAACATAGTGAAGAAGGAAATAAAGACAGACATTGCCTACTTACACACTATATTAATACATGTATAGATGGAAAGAGGCAGAGAGAACTCTGATTAAATTTAAAACTGACCTTACAGAAAAATAGCAGTTAACTTTACTATACGCTCGCTTCAATATGCTGCAACTTTGTTTGTCGAGGTTAAAATGACGCACTTACATGCGTGTATATTCTATTAAAATTTTCAAACTTAACTCCCTTTGTAGATCTCGTTTACATAATTTCGCGCGTATGGTACGAGTTTACAAAACAATTTTTTTTTAACTTACCAACGCCAAACTTCTGTTTCTTCCTGTTCACCCGCCTTAGACTTTTTCTTAGGAGATACATTTGATGCTAGTGCCGGTTCCTGAAAATTTCACTACTTAGGGAAACTCTTATACAGGGTTTAAAGAAATGATTACCTTTTTGATCTTTTTCTTTTTCGGTTTTTCATCATAATCATTGTCTTCATCTTTGATCTCACGTTTAATTTTTTTCTCTTTTTTCTTTTCAACTTTTTTATCTTTCTTTGATGTCTTCTGTTTTTTGCGATTTAATAACGGAACATCTTCCTCACTATCCTCTTCAACTGTTACAGCTTTTCGCTTTGCCAAAGGCACGTCATCTTCGTCATCGTCATCAAAGCCTGCTGCTGCACACGACTTACGTTTTTCTAATGGAATATTTTCATCATCCTCATCGATATCCATGGAACCACTTTGTTCGAAGCCTTGATAAGAAGCTTCACCTTCATTTTCAGACGCCTCTTCTTTAACAACAAATGCCGGTTCATCTGTTTTAAACTGCGACATAGAGTAATCACAGGAACTTGCCTGGGACATATTAAGCATCTCATGTTCAATTTTAACAACGGGTTTCTCCTCATACCCATCTTTTTCATTCGAGTTCTCGAAACCTGTACACGATTCGCCATAGTCATTTTGAGGTTGTTCAGTTTTAAAACTGTTCAAGTCAGGTTTGACCTCTCCATTTTGAATATCAATTTTTTCATCCTTGACGATTCGCTCATCATTGTTGGAGCAATGGCTTTTGTCACGATTCTTGGACGATGAACTGCTGGAATGTTTATGTTTTGAACTCGAGGATGAGCTTTTGTGACGATCTGATCTGTCTTTGTCGGATCGATCTCTATCAGAACGTGACTTTTCGTTACTACTCTTGTGCTCTTTGCGTCGGTCCTTATCCCTTTCCCCATTTTTTTCACGTTCCCTATCCTTATCACTATCACGGCTCTTTTCTTTGTTCCTATCCTTGCGATCTTTATCGCGCTCTTTGTCCTTGTCGCGTGAAGACGACTTATGGGATGATGATGATTTGTGTTTATCACTGCGATCTTTATCGCGTTGGCGATCTTTTTCCTTGTCCTTCTCTCGATCTTTATCACGATGTTTATCTTTACCACTAGATGACGAACTATGCTTTTTATCAGAAGATTCTTTGTCGCTAATGATAAAGAATACGTCATCAATATTAAACACGTATATATATGCATATATATACATATATATATATATATATATATATATATATATATATAACGGATAACAGTAAAAACTTACCGACTACTACTACTTTTTGAGCTTTTATGCTCACGGTCTTTATCCTTGTATTTATCCTTGCTTGAAGACTTGTGTTTACTACTACTGTAGGTATGACCATTACTTACTCCATTAACTTGAGTAATTTCTCCACCATTTTGTTGTTTATTCTAAAAATAAAATTGTTAAATTGGTAGAGATTTATTGTGAAATGTGAAAATGTGGAAAATAATGAAATAGAGTGGCAAGAAATTCGAGATGAATTCATTTCTGCTGTTTATTTTGCGATATTAATGGTTTTTAATGACAAAATGCGACCGAAGTCGAATTTGACTGTCTAGCGTAATTTAAATAGTCCACCGATTTTTATCAAAACGAGATATTTCATGTGCGGCTTAAGATTTCCGCTTAGGAGAAAGAATGCTGCAATTTGCTCTCTACTTTTGTCAGAAAAAAAATCTGAAACAAAGTTGTATGGAGCAATTTCTGTTTGAAAATATCGTCTGTTTAAGAGAAATATCCTTGCAGAGAGATTTTACTTTAGTTGAAATATTGAAAGGTAAATATCAAAAGGACTTATCTTTTTTACAAATATGCCCATAAATAATAACGTATTTACCTACAGATTTTTACATGACTGAATGAAAAGTAGGGCTTTTACCGAAAATCAAAAAAAAAAAAATCTGCATGAAATAACTCGTTTTTATATCGTTATAAAAAAATGTATCAAGAGAATTTTAATTGATCTTGCCCCAAAAAATTTGGATCAAACAAAATTGTCTTAAAGTAAATTATCATAACTATAACCAATTTTAGACTTTTTACCTCGAAACTCTAAGCCTAATAAAAGTTCAATTCTTTTTATTCCAGTGCGTATTCAGTTAATTATAGTGGATTCTGCGCATTTTTATAAAAAAAAAAACACTATGAGTAAATGTGTATGCATTTACACAACTTCAAAACATAATTCAAGTTTTTTCTGCTTGCAGCAATCACATGTAGTGCCATATGCATAACTCAGAAGTTGATTCATAATGCTGTTACCAGTTCGGTTTAGTTTCCTTATCAATGAGTACAAAGAAGATTGATTTTAAATAATACACCACTTTGATCATAGTATATACACGTGGGTTTTATTGAATGTACGAGAAAGTGAAAAAATTGTACTGTTGTAAATTTGCAACCAAATTAGTAGAACACATTGTGCTAAGTATTTCTTCTAATTGTAGGAAAAATAATATAGACATTGAAAAGCTTTTGTATAATTTGCTCGTTAAATACGACTGTGCGGAATATAACAAGATAAAAGGTCCCATTCTGCTAAAATTCGAGTATTCAACTCTCTCCTCATTTACTTACTCTACTTTTTTGCTTTTGCAGCTAAAGGAAAACCACATAGGAAATTATATAAATGCCAACAACGATATTTTTTCAACGCAAAAGAAAGAGCATAAACATTTCGTACAAATATTTTATTTTCTGCACATGAAAAACCTTTAATACTAAAAAAAATAATAACTTGAAAAAGAAATAAAAAAACTTCGCGTGGTTTGCCTTCGCCAAACGGAGAACAAAATGAACGTCGGCTATGAAAACCACGACGACTACGACGACGTGGTGGAACTTGGTCGTCTTTGTCGCCATTTTTAGGTCTTGTCAATGTTTCAATATATTTTTTCCACATCTCATCGAAATTATAAAACACTTTGGTATAAATTCCTATAAAATTAAATCAACTATTCATATACTTACTGCATGTGGATCTCCAGAAGGCTCGGCAACTTCAGCACTCATATTATTTCACTCTTTTTTCCTGTCTTCTTAGTTGTATGAAGGAAAAAAATCTGATGAAAAATTTTCTAAGTCAATGAATTTATTGAACTTAGAAAAATTTTTGCAACGAATAAGACTCAGAGGCACAACACGTCTGCACTGTACAAAAAGCAGAAAAAGACAAAGTCAATTCCGTCCGACGCCGAGTACTACGTTATTGGTATAGAGAAAATTTTAAGTTCCTTGTGATGCGATTACTTGCGTTGCTGGTGTGGCACTTTATAATGATAAAATTTCTAAGTATTTCTCGATGCAATGACATGCGATGATATTGTTTGCGATATGAAATGGAATATTCTTGGATAAGTTGAAAGTTTTTGCTTCTTATTTGCAAATTTGTTTTATTAGTTTTTGTCAACACTTGGGGTATATTTTGGCAGTAACAGTGTCATGATATGTAGATTATTTAAATCACTGTTTTATACTTAATTGTTTGCTAGAGAATCAAAACACTGACTTTAATTTTCTGCGGTGTTCCACTTGTCATATTAACCACCTTACACAACAGGGTGCCGGATTATGCAAAGCATTAATAATATATTACAGCGGCTTTTAGTAATCGTATGAAATTCTAAAACAGGGCCATTTTAACATATAGTTTGTTTAATTGTTTACAAGTAAATAAATTGTATTGTTACTCACGTTTAATTATTAAATTAAGCAATGAGCTTTAATAAGCTATCTCGAGTTCTTTTGTAAGTAATATAAGGTGCGCTGGCCAGTTTTGATTGCTATCGCGTTCATTGGGTGTTAATTTTTAATTCAAAGAGTGTTGGCTTAGGCAACTCTCTCATTCTTCGTAAATGTTTATGCATAAATATATTAATATATTGTAATAAATAAGAAGCATCGGAAAAAATCGCGTAAAAAAATTTAATTAAATCACCTGCCAACTATAATTAAAATATTATTAATTATTATCCTGATACATAGCATGCAGTTGCTGAGCCAATGAGGAATGTTTTTAGTACGTTTGCTTTCTTAGACCGTCAAATCGAGCTATTTTAGTAATTTTTTATCATTCATTCCCATATTCACTTCGTTTGCAACTATCTGAAAAACACAAATATTACCAGAACAGGAAAACTGTAATCTTTTTTGAGAAACATCACAGTTTTGAAAGTTGGGAATAGTTAGAAAAAACTGTCAACATTCTGACATAGTTTTTGAAATTGTGAAGTCTGTTGAAGTGCTTCCGTCATTTGCCATGAATACTCGAAAGGAACAAGTGCAAAATGTCCCAAAAATTATAAAGAAGTACGAAAATACAAAAACTAGGTAATGCACGTTATGTTAATCAAGTACAAAGAAATTCATGAGATCTTAGCAATATGAAAGTTTTACTAATTATCTCTACCCCGTTCACCTGCCTAAATTTGGTGATGCGATATGGCGAATAATAGGCCAAATAGAGAAGCACCTCTCAGCTAAAACTTGGCAGGCCTTGGTAGTTAATACATTTTGACAATACACTAAACGTTCTGATTTGTTGAATTTGAAACAACTGAACGTCAAAAACCTCAAAAACAGGTGAAATTGTTCAACTTAATTTAGATGAACAGAAGCAAAGGTAACTATAAAAAGTAATTTTTCCGTACAGTGAATTACAAAAATAAATTTTTCTAAAACATCTCAGTTCCTGTTTTTGTGAAATGTACTCATTTTAAGTGAACATTATCTGGTCATATATGTAGTAATGACCGAGTTTGTTTTTTTTTTTGGGACGCAATATATCTTGTTGAAATTCATTGTCGAACAGATCTAAACGATACCTAACCAAAGTGTCACCTTAATGTCATTACCACTGTATGTCAAAATTTATACTTATTCTTTCAAATTATATTTCAGTTTTCAATAAAAGATTGTGTGATTAGGTGTCCAAGGGATCTTGCACTGAATTTGTTAATTAATTAATAATTATATTAATAATAATATTAAAATAATGAGTGACACGGAACTTGTAGATTCAAATACGGAAGATGTAGCCAAAGAAGAAAATATAACGATGGAAGAACATCCTGGAACTGACAATACCAAATTGGTAGCCTCTCATTATAACAAACTTAAAGAAGCAGGACTTGGGGAACGTTTTAAGTCCCGAATTCTCCATATGCGCAATTTTAACAACTGGGTAAAAAGTATGCTTATAAGCGAGTACTTACATAAAATTAAAAATCATCAAAAATTGGGTGATCCCGTTCGGGTTCTTGATATGTGCTGTGGAAAAGGTGGTGACTTGTTTAAGTGGGAAAAAGGTGGAATCACACATTTAATTTGTACGGATATTGCTGAGGTTAGTGTTGAGCAATGCAAATCCCGCTACGAAGGTTTAATGAATAAAAGTAAACAATCTGGAACACGATTTTCGGCAGAATTCCTTGCTTGCGATTCAACACTAGTAAGATTAAGAGAGCGATACAAAGACCCTTCACTAAAACTTCATTTAGTTAGTTGCCAATTTGCTTTTCATTACTCATTTGAATCACTTAGTCAAGCTGACTGTATGGTACGCAATGCAGCTGAATGCTTACTACCAGGAGGATTTTTCATCGCTACTATCCCAAATGCTTATGAAATTATGCGCAGATTAAAAGAATCGGAGAATGGCAAATCTTTTGGAAACCATCTGTACAGCATTGAGTTTATGTGTGATACAGAGAGACCACCGCTTTTTGGAGCTAAGTATCAATTTCATTTGGAAGGTGTAGTGGATTGTCCGGAATTTTTAGTGCACTTCCCCACATTAGTAAAGTTGTGCCGGAAACATGGCCTGCAACTTGTACGTAAAAGCACTTTTTGTGAATACTACAAGGAGTTTTATGAAGAAGGTATGTTACGGCATGAAACCATTATTCGAAAACTAACACTTCCTTACAGGTAAATCTCTGTTAGAGAGAATGCAAGCTTTGCAAACTTATTTTGTACAGAAAGCATCTAAAGATGATAAGGAGTTCGAGCATGTAAGAAAAGTCGCAAATGCATTGAATTATAACTCCAAGCCTTATGGAACTTTATCGAAATCTGAGTGGGAAGCTGCAAGTAAGTCCCTTTTTATCTTAACAAATTAATAAAAAAAATTTAACGTTAATCTCTCTATAGCTTTATATCTTGTGTGTGCTTTTAAGAAATGTAAGAATACATGGGACTCAGAAGGCATGCCAGTCTACGAATTCGAAAGTTAGTACGGACTTTCATTTCGTGTATCTTTTAAGAAGATACGCTTTAGTCTTCAGTCTAATAATTAACGAGGATTGAGTTATAGATCTTTTTAACGAAATATACATTTGTATTATGATTCTGTTGAAGCGTGGGAGTTTTATTTAAAAACAAGAGTAGATACACATTAAAGAATGTACCAAAAATAAAGACTTATTTATCGGCAAACTTACCCTCAAGCAAGTCCTTGATGCCCTGAATGCGATAATTTCTTGAGCTCAGTCGCATTCGTGCAGCCGCCGAGTAAAGACGTCCTTAAGTGAAGCGAGTGAAAAGAAAATAAAAACAAAAAAAATTTACAAGTACAGCTGGTACTACTGACGCTTTTCAAACCAGGCGCTTTTCCCCTTATTGCTTTTTTATTGCTTACATATATACATATAAGTGCAGTTTTTTGTCTCATATATCAAAAATAATAAAAACAAAATGAAAGGGGGTATCCCCACAAGAAAAAACGCTTTTTGGTGCTCGATTCTGATGCACCGTCAAACCGGTTTACAAAAACAAAAAAGAAAAAACCAGACGAAGAATACTCGGAAATGCCTAGAATTATATCCTCGGACGACAATTTCCCTTGATATGTTGTGATTTCAGGATTGGAAAAAGAAAAAGACGGTTTAAGAACAAAACCTCTTTCATCTTACAATTCATTCCAGATCAACCGCAGTCTTGAATACTTGTCCAAATAAATCATCGAAGTTAGACCCATGCGTACAGGAGATCTTCTAGTGAAAGTGTCAAATGCTGCAATAGCTGACAAATTTGTCAAGGTCAACTAAATCGACATAATCCCTGTTAAAACAACCTACCACACTCAATAGAATTCTGTACAAGGAGAAATCTATTCAAGGATGATTATTTATATCACTGGGGAAGTGTTACTCGAAGAGCTAAAATTTCAAAAAGTAAGCTCCGTAAAAAAATAATTAAAAAAAATGAGATGTCTACATGTCAAAAACTAGGACATACGAAAAAACATGGTAAAGGGGCACTTATCTGCCGAGACTGCTGCTTACCCCACCCCATGACCAATGCGAGAAGATATTTTGCATAAATTGCAACGAAGAGACGCATACCTCTTCCGACTCAGCGTGCCCTACCTTTTTACGCTACAAATCTGTAAATAGGATTAGAGCACACCGCCGCTGTACCACACGTGAAACTTGGTAGATTTTCAATGACAATCCCACACTCCACCTTATAGAGACACCAAAACACCACAAACAAACGAAACCCACCATGGCGGAAGTCTTAAGAAAAAAAACAATAGAAACTTACAGCGATATATCTATTACCCTGAAAACGAAACCAACACCAACTCTCAAAAATACAATAAACATAACAGACTCTAATTTTAATCCAAATGAAAATACAATCCGCCAGTTACAAGAATTAATCAAACGTTAAACATCTTTTACAACTACTAAAACATGCAAATCTATCTCAATTAATTATAAACCAAAAACAATATCAACAATATTCAACACCATCAACTTCCCCAACGCCATCAACAAACCTAAAAGCAAAAGAAACACCATCACCTTCAACACCATCAACCTCTTCCTTCTTAAAACTAACACCAACTGTACGCTATTAACGAGCGATAACACAACAAACAACAACCTTTCTCCCATTTCACACCTCACAAAAAACTTAATCCAAAAAAATGAATACTACTTAGTAAATTCAATGATTGACGACGATGACATATAGAAATAATATGTTAAACTACCAAAACATCCACTCTGCTGACCAGAGGTTGAGACATCCGAACACCCTAGGATGTTCCGATGTTTCAACCTCCGGACAGCAGAGTATAAGCAACAACACTCCAAACTCAAATACACTACAATCAACAAATTATTTCAGAACACTTCAATGGAATATACGCGGATATATCAACAAATATGACGAGCTGAACATACTAATAAAAGAAAGATCAAGTGGCATTAATATAAGAGACACACTCCGCCTATGGTGCGTTACCTGTCACGCCGAAAGCATTCATAGGATACTACCTCAACTCCCCTCAGAACACAACTAGTAAGGACGGTATCGCTATATTAATAAGAAAAAAAACATTCCTCATAAGCAGATTAACATCAACTCAGCTTTAGCTATTGAAATTAACCTACTAATCAAATTTACTTTGCTATGTCTCTACATTCCCCCAAAACAAACTTTCTCAAAACAGGATCTTATGGATATAGTTAGGCCAATTCAGAAACCAATAACAGGCGATATCAATTCCTGGAATATTCTCTGGGGGTCACACAGGGTAGATACCATAGAAGATTTTCTGATATCTTCAGATCTCACCCTCCTAAACGACGGATCACCCACCCACTTCTCAACACATTCCACCCTCACTCACATAGACATAACCTGCTGTTCACCAACAATCTTCCCCCTAGCCTCTTGGCTTACACTCGATGACCTTTATAACAGTGACCACTTTCCTATTATTTGCAACATTACAATCGGACTGAACAACCAAAAAAGCACTCCGGACCTAATATTTAAAACTTATTTAGCAGACTGGAGAACTTTTCAGTTAAAACTACATAACTTCCTCTCACAAAGAAGTATCTCCGATAGCAGAAATAGAGAAGCCGCAGGAACGTAAAGGATTACGTACAGCTGTGGACGCTTCAATTCCACAAAGTCACCCAATACTTGTGAAACGAAAAGTTCCATGGTGGAGTCCTTTGCTCAAATCTTTAAGAGATACTAAAATGAAAAATTGGCAATTATTCAAAAAAAACACCCAATCACGCTAATCTTATAAATGTCAAGAAATCAAATGTGCACTTTCGCAGAGAGATGAAATCAAGCAAGACAAATTGTCTAAGAGATTTCACTTCGTCCATAAATCCGATCACCCCACGAAGAAAAGTTTGGAACAACATTCACTGCCTTACAGGCAATTACAGCCCAAGCAACATTAAATGCCTCGCAACACCTAACGGTACCATCTCTTCCCCTACAGATTTCAGCAACTATTTAGCAAAATAGCCCCAGCAGCCCAAGCAACGTTAAATGCCTCGAAACACCTAACGGTAACATCTCTCCCCCTACAGATATCAGCAACTATTAAGCAAAAACCTGGTCAATAAGGTCTAATAACTCACACTTCTCCGAACAGTTTATAGCAACCAAAAACGAAATTCTTAACACTTCTCCTCCTAGCAATAACAACCTCAACTCAGCAGCAATAAACATAGAGAGGACAATAAGTAACACAACAAAAGGAAAAACACCAAGTAGAGACCGCGTTTCCTATCCAATGCTTAAAAATCTTCCTCCTGCAGCTGAAGCAAGAATTGTTAGCCTTTACAATCGCATATTCGATAGTAGCATCATACCACAGTAGTGGAAATCTGCAACAATAGTTTCCATACACAGATATCTTTAATTCCATGCCTATCCAAAGTACTGGAACAAATCATATCAAAACGTCTCTTATGGTATATTGAGTCCCAAAAATTAAGTAGCCTTTAAGCCCAACAGAGGTTGTATCGATGCTCTTCTGCATATTGACCACTACATCTCCAAAGCGCGAAATCATGCCACACTGTTATCACTGGATTTCGAAAAAGCTTTTGATAGAATCGGTATACATCTGGTACTACAAAAATAAAAAAGCTGGGGTATCGGTCCCAAGATGTTCAGTTACATTAAGGCATTTCTGTCCAACCGTAAGATTATAATACCACCTCCACAAGGGTATCCCACAAGGATCCCCCTTGTCTGTTATACTATTCATAATAGCCTTTGAAGACGTTAGTTCTGTTATAACTAAATATAATACTTTGGATCACTTTGTCTGTATGCAGACGACATATACATACTAAATAAATCTAGCGATATAAATATAGCCAAGACCTCCTTTTCTGAGGTAATTGAAGGTATCATAAGTTGGTGTAATATTTCCGGAGCTAAGCTTTCATTTGTTAAGTGCAAAACACTGCATATATGCCGAAAAACCTCCTGTTCTTACGTTTGCACTTAATGTAAATAACATCAATTTACAACATGTTAACAACCTAAAAATCTTAGGTATGACATTCAATAATCGGTACAATTGAAAACCCCACTGTTTACAATTAAAAAATAACATAGTAATTAGGACTAATATAATAAGCTACTTATAAAGAAAGACCTTAAATGTACAAATTAATACTCTTGGTGATATAACAAGATAATTGATAGTAATAAAAATTGACTATGGCCTCTATTTGTACGACAAAAGTCCAAAATCTACCTTAAATATACTCAAACCTTAATATCATCAAGCAGCTAGAAGAAGCATTAACGCCCTACGAACCACCCGGGTAAGCAACATCATGGTGGATGCCGGACTCCTTTAGAACAGAGAGTAGAGGAAACTTTTGTTAAAATGATGACTAAACTTTCTTTCTCCTACAGCTCGATAATCGACGAAGATATAACCTCCTGCATGAACAACAAAAGAAACAAACGTATCCCTTTAACTTTAAGCAAAATAGTCAATTCAGCTATATCTTTCAATATCCCTACAGACCTTATTAAACATCACACACAAATCCATCCTCCCTGGAATATCCAACAAGAATCCGTACTCCTTTATTTAAGGAAACTCTAAAATACAACACCAACATTATCAAGAGAAAATAGCCAATCTCAAATCAAAAGGATGATCCACAACCATGTTCACGGATCACTCTCGAAGATGGTACTTTAATGAGTGCCGTGGAATCCTCCGACGCGTGCAGACGTGTCGTCGCTGCATGCACGCGGTCCGCTCCCCCCTTTCCCACTCCTTCACAAAACACTGTTGGGCATTCTCGGTCGCAACTCCCGTTTGATCTACCAGATGGGCTGGGGCGCTGTCCGAGTCTGCCTAACATCTGACATAGCGGATTCGGAAGTGTGAGTTTTTGTTAGTAGACCAATTCAAGTCAATGTACGGGCATAACACCTACAATGATTTGCTTTGCGAAGCTAAACGCAGAATTTACACTTCTGAACTCTGCTCACTTTCACCAACTGCATTGTCGGAGTTTGTTTTCAGATGCCTACGAATGACATGAGGGGGCAATTTCGTGTTGACGTGATCAACATTCGCGGACTGAGAACTAATCTCTTTGCCGTTTACGTCCACCTCTCTCGTCATAAAACAGCTGTCTTGGCGCTGAGCGAAACACAGGTGGGTGAGAATACCGATTTATCGGATTTGAACCTGCCTGGATATAGCTTGGTGCTCTTATTCTTTTTACACCGCGGTCTCGCCATTTATGTGCGTAGTGATGTTGCTTACCAAATTCAACCACAATATGACCACTGTTCCAATCCGGAATTTAATTTTCTGTGGTTAAAATTCTTTGTCCGTAAGCATTTCATCCACTACTGCTTTATTTATAGAAGTCCAAACCTGGACAGCAACTCAACTTATAACGAGTTTGATGCGCTGTCCGACTCCATCACAAGAATTGTATCCCTGTATCCTCGCACTGAAATCGCTATTACGGGCGATTTCAATGTACACAATTCTACTTGGCTTCGACATTCAGGCCAGACAACACCCGAAGGAAGGTATGTTGAAATCTTCGCTGAGGTAAATAATTTAACCCAGCTTGTGAATGAGCCAACACGAATACCTGACATTGCAGATCATACCGCCAACACCTTGGATCTGTTTCTCACCTCTCATCCGGAAAAATATTCAATTGATATATTGTCGCCTCTAGGCTCGTCCGACCACTGTGTCGTGTCAGCCAAATTCTCGTACTCCTCCCACACAGTTAGAGAACAAATTCCGAAAAGAACAGTAAGGGTTTACGAGAACGCCAACTGGAACGGACTTAACAACTTCTTTAGGAGTTTTAACTGGTCACTATGCTTCCTCGATAGTGACGTGGATGCCGCTTCTGATGCGATCACAAACGTTATATCGCTGGGCATGAGGTCCTTCATTCCTAACAGAGTGAAGAGCATCAAGCCAAAGGCAAACGCGTGGTACGACTGGAGCTGCAAAGAGGCTATCAAGATGAGAGAGTTGAGTTTCCGGGATTATAAAGCCAACCCTTCTGAGGAAGCCCGGAAAAAGTTCAGACGGATCCGAAATGACTGTAATGCATTAATAAGACGTTTTAAATTCTCCTTTGACCAAAAGTTGAGGCAAAAAGCTCTACAATGCCCTAAGGGTAGCAGAAGCTTTTGGTCTTTCGTAAAAAACATAAGGAATTCAGCCTCGTCTTCGATCTCAACGCTCATTTGCAATGACATTCCAGCTGTCAGCTCTGTGGACAAAGCTAATCTGCTTGCTGCACACTTTGCAGCTAGCTCAACGCTGCCAGATAGCACTTTGCCCCCGCCTGTACTTGAGAGCGTAAATTTTTCCATGGGGCAAATCCACTTTCGCACTCGTACAGTAGCAAGAGTACTTAAAGATCTAAACATACACATATCCGCTGGCCCGGATGGTATAGCCCCTGTTTTTCTGAAGAGGTGTTCTTCTACGCTGGCAAAACCACTGCGTAAGCTTTTCCATCTGTCCTACTCTTCAGGGCTCTTTCCGAGTAAGTGGAAAACTGCATTTGTCCAGCCCGTGCCAAAAAAGGACGAATGTTCGTCACCCACCTCCTACCGGCCCATAGCACTAACGTCCCTTCTCTCCAAGATCATGGAAACGCCGATAAATATCTTGAGTCCCTTTTGGGATCGATGAGTTTTTTCTTCAATGGATTAGAAATTACCTTTCGAATCGTTCAATACAATTCGCTGATCAAGAAGCAAAGAGATCAAATAAAATGTCCATCCTCCTATTCAATACCTATTGCAAACTTGACCTTCATAGGCACATCGATAGCATGATAAAGCTAAAACTCTTGGATGAATGGCACTCCAAAGCAAGCTACTATTCCAACATAAATAAAGACAGACATTCACCAGTATACCCAACAACCACATCCAGTCATATAAGGAGTTCGAGCATGTAAGAAAAGTCGCAAATGCATTGAATTATAACTCCAAGCCTTATGGAACTTTATCGAAATCTGAGTGGGAAGCTGCAAGTAAGTCCCTTTTTATCTTAACAAATTAATAAAAAAAATTTAACGTTAATCTCTCTATAGCTTTATATCTTGTGTGTGCTTTTAAGAAATGTAAGAATACATGGGACTCAGAAGGCATGCCAGTCTACGAATTCGAAAGTTAGTACGGACTTTCATTTCGTGTATCTTTTAAGAAGATACGCTTTAGTCTTCAGTCTAATAATTAACGAGGATTGAGTTATAGATCTTTTTAACGAAATATACATTTGTATTATGATTCTGTTGAAGCGTGGGAGTTTTATTTAAAAACAAGAGTAGATACACATTAAAGAATGTACCAAAAATAAAGACTTATTTATCGGCAAACTTACCCTCAAGCAAGTCCTTGATGCCCTGAATGCGATAATTTCTTGAGCTCAGTCGCATTCGTGCAGCCGCCGAGTAAAGACGTCCTTAAGTGAAGCGAGTGAAAAGAAAATAAAAACAAAAAAAATTTACAAGTACAGCTGGTACTACTGACGCTTTTCAAACCAGGCGCTTTTCCCCTTATTGCTTTTTTATTGCTTACATATATACATATAAGTGCAGTTTTTTGTCTCATATATCAAAAATAATAAAAACAAAATGAAAGGGGGTATCCCCACAAGAAAAAACGCTTTTTGGTGCTCGATTCTGATGCACCGTCAAACCGGTTTACAAAAACAAAAAAGAAAAAACCAGACGAAGAATACTCGGAAATGCCTAGAATTATATCCTCGGACGACAATTTCCCTTGATATGTTGTGATTTCAGGATTGGAAAAAGAAAAAGACGGTTTAAGAACAAAACCTCTTTCATCTTACAATTCATTCCAGATCAACCGCAGTCTTGAATACTTGTCCAAATAAATCATCGAAGTTAGACCCATGCGTACAGGAGATCTTCTAGTGAAAGTGTCAAATGCTGCAATAGCTGACAAATTTGTCAAGGTCAACTAAATCGACATAATCCCTGTTAAAACAACCTACCACACTCAATAGAATTCTGTACAAGGAGAAATCTATTCAAGGATGATTATTTATATCACTGGGGAAGTGTTACTCGAAGAGCTAAAATTTCAAAAAGTAAGCTCCGTAAAAAAATAATTAAAAAAAATGAGATGTCTACATGTCAAAAACTAGGACATACGAAAAAACATGGTAAAGGGGCACTTATCTGCCGAGACTGCTGCTTACCCCACCCCATGACCAATGCGAGAAGATATTTTGCATAAATTGCAACGAAGAGACGCATACCTCTTCCGACTCAGCGTGCCCTACCTTTTTACGCTACAAATCTGTAAATAGGATTAGAGCACACCGCCGCTGTACCACACGTGAAACTTGGTAGATTTTCAATGACAATCCCACACTCCACCTTATAGAGACACCAAAACACCACAAACAAACGAAACCCACCATGGCGGAAGTCTTAAGAAAAAAAACAATAGAAACTTACAGCGATATATCTATTACCCTGAAAACGAAACCAACACCAACTCTCAAAAATACAATAAACATAACAGACTCTAATTTTAATCCAAATGAAAATACAATCCGCCAGTTACAAGAATTAATCAAACGTTAAACATCTTTTACAACTACTAAAACATGCAAATCTATCTCAATTAATTATAAACCAAAAACAATATCAACAATATTCAACACCATCAACTTCCCCAACGCCATCAACAAACCTAAAAGCAAAAGAAACACCATCACCTTCAACACCATCAACCTCTTCCTTCTTAAAACTAACACCAACTGTACGCTATTAACGAGCGATAACACAACAAACAACAACCTTTCTCCCATTTCACACCTCACAAAAAACTTAATCCAAAAAAATGAATACTACTTAGTAAATTCAATGATTGACGACGATGACATATAGAAATAATATGTTAAACTACCAAAACATCCACTCTGCTGACCAGAGGTTGAGACATCCGAACACCCTAGGATGTTCCGATGTTTCAACCTCCGGACAGCAGAGTATAAGCAACAACACTCCAAACTCAAATACACTACAATCAACAAATTATTTCAGAACACTTCAATGGAATATACGCGGATATATCAACAAATATGACGAGCTGAACATACTAATAAAAGAAAGATCAAGTGGCATTAATATAAGAGACACACTCCGCCTATGGTGCGTTACCTGTCACGCCGAAAGCATTCATAGGATACTACCTCAACTCCCCTCAGAACACAACTAGTAAGGACGGTATCGCTATATTAATAAGAAAAAAAACATTCCTCATAAGCAGATTAACATCAACTCAGCTTTAGCTATTGAAATTAACCTACTAATCAAATTTACTTTGCTATGTCTCTACATTCCCCCAAAACAAACTTTCTCAAAACAGGATCTTATGGATATAGTTAGGCCAATTCAGAAACCAATAACAGGCGATATCAATTCCTGGAATATTCTCTGGGGGTCACACAGGGTAGATACCATAGAAGATTTTCTGATATCTTCAGATCTCACCCTCCTAAACGACGGATCACCCACCCACTTCTCAACACATTCCACCCTCACTCACATAGACATAACCTGCTGTTCACCAACAATCTTCCCCCTAGCCTCTTGGCTTACACTCGATGACCTTTATAACAGTGACCACTTTCCTATTATTTGCAACATTACAATCGGACTGAACAACCAAAAAAGCACTCCGGACCTAATATTTAAAACTTATTTAGCAGACTGGAGAACTTTTCAGTTAAAACTACATAACTTCCTCTCACAAAGAAGTATCTCCGATAGCAGAAATAGAGAAGCCGCAGGAACGTAAAGGATTACGTACAGCTGTGGACGCTTCAATTCCACAAAGTCACCCAATACTTGTGAAACGAAAAGTTCCATGGTGGAGTCCTTTGCTCAAATCTTTAAGAGATACTAAAATGAAAAATTGGCAATTATTCAAAAAAAACACCCAATCACGCTAATCTTATAAATGTCAAGAAATCAAATGTGCACTTTCGCAGAGAGATGAAATCAAGCAAGACAAATTGTCTAAGAGATTTCACTTCGTCCATAAATCCGATCACCCCACGAAGAAAAGTTTGGAACAACATTCACTGCCTTACAGGCAATTACAGCCCAAGCAACATTAAATGCCTCGCAACACCTAACGGTACCATCTCTTCCCCTACAGATTTCAGCAACTATTTAGCAAAATAGCCCCAGCAGCCCAAGCAACGTTAAATGCCTCGAAACACCTAACGGTAACATCTCTCCCCCTACAGATATCAGCAACTATTAAGCAAAAACCTGGTCAATAAGGTCTAATAACTCACACTTCTCCGAACAGTTTATAGCAACCAAAAACGAAATTCTTAACACTTCTCCTCCTAGCAATAACAACCTCAACTCAGCAGCAATAAACATAGAGAGGACAATAAGTAACACAACAAAAGGAAAAACACCAAGTAGAGACCGCGTTTCCTATCCAATGCTTAAAAATCTTCCTCCTGCAGCTGAAGCAAGAATTGTTAGCCTTTACAATCGCATATTCGATAGTAGCATCATACCACAGTAGTGGAAATCTGCAACAATAGTTTCCATACACAGATATCTTTAATTCCATGCCTATCCAAAGTACTGGAACAAATCATATCAAAACGTCTCTTATGGTATATTGAGTCCCAAAAATTAAGTAGCCTTTAAGCCCAACAGAGGTTGTATCGATGCTCTTCTGCATATTGACCACTACATCTCCAAAGCGCGAAATCATGCCACACTGTTATCACTGGATTTCGAAAAAGCTTTTGATAGAATCGGTATACATCTGGTACTACAAAAATAAAAAAGCTGGGGTATCGGTCCCAAGATGTTCAGTTACATTAAGGCATTTCTGTCCAACCGTAAGATTATAATACCACCTCCACAAGGGTATCCCACAAGGATCCCCCTTGTCTGTTATACTATTCATAATAGCCTTTGAAGACGTTAGTTCTGTTATAACTAAATATAATACTTTGGATCACTTTGTCTGTATGCAGACGACATATACATACTAAATAAATCTAGCGATATAAATATAGCCAAGACCTCCTTTTCTGAGGTAATTGAAGGTATCATAAGTTGGTGTAATATTTCCGGAGCTAAGCTTTCATTTGTTAAGTGCAAAACACTGCATATATGCCGAAAAACCTCCTGTTCTTACGTTTGCACTTAATGTAAATAACATCAATTTACAACATGTTAACAACCTAAAAATCTTAGGTATGACATTCAATAATCGGTACAATTGAAAACCCCACTGTTTACAATTAAAAAATAACATAGTAATTAGGACTAATATAATAAGCTACTTATAAAGAAAGACCTTAAATGTACAAATTAATACTCTTGGTGATATAACAAGATAATTGATAGTAATAAAAATTGACTATGGCCTCTATTTGTACGACAAAAGTCCAAAATCTACCTTAAATATACTCAAACCTTAATATCATCAAGCAGCTAGAAGAAGCATTAACGCCCTACGAACCACCCGGGTAAGCAACATCATGGTGGATGCCGGACTCCTTTAGAACAGAGAGTAGAGGAAACTTTTGTTAAAATGATGACTAAACTTTCTTTCTCCTACAGCTCGATAATCGACGAAGATATAACCTCCTGCATGAACAACAAAAGAAACAAACGTATCCCTTTAACTTTAAGCAAAATAGTCAATTCAGCTATATCTTTCAATATCCCTACAGACCTTATTAAACATCACACACAAATCCATCCTCCCTGGAATATCCAACAAGAATCCGTACTCCTTTATTTAAGGAAACTCTAAAATACAACACCAACATTATCAAGAGAAAATAGCCAATCTCAAATCAAAAGGATGATCCACAACCATGTTCACGGATCACTCTCGAAGATGGTACTTTAATGAGTGCCGTGGAATCCTCCGACGCGTGCAGACGTGTCGTCGCTGCATGCACGCGGTCCGCTCCCCCCTTTCCCACTCCTTCACAAAACACTGTTGGGCATTCTCGGTCGCAACTCCCGTTTGATCTACCAGATGGGCTGGGGCGCTGTCCGAGTCTGCCTAACATCTGACATAGCGGATTCGGAAGTGTGAGTTTTTGTTAGTAGACCAATTCAAGTCAATGTACGGGCATAACACCTACAATGATTTGCTTTGCGAAGCTAAACGCAGAATTTACACTTCTGAACTCTGCTCACTTTCACCAACTGCATTGTCGGAGTTTGTTTTCAGATGCCTACGAATGACATGAGGGGGCAATTTCGTGTTGACGTGATCAACATTCGCGGACTGAGAACTAATCTCTTTGCCGTTTACGTCCACCTCTCTCGTCATAAAACAGCTGTCTTGGCGCTGAGCGAAACACAGGTGGGTGAGAATACCGATTTATCGGATTTGAACCTGCCTGGATATAGCTTGGTGCTCTTATTCTTTTTACACCGCGGTCTCGCCATTTATGTGCGTAGTGATGTTGCTTACCAAATTCAACCACAATATGACCACTGTTCCAATCCGGAATTTAATTTTCTGTGGTTAAAATTCTTTGTCCGTAAGCATTTCATCCACTACTGCTTTATTTATAGAAGTCCAAACCTGGACAGCAACTCAACTTATAACGAGTTTGATGCGCTGTCCGACTCCATCACAAGAATTGTATCCCTGTATCCTCGCACTGAAATCGCTATTACGGGCGATTTCAATGTACACAATTCTACTTGGCTTCGACATTCAGGCCAGACAACACCCGAAGGAAGGTATGTTGAAATCTTCGCTGAGGTAAATAATTTAACCCAGCTTGTGAATGAGCCAACACGAATACCTGACATTGCAGATCATACCGCCAACACCTTGGATCTGTTTCTCACCTCTCATCCGGAAAAATATTCAATTGATATATTGTCGCCTCTAGGCTCGTCCGACCACTGTGTCGTGTCAGCCAAATTCTCGTACTCCTCCCACACAGTTAGAGAACAAATTCCGAAAAGAACAGTAAGGGTTTACGAGAACGCCAACTGGAACGGACTTAACAACTTCTTTAGGAGTTTTAACTGGTCACTATGCTTCCTCGATAGTGACGTGGATGCCGCTTCTGATGCGATCACAAACGTTATATCGCTGGGCATGAGGTCCTTCATTCCTAACAGAGTGAAGAGCATCAAGCCAAAGGCAAACGCGTGGTACGACTGGAGCTGCAAAGAGGCTATCAAGATGAGAGAGTTGAGTTTCCGGGATTATAAAGCCAACCCTTCTGAGGAAGCCCGGAAAAAGTTCAGACGGATCCGAAATGACTGTAATGCATTAATAAGACGTTTTAAATTCTCCTTTGACCAAAAGTTGAGGCAAAAAGCTCTACAATGCCCTAAGGGTAGCAGAAGCTTTTGGTCTTTCGTAAAAAACATAAGGAATTCAGCCTCGTCTTCGATCTCAACGCTCATTTGCAATGACATTCCAGCTGTCAGCTCTGTGGACAAAGCTAATCTGCTTGCTGCACACTTTGCAGCTAGCTCAACGCTGCCAGATAGCACTTTGCCCCCGCCTGTACTTGAGAGCGTAAATTTTTCCATGGGGCAAATCCACTTTCGCACTCGTACAGTAGCAAGAGTACTTAAAGATCTAAACATACACATATCCGCTGGCCCGGATGGTATAGCCCCTGTTTTTCTGAAGAGGTGTTCTTCTACGCTGGCAAAACCACTGCGTAAGCTTTTCCATCTGTCCTACTCTTCAGGGCTCTTTCCGAGTAAGTGGAAAACTGCATTTGTCCAGCCCGTGCCAAAAAAGGACGAATGTTCGTCACCCACCTCCTACCGGCCCATAGCACTAACGTCCCTTCTCTCCAAGATCATGGAAACGCCGATAAATATCTTGAGTCCCTTTTGGGATCGATGAGTTTTTTCTTCAATGGATTAGAAATTACCTTTCGAATCGTTCAATACAATTCGCTGATCAAGAAGCAAAGAGATCAAATAAAATGTCCATCCTCCTATTCAATACCTATTGCAAACTTGACCTTCATAGGCACATCGATAGCATGATAAAGCTAAAACTCTTGGATGAATGGCACTCCAAAGCAAGCTACTATTCCAACATAAATAAAGACAGACATTCACCAGTATACCCAACAACCACATCCAGTCACCTCAATACTACCTTTACCCGCTTCAGATTAGGGTACACATTAAACACTCACCAGCACATTTTAACGAAAGATCGTTCACCGCTATGCTCGAAATGCAGTACCGCGATATACAGACAACATCTACTTGGCCTAACACGATGCGATATATGTATCTCTTCAATTCAAAGAAAAAATTGCCAACAACCAAACAATTTATGAAATTCTTAATAATTTTGAACGCAATACCATTCAAGAAATCCACTCATACTTCAACAATATTAAATATTAAAATCTAAAACCAACTTAACTTATATTTTCTACTCTCCCCACTCTTTCTTTCTATATTTATGAAAATAACTAAGTATCAATAGAAATTTCGACCTGAAAATCCTAGTAGCTTGGCTCTAATATATTTTCTTTTTAAGTTTGCATTGTAATTTTAATTATGTGTAAATAAATAATGAAAATAACAATAATAATTTCTTGAGTTATTGAGTCTTAAAATGTTTTAACGCACACACGATGACCATATTTTACATTCTAAATCTCTGGAAAAGTTTGATTTCTCATCTGATAACTTTCACCCTGTTGGATAAACTAAAATTTATTAATTCAAAAATTCTTCTATAGTTCTAGTCATTGGAGTAATAATTCAAGCTGTTCGAATCAAAAAAGTTATTTTTAATAAGAAACTGGCATATACTTTTTTATTTTGAAAGCAATACATTATTACAAAATATTTAATAATAATATTTTTGTAATAGTATACAGATAAACAGGTTGGGTATCTTCTTTCTTATTTGAAACATAATAAATGATTCATATTGATAACATTGCTTTTTTCATGTTTTCAAGGGTGTGGTAATCATTCCTAGGATACTCGTAAACCAGGGTACCATACCAGCTATATCGGTATGAAGTCAGCGTCAAGATACAAATGTCTCGATAGGGAACATTTGTTGTGAACGAACCCTTATTTTTTTGTTTGTTTGTTTGCTATAAAAAATATTTAGTATTTGCAATTTAGTATTTCGAATTGCAAATGATATTGGATGGAGATGATACTTTGAGTCAAAAGCAAATAGCAGCAATGTTAAATGTTGTACAACAAACAATTTCTGACCGTTTAAAAGCTATGGGAAAGATCCAAAAGTGTGGAAAATGTGTGCCACATGAATTGAATGAAAGACAGATGGAAAACCGAAAAAACACTTGTGAAATTTTGCTTCAAAGACACGAAAGAAAATCGGTTTTGCATCGGATTGGTGCTGGCGATGAAAAATGGATTTATTTTAAGAATCCTAAACGGAAAAAATCATGGGTTAAGCTGGGGCATCCATCAACATTGACTGCAAAACCAGATCGATTCGGCAAGAAGACAATGCTGTGTGTTTGGTGGGACCAGAAAGGTGTGCTGTACCACGAGCTCCTAAAACCTGGTGAAACCGTTAATACTGATCGATACCGACAAAAAATTATCAATTTGAACCATGCGTTGATCGAGAAGCGACCAGAATGGGCCAGAAGATACGGCAAGGTAATTTTGCTCCATGACAATGCACCTGCACACAAAGCAAATCCGGTTCAGGATACAATCAAAACACTTGGCTGGGAGCAGCTTCTCCACCCGCCGTATTCACGAGACTTGGCTCCTTCCGACTACTATTTGTTTTCATCGATGGGACACGCATTGGCTGAGCAGCACTTTGATTCCTACGTGGAGGTCGAAAATTTGGTGTCTGATTGGTTTGCTTTAAAAGACGAACAATTTTATTGGCGTGGTATTCACAAATTGCCAGAAAGGTGGTGAAAATGTGTAGAAAACAATGGCCAACACTTTGAACAAAATGTTTAGCTTTCCCATTAATAATTAGTGTTTTATTTTCAAAAAAAAAAAAACAAAAAACACTCATTTCATACCGGTATACCTGGTAAACTTCTCGTTGCCTGATGGATGACGCGTACTTATTTGCGTCTTTTTCCACATTCTGACATTGCGGACAAAGAGGTGGGCTTTCGGTCCATATTTGCGAAGGAATTAACGAAAACCTTCATATGCTGACACCAACGCCGACAATATCCACGTAGCGATATCGGGTATAAGTTTATACGTCCATCTATAATAGCTTCTGTGGAAATGTTAGCTCTCTGGCTAGTCTGCTTTGCTAGCGGCTTGGTGCTTCTGCCCAAATCCAGGCAGCGTATAGGAGAACTGAACTGACTAACTCTTAGCTCATGAAACCGATTTTCGGAAACATTCGGGACAATGCCTCTTGCATCGACGATACCTTATTACTTGCGTTCTTTATGTGTGTTTTATAGAACATCCTATTTTATAGCTAACATCGGGGTACTTAACTGATTTCTTGGATTTAATTCAGTGGTAGCCTATTTGGAAATCTTTATGTTCAGCTAATTCCAGTCCTGCAGTTTCAAGTCAATGTTTTTGCCAGTGCCGTATTTGTGACACTCTTGCCACTGGATCATCAGCCGATCATCTACACTATGGGTTGGTTTAGACGTAGAACACCATCGCACTTTATGTTCCATAAAAGTGGTCCTGTTGAATTTCTGCTGTGGGGTCGTAAAATCCATATTCAGTGTGGAACATACGCTTTCTAATGTTGAAGTTATCAGAGCAGGGACACAGGGACGGTGATAAAAAAGAACTAAACAATATCATATGGATCTATACAATCAACTAAATGGCAACGAAACGTTAAATATACTTTAGAGCCCGCTAAGGTTTTATCGGGACGGGGCGTATTCAGGTTAAACCTGTTAGCCATTTCAGCTGGATTTCACTTCAACCTACTAAGGAAGGCGAATACTGTGGACGTCAGCTGTGAATGTTGTGTGAAAGTTCCGAAAGATGTTCTCGAGTGATGGAATGAGCATTACGACCTTATTGGTCAAATTTCCTTCAAGGTCTAACAAGTGGCTCGAGCGCATATAAATACTGCGGAAAGACTTATGTGCAGACGGTACTGCCTCGTCTTTTCACAAAAAGGTTTCAGGAGCTCTTGTAACCTTTTCTGCTAACCTACTAACACTTAACACTTACTAATTACGTCTTCAATATTTTGTTCATTCGGTTCCTTCTTTTTAAATCCTTCATCAATGTAGTTTTGTAGTTTTTTGTTTCAACTTCTTACTATTATATGCTTCGATGGTTAAAGTTCTTCATAAATTGTGTTTTTCAGCCTGAATTTCAACACATGTCACACTGTCAAATCTTTAATATGGCTATTGCTTCATCTCAATACAACTTTAAGTTGTTTTGCTGTTACAATAATAGGGCTAGACACTGAAACTCGCAAAATGTCATACATTACACACATTACACTCCACACAATGGGACGTAAGACTGACCCTTGTGCGTATTCGCTTGTTATTCGATTTATTATTGTTATAAGTCGATTTGGATAAGTCTCCTTAACATGTCATGTTGTGTAAATGCCTGAAGCCATTCGTATATTACATAATAGGTTCCTATCAGTGCGGTTTCAGACTGGAGCACGAATCTTAATTCTGCGACAATGCGGTTTCAGACTGGAGAGCGAATCTTAATACTACGCCAGATGTTGAGAAAGACCCAAGAAATCGACACCTATTACTTACCTTTTCGTTGATTTTAAAGCCGCATATATCAGCGTGTATAACAGTATTGGTTTACTTAAAAGTAGAATCATCCTATTATGTTTTCGTGGACTTTGTCACATCCAGGGTGTTTTCTAAAATGATAAATGAAACAGTGGTGAATCGGCACCGGTGTTAGCCACAAAATTCTCCATTGGTGGAAAACAGCACTAGATCCTGCATTGCCAGAGAGAGAGATGACCAGAGTGTACGAAGAGCAACTTAGCGAGAGACTCGCCAGTATGCCTACGTCAAACATAGATTTCAACAATATGTGGATGCACATATTGACCATCCTGATATACAACCCGTGGCTGGCAAGTGTGAGCGGAAAAAACAGGCATGGGACGAGGCATAGAGAAAAGCTCTGCTCTGAAGAGTCTAGGGATAAACACACAAGAGCCTTTTATAAAAAAGCCAAGAGCCTGCCTTCGAAATTTTGAGGGTAACCTAGTTATTGACCTACAGGGAATTGTGGATGTGTTTAAGCTAAATTTCCAACAACTGCTTGCGAACATGACCGGGAGAGCATAGTAGGGGACAAGGAAACTCTCACTCCAATCACCCGCCCACTCTTGAAGAAGTCGGCTTAGGCGTTAAAAAGCTGAGGAAGAACAAAGCCGCAGGTTCTGATGGCTTACCTTCTCTCTTCATGGCTGGCGGTAGTGGTCTGTTTGAGAGCGTACCTAGCGATTGGAATACTAAAATCCACAAAAAGGTTATCCTACCTCGTGCAAGAACTACTGAGGTATCTCCCCGTTAAATGTCGTCTGACCAGCATACTGTTTGAACGTCTAAAGCCGCACTAAACGGCACGTAGCAGTGCGGCTTCCGGCCGGCAAATCGACTAAAGATCACATTTTCACACTAAGGCAAATGCTAGAAAAGGCCAAAAAACGGTACACATCACCTTTTTATGGATTTTAAAGCCGAATACGACAGCATTCATCGCAAAGAACTCGTAATCCCGGGAAGATTAATCCGGTTGTGTCGCACAACGCCAACAAAAAAGCGATTTACCGTGCAGTTTGGTGCGAGAAAGTCTTAACCATTCCAAACCTGCACCGGATTTCGGCAAGATGAGAAGAGATGACTTCTTTTTTGCTTGAGAGGATAGTGCGGCAGATTTAAATACGGACGCCACTATCTTCTACTAACCAGTGCAATTGCTGTTCTGTTTCGTCTGTTCCGAGCAAGCCGCTGCGTAAGCATTCACGAGTATTGAAGAGCAGACAAAACGAGCTCTTTGTTGTGTCCTACCTGTGCAGATATATTTTCTAAATACCATGTCCAAACATGAACTGTGAGAGTTGGTAATAACACTCCAATGCCGATCTCAATACCACAGTCTCGATGAAAAAAAATTAGCATATGCGTCCATCTATTTTCTGTGAAGACATCCCAAGAGACTTGCTGTTCGTTATTCTGCATTCATAAGTTTGGCTTAGTGCCGGTCCGTGGAACTTCGCTTCGAACTAGAAAACTTTGCTGTTACTATACGGACAGATCTATTACAATCGTCTCTGCGATCCAATAATTCCAAGATTTTCATAGAAACCAGCTGACACATCAAATAAGAAAAAAGTCTACAATCTCTGCATTAGAACTAATTTAACTGTTCAAGATATGAAGGGCATTACTGAATTCTAAATACTATACGAGAATAATACACATATAACCCTTTCCCTTTGTTAATATTATTGAATATTATTTTGAACGGTAAATAAGAAAAAAGTAAATACTTTCTTAGTTTTATTCTAACTTTTTCGGCGAAATTAGTTATACTTTGAATCTTTTGTAGGCAGAGGTAAAAACTTCCATTGCTTACACCTTGTACTAGAGCAGCTAAGGCAATTGTCCAGACTACATTGAAAATGTATATTACCGCGTACTTATTTTTACTTAAAATTAAATATTTTTAAAAATCTTATGACGATTTTAAAGCTTTTTTTTAAATACTATTATATTTTTATTAAATACTATTATTTTTTTTGAAAAAATTTCGAAAAATTTTAAAAGCGATCAACTTAAAATATGTTATATGTTGAGTTGTACCACAATATTTACTTAATTTAAGAACTCAACATCCCCTTAATATAGTACAATACAAAGAGTAAATGTAAACAAGATAATAAAACAGTTTATTGTTAAGAAATGGTGGTCGCCGTGGCGTAGGGGGTAGAGTGCGACGCTCACACGCCGAAAGGTCTAGGTTCGACTCCCAGTTCAACACCAATTTTTCTAGTATTTCACGGCATCACCTCTTTCGAGCTGCTGACAACAATCAAAGAGTAATAACTGTCTAAGAAAGCTTCTCAAATTTCGCCGTTCGGAGTCGGCAAAAAACTGTAAGTCCCTTCTGCTAGTGAGAGAACAGTAGAGCGCACAACACGAGCAGTTGATGAGCAAGCTAGGCCCTGGTCCCCCTTTGGACTGTAGCGCCAACAATTATTATTATTATTATTGTTAAGAAATCAGTTACACTAATGTATGTAGTGACAGCGACATTTAATAATAGTAATAATAGTATAAGTTCGAAGTTAAATTGATGTATGGACTTTGAATTATTAGATTTATTTGGCAGTGACGCAGAAATTCTTGAAATTTATTAAGTTGGAGCTGTTTCTTTAAAATAAAAAATATATATTCAAAAATCAATTCAATAAAATTAAATATTAAATCCTGTTGAAATGGCATACGGCTAATGGTTCGAGAATTATTCTAAATTAAATATTAAATCCTGTTGAAATGGCATACGGCTAATGGTTCGAGAATTATTCTAAAGGTCTCAAATTATACGGCATCTCTCTTCTAAAGATATAAATTTGACTTCAACTAAAATTGAAATTATAAATCCCAAAAGGCACTTTCTTCGATTTCGGCTTCTTTTTAAATCGTTTGTATACATTTTCATTTAACGTTTCACCGCGCCTATAGGAGCATATGAGTGTATTTCTGATTGCAAATTAAAATTTTCAGCAATTCGATGCTAGATATCTTGTTTTTACTTCCATATAAAACCATCACTTCAAAAGTATGGAATTTTGGATTCCGCAGTTTTCTTCTTGACCATTATAACTTTTAATAAATGTTGACCATTGTCTACAAATATTCTCTAAAAGTGAATTTAGTTGGTATTCAAAAAAACCGGGAGTTCGGACTTAATTACTATGAGCAACGTAGAATATCTAAAGTTAAACCAATAAACCAAAATTGGATGGAGACAGTCGACTCCCTCGCCTCCTGCCCTTTAGTACCTTTTGAGTTTATTGGTAGGAAAGTTATGATTCTGCCATACTTAAAAAAGGCCAATATCTAACAACGATTCGTAAAATGCCCTTAGATGAGCCCATAGAAAATCAGCTGTCTAATCACCATCTCCTTTTTCTTATAAAAATTTAGCTAAGCGACGCTGGCGATCTCACCTCTCTGAATTGCTACGAATGTCTACGAATTTGCCCGAAAAACTACAAAAAAAGCGTTCCATTAGCTGATTTTTTCGTAGAAGAGAGAGCTCAAAAAAATCAAAATTTTCCCCTCAACGAATTTCTGCCGAAGAAAAAACTGTGGTATCCTTTTGGATTTTAAAGAAGAAAATGTAATGAACAAAATAAAGTAAAAGTTAAAAGCGGAATTTTAAATTGCGGATAAGGGTGTGCTGAACTATTTCTTGAGTATTGAATTGGAGGGAGATGGCAATAGGGGCTCAATTAAAATAGGACAACAACAATTAATAAAAAATCTTTTAAATCAATACCAAAGCAATTTGCAGCAGCACGGCATTTGCTGAGGTATTTGTCTAACACCATCAACTATTAACTATCTTTCAGACAATCTGGTGCTAAATTAACTGCGAACGCTGATGCTGATTGGGGCAGTGATTGCAACGACAGGCGTTCTTTTACTGGGTACGTATTTTTCTTGGCGGGCTGTGCCATGGGAGTCCAGAAAACAGCCAACTGTTGCTTTGAGCAGCACCGAAGTGGAATACATGGCCTTATCGTCTGCATCAAAAGAACTTGTGTACTTGCAAAACCTGATTATCGATGTTGGCTTCAAGGACTTAGTATTGATATAAGGGTTCATTACATAAGAGAAGTTCATGAAAAATCAATTTTAAATTTAAAATATATAAGTACAGAAAACATGATTGCCGACATACTAACAACATTTTTAAAAAATAATACAAATTGTACGTTACTCAAATGCCAACACTGCCTACTATACTTTTTCTCTTTTTACTGTCGAAATAGTCTTCATCTGAAATAAAACGTCAAGACGAGCGGTCGTGGTTTTTTCTATTTCAAGATCCAACAAAGATGAAAACTAAATTGAACTCTAATTTTGGTCAACTTTCAATGATTTTGGAATTATTACGCAGTTAACTGAAGAAATTTGTAAAAAAAAATGTAGTAGAAGCGTAGAAATTGTATACAGATGTCCCACTCTGAGCAATATATTAGTTCTTCTCTCCTTCTTGACGTGGCGCTACAGTCCGGGTGGACCTGGGCCTCAACTAACATGCCTCTTCAGCCAGCACGATCTTTCGACAGCTGTCTCTAGTTGCGCATTCTAAGTCGGTTGAGATCCTTCTCCACTTGTGTGCGCCACCTTAGTCTATGGCCCGGATTCAAAGACTTTTTGGGCCGGAGCAGTGGTGTCCATACGCTCTACATGCCCTAGCCATCTTAAGCGTTGTATTCGTAGACGCTTGACCAGGCGCATGTCGCTGTACAGCCCATAGCGTTCGTCGTTAAATCTTCTCTTACAGATGCCATCAACGCAAACAGGACCAAAAATCGCACGCGAAACTTTTCTCTCGAAAAGACTAAGAGCTTCCTAGTCCGCTTTTAGTAACGTCCAGGTTTCCGTGTCATAGAGTAGGACTGGAATGATCAAGCTGTTATATAAAGCGCGCTTTGTCCTTCGAAAGAGGGCTTTATCACTTAATTGCCTCTTGAGCCCAAAGAAAGAGCGACTGGCAAGAGTTTTTCTGCGTTTGATTTCGGTACTGATAATGATGTTTAACGCGGAGCCGAGGTAGACGAAGTCCTTGACGAAGTTTCTGCTGCCTAGCGTGACGCTCTGTCCGAGACTTCGATGTTGTGTGTCCTTTCTTGATGACAGCATGCACTTCGTTTTCCCCCATTTAACGCCAGACCCATTTTAACCGCTTCCGGTTCAATGCCAGCAAACGCCTCATTGACGGCTCGCTGTGTTCGTCCAATCACGTCAATGTCATCAGCGTAAGCTAGCAAATGAACTGACTTTTGGAAGATCGTGCCTCTGATGTTGACTTTTGCGTTACGCACGATCTTCTCGAGGATGATGTTAAAGAAGTCACATGACAATGCGTCGCCTTTTCTAAAACCTTTTTTGACATTAAAGGTCCCTGTGAGTTAGTTACCGACCTTGACGGAGTAGCGAGAGTTCTCCATCGTCGTCCTACACAATCTGACGAGTTTGATAGGAATGCCAAAACTAGACTTGGCACTGTATAGCTCATCTCTATGCACACTGTCATATGTTGCCTTAAAATCGACAAACAGGTGGTGAGTGTCGATTTGCACTTCTTCAGTCTTTTCCAGGATCTGCCGTAATGTGAAGATCTGGTCTATAGTGGACTTTTCTGGCCTGAAACCACACTGATAGGGACCTATCAGGTCATGGACAAACGGTTTCAGACGCTTACACAATACGGCAGAGAGGATTTTGTATGCGATGCTGAGGAGACTAAGCTTTCGGTAGTTGGCACAGTTGAAGAGGTCTCCTTTCTTGTGAACCGGGCAAACGACGCTGAGATTCCACTTATCGGGCATGCTTTCCTCCGACCATATCTTACAGATGAGCTAGTGCATGAGCCCAACCAGGTCATCTCCAGCTGCTTTAAATAGTTCTGCGGACAGTCCGTCCGCTCCAGCAGCTTTGTTCGACTTCAGCTTGGATATTGCTATCTTCACCTCGTCTAGGTCAGGGGGACGGAATGCTTGTCTATCATCGTCCAAATCGAGAAACATTCTGCCTAACAGCGGGATCTGGGCCGTCATCACCGTTAAGAAGTCTGCAGAAGTGATCCTTTCAAATTCTCAGCACAGACTGCGACTCTACGAGTTGTCCGTTTTGGTCCCGGTAGGCCTTGGTCCGAACCTTGTATCCTCCAGATAGCTGTTTTACCTTTCGGTAAAACTCTCGGACTTCATTCCTGCCATAACACCTTTCCATTTCCACGACCGCGCGCTTCTCATACTTCTTCTTTTTCCTTCTGAGAAGCCGGTGCTCTTCCCTTCTTCTCTGTTCGTAGAGTTCACAAACAGCTCACGTTGTTCGATGCAGCGTCGCTTTATAGGCGTCTTGTTTAGCTGCGTGCGCTTGCCTGCACTCGTTTACAAACCATGGGTTCTTTCTGGGTGGTGACATGAAACCCAGCACATCAGTGGCAGCTTCTTTGATGGCTTCTTGACAACGTTTCCAGCCTTCTTCTATGTTTAGTGCAGACAGCGTCGAACTCTGAGCGAGTTTCAGGGAGACTCAGTCCGCAAATTTCCGGATGTTTTGTCGTGCAGGCTGTGTTTACCGATGACGATGAAGTTATCCTTGGTGTTGTCATTCTTCTCCTCTGTCGGGACGTGAACGCAAAACAGGCTGATGATCCCGAATTTAGCCTTGATGCGGATTGTCATAAGGAGTTCGCTGACGCGGTTATAGCTCAAGACTTTTTGCCTAAGTCTGCCTCGAACAACAAATCCGCATCCAAATAAGCGCTGCCTTCTCTCTCTATAGCAATCGCTGTAGTAGATATCGCAGCTCTTCATCGTTTTTATGCCAGACCCATCCCATCGCACTTTCTGGATGGCGGTTATGTCTGCCTTGTAGCAGTCAAGAGCCTCCGCAAGTTGTTCGGCCGCACGCGGCCTGTTAAGGGATTTCACATTCCACGTGCGAAACCGAAAAGCATTGTCCTTTAAACGTTTGCTGGGGTCGTCAACAGTTGATCCTTCACTATCCGAGGCATGATGTTATCTCTGAACTATTGATTTTTACGTGGTGAGAAAGTTACCCTCAGGCACAACCCATAGACTGGTAGTCCAAGCCCATTAATTAAACCCTCGGGAAGAGGGGCTGCCTGCATACATTGGTCCACCATACAACGGGTGTTGATGGCTATCCAGGGGATGCCGCGTGGAGGCTGTATGTCAACTTGACCTGTGAGCTAACGAGGATAGCCTTGGCAGCTCGCCTTGTTGAGCGCAGTCAACAACGTTACCTCGCGTAAACAGGCTCATGCCCCCCTTTATATATTGAAACAACATATTTTTATATTCGGTAAGAATTTACTTACTCCAAAAGGAAAAAAATTCATAAATCGGTACACGAACCACTGAGAGAACGAAATAAACAAGTGCTCCTCAAATTGACATTCTTATGAAAGAATTATAGCTGTACCAAAAACAAAAATGCACAGTCAATACGTGGGAGGTTTAAGCTGTGAAAAAAGTAGTTTGTTTACTTTTGAGCATGTCATTTTGTGTATTAAATCCACACTGAGCGTCAGCATTTTTGTGCAATGTTATATCCTCCATTAAAAAAAAATATTTCAACTTTTCAGTTAGTACAAATTGTACATCCCGATACGAACGGACGACTGCCCTGAGAAAAGTTAAATTTAGCATGAGGACCAAGATGCTCCAGTTAGTTGGTCCAATGCTAGCGTGCCTTGATGGTAATCGGAGAAACTTGTCAATTAGATGTTTGGTGGCTGGCTCTGACTATAAACGAATACAAAGGAAAATAGATTTTATAGTGTTATCAATGAGAACTGAAATATCAAAACCTATGTTATTGCTTAGCAATTTTATACCATATGAATGAGGAAAAAAGTCTATGAGATTGCTAAGACATAACTTAATTTCGCCTCGAAGGTCTTTAAATCAATAAAAAGAAAGCCAGGAAAAACACGTAATTAAGACGGACAAAACAAGTAACAGCAAAGGTATAAAAGTATTTTATTTCATTCTCCCAAATGGGACAAAACTAGTCTTTATTCGACTTCGCTGGTTATAGGAAGTAAGAAAGTCGACATTAAACGTTGACTGCTAAGATAGACTAACATGTGAGAACATACAAATAATTGTATTTGTTACAGTACTAACCACTCATTTCCCGGAATGTGAAATGCTTTTTAAATTCGTCGATAAAATTACGGCGTACTGGGACACCACATAGGTATCGGTGTGACTATTTTCTTATTTTTTAGAGAATACGATTTTCTTATAATTTTTTGTACTCTGTACACAAAAAAAACAATCAATTCTTTATTGAAATCAAATTCGGCACCATAATGTGAAAGGTAAAAAATTAATCGTACAAGCTTAAATTTTATAATTGTGTAAAAAACTTTGAAATTGGCTTGGTACAGTGCGTGTTTGAATTATTTTTCTTCATAGCACTGGGTGACTGTTGTGTAATTTTTCTTATGACTGTGTTCATTTCGGACTTGTTTAAATTTATTTGCAAATATCTGGCAAAATGGTAATCCATATGTTCCGGCATCAAGTCTCTGTGCATAGAGCGACCACATTTTTCACAAGTCACTTGGGCGGAAGTAGAAGGTTCATCATTCTGAGCCAATGGTGCCATATACTTTTTAATACCGGGGGATAATTTAGGCGAATTTGGTTTAATCTTTTTAATTACACTTTGTCCAGACGATTTTAATTTCGTTTGAGTTAAACTCTGTGATGATTTTATTTGGATTTCCTTCCGATATTCTTCTCTTTGTTGACGGCTAAGTTCCTCGGCAATATGTCGGTCTTGATGAGATTGAATTGATTTTTCGTCAAAATAATCCTTTGACCACAAATTTGACATTTTGTGAAAAACTCCTCTCTTAACTCGGGAGTAGCTAGTTCGACATAGGATGACATATAAGAATTTTTACTAGGAGATTTTTGCTGCATCAGTGTGGATTTCTGCTCAGTTTTCGGAGTGAAATTTTCGTTTACTGCTAAGTTTGATTTTATAACTTTATCAGGAGTTGGTGGCATTAACTTAGTAGAAGAATCTAAACTTGTTCCTAGTGATTGCCTTGTTTGTTCAATGCATGTTATTTTACAAGCATTGTCTGAAACAGGTGTAGACAATAGGTCTGGTGAGTCTTGTTTCCTTTTAAGAGAATTTTGTTGGCCGATTGGTGAGTGAGGCATCAGAGCTCTGGCAAAAAAAGATTTTGATGCTTTTGGGGAAACTACAGCGCCCTCCAATTTAGGTAACTCGAAAACTGTATTATCACTACAAACGTCGTTTGATTCGAATATTGAATCTTCGACCAGATTTTCTTGTTTTATTTTGTTAAGATGAACAGCAAAGAAACTGTTCGATGTTGGCTTTTCAATTTTTTTTTGACATATCGACTGAGAGTAGCCTGAATTGTCGTGTGTTCTTTGGTTTGCAAGCATCTTCTCCAGAGTTGTTGTTTTCTCGACTGGTTTCGATATATTTTTGTTGTTTTTATCTGCTTGTGTAGTAACAGCGATCTTTTCCTTCTTGTTTTGATTTTCAAACATCTGTTGAAGAGTGTTTTGCGCACCACTACTTATGCTTTCGAATTTCCCCACACTTATACCCAAGAACTTTATTGGGTTGTTCAAAACCAAATCACTTCCTGGCTTAAAAAATCGATCTGTATTACGTTTGAGCACATCCAATGCCAACTTCTGTATGTTTCCAGGATCGTAACTTGTCAATGCAGAACTTCTGGAACTTGAAATGTCTTCAGAGTTTATTTCCTGAATATAGCTAACAACCATTTGTTTAGCACGACGATTGTTCTCTTCCACATCTTTTTCCAAGCGATCAGCAATTTCGTTTGCTAATTCTGATAACCAGTGCTCTAAGGTTTTTAGACCTGTGATTGAATTTCTTCCAGGAAAGTTTTTGCAACATCCAATACTTTTCGAATAAAAACGTGGTGTAACTGCCTCTAGATCTATTCCTCTGCATAAAAGGTATATCCATGAGCTAGAAATGGAATGGTTAGTACGACCTCGTATCCTGTAAAATGTTCATGTCTCACCCATTCTTTTCATCAAGCTTTTTTTGTAATTCTGCTTCCGAAAAATTCAGTAGGTCTCCTAAGAATTTAACGTTGAGCCGCTCACAAACCTCTTCTCCAAATTTAGCCCCTAATCCTTTAATTTTATGTACAGGTAGTGTTCGAAAGAGGGGATTTATTTGGGATAAAGGTAAAACAGTTTGCTTATTCGGTTTATTCATTCCGCAGGCAAGTTTGGCTAAGATTTTATTGTGAGCTATTCCTGCTGAACATTCATAACTTGTTTCATTTTTAACTGCAGCTCTAATTTCATTTGCAACGGCAGCACCAAGTAAAAGCTTTAAATCACATTTTCTACCTGCGGGTGCATCATCTACATCATAGCTAATGCTGAATTCGGCATCATCACAAGGTTGAGTTATTTTTGAAGTGGTCTCTGAGATATATTCTAAAATCGATTCGTAACCCACGGCATAGGTGTTCGATAATTTTTCCGGTTCTAGAAGAAATGTACCCTTAAGACGAAAAATGAATCAAGGAAGGAAACCAACTTAAAATATTTTGCCCTACAGCTTTCATGTTCTTCATTCTTTTGCTAACTTCGGACGTTATGTCTAGGTACGCTTCGTCAACACTTGCTCTTTCCAAAAGTGAAGTGAATCTTTGCAACACATGAGCGACTTCTTTCCCTGCTTCGCGATACTTTGTTAAATCAGCTTTCTCACGGACATTGGGCACCTTCACAAGTACTATTTCAGGACACTGGGCCTTTGCTTCGTCGCCGCGCATATAACGAGTGACACCTTTAGCTCTAGCTGCATAGTTTACAGCAATTATTCTTTAAAGAAACGCAGAATGTATAGTTTGTAGGTAAATAACTTATTAATGAATTTACCCTCCACCTCTCCATGCCTTATATTGTACAACAGCTATTGGTTTTCCCGCCAAAGTAGGATCAAGTTTTTCTTCCACTTGACAATAAAAGCAATCCATGTCAACAAGTAAAACAACACGATCATATTTATTCGTTATATTTATAAAACTTCTAGTAGATGACATTATGATCAGAAACTAATAAGGTCTCTGGTTATGATTACAAAAATTTCACAACTGATTTTACAAAACACAATTGAAGTTTAAAAACATAAGCGTAGCACACGAATGTCATACTACTTCTATTTCATTCGTGAGCGTAGCATGATACAAAGATATATGTATCATGAAATGTCAAAATAAAAAACGAAATATACAAGCCATCAAGAATGATAGAAATACAAATTACGACAGGTTTGAGTCTAAACCGTAAAGTATGTTGCTGATATGTTAATTATTATAATTTTCAGGAATCATTCAGTCAAACAGAGCGCTAAAAATGTTATTCGTTGAACTGAAAGAAAAGTTCAAAATGGATTACATACTTACGTATCGTTTGAATCAGGACGTATTAGAAAATTTCTTTGGCGTTATCCGAAGGAAAGGAGGTCTTCATGACCACCCTGATCGTCAGGAGTTTAAGTATAGACTGCGATCTTACATCCTGGGCTATAATGAAGGCGTTCTTTCAAATAGTGCAAATGTTGCTTCGGATGACACGCCTGACTTAGTTTCCGAATGTACTCTTACAAGTAATGTTTTATCTACATACATATCTGAAATATATAAATATGTTAATATTCTTTCTACTTTAAGGTACGATACTTAAGAGTATAACTATAAATCCTCCGAGCACTGATGTCTACAGCCAGGTGGACAATGAATTGGAATCATTTTAGGGCTTTAAAACTTGGCTGGATATATTTGCCATAAGTTGGGGGATGAAATTCCCGACATACGTGTTCTTCAAAATAAGGACACGACTTTAACGTGGGTTAACCATTTAAACGAAGGAGGCCTGGATAAACCCACATCTGCACTAATGATTCATATGAAGCAACTCGAAGAGGTTTTCGAACGTGTGAATGGAGATGACCTCTTGATTTCCCCCGAATATCTCAAGACACATTTGGAATTGGCCAAAAATGTGAACTGTGGGGAGAAAATAAAAAAAACTTTATTTTAGAGCACGCATGTTTCTTAGGATAAGGAAACTAAACAAAGAAATTACCGAGTTTCAATTCAGAAAAAAAAGAAAATATAATAAAATTGTCCACTAATACAAAATTTAAATCTAGTCTTTTATTTCAATAACTCTGCATGCAAAATGCTTGAATTAATATCTCTGAAAGAAATTGGATAGTTAAATGAACTCAATTGGACATACACTTAAAACTTATTTTATGTTAAAAAGTTCTTTAAACTTGAATAATATTAGAAAAAAATCAACTAATTACTTTTCCTGCTGCAATTTGTATGAAGAGATTAAACAATAACAAAGAGCTGTCAAATCAGAAGTCTCGCGTGACGTAAGCTGCGCAGAACGAAAGAAAATTGAACCCTCTATTGCGCAATCTCTTTTTCTATCATTCTTGCAAGCCATCTAGTTATAAGCCATCAAGATGGAAATACACACATTATAGGAATTCATAACAAAATCGCCCAGAATCATGCCCACAATTATTTTAGGCATATCTGTAAGTGTGATTTCAAAGTCATATGCGTTATGAGTGAACAATTTATTTAAGAGATAATGTAACACGCAGGATTTTATTGGAATAATTGCTAAAAAACATTAGGTCCGCTTAAATTGCTCTGAATTGTTACGAATGCCTACCAATTTGCCCGAAATACTACGAAAAGGCTGATTTTTTTTTTGTAAAAGAGAGAGCAAAATATTTCCCCTCCCTAAGAATTTCTGCCGAAGAAAAAACTGTGGGCATCAGCCCGGCAGCAGATGGCTGTCAAATCGAAAATAAATAAACCTCTGAAAAGTCGTTTCACAAGTTATGTTAAGTAACTCCGCAAGAGAGATTTTTATCCAAACTACGAATATCTGTACACAAGTCAATGGGAACAAACCTCTTGTGTTACATGACAGTAAGAAAAAGTAGTATCTTTGAACGCTCTGGATTTGTATCGTGCCTAGGATTTGTATACGTAATGTCAAAAATTTTGCTTTTCAATTTACAGCTTCTTTAGCTGGTGGTAGTTTTGTTTGGCGTTTAATTTTTTGAGAGATCCTCACATATTCTGGTAGTTTTTACATTAACTGCGTGGCACATATTATTTGAATCAGGCAAAAATATATATATTTTTATATCTTATTCTGACAGCACAATTTATACACAGAAAAAATGTCTAATCATCGAGGACCGGGGCCAATTCCAAATCGTTGGCTTCATTGCCCCAGAAAGAGTGAAAATATTATTGCTGACAAATTTATAGCCTTCAAGACTCCCCTCAGTAACCAATTCAAAGAACAAATGCCTCTGGACTGTTGTTTCCCGCCGGAGATGATATTTGGCTATGTAAAAGCATTAAAGGTAAAATCAAGTACATCGTAAAGTACATTTCTCATTTAATAAGTACCATATTGTCATGCAGCTAAAGCTAGGCCTATGGATTGATTTGACAAATACTAAGAGATTTTATGATCGTGAAGTTGTCGAAAGTAAGGGTACCAAGTACGTTAAACTTCAGTGTAGAGGACATGGAGAGACTCCATCTCCAGAACAGACACAATCGTTTATTGCAATTGTGGATGATTTCATAAGCGAACGCCCATTTGACTTGGTTGCTGTTCACTGCACACATGGTTTCAATAGGACAGGTATGTATGTATAAGCGAAGCTTGGAGTTGTAACGAAATTTAAGAAAATGTTGGCATGTATTAATACTTTTAGGTTTTTTAATTGTTTCATATATGGTGGAACGACTTGATTGCTCAGTTCAAGCTGCCCTCTCAGCATTTGCCAAGGCTAGACCACCAGGTATTTACAAACAAGATTATATCAATGAACTTTTTCGAAGGTACGATGACGAAGAAGATGCACCACAAGCACCCGCTTTGCCAGATTGGTGTAATGAATATGACGATCGGAATTCTAATGCGTCACAGAAACGTGCGTTCGAAGAAGAATTAGAATTACAAGATGATGAAAGTGAGACACAAGACAATGAAGGCAAACCATCAAATTCGAAGAAGAAAAGACGTCGTGAAATGATTATTAAAGATGCCACTTTCATGGAAGGAGTTCCTGGTGTTATACTTGTGACAGAGGAACCTCGTTTGAGTGAACTACAACGTAAAGTTCAAGACTTGTGTGAATGGGAGACATCTGGATTCCCTGGAGCACAACCAGTTTCAATGGATAGGAAAAATATAAAGCTTCTACACGAAAACCCCTATAAAGTTTCATGGAAAGCAGATGGAACCAGATATATGATGTTTATAGAAAAAAAGGACGAAATATTCTTTTTTGATAGGAACCATTCCTGTTTTAAAGTGGATAATGTGACATTTCCTCAACGAAGAGATTTAAAAAGTCATATATACAATACATTAGTGGATGGGGTAGTAGTCTATATCAAAAAGTTTTTTTTTTTTTGTTCTAAATTTTGTATTCTTTAGGAAATGGTTATTGACAAATATAAAGGGCAAAGTATACCAAGATATTTGGTATACGACATTATTCAGTTTCAAGAAGAAAACATTGCTAAAAAGACATTTGATGAGAGGCTAAGGTGTATCAAAAATGAGATTATTGGTGAATTTGTTTTTTTTAAAGCTCATTCTGTTTTGTACTGAACCATTTCTATTTTAGAACCGAGATATAACGCCATAGCCATGGGTATCATAAATAGGTCCGAGGAGTCCTTCAGTGTGCGCAATAAGGACTTTTGGGATATTACTAAAGCGGAATCACTATTAAATCCTAAGTTTACACAATGTCTTTCGCATGAGCCGGATGGACTTATATTTCAGCCTGTTAACGATGTACATGTCACATTTCTAATATCTATTCATTGAATAATTAAATTTATATTTTGTTTTAGCCTTATACTGCAGGGGTTTGTAAAAACATTCTCAAATGGAAACCACTAAGCCTAAACTCAGTTGATTTCAAATTAAAAATAGAAGTTGAAAGTGGTCCAGGGTATGTAAGTTCAAATCCATTTGGGTTTTATTGTAACAATCACCATCCATAGAATTTTGCCAACAAAAGTTGGTTTGCTGTATGTGGGTGGTATGGATGACAAATACTTCGCGAAAATGAAATACACAAAAGCAATTAAAGACCTCAATAGCAAGATCATTGAGTGTACCCTTAAAGATGGTGCCTGGACATTCTTAAGGGAACGTACCGACAAATCACATCCTAATAGCTACAAGACAGCGAAAGGTAATTTAAAAATATATTATCTAGACGTCTTACTAACTAATTTTTAAAGCTGTCGTCGATAGCATAAAGTTTCCTGTCACTAAGGAAGATTTAGTGACATACATAAGAATGTATGGGTATAAGGATGACAATGAGAAAATGCCACCACCACTGCCAGCACCCTCAGGATATAACCATCAGAAGGGAGTTCACAATGTACATTAAATCTTAATTGAAAAAATTTAAAAAAATAATAGTCAACATATGATTAAATTTTTATTAGAAAAAACGGACAAGTAAATTCGTCATCTTAATATACTGCCATTTTCAATTAATTCGTTTTCAGTAATTAGTCCTAGGTGAAGTAAACAAACTAGAGCTGATCCCTGCTCCGCATACTTTTTGTTCTTTTCCCAAAAAGTACTGGCAAACTTTTTGCCGTCGAATGAGCATATAGAGCGAAAAAGTTTATCCACTCGCTGTGTTTCATATTTTGGAACTTCTTTAGAATTTTTAGAAGCGTGTGTGTGAAGAATGCTTTTTGGTAACTTTATATCTGTAAAAAGATTCTTAATTGAGTATGAAAAATAGAAATCAATTAAAACTGTACCTTCGGTATAATTGGCGCGATAAAAAGCTATATTATTTTCAATAAGATCAGGAGGATCAGAAATACTCGGGCACGTAGATTTTTGCTTTTTCTTTTGAGGTTCACCTTCATCCTCGTCGTCCGGTATAATACCTGGTATCACTTCTCGGCGACCAAAGTTCCCCTTTTCTTGGTACTCTAACTGTTTTTTATAACAGTAGTCGCCCATATCCCAAATTTGGCTGTTGGAGAAAGACAAGTAATTAATAAATTATGTCATATTTGCTTTGACTTTCAGGCACATGAGTGGGCTAAATAGGTAATTAGTTATTAATGAGCGTACACTTCACAAATAAAAGCATTTTACCTCACATAAATAAAACATGCAAATAATACATAATTTGATGGAAAAATATTAAGCTTACATTAAATGAAGGGTGAGGATTCGACCAATTTTTTAGTGAATGTCAGAGGAATCCTGTCTCAACTAATTTTTCGACAGCAGTTATATTTCATTCCATACATTTCTGTAGAATTAAATTGGAGTGGAATTTTAATTTGGTTCCTGAAGTCAAATAACAAACACTCACGTTCTGTGAGAAAAGCGTAGTTTGGATCGTTATATTATTGAAAATAAAACTCCAATGTTTATTGTTACATGCGATAACTTCACCAATTCCGCGTAAAGATTTCCTTGCAGTCCAAATTTAGACAGGGCCTAGCTTGCTCATTAACTACTCATGTTGTGCGCGCTACTGTTCTCTCACGAGTAGAAGGGACTTACAGTTTTTCGCCGACTCCGAACGGAGAAGTTTGAGAAGCTTTCTTAGACACATGTTACTCTTGTTGTCAGCAACTCAAAAGAGGTGGTGCCGTGAAAAAATTCGAGGTGTTTAGCCGAGAATCGAACCTAGACCCTCGGCGTGTGAGCGTCGCACTCTACCCACTACGCCATTGCGGCCACATTCTTTTCTCTTTCCCTCCATTTTATATAAAGTAAAAAAGTATGGCAAAAGGCATCTTTAACAACCTTAAGTAATCTCATTAACATACTTAGGATTTAATTTAATAAGGATTTACACTTCAAAATGCTTTATATAAATTTTTTATACTTATTCCTTAAACATGTATAATATTAAATTAAAAACAAAAACTTTTCAAATGTTGCTTATTTTAAAGATGCGCACTCAAGAGTAAGTGTATAGCTACATTTGCAAACTTTTACGAATGGACTATTTGGCTTTTAAATTCTGTATATAACTTGCTATAACTTACCATATTTGGTGTAAAGTTTGACATAACAGGAAACGTTTTCCAAGTGGAGTTTCCTGAAGATCCCGTAACATACTTTGCACACAGTACTTCGTATTGGATGCTGGATTGTCATAATCAACACACAACTTAAGGTATTGTTTTATCACGTCATGAATTGGTAACAATCCTGAAAAGAAGATGTATGAAAACTGCTCTTTCTTATTATTGTTATTCCAAATGCTACACCTGCAGGTCTAAATATAGTGACATTTAGTTGGGCTGCACGTGCAATCATAACACTGTCAACTTCACATGCATCCCTAAATTTAATTATATCATGATGAAACTCAATTTCTCTCGATCCCCCATTAGCTATCACAGGAATATTTACTGCTCGTCCAACAGCTCTTATGACGTCTACACAAAAGAAAGGATCTTTTCAATTAGCAGTTGTTAAGTTCAATCAACATATGAACATAATCGCACCTGGATGAGGAGGATGCTGGGGCCGTTCATCTCTTGTACGCGCATGAATACCTATTGCAGAAATGCCTGCTGTTTCAAGTTTCTTTACCAACTTAATTGTATCTTCTACAGTTGGCAGTATTCTATATATACAAAGTAATATGTTATATATATATTTTTCTAAATGTAATACCGAATTTGTTTTACCGAATTTTGCATGTAACCGGTATTTTAAGATTATCCACAAGCGTTTTCAATATATTTGTTGCCTTTTCTGGATTACCAAGTAATGCAACACCCATACCACCTTTGATTGAGAATTCCTTTGGGCAGCCCATGTTGATGTCTATTGCAGCAACATCGTTCTCAACCTTAAAATTTAGCTGAGTTAGATCTTAAAATTGTGGTAAAAATCTTATGGCATACCAATTTTCCAACTTTCAAGGCTCTTTCGGAATCACATGTGCCTATTTGTAATACTACCTTACCTCTCTCTTTTTCACATGTCCTGAAGATGATGCTTCCGTCTGACGGATCCACAAAATCAATCGTTCCAAGAACAGCTTTATATTGAATTCAAAAATGATTAGGGATAATAAGAAACCATATTTTTGGTAACATAATACCATTTATCCTTCTTTTCGCCTTTATCATTTTTAAATCTATTAATTCCTCTGAGTAAACAATATCCGCTCCATGTTCCAACGCGAGTAGCCTCATCGGCAAGGTTCCAACCCTGACCATTGGTGCAAGAATTATTTTATTTCTGTATGATAGCTTATTTACATCGACTGTCATTTTCCAAAATTGTATCTGAACGTTTAGTAACTCAATTTATAAGACGACCAGCCAAATTAAACAGGAATCATTGAAAAAAATGCAATACGAAATCACTTCTGTCAAATGTTTAAGCAAACGGGTGCTCAAATGAACAGCTGATCTCATTTCACGGCCAGTGTTGCAGTTTAAATTAAAAATAGGTAACGAAGGTAGTAAGAATTTCAAATTTAAGAACGTACTCTAAAATATTTACATGTGATGTCGATTTTATACGATAACATTACCAATTTTTTACTAAAAGGAACGCTGCTGAGAGAGTAATTCAACTGTATACATATATTTATTTATATATTTTATTTATTAGATGAAATTTTTATAACAATCTTTGGTAATTTCAAAGAAATTTGGATCGATTCTGTCTAACATACTTTTAGTGTAAGTTTCAAATTGCAATAGGAGCTAATAGACAATATTCGTAAAAGGCACTTACATTGTATTGAGTTCTATTTACTACGATGGATTTCTCTAGTTATCCAATGACGAATATATTTTAATATCCGTGAGGACATTCAAAACATTTATACCTCAAGTTTTGTTCCAAAAAAAAATTTTCACGTCTAGTTCATTTTTGACCTTCTTAAACTCCGGTTTCCGTCATAGAGTTGATTTTATAAATATATCCCTTTTTGCCACTCGAGTTTTACCAAACATTTGGTTGGTTTGATACTGCTACACTTTTCTGTTTCATTAACACTCACATACACATGTTCCATATCGAATTTGTGAATTGTTGTAATAAAAAAACACTTTAATTCGATTAGGTGCAATAATTATCGCGTCAAATAAGGCGAGCTTCTAACCCTATTCTCGATCAAGTTGATATGCAGCCTCTTGGCGGTGCGCCCCTAACTCGGATCATTTTCTTGTAGCCATGGCACGGACACGGATATCGAGAAAGCACCCAGAAAGTAATCACGGTTCGACGTCGAGTGCAGACAAGCGAATAAGGCAACGCTGCATCGGACAACGAGAGCGTAAGTTCTATGAACAGAAAAGAAGGAAAGAGTACTATCTGAAACGCCTTGCCGAAGAGATGTATAGGTGTTATGGCAGGAATGAAGTTCGAAAGTTCACCCGAGAGGTAAAAAGCTACCCGTTAGATATAGATTTTGAGCCGAAGTCTGCCGCGGCCAAATTGGTCGCTGATTTTAAATCAAGTGGTTGTTGAACAAAGAAAACAAAAATTTTGGTTTAGTTTTGGAATTCTATCTGAAACCTTTTCAATTTTGTAAAGTTGCTTTGCTGAGAAAAAACGGGGAAGATTCAGATTCATTTTAAGCAATTTGTTTTCAATTATTTGTAGATAACGAAGTCTGTTGTTTGGTTTGTTGCTTTGTTGCTGAAACAAGTTTATAAATTTAATAATTCAGGGGTTAACCTGCAAACTGTATTTTTAAATTATGTGTGATGTGCATTTTTACTTGTTCTCTATATCTGCAAATCCCTTTGCTGTTTTCACAGTTTCAGTTATACAACATTTAATTTTGAAATTAATTTTCTGTGTAGTTGATCATTTTCTTACATGTTTAGTAAGTATGAAAATCATACTCGCCGAACGCGTTTCGAAAGATTTGTTTGATGCAGAGACTTACAGTGGTGAACATAAGTATTGTTGCTGGAGTGATATCTTACGAGAATTGTGGACATATATCCGCGCAAGAAAGTAAGCAACGCATTTTCTTTTTTGGTAATTTAAGTTATCACGGTCAGGCATTCACCCAAACCAAAAAGTGCACACGCTGCACACGAGCGCCGAATTGGGTGAGACGAAAATGCCTACGTTGCACACTAGCGTCGAGCGACAGACGATTGGGCACAGGCAAAAGCATGGGAACACACGGCGCACTGAAGTAGGAATCAGGTTTCCAAACCGAAGTTCCTTAGATAATTATCATTGTAACAGAATTCAGGCTGATTCGAACGACGGAATAGAGAAGTTAAAAAAATTACTCCCGGTGTTTCAATAACCAGTGCCGTGTCATCCTCCGACGCATGCAGACGTGTCGTCGCTTAACAAATAACAAATAACAAATAACAAAAAAAAAATCCCTCGCGTCGTTCCTAACAACAGTTAACGTGGTCCGCCCAACACCTCCGTGAGTGGAAAAAAACTAAAATTCTTAAAAAAAAAGTGCAGTGTAGTGCAGTGAAGTGTTTCGGTAGAGCGCACGCGGTTCGCTCCCCCCTCTCCCACTCCTTCACAAGACACTGTTGGGCATTCTCGGTCGCAACTCCCGTTTGATCTACCAGACGGGCTGGGGCGATGTCCGAGTCTGCCTAACATCTGACATAGCGGATTCAGAAGTGTGAATTTTTGTTAGTGGACCAATTCAAGTCAATGTACGGGCATAACACCTACATTGATTTGTCTTGCGCAGCTAAACGCAGAATTTACACTTCCGAACTCTGCTTACTTTCACCAACTGTATTGTCGGAGTTCGCGGACTGAGAACTAATCTCTTTGCCGTTTACGTCCACCTCTCTCGTCATAAACCATCTGTCTTGGCGCTGAGCGAAACACAGGTGGGTGAGAATACCGATTTATCGGATTTGAACCTGCCTGGATATAGCTTGGTGCTCTTATTCTTTTTACACCGCGGTCTCGCCATTTATGTGCGTAGTGATGTTGCTTACCAAATTCAACCACAATTTGGCCACTGTTCCAATCCGGAATTTAATTTTTTGTGGTTAAAATTCTTTGTCCGTAAGCATTTCATCCACTACTGCTTTATTTATAGAAGTCCAAACCTGGACAGCAACTCAACTTATAACGAGTTTGATGCGCTGTCCGACTCCATCACAAGAATTGTATCCCTGTATCCTCGCACTGAAATCGCTATTACGGGCGATTTCAATGTACACAATTCTACTTGGCTTCGACATTCAGGCCAGACAACACCCGAAGGAAGGTGTTTTGAAATCTTCGTTGAGGTAAATAATTTAACCCAGCTTGTGAATGAGTAAACACGAATACCTGACATTGCAGATCATACCGCCAACACCTTGGATCTGTTTCTCACCTCTCATCCGGAAAAATATTCAATTGATATATTGTCGCCTCTAGACTCGTCCGACCACTGTGTCGTGTCAGCCAAATTCTTGTACTCCTCCCACACAGTTAGAGAACAAATTCCGAAAAGAACAGTAAGGGTTTACGAGAACGCCAACTGGAACGGACTTAACAACTTCTTTAGGAGTTTTAACTGGTCACTATGCTTCCTCGATAGTGACGTGGATGCCGCTACTGATGCGATCACAAACGTTATATCGCTGGGCATGAGGTCCTTCATTCCTCACAGAGTGAAGAGCATCAAGCCTAAGGCAAACGCGTGGTACGACTTGGGCTGCAAAGAGACTATCAGGATGAGAGAGTTGAGTTTCCGGGATTATAAAGCCAACCCTTCTGAGGCAGCCCGGAATAAGTTCAAACGGATCCGAAATGACTGTAATGCATTAATAAGACGTGTTAAATTCTCCTTTGACCAAAAGTTGAGGCAAAGAGTTCTACAATGTCCCAAGGGTAGCAGAAGCTTTTGGTCTTTCGTTAAAAACATAAGGAATTCAGCCTCGTCTTCCATCCCAACGCTCATTTGCAATGACATTCCAGCTGTCAGCTCTTTGGACAAAGCTAATCTGCTTGCTGCACACATTGCAGCTAGCTCAACGCTGCCAGATAGCACTTTGCCCCCGCCTGTACTTGAGAGCGTAAATTTCTCCATGGGGCAAATCCACTTTCGCACTCGTACAGTAGCAAGAGTACTTAAAGATCTAAACATACACATATCCGCTGGCCCGGATGGTATAGCCCCAGTTCTTCTGAAGAGGTGTTCTTCTACGCTGGCAAAACCACTGCGTAAGCTTTTCCATCTGTCCTACTCTTCAGGGCTCTTTCCGAGTAAGTGGAAAACTGCATTTGTCCAGCCCGTGCCAAAAAAGGACGAATGTTCGTCACCCACCTCCTACCGACCCATAGCACTAACGTCCCTTCTCTCCAAGATCATGGAAACGCCGATAAATATCTTGAGTCCCGGAAGCTTCTTAATGACCGGCAGTACGGCTTCCGAAGCAACCGTTCCACTGGTGATCTGATGGTATATCTCACTGAAAAGTGGAACCAATCTTTCCACAATGCAGGAGAAAGCAAGATTGTTGCGCTTGATATTTCTAAGGCATTTGACAGGGTCTGGCACCAGGCTCTCTTGTCGAAAATGGGTGCTTTTGGGATCGATGAGTCTCTTCTTCAATGGATTAGAAATTACCTTTCGAATCGTTCAATACAAGTCGTTTTGGATGGATTCAAGTCTGATATTCACCATATTAATGCTGGTGTTCTCCAGGGCTCTGTTTTGTCTCCGACACTCTTCCTCATTTTTATAAATGATCTCTTGTCTGCTACTTATAATCCTATTCATTCCTTCGCTGATGACAGTACCCTCAGCTTTTCATATTCGTTCCTTGGCTCACGTCCTTCCACTTCAGCCATAGACTCGGAACGGCAGCGTATGTTAAGCACATTAAATTCCGACCTTGACAGCATAATCGATTGGGGAAATAAGAATAGAGTGGAATTTAATGCTTAAAAAACCCAGTGCTGTCTACTGTCGTTAAAGCGATCACAAAATAATCAGCCGTTATCCATGAACGGCACTTGCGTTGTTGAAACCGAAAGACTTTCCATCCTCGGTATGTGTATCAACCCAACAATTAGTTGGAACGATCACATATTTGAGGTCGCCGAAAATGCTGCGAAATGTCTAGGCTTCCTTAAACGATGCAAGAAGTACTTCACCCCCTCTGATCTGGCTACAATATACAAGGTCTACATACGCCCAAAACTTGAGTATGACGCCCCTATTTGGTCAGGTGCTTCTAAGACCTCCCTGCACCTGCTGGATAGAATTCAAAAGCGAGCGATAAAACTTATAGGTGACAGTAATATTGCGAAGTCGATTGACTCGTTAGAACACCGACGTAATGTCGCGTCGTTGTCACTCTTTTATCGCTATTTTAACAAGAAATGCTCAGATGAATTAGCCAGTTGCATTCCTCCCCTTCAAGAATTCACCCGCAATACACGCCTCGCTAGGAATGCCCACCAATTCACCCTCAAGCCCTCTTTCGGACTTACAGTCAAATTCAGAGACTCGTTCTTTAGCCGCACTACACGAATCTGGAATGCTCTTCCCAGCTCGATTTTTCCTCCTCATTACAATCCACAGGCATTTAAAACCAATGTGCATCGGTACCTCCTCACCATCTCTACCTCTATACCTTCGGCCCGTGCTGTGACTTGATCCGGTCACTTAAGGGTACTCGCAACCCCTTTTGCACGCGTCAATTATAAAAAAACCAGTGAGCGGTCCTTAAAATAATTTTTTTTAATACATCACGGTAGAAAGTCCGTTACTGGCGCCCGAGCAGGGACCCTGTCCAAAACCATAGTAAAAAGCTATTAATTAATCCTTAGAGGAAAATATAACAGACAGTGAGTGATTAGTGTAGTCCACAACAATGAAAATCTTCACAAATGTTTAAGTGAAATAAAATAAAATTCTCACATTGAATCCACAAAAGTACAATCTGCAAAAAGGAATGATTTAAAAAAACAGAGAAGTGCAGTATAAAAACTCTTTTGAACTGAAAAATCTGTTAAGGACTAGAGGAAACGTCGAGCTACCACCAACCTTCTGGCAATAACCAATTACCAACCAGCCATCAACACCTCCTTAAAACACTGAGGGCTAATCACAAATGATGAGCTGGACAACGTTGATACTGTAAGAAGAATTTAACATCTTTTCAAAAGTAAATTGGGTCTCGACGTCTTCATCAGAGGCTTAAGCGGAGATTTGTCATGGTTCCTGATGATTCAGAAACCAAGATCATTACCAGAAGCATATACTGCATGCCTCGACATGCAGAATATAAACTGGCGAAATAGTTCGGTGCATGTTCGTGCACCAAACATAATTTCCGCACCCGTTTAATATAATTTTGACACGGAAAAGAAACCTCAGTTGCCAAATCAAAATGGTTTTGCATAATCAAGACCGTGGCAGAACAACCACAGCTACAACTTCAAGCAGTACCAACGTTCTGTGGGACCGAAGCCTCCAATCAAAATGGAGTTAGACTCGGATCAAAGAAGAAATGTGAATTATATGAACTGGCCGTGTAACTCCTTCAAACGAGAAGCTGGTCCTGATAATTATCAAAGGAAACAGCAAAGAATAAACCACGTTGTGACAGGAGGAAGTGAGGACGTAGAGGAGACATCCTGTTCAAATTCTCCAACGGCTCCGGAAGGGAATTTTATGACAGGAGTCTCATTTTCAGCGTACCATACATAGAGTATGGTACGCAAAACGGAAAAACATTACAATTCCTTGTTGACACGGGTGCCAACAAGAATTTCATCAGAGCAAAACTAGCACCTGTAACTGTTCCTTTACGAAAACCCTTTTACATTAGTAGTCCTGGAGGGAAGATATTCATCAAAATCAAAGTCTGTGGCCTCAGTCGGATGCTACACGGACATAACTTTCTTCGTCTTCCATAGTTTAGAATCGTTTGATGGCATAATCGACGATGACACTTTAAAGGCCCTGGAGGCATTCTTAGACAGAGAAAAAGATGAATTGATAATTAGGAAAAAAATAAAAATTCTTTTAAGGAATAAAATATCTTATGTCGTAAATAACTTGTCCATAAAAAATAAAAATATCCCTGAAAATATTAAATCGCAGCTTGAATCTTTATGTAGGGAATACGAAGATCTTTTCGGCCCAGTTACCAGCGATTTTAAAACCAATGTTAGGGCCGAAATCCGAACTATTACGGATGAACCGATTTACACCAAATCCTATCCGTACCCAATATGCATGAGGGAGGAGGTAGAAAGGCAATTGGACCAACTCCTGGAGGAGGGAATTATCCGGCCCTCAAATAGCCCCTACAACTCCCCCATATGAGTTGTCCCCAGGAAGGACAAGCCGAATGGAGAGAAACAGTACAGACCCCGCGAAGCAGGTCTGAGGGTTGATCTCGAGAAGACACATTTTTTGGATACCAGTGTGGAATTTCTTGGGTTCTTGGTTACTTCTGAGGGTATTCTACCTAACCCGATTAAAGTAAGGGCTATAGAGGCCATTCTCCCTTCAACCACCTTGCTTCTTGGGTCTGACGTCATACTACAGACGCTTTATTAAAGATTACGCTAAAATAGCGAAACCCCTTACTAACATGACCCGTGGAGAGCTCTCACAAGTAGGAGCAAACCAATCGAAAAATGTTAACATTCGTCTTGACGAAGATGGATTAAATGCCTTTAAAAATCTGAAACAACTATTGACATCTGCTGGCCCTCCCCGATTTTAACAAACCTTTTAATCTAACAACAGACGCCTCTGACTACGCGATTGGTGCTGTTCTGTCGCAAGGAGAACGCGGCAAAAACAGGCCTATTTCGTTCATATCCCGCTCCCTAAGCAAGACGGAAGAGGGATATGCAACGAATGAGAAGGAACTTCGAGCGATAGTTTGGGCACAGAATCTTCACTGATCACCAGCTCTTAACTTACACCGTAAGCAACATAAACTACAGCACCAAACTTAAACGTTGGAAATCGAGAATAGAGGAGTATAATTACGAGTTGATTTACATACCGGGTAAATCTAACTTCGTGGCTGATGCTCTCTCGCGATTAAGAACAGAAGTTAATCATCTCTCAGACTCGAACACCGAAACAGCTCTCTCTTCAGCAAGTAGTACCGAAACTGCGGATGAAGGACAAAATGTCATGACTAGCAATTTATTGACTTCTAGTGCAGATGAAGGGATGCGGGAATTATTGCTCGAAAGTACAGACTCGTCCTAACGAGGATAGCTGGGACTTAATACCACACGTGGAAGCCCCACTGAATGTTTTCAGGAATCAGTAAGTCTTTAAAACTGGTATTGATTTACATTCCCAAGAGGAACCACACCCCGGCTATCACCGTCATTATATTTCTTTTAAGGAAATAGATCAGAACAAGCTTGCGGATGCCTGAGAGAAAATCTTAATCCAAATGTGTTAAATGGCCTAAAAATTTCTGAAGAATATCTTTGGATGTTGCAAAAGATTTTTCTCGAACATTTCGGAAAATACAAGTTAAGGATTACGCAAAGGTTAGTTGAGGATGTCGCCAATGAGGAGCGTAGGTTTTCCATAATCGAAAGGGAACAAGAAGCTCATCGGGCTCCAAAAGAAAAGAAAGAGTAAATTTTGGAAAAACATTCCTTCCCACAAATGATGGCGAACATTAGAAAATATAGGACGTCATGCGATGTCTGCAATCGGAATAAATACGACAAACATCCTAATAATCCTGAACTACAATCAACACCTATTCCAAAGTATCCATGGGAAATCATTCACATTGATATAATTGAAATCTAGAACGAAAAGTTTATGACGGTCGTAGATAAATTCTCCAAATTCTCCAAATTTTCAAAATTTTTCCATCTTAAGGACAGGTCAGCTCAGCATTAGGTCAAAGATTTATTAAGCTCATTTTTTTACAGCTTCCCTCACTCTGGTTGCGGATAACGAAAAAGGTTTACTTAGTCCTATTGTCTTTAATTTGATTAGGAACCTCGGAATAAACCTCTGACGTACTCACATAGAAGCGAAGTCAATGGCCAGATAGAGCGGGTTCACTCCACCATCTTGGAAATATATAGATGCCTCCCAGAGGAATATGGAGATCTATGTGTCAAGGAACTCGTATATGTGACCATTGACCGATATAACAATACCGTTCACTCCGTAACAAATAAAAAGACATCTGATATATTCTTGAATAGATCACAAAGAATTAACTATCAAAATCGTTCGAACATATGTTCAAAGAATAATAATTTTTTTTTTTATTAATTTATAAATTTTACATTAAGTACACTATTGCACAATTCACCGAGATTTGGTTATCCTAAACCTTACTACTGACAATGTACATGTTTATTGGCAAGTTAAATGTGTTAATATATAATTATCGAAGATGAAATGCTATTAATAAAAACCCGCTTTTAAACAACAAAAGAAACAAAAAAAAAAAAAGAAATTCCAAAGACTGAAACGTCACAAAGTAAAGGGAGGTGGTGATGGTATTTCTTCATTTCAGGCAAATCGATTATTTTCTTAAATGTATAGTAAATAGAAAGATATATATGTATATATGTGTTAGAAAATAGGTAACACATAGATGTTAAAACACAAAAATATAGAGCAAAATATGCAATATAACGAATAAATAAAATAAGAATATATATATAAATAATAAAAAAAGAGATATACTAAAGTAAATAAATAAATAATCATAAATATACGAATATATAAATAAATAACATAAATTATACATAAATAAATATTATCAATAAATAAAGAAATAAATAAATAATATAAATAAATAAGTAAAAATTAAGAAATAAATAAATAAATATAAAAATTAATAAATAAATAAATATATGGGTAAATATAAATAATGGTGTATAAATAAGTAACTATAGGAGAAAAAAAATAAATTAAATAACTTCATGCGTATGCCAAAGTAACTAGTAAGCTTTATATTTCATGTATTAAATTTGTAATCAAGTGATTGTCAGATTGATTGCAAGACCATCTATATCTTTCAAATAACTTATTCAGTCTAATAGAAATCTTTTCTATATTTGAAATTTGATGTAGCTCATCTGTTGAAAAATTCCATGGCAAGTAAATCATCATTTTGAGTAGCTTATTCTACAAAATTTAAAGTTTGCGTATGTGTGTTTTGGGGTGGGCATGGGCCTATGCACGCGAGGTAACGTCGTTGATTGCGCTCAACATGGCGAGCTGCCAAGGCAATCCTCGTTAGTGCACAGGTCAAGTTGACATACAGCCTCCAAGTGGCGCCCCCTGGATAGCCATCACAACACCCGTTGTATGGTGAACTAATGTATGCAGCGACCCCCTCTGCCCGAGGATTTAAATAATGGGCCTGGCCTACCAGTCTGTGGGTTGTGCGTGAGGGTAACTTCCTTACCACGTAAAAAAGAAAAATAGTTCAGAAAAACCGATATGCCTCGGATAAGGACGGATTAACTGTTGACGACCCCAGCAAACGTTTAAAGGACAACGATTTTCGGTTTTGCACGTGGAATGTGAGGTCCCTTAATAGGCCACGTGCAGCCGAACAACTTGCGGAGGCCCTTGACAGCTACAAAGCTGACATAACCGCCATCCAGGAAGTGCGATGGGATGGGCCTGGCATAAAAGCGATGAAGAACTGCGATATCTACTACAGCAATTGCTATAGAGAGAGAAGGCAGCGCTTATTCGGATGCGGATTTGTTGTTCGACGCAGACTTAGGCAAAAAGTCTTGAGCTACGACCCAGTCAGCGAGCGCCTCATGACAATCCGCATCAAGGCTAAATTCGGGAACATCAGCCTAATATGCGCTCACGCCCCGACAGAGGAGAAGGATGACAACATCAAGGATGACTTCTATGATCTCCTAGAAAGAACATACGATCGATGCCCCAGCTATGACACCAAGATCGTTCTAGGAGATTTCAACGCTCAGCTGGGAAAGGAGGACATCTTTGCTGGAGTCATCGGTAAACACAGCCTGCACGACAACACATCCGGAAACGGACTCAGGCTGTTGGACTTCGCCTCGGGGCGAAACCTCTCTGTGGCTAGCACGCGGTTCCCACACCTGAACATTCACAAAGGAACCTGGCGATCTCCTGATCAATCAACCGTCAACCAGATTGATCACATTGCGATCGACGTCAGACACTCCTCCAGTATTCTCGATGTCCGAACCTTCCGAGGTGCAAACATTGACTCGGATCATCACCTTGTTGTAGCCAAGGTAAGAACCCGGATATCGAGAGAGCAACGGAGTCGAGAAAGGCCAAAACGGTTTGACGTCGAAAAGCTACAATCGCAGCTGATGGCTGGGAACTTTGCCGACCGAGTCTCCCGGAAACTCGCCCAGAGTTCGACGCTTCCTGCACTAAGCATAGAAGAAGAATGGAAACGTTGTCAAGAAGCCATCAAAGAAGCTGCCACTGATGTGCTGGGTTTCACGTCACCACCCAGAAGGAACCCATGGTTTGACGACGAGTGCAGGCAAGCACACGCAGCTAAACAAGACGCCTATAAGGCGACGCTGCATCGAACAACGCGAGCTGTTCGTGAACTCTACGAACAGAGAAGAAGGGAAGAGCACCGGCTTCTCAGAAGGAAAAAGAAGGAGCATGAGAAGCGCGCGGTCGAGGAAATGGAAAGGTGCTTTGGCAGGAATGAAGTCCGAAAGTTTTACCGAAAGGTAAAACAGCTATCCGGAGGATACAAGGTTCGGACCAAGGCCTGCCGGGACCAAAATGGACAACTAGTAGTAGAGTCGCAGTCTGTGCTGAGAATCTGGAAGGATTATTTCTGCAGACTCCTAAACGGCGATGACGACCCAAATCCCGCTGTTAGGCAGAATGTTCCACTCAATTTGGACGATGATAGACAAGCATTCCGTCCCCCCGACTTAGACGAGGTGAAGATAGCAATATCCAAGCTTAAGTCGAACAAAGCTGCTGGAGCGGACGGACTGTCCGCAGAACTATTTAAAGCAGCTGGAGATGACCTGGTTGGGCGCATGCACCAGCTCATCTGTAAGATATGGTCGGAGGAAAGCATGCCCGATGAGTGGAATCTCAGCGTCGTCTGCCCGGTCCACAAAAAAGGAGACCCCTTTGACTGCGCCAACTACAGAGGGATTAGTCTCCTGAACATCGCATACAAGATCCTCTCTGCCGTATTGTGTGAGCGTCTGAAACCATTTGTCCATGACCTGATAGGTCCCTATCAGTGTGGTTTCAGACCAGGGAAGTCCACAATAGACCAGATTTTCACATTACGGCAGATCCTGGAAAAGACCCAAGAAATGCAAGTTGACACCCACCACCTATTCGTCGATTTCAAGGCTGCATATGACAGTGTGCATAGAGACGAGCTATACAGTGCCATGTCTAGTTTTGGCATACCTACCAAACTCGTCAGATTGTGTAGGATGACGATGGAGAACTCTCGCTGCTCCGTCAAGGTCGGTACCGAACTCACCGAGACCTTCAATGTCAAAAAAGGTTTTAGACAAGGCGACGCACTGTCATGTGACTTCTTTAACATCATCCTCGAGAAGATCGTGCGTAACTCACAAGTCAACACCAGAGGCACGATCTTCCAGAAGTCAGTTCAATTGTTAGCTTACGCTGATGACATTGACGTGATTGGACGAACACAGCGAGCCGTCAATGAGGCGTTTGCTGGCATTGAAGCGGAAGCGGCCAAAATGGGTCATGCGGTAAATGAGGGCAAAACGAAGTACATGCTGTTATCAAGGAAGGACACACAACATCGACGTCTCGGACGGAGCGTCACACTAGGCAGCAGAAACTTCGAGGTAGTTAAGGACTTCGTCTACCTCGGCTCCGCGGTAAACAGGGACAACAACATCAGTACCGAAATCAAACGCAGAATCACTCTTGCCAACCGCTGTTTCTTTGGGCTCAAGAGGCAATTGAGTAATAAAGCCCTCTCTCGAAGGACTAAGCTGGCTTTATATAACAGCTTGATCATCCCCGTCCTACTATATGGCGCAGAATCTTGGACGTTAGCAAAGGCGGATGAGGAAGCCCTTAGTCTTTTTGAGAGAAAAGTTTTGCGTGCGATTTTTGGTCCTGTTTGCGTTGATGGCATCTGGAGGAGAAGATTTAATGACGAACTCTATAGGCTGTACAGCGACATGCGCCTGGTTAAGCGTCTACGGATACAACGCTTAAGATGGCTAGGCCATGTAGAGCGTATGGACACCACTGCTCCGGCCCGAAAAGTCTTTGAATCCGAGCCATTGGGACAACGCAACAGAGGACGGCCTAGACTGAAGTGGCGCACACAAGTGGAGAAGGACCTCAACCAACTTGGAGTGCGCAACTGGAGACAGCTGGCGAAAGATCGTGCTGGCTGGAGAGGCATGTTGGTTGAGGCCCAGGTCCACCCCGGACTGTAGCGCCACAAGAAGAAGAAGAAGATGTGTGTTTTGGCGCATTTTCCCCATACTGGGGAACCATAAAACATAATGGGTTGAAATATTGTTTTAAAAATAACAAGCTTGTTTGCCTTACTCAATTTTGATTTCCGATTTATAAACGGATAGAGAATCCGTATTGCTATGCTAATTTTTTTTATTATTTATTGTACATGCAAGTTAAAGGTTAGTGTTTTATCAAGATGTACTCCAAGATACTTGGCACTTGACTTCCAATCTGTTATTTATGGTTATTCTGTCGCTGGGTAAGAAGCAGGCTTTTCTTTTCCGGGTAAAAAAGATCGTCTGGGTCTTTGAAGCATTTAATTTTATTTTCCACTTATTGAGATATGTTTCAACATCATTTGCAGCAGATTGCAATTTGGTTACAATGTTAAAACCAAAATCTGATGCAAAAATGCATGTGTTGTCTGCGAAAATTGCAACTTCATAACTATTTGATAGTGGAAAGTCGTGAGTAAAGGTGTTATACAATATTGGACCAAGTACAGAACCTTGAGGTACACCTGCCTCAATCGTAAAAGTTTCAGATATACAATTATTAATCGAAACCATAAAGGAACGATTTTTTAAGAACGACTGGACAATTTTGTTAAGGTAAATTGGGAAATTTAAGTGTAGAAGTGTGTATAACAAACCGTTGTGCCATACTGTATCAAAGGCCTTTTCTACGTCTAGAAGTATCAAACCCGTACTTTTTCCAGCCCTCAAGTTAACTTTAATGTTGTTTGTAATGCGATTTATTTGATGAACTGCAGAGTGATGTGCTCTAAAACCAAATTGTTGTGGAGGAATTATGTTGAGTGTGACTAGGTGATTGACTATTTTGGTTTTAATAATTCCTTCAAAGCATTTGCTTATTGAACTTAGTAAGCTTATAGACCGGTAACTATTACACTGGCATGGGTCTTTCCGTTTTGGAATGGGTATAATTTTAGATATCTTTCACTCTTGCGGAAAGTAACCAATTTTTATGCAGCTGTTGAAGATTTCTTTCAAGAGTTGTATATTAAGTGGTGGAAGATTTTTGAGAAATACATTTTTGATTTCGTCGAGTCCGGGAGATTTTAAATTCTTCAAGTTGGCTATGACAGCTTTTACCTCTTCGGTTGATACAAGATCGCCTTGTTCAACAGTTAACACCTGATCATTTAGACTGAGTATGGTCTGTTGGACTAAACTTTCCTCGCTGCTAATTATGTCACTTCCAATTAAATGGTTTCTATAAAAGGTATTAGCTAGGGCATTTGACTTTTCAGCACTGGCTGGATTCTGGACTAGAATCGAGTTTGTGTCCTTCAATGGTGGAATGATATGATTTTTGCATTTTACAACCTTTACAATATTCCCAAAGGGTTTGCTACGCTTATCTAACTCTTGTAGTTTCCTGTTCCAACTTTGGTTTCTCATAACCAAAATTTGTTATTTTATAGTTTTTGACAGCTTTTTTACTAAATACTTAAAAGAATTGTCTCTGGTTCTTACCCATCTCCGTCTAGCAAAGTTTCTAATTTTAATTAATTCTAATATATGACGTGGGAGCGTATTTGTACTGTTCCATTGAATTACTTTTTTGAGTACCGATTTATCGATACAGTCCAATAACGAATCGGCAAAATATCTCACTACCCTATCAATATGAATCGGTTCTATTTCTTTCGGAAACATTTCTTGCCAGTTATTTAATTTACAGTTCATTTTGCACTGGAACAAGTTCCAATTTGCATCTTGATAACAAAATGCCATGTTCGACAAATTTTTGGACAACAGAACAGTACTACATTTGACTGGAAGATGGTCTGAACTTAGTTCATTTATCACAGCGGGTTGGATGAAGAATTCTTGCATATTAGTAAGAAAAAAATCTAAACTTGACTGATTTGCTCTTTGATTTGATGGAATATAGGTTGGGTGGGGAGGATATAATATGTGGAAAGCGTGACTGGAATGCAAACGATCGAGCACATTCCCCCAAGAATTTGCTCTTAAGCAGCCCCAATTCCTATGTATGCAATTGAGATCACCTCCTAATAAAAAAATGTCGTTCAATTTTAATAGTTCCCGTAAGTCATGATTAAAATCGTAACGTTTTTGCGGAGTACTAAGACCATCAGGAAAATATACACAAAAAATATTTAGCTTACGTCCGTTTCTAAAGGGTATTTCGATTCCTATATTCTCAATTAATTTAGTTTTAATAATTGGAATTACCTTATGCATTATTCTTCTTCTTACTACAACGGCAACACCACCTCCCCTTCCATCAATACGATCTAAACGATACACCTTATATTCACTATTTGACAATTTTTTAACACTTATATCTAGATAAGTTTCAGTTACAAGTCCTACATCAATATTGTGAGAGCTTTTATTGCGAATGCTTCTAGCATACCAACACATAATATTTAGTCCTATATTCATATTTATTTATCTTGTTGATACAAATACTTAATAGCTAATTGTGCAATAGCGTTGAATTGCTCCGCTTTTGAAGTACAATTATCAAGTGTAGTTATCATTTCAGCAGTTAGGGCGTTAATTTCCTCAATGGTGAAAAGCTCACTGGAAGCTTTCGGTCCTACATTAGGGATGTTGTTGTTGTTTATGCTTGTCCATGCATTGGAGTGCAAATTTGTTGCATTTTTTGGTTGTGGAAATGATTGAATTCCACTCTTGCGGCGAACTGTAAGAGCGGGAAAGTCGTTGACATTTGATGTGAACCCTTGTTGTCGTTGGTAGCTTTTTTGCAAACTGTGCCTGGGCAGCTGATCAATATTTTTATTAGAGAGTCGAGCTCTAATATCAATAAATGATTTGCGGCTTTCGCATGTTAGATCGTTTGATCTATGCGTTTAAATTTAAAGTTCTCGTTTTTTTGTTAAATTTGGAGTGTTTTTAATGTGATATTGTTATAATTTATAATTGTTTTCTGCAAGCAAATACGCAAATTTACTTTTAACAAACTAAATCAGTGAAAACTATGTTTTAAAGTACTTTAATCGTAGTCACATCTTAAACACGGCATAGGTCATAGTAAATAACTGCCGGCGCAGTTAAATAAATCTATTAAAATTACACCAGAATCGACATAATCGTTTCAAAATAATACCAGGCAAAGAATTACGAACATGTGAAAATCTACATGAATATTTGTTTTAATGTATTATTTTATTTAATTTTCTTTTTCTCCTATTTTGGTGCTCTAAAATTTCCTTATACAGTTTGCGTATGCAGAAATACATACGCGCCTTGAAGAACAGTCTTTTTATTTTTTCGTCGCATTCTATGCTCTTAGCCAGTTGCAGATGAGTATTTATAAAATGATTTGATATGAGTAAATCGTCTCCATTGACAGTGTTGAAAATTGTCTCCATATCCTTCATTTTCACCATGAGGTCTGTTGTTGGCTTGGATAAACCACCCTCATTAAGATGATTTCTTCTTCTTCTTGTGGCGCTACAGTCCGGGGTGGACCTGGGCCTCAACCAACATGCCTCTCCAGCCAGCACGATCTTTCGCCAGCTGTCTCCAGTTGCGCACTCCAAGTTGGTTGAGGTCCTTCTCCACTTGTGTGCGCCACTTCAGTCTAGGTCGTCCTCTGTTGCGTTGTCCCAATGGCTCGGATTCAAAGACTTTTCGGGCCGGAGCAGTGGTGTCCATACGCTTTACATGGCCTAGCCATCTTAAGCGTTGTATCCGTAAACGCTTAACCAGGCGCATGTCGCTGTACAGCCTATAGAGTTCGTCATTAAATCTTCTCCTCCAGATGCCACCAACGCAAACAGGACCAAAAATCGCACGCAAAACTTTTCTCTCGAAAAGACTAAGGGCTTCCTCATCCGCCTTTGCTAACGTCCAAGATTCTGCGCCATATAGTAGGACGGGGATGATCAAGCTGTTATATAAAGCTAGTTTAGTCCTTCGAGAGATGGCTTTATTACTCAATTCCCTCTTGAGCCCAAAGAAACAGCGGTTGGCAAGAGTGATTCTGCGTTTGATTTTGGTACTGATGTTGTTGTCCCTGTTTACCGCGGAGCCGAGGTAGACGAAGTCCTTGACTAGGCGAAGTTTCTGCTGCCTAGTGTGACGCTCCGTCCGAGACGTCGATATTGTGTGTCCTTCCTTGATGACAGCATGTACTTCGTTTTGCCCTCATTTACCGCAAGACCCATTTTAGCCGCTACCGCTTCAATGCCAGCAAACGCCTCATTGACGGCTCGCTGTGTTCGTCCAATCACGTCAATGTCATCAGCGTAAGCTAACAATTGAACTGACTTCTGCAAGATCGTGCCTCTGGTGTTGACTTGTGAGTTACGCACAATCTTCTAGAGGATGATGGTAAAGAAGTCACATGACAGTGCGTCGCCTTGTCGAAAACCTTTTTGACATTGAAGGTCTCGGTGAGTTCGGTACCGACCTTGACGGAGCAGCGAGAGTTCTCCATCGTCATCCTACACAATCTGACGAGTTTGGTAGGAATGCCAAAACTAGACATGGCCCTGTATAGCTCGTCTCTATGCACACTGTCATATGCAGCCTTGAAATCGACGAATAGGTGGTGAGTGTCAATTTGCATTTCTTACGTCTTTTCCAGGATCTGCCGTAATGTGAAGATCTGGTCTATTGTGGACTTCCCTGGTCTGAAACCACACTGATAGGGACCTATCAGGACAACGTTTCCATTCTTCTTCTATGCTCAGTGCAAGAAGCGTCGAACTCTGAGCGAGTTTCAGGGAGACTTGGTCGGCAAAGTTCCCAGCAATCAGCTGCGATTGTAGCTTTTCGACTCCGTTGCTGGCTACAACAAGGTGATGATCCGAGTCAATGTTTGCACCTCGGAAGGTTCGGACATCGAGAATACTGGAGGAGTGTTTGACGTCGATCGCAACGTGATCAATCTGGTTGACGGTTGATTGATCAGGAGATCGCCAGGTTCCTTTGTGAATGTTCAGGTGTGGGAACCGCGTGCTAGCCACAGAGAGGTTTCGCCCCGAGGCGAAGTCCAACAGCCTGAGTCCGTTTCCGGATGTGTTGTCGTGCAGGCTGTGTTTACCGATGACTCCAGCAAAGATGTCCTCCTTTCCCAGCTGAGCGTTGAAATCTCCTAGAACGATCTTTGTGTCATAGCTGGGGCATCGATCGTATGTTCTTTCTAGGAGATCATAGAAGTCATCCTTGATGTTGTCATCCTTCTCCTCTGTCGGGGCGTGAGCGCATATTAGGCTGATGTTCCCGAATTTAGCCTTGATGCGGATTGTCATGAGGCGTTCGCTGACTGGGTCGTAGCTCAAGACTTTTTGCCTAAGTTTGCCTCGAACAACAAATCCGCATCCGAATAAGCGCTGCCTTCTCTCTCTATAGCAATTGCTGTAGTAAATATCGCAGTTCTTCATCGCTTTCATGCCAGGCCCATCCCATCGCACATCCTGGATGGCGGTTATGTCAGCTTTGTAGCTGTCAAGGGCCTCCGCAAGTTGTTCGGCTGCACGTGGCCTGTTAAGGGACATCACATTCCACGTGCAAAACCAAAAATCTTTGTCCTTTAAACGTTTGCTGGGGTCGTCAACAGTTGATCCGTCCTTATCCGAGGCATGTTGTTGTCTCTGAACTTCTGGTTTTTGCGTGGTGAGGAAGTTACCCTCACGCACAACCCACAGACTGGTAGGCCAGGCCCATTATTTAAATCCTCGGGCAGTGGGGCTCGCTGCATACATTGGTTCACCATACAACGGGTGTTGTGATGGTTATCCAGGGGGCGCCACGTGGAGGCTGTATGTCAACTTGACCTGTGCACTAACGAGGATTGCCTTGGCAGCTCGCCATGTTGAGCGCAATCAACGACGTTACCTCGCGTGCATAGGCCCATGCCCCATTTCACTTGATTCGAGTCGATCACAGACTTCCGAGGAGTACGCACGTGTGTCGGCTTCCTAAGAAAAATATTTAGTGTGCTGAAGTAGCAAAACAAAAACAGTTCGTTTAGGCGTGATCGGTAGCTCTGGTGGTAGAGCATCGGTGCAGTGTTATCAAAAAACATACCCGGGTTCGAATCCCGTGGGTGTAAAGAAAAAAAAAATTTTTTTTTTTGTATTCTAAATAAAATACAGCAAAGATACTAAGTGTGAGTTAGAGAAAAGAGCATGGAGAGTGACGAGCGACCCGAGCTCAGCAAATCGGGTGATTTTAAAACACCGGTGGCTGGGACGTCAGGCCACCACACCAGTGACGGTAGCATCCGCGTGGCGAGCCCCACTAGCCGGACTACTGACATAAAAAAAAGGATAAAGAGGCTGCAGCCGCTGCCCATCCTCCCAAAGCGTCGGACGACAACAGCAGTGACGTCAGACGAGGAATCGGTCGCACCGACCAGAGGCGGATCGGTGGCGGCCAGTAATACACCGCCAAAAACAAGGACAACAACAAAATTACCATCAATCGACATTGATGCCCTCGAATGCCAGTCAGAGGGCAACGAATGCCGATTTTCATATAAGGGGAGCGACAACTCCTTTCAGGTTCTCGCAACATCAGATGCTGACGATGAGGCAGAGCACATAAGGGAGGAGGAACTGAAACTTCAGAGGCTCGATGAAGAAAGGGCAAAGCTCGACGCCCATATACGCTTCCTCTACACCCAATCCACGGCGAGAGGAGCTGCCGAAAAAAAAGCAAAACAAGAAGAACAGCAGAAAGAGCTTCAGGAGCTGCAACAAAAAAGGCAGCAACTGAAACAGAAACAGCAGCCTCAAAACAAACAACAACAGCCTGAACCGATGCCTTCCACGTCGAAAGCAGCACAACAAATACAAAAAGCTGAGCAATTAAGTAAACTGCGACAGCAACAACACCAAACGCGCTCTGCTACAACAAAAACTGCTCAACAACAACATGAGCAGCAACGGGCACAAAAGAAACAGCAGCAACAGCCGCAGAAACAGCAGAAGCAGCCGCAGAAACAGCAGCAACAGCCGCAGAAACAACAAAGTCAGCAGAGACAGCAGGAGCATCACCAACAACAAAAACAACAGCAACAGCAGCAGAAGGTTCGCTGCCCACCAATCAACGTCTTCGGAATGGGAACTGATGAGCTGGAGACCTTATGTGAGTTGGCTCTAGGAAATAAGAATTTCTACATTAAATATAAAACCCCCTCAATTCACACCGTCCACTGCCTTACAATGGACGGTTTTAGATTCCTTAAAGAGAAGTTAGCGGCATCGAACGCTGACTTCTATACGTACACCCCTAGAGGGGAAATGCCACAGACCTTGCTCCTCAAAGGCATAAATCCCTCCACCGACCCGAAGGTTCTCCTCAACAAGCTGCGCCAAGTTGAGAGCGACGAGGTCCAGTTTGTAGGGGTTAAGCCCTTCATCACTGCGGCAGCGAGAGCGAAGAAGAAGGCACTTCCCTTCTTCTTGGTACAGGTATCCCACAGCACCAAAATCGACAGCCTACGTAAAATCCGTTACGTAGGCGGTTTGTGTGTAATGTGGGAAAAATTAAATAAAACTGACCACGTACTTCAATGTGCGAAGTGCAGAAGGCTGGGGCACGTCGCGGAGAACTGCAATATGGAGTTCCGCTGCGCACGATGCACGTTCAGCCACAACAAAGGGGAATGTCCTTTAGGTATGAATGAAGTCGAGGATAAGGCGCTCCTCAAATGTGTACTCTGCGGAGGAAATGGACATCCCGCAACCTATTTGGGGTGTCCACGAATCAAAGAACTTCGTCAGAGAGTAAAGGTGATAAGGAATGAAAAAAAGGTAGCAGCCAGGCCAACAGCCTGTGCTGTAGCTACTACTGTTACGCCAGCCATCTCCTACGCCCAAATGGTGTTAGGCAGAGAGCCGGCACAACGGACAGCGCCAAAGAATGCCCCGGCTCTAATGGCCAGGCAACCCGAGGCAGAGCCCTCCATGAGAGATGCTATGTCTTCCATTCAGTCGATGCAAGCGCAGATGATTGCCTTGCAGAAACAGATGGTCGAACTACAGACCAGTTTCCTTACGCAGACAGCTAGAGTAGATTTCCTCTTCTCTCAGCTGCCTGCAAACAAACGCGCTCAGATATAATGGGCTCTCGCGAGGTAAGAACCCTTAAGATCCTAGCAGTGAATGTAAATTCGCTGATAAGGATCGAACGGAAACTAACGCTCTCCAACTTGTTGCAGTCCCATAATCCTGATGTGCTGATGGCTAGCGAAACTAAGCTAAACCAGACGCGAAATCTCAGGTACAAAAATTACCATATTATTAGAAGAGACCGACCCCAATCCACTCGAGGTGGCGGAGTCGCACTCTTAATTAACAAGAAAATTGGTCATAAGGTCATATATAGCAATGAAGTCAGAAGATCTGGTGTGCTAGAAGCAGCCATCGCACGCATCTCTCTCCAAGGTGGAAAGAAGTTGTTTTTGATCGCTGCTTACGCATCAGACGCTCAAAACCCTAACTTTCTTTCAGAGCTTGAGGCCCTCTTCACTAGCCTCTGCTTGAACTCGGAAGAAAACTTCTATATATTAGCCGGGGATTTGAACGCCAAACACGGTGAATGGGGTAATACTGTTCCAAACGAGAGGGAAAACGCTCTCTTAGAATGGATGGAACAAAACAATATTGAATTCAGGCTGGATTTGCTGGCAACCGATAGACCATCATTCCCTAGAAGCGGGTCTTATCTGGATGTGATGCTAATCGACAGACGACTAACAATACTAAACGTGGAACGACATACGAGAAACTGTTTAACTACGGTTGAGTACGACAGTGATCACTGTGGTCTTGCCGCGGTAATACAGCTCCCGAACAAGCTGGAGGAACTGGAGGAATATGTCCAAACGCATCCTTATAATTACAATAAGGCGCGATGGCCACGTTTCTCTAGAACCTTAGCCAGAGAAATAAGTTCGAGTGTGATCAATCCTCCGACGAACAGAAACCTAACGAACGAAGAGGTTGATGGGTACCTCACACAAATGGACGAAGTCATAAAACGAACAATGGACAAAACTATTCCGAAGGTAGCACAAGCCGATGATGGCGACATTTATCGGAATGCTACCATCGATGCACTTCACGTGCAAAAAAGTAGACTCCTGTCAAGACTTAAACTCTTGTACAGGAGATTTACAGATCCACAGAATGTGGAGATTCGCTTTCTGAAGTCACAGATCAAAGTACTCCAACAGTTAATAAAACATAATTACAGATTAGCTGTAAGCTTGCATTGGGACAATAAGATTCGGGCTGTAAGATCCAACAACCCGAGCATGTTCCCCCAAGTAAATAAAATCTTTCGGAGGAAAGACCATAATGACATTCAGAGCGTTCGACTTGACAGAACAACAGACAACGCGAACCTACTTACTTCAGTTGGCATCGATCCTGATAGGGCTGTGCTTGACAACAACTTCTTCATAGTTGAGGATCCCCAGGAGAAGGTGAAAGCAATTGGTGCTGTCTTCCAGAGAGTGTATACGGTCAACGAGACTCGAAATCCGAATCACGATCTGGAGAACAGAGCCTTGCTTAACCATGTCTCTCTTCGGAATGAAATAAGTCAATGGCGATCCGAGAACCCTGGTTTCACCAGGTTCAGTGACGAGTATCCGGCAAATAATGTCATCGCCGATGATGGAAACAACTCCATCCTTATTTCAAAAAATGAACTCCAAGGTATCCTCAACTCACTAAAAAAGAAGAAGTCAGTGGGAATAGATGGGATACCAAATATTGTTCTGCGCCATCTACCCTCTGAGGCGGTGGACGTATAAACAACTCTGTTTAACAATGCGCTGAGTAATGCATATTACCCGGTGCATTGGAAAACAGCTGTGGTACAGCCAATTCCGAAACGGGGCAAGGATACCTCCATCCCAACGAATCTCCGTTCTATAAGTCTTCTTCCGTGCATAAGCAAGGTATTCGAGAAGATAGTCATTAGAGCTCTGAAAGGATGGGTTGAGGAAAAACAATTAATACCGGAAAACCAATTTGGCTTCAGAGCGGGGCACGACACTATTCAGGCCGCGTCTAAATTGGTTTCCGACATTCAGTGGAATAGAAATAAGACACAGTGCACAGGAGCCTGCTTGATCGACATGGAAAAGGCTTTCGACACCGTATGGTTAGAAGGGCTCTTCCTCAAGTTGGTCAGGCTTGGCATCCATAAAACATTGCTATATATGATCTACGACATGGTAACAGGTAGGAAGTTCGTTGTAAAAAACGGCAACGAAATTTCTACCACTGTGTTCCATAAAAAAAATGGGTTGCAACAAGGGGCGGTGGGTTCGCCGATCTTGTTCACTATATTCACTAGCGATCTTATAGGTTCTATGCCTAACATAATAGCGTTTGCCGATGATCTTATCGCGTACAGATCAGGTCCGAAGGTAGAAAAAATAAACGGTTTGTTGCAGAGTGACTTCGATGCAATTCAACGATTTTGCGACGACTGGAAGTTGAAAATCAATTACCAGAAGTGTGAGACTATCCTTTTCAGAACCCCGTTGTCCAAAGCCTCAAGGGACACGAAAATGAACTGGCGCAAGTTCGGCATAGTTGATCCACTGGGACGGCCGTTGACCGTTAAGAATGTAGTAAGATATCTAGGCATCCGGTTGGACCAGTATCTATATGGTGATATCCATGTAGATACTGCTCTGACCAGGGCTAAGAATGCCTTCGCTATGGCAAGAGGACTGTTTTACAGCCGTCAACTTGACACCAGAGTGAAGGTAATCTGCTACATGGTCCTCATCCGACCAATCATGGTATATGGTTGTCCTGTGTGGTTTAACGTGAGTCCTTCCCAGATGGAAAAGATGAGGGTGTTCGAAAGGCGGTGCCTTCGAGCCTGTCTTTACTTATATCGAACACCAGAATCTCAGTACAAGAAATTCTACCCCAACGAGGTTCTGTACAACGAAGCAAACCTTATAAGGATAGATAATTTTATTATTAAGTTGATTCGTAGTCACACTGCTCGAGCCATGGCTTCAACCAACAGTCTGATCTTTGGGGCTTACTACCCAAATGAAATGTACCATGAACGGGTGCGCCTTAACGGCTTCATTCCACCTGAAGCTTTCCTCTACTTGGACACTAAAGGCCTGATTCAAGATAGGGAAGGCTGCCCTATCATCTTCCATGTCGTACGCCGAACAGTGGAAAGGCGACTTCAATACGAGCCGGATGTCGCTCGCAGCCACGAGGAACTCCTACGGTTCAGTAGAGCGATTTCGGCCCGCGACAGAGCAGTATCTGCAAAAGAACGGCTTTTTTATTGGTGGCTACACCAGAACCAGCCTTCGGTGCCGCTAACTTCTTAAGACATATGACGGGGTAGTTGTGTAAAGTAAAGTAAAGCCAACTCACGTAGGTTAAGGTAGTTTTAAGGCATTTTAAAGAAAAAAAGAAAAATAAAAAAAAATAAAAAAAAAACAAAAATAAAAAAATAAAAAAATAAAAAACAAAAAACAACAAAAAACATAACATAAAAATAAAAAAAAGGTGCACCACAGCGTATTGGATATATATGTAAAGCATATAAGTAACACATACGCCCTGATGCACGCGTCCGTATAGCTATACGGACATAGTTAAGAGCATTTATAGTAGCTAAGTAGAGTTAAGATTTTAGGTTTATAGACATAGTTTTAGTGTAAATACTTTTTTAGGTATGTAGTTAGGATGGATAGTATAATAAGTTAGGTTAAGAATAAAAAATACAGAAATCCGAGTTTTTTACAATTTTCTTGGATGAAGTCATTAAATAAATATATATATATATATATATGTAGGTTTAAGTACATATTAAAATAATAAAATAATATATGAAGAGTCAGTAAGTTAAAATTAAGATCAGTAGATTACTTTGGTAAGCTAGTTTTAAGTATTTTTGTCTAGCATGTAAGAAACTGAATTGAAATAAATAAAAATGCATTATAAACTAAACATTTCACTTGATTTACCCAAGTGAAAAAGGTATCCTCATCTGGGTTCTGTCGGATTTCCGGAAGTTGATCCCCCACTGTAATGCAGTTACTTTTCTTTACGTTTTCACTGTAAGAATATAAGGTTTTAATATTAATTTATTGAAATGTTTTAAGAAATATGCATACATGTCCTGTTTCAGCAGTTCAATCATTCCTTTTAATTCCTTTATATTTTCATGATCAGGAATTAGGTCATTTTCGATTGAAGGAGTTTCGTTATTTAAACAAAACTCCACTTCAGGACTCACGTCTGTATCGACCTCAGGCTCAGCAATTGACGATTCGTCTTTTAGAAGGGTGGCAATCATTTCCCTCTTGGCCTTAGATTGCCAAGTCTGTTTTTAGGGGTTGACAGTTTTTAAAGGCTGAATAGTTGGCACAGTTTCTGCCTTTAACTTGAACCCATTGTTTTTGCAAACGCCTGCAATTAAACGACAATCATTATTATATTTCCATGGACGTGCGATACTATTAACTTACCCATTTTAAATTGTATATTTCGTTTAATATCCTCCTCGGTAAAATGTGCAGAGCAAATCCTTGCAGAATCCGGATATAAATTATCCTCCCTTCTGCAGAAATAAATCAATTGCTTCCGCAAGACTTAGTCTTTGGGAAAGCAATAAAATCGCACACTACTCCTTCCCCTATCGTTGTTTTTGTTGCAATTGTACACGGCACAATTCGGGAACATCAGCCTAATATGCGCTCACGCCCCGACAGAGGAGAAGGATGACAACATCAAGGATGACTTCTATGATCTTCTAGAAAGAACATACGATCGATGCCCCAGCTATGACACCAAGATCGTTCTAGGAGATTTCAACGCTCAGCTGGGAAAGGAGGACATCTTTGCTGGAGTCATCGGTAAACACAGCCTGCACGACAACACATCCGGAAACGGACTCAGGCTGTTGGACTTCGCCTCGGGGCGAAACCTCTCTGTGGCTAGCACGCGGTTCCCACACCTGGACATTCACAAAGGAACCTGGCGATCTCCTGATCAATCAACCGTCAACCAGATTGATCACGTTGCGATCGACGTCAGACACTCCTCCAGTATTCTCGATGTCCGAACCTTCCGAGGTGCAAACATTGACTCGGATCATCACCTTGTTTTAGCCAAGGTAAGAACCCGGATATCGAGAGAGCAACGGAGTCGAGAAAGGCCAAAACGGTTTGACGTCGAAAAGCTACAATCGCAGCTGATTGCTGGAAACTTTGCCGACCGAGTCTCCCGGAAACTCGCTCAGAGTTCGACGCTTCCTGCGCTAAGCATAGAAGAAGAATGGAAACGTTGTCAAGAAGCCATCAAAGATGCTGCCACTGATGTGCTGGGTTTCACGTCACCACCCAGAAGGAACCCATGGTTTGACGACGAGTGCAGGCGAGCGCACGCAGCTAAACAAGACGCCTATAAGGCGACGCTGCATCGAACAACGCGGGCTGTTCGTGAACTCTACGAACAGAGAAGAAGGGAAGAGCACCGGCTTCTCAGAAGGAAGAAGAAGGAGCATGAGAAGCGCGCGGTCGAGGAAATGGAAAGGTGCTTTGGCAGGAATGAAGTCCGAAAGTTTTACCGAAAGGTAAAACAGCTATCCGGAGGATACAAGGTTCGGACCAAGGCCTGCCGGGACCAAAATGGACAACTCGTAGTAGAGTCGCAGTCTGTGCTGAGAATCTGGAAGGATCATTTCTGCAGACTCCTTAACGGCGATGACGACCCAAATCCCGCTGTTAGGCAGAATGTTCCACTCAATTTGGACGATGATAGACAAGCATTCCGTCCCCCCGACTTAGACGAGGTGAAGAAAGCAATATCCAAGCTGAAGTCGAACAAAGCTGCTGGAGCGGACGGACTGTCCGCAGAACTATTTAAAGCAGCTGGAGATGACCTGGTTGGGCGCATGCACCAGCTCATCTGTAAGATATGGTCGGAGGAAAGCATGCCCGATGAGTGGAATCTCAGCGTCGTTTGCCCGGTTCACAAGAAAGGAGACCCCTTTGACTGCGCCAACTACAGAGGGATAAGTCTCCTGAACATCGCATACAAGATCCTCTCTGCCGTATTGTGTGAGCGTCTGAAACCATTTGTCCATGAACTGATAGGTCCCTATCAGTGTGGTTTCAGGCCAGGGAAGTCCACAATAGACCAGATCTTCACATTACGGCAGATCCTGGAAAATACCCAAGAAATGCAAATTGACAGTCACCACCTATTCATCGATTTCAAGGCTGCATATGACAGTGTGCATAGAGACGAGCTATACAGTGCCATGTCTAGTTTTGGCATTCCTACCAAACTCGTCAGATTGTGTAGGATGACGATGGAGAACTCTCGCTGCTCCGTCAAGGTCGGTACCGAACTCACCGAGACCTTCAATGTCAAAAAAGGTTTTAGACAAGGCGACGCACTGTCATGTGACTTCTTTAACATCATCCTCGAGAAGATCGTGCGTAACTCACAAGTCAACACCAGAGGCACGATCTTCCAGAAGTCAGTTCAATTGTTAGCTTACGCTGATGACATTGACGTGATTGGACGAACACAGCGAGCCGTCAATGAGGCGTTTGCTGGCATTGAAGCGGAAGCGGCTAAAATGGGTCTAGCGGTAAATGAGGGCAAAACGAAGTACATGCTGTCATCAAGGAAGGACACACAACATCGACGTCTCGGACGGAGCGTCACACTAGGCAGCAGAAACTTCGAGGTAGTCAAGGACTTCGTCTACCTCGGCTCCGCGGTAAATAGGGACAACAACATCAGTACCGAAATCAAACGCAGAATCACTCTTGCCAATCGCTGTTTCTTTGGGCTCAAGAGGCAATTGAGTAATAAAGCCCTCTCTCGAAGGACTAAGCTCGCTTTATATAACAGCTTGATCATCCCCGTCCTACTATATGGCGCAGAATCTTGGACGTTAGCAAAGGCGGATGAGGAAGCCCTTAGTCTTTTCGAGAGAAAAGTTTTGCGTGCGATTTTTGGTCCTGTTTGCGTTGATGGCATCTGGAGGAGAAGATTTAATGACGAACTCTATAGGCTGTACAGCGACATGCGCCTGGTCAAGCGTCTACGGATACAACGCTTAAGATGGCTAGGCCATGTAGAGCGTATGGACACCACTGCTCCGGCCCGAAAAGTCTTTGAATCCGAGCCATTGGGACAACGCAACAGAGGACGACCTAGACTAAAGTGGCGCACACAAGTGGAGAAGGACCTCAACCAACTTGGAGTGCGCAACTGGAGACAGCTGGCGAAAGATCGTGCTGGCTGGAGAGGCATGTTGGTTGAGGCCCAGGTCCACCCCGGACTGTAGCGCCACAAGAAGAAGAAGAAGAAGTACACGGCACACCTCATTTTGCTAAATAATTATATTTCTTTTCGTATAATTAATTCTTTTAATTACTTTTAAGTAAATTTTAAAGCTTAACGAGCGGAAATCTTGAAATGTCACATCCGTATATATAGAAATGAATATCCGGCGCATCACGGCCTACGTAAGCAAAATTTTACAGATAGTTGGAGAACATGGCCGATTTGGGGAGAGCGTAATATTGTAGTATGACATTCGTGGTTGAACCACACTCTAAGAAAATTATGTAGAATACATCATTGTAGGCACCATAGTTTTTCTTAATGATTTTAAAATTTTGCACTTTTAGGCCTAGTGTTATGAGTTCATTTTTTAATGTTTCAGTGGGCATTTCATCAAGCCCATACAACACGACTTTGAGTGACCTTGAAGATGGAAAGTCATGCGAAAAGAATTGCCAATTTTTTTTTGCCTAAGGACTGAACAAATTGCACGATGGCTATCAATATTTTCGCAGTTTATTTTAATTCCAATTGATATTTTTTTAATGCAATAAAGCGAAATATTCTCATCGCGAAAAAGTGAATGTACTTCACCACCAGATTTTCGTAAAACACATATCGATGGGATTTTGTCTTTTTTTTGAGTTTGTTTTAGATTGAATCACATCACAATCACTATCATTGTCTAAATCGGATATATTGTCGAGAGAGGCAAATGGGTTTTCTCTAGAGTTCTCACGTCTATAGCTCATTTTGACACTTTTAATATTTGAAGACAAATTATTGTCTTCAAAACTAAGAAACCGATTTATTTTTAGAATTTTGTTTTTTTTTATTACCGCACTGAGAAAAAACGTCGTGAGAGTTTGATGCACCGACTAGTACTTGAAAGATTAATAATGATCTTAGAGGAATTATTAACAAGAATATGGAATAAAGAGTATAAAAAAGGTTTCCCCAATCCGTCCCCGCAGTGACCGTCATGGTTAAAGGTTCTGCTGCTGAAAAAACTCGAATTGCGGATGCGGAATGAAAACGTCGAACTCCGCCAAATGAACGTAATAGAGCCAACCGCATCAAACTCAAAAGTGTACGAGCGCCAGGCTGACACCGATACCTCTGACAGTGCTCAATTGGTACAAGAACTTTCTAAATTACTTACGTGGCATCGTCAGCCGCAACCACCAAGGTCACGTTCGCGTATTCGAACACCGCCCGCAACTCAGTTACGGGTTTCTAGCCAACGCAGACCGGAACAATTCATCGAGCAATTCGACGAGTGTTGGTTTCATCGTAGCTTCGGCAACAAAGCAAATAACTGTCGCCCGCCCTGCCGTTTTCGCCGTCCACCGTTAGCCAACCCATCGCAATAATCGTGACTCCGAACGTCGCCTTCGGAAACACCAGTAGAACACTAGAAACCCTCAGCCTCGATTAATCGCCTGTGCTTACGTGAGCATGACACTAATCTAAATTTTCTCGTCGATACAGGTGCCGGAGTATCCTGCATTCCCCCACAACAACATCAAAAAGAACGCGACCAACTACTATGCAATTGTTTACCGTAAACCGCTCCCCCTTCAAGGTTTATGGAGAGGTAACTCATGAACTGGATCTCTGCCTCAGCCGTCCTTTAGCGTGGACATTCATCGTTGCAGACGTTACCTCTCCAATCATCACGTAAAAAGAGCCCGCCTTATCGACTTATGCGCCAATTCGTTTTCATAGTTGCTCTTCGCCATAACCAGCAACCAGCCGTCACCTCAAATCATCGATCGCAACGCCCCTTTCGCCGACATCGTACTGGAAAATTTTTCCGAAAATTACTCGCCTTGCACCACCGGGTGCTACGACTAACTCACAGGCAGTTCATTTTATTGAGACGAATGGACCACCCTGCTCAGTGTAAGCACGACGTTTACCACCGCCGCAAAGAAGGAATTCGAACTACTCATGAGTGCAGGAATTTGCCGCCCATCGAAATCAAACTGGTCCAGCCTCCTGCACATGGTCCGCAAGCCAGATGGATCGCAGAGCCCCTGCGGAGATTATAGGAGCCTCAACGCAATAACGTTACCCGATCGATACCCGCTACCATACATACCTACACGACTTCGCAAATATCCTCCGGGATAAGTCAGTTTTCTCTAGAATATACTTACAAAAAGCATTTCACCAGGTTCCCATCAACCCAGCCGACGTCCCAAAGACTGCCATCATAACGCCCTTTGGTTTATATGAATTTCCCCACATGGCCTTTGGGCTACGTAATGCCGCTCAAACACTTCAGCGGTTAATTCATGAGGTGCTACGGGGACTCTCATTCGTATTTCCACACATAGACGATCTCTGCATCGCATCGAAAACATCGAAGAACATCGGCATCACTTAAGGGAAGTATTAACAAGACTCAGCAGTCATAATTTAGTGATCAATGTGGCTAAGTGCGTTTTTGGACAAACACAATTAGAATTCCTCGGCCATTTAATAACCAAGGATGGAATATCCCCCCTTCCTTCACAGGCCATTCAACGAATTAAGCGACCAAAGACTGTGAAGCAGCTGAATTTCTACCGCAAATTCATACCCAATGCAGCCACCGCACAAATCTCTTTGCTAACGATGATCCCGGGTAACAAAAAAAAACGATAAATCATCGCTGTCATGGTCAGCTGCCAAAAACGAAGCCTTCGAAAAGTTCAAACAACTACTCTCTCAAGCTGTACGATTGTCACATCCCGTAGCAGAAACCGAGTTGAGCTTGGTTGCTGATGCGACAACCGTAGCGGCAGGAGCCGCTTTACAACAAATCGTAGATAACGTTGCAGAACCTCTTGGATATTTTTCAAAAAATTGTCAGCGCCGCAGCAATGTATTCCACATATGACAGAGAACACACCGCAATGTATTTAACCGTTTACCATTTTCTAGACTTGTTAGAAGGTCGCAAATTTCATATCTTAACGGATCATAAGCCGCTCATCTATGCATTCAGACAATGTCCCGAAAAAACGTCACCGCGACAAACAAATTACCTTTCATTCATAAGCGAATATACCACTGACATTCATTATATAAAAGGCAAAGATAACCATGCAGCGGACTTGTTGCCGCGAATTGAATCATTAAACACCAACAAAGACCTTTACTCGGAACTTGCAATTACGCAGGAAAGTGACGTTGAACTCCAACAAATACTGGAATTTAACTCAAAATGCTCGCTCTTATTGACGTTGTTTCTTTCCCTCATATAGATAAGCCAATCTACTACGATGTGTCATATAATCGTGTCCGACCGTTTATCACGAAGGACGTCCGCAAAGCATTATTCAACGCAACACATAATCTTTCGCATCCTGGATGTCGTGCTTCCGTACGCCTCATGACTGAACGTTTCGTTTGGCCCAAAATACGCCAGCAGTGCGTTAATTTTGCCAAAACATGCACCCCCTGTCAACAGACGAAAGTACAACGCCATTCGAGATCCGAGCTCCATCGCTACGCTACGCCTGATCAACGGTTTACCCACATCAACATAGATATCCCAGGACCATTTCCCCCTGCCGAAGGATATCGGTATCTACTCACAGCCATCGACCGCTATACTAGGTGGCCTGAAGCGTATCCGATGACGGACATGACGGACATCAACTTTGCAAACGCATTGATCAGTGGTTGGGTCTCCCGTTTCGGAGTCCCTTCCCAAATAACCTCTGACCAGGGAAGACAGTTCACATCTTCCGTTTTTGCAGAACTCTGTAAATGTATGGGTACGAACCACACGATGACTACCGCATACCATCCGCAGTCGAATGGAATCGTCGAACGTTTTCATATGACACTGAAAACACCATCAATTGTAGCAATTCCACAAACTAGGTAAAACGACTGCCAGTTATAGTCCTCGGCCTCCGCTCAACAATGAAAGAAGGCATCAAGTCCACACCAGCGGAATTAGTATACGGCACGACACCCCGCAACCTATCGGGGATGTCAAGAGCCAAAGAACTCCAGCAGAGAATGAAGTTGGCAAGGAACACAAAGAAGGTAGAAGACAGGCCAGAGGCCCGTACTTTGGCTACCCCTGTTACGCGGAACAGTGGATCAGCACAACAGACAGCGCCGAAGATGGCCCCAGTCCCAGTGACCAGGCTACCAGAGGCAGAACCCTCAATAAGGGATGTTATGTCCACCATCCAGTTGATGCAAGCACAAATGCTCGCTTTGCAGAAACAAACAAACAACTACTCGCAGCTGCCTGTGAACCAACGCGAGCAGATATAATGGGCTCACGCGAGGCTAGAACACTTAAGATTCTAGCAGTAAATGTAAATTCGCTGATAAGGATCGAACGAAAACTAACGCTTTCCAATTTGCTACAAACCCATAATCCTAATGTGCTGATGGCTAGCGAAACCAAGCTAAACCAGACGCGCATTCTCAGGTATAAAAACTACCACGTTATTAGAAGAGACCGACCCCAATCCACTCGAGGTGGCTGGGTGGCTCTACTGATTAGAAAAAACATAAGTCATAAGGCTGTGAATAGGAATGAAGTACGAAGATTTGGTGTGCTGCATCCCTCTCCAAAATGGAAAGAGGTTGTTTGTGAATGCTGCCTATGCAGCAGATGCTCAAAACTCTAATTTCCTTTCTGAGATCGAAGCTCTTTTCACAAGCCTTCGTTTAAGCTCGAAAGAAAACTATTATATTCTAGCCGGAGATTTGAACGCTAAGCACGGTGAATGGGGTAACAGTGCCCCAAATGAAAGAGGAAACGCTCTCTTAGGTTGGATGGATCAGAACAATATCGACTTCAGGCTAGATTTACTTGCAACCGATAGACCACCTTTTCCCAGAAGCGGGTCTTATCTCGATGTGATGCTTTTTGACAGACGACTAACGGTAATTAACGTGAAAAGACACATAAGAAACTGTTTAACTACGGTCGAGTACGATAGTGACCACTGTGGTCTCGCCGCGGTTATACAGCTTCCGAATGAGCTGGAGGAGCTGGAGGAACTGGAGGAATATGTCCAATCGTATCCTTATAACTATAATAAGACGCGTTGGCCACGTTTCACCAGAGCCCTTGCCAGAGAAATAAATTCGAGTGCGATCAATCCTCCTATGAACAGAAACCTTACGAACGAAGACGTTGACGGGTACCTCAGACGAATGGACGACGCCATTAAACGTACAATGGGCAATCGCCGATGACGGAAGTAGTTCCATCCTTATTTCGAGAGATGAACTCCAGGGTATCTTCAACTCACTAAAAAAGAAGAAGTCAGTGGGAATTGATGGGATACCGAATATTGTTCTGCGCCATCTCTCCTTTGAGGCGGTGGATGTGTACACAACCTTGTTTAACAATGCGTTGAGTAATGCATATTACCCAGCGCATTGGAAGACAGCAGTGGTACAACCCATCCCGAAACGGGACAAAGATACCTCCATTCCGACAAATCTTCGGTCGATAAGTCTTCTTCCGTGCATAAGCAAAGTCTTTGAGAAAATAGTCATCAAGGCTCTGAAAGATTGGGTCGAACAAAAACAAATTACTCCGGAAACACAATTGGGCTTTAGGGCGGGGCACTACACAATTCATGCCGCGTCCAAATTGGTTTCCGACATACAATGGAACAGAAACAAGACACAGTGCACAGGTGTCTGCCTGATTGACATGGAAAAGGGGTTCGACACCGTATGGTTAGAATGCTTGGCATGAACAAAACGTTGCTATATATGATCTATGATATGATAACAGGCAGGAAGTTCGTTGTGAAAAATGACAACGCAATTTCCTCCACTGTTTTTCACATAAAAAATGGGTTGCAACAAGGGGCGGTTGGTTCGCCGACTCTATTCACGATATTCACTAGTGACCTTATAGATTCCATGCCAAACATAATTGCATTTGCCGATGATCTAATCGCGTACAGATCAGGTGCAAAGATTGAGGTCATTGATTGGCCTGCTGCAACGAGATTTCGACTTGATTCAACAATATTGCAACGACTGGAAGTTCAAAATCAACTACCGGAAGTGCGAAACTATTCTTTTCAGAAAAGAAACTGGCGCAAGTTCAGCATACTGGACCCACAGGGGCAGCCATTAACTGTTAAAAGTGTGGTTAGATATCTTGGCATTTGGTTGGACCAGTTCCTGTATGGCGGTATCCATGCAGCAACAGTTTTGACCAGCGCTAAGAAAGCCTTCGCTATGGCAAGGGGGCTGTTTTTCAGCAGCCAACTTGATACCAGAGTAAAGATGATCTGCTACATGGCCCTCATACGGCCAATTATGGTGTATGGTTGTCTTGTGTGGTTCAACGTGAGTCCTTCCCAGATGGAAAAGATGAGGGTGTTCGAGAGACAGTTTCTTCGGGCCTGTCTCCGTTTATATCGTACACCCGAATCCCAGTACACCCGAAACGGTTCAGCAGAGCGATCTCTGCCCGCGATAGAGCAGTCTCTGACAAAGAACGGCTTTTCTTCCGGTGGCTGCATCAGGATCAGCCTTCGATGCCGCCAACTTCTCACACAGGACCAGGATAGTTGACTCATTAGGGCCAACTTACATAGTTTACGGTAGCTATAAGGTAGATTAGGAGGAAAAAAAAGGCACAAAAAAGGTACACCCCGGAGTATAGGATATATATTATGCAGGGGAAACTGTCTTTCCTTCGTCTGCTTTTTTGGTCACTGTTGATTTCATTGTTCAATATTGAGCACTTCCGTGTGTGGAGATAAGTCAAGACTTATTAACTAGGTTAGATAGTCAAGACTTATCTTCACACACGGAAGTGCTCAATATTTTGTTTTATTGTGAATTTTGTGGTTTTTTGTGATAATTTTAAAGAACATTTAGACTAAAATCCACATCCATTTGTAAAAGCAACACAATTAATATCCCCTGATGAAGGCAGCAATCCCTGCCGAAACGTTGGGATAATAACAATGAAATAACCTAGTTTTATTGAAAATCAACAGTGACCAAAAAAGCCGACGAAGGAAAGACAGTTTCCCCTGCATAATAATAATTGATTTGGTCAATTGTAACAAACAACTATAGGATATATATGTCAAGCATATAAAGAGCATATACTTCCAGGTGCACGCGTCCGTATTGCTTACGGATATAGTTAGGTTTAGATTGCCTAGTTGTAAGATATCTGTAAATAATATTTAAATTTGTTTTAGGATAAGTAAGTTAAGTTAGCAAGTAAGTTCAAAACATTAATTAGGGAACGTCCAAGTTGTTTAATTTTCTTGGACAACGAAAACCAAACAAAATAGACTTTAGAATTAATAAAAATACATTAGATGTTGAAAGGCAGAAAAAACGAACATAGATTAGCTTAGAGTACTTGTTTAGAGTCAGTAAGTTAGATATAAAATTAATATTTCAGAATAGATATTTAAGCTAGTTGTAAGCATTTTTGTCTAGCAATTAAGTAAACGAATTTTAAAGTAATAAAAATGCGTTAAAAACTAAACTAAAAAAGTATACGGCACGGCACTTAAACCTCCTGCAGACTTTCTGGCACTGACTCCTGTTGACCGCTCACAAACCGAATTCGTAAAAGACCTTCGAATTTAGATTTTTAGATTTAAATTAGATTTTTAGATTTAGATTCGATTTTTAGATTTACAAACTTCGACACAAATGATTCGTCCGAAATGATTCTGTTAAAGCATTCATCGTTCCACCTTATAAAGGCCCTTATAAAATAACTCAACGCTCCGATCAGTTCTTTTCGCTCAACATTAAAGGAAAGTGTATGAAAATTTTGATCGATAGGTTAAAAGCGGCGTATCTAGAGAGAACAGAGAACGAAGACTTACATACACCTACATCAAACCGTCACAAACAGTAACAACTCAGCCTTCTCGTACCAGCTCTGGCCGTCCTGTTCAAACCCCGAGTCGCTACTTGCTGGGGTGTTCAAGCCTTCTGGGGGGGGGGGGGGGGGGGAATGTGGCGGGGGGTTAAGGACTTTTGCATCGTCAGGCTGGCAACTCCACACATCGCGCGACCACAGCAGAAAGAAGATTAACGGGACCCAAAAGAAGACAGGGAAATCGAACGGGAGTTAGCGCCAAACAGTTCACGGGTGCAGACGCGATTGTCATAGGCAAAATCATTAATTAATAAAGTTAGTTAGTAAGTACTTGAGTCGTTTTATTATAAAATATATTTGCACCCTGAGTTGCCCCTCACGAAACATGGGGCGTACTTTAAATATATCTAATCGCAATTGTGTGGTGTGGGCTTTCTTACCCTAGTAGGTCGCTTGTATCCCTTGCGTCCAAACCGGAATAATACGGACCTTCCAATCCACGATAACTACCCCGAAAATTTAATGGAGATCAACTCATGGAGTGATTTAAGAACATTGTAATAAAGTAAAAATTGTTATTATAAAAAACTGGAAGTATAAGAGCAAAAGGGAATCATACACTATGTAAATTAAATTATAGCATTTTGATAAATAAATATGATTATATTACAGACTAGTATCCTACTTCAATCCTATGTGGACACTGCACATAAACGCATGGGTAAAGAATGGTTATTTTATAATAGAGCACGTATTTGACCTTGAAGGATATAACAACTTAGTTAGGAACGCGGAGCAATTCATGGTCAAGTATATCGAGGTCTATCATAACAATAGACAATACTTGCTAAATAGACAATTCCTTGACAAGACTGCAGAGATATTGGACAAATTAAACAGAATTATAGATAGCTACGACAATTATATTCAAAAAGGGGAAGAAGTCAGGGTTAAAGAGGACTTACTGAACAAGGTGTTCATTCTGAAGGAAACAGTTAGCGAACTGTTAAGGGCCTGCCAAATGGCTAAGACTGGGATCGTTAACAACAATCTGTTAAGCTCAGAAGAAATCAACACTATCATCAGCGAACTGGAGACATTGCCCTACCAAAATGTGATAGAAGCCGTAGAGCGTAATCAAACTTCAGTATATAGTAAAGGGACACTGATGCTATACATATTATCTCTTCCTAAAATCGACCCGAAAATGTATCATCTTGTAACGGCGCTGGCAGTGATTAGAGACTCAAGACAGATTAGGTTTGATTTTTCAAAATTTCTCTTAAACCATGACGAAACATACGGACTAAACGGACATTGTCTCAGTATCGATAACATTTCAGTATGCCGCGAAGAAGACCTCAAAAAACTAAGGGAAGATTCTTGTATACCAAGGATACCTTAAGGTGGAAACGCTTCCTGTGACTTCTCAACAAATTCCGGCGAATAAATAGTGGAGCTGATTGGCGAAAATACTATCTTCCTATCGAACTTTAATGGAAATGTACTAAATAAAAATGTATCTATTCCTTTAGAAGGTACCTATCTAATACAGATGTCCAACGGCACAGTTCGGATTAGAGTTAAGACATACCGGACCGGAACCGTATCTCTTCCACAGCCACTACCCCCCGTACTATCCAATATCAGCAGCAAGGGAACGATTACTAATCTGGAGCTTGTACATCGGCTTAGCGCAAGGAACATTGAGCTTATTAGCAATCTCCACAAGGGTCTGAATTCATCTATATCTGTGGAAATTATAATAGTTATAGTGATAACGGCCATAGTCGTCGTATTTTGAAGGAAAATCTACGAAAAAGTGAACATCCCAGAATTACGCCTATCTTTTCAACAAAGACCAGTTCCAGTTCCCAGACCTACCCCAATTTCGAACAACATCAGCGGAAATCAAGGTTGTTGCCCGCGTTCAATGATGGATCTGAGGGACGCAGATATTTGAGAAGGCTGCAGTTATCACGGTCAGGCATTCACCCAAACCAATAAGTGCACACGCTGCACACAAGCGCCGAGTTGGGTGAGACGGAAATGCCTACGTTACACACGAGCGTCGAGCGAGGCAAAATCATGGAAACGCACGACGCACTGAAGTCGGAATCAGGTTTCCGAACCGAAGTTCCTTCGATAATTATCATTGTAACAGAATTCAGGCTGATTCGAACGACGGAATAAAGAAGTTATAAAAATTACTTCCGGTGTTTTAATAGGACCAGTGGGCGGTCCTTAAAATAAATTTTTTGAATACATCACGGTAGAAAGTCCGTTACTTTAATTCAGTAAAATATTTACAAATATTTGACAATACGGTTATTGTGTTTATAAAAAAACAAACAACAAATCAACTTCACTTATTTCAACAAAAGTATTTACACACTTAAATTTTAATTAACATAACAATGTATAAAAACCTACTACTTTTAACGTAGCCTTTTAATTTTGTAACTTCCACAAGTTTATTTTTCATTGAAAATCCTAACTTTATGGTAATATCTTCCCTGATGTTTGGCCATTCTTTAGTTATAACCCTTGGAAGTTGCGTCTTACTGGTTATAACCTCTCTTCTTATTCGTCTCTCCAACTCTTCCGAAAGGTTTTTTTCTTGCCACTCGAGCATTGTATCCAATTGTAGAACTCTACGTATTGTTATTGGATGCACTTGTACATTAATATTTTCTCCTAGATGAGCAGTTATTGCTGTAGAAGTCGATTTTTGTTCCTTTTTTGTAATTTGTATAATTAGCCTTTCTTCTCTGGTGTTAATTTAACGAGGAAGAACTTCTCATGTTTCATTTCTTAAGTTTCTACGTCTTTGAAACCTTTGAATAACACTGCGAACGACTTCTTTTCACAATTCTCGCAATTTCCCGATAACTTTTATTCTGTTCCAGTAGATAAAAAATAATTTTTCTTACACTTTCTGTAGTTTCTTTCCCTTCTCGTCCCATTTTGACTAGTAAAGCAAAATTTTAGCCCACGTTACAAGGAAAACTTTATAAATATATTTTTCGTCAATGAGAAATTACGGCATTTTCCCAGCAAAAGATCAGTTGTAAGTGTTGTTTATGCAGTGTGTCAATAATTTTGGTCATGGAAAAAAGGAGGTGCTAAATTACTGTAGCTTATTTTTGCTACTAACTGCTAATGTTATACAAAACTGTTGCGAAATATGGAAGAATAAATAAAATTCAATAAATAAATTCAACTAACAGCAATGATCCTTAAAATATTCCTTTGCCAGGCTTTGTCAAATTTATTATTTATTTTCAATGGTAGATAAATTTCATTTATCACTAATGGTCGGGCTACAAGGTATTAAAACCGCAGTTAGGCAGACGTTTTTCGTTCTGTTATTTCTAATTATTTTACACACGATTATTTTAAACATGTTAAATATTTTTAAATACTAAAGAAGACCCCGCCTTGTACAATGAAAGAAAAACCAAGAAAAAAAACAAAAGAGTATAAGAAGATGACACTCAAAAGTTTGTTTTCATTTCGTTGGTTGTGTGGTTTAAAACCAAAATGTCGCTTTTTAGTTAAAAAGTGATTTTCGGGATCGGAACAATAGGTCAAAATCTACGCAACATATAGAGTGTGGCATAACCGGTCGGTCCATTTAACTTATGATTTATGTTCTTTTCCACCACCTTCAGAGCGAACGAAGCTCATAGCGTTGCTACAATGGAAAATTAGGCTTACATTTGACTGTTGGGACGGTAATTCTGAATTATACCTCTAAGAGAGAAGCTTGTCTTATTGACTTATTTTATATTTTCATTGTACATTGATATAATCAATCTTTGTTACGGCAGAAAGTCAGAAAGTAATCAATTAACTTAAGTGGATTACTTACTCAAGATTAGTCTGTAGGTTGAATTTATAACTTAATTTCATTTCTAATTGAAAGCGAAACCGAAGCTTTGTTAAAAAAGGGAATTGTATGTATGATTTAAAAGTCATCTACAGAACCATACAAACATTTTCCTAAATTCAGAATGTTAAGAAGGCATAAACATCCAATGTGTTCATGCAGATTATGAAAATGGAACTTTTAGCGATAAAAAAAAAGAAAAACAATAGGCCACGCAAAGACCATTGTATAGAGAATTACACCTAAATTCTTCGAGTCAAAAGCTGAAATCCTCCAACTTATGCCAGTGACTCATGGTCCATGGAGTCACATGAAGGCAGTTAAAATAAGCTTATTTTTCCACAACTGGAGGTAAGCTGAAAATCTATCTAATTAACGGACAATGTTTTCAATAATATACTATATTTTGTTGCAAGAGGGCAGGAAGAGCCTCCTTAGGCACTATAACGAAGTTTTATTGCGTCTGAGTCTATATTGCAATATGAATAGCATACATACCAAAACTAGGTAAGAAGGCTGCTCACTCGCCTTTAACTTTAAAACAAATAATTTTAACTTTTTTCCTGCTGAAGTATTTGTAGCGGCTATTTGAGCTAAACTAAGAATCATTCTCGCAATAATGTGCGCAGACGAGATTATGCTTCAAAAGCGGAATATGCACTTGATGCAACAATGCAACACCACCATTAGTTTTGTGGATGAAAGCAATACTAGTGAACGGATATGGACTGTTCTCAGTCTATAATGTGATGGGTTGTATAATTTTGTGGGCATCTATGCAACTATATTGCCCACGAGCTTTATAGAACATCTAGGAGACGGGAACTTTAGCGGAAACTAAATAGCGGTTAAGGACATAAATAACCATTTGGCAGTTTCGCAAATAATTCTTCTCTATATTTGGCGCCTTAAGTTCGCCATAACTAAAACTATTTTATTTTTCGGCCGAGCTATTTGAAACTTAAATTTTGTTGCCATTTAACTAGGTTCGAATAAGGGTATACTAATGTGGTATACTTTGGATCGTTTTAGATTTTTCGTTCCACATTTTTCGTTACCGTCATCATATTACGCAGTTTAATAAAGCCACCCATCAGACCATTTATTGTTTAGAATTACCACTTTTATTTAGCAAAATGGTATCCCCACTTTCAGCAAAAATGTATCACCACATTCGGCAAAAAGGTATCCCCACATAAGGCATTTCCTTTGCGTGTACGAAGTGTAAAAAGTCAGCAATCGATACAAAATACTGAATTATATCTAACGTCCGTTACGAGCAATTTTGTTCAATAGAATAGACCACTTAAATTTCATCATTTTGTGTTTTTTTATAAAATTCAATTTATTCATGTCATTTTTTTGTTTTTGTTACAAGCTCGTAAACTAGTTTCAAGTTTTCTTTTTTGTTTTAGTTAATGTATGTATATATATTAATTTTTCGTAGGGAAATTTGCTCTCATTTTTGAAAATGTTTTGGGTTAATTCCTTAGGAAAAAATTGTATATATATTTTCTTTGTAAATTTTAATAATCAGTGGTTAAGTCGCGATGGTTAAAAGAAATACAACGCTTGCGCCACAATATATTTCAATCAGCGGCGAAAGATCGAAAGCTTGGAGCACCAGATTCGATTGTTATAAGTTTTTTTTTTATTTTCTTTTGTTTTCAAACAACAGTTTTTTTTCTATTTTTTAGTTTCTACTTTCGCTTGATACATGTTTAAGTTGTTTTTTTTAATCACACTTAACAAATCGTATGTATACAGGTATAGTTATATTGTTTCAAAATTGTATTTTTTAGATTACTTATTTTGTGTGACTTAGTAATACAATAAGGATGCATGTACGATTTGGGATGCATGTGTTTTTAACGAATTGTGTAAAATAGTAAGGTTTGCTGTTGATGAAGAAGGAAGTGAATGAACTGGTGAATTTATGTATGTAACATTATTCTTTACAATAATTATTAATAATTTTTATTTTTAATTATATGAATTGTTTTCTTTCATAAATTAGGTGTTGGAATCTATGTGAAACATTTAACACTTCTTATCTGTATGTCTATATCTTTATATATATTCCTGTAGTTCATAAAAATGCTTTTATTCTTTCACGAGATAGTATTATAGTAGTATTTTAAAGACAAGCAGAACATGTTCTACTTTTAAAATTTAAAAAAATTAATATCCACTGTATATTTCTGTTTTTTGTTTTGTGTTAATGGTTTTCATTAAATGAGTTATAACTTATTAAATATAATTACGGAACAAAAAAATTAAGTATAAACTGAACTGACTTTATTACTTAATACATTTGAATTAAATAAAGTGTACTTATACAACAATATACTTATAAATGACAGTTTTTGTAAAGTCAGTATTAGAATTTATCGTATTTTTTTAATAAAATTATTAACTAAGAATATTTATAATAATTGTAAACTCTCTAATGCATGTGTTTTTGTGTAGTTACGAAAAAATATATTGAATAACATTTGTTAATGTTCAAATTCCGAGACTGCAAAAAACAAAGAGAACAGTTAAAAACAATAAACAATAGAATGATTTTAGTCAAAAGAAATAAAATTGTTTACATTTATTTCAATAGCATGCAGTGATACATGAAAATGATTTACGAACATATGCGTTAATATGTTATTGTTTTTTTGGTAAGTAAACATTTAAAGCTAATCTTTGTGAGTATCCTTCTTATTTTGTGTTGTTTTTTAAGCCACAAAATTCTATGAAAGCATGTTCATTTCACAGCATTTTATTTTCAAATTATTTTCATAAGCTAAACAACAAAAATAAGAAATATTGGCAGATTTTAAATAATATTAAATAGATTTGGTATGTAAGAAAACCCAAGACTTTGAAACATAAAAGGCACTTAACTCCAGTCACTTCTACAAGGCAATAAAAATATCAAATTTATTAAAAAATAAAAAACGAAAACATAAATGGGCACCGCGCTCTTAAATCTCTAACAATTTGTTTGGCATATAAGTGCTGAAGTTTATTGCAACTAATCTAGCATTGGAGCAAAGTATTCTTGTTAGAGTTGATCTCTGGATTGTCTGTACAGTAAAATCTATTATTTATGGTAATTCAATTGAAATTGTAAAAGTTAATATATTCTAAGTGCATGACCCAAAATAGAGAACATATTTTCCTCAGACATGTAGTATTACGTGATATAAGTACTTTGCGGAATTTAATATAATCTGAAAACAAATTTATCAAAAGAATAAAGAATGAATGAGCGAGGCCCAGTATGAGGTTGACCAATCTCTTAAGCACGATATGATCATAATAAACAGGTGTGAAACACTGTACACTACATCGATTTGTGCGTGTTTTTCAAATGTCTAAATATTGACATCACTTTGTTGTACAATTTATTATATTTTCCCTATTAAAATGTTAAATATATGTTCACTTCGACAATAATTTCGTACATTTGATTTGTTCAGCACGAAAGTTATTTGATAATTTTATCCCACCTACGACAACGATTTTATATTTTGTCGGTGGAGATTGGGATGATATATTCAATTCCAGTTTGACTTAATAGACTGTTCGGATAGCCCACGACGAATAATTAAATAAAAACTATCGTACAGTAATACCTTGATATTCTTGCATTGATTAATCATGCAGTAATATTAAAAAACAGTCTACATATGGGATATATAATGCATATTAAAAAGAACCAATAATAAAATAAAGTATATGGATTTATGATTGTTCACTTTATAATTGAAAACGAAACGTGAATATTTAAAAAGAAAAAAACACAGAAAATAGAATTCCACTAGTTAACAAAAGGGACTAAAGAAGCGATATATCTATATAAAAGACGTGCGTTGTGTTTGGATTTCTTTCCGTTTTTACAGAGTTAACATTTAATTTTCCCAGTAACCTAACCGAGTAAACCTTTTGGGTAAATTGGAATTTGTTTAGACAATTTTAAACATTCTTATCAAGATATTCCTGTACATTTTTGTTATTGTTAGTCGAATAAATAAATAAACTTTTAAATACACGCTTTAAAAACAACATTCAAGTAAAAATTAAAATTTAAAAAAATACTTTCATTATTGTATCGATCTGTTAATTTGTTCGATAAATTAACCTACATTATATTTATATGTTTATATATAAATATAAAATTATGATTATAGTCATGTCTTACATTCTAGAGCCCTTTTGCTGTAGAACTTTAGCTCTATCATTTAATTCCAGTTCACGTCCAGCTGGTGAAACACAATCCTTCGAAACTACGCAAAGATATTCATTGTTTTCGAAAGGACCGTAATTAGGGTATTGCATGCCAACATTGATCAATTGTTCGAATCGCCAACCATCAGAAAGTGTTGAAATCATCTGTAACAAAATAATTTGAAATTTACTTGAATGTTTGTCATGTACATTTTGTGGCATAAATTATATAGATTTTATTATAAATATTAATGTAATAATGAAAGTGTCACTGTCGGCCTTTTTCTTAAACAAGTGTTCGATATTTGGCAAAATATAGTACCTATAAAAAAGATAAAGAGATTGTAACCCCAATTATCTTAATCGCCTGTCATATAGAACTCAGCAAAAAAATTGGCGGATGTCGTAATTTGAAGATCTTTTTCGAATTGTTTTCTATTTCATGTATAGTAATTTGTATGTGTATGTGACACTCATACACAGAAGGTCTAGGTTCGATTCCCGGCTGAACACCTCGAATTTTCACGGCACCACTTCTTTCAAGTTGCTGATAACACCGAAAGAGTAATAACCGTCTAAGAAAATGCTTCACAAACTTTGTATACTTGTGAGAGAACAGTAGCGCGCACAACACGAGTAGTTGATGAGCAAGATAGGTCCTGGGCTTCTGTGGACTGTTGCGCCATCTAATTATTATTATGTGTAAAAAATATTTAATAAAACAATACACTGAAGACTTTTTGATTTTAAAGCAAATTATTTGTAATGAATTTTTTTTTCCTGTTAACTAAAAAACCTCAACAACGCCGTGGGCTAAAGGGTCCGGACAAAGCATCTCGAATTTTTCACGGCACCACATTTTTCGAGCTGCTGACAACACTATGAAAAACATTTTCAAACTTCGCCATTCGGTGTCGGTAAAAACTGTAGTTCTCTTAACAGTAGCGCGCACAACACGAGTAGCAAATATTAAATCTTATTCCAGTCCTGTTGAAACCATTAACTTAATTAAAAGGCTTTCCAACCTAATGTGAGAATTTTTTTCAATCTAAATATTTATTTCTCTGCATCCAGACTAGAAGCCTATTATATTCTGCCCATATTTTAAATTTGCATATTTATTGCAAGAAAGTTTTATGGTAAACCCAGAACGACCATCAACTAATGAGTTTCAAGATCAAAAATGTCAGTCTAAAACCTTATTGACTGATGGAATACTGGAAGCATCGGTAAACCGAACGTTGGTATCTAATTTTTTGCGAGGCTACCGTATTCACCTGACTTAGAACCGTGTGACGCTTCTGTATTCGCATTCCGACAAAAGAATTGAATGTATAAAAAGGGCGCCTTCTTATAAATATTTCAGTATAAAATTAAACACATATGTTAGTAAACATACGTCCATAGGAAAATATGTAATTTTTGGTCTTATGATTTTTTAACTCTTTTAAGATTCTGATATTCAACTTTTATTTTTTGCTGGACGTTTTGTTATTTATAAAAGAACGTGACTCGGGTAGTAATATATTTGTATTCTACAACTGCACAATGAAAAGTATAAAAATAAAAGTTATTTTTTCCCCTTAAAAGAAGCTGAAAACGATGACATATCAGGCGACTGCTTTTTGAGGATATATCGGCGCTTCACAGTATAAAATGTTAAATTAAAATTTAAAAACAGGCATTTTGAAATATTACCTGTGTCAATTCGTGTTCACGGCATTGCAATACTCGATAAACCCTTTTCTTATCCATATGGGGTCTCTGCAAACACAAGTCAATGGTATATCAAAAAATTTGGTTTAAAATAGAAGTATGCGCACCTGATCTCTGTGGTTAATGCATTCTTTTAATAAAGCTATGAGTTGAGTCACATTATAAAATTCGGCTTCTTCTAGTACGCCTTCTTCTGAGACGCCGTCTAGTACCAGTTTGCCATGTCGCAAGTAGTTTAACACTGGGGCAAAATATTTGGGATCTCTGTCAATCAAGTATGCTCCGGTCTCATCCTTCATATGCAAGAAATTTGTAAATATATGTACATAAAAAGAATAGACTTGTAAACGTTTCAATTAAATGAAAATTTGAATAAATACTTAAACTTAATAAGGATTCATAATAGAGCATCCTTTTTTAAAAAGCATTTCGAGCTTAGAATGTAATTGGCATATTTACAATTTGTACATACATTTTCTGTTTTTCACAGACACAACTGTTAATTTATTGTTTGATAAACCTTAAAATGCATACATAGTACATTTTAACGTTTTTAACGATATGTTTACGTCATTAGTTCAAGTGCCTTTTAATACTTTTAACTTGAAGCACAATTTCCTACCTTTATTTGGAGCTATTGTCAAATGAAGACAATTATTCTAAAAAAAGGGGCGAAAAGTGAGATTCTCTACATTAATATAAAACTTTAATCAGGTATTGATCTGTACCTTGCTCACATCGTTATTGTTTTCGATAGACGGGTAGTAAATAGTGGATAGCGGTTATTAACGAATCCTGGTAGGGATTGTTAGCAATATTTTTCAACATATGTTTAGTAAACTTTAATAACTATAATTATTGTTTGTAGATTCATACAGTCTGTTGCAATGCGCTTGTACTTGCTATCCTGATGTACAACGACAACTTGTAACACTTAACTGCAGTTTGAAGAACCGTAGAAAAAACTATCACGCCAATAAAAATAACATTTGATTACACATTGTTCTTTATGGGAAAAAGTACCTTTTGTTTGCTTTGGTGCAGTTTCATGCTATTGAATTTGTTAACATATTTATTTCTACCCTTTTTGAATGTTGTAGCCAAAAGTATTAAATATTGTTATAAAGCTTTTGGTAACTACAACTGTTCCAAACAGAACTCCACAAAACTAAAAACAACAACACTTAGAAATAAAATATTGACTTTTTAAATTTAATTATTAAATAAATTATTGTTTAATTTAAAGATTGGTATCAAATAAGCAACTTTGTTTAATCTTTATGTCTATAAACAAACCAAAACAATATCCTTTCAATGGCACCACTGTAAAAGTATCTAAAACACCACGATAAAATTAAATTCAATTAAAGACTTTGTAGATAACTTTCAATATTATAAGGCATTCTAAATTTATTGTGAATCTTTTCACTCAAAGCGTTTGATCAACTGTATATTTAGCGCTCTTACTATACATATCTGATATGCAACCACTTTTTTCCGTTCTTATACGAAATAAACACAAATAAATAATTTCTTTGTGTACCAGTTATCATTGAATACTTGTGGAAAATATTAAAATCAACATGTTTGATGGAAAATATATTACAAAAATACATTAAAAACACTTCACATACCCGATCCGATATTAAATCACAATCCTCTTGAATTAAACGGGACAGGAACGAATTTGGATCACGGGATAATGTCGTTTTTGTAGTGAGGAAATAGGTTCCACCGACATTTAATTTCACCCATTGATCGGTTCCTTGTTTCTTTAATATATTCGGACTTTTTCTCGAGTTTATATTCACTGTAGTCATTTTGGACATTAAATGCTGTGTGGTTAAAAAAACTTACAAATTAAAATTAAAAACCTATAATTGTACTCGATGTCAGACTCAAAGAAAATGAAATGCCAGACTGAGCTACAATTAATGTATGGTTGTTTCTTTCTTACATGAAAAACGGTGAAATGCAGCATTGCCAGTCCTTAATTCTCCTGACGGCCAGTATACAACATAACGATTTTCTGCATGTAATTTAGGAAACACAAAAATATGTTTTAAGCAAATATCATTGATATGGCTGTTCACATACAACCATCGATTGAATTTTTCATTTCACGCCCAAAACGCAATGATCCCAAGGCGTACTTAGGCTTTTATACTCTCGGTGAAGTATATGTGTGGGTACCATAAGTTTAATAGTCAATTCTCATGCTCGTTCGGATGGGTTTTTAATATTCAAAGTGCGATATGAAAACAAAAATCATAAATCGTATTGTTAAGAATCCTTGTATCCCGTTTTTTGAAATACCTTTGACAACCCAATTGAAAAAAAGCTACAAGAGGATAGATAAGAAAAATATTTTTATTGAATCCTGTTAGCCTGAGAAATTAAATGAATATTGCACATACAACATGTTTTTATACATAACTACACATTGAAATTTAAGCACATCAAGGACGTTTAACAAATATAACAGATAATGCTTTGTTTTTACTACTTTAAATCGTTCCTTTTAAACAATAAGTCTGTTCCAATTCATTTGTGTACTAAAATTCGTAGTTAAAAAGTTTAGAAAAAATTCTTTTTTGCAGAGAGTAACTCCACCAAAACTTGTGAAACGACTTTTTGTAGAAATTCGTACAAAGCTATTAGATGTATAAAATGTCAGAGGTTTTTTTGTTTTCACTTTGACAGCCATCTGCTGGCCACAGATTTTTCTTCGGCAGCAATTCCTAAGGAGGGGAAATATTTTACTCTCTCATGAGCTCTCTCTTCTACGAAAAAATCAGCCACTGACACGTTTTTTCCGTAGTTTTTTGGGCAAATTGGTAGACATTCGTAGCAATTCAGGGCAATTGGAACGGACCTTATTATTCTTCAGTTTCAAAAAAAATACAAAGAGATCTTTAGGCCTGATTATTTCTGCACATGTATTTTAAAAGAAAATGTTGCTACACTTGTCTTTTTAGTTATGTTTTCTTTTTAGTTAATTTTAGTTATCGTCGGAACGGAATGTAAGTACACTCAAGGTGGGATAACTCTAAAAAGCGGACATATTTATTGCAATGGAGTATTTGAAGCTTGATGTTCAAATGTGTGCGAGGAACCGATTTTTGGCCTCGGTTTTTAGAGAAATTGTACCCAATAATAATTAGCTGTAGTTGTGGCTTCTTGAATGGAGTGTGTGATTTTCAGGGGAGGAAAAAAAATAAACAAATAGTAGAAAATGGTAATTGACTGAAAAAAGACAAACATTTTTTTTATATTACTGTTACCTAACGGTATACTTCAATATTTACAAGTTAAAAATATTTAGGTCTGTTCCAATCGCTCAGAATTGCTGCGAATGTCTACGAAATTCGCCGAAAAACTACCAAAAGGCGATCCACTTGATGATTTTTTTTCTGGTAGAAGAGAGAGCTTATGAGAGAGTAAAATATTTCCCCTCCCCACGAATTCCTGCCGAAGAAAACTCTGTGGTCAGCGGATGACTGAAAAAAATGAAAAGAAAAAACATTTCATATAGCTGATAGCGGATAGCGAATTCTACGAAAAGACATTTGACAAGTTTCGGCAGAGTTACTTTCTCCAAGAGAGATTATTACCCAAACTACTCAATTTCCTTGAACAAATGAATTGGAAAAGACCTATTGATTACTAGTTAGCATTATTCGTTTTAACCTACTGATCATCCCAACTTATTTTTCCAAAAGCTCTCGGAAATACAATAACTCTTTTCTACTAACTCTAAACAAAAAAATTTTCTGAATGATATATATCACGTTAAAAATAGATCAAAATGTATACTATGATTATTAATAAAGACCGTCAATATATTTGTATTTGGTGTTCGTAAGATTCAAGAATGTTCCACTCAATTTGGATGACGATGGACAAGAATTCCGTCCCCCCGACTTCGACGAGGTCAAGATAGCAATATCGAGACTGAAGTCGAACAAAGCTGCTGGCGCGGACGGACTATCCGCAGAGCTGTTCAAAGTGGCTGGGGATGAGCTGGTTGGGTGCATGCACCAGCTCATCTGTGAGATATGGTCGGAGGAAAGCATGCCCGACGAGTGGAATCTCAGCATCGTTTGTCCGGTCCACAAGAAAGGAGACCCTTTCGACTGCGCCAACTACCGAGGGATCAGTCTCCTTAACATCGCATATACGCGTATGATAGCGTGCATAGAGAAGATCTATACAGTGCCATGTCTAGTTATGGCATTCCTACCAAACTCGTGAGACTGTGTAGGATTACGATGGAGAACTCTCGCTGCTCCGTCAAGGTCGGTAGCGAACTCACCGAGACCTTCGAAGACAAGACGACGCGCTGTCATGCGACTTCTTTAACATCATTCTTGAGGGGATCGTGCGGAACTCACACCTCAACATCAGAGGCACGATTTTCCACAAGTCCGTTCAACTGCTAGCTCATGCGGATGACATTGACGTGATCGACCGAACTCAGCGAGCCGTCAATGAGGCGTTTGCTAGCAGTGGAAGCGGCTAAAGTGGGTATGCTGTCATCAAAGAAGGACGCAGAACATCGACGTCTCGGACAGAGCGTCACTATGGGCAGCAGACACTTCGAGGTAGTCAAGGACTTCGTCTATCTCGGATCCGCGGTGAATAGGGACTACAACATCAGTATCGAAATCAAGCACAGAATCTTGCCAATCCCGGTTTCTTTAGGCTTAAGAGGCAATTGAGTAATAAAGCCCTCTCCCGAACGACCAAAGTGACTTTGTACAACACCTTGATCATCCCAGTCCTGCTTTACAGCGCAAAAACCTGGACGCTACTAAAAGCAGATGAGGAAGCCCTGGTCTCTTCGAGAGAAAAGTTCTGCGTGCGATTTTTGGTCCTGTTTACGTTGATGGCATCTGGAGGAGAAGATTCAACCACGAACTTTATGGGCTGTACGGCGGCTTGAGCCTAGTCAAGCGTCTACGGATACAACGCTTAAGCTGGCTAGGCCATGTAGAGCTTTTGGACAGCACTGCTCCGGCCCGAAGAGTCTTCGAATCCGAACTACAGGGACAACGCAACAGCGGACGTCCTAGACTAAGATGGCGCACACAAGTGGAAAAGGACCTCAAAAAACTTGGAGTGCGCAATTGGAGGCATCTGGCAAGAGATCGTGCTAGCTGGAGAGGCATGTTGGTTGAGGCCTAGGTCCACCCCGGACTGTAGCGCCATCCGAAGAAGAAGTCCGTAAGATTCCGACAGTAAAAGAATGAATTTTTATTTGTCATTAACAAGCCAACATCAGAATTACAAGATCCAATCGAGTGTCTAGCTCTAATATATTATAGCTCACATTAGAGTATCAATATATTTCGAAATAATAGACTCCTTTTAATTATTAAGGCGATCATCATAACCGTAGTGAATGAGCGGTTCCTGAATCAACCATGATGACACCGAGTAGTCTCACATTGCATTGCAAACAAGGTTGATCATATTGCGATCGAATCATCTAAGGTTCAAACACCTTGGAGGCATCAGTTTAGCAACGTAGTCTAGAGAAGCGAAAACATGGCTTGACGCCGGAAATTTTGCCGACAGAGTTACCCTAAAACTCCAAGAGCAACGCCGCATGGTCTTAGAATAGGAAATTAATGAAATCTTTGGCAGCAAGCCATTAAAGGAGAGGCAACTGATGTGTTGCAGCAAGCAGGCGTATACAGAAAAAAGGAACCCGAACAAGGTAAAGCTACATTGAAAAAACGAGAGCTGTTCGTGGAAAGAGAAGATGGAACGGATATAAGCCTCGGATGCACAACTGCCGGAACGAAGTTGTACAAAGAATATAAAAATGACAGTGGGGACACAAATACCGCTGTCGCGTAGAATGTCTAATGAATCTCTACGACAATCTGTAAGAATTCTGTCTACCAGAGCGAACGAAGTCAATGTCGATATCGAAACTGAAGCCGTATAAGGTTGCTGCGGCTGAAGAACGCACTGACAACAGAAATTGTAAAGGCAGCCGAAAAAGACCTGGCTGTCATATATTACTGTAACACAACAAGAAAAGAAAGCCCTAAACTTGCTCCAACTATCAAAATCGCAATTTTCTTAACATCGCGTAAAAGATCCTTTCCCGATTTGTGTAAACCTAAAGTCTGTAAGCAATCTTTCCACGTTGCGGCAGATCCTGTCAAATTGAACGTCTGGGTCCAATTGAACGTCTACGTATGTATGTATATAACGCTTTATGTGTATGTTCAAAATGATGAAGGGACATACAATGCAAACATACACATTATCAGTGGAGTAAGAGGAAACAATAATTAACTACAATTAAACAAATAACTACCAATTAAATAAATATTTTATTATCATAATGATAAAATCTGTTTTTTGTCCACATAGTGCATTCAAAGTATTTTCTGTGTCAAATCTTAAAAAAGATTTATCATATGACCTATTCGATAAGCAATAAGAATCACAAGAATCAAAACCAGGCCAACCTTCAGAATCAAAAGCAATCAGGATCGATTAAGGTCTGTCAGAGGAACATACATAACGCCCATTAAGCGTGTTTTCTTCACTTCCCCATTTACGTTTTTGTCATACTAAAATGAATATATTATTTTCATGTTTTTGTCATATTAATTATGAAACTTACTTGTTCCATGTACTGAGAGCCACCCTCCGGTCCGACAGGCACAATTAACCTTCCACCGTTTTTAAGTTGATTAACTAATTCCATCGGTGTTTCTGGAGCTGCGGCTCCTACGTGTATTGCATCGTAAGGTGCCAGATTCGAGTATCCAAGCCGACCATCACCTTCTATATAGGGAGTCAGAGAAAAACATCAACGAACGTTTTCTAAATACTTACCAATAATAATAAGTTTTCCCGAGCTTAGCAGTGTTGGGTCATCGTTATTAAGATTTGTTTTACTCTTTTCTACCAACATAGACTGATGTTCAATACCAACCACTTTAGTGTCTGGATGTTCGCCTTGGGCATTAATGTACCTCAGAAAGCAGGCCGTCAGGTAACCAGAGCCTGAACCGACATCCAGGACATGGGCACCTGGTTTGAGTTGATCTCGAAGATATTCCAATGCAAAAGCATGCTTTTACACATTTTTTAGTCTGACTTTCTAGTATATTTCATGAACTTACCATATGTGGTGCACTGATTGTCACTCCGCCTCCAATACTTTGTGGCCTATCCACATAAGGATTTATTTCGCTGTAAAATTTTCGATCTGTTGCTGCCATCGCTTTAGCAACATCTTCCGTAGCTATTACACCATAGTCTATTTGTTTTAGAAAACATCAATTATTAATACTCATATTCGAAATATTTCGGTAAATCGTAACAAACCTTTAAGCTGACGGATCAAATCTTCATTGTTTGCCCCACTGGATCTCCAAGCCATGCTACGGGTGGAAGATTTGCTGGCTTTAACAATGATCCGGAAAAACTTCAGGTTGGTCACTGCTATTATTATTATGGATAGCAGTAGAAAATTATTTTTCTTAATTATACGCGAAATTTTGCCCTTTTTAATCTTCACAACAAATCAGCTGAGTCTACAGTAGGTTACAAAATGTTTAGGAGTAAATTTGAAGAACAACCAGGGATGGTTCAGTTTTTAGCAGAACTAAACCATTCACGCCTGATTTTCAGCTTAACAATATAAAAATGAACGCATTCGATCGAAACTTAATATTTATGAACATCAAAGTCCGACCATGCTTCGAATCAAAAACTAAAGGAGGCAGCCGATTAGCGCGTCTCACACATTTGAATTCTATTAGATAGTGTTTTTTACAACATATGGTTCGTTCGTAACTTTCAAATATAAGCTCATATCCATCAACAATTCGTAAATAGCCGTAAACTCAGGATGGGTGGAAGGCATTGAGCTTTTTAATCGGGCATCCCCTTTATCATTTCTTAGTGCTTCATTGGTATTGGACTACTTTTTATTTGTTACAAGTGTATTGTTTATCTCTTATAGTTTTTTCCTTCTAATAGATGTTTTAAGTATTATTTTTGCATATTTCGACGTAATTTTACATGTAAATAAGTTAAGAAGAAAACTGTTACTAACAATTTTTTGGCACTCGAATAGATCTTTTCTGCCAGCGAACAGTGTTTCCGTACCCGAAACAAGCAACACAAAACAGTACAAAACAACCAGAAAGCAATACCCAATACCAATAGACCTATTGGTCTCTGAAAACAACGCAAATCAATCCAAAGTCAGTTTCCGTACTCCAGAAAAATGTGTTTTCTGTGAATTGAGAGCTCTCTCGAGAGAGTACAATATTTCCCCTCCCTGCCACATCTTGACATCTACAGTTTTTTCGGTTGTCAAATAATATGAATTTGCGTTCCAAAAGAGTTGTTTCGTAGTATTTTTGCGTAAATAAATGGATTTAAACAAAAAGGTCACTGTTCTTTTGCCAAATGGAAGGCGTCAAAATATCAAAATCACCCCTAATACTACACTCCTACAGGTAAAATTTTATTTATTAATGTGTGCTTGAAGGGACAATATTTTTTACTCGTAGGTCCTAGAGGAAGCTTGCCAAAAGCATGATTTTAAAAGCGATGAATATGGATTTAAAAATCATAATAAGGAAATGGATCTATCACAAATGTTTCGTTTTACTGGGTTACCAAATAATTGTGTTTTGGAAATGTTCGAGTGTTCCAAAAAAAGACTGGAATCAGTGGCAGACATATGTATCCAGTTAGAAGATGGTTCACGTCGCACTGGACAATTTACACCTATTTCCAATTTGTGGGATGTATTAATTAAAATGTGTCCTGAGTATTCCACAACAGATAAAAGCCCTGTATTTGTTTACATGCGAAAAGATATATACGGGGAAAACCTTAAGACAACAAGTTTAAAGACACTAGGCATAACCGGGGGAAGAACAATGCTTCGATTGATTAATAAAAACCCCGAAGAAATGAATACGTATATATATATATATATATTCATCACACTTAAATGGTAGTAATTTTATATTACTTCTTTTTTTTTTTTTGTACTTAGTCAAGCAGGTATCTATGTTCCACCCGTTGTCAAAGATGAGGCCGAAGCTACAGATCAGGATAGTAAAACAATTCAAAAGCAACCGAAAAAAGAATTTGCCATCACCTCTGATTTGTTACAATCACTTAAAAAGAACAAGCCTCCCTCAGAAATAAAACCTGAGAGTCAACTACAATCCTCGCCAGGTAACAAAGAAGTCACCAAACCAGACGTTAAATACGATTGGGGTACAGGTACTGGAAGGACTATTAAATCAACGGGGTCCCTTGGGGCGGAAAAAGGATCTTTACTTGAAACTATGGATGTTGAACCAACAATGAATGTGGTTTGTAACATTTCTTCTGGTATAATTTTAAACGAATAAAAACAGATCAGTGTAGATAGGACCTCGGGATGCAGTTCTTTACTCAATGGATTCTGTACAGAAACAAATGGAGGAATTGCCAGATTCCTTTTATGATTTGACAGTAAATGATTTGAAATTGGTTCTAAGAGACTTAAAAAGAGTGGCAGAAGGAAATGAGGATACACCTTTACTTACAGCAAAACTAAGAGAGCTGGAGGAAAGCAAAATAATACTACGAAAAATAGCTATGTACAAAAACAGTGTAATTCGAGTTCAGTTTCCTGATAGATATGTCCTGCAAGGCATTTTTAAACCAATTGAAAAAATAGGAGATGTTATTGATTTTGTAAAAAAATTTATTATAAATCCGGAGTTTCACTTTTATTTGTGTAAGAACTCTTGCGCTCCTATATATTTCAATGTAATTTTAATTTAATTTGTTCTAGTTACTATACCACCCAAAATAATGTTGCCTAGTGATAAAACATTACTTGAAATGAATTGTGTTCCTACGGCCGTATTGCATTTTGGTGTGGATGAAGAGGATTCGACGTTGCCTACTCAATCATATATAAAAGAACAATTTCTTCAAAATCTTACAACACCAGAAGGCGCTTATTTTTTAGCATCGAAATCACGGTACTAGACCTAAAATAATATAAGAAAAATATCTTTTAATTTTTTTTTTTTAAGAACAACATCAGGGATTGCAGAAAATTCCGTTTGTGCAGATACTGTAGAGGATGAAGAAATGCAAAATAGCAGGGATCACAGCTCACCTGGGCCATCGACTGGTGCTATTCCAAAACGGCCAAGGAATGATCATTCCATAACAACAACAGAAGATCGAAAATTATCAAACGTACCTAAATGGTTTAAAGCCCCGTAATGCGGTTTCGTTTACTTCATACTTTATTATGTTTTAAAAAACTATAATAACATATAAACTTGCTAAATATGTAATTACCGCTACTTATGGTGTTTAAATGGGAATCGGGAGACAAATCGTTGATATATATAATTATGTCATTCTAAACTCTGACATCTTGCTACTTACTTGTTTCTATTTTAAAGAAACGTTCAGGTTTTTCAACGACACACTTTGGAATTTGTTAAAGGGATGATAGACTAAAAGTATTTTTATTTTTTTTGTCTTTGAAGAACAAATATTGTTTGCTGTAAAAAAAATCCAACTGCAAGCTGTTTACAATAGTCACGGCGTAATTTAAGCTTAGCTCTTATTTAAAGATCTATATAACTTTATAATAAATTTCTATAATCTTTTTGCAGCAAATTATCTTGTATGAAATATGCTTCCAAGAATTATAGGATTTTATTCAATTTATTTTTTATTATTTTTATTTATTCAGTTAAAATACGTTTCTTGTAGTGCTTGCTTACTTGCTGTTTTTTCCGATTTGTGCAAGATATCATATTACCTCCATTTCTTATCAGTGGCTTACATTTGCGGCATTTCCGAATTAGTAATATTAGCATGAATTGATGTTGATGAAGATGATAACAATGATGAGTACTGCGACAACCGAGGACTTAATAAACCATGTTAACTTTAAAAAAACTATATATTTTGGATCCAATTAGCAGGAAACATAGGCAACCGTACTGTCTATTCCGAAGTGTGTTTAAAATAATTCTTGCATAAAATAATGATGCAAAAATATTAAGGAGTTGCAGACAAGCAAAAATTTCTAGGAAATACAAATAAATAAGACAAAAAATTAAAAAACCATGGTTTTCGTTTTTTTTTCTAGCGATAGATGATTTATTTAAATACAGAGTTTTTTTTTTCAATGTAGGATATATGTGTTTATATATTTGAGAATAAATAACAACATGTTTTTCAGCCAATACTATCCATTAACAACTTCAGTTTTCTTTTGATATTAATATGTGCTTGTATGTCAATTAACAACTCATAATCTATTAGAATTAATTTGCATTTTAGCCCCAATTTTTTAACCTACTTTCATTTAAAGAGTAAACATACTCTTTTGGAAACCCATAACCTACTTAAAATTCCTTTCAATATATTCACAGGTAACATTATCTCAATGTTGCATATTAATTAAAAAAATGTCATGTTTTGACTAGGTAGCTTAACCTCTAGGGTTTTTCGTGATAAAAAAAAAAAAATGTTTATATTCTTATCTTAGTAATTGAATGAATTTCTTTTCTAACATCACGCTTCGAATAACATATTAATACAATAACTTTTTAATTAAGCTAAAAAATGTTAAACTGCAAAACTAGTTAAATTTTTCTAATAAACGGTCAGTACAAAATTCTTTTGTTTTGAAAATTATACAATGTGATTATTGGAAGGATTTAACGTTTTTAGTCCAATTGAAAACGTTTAAATTATACAGAGACTACATACATGTACATTACTATAGTTCTAAAGGAATGTATTAGAAGGGCAGAAGGATTTCCATACCGAAAACAAAGAGAATATTGTCATAAGAGCTGATTTTAAGAGTAACTTAATTAGGTGATGTTAATTGTAACATAATTTGTTTCGCCAAAGTGGATTTATCTCTCCAATATTTTTTTTCTTTCGAATAGCGAGGTACTCTGTGTTCTTCACCATTGATAGCAGACTACATTCTTTTATATGCGCTTTCACATTCTGTCAGGGAGAGAATGAAGAATATCGTCTTATCCAGTATATGTTAAAGTTTTTCTTATAATTTCGTTACATTTATTTAGTTGCTTTTCTTCATGAAGAGTTATTATTTAAAAAATATACCTCATTGAATCTGCGAAAATATCACTTCACGCCCCATTAACAAACACACGCACACATTTGTTCAAAAGTTATGCTTAACAATTTCAAATGATTTGCGACTTCTTTACTTTAATCAAACATATAACAACAACTTTAGCAAACACGGAATCATCCACAATAAGTTGAGTCGTTGTTAACAAGATTAACAATTAATAAATATATAAGTATGTTTAAGTTTTGTATTCGACTATAAGTAGACTTTTGCCGTATATTATGTATATATTTTTTTTCTGTTTTAGAGTAGAATATTAATATGATAGATTGAAATCTTTATATTGACTTGATTACTTGAGAAACATCTCGTTAATTTTTGCACGCCTTTTCTAAAAGACGTCGTTAAGCACAACTACAGACATATTAAGGTCTTTCCCGAGTAGTTACTTCATATCAAGACCGCCCTCTTCTTCCATCTTTGAGAGGAATTTGATGGCACGATACTGATGTTCTGTTTGACGTGCCATATCAACTAAACCAAGTAATTTTTTAATACCAATAAAAACCCTGAAAATTGTATTATTGTTATTGTTATTTAAATATACATTTCTGAATTTACATACCTCTTTCCGCTCATTTTCTTGCCAATACCCTGCAGCTCGCCTTTGTTAAACAGATCGACATCTTCGAGGACGGCTAACACATGATCAGGATGTGACAAATTAGGTACATGGAGTATTGAAGTGAAAGCGGAAAGCATTTCCATGTCTTCCAGTACTTGCCTAATTACAAATGCAATTTCGTTAAAGTGCCTTATATTCATATGATTTGCTACTTACCGTCTACTACTTGTGCATAAAATAAGCAATTTTCGACCTTTGGGTGGCTGTTTCTTCAGCAATACTAAAAGCGCTTGCAGTGTTAAGTTCGAGTACCTAGGGCCAATTGGACCGTAGTCTAACAATCGCTCAACATTGTCGACCACAATACAACTAAGCGTAGAACGATAAGCATCATCAAAGATCTTTAAAAATAAATACATAGTTTATTAACAATGCTCGTATTTTCAGCAGATTAAAACATACCTTTCGAATGTGAAGACATTTTGCAGACTCTGTAAAGCCTACCATATCTTCTGGTGAGCAAACTTTCACAAATGGAAAATCGGACATCTTTGCCAATTTAGCCGCGAGAGCAGTCTTTCCTGAATTAGGTGATCCTTCAATGAGGACTGAGACCAATCCTGAACTCTCAGTAGCTTTTGCTTGCTGTACATATAGCATGCCGTCTTCAAGTAGATTAGACACAGGGGTTCCCCAGTTAATTATGCCCCTTGAAAGCATGTTATCGAGAATTTCTTGAGCTGTTCCGAATGCCTATAATGTTACAATTTTTTTGTTTTATACTTTCTAATTTACGTTAAATTTTTATTACCGGTTTGATATCATTCTCCAATGCATGCAAGAAATCTCCGCGATTGACCATTAATTTCTCCATAGCTTCTGGATCCACTTCAACTTTCGTCGCGGCCTTGATTAATCGATTCATTGCTGTTGATTGTGCCGCCCGAACTAAACCTTCCAATTCAGCACCACTAAAGTTCTTCGTCAATGTCGCAATTTCCTGTATATTTAACAAAATTTTGTTATGCGCAATGTAGAACTCCTTTTTTTTTTATTTACCTTGCAATCTACGTCGGGTGCGATTTTCTTGAATTCTCGCATTCGTTTTGTATGAATATTTAAAATCTGCACTCGCCCGTCTTCATTCGGAAGACTTATTTCCATTTGCACTTCTAATCGACCTGGTCGAAGAAGAGCTTCATCAATCATATCACGTCGATTTGTCATACCAATGACCAGAATATTATTCAGTTGCTCAACGCCATCAATTTTTGCAAGTAATTGATTGACCACGGTATCATGGACTCCGCTATTTCCAGCAACTGATCCTCTAGCCTTACAAATGGCATCAATCTCATCAAATATGATAATGTGTAAGCCGCTGTTTGGACCAAGCTATAAATGTCTTATTGATTGCTGACCAAAACTTGTAAAATTAATTTATTAACTAACCCTTTTTTCTTCTTCCTCAGCATCAGCAAATAGTCGACGAATATTTGCTTCTGATTCGCCAACATATTTATCCAAAATTTGCGGTCCATTAACAATCTTTGGTTCACGAGCGTTTAACATATTTCCGATTTGTCGTGCCATAAGAGTTTTACCAGTACCAGGTGGTCCATAAAGAAGAATACCTTTAACGTGTTTACAGCCAAGCTGTTCCACAATCTCCGGGGGGAAAACTCGAGAAGCAAAAGCTCGGCGGAAGATTGCATTAAATTCCTTGTCAAGACCACCAATTCCCATTTTACCGAAATCCCAGTCGGGGTTGATAATGGATTGTCGAACAATTTTTCTGTTAACAGTATGAGAACACATTTATCAGTACTAGGACATGTGTTGTGCCATAAAATTGTAAAACAATCGACCAAAATTACCCTTTTGCTTTTCCGACTAAGTTTAGTGAAGAATTTTCGGCCTTCTCAAATTGAACAACTGTATTCCCGAGCAGTCTACCAAAACGAACTTGCTTTGTGGCCACTTCCTTATTCTCTTTAAGTGCACTTGAATCCACAGCTAAAACGTTTAATTTAATTTAAAAACAAAAAGTAGGGATCAGGTTTTGCATTTTTTTACCTTCCAAGGTCTTGACTGCGAGTCCAAGAAGCTTTTTATCTTGAAAATTAAACACCAAAGTTTGTCCCACTGTCAAAGCTAACCCAGCAAATTGTAAAAGAAATTCTTTAGCCATTTGATCGGAGTCATAGGGCTCTTGAGATGTCCTACATTTAGACAAGTTTAATAAGAATGAAATAGTGAAAAGGTATTCATTTAATTGAACAAATTTTACGTTTTCTTTTGTAAGAAATCAGTTTCTAACACGACTGTACAGATAACATCTGCATTAGCATCAAATCGATATGGGCGTACATCGATATCTTGGTTAATAGATAGAGTGGCCCATTTGCGCTGTACTAAGGAAAATCCGACATGTCCTCTGGGCACTTCTGATGTTTTCTCCAAGGCAAAGATAAAGTGTTGTCCAGGTCCGGTCGATATATCTGCATATCTGTTAAAATAATAATTATGTTTTCACGCCTCTGATGTAAGAAAACTTCACAAACTTAATCTCATCAGGAAAATCATTGATATTCACTATGGCCTTATTAGTGAGGGATAGCTCATCCGTTGGGCACTTGGTTGCCTTTAGACGCTATTATATTAATAGTTTATATTGATATTTTTCAAGCGTGTGTATAACATAAAAACAACTTACGTATGACATGATTAAAACTTAATTATTGAAAAAAAAAATTTTGAATTTATTTCAACAAAAATCGATAAAGCCTTCGCCAGCAAAAACTTGTCCAACAAAGTTGTTTGTTTTTTAATTTACACAGATTTCTCAAGGATTTCTTAAAATATAGGTGTTGACAATTGGTGGACTTTATTAATACTGATTTTATAAATTGTTTCACTTGCAGAAATATTGTGTATTTTATTTAGTTACTCCGTAATTGTCTACTTTATTCCGACAAAGATACACTGATTTAATCGATGCAGTCAGAAAATACCACATAAATAGATTACGTCAAACTCATGCGCGCCACGTTCAGGTCAGCAGGAGGCACCTAATAACATAAGTGTCAAGTTATAATTTTAAGTTCTGTTCGAAAACTTAGGGAAGCATTTGTTTAAGCAAGTATGTTTGTTATTTATCCATTCAGAAGAGAAAGGTCTGTTAATATTAATTGAATTTGGTAATACTATAGCTTATTCTGTAAGCCGAAAAATGTAACTTCAATATACATTTATAGCGTACGTCTACCGCAAGACCTTTTTAATATGTTGGAATGTTAAGGCTGCAGTTGGTGATGTACGAGCTTTATATAAGGAGACCACTAAGGCGTACCTAACGCAAGAAATTTTCTACGCACTGATTTGCATTAGGCTCCAAGATACAAAAATGAAAAGTTATAAACTTTTACAAATGAGTAAAAATTTGTTGTATTATCGTCATACGTTGTTGGAAATTCAAATAGCATCACAGACTATTGAAGTAATTTTTATAAGGTTTTTTTAATATGATGCTGCAATAATTGCATGGAAAAAATTAAATATGAAATATTTGAATATATATATATATATATATATGACTACAGCGGGATGAATAAGGTTTGGTATTTGTATGGTATTGTGTCTCCTATGTACTGAAGGAGGAAAGGAAGGACAAATTAAACGACATTTATAATACTTTTTGTCTGTTTCATGAATTCCTTTTTGGAGATAACTAAATTCAACTTTTTTGTCAAGATCGTTTTTATAATTATAAAATAATAATAGTAATAATAATAATATTTGTTTGGCGCGACAGTCCACAGGGGAACTAGGGCCTAGCTTGCTCATCAACTACTCGTGCTGTGAGCGCTACTGTTCTCTCACGAGTAGAAGGGACCTACAGTTTTTTGCCGACTCCGAACGGCGAAATTTGAGAAGCTTTTTCTTGGGCAGTTATTACTATTTGAGTGTTGTCAGCGGCTCAAAAGAGGCGGTGCCGTGAAAAATTCGAAAAATTCGTGTTGAGCTGGGAATCGAACCTAGACCCTTTTGCGTGTGAGCGTCGCACTCTACCCACTACGCCACGGCAGCCAATATATAAAAAAATAATACAAAATATTTTATTTTATTTTATTTACCAATATCTTTAAAATTGTATAAGTTGGCTTCAACATGAGGTTTTCCTAATTTAGTCAAAATACGTAAAACAGAAGAAGAAGAAGAAGAAGAAGACTGGAAATACTAGGTCTGTTCCAATTCATTTGTGTACAGAAATTCCTAGTTGAGTAGTTTGGGTGAAAATCTCTCTTGTAGGGAGTAACTCTACCAAAACTTTTGAAACGACTTTTCGTAGAAATTCGTTAACAGCTATCGGATGTATGAAATGTTAGAAGTTTTTTTGTTTTCACATTGATAGCCGTCTTCTGCCTACAGAATTTTCTTCGGCAGCAATTCGTAGGGAGGGCAATTATTTTGCTCTCTCATGAGCTCTCTCTTCTACGAAAAAATCAGCTAATGCAACGCTTTTTCGCTGTTTTTCGGGCAAAATCGTAGACATTCGTAGCAAATAATATTAAATCACATAATGACTAATGACTAAAGAAACGTGACTACACATTAGTCAAGAATAGTTTATTTTCCGGATTTATTCATGACTAACGTTTATTCACCCGTATGATTGACGGTTATTCATGATCAATGTGAAGATAGCAATATAGAAGCTGAAGTTGAACAAAGCTGCTGTATCGGACGGACTGCCAGCAGAACTATTTAAATCAGCTGGAACTGAAGGTGACTTGGATAGGCGCGTGCACTAGCTCATCTGTAAGATATGGTTGGAGGAAAGCATTCCCGATGAGTGGAATCTCAGCGTCGTTTGCCCGGTCCACAAGAAATGCGACGCTTTTGACTGCGCCAAATATCAAAGGATCAGCCTCCTCAACATTGCCCGCAACCCTTTGTCGACATGCGCCAGGTCAAGCGTCTTCGGATACAAGGCTTAAGATGGTTAGGCCATGTAGAGCGGATGGACACCACTGTTCCGGCCTGAAATGTCTTTGAATCTGAGACATTGGGTCAACCCAACAGACGACGGCCTAGGCTAAGGTGACGAACACAAGTGAAGAATGACCTCATCCAATTTGGAGTGTGCAATTGAAGGCAGCTAGCAAAACATCGTGCTGGCATGTTTGTTGAAGCCGAGGTCCACCACGGACTGTAGCGCCATAAGAAGAAGACGAAGAATAAGAAGATGTAAAACACTTTACTTTAAATTAAAGTGCATATGATATTTTTTGGCCATTTTGAAAACTATGCTCTCTTGTTCTGTTTTCATTAATCTTCAAAATAAAATACGTTATTTGAAATAGTCAATGGACATAAAAGACATAATTTAAACACGAAAACAAAATTATAATAATGAAATGCATTCATTCGAAATGTGCGAAGAATTTGAAAAAAGTCTTTAATATGGTTTGTTCATTCCTCCAGAATATATCGCATATAGTTTAAAAAAAAATTAATACAGACATGTGTGTTCCAGAAAGTTATATTTTCAGTTCAATTTATGTAGATTGTTTATTTTTGCCACATTTTTAAGGAAAAATAACATCGTCTCGTACTCGAACATAGGTTCTGTTGAAATATTTGTCCATGCTAATAAGAATTTGAAGCGTTTCAAATTGCTGGTGCAAACAATTAACAAACAACTGATCCTATTTAAGTACTAACCCTAACCCTGTTTTCTTCCAATGGATACCAGAATTGTCTTATTTATTGTTAAGAAAACTTTTACTGAACTGACTGCTACTTTCAAATTTATTATATTTTAGCTACAAATGTTTAGGGTACATATATATCGAATGAAAGAGTCCCATATAGCATTGTTAGCAAAATCCATAATAAATAGCCATGCAAGTTTACAACCATAGAATGGTGTTAGATATAAGATTAATATTACAGATTAAATATTTAAGCTAGTTTTAAGCATTTTTGTCTAGCAACTAAGTTAACGAATTGTAAAGTGTTAATAAAAATGCGTTACAAACTCAAAACCATAGAATGGTGTGCAAACAATCTGCCGTAAAAAAGTATCGACTTTTTAACCTTACATTATGATCCTTCATATTTAGCTGGTATACACTTGACATAAAATCGTTGTTACTAACTCAGTTTCTTTGTACAAAGCAACTCGATGCTTTAACCTGTTTTAAAACTTGAGGATTGAAAATTAACTTAACAGTTAACTGTTTAAATATCTTTGTATAAGACGGCTCTTGCTGTCGTCTGGGAGTCGCAAAATATTTATTAATTAATTCAAACTTGTAATGCCTCTGTGAACTACGATAAACAAATGAGCTTATGGCATTGAAGAAATATAGTCATACAAGGTTTGCAAAATGAAAATTAAATAAAATCATATCCGAAAACAGAATCTATCCGAAAACAGGTTATGTCCAACTGAAATACAGTCTGTTCGTGGGATCTCTTTGGGAACTCATTCCTATAAGGACGAAAGGGCGTTTCCAAGTCTATGGATCAACCGCAAGAACCATATCGGTCAGCAGCAGAAAGTTTCTCACTACAACAAAAAAGGATAAACCACAATCGCGCTAAGCCAACAAGATACCTATGTGTCCATCTACTCCGTCCTAAGGGGCATAACCGAAGTTTGTTCGACATCGTCAAATTCCATATGCGTTGTTACAGGAAACAAAGAGGGAATTGGATCGGTTGGTGGCTGAAGGAATCTTGTCTTGGGAGCAGCGGACTCAATGGGCTTCCTAAGTGGTGATTTTTGAGAAGGCAACCGTTGGTACTCGTGTCAGAATATGCGGGGATTTCAAAACAACCCTGAATACACAATTGGTATGCAATCGTCATCCGCTTCCTAGACCTGGCGGTTTTGTCACAAGCTTAGTGGAGGAAAGGTGTTCACCAAGATTAACCTCTCAGCAGCTTATCTACAGATGGAGTTGGATGAACTATCCAAGGAATATGTGGTGATCAACACACTTTTTAGTCTCTTTTGGTTCAATCTGTTACCATACGGGGTGAGCAGCGCTCCAGGCGAGTTCCAAGGAGTAATGGAACAAATGTTTGCTGATCTCCCAGTGGGAGTTTATATCGACGACATAGCCATCGCTGGTACATCAGAAGAGGATTATCTGAGTATTTTGGAAGAGGTTTTAAAGAGACTAAGCGATAACGGATTGCGCTGCAAGAAATCAAAGTGTACATTCGCAGTGAAAAAACTTGAGTATCTGGGACACACGCTCAAAGTTAAAGGAATCCGGCCGTGCCAAAAACACTAAAACGCTGTTCGCGTTTTGCTACGGCCAACAAACGTTAAAGAATTTGAAGCAGTCATCGGTAAATAAAATTATCATAACCAATTTCATTTCGCAGATCGCTGGTCCGTTGAAACATGCCAAAAATGTCAAATGTGTATGGTCTCGACAACACCAAACTGCACCAAGTTTGAAAAATAGCATCTTAAAGACAACTTGTCTGGTACATTTTGATGACCCCTTACCAGTAGTTCTGGCGACCGATGCTTCGAGCTATGGAATTGGGGCTGTGTCTCATAGATATCCTGAGAGGCACAGAGAGGCCTATCGCGTTTGCCTCTAAAACGTTAGACAGCCATCAGAAACTCGATAGTCAAACATAGAAGGAGGCCTTGTCGATCATTTTTGGTGCAAAGAAATTTCACTGCTATCTATGTATATGGCCGCACGTTTGAACTGCAGACTGGCCACCAAGCCCCCGACAGCAATATTCAATCCCAGTAAACAATACATGAAATGACCATGCGACTTCTTCAAAACTGGGCACTAACTTTGATGGCTTATATGTATCACATAAATTACCGACGTACAGCCAAGCATGCGAACGCGTTATCAAGGCTTCCTGTGGGCCAATGTTGCATTCGACACCTCACCCAGTCAACACCCTACATCTAGGAGATGCACTAGTTATTGGGGAAAAGGTAGCATCGGATCCAAAAAGAAAGTATGTAAACTGACAGCCTTCACAAAAGCCTTGGAAAAGGTTCCATCTAGATTTCGCTGAACCTTTTTCAACAAAATGTGGCTGATTTATGTAGTTTCATTTTCAAAGTTTCCGTTCGTGTTACCACTATCGTCGGTAAAGTCGGAGTCCACCATAAAAGCCTTACAGATGATTTTCGTTATTGAAAAACTTCCAAAGACCGTCGTTGGAGACATTCAACATTGTCGAACAGCTCCGTTTCATCCACCCTCCAACAGTCAGGCCGAAAGGTTCGTGCGAACATTTGAAGAAGCATTCAAGAAGATTTTCGAGGAGGAAAGAACTCTCATGTGGCAGTCAGTGTGTTTCTCTCAACGTATGGATCGACTCCGAATCCAACTTAACAGAAGTCTCATGCGGAACTATTGCATGGGAGACATTATTAAGAAATTTCAACGTAATCAACACGTTTCAGTACCAGGAAGACCATTGATGAATACATAAGGCGCCATCAGAATCAATTACGCTTGCTTACACATTAAACAGAAGACACAAATATATTTATTGTAGAAATTCCAAATTAGAACCGAGTTCAAGAGAAGGTCAAAGGGAAGGTAATCTCGATTTCAATAATCATCAAGCTTCTTTTAGACAAAACGATGAGAACAGCGTTGCAAACGAACTCAAGCCAGAGCCACTGGAATCCCACCTAACGTTCAGTCCTTCTCAGACAGCACAAACTTCTCCTGGCACAGAAGTGAATTCGCAGGCAAATCCTGGGACTGAAGATTATTCCTCATCAAATCAACTTGATACTGAAGATGGTTTCCGCAGATCAACACGACCAAGAGCGCGACCTGTAAGATTTCCTCAAGGATATTGAAATCACTTAAGGCGTGTTTGTTTGATATTGATACGGGAGAAGATGCTGTGACTTTAAACTCGCGATTTTTTATATTAGTGCACTTGTCAAATAATCTATGATGTCAGTTTATATGAATTTTGATATTAAAATAACATTCTGAGTTACGACATTTTAGTGTTAACATCAGGGACCAATAAGGAAGCTGAGTATCTCCTTCCTGATTTATCCCTAGTTCACATACTTCTTCACATCTATTACTATTCTCAAACATTACAGTTGCACAACTATGTGAAGCTATTTCTGAAATAGCAATAGAGGCGATCTGATCGAAGGACAGAAAATTATCTTCGAATACCAGCCTGTTGATTCAAGAAAGAGAGAAAACGGAATATATATTACAAATTGTATGTCAACTCGGACTTTCCAGGGTATTGTCTTTAAGATTGTTTCCCAGATTTTCGTTGGGAAATGGCTATGTTTTCCAATAACTAGATGTAGTATTTAAGAAATCTAAAAGTTAAAACAGCCATAATTATCCTTCTCCCTTGTCAGAATGTGGGCTTGAAGAAGGCTCCTGTTGCAGAGTTCAGATTACCTTGGCATGTGCGTATTCTGGTAAGATCTTAAGCATTTTAGGTAAAGCACTTTTGACAGTGTAGCCTAGCTCGAAAACTTTTTCAGTATCTTTCACCATGATTTAAATTTTTTCGTATTGGTGTTCGTTGAGATTTTATCGAATGATAAGCAGCCATATCTTTATTTCTGTTATTATTTTAGTGGCACAAGTAAGTAGATCCATACAAAGTTTGTTCAAAAATGAATCGTTTTATCACGAAGTGCTCGGGTCAATTGTTCATTATCCTCTTATTTAAGTTCAAAGAGTTATAAATTAAATGCATACTTCACACATGAATTTATTTCTACTGATTAAGTATAGTAGAAAAAAAAACTAACTAAACCGTTATATAGAATAATCATTAATTTTAGTGACATGTTAATATATACAAAAATGTGTATTTATTTTAACCTGCTATTTGCTTTTTGTTTTCTCCGCGACAATCAAGCAGAATTCAACAGATCACTCTTCTTTTGATGGGAGTCCTGCTTCGACAAGAATATTTTTGATGTAACTAGTTCTGAAAACATTGACACTCCAGCGGGCGCTTTATGTTTAAAGTAGATTTCGTGGCTAAAAGGAATGCTATTATTTGTTCAGCCAAATAGGAGTCGATTAAATCCTTTAATCGCAATAATCATTTTAACTTTCTTTCCGATTGTTTCGTTCCGCGATGATTAAGTACTTAAAAATATGTCTTTAAAGGAAATATACAATTTTTACTCATTGTTACCTTTAAAGTAAATTTATCATTCAGCGGGCTAAACGAAATATGATCCAAGACCACATCATGTCTAATAACCAAATGAATTTGTGCATAGCTTATCCCTTCAACAACATACACGCGTCTATGGCATTATCACACGTCATTGTGGTGAAAAGCCCAAGCAAAATGCAATTCGTACAATATTTCTTCCTTTTGTAACTTCTGTAAATCTACTTCCAGATTCTGTTTCTTATCAAGCTGGTTTATACTTTCACATGTTTGAACGAGAAAGCGGTAAAGAGATATTTTTTAGGAGTAACAAACAAAAAAAGAGACTACAATTTTAAATTTTTTTATATATTACAAATACTTTAATAAACCAATATGGACAATAAAAATATTGTTGTTACGTTATGGATTAACCTGTATTGAATATGTACAAACAAACATCACGCAAAATCTGGAGGATTTAAACTTAAACTATGACCACTGTTTTTAACTAACAAACTACAATAGGGATATTTTTTTTGAACTGTAGAGGGTAAATTGATTTGCCTCATTGAGCCAATTTGTTGTGATATTTAAAAAATAAAATTATAATGTATACAACTAAAATAAAAACAAATTTGTCGTTGCTGCTCTTCCAATACATTCGATCAAATCAAATGAAAATGCCTTGACTTAGTTTTGCACAGCAATAAAATTGACAGTAACAATTTTCAATATAAAATGAATACTTCGTATTTTTATGAAATAATATTTATCCTTTAACTTTTTATTTAAATGAATACCCTAAAAACATATCAACAACACGAAGACTTTTCGGGCTCCGCAACTACTAAATTGAAATCCAAACTGCTTGGCCTTGCAAAACCAGTCTTTATACCATCCCATCCATCTTCAACTTTATATTCGCCTGAGCGAATGCGAGAGTATACTTCCTGTGTTACCATGCGAAATGCTTCCTCAACGTTAACGCCACTACGTGCAGATGTTTCAACAAAGTGCAAGCCATGCTGTTTGGCAAATGCTTGTGCTTCTTCTGTGGTAACCTCGCGATGACTACCAGCATTTACTAAATCAAGTTTACAGCCTACCAAAGCAAACACTGGTCGATGTGGCTCGATATGTCGTTGCGCTTCCATCATCCATAATGGAATATGCTCAAAACTAGCGTGGTTTGTAATATCGTATACAAGCAATACACCAACTGAGTTACGATAGTATGACTTTGTAATTGAGCGAAAACGTTCTTGCCCAGCTGTATCCCACAGTTGAAGTTTAATTTGTGTTCCATCTTTCATTTCAATCAATCGAGCAAAGAAGTCAACTCCTACTGTTGGGTCGGAAAGCTAAAAAGAAAATGAAGTTATAATGGTTTTACAAATGTGTATTAAACAAAATTAAAAACTACGGATTAATGGGTAAAATTAGAATTAATTAGTACTTAACCTCAACATTTTACCGATGCAGATTTAAGGCATAGTTTACTGAATGATGTAAATACGATTTTAACGCATATCAGAATAAATAGATGATTTTTTTGATACGAACATGCAAACGGTGTGGCTGTAGATTTAGTATAAATCACTGAGCAAACATGACTGTTGTTTCTATTGTGTACTCAGTCATTGATTGAATGGGATTTAAATACATGATTATGGAGTTAACAATTAATTAGTTGAGTCAGCAAAACAAATTTCTTCAAAACTATTAATCTAATATGACCCGGTAAGCATTTGAATTGAAACAAAGTCAATATTGATAACAAATATTTAAAATAATATAAAAAAACGTTAGAAGAAATTTAATCGGAGTGCGTATATTGTTTGTATAACAAACTAAAGCTTAGTGAAGTGGATCAGTCAAATCACCCGAGTTATCAGTCAGTGTTATATTTGTCTGTGTTCGATTTGAAAATATTTTGGAAATTACATAAGGTTCATTGATTTTAGTATGAACCGTGCGACAAAGGCAGCGATCATGAATAATGAGTACTTTTTGCAAGACTGTCCCATAATAAGATGAATGCCTCCCCTACCCAATTCTGTCACAAAAAATGCTTAGAACTGATGATGCATGCATTTCTAGGTTCATTTTTGTAAAATAATATATGTCATACCTCAGCGAATTTTCCATCTGTGAAAAATTTTAATAAGGAACTTTTCCCAACAGTGCTATCGCCGATTAGAATCAGACGAAATTGATAGTCAAAAATAGGTTCGACCATGGTTCTTCCGTTCGGCAGTTTGATGCTTTTTGTAAAAACTGCAAAATCCTTTGAATTTATTAATAGATGCTCTCCGGAATTTAAGAAATGTACTACTTCAGTTTATTTCGATATAGGTGGAATGATTTTGGTTCTTGTTTTTTTTTTCGTCTTAATTTTCTGTCTCCCAATCGAATACGCAAAAAAATATAAAATGTCACCACAAACTATTCAATTATAGAACATATATTACATCGTTTGAGGTTTTACAATTTAATTATGAGACCTTTGATGTGATTGATTTTATATTGGTTTGTGTAAACAACAAATGAATATTTATACTCTATCAAAACACTTTTATTTTTCTTTGAAATAATTGTTGTTGGATGTTGTGCATTAATTTTCAGATTAGAAAAAAGTGGTCTTTATTTTCGACTGTCAAGTGTCAAATTGGATGACATACAGTTTGAGGAGTACATTCCACAAAATGAGACTTCAACAAATTTGTCGGTCACAATTGTTAGATTTCCCAAATAATAATAAAAATGTATATTAATGTTTCAAATATATAAAGGGCTGTTAAGAATGTTTGACAACTCTAAAATTATTATGAACACTTTCTAAAATATGTCTAAATTTAAAGAATAAAACAAACAGTACAATTTTGTATGGCCATATTTTTAATTCTGCACAGTTATTTGCTGTTTAAAATTTCAATAATAAAAAATTTTATTTGATTATATATATGTTTAATTTCAATTTGATTACCAAATTTCATGTTTGTCGAACATGTTTGTATGACTTTTAGTTTTGTATAAACAAGTTTATTTTTTAATTTTGTTATAATTTAACAAAGTATCATATTTATTGATGCATAAGAAAACATAATAATTACTGTTTCAGGCTTTGATAGTAAAAGTTGAATCTAACTACGCATTTAAATTTCCAGAAGAAACGTGCGGTTAATATATTCGTTTGTCTATTTTATATTCAAACCATTTCAAGTTGTCGTTTTTTAATAAATGTCGTGCTTCTGCACGGATTCACCCATAATATTTAATTAATTAGATTGCGCATTAAATGTGAATGACATATTGACGCAGCATTAACTTTAAGTTTTAAATTTGTAACTGTGATTCTGCCATTCATGCAATCTGATGTTGATATAAAAATATTTTCAAATACATAAGTGTTTGGTGCGATAATAATAATATAAAAAAATGCAATAGTCATTTGTACAGTTAGTATCTCAATGTGATATGGTTAATTTATATCGTTGAATTTACAGTAAAATGCCAGTTAATACATACGAGTTAGTTCAGGCTATTTCAGTAATTACAGATAATGCTAATGTCCGTGTTTCTGTGAAAAAGTCTGCAAAAGGAGCAATAGTTTGTGGAGTAATATGTTTTGCTGGCGGAGTTCTTTTGGGACCAGTGGGACTAGCTGTTGGTGGGACAGTTGGGGGGCTTACAGCATATAAAATGACCAAGGGTAAGTTGCTTTGTAATTATTTCAATTTTCTATGTTTGACGTGTCTTTGTTCAATTTGTTAAAAACACATTCCAATCAGAAATGAACAAGAGTACATGAATTGCGAAATAATAAACATAAATGTGCAACTGTGAAGCCACCATATATTTCTTACACGTTCTCTAAATCACAAACGTAATGGTATGGTATGGTTAACCATTAGTAATACCGTCACTTTTGGTTAGAACAATTTTTTTAATTCTTCTTTATTACGCTGATTTTTTTTTTGTATAAAATTGGTCTAATATGCCAGTAAACACATATGAACTGGTTCAGGCAATTTCCATTGTTACAGACAATGCTAATGTTCGTGTTACTATAAAGAAGAGTGCAAAAGGCGCAATAGTTTGCGGGGTAATTTGTTTCTTGGTGGGACTTCTGCTGGGACCGATAGGTTTAGCTATCGGTGGTATAATTGGTGGTCTCATGGCCTATAAAATTACAAAAGGTAATACTGTGATCTTGATGATAATCTCTAGATTTCAAAGCAAACAAGTTCCCAATTTGTACATTTAAATCATTTTTGTCAGGTTTGACGAACATATTCATCCAAATACAGATCAGATAGATGACTTGTGTTTTATTTTTTATTCAGCACACACACCTGGTGTCAAAAAATTTAATAAAAGGTTTTCATTCAAGATTAACTTTTGTAACAAAGTGTTTCGCACAAAAGCGATACATTTGTTCTATTACGATAAATAATGTACGATTCAATCAATTGATAAGTAATCCAGTTCAGATAAGATGTAGTAGGGGACAAGTAGAGTGGATTTGCAGGCCAACTTAAGTGATAAGACAGTCCGCAATGTTTGAAAAATGTATTTTTTTCTCTTTCAAGGCACATTTGTTCCGGTAAGTCAAATTCTTATGAATGAGTTAACAGAAGATCAAACTGAACAATTAGTGCGCCATGTGAACGCTGCGGTGGCAGATGTCGGAGTTGCAGATCTTGCTTTACTGATTCCTTTACTGGCTACTCAAGCAGATATTCAAGCAAAGGTACTTCAGGCAGTCACCTCATTTTTGATAAACGAAATGAGGATGTCAATAGTAGACTGACAAGATATCTTGCTCATAAACTATTATAAAAAAATGTTATGAAAGAAACATGTATATTGTCTATATTTTTGTATTTTGATTAAATAAATATTTTGTTATTATTTAGGTTTATTAGTAATTAATTGTTTTGCTTATTCCCAATCGACGTTGACTTGGTCCCAGTCTTCCACGAAAGGTTGGTCAATGGAATTAATCATCACACCACAGTAAAGACAATCTGATGCTAAAATATTTTCAATTTCAGCTTTAACCTTCTCCCGCGACATACGCTGTTGATTACTCCGATCACTCATTGCAATAGAATTTGTCAAAATGTTTTCTAATTGTTGCTTTAGACTTGTAAGACGTCGACTCTGTTCCGAGCTAAGCATTGGAATGATTTGTTTTTCAAGGCAATCACCGTGAAACTTATGTCCACAGGGGAATACAAAAAACGGTTTTAGAAGAAGGTATGCTTCACATATAGCACATGGCTCTTGTGCTGCGATGTGCACTGAACGGTTGCGCAAACCCTGAAGATCACTTCGAACACGTTCTGCGGATTTAGATGATTCCTCCATGTCGTGTTGCAGCTCTTGAATTTTTTGGTTATATTCCTATATGTAAATATATTCAAAAGAAGATTAGATATAACAGCTATTACCTGGGCAAAGCTCACCTTCAAAGCAAAGCAGATTGCTTCTTTAAAATCGTCTATTTTTTCAAAGTCGGAAAAGAAAGGAAGCAGATCTTCGATACGTAATAAATCACATTCTTTTAAGAGTTTTAAAGCCTTTTTCACATCGTTTGTTCCTCGGATGTCATGCTGAGCTAAAAGCGAATTTTTTAAACATTAACCCGTGCCGTCCGTAAGTATGAAATCAAAGGTTAAAAACTAAAAAATAAAGTGCATTACCTATTCTTAACCACAATTTTCTTCGTGTTTCATCATCTGCTGGCTTAGAAGCTGTATCTTTGGCAACTTGGATATTAAACGTTAGTGCTAACTCCACTGCAGCTTCCCACATTTGAAGCAAACATTGAATAAATACGCAAGCTGTTTTCGCATCATGCTCCAAACATACCCGAAGGGCATACTTTATATCATAATGTACTAAAGAAATATCGGCACCTTCATTTTCGAGATATTTATCCAATTTTTCCGGTTTATGTTGGGCATACAAACGCAACAGGTAGTTATGTACGGCCGATTTTCGTTCACTTAGTGAATATACAGCATACTCTAAGTATTTAATTATTTCCTCTACGTGCTGTTGGCTGTCCAAAGTAATTAAAGTTGGCATAAGTCGTTCAATATTAAGTTTCTTTCCTTGAGCAATTAAAACTGCTACAGTTTCTTGTGGAATTTCCTCCATTAGGATTGGGGAGTATTTATAAAACATGTCCACACTTTTTTGAGTTTTTAAAACTGCTAGTGCATCCGTGAATTTTCGTTGGATTATGTGTTGATTAATGACAGATTCGAAGTCATGATTAACAGCAGCTAACGTGGATAAATTATGACTATCGCCATGGGATGCCATAAGGTCATATATTACCGATCTATTGTTACGAATGCACTTTTCAACACGAGGTATGTTTAGAAAGCTGTTGAATTCCGATTGCCAATCTTTTTTCTTTTGCTCATCAAGGCCCGGCCACGAAATTTCTGTAAGATAAAGTTCAACTAACCACACTACTAGCATTGTAATTTGAGTGAGGTCCTCATCTTGTAGTTTGTTAAGACGATTTTTAACATAAGTCATCAATGGACGTTTATCCTCTAGAGAGAGGAATTTAAGACAAATCTGCTCGAAAGTTATCTGTGTGTTGGAATATATTTCAGCACTACGAAGGTATTCCTTTTGTTCAAACAAGAGTTCTGCTTTTCGAGCCAGTACTATATCCATTTGAGCAGGATTTTCAGCACTTTCCTCGGCTAAATCATATAAACCTTTCTGCAAGTACAATTGCCATAGATTTCGTTTTTCATGCGTAACTCTATAGTGGAATATCTGCTTCGGTGTGTACACATAGATAGATTCGTTAATTGGGTCCTTTACAATACCAAGCAGCTTGCCAAACTGCTCACAGAAGTATTCTTCATAAATTACCTCTTGGTTAAGCAAACATATGCCGGTAATGTGATCCGGAAACACCAACAAGACATGGTATTGTGTGAGCATAAAAGTAGTAGGTATTAGCTGTGCGCATTCTTCGGACGTGAGTGGTTTTGAATCTTTAGCGAATGGTATATTTTCTTTACCATGGAGAAAGTTGTCTTGTGAAGGGTCTTTGTTCAGTTCCCCAAAACGAATTCCATTACCATTAAGCCATGCAAATCCTGTAGGCCACTGCGACTCCACATGAAATCTCAGAACAGAATATTTAAGATCACTCTTAATTTTTTCTTCATATTCGGTACGATGTCCCATTACATATGGATTGAAAACTGCTTGCAAAGAAAACTTGTCTTCAGGACGAAATGTCTCATAAAAGCCGCAAATCCGATCCGGTGTTGTTGCAATAACAATGTATCGGTTAGAATATGGCGCACGGAACAATTCCAAGCCTGTTACTGGATATTTTGTTCGCCCTAGTCCCAAGTCGTTTATCTGTAAAGGCACACAAAGGGTACTGAGAACACCGAGTTAACTTTTTTTGACAGGGAGTGTAAAAAAGCCGTGCGTGTGAATGTACGTTTTTAAAGGTTAGTAACGCAAACTAAGCACAAAATATTGTGTTAGAAAGAAAAAGGGAAAACTTTGCGATTTACCAGTCCATCCAATTCCCTCATTCCATACAAAGGAATGTACGAAGGCAGCTATTCATTTAATTTTCGATTGTTTAAGGGTGTGGGTGAGAAAATGATATAATGAAAAAGGCATCCAGGGACACATTTATTGTACATACCTGTTTTCTGTATGACTTATCTCCATCCTGAGTGAGCTCTACTTCAAAAATTAAACCCCTGCTAGTTCCAATTAAAATAGGCCCAGTAGTAGATTCATCTCCATGATAAAGATTAAATCCAACAGCAGTCACTTCATGATCTTTGAGTTTTTCAATTCTTTTGACTTTGTTAACTTTTCCGTTTACGTAAAGTAACTCCGGTGTAAATCCTGGAGTCTTTGAAGCCAACGTTATAAGCAAATGCTGACCGGTGTGGTCGAGAAATATTTTTGAAATTGCATATCCACTTGTATACTTATCCAATGGAATTTCTGCTAGATAATTGTGTATAATATCCAGTTGACACTTTTATGAAAATATTTACCTATTGGAGGATTTGCTTTTGGCAAATGAAATTTTAGAAGAACATGTTGTGAAACTATGCAATACAGCCAATTGCGTGCAACAACAAGGTGTGTTATATCTGAGTACATCTGTGGAACATTAAGAAGCATCTTCCTTTTTGTAAATATTGGAGGTTCCGCTTGCATCCTATAAGTAACATATCCAGATGTAGGAGGGTCATTTGTGCTTGTGAGGAATTTTGCTTTCGACTCGTGGTGACTCATATCGTTAGAATCGTATATTGATGACATATTAACACTGTGATAAAAGTTTTTGTTACAAAATCTGCGTAAAGATACGCGTATATACTGATTAATAAACAAATCGCCCGACGTGTTTTGCAGAACTTCAGTTTCTTGAGTACATTTTTCACCCCTACTTCACACATGACAGTTGTCAGGTGTCAGCTGGACTAAATATCTTCCTACTATCGGCAGAGCCATCTGCTGTAAGGAAGTAACCTTTAAAATAAAGTGGCTATGGAACATTATTCTTGAATTTCAATTCGAATTACTGTTTTTTTAAACAAATATTTCCTCATATAGCATATTGTATGGGAACAATATAAATCAATTTAAATGCCGTCCTCTGAGGTGACAAACTCTGTCAAAAAAGTAAGATTGATAGGAAAATATTGTACATCCATGAAGACTAGATCTAAAAGTTTTAAAGCTTGTATTTAGTAAAAATATAAACATTTTTAATTTAACAAAAAATAAGACGACAGGAATCTTATAATAACTAAACAACTTAAAAATAATAACTTTAAACATTTTTTAAAGTAAAAAGTATATCACTCAAAGTATTGTCCGTTAGAAGCGACTACTTTTTCCCATCTCTTTGGTTAAAGTCCTCTCTAGCATCGATTCAATCATTGAATCATTCTTAAGCTTTTCTTAAAGCCACGTGACGGCGTTATTATATTGCGAAATCAACTTGTTTTGCCTTTCGGTCGTTTCTGAGCGTATTCAGGCAATGCACGGCTCAAACGTATTAGTCAATAATATTTCCCGCTCATGGCTTTGTTTTGTTTTTAACCGCGCCACATTTCTTGCTTTTGCATAAAGCCAAATTACTTTTACCAAACAGATTCTGCCAGTTCACTTTGATCCAGTAAAACTTCCAAGACGATATTGACCTCCGATATTAAAATCATCACCTTTAAATCGTCTATATAACCCTCCGAGTGATTTATCGCTCGTAGCAGATTAACTGTGAACTTCATAAACCATTCGATAAACTTCAGCCGTACTTTTCTTTTTTTCAATAAAAAAATAACCATAATTTCACACAACTGCTGTTTAAGCAAAAGCAGACATTTTCGAAGAGGGAAAGAGCAAAGCGTCTTTTAAAAACGGGCCAAAAGATTTTTTCTAATTTCCTCATGCCATTTTAAAACTTGTTTAACCGTTTCGTTAAGATCAATTCTGGAAACCTATTCCACTGATCTGTAACCTAGTAGTAGTTGGTTACAGTAAGCTTACTTTGGTCTTTGGCTGTGTATTTAAATTTCTGCAGAAGGCGTATGTTGTTTAATTAATTACAAACGTAAATATGTATAAATATTTAACAGAAAAATCCTGGTACGCCATAATTTTTTTTATAAAACATTTCTTCTAAACCAAACAACTATTGTTTCTTCACTGATACCTCATAAAATTGAAATAATATATATCGTGTCATTCCGATGTCATATCAAACATGTTTTAGAGATAATTTAAAGTTTACGTGTTTCATTCAAGGACTCGGATAGTAAGGCGGGATACTTTGGTATCAGTCTAATACCAGACAGGGATGTACGCAAAACTAATTCATATTAGCCGCGAAAAGGAGAATGTTAGCGTTACAAAATTTTTCAATAAAACAAAAATTAATAAAGATATCCAAAACAATGTAATATGTGATCAAGAACATTTATTTTTAATTACTATGTTTGCTATGACATCTGTGAAAAATATTTAGTATACATCAAGTCATTGAACAGACAACATCATATTTTTTCATCGTGTTAAAAATGTCGAATTTTGTACCAGAAAGTGATGATTTGCAAAGAGCATTAAATTTTTGTTTTCATTTGAAGAAAAGTGCTGCAGTGTCGCATTGAATGCTTGTCGAGACATATGGTGATCATGCTCTATCAAAAGCAACATGCAAAATATGGTTTCAACGATTCAGAAATAATGATTTTGATGTGAGAAATGAAGAACGTGGAAGATCACCAAAAAAGTTTGAAGACGCCGAATTGCAAACGATATTGGATGGGGATGACACTTTGAGTCGAAAGCAAATGGCAGCAATGTTAAATGTTGCACAACAAACAATTTCTGACCGTTTAAAAGCTATGGGAAAGATCCAAAAGTGTGGAAAATGGGTGCCACATGAATTGAATGAAAGACAGATGGAAAACCGAAAAACACTTGTGAAATTTTGCTTCAAAGACACGAAAGAAAATCGGTTTTGCATCGGATTGTTACTGGCGATGAAAAATGAATTTATTTTAAGAATCCTAAACGGAAAAAATCATGGGTTAATCTGGGACAACCATCAACATCGACTGCAAAACCAGATCGATTCGGCAAGAAGATAATGCTGTGTGTTTGGTGGGACCAGAAAGGTGTGCTGTACCACGAGCTCCTAAAACCTGGTGAAACCGTTAATAGTGATCGCTACCGACAACAAATGATCAATTTGAACCATGCATTGATCGAGAAACGACCAGAATGGGCCAGAAGACAAGGCAAGGTAATTTTGCTCCATGACAATGCACCTGCACACAAAGCAAAACCGGTTCACAATCAATACACATGGTGGGAACAGCTACCCCACCTGCCGTATTCACCAGACTTGGCTCCTTCCGACTACCATTTGTTTTCATCGATGGGACACACAATGGCTGAGCAGTACTTTGATTCCTACGAGGATTTCGAACATTGGGTGTCTGATTGGTTTGTTTTAAAAGACGAACAATTTTATTGGCGTGGTATTCACAAATTGCCAGGTGGTCCAAATGTGAAGAAAACAATGCTTAATACTTTGAATAAAATGTTTTTAGTTTCCCAATAATTATTAGTGTTTTATTTCACTACCGTTCAGGTATACCTGTACGGAAATTAATTTCTTCACATGACCACCACGACCACGTTAACAGAAATCTAGTCGTTGAACCCATTACTTCCCATAAATTGATGTAAATTTTACTTATTTCACGTTAAATATTGGTCGGTTCGTATGTATAACTTCACGTGTGTTGATTGTGTATTGCGATAAAGCGCGAATTTTCGGTGTATTGCTTGTATTTTCCCTCCAAGGGGAAATGAAATAAAACGAAGGTATGTTATAGTAATAGAGATGCACCAGACGTATGTACATCGGTCCATAAGTTGATTCATCTGAGATCTCGTTTCCACCTTAGGAATTATTCAGCTTTGCTCAAACGAATCCGGATCTACCGTTGATCGACAAACGAATAACATTACTTAAGCTGAAACGATAAGGGAATAACTGCAGTGTATTATTGTGGTGTTCCGTGTGATCCTGCACATAAGGGTGGTAAGACGTGTTTTCGGGTACTTACTACACATTGACGCATGTGTCGACGGAGCACTATGGTGCCTTTGTATAAGGAACGGGAGGATAAGTTTGTAACTTTCGTACCCGTGAACCGGTCTTGATGAAATCTGGAAAATAGCATCAACGCCGCTGCTGGTTAATATAGCAGAAAGTATGATGGAGTAATTCAAAGTTAAAAAATTGAAAAAAACGCACCTTTTTGTTGTTAAATTGCATAAAAAAGTATTTTATAACAATTTACGAAAATATATTTTGGCTCAAAACAGAGGTGGAATTCATGCCACCACACCAGAGTCACAGTAATAACCAATCTTTCGGGTTTAAAACATTTATTGTTGAAAACCATCCGATATCTTACTACACATAAGGAACCTTGATGGCGTTCGTCATGAGAACACTTTTCCTCGACAGACTTCCTGAGAATCAGCTTTCGGTTTTGCTGGTAACAATACAAACTTGGATAGACTACTTGGATAGACTTGCCTAGGCAGGAGAATAAAATGGTCGATAAAATCGATCTATATTGACAGTACACGCGACAACAAGAAATGTGTTGCAGACCATTACGTCCTACATCACGTTGTTGTCAAAGAACATCCAGTTGAGGAAAGAGCTTGTCGATTAGTCGGCGATATAATCAAGACAGCGAAGGTAAATTACACAATATGGTTTGACTGAGAATAAGCCTTTCACAAGCCAGATTGATACATGAATTAACTACCCTAAACCGACAACTGGGTATAATACGGAAGCTTTTAGACCCCTCGAACTGTCCTCAATGCTGTTTGCCTGACGCTTTAACAACGCAAACTCCTCAGATCAGCTTGAACGGGAAGGGCGGCACTTGAAGCAGAGAATTGGTGTGTAGCCAGCCTGCCTTAACCTGCAGATGTCCCCCTCGTACTTGGGTGCAGCGGAGCCGCTTTTGAACAGCTCATAGCTGACAAGATCTAAACAATTGTTTTTTTTTTCACCGAAGAAATCGCCAAATATAAAGTGCAAATTAAAGTGCATCTACAGTACAGCATTTTCGTCAACTTATCGAAGGTCATGAATTCATCATCCTTACTGTTTACAACCACTGATTTATGACTTCGATCAGAAGTGTGATCGCATTGCTCGGCAATTAATAAAAAATCGACAAGGATACAGTTTGTTTCTGGAAAAGAGAATAGAGAAGCAGACGCAAATTCACGCATCAACCTTATTTACACTCCGTCCAGTTCAGCACTGAAAACTTAGCAAATATGCAGAAGAATGCCAGAGAGCTCAGACTTTCTCTCACAATAACTGAGAAGATTTTGAACCAGCTCTGTGGACTACGCATCGATGATACTGATGTCATCATATTTTGCGACGTTTGTGGAATATTCTATCTATTCTGCCATCAAATGTCACCAGGAGACACACTGGAAGAGTGTTTTTCCTATAGTTCTGTTTCTTAACGAACCAGCTACAAGTAAGACATCAAAGCAACAGCTTATTCTAGCAAATATACTGAGATTGCCTAGAGAATTTTTCACATTCGGAAAGTTTCATCAGACCTTTAAATCTTAGTGGAAAAGTTCCTTCAGACAATTACAGAAAATGACAATTTGTTCACAAGACGTGTGTTGCACACATGTCTGTGGGGGATGACGCCGTCAAGAAACACTGTGGACAGCTACACGATCTTCCAAGTGAAGTGTTGAAATAAATTTATAACTACACGTTCAAAGTGAATGTCGAAAGAACACCAAAAACATTATCTTTGCTTATATCGGACCGCAGGTATAGTCAGGTCGTATGGACGGACCATTGGTGTATGTCATAACGACTTGGAGCCTTTTATTCACTTACAGAGAACGTTTAGACATCTGACTTGAATCGATGTCATCTGATTGGAATGACATCGAACTAGACAATTACAATAAGAAGAGGCAAAGAAGAGAGACGCAGTAGAAACCGTTTTCCAGATAGTTTATACGGTTAGAGATTCTCGTATGCCCAATTAGGACTTGGATCCTTGTTTACCCCCTCCTACCGTCGAAATAAAAAAAAAAATTGTTTTAACTGATTCAATGAAAAGAACTGAAAAAAATGTCGTCTTAGATGGCTCCAGTGTCTTCCTCGTTTCGAAGGAGGATCTCAAAAGCATCTTCAACAGTACTAAACGGTATATATATATATACATATATATCATCTGTCATCATCAGACATTACAGATACAGTACCCAATGGGAAGCACGAACCCCTGGTTCTGTGCTGGCGTGAACTCCCATTTTTTTTATAAAAGTTACCTTACGAGGTCTGTTCAAAAAATAATATAATAATAAAATAAGGTGAATTTGTATTTATATATTAATCAATTCTTATTTTGTCCCCTTCAGATTTTCCAATCGTCGAATCATTTATGATCTCAACTTTTTGATATGCCCTTGAGCTCTCTCAGCGTTTCGGTTTGTATTCCTCAATCGTCGCAAAACTCCGTTTTATGGGTGTCTTCAATCTTGGTAACAGAAATAAGTCGCAGGGGCCTAAATCTGGTGAATACGGTGGCTGATACATTAAGAACAAGCAGTGAAGATTTGTTACAAGTAATGAAGAGTTGTAACGGGAATTAAGAACAATTCAAGATTAGTGAGAATAATGATGCGAAAGTCATTAATTATATTCTTCATAGTGCGGCGTATAACTTCATAACTTCATACTTTTTGACCGTACGACCATGTGGTAAAAATTCCTGATGCTCTCCGCTACGGTAATCGAAAAAAACCATCAACCAAAAATTCAAATTTGATCAAACTTGACATACTTTTTTGGCTTTGGTTCTCCTTCCATTGGGAAGATTGAACTTTGGTTTTGGTATCATAATTCAAAATGATATGATAATGATATCAATTATGAACCTTTTGAGTATATCTGGATTGTCGTTGATTTCATCCAACAATTGCTGAGCGATGTTTATGCGACAATTTTTTGGTCAAAATTTAGCAATTTTGAAGCCACACACCGAAAAAATTGCATGACATGAGCCTAAAGATATGCCGACATCTTTACCAGCTTTTCCTACAGTGATTCGATGATTCTCCATAACAATTTTTTTTACTTTCTCAACATTTCAATCGGTTGTTTCTGTGCTAGGACGTCCAGTTTGAGCGTCTTCATTCACTTCTTCTCGACTTTCTTTGAAAAGTTTGTATCACTTGCATCACTCACTGTATGCCATTTTTAGCATTTCAAGTATTTTTGAGTACTTAATTTCACAGAACTGAATGTAAATTCTTTGATCCAGTTTTTCGAGAACAGGTAATCGCCGGATGCGCAAAACACGTTTAATTTTTAGGCCTCGCACAAACAAAATAAAGATGATACATTTGGTTAGCTATTGCTCAGCGAATAAACCCTGTTGGATAACTGTTTCCAATGAAATCTTTTATGTAAGTCACCTATCGCTTCCATTTCTAGTTGGTTAGTGGCATAATCCAAAGGTGTTCGGTTGGTGTCTCTAAGGTCAGAAATCCTAAGTCAAGTATTATTCTTGATCTTGGAGATTGGGTAACCTGCTCTTGCAAATTAGTAAAAATGATGCTGTATACAGCTCTATATTGTGACGTGAACCTGATAATGAGTTTTGACCTTGATATTTCGAATTGATTTCAAGACTGATGTAAGAGTGTATTAATGAAGACTTGAAAAAACATTTCTCGCAAATGTGTCGTTCTTTTCTGCCTTTCCTGATTATGAAAGAAAATAAGTTGAAACTGTAAAAAGATGATCGAGATGAGTGTACCAACATAACATGGGTGTACAGCCCTCGATCAATGATAGAGACGGGACATTACTACAATGAGTCGATTGACTTCGCAATATTTATAATATCTATAATGTATATCACTCACTGTTGAATTCTTTCCAGTAGAACGAGGAAGCACCCGACTAAAAATGAGCGTTGAACTCAAGCTTTGGGCTAATTTACTCCTTGTAGATAATAGACAGATTAAAAGGAGTAACAAATCTCTTGCATCGTTTTAATAAGCCTAAACATTTCGTTGCATTCTCGACTCCCAAATATGTGATCTTCCCAACTAAGTGTTTAAATTAAAAACACATACCGAGAATGAAAAGTCCCATCCCCTTTAAAAATTGCAAGACCCCTTCATGGATAACAGTTGTTAATTTTTAGAACGTTTGAATGGCAGTAGAGAGCACTGAATTTTGCAAGCAATAAATTCCATTTTACTCCAATCGATTATGCTGAGCTTGTGTAGAGATTGGTTCCGCTTTTTGGAGAGATACGCCATCATCATCAGGAAACTTGATGATTCGGAAGCTGTACTGCCGGTCATTAAGAAGCTTCTGTGATACAAGATGCTCTTATTCTATTTTATAGACTATTCTCGCACCAGACTTAAGCAACACGCTTCTACCGGTTTCTGGAACCTCCAAATCGGCTGTAATGTAACATATTATTCGGTCAATGTTTGCATAGGATTGGCTACATAAAGCCTCTGCACAGGATGAAGTGTGTACACCAATTCACTCCTTAGTGCATTCCAGTGCTTTGATTATCTCTCAACCCAGTATAAGTTATTGAATATTTCAACACAAAAATTATAAACCACAATGTGAATCCACTTTGTTCAAGTGCACTTCTTAATATCTATTTGCATACCTGAATAATTTAATAATTGGAAAGCAAGATTCTATTCCCATATTAACTAACTGAACGAGAAACTTAAAAAGTTTTCCAGATTCACTTGGAACAGTATATGCACTGTAAAAACATGTTCTTTTCAAAGACAAATCATTTCAAGTTTGAAATCAATTCGGCATTTGCAGTGCTTTGCAAAGTCAAATTGATATTCGTATCTACTACTTCCCCGATTTAGTCCCAAAAGTTGTCTCCGTAGCCTCCTCATAAATATCAATGCAGTGGGCCTTGACACTTTTGTATAAATCCCGTAGTCAAGGTGAAGAAACCCTTATCAATAGCGAGCAGATACTTGTTCAGAATTTTGAACAAAAGCTGAACTTGGATGGTGAACTTTTGAATACATAGAGTGTACGGTTCAATATATATGTATGCACAATAGTGTTTGCTTTGAATGAAATGTCAACAGACGCACCGGTATCTTACTGCACATCCGTTGGTCGTGTGATGAGAAAACATAATCGCCCATTTAAATCAAATCAAATCCAGCCAACGTATACACAAAGGAGGTACACAAAAGAACGGAAAGAAAGAAAACACAAAAAATAGAAAACGACTTCAAAAATTTATTTCATACTTCCTCTCTTTTCATTCACAATTTCACAACCAGAAACCAGACACAACTACCACCGTTTATAGTGAACAGGACACACTTACATCGCAAAACTAAGCAAACAGAGCTGAGACTGCTGGTGCTTCTGGTGTTTATCGATTTCTAGTAACAAGGCCCGCTGGACTGCTTCCATAGCTAACCTTCGCAGCGGTACGTAATGGCTCAAAACCAAGCTCCTCTTTTGGTATGCCAAACTGGATTAACTTAGCCTCGTATGTTGCAAGGAGATCATCGTGTGCTTTGCATACTCGTGCTAATTCGTATTTAAGATGATCGATCTTCTTCGTTTTTCTTTGCAGAATGTTGTCAATTTTGTTTTTCATATTATCTGGCTGCATACCAGCTGCCAAAAGTGCTTCAGTGAGTAATGCTTCCCGCTTTTCGGCATCGCTTTCGAGTTCAGCTATTTTCTGTTCCAAAATTATATTACGAAGGCTTGTTTTCTGCTCAAGCTCCACAATGGCTTCTTCGAATTTTTGTTTTAAGGTTTCGCGCTCCTCGACGAGCGTGTCGTTGCGCATGAGTAAAGCTTCTGTTTCCCATTTGAGTTGACTTAATTGCTTTTCAACCATTGCGTTGCGAGTTTTAAGTCTTTTCAATTGCTGTTTATCACGATCGTAATGCTCCAGCTTTCTTCGCATATCCACTAATTCGGCGCGAGCCTGACTGAGAGGCTCAACAAGTTTCTTATTTTCAGCCAGGGTTTCGTTGTAGAGCCGATCGCTTCGCTCGGATTGCTTACGCAGTTCCTCCATCTGCTCTTTCAAACTGCTTATCAGGGACAAATTGTTGAGGGTTATGTCATTGTAGTAGTTCTTCATGTCACTAAATGCTGCATCATGGTCGTCATTTAGTTTCTGTATTTGCTCGTTTTTGCGCTCTTCCACTTCAAACATTTCCATGCGATATTTTAAGTCCATGTCTTCGCGGAGAATTTTCGTTTTGTGTTGGAACATTTCTGTCATTTCTCTAGCCTCGTGCTCGTAACGAGATGTAATTTCTCTGGAAACAAGGACAAAACAAAAAAATTGCATGAGTCCATAAAGATAAAATAAAAAATTGCATGAGTCCTTAAGAATAAGGATCGATTTTGTGAGGTTTTCTTTAGCTCTTTTAGTAGAAGAATTTCTCATTAAAAAGAGGAGCTGGGATGCAAATTTCCCTTTATAGTTTAAGTTTTTAATTGATCAAAGGGATACTGCCGTGTAGCTGGTCATTAGTCAAAGCTAACGTTGTCGGTTTGAGTTACATGCAATTTGTTTTAAAAGGAGTATCAAATACTTAACCAGATTATTTTTTTAAATTAACATTGATCTTTTGAAAGTAGAGAAAGGAATTTTATGTTTGCTACTTTAACAGATTTTTTTTCATAAAGGATTTGCTAACTAATGTTCGTATTATTATTCTGCACTCAATATGTAAAGTTGAGTCTATTTAAGTGTCTGAATCAGAATCTGAAAGGTCGGAAAAGTGTTTCCAATAACTTTAGAAGGATTTGGAATTGTTGAATAATTCTGATGGGGGGAAGAAATAAAAATGTTTAAGTTTTAGGCATGAGTGTACTGTAGGCAACATAAATATTGTTGTATTGTAGTTTTCAACTACAAAATCGATTGAAATCTTGCAATACAAATTTGTTTAACAGTCGTATACTTATAGATAACGAAATAAAACTGATACGGTGATAAGGGTGGTAAAAACAACTAGAAAGTCTTGTTTAAAGATTAAAATCACCAAGTGTTTGCTACGTTCAAAAGGATCTCAGTGCCTAGTCTTGCAGTGCATATATAGTTCTCTTCTCTCACTAGTAGATAGGCCAACATTTGTATGCCATCTCCGAAGGCAGAAATTAGCAAAGCTTCTTGACTGTTGTCAGCACCTCGAAAGAGGTGGTGCGGTCAACAACTGCGAAGTATAGAATAGAATATGGGACCTTCGTCCTGTGAGCATCGCACTCTTAACACTACGCCACGGGCGCAAAAAAAGGTGCAAAATGACATATTCAATATATATGTTACGCATATAAATGTCATATACGCCGTCATGCACATATCTGTATATAACGGGCATAATTACCAGGTATACTGGTATGAAGTGTTCGTCAAGATACAAATGGTTCGATAGGGAACATTTGTTGTGAACGAGCCCTTATTTTGTTTTGTTTGTTTGACATCTGTGAAAAATATTTAGTATACATCAAGTCATTAAGCAGACAACATCATATTTTTTCATCGTGTTAAAAATGTCGAATTTTGTACCAGAAAGTGATGATTTGCGGAAAGCATTCATTTTTTGTTTTCATTTGAAGAAAAGTGCTGCAGTGTCGCATTGAATGCTTGTCGAGGCATATGGTGATTATGCTCTATCAGAAGCAACATGCAAAAGATGGTTTCAACGGTTCAGAAATAATGATTTTGATGTGAGAAATGAAGAACGTGGAAGACCACCAAAAAAGTTTGTTTGAATTGCAAACGATATTGGATGGAGGTGACACTTTGAGTCAAAAGCAAATGGCAGCAATGTTAAATGTTGCACAACAAACAATTTCTGACCGTTTAAAAGCTACGGGAAAGATCCAAAAGTGTGGAAAATGGGTGCCACATGAATTGAATGAAAGACAGGTGGAAAACCAAAAAAACACTTGTGAAATTTTGCTTCAAAGACACGAAAGAAAATCGGTTTTGCATCGGATTGTTACTGGCGATGAAAAATGAATTTATTTTAAGAATCCTAAACGGAAAAAATCATAGGTTAATCTGGGACAACCATCAACATCGACTGCAAAACCAGATCGATTCAGCAAGAAGACAATGCTGTGTGTTTGGTGCTGTACCACGAGCTCCTAAAACCTGGTGAAACCGTTAATACTGATCGCTACTGACGACAAATGATCAATTTGAACCATACATTGATCGAGAAACGACCATGCACCAATGCACCTGCACACAAAGCAAAACCGGTTCAGGATACAATCAAAACACTTGGCTGAGAGCCGCTACCCCACCTGCCGTATTCACCAGACTTGGCTCCTTCCGACTACCATTTGTTTTCATCGATGGAGCACGCATTGGCTGAGCAGCACTTTGATTCCTACGTGGAGGTCGAAAATTGGGTGTCTGATTGGTTTGCTTTAAAAAAGACTTTCCCATTAATAATAAGTGTTTTATTTTCAGAAGTAGTTAGGTAGCATGTAAACATTTTTTTAATCTAATTTTTTAAGTTTTAGGTTAGTTGTATTTTAGGATAGCCTAAGTTGGCGTAGTGGGTAGAGTGCGACGCTCACACGCCGAATTGTCTAGGTTCGATTCCCGGCTGAACACCTTGAATATTTCACGGCACCATCTCTTTCGAGCTGCTGACAACACTCAAAGAGTAATAACTGTCTAAGAACGCTTCTCAAATCTCGCCGTTCGGAGTCGGCAAAAAACTGTAGGTCCCTTCTACTCGTGAGGGAACAGTAGCGCGCACAAAACGTGTAGTTGATGAGCAAGCTAGGCCCTGGTCCCCCTTTGGACTGTAGCGCCAACAATTATTATTAAGTAGCACATATATGTATAACAAATAATTTTACGCTAAATATGTCCAAAGGCAATTCAATTAGATTAGATTAGCTTAGAGCACCTGTTTAGGGTCAGTAAGTTAGATGTTAAGCCATTGGTAAGATTAAGTTACCTAGTTTTAAGTATTTTCCTAGGATTTAATCATAAGATAATTATAAACAGTTCAAAAAAATGCGCCACGGCGGCCACAGGTTTTACGGTGATGTATATACATATTGCCAATAAAAACGTTTATTTAAATTTTTTTTATTCGAAAAAGTGTTTGCAGTTTTTAAAATAAAAACATAACTTTCCCAAAAATATATTTACTTGTTTTAAATGCAAGCGGATGAGCAAGCAGTTTGTCTTTTCGAGAGAAAAGTTTTACGTGGGCTGTACAGCGACATGCGCCTCGTCAAGCGGCTTCGGTTGACACAAGAGTTTAATATCTATGTTATTAAATTCTTTTAAAGGGACATGATATTGACATTTTTTGCCATTTTAAAGAACCTGGAGAAGATCCAAAAGAATCACTCATTTCGTGTGTGCTTATAAATCGTACTATTAACACATACTTATAGCTATAACATTACGGCAATACTAATAATAACAGAGGGACCAGGGCCTAGCTTGCTCATCAACTACTCGTGTTGCGCGCGCTACTGTTCTCTCACGAGTAGAAGGGACCTACAGTTTTTTTCTCCGATTCCGAACGGCGAAGTTTGGGAAGCTTTCTTAGACAGTTATTACTCTTTGAGTTTTGTCAGCAGCTCGAAAGAGGTGGTGCCGTGAAAAATTCGAGGTGTTCAGCCGGCAATCGAATCTAGACCCTTCGGCGTGTGAGCGTCTCACTCTACCCACTACGCCACGGCTGCCATTCTGTCACATGAAATATTCGGAAAACCTACCAATTTGAAAAATTAGAACTACTAAAAAGAAAAAGGATTCGATTGATTTTCTCATGTGTTCATACATAGTAAATTAGTACCCTTCAGAGTCCTACTAGAGCTTGTACTATGTAGAATTTGAGTTCGCCACGCCCTCGTTTTTATAAAAAATATAAAGTGCGAGGTGTACAGTCAGAAATCGAATCTGAACCTTCGGCGTGTGAAGGCCGCACTCTACCCACTACGCCAAGGCGGCCACACTGCAAATAAATATTTGCCTTATTATTTTCTGTTCTAATTTAAAAGCTAAATAATCCAGATTTTAATCTGAAATTATCACATTTTAGCAACATATTTTGCATTTATTTTTTGTTTTGTTTTGTAAAATTACCCTAAATCCTCGTGGTGTTTGACTTTCAATTGTTGCATTTGCAGATCATGTATTTCGTCCTTTTCACGCAGCATATTCTTAAGTTCACGTTTATCATCTAAAAGTTCTTGTTCCTGCCTGGCATGCTCCTCCTGGGCCAATTTCAGCTGTGTCATAGATTCTGCTCGGACCTGTCCAATTTTCGTTTGATTCTCGTACTGCAAGTGCTTCATTTGTTGAACAACATGCCTGATCTCGTTTTCTGCCTTCTCGTGGGCGTTTTCAACTTCCTTGTCCTTTTTGCGTAATTCAGCTCGAGCATCATCTACATGAAAGCACAAAATCAATCAATGAAACCTTAATCAAATTGCTTGTGAGAATGCAATTTTAATTAGCTTTGTGTGGCAGTGTAATGCCGAGTACTAGGGGAAATAGGATTTGGAAAGTTTTTGTGACAATTAACTTGCCTAATTGGTCCCGGGTGATTTCCCAGAAGGTCCGTATTTTATCCCGCTCCAGCTGGTAGAAATTTCGTTCCTCTCGTTCACGTTCCATTTCCGCCTTGAGCCGGAGGGCGAATTGCTCGAGTTGGTCTCGAGTCATTTTGGTCGTGTCCACTCCATCGATGAGCACTGCAAAGGAGGAATGGTGGCTGGTGTAAGTTAGATTTAAACAAGTCCTACATCCTACTTGCTACTGTAGGGATAATGAACGAAATTGTCAATTTAATTGAATGAGATTGAGATGCTGGTTGATAGGATCTGTGACATTCCCCTACTCCTTTGCGGGTATCATTTCAATGTATGGGAATGAGCTGATGCGAATTCCGATTTTATATGTACTGGTCTAATGGCAGTTGGCGTTTAATTGATTTATTGGATAATTCTATTTGATGCCGTTATGGATGCTTTGAAGTTTAATTGTTTTGAATTACCCTTAGCATTAGAATTGATGTAATTTTGATATAAATCGCGTTGAGGGGTGAGGACAAGAATGCCCTTTGTAAAACTTTCGCTGAATGTAAATCATCAAACAAAATGTTATATGTATGTTTGTTTTAAACGAAAGTGAATCATTGGGCTTTGTGTATTGAAAGTTTAATGGGGTATCATGAAAAACTCTTTACAACTTATCGTAACAAAATACATTAACTTGTTTATTCTTTTGTGTATACATAGAATTTACGAAAAAGCTGATTTGTTTTTTTTGGAAAATTCGTTTTATTATTTACTTGTGCACATATAGCGACTTTCGAATTGCAGGAACAAAACTTGAGCATTTTGGTTTTAAAAAACACCATTGAACACTTAAGATGACATAAATTCTCTTAACATTAATTTAACGCCTTAGTAATTATTATTATTACATTTCTAGAAGACCTGATCATCCATTTGTCCAACGTTAGCTATACCACAGTATATTTAATACATTTATTGAATATCTTGAAACGTATTTTCAACCACTATAGACTGTTAGAAAAATTTCATAATGGAAGTTATTGCTTATAAACGTTGGCGTAAATATTTTTTGTACGTGATCGCAAGCCCGATAAAAACCTTTAGTAATATAGTTTTTTTTCAGCATGATTAATAAAAACAGTGTGGGTTTGAATTCTGGGACACCACGGGATCTTAAAAAACGAGATTGCCGACGAACTTGCTAGACAAGGATCAAAGTAGGCATTCGTAGAGCACGAACAAACCTTGGGATGTCCCGCGTCCTTGGTAAGGACTTTCGTCGACATAGACAGTTGGGTCTCCCGGCAGCACAACCAGAGATGGCAAGGAGAAATGACTCTCCTCAATTCAAACTGACTAAGTGCATGCTCCCAAACTTCAGAAAGTAAGTAAGTTCTACTGCCTAAAGCTTAGTAATGGCACCCTATGGAGAAGATAAAGACCTTTCAGAGCACTTTCTCTGCCAATGTCCCGCCTTCACTCGTATCAGGTGGCGGCTGTTTAGGGCAGCCGTGCTGGGAACTGAAAACATACGCTTTTTATCACAGAAACGCTTGGTGGTTCTTGGTCTACCGGAGGAAGTAGACCATAAAATAACATTTAATGAAGGTTACTGGCTGGTACTAAAATAGACCCGTTTTCAAGTCAGTGCGCATTAGTAGAGTGTTTTTCCACCTCCTACAAAAAATTAAAAAAAAGGAAAAACACCAGTAGGGAAAAAATTACAGTTTTTGTACAAAAAACAGTCTGTAAATAATGAACAGTTTAAAGTAGATTATAGCTTCTTATTTTTGACATCGATAGTGAGATTTATCGAAAACTACATTTTGAAGTGTTAATTTTGAGAACTAATAAAAACACATTTGGTAACATTACAGCCGTAAAAAAACTGTATTGCGTAAAGCTAAGCAGAGCATGAAACTACGAATCTGCTTTAAATTGAATTGTAAGCTAAAAATTATTTTTAATAAACCACACAGGCATTTAGCTTACTCTATCCACAAACACGCTGAAGATCCAGATTCGATTCCCGGATAGAAAAGCTTCTCAAATTTCGCCGTTCGGAGTCCGTTTCCCCTCCATCCGTGAGAGAACAGTAGCGCGCATAGCAAGAAATGTTGACGAGAAAGTTAGCCCTTAGTCCTCTTGTGAACTTTCGCACTGCAATACCTATATGACTTTTAGTCGAAAGTAATCGAAAAAACAGCTGCCTCCAATTGCGCACTTTGAGTTCGCTGTCTACGCCTCCCTCTGTTGCGTTGTCTCAATGGCTGGGATTCTAAAAATGTTCGGGCCGGAGCACTTATATTTATACGCTCTACATGACCTAGCCATCTTAAGCGTTGCATCCAAAGACGCTGGCCAGAACAGAAAATTGCACTCTGAAATTTTCTTTTGAAAAGACAGGGGGCTTCATCATTCGCTTTTAGTAACGTCTACGTTTTCAGCCATAGAGTAGAACTGGGATGATTATATATATGGCAAGCTTTATCTTCCGAGAAAAGCCCTGTTTATTTGCAAAAACTAATTTTTCATTTGATTTCGAAATTGAATTTTAACCAAAGGGAAGAGTTAGGTTTCTACTGCCTAACGTGTCGCTCCAAGGCCGATGTTGTGTGTCCTTTATTGAAGACAGCATATACTACGTATTGCCCTCTGCTACCACCAGGCTCATTTAAGACGCTTCCGCTCCAATGCAACCAAACTCTTTATTGACGAAAGGGCTGTGTTCGTCGAATCACGTCAATGTTTTTCACGTAACCTTGTAGTTGAGCAATATTTACAAAAAGAACAAACCAAAAATTCAAAACTGGCAGGTTTCTGAGAGTCGATAAATGGTTAAACTAAATCAGGTTGAATGATCGTGCCGGTTTTAACTTCAAACCAGCAATTAGAAATAAAGTAAAATTTCTCTACATCGAAAATACCACCACGTCTCTGACATGTTAATTGACAACACGTTTCCACTACGTCACGGCGCGATTATTTTATTTTTATCTATGTTGAATAAAATACCACTAAATTAAAAAATAAAGTTATACTCGTACATTATGAGCAACTTTTCGAATCTGCAGTGCATGTACGAGTATATCAGACATTCAAATCACTGTTGCTCTAAAATTTATGTGCATTGGCATAAGTGTTCCACTTTAGTTTGGGAAATATATAATTTGGAAAACACTGTGGCAGCGTTAACTGTAAATGAATCGCATTCTTTGTTTTTAAATAAAGAAACAATGTAACGAAATGTATTTTTATTGCATATCCACATACTCCAGAGACAGCGCATCCTCGTTCCACAATCGGCCATTAAATGCACTTATTAGCACGCATCGCAGGAAACTTCATTATTTCAATTAAGTCCCTTAAATCCCGGCACCAACACACTGTCGCTTAGCAGAAAAAGATACACAATAAGGACACATTGCGCGTTCGGAGAAAATGAGACAAAACTTTTACGAAGCATAATTGCTGGGCCAGTACTCCTCCATTGCCATCCAGAATGGCTTCCGGTTATGCCGATGGCGTGGACAAGGCAATGGCCATTATAGTTTTTAACTTCATGACAGACGGCCAGCGGTTGCTACCACCAGAGCAACGGCGCGGTCCATGGAGTACCGCAGTAAAGTGGTCTACAAATGGGGCTCTGAAGAAGTCCTCGTGGATAGAAAGCAACGCAGAATGGAGCGAAATACTGAAAAAAAAGTAGTAATATTCTATGTGAGTCAATGGCCGTACAGCAATCGGATGAGTAAAAGGCAATTAAATTGCGCATCTTACGGCAGAACGACGTTTTGGGATGCGTCTTCTATTTCAAAACGGGATGCCCGGGAGAGGACATGTGTGTGTTGGTCTGTGGAAAAACAATATTCTTGCCTTGAGCATTTCGAGTCTATGGCCAGTCATCTTGAGTATGACTTCAAAAAATAAGTTATACCATTCAATTCAAACAGAACATTGTCTTAAAAATGGTGAATTTTAACGAAAAATTACATGGTATATATTTAAAGTCTTCTTTTTCGAGCGATTTTTGAAAGTTCTGATTTAAATAAAAACCTTAGTAATTTGAATTACAACCTTGAACAAAATTTAATATTTTTTGAGTTTTTGTTATTTCATATAGCCAATGAGATATTGTAGTATTTCGTAGTCGACGTTACATCCTGTCCGAAAAGAATAGAGAAATAAAATCGTCTTTACGCGATCCATTTAAGACCAATAAAAGTACATCTTGAACATCAGAAGCATAGATTCCATTCTATCTCATTTTTCTAAGTAAGAACTTTGTAAAACGTTTCTAATTTTTTAAATTCTAGATTCAGCATTAGCTTGAAAAGGGATCCAAACAACACAATTGTATTTCAATAAAGAACGGATTAAAATTTTCATTAATATGGGTCATGAAAATATTTAGAATTAGGAAATAAAAATCCCAGCATGCGATTAGAATTTCTTAGAATGTAGTCAAAATGCAAGGAAAAATTCAGAGCTGGATTAAAAACACCTAGATCTTTTTGGTTTGTTACTCTCTTTAGGATGGTTCCTTGAATGATCGGATATTATTTTCTACTTAACGTTAATACAGAGCATATATTCGTGTTTAAAAAAGAGGTTTTCTTTCAAACCATTTATTAACTCTATTCAAGTCCCATCGCAATCGCTGACCATCTTGATAAGATCTTATAGAGATAAATAATTTGAGATCATCAACATATAAAAGACACTTTGTGAACCGTTAATAAGCGGTGAAGGTAGTTTATTCAGTTCTGACAGTGTTACCGATCCAGCGATAAACGGAATGCTTAGTATTAGATAATGAATTACAATAACTACACTCATTAAAGAAAATTGAAATAGAAAAAAAACTAGATAATAATAATAATAATAATTGTTGGTGCTACAGTCCAAAGGGGGACCAGGGCCTAGCTTGCTCATCAACTACTCGTATTGTGCGCGCTACTGTTCTCTCACGAGTAGAAGGGACCTACAGTTTTTTGCCGACTCCGAACGGCGAAATTTGAGAAGCTTTCTTAGACAGTTATTACTCTTTGAGTGTTGTCAGCAGCTCGAAAGAGGTGGTGCCGTGAAATATTAGAAAAAATGGTGTTGAACTGGGAGTCGAACCAAGACCCTTCGGCGTGTGAGCGTCGCACTCTACCCACTACGCCACTGCGACTACAAAAAAAGAACTAGATACATAAATAAAAAACTATGTAAGACGAACAAAGCCATCTCCATGACGGAAGTTTGGAGAAAAAAAATTAGTACAGTGTCAAATACTAAGTAAAAAGGTATATAAATTATAAATTTATAAATATGAAGTTCCACAAAAATATTGACGTTAAATATATTTTAAAACTAAAGTCATCTAATTATTCTTTAATAGCAAATAATTTAACTCTCAGCTGTGTGTTGCTATGATCTGTTGCTTTTGCAGACAACGTACCCATATTCAACTTTTTTTGTAATATATATAAATAAGTACTACTCATTCCGACAAATCTTTCCATGGGTCGTAAACACAGCTCAAAAACAATCGCAAATCCTGTGTTAGATCAAGAAAGGCCGTTGTAGAGCGGTAGCTTGGATCTCTGTAATACCTTTGTATGTCCAATAATCTATAATATGCAACTTTTTTTTTGCAGGATAAAAATTCATATATTTTTATCTTTCTAGCTTTCGGAGCAAAAAATCTACTTTGAGTGGTTAAAAATTAAAAAAGGTTTAGTCCCGAAATCTAATCGGGATTCATTGGTGTATGAGTCGACAATCACCAAACATGAAACTTGTTTGTTATCTGTAGTTACCATTCCAATATTTTTTATATTAATACATATCATTGGAAAGATTTGAGATGTTACGATATCACTGGCGAAGAGTCCATACGAGGGTTGCCTTTTATATTTCGGGATTAGAGAACAAAACAAATATTAGAAAATAGCTTTTTTGTTTTTCAATATATTCCCCATTAAGATCTATGCACTTTTGCATGCGTTTGAACCAATTGTCGAAGCACTTTTACCACTCTGATTGAGGCATGTCCAAAACATGTATTCCGAACGCATCAACCGCTTTTTCAGGTATCAAAAAACGTTGACCTCTCATTTTATTTTTTACATACGGGAATGAAAAGAAGTCATTCGGTGCCAAGTCAGGACTATACGGCGGATTACTCATCAATTCGATGTTTTGAGAGCTCGCATTGCCGTGGTGAAGAGTGATCCGTCTTCGGCGGTTGGTTTTCCTGACTTCTTGGAAGACAACTGACAAACAAATGGTTGTGTACCACTCAGTTGTTTTAGTGGTACGGTACCACTCAGTTGTTCTAGTGATACGGTTACGACATGTCCAGTTTTTCCGAAAAAACAGGTGACCATTTGCTTCTAAGTTCTTCGTGCGCGAGCAACTTTTGTTGGATTTGGCTCAAGTTGAAACACCCATACAGTAGACTGCTGTTTACTTTCGGGCTCATAAGCGTAAATCCACGATTCATCACCTGTCACGATGTCATAGACATGTTTCCAAGCACCGCGATCGTATTTTTGGAGCATTTCTTTGGACCAATCGACACGAACCTTTTTCTGAGCGATTGATTGATTGTATGGGATCTAACGCGAACAAATTTTTTTGACGGTCATGTGTATTCGTGCAATATTGAATGTATGTATGTCTCAATCTCACGATAGGTCACATGACGATCTTGCAATATCAGTTGGCGCACAGCATGAATGGTCTCCGGAACAGCAACTGATTTTGGACGACCTTCACGAAATTGGTCTTGGAGTAATTTACGACCTCGGTTGAATTCACCATACCATCGATAAACACTGGTCCTTGATGGAGCTTCATCGCCAAAAATTAAATTAAGTTCATCGATGCACTGTTGTTGAGTTAATCCACGTCGAAAGTTGTAAAAAATAATCGCACGAACATTTTCACAATTTAATTCCATTTTTTGGGCGAGATCTTTTAAGTTACTGTAAACAACACAAATAGCGCCCGTATGTCAAAACGTTCTGAGTACGTATGACCTCAAAAATGTTAAACTTTACGAACCATATATGGGGTAGGTTAGGCATCATGCATGAGAACGGTTTCTTTGTTTTTTTTGAAGTTAGTCAAAAGTGAAAAGGTAATATATTTATATATGTACGTAATTTATTCTCCTGCATGACAAACTAATTCTTTAATCATGCAAAGTTAAAGAGAAAGTCCTCGATACTTGTCCAATGGTAATCTATATATGGCGTATACCTTGCATACCTGGGCATTAATTTTTTCATTAAAATTAATAAAATTAATATTTTGCTGACTTTTTTTTTTCGGCTTATCTTTAGGAATTAATGACGCTCCGCTACAGATCAGTGTAATCTAACACAATCAATTACAAAAAATCAAACGTGTGGTGACTAATGTGGCCATTATGGTAAATGTGGTACTAACGGCTGTCAATCACTACTTATTTTCAATAGTTGCTTGGCTCTCTAGTTAACTATTTTGTTTTGATTGAAAGCCTGAATTTGGCTATGTACATATTTATTCTATTCCCATAAATAAACGAGACGGAAACTAACAAATCAACGTTAAAATTGAGAGTTTGGAAAATATAAATGCATTGTTGCAAAATGGTGTAACTTATTGTTAATATCTTGGATGAAAATGTGATTTCCCTTTCTATAGCATGTAAAGAATAGAAGCGGGAGTCTGCCAGCTTACTTGTTACGTTTCGTTAAAGTGAGTGTAACTTAACTGTTGTTTACTCGATCTTAAACAATTTTCTGTGTGTGTAAAAATTTCACAATAAAACACTGGGGCATGCTACTCCTTTAATGCTGTTTAGCAGGGGTTGTATGGGAGTATTTTCCTGTTTTTCAAATGTGAGTCTTATAAAATATTAAGTGTACGAGGGGAGTTCAATATAGTTAGTTAGTTAGTTAGTTTGACATCTTATTTTCAATAAATGTTTTACAATGTAAAGTTTAACCTAAGTCATTTATGGTTTGGCCTATGGCCGTCTACCAGGTTGACAAAATACATACAAAAGTTTTAGATTAAAAATCTCCATCTATGATACGTTTTCAATAACAAAGTGCTGCTACTGAATAATCGTATAAGGCCTTCCACCCCTTTTCTCCATATAAGATGCACGTTACTTCATATTCGTCTAAAACAAGTTTTTCGAAAATTGCTAGTCGAAATTCTTTTAGAATCGGACACACACCAATAAAATGTAAGATGTCTTCTCTCTTCCTCATGTTGCATAGGTTACAAAGAATTGGTAAATCTGGTCTGTGGGGGATAAAGTTTAACTGAACGAGTTCTCCTCTCAGTTTAAAAATTGTGCTTATTTTTTCGATTGAGTGACTGTCAAGGAAGTATGTTTTTTCATTTAAAAAATGGTTTAGTTTGCTGTAGTAGTTCCTAAACAGTGAAGATTCAGCTTCTTCGACATATTTGTCATATGTGTGTCTACCAAAATTCTCCAAAACAGAGTTAAATTTTTTTCTTAAAAGATGAGGAGGCTCGTCCGCCTCAATAGACAGATTTAGACCGCATTCAGAAGCTGTTTTTTTCCATTCCTCGCAAATGTATCCGTTTGTTCTAATTATACTTTTTAAAACTACGTTTGGTAATCTGCATTCGCTCATCTGTAGTATTTTTAAAATATAGTTGAAGTGCATTTTGATGGTATACAAGAGCAAAGGAGGAGTTCCCGTTTCAATATGTAGCATATAGTTGGGGGTATTTTTTGGTAACCGAAAGATCTTCTTCAAAAAGTAGCGAAGGAATTTTTCCACACCATCATAGCCTTTGTAGCCCCATACCTGAGTTCCGTAGAGCATTATTGAAGCTGCAGTTGAGTGGAATGAGGTTTGTTTTGCACTTTTCGATACGTATTTATTTTTGAAGCAACGTTCCCAAATCGAACAGATGGCTCTTTTAGCAACAGCTAATTTTTCCTCAAAGTGTGGTTTCAAATTTAAAGAGGACGATATTAGGATACCTAGGTAGTTGTATCTGGATACTACCTCAATTTCTTCCCGGTCCAACTTCCACTTTTCCAAAGATGAGACGCGTCCCCCTGTGTTTCTGAATATCATCATTTTCGATTTACCAAGGTTTATAGTCAGATTCCAATTTTTACAGAAATCGTTAATCCTGTCTATCATTAATTGTATACTTTGGATAGTGTCACACAGAAAGACGATATCATCAGCATACATCAGCGCGGGAATGGATACATCGTTGAATCTTATTCCACCTTTGACATCATCTGTTATATCATTGATGTATAGTATAAAGAGTAGTGCACTTAGAGTACAGCCTTGTTTAACCCCCATTGAAGTTTCAAACTCGTCGGAAATTAAGTCTCCATCCCATACATGTGCAGTATTGTTCTCATACAAGGCTCTCAGAATTCTAATAACTTTGCTTGACACGCCGATTTTCGAAAGCTTGAAAAAGAGTGCTAACAACTTTTTTTTCTTTCTCTTATATGTTTCGGCAATGTTTGTTAAGCAGAATATCTGGTCGATTGTAGAATAACTTTTTCTAAATCCAGCTTGAAATTCTTTAAGGATGTTTTGTTCTTGAATGAGGCAAACAACTTGGCAGAGGTGTTTAAAAATGTGATTCTTCGGGTCCCTGTAATCACCTTTTTTGTGTAGAGGAAAAATTATTGCTTTTCTGAATATATCGGGGATATTAGCAGAGTCAAATATTCGGTTAAATTCAATTGTGAGAAAATTCATAAATTCATAAGTGCAATTTTTATAGAACTCGAACGGGATGCGATCAATACCAGGTGCTTTACTTGTTTTTGAGTTGCTTATTACTTCTTTGATTTCTTCTAGGGTAAATGCAGAATCTAACTTTTCGTCTAAGAGCATAGGGGCTGCATATTGAAATAGCGGAGAGGTTAATGTAGCATTAAGAAGTTTATTAAAATAATTCCTGAGTTGCGTGGCTTTAAGAGTTACAGAGATGTTAGACGTGTAACCATTAAGGTATTTGACAGCTTTCCAGAACTGAGCAGGAGATTTAGAGGAGTTTATGAGCGCAATGTTTTGTTGCTCAAAGGCTACTTTTTTTAGGTAACAAATGCGCTTATATTCCATGTTGGCATCATGATAGAGAGCCTTAAAAATATTGGAGTTGTTCGATCTAAGAGGTTTGAGGAATTTAAAGGACTTGTTTCTTGCTTTCGCGCAATCAGAATCATACCATTTTTGCTTATATATTGTATGTGTTTTTAAATCTTTCTTTTGCTTTATAGATTTCTTTATTATTTCCGTTAGAGTTTCTATCAGTATTCGATCATTCCAGATAAATTTCAGCAGAAGTCTTAAAGGTTTTATGCAGGTATAGTTTTTGTTAGCAGTACAATTAAGGGTTACTTCCAAGGGCGCTTCCTACTTGAAAACTGCCTAGAAGCTTGTGCCAATTTCCCGAAACAAAACAGTAATCAATTGTTGAGCTTGATGTTCCTCTGATAAAGGTCAGTTCGCCATCAGAATCTCCTTCACAACTACCATTCAACAAGGACATGTCATACTCATCAGCAAGTTCAAGTATTTTTGCTCCTTTGTTATCACAAATTGTGTCTTTAGATTTGCGACACGGTTTCAGCAGGGTACTATTGTATTCCGATATAAAATTATTTTGCGAGAGTCCTACACGACCATTAAAATCTCCAATAAGCATTATATTCGAACAATCTAAGAAGTTCAGTGAATCGCAGAGTTTATCGAAATCACGCTGCCAATGGTTACAGTTTAAGTATATAGGTACCAATACTACATCCAATGTATTTAGTTTTAATATCATCCATTTCGCCAGCTTTTATAAAGACACTCGTGTACAGACCTTCGAAGTCGTCTCGAAAACGGAATAGTAATCCACCACTTCCTCTCTCAAAATGTGATGTTTTTACGGCAGGAACCCAGATTAGTTGATAGTTTGAGAATATTTTCTTAAATCTAATTTCTTCATTGTCTAAAAGATGTGTTTCGAATAATACAAAAATATCAAAACTTTTTACATAATTAAAAAATTTTACAAAATTAATTTTATTTTTTAAACCCTGACACATTGTAACTTAAATTTTTTTATTTTCTTAATATAATCTCGGGGTATCGGGGTAAAGCTGTGGTTTGTAATTCTATTATTTTAGTGCATTCATGTCAAATTTCATATAAATGTGATTATTAATTCCCGTTTTATCTCTAGTTAAACAGAATCAAAATGGCAGCTGAGACGATGATGGTGAAAATTGACCATCGCGCTGTAATTAAATTTCTTAATAAGCAAGGAAAAAGTCAAAAACCTATTTAAGAAGAGATGGTGGCTGTTTACCAGGATTCCGCATCTTCATTATCAACTGTGCAAAAGTGGTCAAGTGAGTTCAAGAGAGGCAGAGGGAGCATGGAAGACGACCCCCGCTCCAGCGTACCTGCTAATGTTTGTACGGGAGAAAGCATCAAAGAAGACGAAATACTTGTTCTTGAGGATGCCCGAATAAAGGTGAAAATGATGGCAGAGATCACCAAGCTTTCAACTGGTACCATTCACACCATTCTTCATGACCATCTTAACCTTTCAAAGGTCAGTGCAAGGTGGGTGTCACGAATGCTCACAGCACCTCAGAAAAAAGTGAGAATCGCATGCTATAGAGAGCTTTTGGATCGAATTGTTACTGGGGACAAAACATGGTTTCACCACTATGACCCTGAAAGCAAACAAGAGTCCATACAGTGGCATAAAAGAGGAACAGACCCCCCGAAGAAGTTTAAAGTCACTTCGCCTGCCGGGAAGCTCATGGCCCAGTTATTCAGGACTCAAAGAGAATCTTGCTCATTGAGTACAAAAAAATGTGAAATTATCAACGCCACATCCTACGCTTCCACTTTGCATAATTTGCGGGAGGAAATTAAATAGAAAAGACGGGGTAAACTCGCAGCGGTTGTGTTGCTTCTTCATGACAACGCTCCTGTTCACATGGCGCGAGATTCCAATGCTGCTGCTCGAGATTATGGTTTCGAAGAAATCCAACACCCACTCTATGGTCTAGAAGTCGGCAATAAATGGGTATTTTACAAATACAAAAGAGGAAATTTATTTTTTTGAGGGTTGGGAAAAGCTTATCTCAAGATGTAATAAATGCATTTATTGGAAAATAAAAACAATTTAAATTGAATTCGCATTTTTTTTCATATCGATACCGAGAACATATTGAACGCCTCTCGTATGTCCCTTGATTTGTATCTGTGGCCAAATAAGAGGTTTGTAAGTTGGGGGGAATGTCTCACTAAGCCACTTTACTGTTAAGGCCGGTCATGTTTTATTGTTTTTTGCTCTAAAAATAAAAAGTGTAAGAAAAGAAAAATAATCGTCGATCTTAATCGCACATTGGTCGTCTATAGATTTTGAATCGTGTACCCTAAAAACCGTTACAGAAAATAAATTTCAAACAAATTTACGCAACTTTGATTGCATTTATTGTTAAACTGTCATACATTGTCAGTCCACCAAAATACCTACCTAACGACACCACATAGGAACGAAAAATTCAGCACATGTTGGTTGCTCTGGCAGCTTAATTCTGATTTTTTTCTACACTGGATGCAATTGGTAACGTTTTTTAATTCCATTATAAAGTGTTTCCAATAAGAAGATAACAATTTTGTTAAATTAAATATTCATAATTTACAAACATTGCTCTTTCTATGATAAAAACGTTGAGTTTACTAAATAGAACTAATAAATATGCTTATGTGTGTACATTAGAACAAAAGCTCTGTATGACAGACTTACCTGGACCTTTCTTTCCCTTTTTCTTTGGAGGCTAGAATGAAACAAGAAAGTAAATTTAAATGTTTTATATCTTTTGACCTGCACGAATGAATAATTTTTCATTCTTCAGTTCGACTTTTGAACTCTTTAATGAATCAATTAATAAATCGATAAAAAACAACCATTAAATATTGAACATTCGTGTATTCATAATGAATATTTATTTCGCTCACTATCCCCATCCCAGACCATTGCCATTTGCGATTTATTACAGTACAGCTCGGCAAAAAAATGCGGAAACATATTTAAAACCCCGTTAAATGCTTCTTTACTCCCACATATTACTTAAATGTCCAGTAAACGAAACCAGCGTCTGTATGTTTATCGGTCAATCACCACTTGTACCAGACAGGCCTCCCTCGTCCGTGTGCAGGGTATTAAAGTTGCGCCATGATGAAGGCTCCGCAAGCACTATCATCGATTTGCAATAATCGCTGTTGATATTTACAAAATGTAGTCCTACAGATTTCTGCCTGCCTTGGCTCTCTCCACCCGTGGCAGTTCCATGAGAGTCAAAAGTAAACGTTAAAGTGCGGTGTCGGTGGATAGAAATGCAGGACAAAAAGATCCTTTTATTGCTTTGATTTTTTTTTGTTGCACTGCTGTGGAAAAATTAACTTGTCTGCTGTTGATAATAATTCATTAAATTTTGCAGAAAATATTGCGGCATGGATGAATGCGATTTTACACTTTAAAAAGACTCAGTATTATCGTGGAATGGAAATATAGCAAAGGGTTTTCAACCTTTTCAGCGCACAATATCCTCCATATTTGGATGGAAGCAGTTCTTTTCCTAGCCTTGCACCAGGCAGAAAGCATACACATACACACACGTACAGATTCAGACTGGTATAAATAATGTGACGGCGGCTTTCAAAACAATTTCGCAACATCTGTTAGCTTATTGCATATTTTATGACTGCAAATTATTCACAAAAATCTCCCGCTCAGTATTGCCCGGCGTTTGGCTGGGAGTGGATTGGAGAGAGTTGAATCTCTGGAGGTGGTGTTGCATTTCGTGTGAAATGATATTTTTGAAAAATTGCCACCAGATTTGTTTACAAAATACTACGCCGAAACAGGGGCGAAAGGACACAACAAAAATGCAAGGCGAACTGGTGAGGCACAATATTGTGTGTCGCAAGAAGCTGGAAATGATGCACAATAATGGTACAGTGACGCTGTTAGAAGCAGCAGGCTTGGAAATATTGAGATGTCTTGCATTGTAATTAAGGACTTACCATATTTTAGGATCTTGATAGAAGGACCAGTGAGAAATTTAAAGGAAATTGTTTGTTTGAAATAATTACAGAGAAGAAAACAAAACAAAGATCCTTACTTTGTTTGTTTGTTGGGAAAAATGACTGCTAATTGACAAATTTTTAAAATTGTTCGTGATTATTGATCAAACGACAGTTGTCCCATGGTTGATATGGGAAACGCATTTAGTTCGCAGGTTTTGTTTTTATCTAAGGGATGAAAGTATAAAATCCATATGTTGTTGTGTGTCTCATCGTTCAATGTACTCGTAAGAACTGCCTTAAAATTGTAGAGTTCGGCGATAATAACTACATTTACTTATCGATCATGGTCATAATTACATTTACAAGTTATAATTAAATACTTTTATTTAAAAATGGCTATGATATATATAGAGTGTAAATATAATAATCTTACTTTAAAATGCGTCCAATTTGGAATAGGAGGTGAAAAAAATAAATCATGATCGAAAGTTGGCGACATAAGTGTTCCTCGACGGTTGAAGAAATTCTGTTGCAGTCGTCCAGCTTTCCTTTATTGAAAATGGTGAAACCATCTTTACATCTGTGTTCTGTCCAAGTTTCGGTGATGATTGAGTGCATGATCGGCGGTATGACTTTTTAACTTGCACAGTTTCACGGGTAGGTTATCTGGGCCAGGAGATTTGTAAATGAGGATTTACTGTTTGATTTTTATGTAGAGTAAATTTCTATTTTTGTGACCGCCGTGGCGCAAGGGGTGGAATGGGACACTCATACGCAGAATGTTCAGATTCCTGATGTTGTCCTGCTGACAGCACTCAAAGAGTAATAACTGTCTTAAAGAAAAGCTTCTCAAATTTCGTCGTTCCGAGTCGGCAAAAAGCTTTGAGCAAAACACGAGTAGTTGAGAGTAGTAGAAAGCTAGACTCTGTTCCCACTGTGGACTGTAGCACCATCCAATTATTATTATTATTAAATTTCAATTTCCAATGGTGCGGTTTCTGAGAATAATTCTTTTCAACTGTGAGCTTTTGTCGTTCAGTGGTAGTGTGTTTGTTCACTGGTAGTGCATTTGTTAAATAATTTTCACACAGGTAAATGCCTTTAAATGTGCTAGAGTACGTAGCTATTGTCGCCTAAATGGTAATATCCCTTCCGTTCTGTATGCTTTGTCGCGGCGAAATGGCTTAAGAGTCAATGAACTTCCGTTCGAAAGATGCTAGATGAGACGTCGAACCGAAGTACAGAGTCGTCTTGTCTTTGAACGTTTTAAATAAATACTGTATAGAGGTAAACCCTAAGGATTTGACTACTACAGGTGGTACTCGCGATTGCGACCATCCAGCCGTTGTCTTTTCGATATCGGCCGGGGCAAGGATTCTGGAGGCCCCAACCACCATACTCACAACACCCTCCGCCGGCAGTGGCGCTGATAATAATGATTCTTGCCACTCACTCTACGATGTACAACTTGGAATGAGTTGGAAAACTGGAGAAAGCGGCAGAGGGGCTCAGCCTGATACGCCTAATCTCCTGTGTCAGGGGCTTGCCAGAGTGCCACTTCTGATGGTGCGCCTCGAAATTCCGAAAAGGAGGAACGAGCCCCAAAAGATCCAGTACCAGCGGGACAAAGAGCCAAAGGAATAGGAAAAGAAAGAAGGCTGCCATCGAGCGGCGCAAAGAGATCGCGAAAGTGGTCGAAGGCGCAGGCTTAGAAGGCCGTACTCCTTCAATGGCGAAGGCGAAGAGAATTATGTCCTTCTGCTGACCTAACCAACCGAAATCAACGCCGCCTCCTCTTCTTCTGGCTCTTTAATCGTTAGCAGTACCTTCCGCACGATCCGCAAGACACTGGTGTCGCACCTAGTACTGGCTGCCGCTCGGATAGGCGGAAATTGACCTGTATGGGAGAACCCGGCAACAGACTTAAGCACGTGGCATGCGGAAAACAAGATCCGCAGCCCTACAAGAAGTCTGCCATCTCTTCCCTACTGCTGCGAGTAGGGAAAGCTAGCAATGTGACAGCATGATCGATGCAGAATGCGAACACTGCGGAGATCAGCTGTGGGAGCTGGCTTAGGCAGAGAACGCTTGCTTCCAAGTGGATGGCTGTGGGAAACGGAACCTTTTTGGTGAAGTGCTCCACACAGCAATCTCTGGAGTGGCTGAGCACTTCCGTGTCGACACAAGTTTTGATGTTCTCAGACCTTTAAAACTCACGCGCGCCATCTACTGGATCCCGGGGCCACTCAGGAACACGGCGGATGTGCTGGCGCGTCTCCGTGTTCAGAACCCTTGTCTCGAAACCAGAAGATGGAAGAGCAAGAATCGAGAAAGTAAAGACGGTTCGGCCTGGACCGAACTTCGGTTGAGACCATCGTCTCTAGATACGGCTCTCGTCCTTATTTGTACCTTGGACAGATTAACTTCCGCTTTATTTCCAAGAAACGCGAATAAGGGATGCTTTTCAAGGCATCTTTGTATGCCACTGTTTACCCAGATTAACCTTGATCAATTAAAGGATTCTACTGCAATCGTATGTGGCAGACTTTCCATGATGAAGAAGAAATCACACATGGTATCTACCAAGGAACCATAGGTGTGGAAAAATTGCATCTGTGGCATTGATAGCCTGCGAGGCTTTTCTCCACTCTTCGACGAGCGATCGGAAAGACCGAGAGCTTGTCTTATTGTCCCGAATCTTCTCCCAGCAACTAAGCTTGGACAATTCTAGTTGCTGCGGTCATTAACTTCAAATCAGGCGGAGCATGGCACAATTTAGTCGTGGCTTCGGCCTACTTCGCCTACGACTCCGTCTTACCACCGCCACCAAGGGAGGTAGCGGAACTCGTAGAGTATTGCGAAACGAAAAAGATGGGCTTCGTTATCTGTTGTCACGCTAATGCTCAGAACACTTTCTGCGGCAGGAGCATGTGTAACCGAAGAGGGTCGCACCTTCTCGACTTCGCACTTTCGTCTGGCTTGACCATCAGCAACGTTGGCTCACAACCAACATTTGTTACGACAAGAAGACAGGAAGTGATTTACTTAACGATATCAAATAATTATCTTAAGAAGATTACAGACTGCAAAGTTATGTCGGAAGTGTCCATGTCGGACCATAGATACATAGAGTTCGGAATTGAATGCGAAACTAACATCTCGCAGAAGAGCAGGATCCCTAGAAAAACAAACTGGCAAAAGTTTAGGGAAGAATTAGCAAATCGCACTGCGCCGAAACTCAGAACGAGGCGCGAGGGTGAAGTGGCAGTTCGGAATCTGGACGATACCCTAACCAAATGCTTCGAACTGACATGCTCAGTCAAAAACACCCCCTGCAGAACCCCTGTTCCGTGGTGGAACACGGAACTGCAGAGAAAGCGCAAGGAAATCAGAAAACTTCTAAATAGGTCACTCAATGACCAATATAGAAGAGGACTGGGACCTGTATCGATCAAAACGAAAAGATTATAAGAGGCTTATTTGAGCTTCGAAAAGTGCCTCTTATAAAGTTTTTAGTCAGAAAATCGAAACACTCAGAGAAATCAGCAGACTAGTGAAAGTCCTCAAAAGGGACAAAGCAGTGAGGCTGGACACTCAGAAAACCCAACTGTACCTATACCGAGTCTAAAGTTGAGACCATTCAACTCATGCTAGAGACTCACTTCCCTGGGAACCAGATCTCAGTTGGCTCAAAATCAGTGCCGATTTCCGAAACTGGGGATGAGCAGACAAATACTACACGTAGAGGCTGGTATATTTCATCGTTCGTGGCCACTGAGGAAGTCATCAAGTACGCTGTTGCGTCTTTTGATGGTTTCAAGTCACCGGTTACCGATGGCATATATGCAGCACTGCTGCAAAAAAAAAAAAAAAAAAAAAAACTGCCGGCTCTGAACAGAATCTTTACTGCCAGCCTTGCGCTGGCATACATTCCAAGCACCTGGCGTACAGTGAGGGTAGCCTTCATACCAAAAATTGGTAAAGGAGACTACTCTCTTGCCAAAAATTTCAGGTCTATCAGCCTCACTTCCTTCATGCTAAAAAGCTTGAAGAGGCTGGTCGAACTGCTCCTGCGCAAAAACGCCTTGCGATCACTCCCCTGCAGTGCGAGACTGCACTTCAAAATCTCGTCGGTAGAAATGAAAGTGCAACTGACAGGAAAGAACACGCACTGGGCATTTTCATCAACATAGAAGGTGCTTTCGACAATGCAACTTTCGATGGCATGTGTAACGCGGCCAGGAAACACGGCGTAGAGGAATCATTAGTGTTGTGCATAAGAGCAATGCTAATGAACAGGACTATAATCACGGAGGCGGAGTGTGGCAAGTTTCTAATGTGGTGGGTCAACAGAGGCTGCCCTCAAGGCGGGCTCCTGTCTCCCCTCGTATGGCGCATGCTGGTCTATTCTTTGCTTTCCTCGTTGAATATTTCCATCACTTACGCCTAGGTTTATGCAGATGATGTAGCCGCACTGGTAACCGGACCATGCCTTGCGGCTGTTAATGCTAGTGGGCAAACGGCTCTTGACATGATCAATTACTGCTGAACAAGGAATGGGTTTTCAGTCAACCCTCTCAAAACTGAGGTTGTTCTCTTTACGAGAAGGAGAAATCTGACTGGTCTGACAAAACTGGTACTTAAAGGCATCAATATACCACTTTCCAATGAAGCCAAATATCTATTTTTTATACTGGACAGAAAACTTCTCTGGAAAAGACAAGACAAAAACCTCCAAGGCGCTGTCAGTCTTCTGGCAATGCAAGGAAGTCTTTGGACAAACCGGAGTCTATCACCCAAAGATCCGTTAGGATCTACACGGCAATGATACGACCTTTTCTCTCATATGCATCAGTCGTTTGGTGGAACAAGCTTTCGCGCAAATACGTGATTGCTGCTTTCACCAAGTTTCAAAGAAAAGTTTGTCTCGGCTGCACAGGGGCTTTTCCTTGCACACCTGCATCTGCTCTTGATGCATTGATTAATCTCTCTCAAGGCCATCTCTCGATTTAAAAGGAATGGAAGGTAAGGTCTTTGGTTCCACTTGCACTGGAGCTTTGATGACTTCACACACCGCACCTCCTATGATACTACCCTCATGGATATGCCGTCTGATGCGAGGTCACCAATAATACAGTTTCGACGCTTATACAAAGTCGACTTCCCCCGTATCCCGGGGGGGGGGGGGGGGGAAAGGAATGTATTCGGATTTTCACGGACGGCTCCAAGACAACGGAGGGTTCTGGGGCTGGGGCATTCGTGGGAAACGACAACAATAGACTTCACGCCTCCTTAGGTAATTTCCGTCGGTATTCCAGGCGGAAGCCTTCGCGATCCTAATGGTCACCAACTATATTTTTTTTTTTTTACAGTGCATTTCTATTTATCTTAATTCAGTTTCTTACATGCTAGACCAAAACACTAAAAACTAGCTTACCAAGTTCATCTAATGACCTTATTTCTTATATCAGGGCTCTTTCCGAGTAAGTGGAAAACTGCATTTGTCCAGCCCGTCCCTAAAAAGGGCGAATGTTCGTCACCCACCTCCTACCGACCCATATCACTAACGTCCCTTCTCTCCAAGGTCATGGAAACGCTGATAAACCGTCAGCTTATGAAATATCTTGAGTCCCGGAAGCTTCTTAATGACCGGCAGTACGGCTTCCGAAGCAACCGTTCCACTGGTGATCTGATGGCATATCTCACTGAAAAGTGGAACCAATCTTTGCACAATGCAGGAGAAAGCAAGATTGTTGCGCTTCATATTTCTAAGGCATTTGACAGGGTCTGGCACCAGGCTCTCTTGTCGAAAATGCGTGCTTTTGGGATCGATGAGTCTCTTCTTCAATGGATTAGAAATTACCTTTCGAACCGTTCAATACAAGTCGTTTTGGATGGATTCAAGTCTGATATCCACTATATTAATGCTGGTGTTCCCCAGGGCTCTGTTTTGTCTCCGACACTCTTTCTCATTTTTATAAATGATCTCTTGTCTGCTACTTCTAATCCTATTCATTCCTTCGCTGATGACAGTACCCTCAGCTTTTCATATTCGTTCCTTGGCTCACGTCCCTCCACTTCGGCCTTAGACTCGGAACGGCAGCGTATGTTAAGCACATTAAATTCCGACCTTGACAGCATAATCGATTGGGGAAATAAGAATAGAGTGGAATTTAATGCTTCCAAAACACAGTGCTGTCTACTGTCGTTAAAGCGATCACAAAATAATCAGCCGTTATCCATGAACGGCACTTGCGTTGTTGAAACCGAAAGACTTTCCATCCTCGGTATGTGTATCAACCCAACAATTAGTTGGAACGATCACATATTTGAGGTCGCCAAAAATGCTGCGAAATGTCTAGGTTTCCTTAAACGATGCAAGAAGTACTTCACCCCCTCTGATCTGGCTACAATATACAAGGCATACATACGCCCAAAACTTGAGTATAACGCTCCTATCTGGTCAGGTGCTTCTAAGACCTCCCTGCACCTGCTGGATAGAATTCAAAAGCGAGCGATAAAACTTATAGGTGACAGTAATATTGCGAAGTCGATTGACTCGTTAGAACACCGACGTAATGTCGCGTCATTGTCACTTTTTTACCGCTATTTCAACAAGAAATGCTCAGACGAATTAGCCAGTTGCATTCCTCCCCTTCAAGAATTCACCCGCAATACACGCCTCGCTAGGAATGCCCACCAATTCACCCTCAAGCCCTCTTTCGGACGTACAGTTAAATTCAGAGACTCGTTCTTTAGCCGCACTACACGAATCTGGAATGCTCTTCCCAGCTCGATTTTTCCTCCTTATTACAATCCACAGGCATTTAAAACCAATGTGCATCGGTATCTCCTCTCCCTCTCTTCCTCTATACCTTCGGCCCGTGCTGAGACTTGATCCGGTCACTTAAGGGTACTCGCAACCCCTTTTGCACGCGTCAATTATAAAAAAAAAAAAAAAAAAAAATGTATTAATTATATGCTTAACATATATATCCAAAACGTCGTGGTGCACCTTTTTTTAATTTTTTTTTTCTTTTTTTTATATTGTCTATGAAAAGCCTTAAACTACCTTAACCTTAACCTACATGAGTTGGCCCTACTAACCAACTACGCCGTCATATGTCTAAAGAAGTTAGCGGCACCAAAGGCTGGTTCTGGTTCAACACCAACTATATTGTGAAGAATAGGTGGAAGAGAAGAAGTATCACCCATGTCAGCCTTTGCGGCGTCTGTGGAGAAGGTGAAGACACTTCAGAGCACTTTCTCTGTCAGTGTCCCGCTTTTGCTCGTAACAAGTGGCGGCAGCCTAGAGCGGTGGGAACCGAAAACCTAGGTTTCATATCACAGAAGCGCCTCTTGGTTTTTCTTTGGAAAACCTTACATTAAATGAAGGTCACTGCCTGGCAGTACAATGGACCAGTATTTGAGTCTGAGCGCTCCGTGCAGTATATCCCAACATCCAACGAAAAAAAAAAACATATATCTCGGTAAAGTTTCTCTTGTCCACTCCTGTTATTTTTTAAACATAACTTTTAGCTTTGTTTTACGCCTCCTATGTCTGCCATTTAAAAAATCCACTGCTTGCAAAGTTGTTGTTCGAACTCAGTCGGACTATAATCGGAATTTAATTGAAGACGAATGAGTAAGTTGATGAGCAAGTTAAGGACAAAAGCGAACCAGGTGAAATTTTTCGCAAACTTTTGGGCAATCTTCGGATTTTATAGATACTTTCGTTTGGTGGTTAACCTTCCTAAGACGGAGCTTCACGATTCCATGAAGTAGTAAGTGATTACTTTGCTTGTATGCCAGTTCCTCGGATGATTTTTAAATCTAGTAAAGAGATGACCAATCTTCCACTTTTGAGAATATTATTGGTCTGGTTTTGCGTTACTCCACCTGGGATTGGCAAAGTATATTGGGGATGTTGTTATACGGAAATTCGCTTTTTCTGGCAAACAGGCGACATACAGAGCAAAGATCGGTTTGTTGTTTTCCATTGCACTTGCACTTCTGATGCAGGCCTGGGAGGCCAGTAAAGGGTTTCAGATCATTGAAATTTATCATCACGATTTATATGCTAATCTTCGGGTTGCGCGTTAGACAATCGTATCGTTTTTTATTAGTTATCGGCCTATTCTGTCAGAAAATATAACTGCAATATGGTGCCCGAGGTTGGTTGGAACTCCAGAAGTGCCATCTTTGGGGCTTGCAGAAGCAATATTTCAACAAGATTTCTGCGGTAGGTTGCCGCTGTAAACGAAATATCACCTGTTTACGTTTGATTGTTGCATGATTGCTTGCGAGCTGCTGACAACACTCGAAGAGAAATAACTGTCTAAGAAAGCTTCTCAAACTTCGCCGTTCGGAGTCGGCAAAGAACTGTAGGTCCCTACTACTCATGAGAGAATAGTAGCGCGCACAACAAGAGTAGGTGATGAGCAAGCTAGGCCCTGGTTCCCCTTTGGGCTGTAGCGCCAACAATTATTATTATTATTATACCCAACATTCATGAATGAAGCAATTGTTTGTCAATGCCTAATAACTTCACAGCGTCATAAATATTTGAGTACAGCTGTAAGGAATTTTTAAAAAATAAAATTTATTCCAAGGTTATGTGTCCAACCTTGCATAGATGACATAGATTTTTTAGTTTTAAAACTTCTTTTACAATTCTGTCTTCTATTTGGGATTGGTTCTGATATTTTGGGCGCGAATGTTCCTTTCAAATACATCCTACAAGTGTTGGCGTTGATGTCTGCGATTTGTTGTTGAGTTCTTAGCAGATGTTGGGTATTGTAAATATATGTATATATGTATATAAGCCTATACTTAATCTTCAGTAAATTGATTGTATCGCGTGCTGTGTGGTGTGTGGCACCATCTTACAACCCATTAAGCCGACAACGAGTTTTGTCATGGAAGATGAATTGAGATTCTTCTAAACCCAATCGGAGAATATACGTCGCCTTAAATATTTCCACGGGTTCCATTCTTGTGACTTCATTCAGTGACATTTTCGACACTTCGACTAACTCATAGACACGACAATGATTTTACGGAGTCCTTTTTTACTTTTTGTGTGTAGTGCTACTGACAGGGACAGTTTGATGATTTGTGAAAGAATGCGTTCGCAAATTAAAAAAAAAATTTTTCAAGACACCACTGGGGGGTTCACTGGGGAAAACAAAGAAGTTGGTACCAAACTTCTTTATTTTTCTTTGTTTGTCTTTCCACAACGAAATATGTACACAAATGTCATCCTGAATTATGCCCCATATAAAATAATAAATAGTTTAAGTTCATATTGGGGAATTATGGAGAAGTGTGACAGACATTATAAATGGACAAATGGAGTACAAACCGACACTATTATGGTTCCGCATTTTAGAAGCGAACACTAGAAAACAACAGAAAAATCAGTATCATCACAGTGAGACTAAAAGTCGGTTTCATGCAAAAGTTCGCAGAACGTGTTCTGGAATAATATTTAATTTGTTTATTTTTTATTTGCCCTCGATATACAAATCGCAAGTTAGTAGTCCACCCAACGATCATAATAACAACGCCCAGCAGCATAAGCATTTCATGCAAAAATATTTTGACTTCCGTTTTTATCATAAGACAACAACTCTTTGTCCGCAAGTGATTTTCATTTCCAATTCAATTTCTCGCCTCCCTCCCAAGAATATGAAAACACCAGTCCTTGCTTTAAGGAATTTTTCGAAAATGCGCACTTGCACCCCATAGGGCTGTTACTGCTGCTGGCATTTTTATCTTCTTAGTAAAATTTTAAAATTTATTTTAATTTTAAAAGCACCCAGTTTACAGGACCTACGTTGCCTTTCTGCTTCTAGGGATAAGTCGTTGTTTGTCTTAAGTCAAGGAGAGGGTTTCACTTTTTGGCTGAAGTAAAATCCGCAACCGAACTGACAACGCAAACAAATAGACAGCTGGATAGTGCTCTTCGACAGCCAATACCATTCCGGTTTGGGGGCGTGATAGTGAAATATGGACAGCGGGAGCAGTGCTTGAAGGAATAGAGCGATGGATCTATGAAGTGAAAATCCGTTAGACTTATGCACACGGAATGTTAATGCATTTGGGACTTAATATCGGCATGGAAGTTGTTTAGGTGGAGCAAATATATACAATTCTACTTCCCCACCAAAAAATAAATACAATCGGCGGAGTGCTTATATGTGTAACAGGACTTAAGACAGATTTCTTTGAAAGAATACTTATATATTAAATTAAATCACTTTTAGGAAATCCAATGGTGGTGGTGAATGCAATTTTGTTTAAATAAAAGCATGAGACCACTTAAGTGGACTATTATTATTTCACATCCTCTGTGTTTGAGATAGAAAGAGAGAAGTGAAAGCTGATTTTTTTTTTCAATTGCAATGCCTCTTACGTTTTTATGCAATTTGGATAGAAACATTTTATTCTGCAACCTGTGTCTGCATCCGCGGGAGATACAGACACAGGTTACAATTTCTTACACCTATCTAGGCGAGGTTCCAAAAAATGTTTATAATAAAGCGTGCATTATCTAGAACGTATTGTGAATTTGGAAAACTTTAAGCATTATGAAAATAAAGCTTCATTCGGACACCGTTTCGCACATCCCGTAAAAAAATGGATCGGTTCAATTTGTAGGCTTAAGATGAATAAAACCATTTCGTTGAATTGTTTTGTTCTATCCATTATTTGGATAGAAAGAACTAAATATTACTGTATTTTCGGATAATATAACAAATGCAACACACGCTTAGTACGTTTAGTTCTGCAAAACCTGCTTGCAAAAAATATCTAGGAGACATAACCTGGGGATTAGTATTTTTTACGACAAACACTTATGACTCGGAACCTTTTCCTTTTATTCAGGAATGGACTCAGGTTGAATTACACTATATATATGATTGACTTGACAAAAGTAGTGTAGAAGATAATATTAACATTGTAACTGTTCAAGCATGTTGCGCTTACAATGTTGTGTTGGTAGTTTCAGGGCAAATTTCGTGGGCAACTTAGGGAGCAGACCGTCACAATATGTATCAATATGTAGTTCCATTCTCAATTCGTACCAGCTCTGTCATTATTTTCTTTTCGTCGACTTGGAATGTATTCTGCGAAATTCAATATACCTAATAGTATAATAAGAAAATAAGTTTTTAAATATGTAATTTAGTAATTGAAATAGCTTAATATAAGAAATAAAAATTTGAATTTCAAATAGCGTTTTTAACTTTGAAAAAATAATGGTTTCGTGGACGAATAATAATAACAATTGTTGGCGCTACAGTCCAAAGGGGGACCAGGGCCTAGCTTGCTCATCAACTACTCGTGTTATGCGCGCTACTGTTCTCTCACGAGTAGAAGGGACCTACAGTTTTTTGCCGACTCCGAACGGCAAGATTTGAGAAGCTTTTTTAGACAGTTATTACTCTTTGAGTGTTGTCAGCAGCTCGAAAGAGGTGGTGCCGTGAAAAATTCGAAAAATTGGTGTTGAGTTGGGAATCGAACCTAGATCCTTCGGCGTGTGAGCGTCGCACTCTACCCACTACGCCACGGCGACCACATGGACGTGGACGAAGGAGGATTCAAAATTATCAATGAGGACTATCCCAATTTTGACAACTCGAAGCACTATCTTATCGCAATACGCAAAAGGTGATTTGAGATTGGAAGACGTTCAGGTTCATAAACTGTGGTATTATGACCGATTCCATTTTCTACAAGACACGCATGAGAACACATTCGAAATATCAAACACCTAAGTTTTGTAGATTATGAAAAATATTCATTGCTAGTATGACATAACAATTCAATTTTCAGAACACAAGTTCATTGGAAACGATATCCGACGATATCCCTTCAACCAGAAGGGAAAGCACCAATCCTTCATCAACACCGATCAAGAAGGTTCACTTAAAGTAGATTTGTTTGTATGAAATATTTTTTCTTCCTCTTTTTCATACTTCAAAAAACAAGTAGAATAAGAACCCACGTAAATCAAGACTTAAACCATTCCCCAATAAGATAGAGGTGGAAATGCTGACTGCTCCTGAAAAGTTGCAAGTTGAAACCAGATGATGATATTAGATTGCATTCTTCTTCTTCTTCTTATGGCGCTACAGTCCGGGGTAGACCTGGGCCTCAACCAACATGCCTCTCCAGCCAGCACGATCTTTCGCCAGCTGTCTCCAATTGCGCACCGCAAGTTGGTTAAGGTCCTTTTCCACTTGTGTGCGCCACCTTAGTCTAGGCTGTTCTCTATTGCGTTGTCCCAATGGCTCGGATTCAAAGACTTTTTGGGCCGGAGCAGTGGTGTCCATACGCTCTACATGGCCTAGCCATCTTAAGCGTTGTATCCGTAGACTCTTGACCGGGCGCATGTCGCTGTACACCCCATAGTTTTTTTTGCTAAATCTTCTCCTCCAGATGCCATCAACAAAAACAGGGCCAAAACTCGCACCCAAACTTTTCTCTCGAAAAGACTATGGGCTTCCTAATCCGCCTGTGGTAGCGTCAAGGTTTCAGCGCCATAAAGTACAACTGGGATGATCAAGCTGTTATATAAAGCGAGCTTCGACGTTGTGTGTCCTTTCTTGATGACACCAGCACTTAGTTTTGCCCTCATTAACCACCACATCCATTTTCACCGCTTCCGCTTCAATGGCAGCAAACGACTCATTGACAGCTCGCTGTGGTTGTCCAATCAGGTCAATGTAATCAGTGTAAGGTAGCAATTGAACTGACTTTTGTAAGATCTTCTCGAGGATGATGTTGAAGAAGTCATATGAAAATGCGTCGCCTTGTCTAAAACATTTTTTGACATTAAAGGTCTCGGTGAGTTCGTTATCGAACTTGACGGAACAGCGACATTTCTCTATTGTCATCCTACACAATCTAACGAGTTTGGTAGGAATACGAAAACTAAACATGGCACTCTAAAGCTCGTCTGTATGCACACTGTCATATGCGGCCTTAAAATCGACGAATATGTGGTGAGTGTTAATTGGCACTTCTTGGGTCTTTTCCAGGACCTGCCATAATGTGAAGATCTGTTCTATTGTGGACTTCCCTGGTCTGAAACCACACTGATAGGGACCTATCAGGTTATGGACAAACCTGGACAGCAACTCAACTTTCATTGCGCTATCCGACTCCATCACAAGAATTGTATCGTTATTGTGGGTGATTTCAATGTACACAATTCTTCTTGGCTTCGACATTCATGCCAGACAACACCCGAAGGAATGTATGTTGAAATATTTGCTGAGGTAAACAATTTGACCCAGCTTGTAATATAATGAGCCAACACGAAAACCTGACATTGCAGATCATACCGCCAACACCTTTTACCTATTTCTCACATCTCATCCTGACAAATACTCAGTTGACATACTGTCGCCTCTAGACTCGGTAGACCACTGTGTCATATTAGCCAATTTTCTGTACTCGTCCCAAACAGTTAAAGAGCAAATCCCTAAAAGAATAGTTTTTCTCTACGAGAACGCAAACTGGAGCGGCCTAAACAACTTTCTTAGGGATTTTAACAGGTCACTGTTTCTTCGATAGTGACGTGGATGCCGCAGCTTATATGATTACAAAAATAATTCTGTCAGGTATGAAATCCTTCATTCCTTACAGAGTGAAGAGTATCAAACCGAAGGCAAACGCGTGGTATGACTCGAGCTGCAAAGAGGTTGAGAGAAATAAGCTTCCGAACTTTCAAAGCCAATCCTTCTGAGAAAAACCGGAAGAAATACAAAAGGGTCCGAAATGATTGCAATGCATTAATAAGACGTGTTAAATTCTCCTATGATCCTCTCCGTTCTTCTGAAGAGGTATTCTTCTACGCTGGCAAAACCACTGCGTAAGCTTTTCCATCTGTCCTACTCTTTAGGGCTCTTTCCGAGTAAGTGGAAAACAGCATTTGTACAACCCGTCCCTAAAAAAGGCGAACCATCTTCACTCACCTCCTACCGACCCATAGCACTTACGTCCCTACTTTCCAAGGAAATGGAAACGCTGATAAATCGTCAGCTTATGAAATATCTTGAGTCCCGGAAGCTTCTTAATGACCGGCAATACGGCTTCCGCAGCAACAGGTCCACTGGTGATTTGATGACTTATCTCACCGAAATATGGAACCAATATTTGCACAATGTAGGAGAAAGCAAGATTATTTCACTTGATATTTCAAAAGCATTTGACAGAGTCTGGCATCAGACTCTCTTGTCGAAAATGCGTGGTTTTGGCGTCGATGAGTCTCTTCTTCAATGGATTAGAAGTTACCTTTCGAACCGTTCAATACAAGTTGTATTGGATGGGTTCAAGTCTGATATTCACCATATTTATGCTGGTGTTCCCCAGGGCTCCTAAGTTGGAACAGAGAAATGTCTAGGTTTCTTAAAGCGATGCAAGAAATACTTCACCCCTTCTGACCTGTCAACAAAATACCATATAAGTCGTACATCCGCCCAAAGCTTGAGTACAAAGCTCCTATCTGGTCCGGTGCTCCTAAGACCTCTCTGCATGTATTAAATAGAATCCAAAAGCAAGTGATAAAACTTACTGGTGATAATAATGCTGCAAAGTCAATCGACTTACTTGAACATCGACGTAATGTTGCGTCTCTATCACTATTTTATCGCCACTTCAACAAAAAATGCTCTAACGAGTTAGCCAGCTGCATTTCTCCCCTTCAAGAATTCACTCATTCAGACTCGTTCTTCGGCCGCACCACACGAATATGGAATGCTCTTCCCAGCTCAATTCCCCCCGCCCCTCCCCACCAATACAGTCCACAGGCATTTAAAACCAATGTGCATAGGTACCTCCTTTCCCTCTATTCCTCTCTACCTTCGGCCCGTGCTGTGACTTAATTCCAGTCATTAAAGGGTATAAACAATACCTTTAGTGAGAGCCAATTATAAAAAAAAACGGTTTCAGACGCTCACACAATACGGCAGAAAGGATCTTGCATGCGAAGTTAAAAAGGCTGATCCCTCGATAATTGGTGTAGTCAAAAAGGTCCCCTTCTTGTGGACCGGGCAAACGACGCTGAGATTCCACTCATCGGCCATGCTTTCCTACGACCATATCTTACAGATGAGTTGGTGCATGCACCCAACCAACTCATCTCCAGTTGCTTTAAATAGTTCTGTGGGCAGTCCGTCCGCTCCAGCAGCGTTATTCGGCTTCAGGTTGTACTCAATGAGCAAAATTCCCTTTGAGTCCCAAAAAACTGTGGCCATGAGCTTCCCGGCAGGCGAAGTGACTTTGAACTTCTTCGGGGGGTCTGTTCCTTTTTTACGCCACTGCATGGACTCTTGTTTCCTTTCAGGGTCATAGTGGTGAGCCCATGTTTCGTCCCCAGTAACAATTCGATCCAAAAGCTCTCTACTGCATGCGGCTCTCACTTTTTTCTGAGGCGCTGTGAGCATTCGTGGCACCCACCTTGCACTGACCTTTGAAAGGTTAAGATGGTCATGAAGAATGGTGTGAATGGTACCAGTTGAAATGTTGGTGATCTCTGCCTTTATTCGGTCATCCTCAAGAACAAGTATTTCGTCTTCTTTGATGCTTTCTCCCGTACAAACATTAGCAGGGGTGCTGGAGCGGGGGTCGTCTTCCATGCTTCCTCTGCCTCTCTTGAACTCACTTGACCACTTTTGCACAGTTTAAAATGAAGTTTCGGAACCCTGGTAAACAGCCACCATCTCTTCATGAATAGTTTTTTTTTTTTTAATTTTTCCTTGCTTAATGAGAAATTTAATTACAGCGCTATGCTCAATTTTCACCGTCATCGTCTCAGTTGCCATTATGATTCTGTTTAACTAGAGATAAAACCCATTTATATGGAATTTGACATTTGCACTAAAATAATAATTACTTGTTAAATAAGTCTATTTATATATATATAACCACAGCTGGCATATTAATAACCAGATGGTATCGAATGCCTTTTAATTTGGTCTTGGATTTGTTCGACACCAACTTCGGCGCGGCATATAAATTATCATGCCCCGCCCTTAACCCAATAAATTGTTCCGTACCATTTGCTTCTTTTCGGACCACTGGAACCCAACTAATAATCTGCAAAAAAAAATTTGGGTAAAACAAGGGAAAAGACTTATGGTATTGATTGAACATTTTAAGAACCGGGCTTTGGGAAGAGTATGCGCCATCCTTCAAGGTGTTGCATAATGTGCATAAACGGTTTGATTGCGCAGCAGAGCATCCAATGTTTTTTGAGACCATACTTTGAAATGCAGATAGAACGACTTTGGCGACGACAGTTTTAATTTAGTTCTCGCATTAGATCCATTGAAATCAGAATTCTCAGCGCTACATCTGAGTGCTTAATTGTGAGTGCAGAAATACTGAAATATGCCCATGATACCAAACAATCGAAATACCCCTAGTTAAGCATGGTAACGTTCGTAGCCCTGCTACTGAAGAGGGTCTGAGACTTGATTGTGCTTATTAGTACGAATCTACAACAACGTCTTAGCCATCACTTCTTATTTTACAAAGATTCGCCTAACTTCGTTCCTTTAGTAAATCAATCCAAATTTCTTTAACTGAGTGGAATTTGCTTTCTCAGTATCCTTTTTCTTTGATTGGTGCTACAAACGGAAGTGGACCTGGGCCTCAACCAACATGCTTCTTCATCTCGTACGATCTTTCGCCGGCTGCTTCCAGCTGCGCGCTTCAAGTTGCTTGAAGTCCTTCTCCACTTGTGTGCGCCGTCTAAGACTAGGCCGTCCAATGTTGCGTTGTCTCAATGGCTCGGATTCGAAGACTTTTCGATTCAAAACAGTGGTGTTCATTCGCTCTACGTGGCCTAGCCATCTTAATCGTTGAATCTGAAGATGCTTGACCCGACGCCTACCGCCGTACAGCCCTAAAAATTCGTCGTTGAATGGTCTTCTCCAAAGGTCATCAACACGAACAGGACCAAAAATCGCGCGCAGAATTGTTCTTCCGAAAAGACTAAAGCTTCGTGCTATTCGAAAGTATCAGTGTTAGTGCAGATAACGAAAAAGAGCACGCTTATTCAAAGGATACAAAAGGAATGAATATGTATTTCAACATTACAGACTTCATAATGGTAGAAAGAGTAGAAAGAGTACGATATATAATAAAAAGAAGAACACGACATATTGTTCTTGATATTGATACATTTTGAGAATATAGGCGGTGTTGTGTTAGTAAGAGGATCAAATTATATATTTCTAACAGAAAGGCTTTATAACTCAATGGTTTATTGTGCCTAAAGAAGCATGGACTGGCAAAAGAGATTCTGCGTTTGATTTCGGTAGTGATATTATTGTCTATTTTTACCACGGAGCCGAGGTAAACGAAGTTTTCGGAGTTTCTGCTTCCCAATGTGAGGCTCTGTAAGAGACGTCGTTGTTGTACATTGTGGACTTCCCTGGCCTGAAACCTAACTGATAGGGCTCTATGAGGCTGTGGGCAAACGCTCACACAATATGGCAAAAAGAAAAAATATTTTAGGCGGTGTTGAAGAGGCTGATCTCTTGATAGTTGGTGAAAGAACTTATTCTTTCTTATGGACCTGACAAACGACACCGAGATTCCATTTATCGGGAGTGCTTTCCCCCGACCATATCTTACGAATGATCTAATGCGTGCGCAGAACCTAAACATATCCATCTGCTTTAAATAGCCCTGCGGTCAATCCGTTCGCTCCAGTAGCTTTGTTCAAATTCGGTTTCAATATTGCTATCTTGACTTCCTCTTAGTCGGGATCACGGAATTCTTGTCCATTACCGTCCAGATTGAAAATAACATTCTGTCTAAAGAGATTTTTCGTTTCGAAGTCTGCAGAAAAGATCTTTCCAAATTTTCAGCACTTATTGCAACTCAACTACCAATTCTCTACTTTGGTCCCGACGGGCTTCGGTCCCGACAGGCTTCGGTCCGGACTTTGTATTCAACAGATAGCAATTGCTGTTTATTAAAGACAATGATGATATGAGGCAAAAAGGTATGTTGTTATCTAAAACAGACACTGATGCATACAAGTTTTCAGCCATAATTTCTACTCCATTGTAATCTTCAAAACAAGCATCGAAACAGCTTTCAGCTTCTGGAAAGGAATTGAGAAGGACAATGAATATTTTATTTTATCTAATTATTTGATGAACTCATGCGTTTTCTTTTCGCTTCATACCATAAAACTGTTCTCCTTTATTCCAATATCTTTATTAATTTTTAGAAACTACGAGTACATAATAAACGCTTTGTAAGATATAAAGCTCTTAATTTGAAAGGCAATACAGTCATTCCTTGGTGATAATTCATGAGTAAGTCTGTAGAGTAAGCCTGACGGATAAGTCTCAGATCGGTTAATTAATTAACATTCTATGTCTACGTTAAATTTTTTGGCCATTCGATATATTTATGCAAGTGCTTTTTGTAAATGATCTAATGATCCAGTGGGATAAATACAAAGCTTTTTCTTGTCCTTAAAGTTCTCTGCAGATTCATGTGAATGAAATTTTATCATAGCGTAAACTAAGAAAAAAAAAAACACAAAAAATCAATCCTGCAAGTATCCCGACGGAAATTTGTCGGGTTGCCAAATGTGCAGGACGCTCAACCACACACTGAATGGTGGCGTCGTCCAGGCATCCAAAATATTTCCTCTCAGTTTTTCTCTTTTGCTTTCAAACTTAACCACATGCCATGTTTCAACTTTGGAGTGTATAATCGTCCCGAAAACTGTTCTATTCCATCCCACCTCCTCTCACGAGACATAAATTACCACTTCATCCTTTTAAAGGAAACCTCCGACATTGGTTAAGACCCTTATGAGGTATATCATAGAGACTGACGTTAAAGTCCACTCTCCATTACGAGCCACTCCTTCAGAATTGGCGGTGGTCGCCCGAAGTGGAGAACCCCACAAAATAGACAACTATTCGAATTGTAATGACGAACATTTCTCCAATTAAGAAGATATAAATCAAACACTTTAAGGACCCTTCAGATGTATGAAGAAACATAAAGGGGGGATCGGAGAATATCCACGGCTCTCGGGAGTCGGTTACAAATCGAGGTGGTGGCTAGACAGCAGTAACTTAGGATGGAATTCAGTTTCACCCAGCATGTGGTAACAGGGCTTTTGTTAATCAAATTCCGAGACTTTTTCGTGTGATCCTCCGTTATAATTGCGTGTAGTGTGCATGCATACACAACTGCTGGCGTCCGACAACGACTAAGGCGGTGAAGATGTACTCGTATTTGTTCTGACAACTTACTTTGATTCTTTTAGTTCCATTTGTTGGGCAAACGAAGCATCTCTTGGTTGTAGGTTATCTGCTGGAGATGTGAAGATATAAGCAAGTGCATTGTGCTGTTGTCATACAGCCGCCATCGCTGAAATGGAGAGGGAATGAATAGATTTCTCTATTGTCCCTAAAGCTGTTGGGCGAGAATTCATTTTGACAATGTATACGAGAGAGAGAGAGAGAGAGAGAGAGAGAGAGAGAGAGAGAGAGAGAGAGAGAGAGAGAGAGAGAGAAGGAGGCCCTGTAACTATAGGGCAAGAAAATTTATTCTGGATCCTGATTGTAATTAATGCAAATTGAAATATGGTTGCTTGCTTTACAGATATTTGCATTTCGGATTTGAACAGTGCAACAAGTGTAACAGGCGACGATACCATCACTTGTTAGCTGGTTTCGTTTCTCTTTAATGAAAACATTATATTTTGAAAAATTTTTTAAGATGCTATGTGGCTGAGATGAGCTGTAACTTATTTTTTTTTTTGAGAACTGCATTGCAACCTGTATATGGTGTTTCATTAATTTGAACATCAAAAGTACCAATGAAAAAAAAGAGTGGGAAGTAGAAATTAAAATATCAAGCACAGAAATATTAAGACAACTTAAAAATTCACTCATGTTACAATATTTTCGTTATTACTTCAGACTAGTTTGACAGCTATTTGATTTCTTTTGCGCATTATTCTCAAACGTTCATCAGTTGAAGCTGCTGTCGGATTTTTAATAATTTTCTGATGATTTTTTCTCTCAACTATTTCTTTTTATTTTGCCCTGTGGAATACGACCCGTCGGTTGTCGTCCATGCATACAATATTTTAAGACAGAGTCATTTTGAAGCCCAGACTTAAAAAAAGAACAGAATTTTCTATAACAAATACAGTTGGAAATAGCCATTAAGGAAGAAAGTTGAAAAAATATACGTTTTATTAAATAAACTGTATAAGTTTTTGTAATTCAATTATGAATTTGATTTATTGATTTAATTTATTAATTTCGTAGTCTCAGTTGGGGCATCTTTGAGCACTTTTGTTATACTCCACCAAACATTCAACCACGAATCGTTGAAGTTATTTGAACGCCCTTTCAAATAAATATAACATCATGTTTCAAGGTGACTTATGTAATAAAATATGCCAATACGAGTATGAAATTAACAAAATGTTGGCTTTTTTAGGTTCTCCAAAATCTAGGATTGAAAAAAAAATACTTGCCCGAGAAATTTTTTTCATTTTAAGTATTTTTTTCCGCTGGGACATAACTGTGCGTTGTACAGTCGGGCAAAAGTAGTGGTTTCGTGCGATAAATTATTTTGAAAAATTTAAAGCCTTGCATATGTATGTGTTTTAAAGCTTTGTAGAAGAGTGAACATAAGTTCCAATTTAACTTTTACTAAGAAAAATGATGAATTTGGAGGATTTTTTCAATATAAACTAAGATGAAACTTACAGAAAACATTTTTTTTTATCATTTAAGATAATGTAACTTTTTCAAAGACAAATGTGTTGTTAACAATAAGTATGTATATGATAAGTTTCATAAAAGTGAAATGGTCCCTGAATCTTATAATTTATATTTAATAATATTTTAATTATAATATAATTTAATTTATTAATTTTCAAGAGAAATGTTTTGCACCTCAAGCAAATCAATGCTATCGGAACAAAAGTTTTTTTTATTAATAAAATGTTACGACTCCTAAGACTTGATAACATATGATCTGACGAAATCATCATTCTGTTGAAAATATTAGTTTAATTGTCGATTCTTGATGTTTTCCGGCTAAATTGCTCCCTTAAAATTTTTGAAATCTTTGTTTCTTGCTCGTCATTATATATAACTGAATTAGGAGTACCACAAGGTTCCGTTCTCGGTCCCATTCTGTTCAATATCTTTATGTCCGATATACCAATATCTACTGGAAACACTTTCCTTGCTTTGTTTGCTGATGATACAGCCATGTTCTTATCCAACATCTAAGCACAGGACACTATAACTTCGTTACAGAATTCACTTGACATTTTTTAAAACTTCTGTAGTAAATGGAAAATAAAGCTAAATGCTGACAAGTCTTAGGCTATGTGGTTCACTAGACGCAGAAAACATAATTTTCTACCCCAATCAAACCTGAAACTGAACTCTATCAGTATTGAATGGTCTGAAAACTGCAAGTACTTAGGAGTAACTTTTGACAGAAAACTAACTTTTGAATAACATATATCAAACACAGTTCACAAAGTAAACCTAATGGTTAAGATACTCTACCCCTTTATCAATCGAAAGTCAATGCTTAGTACTGAAAACAAATTATTAATTTTTAAAAACATCTTCCAATCAGTTCTAACTTATGCTTCACCTGTATGGGCAGATTGTGCCAATACTCACATAAGGAAGCTACAAACTTGTCAAAACAAGGTACTAAAACTAATGTTGAATTTTCCTTGGCATTTCTCAACTGCAAGACTTCATGAAAGAGCTAATGTTAACACCATTGTATGTCTCATTCATAAATTAAAATACAACTTTCTTATTTAATGTACCCTCTCTGAGAGCACTTAACTGACTAATCTGCAAAACACAAGAAGAAGAAATTAAATAGCAATGAATTAAAATTTTGTCCGCTGTTGTACTCATATAGTACCAGGGATGCAGTGATACGCAATTTTGTGAGGTATGTTCAAAATAACTTTTTAATTTTTCGTTGTTGAGCTTGAAGCCATTTGGAATGCATTGCAATATTGTACACAATTTTTGAATGAAAATCACACCAACCCCAGTGATGGTAGCAGATAAACTAATTGTTTGAATTTGGTTTTTGCTTTCATTGACTGCAACTTCTGTTATGTGGTTTGTTTTCCATTCCTGAACTGGAAGCTTATATCCGACATGCAAAGGGAATTTAAAAAGTCTGATTTATGCAAGTAGAACAGAAAGAGCAAAAGATAGATATTGTTTCGAGTCAGGCAATTTAATAATTTTGTCTACGTTGTTGAAGTCTTTGCATTTTGCTTTTTACCATCTATACCGATATGAATTTTTTTGAAAATAAAACACCAACTATTAATGGGAAAATAAAACATTTTATTCAAAGTATTGGCCATTGTTTTCTACACATTTTGACCACCTTTCTGGCAATTTGTGAATACCACGCCAATAAAATTGTTCGTCTTTTAAAGCAAACCAATCAGACACCCAATTTTCGACTTCCTCGTAGGAATCAAAGTGCTGCTCAGCAAATGCGTGTCCCATCCATGAAAACAAGTGGTAGAAGCAGCCAAGTCTGGTGAATACGGCTGGTGGGGTAGCTGCTCCCAGCCAAGTCTTTTGATTGTATCCTGAACTGGTTTTGCTTTGTGTGCAGGTGCATTGTCATGGAGCCAAATTACCTTGCCGTGTCTTCTGGCCCATTCTGGTCGTATCTCGATCAATGCCTGGTTCAATTTGATCATTTGTTGTCGGTAGCGATCAGTATTAACGGTTTCACCAGGTTTTAGGAGGTACAGCACACCTTTCTGGTCCCACCAAACACACAGCATTGTCTTCTTGCTGAATCGATCTGGTTTTGCAGTCGATGTTGATGGTTGTCCCAGATTAACCCATGATTTTTTCCGTTTAGGATTCTTAAAATAAATTCATTTTTCATCGCCAGTAACAATCCGATGCAAAACCGATTTTCTTTCGTGTCTTTGAAGCAAAATTTCACAAGTGTTTTTTCGGTTTTCCATCTGTCTTTCATTCAATTCATGTGGCAACCATTTTCCACACTTTTGGATCTTTCCCATAGCTTTAAAACGGTCAGAAATTGTTTGTTGTGCAACATTCAACATTACTGTTATTTGCTTTTGACTCAAAGTGTCATCTCCATCCAATATCGTTTGCAATTCGGCGTCTTCAAACTTTTTTGGTGGTCTTCCACGTTCTTCATTTCTCACATCAAAATCATTATTTCTGAACCGTTGAAACCATTTTTTGCATGTTGCTTCTGATAGAGCATGATCACCATATGCCTCGACAAGCATTCGATGCGACTCTGCAGCACTTATCATCAAATGAAAGCAAAAAATTAATGCTTTCCGTAAATCATCACTTTCATTCATCATTTTTAACACGATGAAAAAATATGATGTTGTCTGTTCGATGACTTGATGTATACTAAATATTTTTCACAGATTTCATAGCAAGCAAACAAAGGGTTTGTTTGCACAGAGTTTGTTTGCTTTAATGAAAGTTGTAGCGGAACAAGGCACTTCATAAACACAAACTTATCATCGCTTTCTAAATATTTTTAATGATATCGGCTATGACCAGAACTGCCATCAGAACCACATTTTGATAAAAACTTTAATTTGTTTTCTGTATATTCGTATCATTGAAAAGATTTCAAAACGTTCCTTTGTTAAGTCATAATTCGCTAGTGTGATCGAGTAGATTTTGCATGGATACTTCGGTACAAGTTTCTATTATTTTAATTTCAGGAGGGTGACAATATTTCTATTCTTTTACAAAATCTGCTGCTTCTTTTGACCTGCAGCTCATAAACTTGTCTCAGCAGCATAAGTCTTTCGTTGAAGGAAAATCTCGAATTCCAAAAATTTTGATTCAAAATTAATTTACTCACAGGCCAAAAATACTTCAACCAGTTGTTTTCTTAAACATTCATAAGTTTGCTATTCAGAACCTTAAACAATGAAAAGCCAAGTTAATAAGTTAAAATAACTTAGTTAGTGCTGAGGACATTACAGTGGGTTATCCTTCGACGCATGCACTCGTCCCACCGCCGCATGCATCACAACAAAAATAAAAAACTCTTGAAAAAAAAAAATCTCTCGCGCCGGAAATAAAATCCGTCTCCACCTCGTCAAGGGTGAAACATAATAATAATTTCTTTTAATCCTTTACAAAATTAACAACATATACATTTTCATTAATTTACAAAATGATTCTATACTTTGTGTAATTTGCAAGGAATAGTTTTATACTATCTATTGTCAAAGAAAAGTAGCGATAGTACCTATCGCTTTATTAACAACTAATACAAGATTATTGATGGGGCAAAGAAATAAAATTTAAATCAAGATAAATGGAGTAATAGAAAATAAAAATAACAAAAGAAAATAAAAAAAATATATATATATATATGTGGGATCGGGAGCCAGACAAGCTATACAAACCCTACAGACAATATACAAATCACGCGACGTAATAACTGTTTACAATCGGACGACTAAGCCGTAAGGCAAATCATACGAACGGATACACACGCAACATACGAACGCATACGTAGTGGACACACGACAAACAGGCAGACGACGAACAGACGTATTCACACGCATAATCCTAACGAACGCATACGTAGAGAACACACGTACACACCAATATGCACCACGAACAAGACGAAACAGATCAGGGAAACTGAACACGACATTCATTCTTTCGCCAGCCTCCCGTTGAGAAGTTCAGCGTGGCCATTAAGCCCAGAATATTGTTTGAATAAAGATTAAAATTAATAATTAAAGCGGAGAATTTTTATTTCCTACAAATATATTTCATTATGATTGAAAGAGAAGAACCAATTTTTAACATTTAACATTCAAAAATACTTATTTCCTTCTCTCACACCTAAGGTTCAGAGGTAATAAATTAAATAAGCGTGAGGCAGCAACATAAAAGAAACGTGAGAAATGAGTCCTATATATAGTTAGAATAGCGGCGACGTGTTTTAAATTGATGCCTTTTTAATTACCTTTTATTAAGTCTTTCATGGTAGTAGCCGGAGTTATCAAAACATATCCTTAAAACCTTATAGCAAAACAGATGTCTTAGTAGGAGAATATTGAGGGATTTGACAATTGCAAAACTGGGTGTTCTACGATTTACTTTGGTCATAATTCTTATTGCATGTTTTTATTTAATTAACAGTGGTTCTATTTTATTACAATAGGCACCACCCCAGCATGATATTCTATACTGTATTTTTGACTTGAGAAGACCATTATACACCATTTTTAAATTGCAGTAAAGGCTAAGATGGTATATGTGTCTAATGATTTTGTTTAAATATTGTTTAAGATAAGTTGTGTGTGCTGTCTAAGATAATTTACTGTCCAAAATGATGCCTAGGTATTTAAAACTATCAACACACTCTATTTTAAAACACACCAGACATATTTGAATGAGTCAAGAAAAAACGTTGGCAATGGGGGGAGTAGTAGTATATAGGTAAATCTTTATATTAAACCCTTGATGTTGAATAACATAAACTTGGTTTTATTGCTGATAAGTCAATTAATTTTATTGAACCATGTTCTCAAAATATACAAATCGTTATTTACATCGGATAGTAGACTTAGATAATTGTTGCTTGCATAGGAAATGGCTGTATCATCAGCGAAGGCTGTAATTTTTCCATTAAAAGGCTGAAGGAATAACGAATTCAAATATACAAGAAACAATATCGTGCCCAATACAGAGCCTTGAGGAACACCAATGTTAGAAATGCTCAATAAAATATCAATAAAAAGTCAAGCAGGGATTAAAGATGAATTCAAACTACAATATATTTCTCCAGTCAGTTTAAATAAAGCACTTTCCGTAGATTTACCATTTCGAAAGCCAAACTGAAGATCGCTAAGAAAGTGGGTCTTATCCAGAAAGGATAACATACTACGTTATATACTCTTTTCAAATACTTTCGAAAAAACTGACAAAAGAGAAATAGGGCGATAGTTGTTCAAAACCCTAATGTCATCCTTTTTATGCAAAGGTATTACCATTGAAGTTTTGAGACAGTCCGGAAAAACACCACCTGAAATCTGAAACGAAATATTTGTTGATACCTTACTTGATATATTATCAGATGAAGAAGAGCTAGACGCCTTAAAAGAATTTATAATTTTTTTGTAATTTAAGGGGTGGCAATTCCTCAAGGAAAAAACTTTGTGGTTGGAGGTTTGTTTCCTGTACAGTATTATCAGTAAAATACGCAGAGTTAGCATTAGGATTTTTCCGATTAGAACCTATTTTGGAAAAGAAGGTGTTTTATAAATTGGCAACTTCTAAAGGCTCCGAAATCTCAGCTCGAGCTTTATTCTTGTTTACAATTTCGTTGACAATTTGCCATTCTCGTTTAGAGTTTCCAACATTATAAGTTAGTTTCCTGGATAAGTAAATAAATCTTCTTTTTCTTTCTAATTTTTTTAAGTAACGAAATAGACATCCAATTCTTTAAGAGTTTAATTTACTGACAGTTTTCTTAATCTTAACAAATCAAAACCAATATTAGGATCAGTAGCATTATAGACTTCGTCCCAATATTCAAAATTTAAATGAGTTTTTAAGACATTAAAATCAATTTTATAAAATTCGCTGACTTCAACTCTATTTGTTCTGGCAATCTTACAGTTTAATTGAATACTAGTCAAATTATGGTCAGTTACTTTCAATTCGTACGTCATTGTTTTATAGTCTACGTGGTTATTTCTATGTAATCTTATAAATATATGATATAGACAAGAGTGAAAACGTGTGGGATGATTAATCAAATACTTAAAACTAAATGAAGACATTAAAGACAGATATTTATCCATATCAGGAAAATCAGGATATAAATATTAAAGTCTGCTAACAGGACTATATTTTTATATTTCTTACATTCCAAGAACCCTAGAAACTCATCTAAAAAAGTTTTAACGGTACAGATGTGCAATCTATAAATACAAATAAAACAAAACTGTGTACCAGAAATCACACAAATAACACTAATAATGTCTGGGCTTGCCAATTTATGTTTTCCAACTTTACATTGTTTTATGTAATTGTTATAATATACTACAACACCACCGGCATCATTGCCAACAGTATCAAAAGTGAAGTTAGGAATTATATTATTAAATGCAAACTTTTCTTCTTCAAAAATCCAAATTTCCGAAAGAAAAAATATGTCTGGTAAATGATCCATGGGTGTAAGATGAGTGAAAAAAGTACTAAAATCTGCTCTTATGGTGAGCTACGAATATTTTCGTGGACAATTGAAAAACCTGAGGACTGTTCATTGGAATGGTCAATATGAAAACAATTAAAACTATCAGAATCAGGGTAGGACAAATCAAAGTTTATACTTAAATCATTTTGGTTGGGTTAACAGATCAATTTTCGTTCATATTTTAGAAAGAAAGAAAAACTAAATTTAACCAACTTCAAATTTAGAAAAATTCTCAAAAGAACTAATTTTCTTTGCTTTAGCACCCATCATGGGCATTAAAAATTATATATATATATATAAATATAATAATAATAATAATAATAATAATAATAATTATGATAATAATAATAATAATAATAATAATAATAATAATAATAATAATAATAATAATAATAATAATAATAATAATAATAATAATAATAATAATAATAATAATAATAATAATAATAATAATAATAATAATAATAATAATAATAATAATAATAATAATAATAATAATAATAATAATAATAATAATAATAATAATAATAATAATAATAATAATAATAATAATAATAATAATAATAATAATAATAATAATAATAATAATAATAATAATAATAATAATAATAATAATAATAATAATAATAATAATAATAATAATAATAATAATAATAATAATAATAATAATAATAATAATAATAATAATAATAATAATAATAATAATAATAATAATAATAATATTAATAATAATGATAATAATAATAATTGGTGGCACGACAGGGGGACCAGGGCTTGCTCATCAACTACCCGTGTTGTGCGCGGCAATGTTCTGTCACGAGTAGAAGGCACCTACCGTTATTTGACGACTCCAAACGGCGAAATTTCAGATTGGTCTTCAATACCAAAGCTCATTTGCAGTGACATTGCAGCTGTAAAGTTTTTGGACAAAGCAGATCTGATAGGTGCACATTTTGCAGCCAGCTTAATGCTTACAGGTTATGCTTTGTCCGCGCCTGTACTTGAGAGCGTATATTTTTACACGTGACAAGTGCATTTTCTAAAGTTCTAAATGTGCACAAATCTGCTGGCTGGGATGGTATCCCCCGTTCTTCTGAAGAGGTGTTCTTCTACGCTGGCAAAACCACTGCGTAAGCTTTTACATTTGTCCTACTCTGAAGGGCTCTTTCCGAGTAAGTGGAAAACAGCATTTGTCCAGCCCGTCGAACCATCATCACCCACCTCCTACCGACCCATACCACTTACGTCTATACTTTCCAAAGTAATGGAAACGCCGTCAGCTCATGAAATACCTTGAAACTCGAAAGCTTCTTAATAACCGGCAATATGGCTTCTGCCGTACTTGGAGTGCGCAATTGGAAGCAGTTGGCAAGAGATCGTGCTAGCTGGAGAGGCATGATGGTTGAGACCCAGGCCCACCCCGGACTGTAGCGCCATCCGAAGAAGAATACGGCTTCCGCAGCAACAGGTCCACTGATGATCTGATGGCTTATCTCACCGAAAAATGGAACCAATCTTTGCATAATGATAGGAGAAAGCAGAATCGTTGCACTTGATATTTCAAAAGCATTTCGCAGAGTCTGGTGCTTTTGGCGTCGATGAATTTCTTCTTCAATGGATTAGAAATTACCTTTCGAACCGTTCAATACAAGTCGTTTTGGATGGATTCAAGTCTGATATTCACCATATTAATGCTGGTGTTCCCCAGGGTTCCGTTATGTCTCCGACACTCTTTCTCATTTTCATAAATGATCTGTCACTGCTAATCCAATTCACTCCTTCGCTAATGACAGTACCCTCAGCTTTTCATATTCGTTCCTCGGCTCTCGACCCTCCTCTTCGGCCATTGACTTCCAACGGCAGCGTATGTTAAGCTCATTAAATTCCGATCTTGACAGCATAATCGATTGGGGTAAAAACAATAGAGTGGAATTTAATGCTTCCAAAACTCAGTACTGTCTACTGTCACTCAAGCGTTCCTAAAACAAAATGTCATTATCTATGAATGGCTCCTGCATTGTTGAAACTGAACGACTTTCCATCCTCGGTACGTGTACCAACTCAATACTAAGTTGGAACGATCACATATTCGAGATCGCCAAAAATGCAGCGAAATGTCTAGGTTTCTTAAAGCGATGCAAGAGATACTTCACCCATTCTGACCTGGCAATAATATATAAGTCGTACATCCGCCCAAAGCTTGAGTACAACGCTCCTATCTGGCCCGGTGCCCCTAAGACCTGTCTGCACCTATTAGATAGAATGCAACAGCGAGCGATAATCACACAACTCAAAATTAATAACTTTTTTTTCATTCCTTCAATTGCAATTTTTACAGAAAACTTGCCAATTTTGATGACTTTACTAACTCAGTGCAATACATGAAAAAAAGGAATGTGCATTTTTCATATCACAAATGCCGCAGATTTTGTGAAAGGAAACATTTGATCTGTATGGAACTGCCACACTGTGCATCGCTCTGTTGTATCAGACGAACGAGCATAAAATGCTTAGCTTCCAGGAACAAAGTGAAACATCTCTATTACAAACCTATGGTTGCGAATATTAAGTTTTTCGTAAACATGTAATAATTTGGCGGTTAACGAACAATATTTAAGAAAGTATCCGACATGGCGATTCTTGTTCCTAAGGTAAATTACCTCAGTTCCTGGATTGTAATCTCTAAATTTACACAAGATATTCTAATGAATGATGTATAAGATTCCCTCAAGATCTGGTAGTCCAGATTAGATTCGAATTCGATTAATTTATGGTAGAGTCGGGTATCAAATCGAATTTTAATCAAGATTCTAAATAATTTCGGGTAACCAATTTATCTTTCTTATCGTTATCTACTGTACACCGAGAATAAGTCACATTGGATTGAATAAATATTGGCACATTCTATTATCGTCCACCGGTTAATTGTCAACATGAAGCGCGTTGCACAACTCACGCTAGTAATAGCATTTTTAGGTTCAAGTTTTGGGGTAAGGCAAAACCTTTCAGCATATTTTCAACGTCTTTAAAATTTTCTTTAGTCAGATCCTACTTACAATGTTACATCCGGTGTGCAAGACTACACACTTCTTGCGGGTCGCAGCATGCAGATAACCCTGGATCTTGCAGCACTTAAATTGGCCTCTGTTAAATTGAGGCACGCCGATCGTATGGAGTCAATTCAAAATCAGCAAGAACTTATCATGCAGGAAATGCAACAATTTGATAATAGTATGGTGGAGTACCAAGCGTTGACCTTGAACCGCAAGCACTGCGTCCAAAAGTACAAGCCATTTGTGCCAACGGTGAAGGAAGTGAATAAAAACTTTACATTGTGTATGTATTCGGCAGAGTTAAGTGCCGCTCGCCTTACTCAAAATGCGGAGAGTTACCTCTCGGCGGCGACACAAGTAAGGGAAGTTGAGGTACCAGCGGTATACCCGGTGTGCAATAGCTCTTATCTTCAAGAAAGCAATGTTATCGATTGTGTCACCCAAAAGGTATAAAAGCAAGTAGGTTGAGTTAAATGTCGGCAATTTCCTATTCGATTTTCTTTTTTGTAACAGATCGAGGCGCAACTTGTACAATTTAACAACCATATGGACAAATTTGAGATCAGTCTCCAAGAAAGCTTGTATTCTTCGTCTATCATAGCTGCAGAGGCTACACGGTGTTCCTTTGCAGTTGAGAAACACGTTTTAGCCAGGAATGGAGCTGCTTTAAGTTTGTCCGAAGTATGTGATGAGGAATTCAAAGCACAGGGCAGTGTCGCAATGAGTGAACAAAATTTGTTGGGGCGCAAGCTTTTGGAAAGACTAGGAAAAGGTTCTTTCTATTAGATTTATTAATAATTTTGAATGTGTTGTTTAGTGCTAAAGAAGAGCTGTTTTGACATGCGAAATAAATATTTTGCATCAAATAACGAAAAGCAGTTCTAATCTGAAAAGAAAAGTTAAAAAGGGAAAGAAAAGAAACTGTGATCCTATTAAAGTGCTGCTTATTTTGCATACAAATTTGTTAATGCGCGAGGAGTCATTAGATGTTGCATTTAGTTATACCTTTCATTTAAATGATTTCGGTCATTTCGGGTGGAGCAGTTTAGCCCCTGTGATTTCGCATACATTCCTTGAATTTTGAACTATTAAATTAAGCGCACAAAAATTGAGAATACCGTTTCTTAATCGGTTAAGGGTATGTTGCATTTATTTGTGAATAATTTTGTTGTAACAAATCCAAATGTTGATTTTTATGCGAAAATGGTGTAAAATAATGTCTTAGCATGCCTGTATATGTGAACACATGTGAGAATAGGGATTGTGATGTTGGTCTCAATGTTCTAATTTAAACTTAAGTGAGGTATGAACAGTTAAACATCTTCAGGTTATAACCTTTTGTTTCGCAATTTAAAATGCGGTAAGGAAGACCTCAAAAGTGGGTTTTATTGAAACACATCCATTCAATTAGCCCTTGTTTGCATTTCATTTTACGTCATTGTTTTAACAATTAAGGTATTGAATGTGTTCGTTCCAACACTGACTTTCTTTACTTACAATACATCAGACAAAACCTGAAGTGTAACCCACACTGGTCTAGTGTACGTTGCTTTTTTTTTTTCATATATTGCGAAAATAATGATCATATCATCGTGATTTGTCCGCAATCGCCTTTTGTTTTAGGTTAGATAAGCTTAGATTTGCTATTTTATATTATGCGCGATTGACCATATAGCTTTTTATTTTTATTCTTTATTTAATGAACGTTGTAATTCTGACGCATATTCTTTAACAGATTTGAAGTGACTTCGTTTATCAAGGGAAGTTTATAAATATTCGTACCCCAGTATTTATGTTTCTACACACATTTGAACAAACCTCACCAGCATGGGTTCAGGAGAAGGCTATCAACGGTGCATTTGTGATAAACCTAGCCACAGACTGCTAACGTTTAACGAGTACCGCTTTAATGGAAATATTCGGCTTTGATGACGACATCGCAATCGTCACTGTGGCGAAGCACATACCATAGAGGATTTGGAGGGTAATAAAAAAACGGAGATGGCGGTTGCAAATGAGTTGCGTGAGGATGCCGTTCTGGAACATCTTCTTCTACTCCTTATAGCGCTACAATCTGGGGTGGGCCTGGACCTCAACCAACATGCCTCTCCAGCCAGCGCATTCCAAGTTGCGGTACTGATGTTGTCCCTGTTTACCACGGAGCCGAAGTAGACGAAGTCCTTGACTACCTTGAAGTTTCTGCTGCCTAGTGTGACGCTCTGTCCGAAACGTCGATGTTGTATGTCCTTCCTTGATGACAGCATGTACTTAGTTTTACCCTCATTTACCACCAGACCCATTTTAGCCGGTTCCACTTCAATGAAAGCAAACGCCTTATTGGCAACTCCCTGTGTTCGTGCAATCACGTCAATGTCATCAGCGTAAGCTAGGAATTGAACTGACTTTTGGAAGATCATGCCTCTGGTGTTGACTTGTGAGTTACGCACGATCTTCTCGAGAATGATGTTGAAGAAGTCACATGAATGTGCCTTGCCTTGTCTAAAACCATTTTCGACATTGAAGGTCTCGATGAGTTCGTTACCGACCTTGACGGAACAGCGAGAGTTCTCCATCGACATTCTACACAATCTGACGAGTTTGGTAGGAATGCCAAAACTAGACATGGCACTGTATAGCTCGTCTCTATGCACACTGTCATATGCGGCCTTAAAATCGACGAATAGGCGATTGTGTGGACGGAGTACTTGCCTATCAACATCCAAATCGAGTAGAACATTCTGCCTAACAGCGGAATTGCAGCCGTCATCGCCGTTAAGGAGTCTCCAGAAATGATCCTTCCAGATTCTCAGCACAGAATGCGACTCTACTACGAGCTGTCCGCTTTGGTCCCGGCAGGCCTTGGTCCGAACCTTGTATCCTCCGGATAGCAGTTTTACCTTTCGGTAAAACTTTCGGACTTCATTCCTGCCATAATTCCTTTCCATTTCCTCGACCGCGCGCAACTCATGCTCCTTCTTTTTCCTTCTGAGAATCCCGTGCTCTTCCCTTTTTATCTGTTTGTAGAGCTCACGAACAGCACTCGTTGTCCGATGCAGCGTTGCCTTGTAGGCGTCTTGTTTGGCTGCAGGCGCTTTCCTGCACTAGTCGTCAAACCATGGGTTTCTTCTGGGTGGTGACGTGAAACCCAGCACATCAGTGGCGGCTTCTTTGATGGCTTCTTGACAACGTTTCCAGCCTTCTTTTATGTTTAGTGCAGGCAGCGTCGAACTCTGAGCGAGTTTCAGGGAGACTCGGTCGGCAAGGTTGACAGCGATCTGTTGCGAATGTAGTTTTGGCCTATCTCGACACCGTTGCTCTCTCGATATCCGGGTTCTTACTTTGGCTACAACAATGTGATGATCCGAGTTAATGTTTGCACCTCGGAAGGTTCGGATATCGAGAATACTGGAGGAGTGTCTGACGTTGATCGTATGTTCTTGCCAGAAGACCATAGAAGTCATTCTTGGTGTTGTCATCCTTCTCCTCTGTCGGGGCGTGAGCGCAAATTAGGCTTTTGTTCCCAAATTCAGCCTTGATGCGGATTGTCATGAGGAGTTCGCTGATGGGGTCGTAGCTCAAGACTTTTTGCCTAAATCTATCTCGAACAACAAATCCGCATCCGAATAAGCGCTGCCTTTTCTCTCTATATCAATCGCTGTAGTAGATATCTCAGTTCCTCATCGTTGTTTTGCAGGGCCCATCCCACCGCACTACGAGGATGGCGGTAATGTCTGCTTTGTAGCAGTCAAGGACCTCTGCAAGTTATTCGGCTGCAGGTGGTCTGTTAAGGGACCTCAAATTCCACGTGCAGAACTGAAAATCATTGACGTTGTAAAGTTTGCTGGGGTGCCTCATTAGCAGAGGCATTTGGGTTTTTCTTAACTATTTATTTTTACGTGCTATGGGAGTTAACCTCACGCACAACCCACAGAGTGGTAGGCCAGGCACATTATTTAAACCCACGGGCAGAGGGGTTCGCTGCATACATTGGTTCGCCGCACAACGGATGTTGTGATGGATATCCAGGGGGCGCCGCGAGGAGGCTGTATGTCAACTTGACCTATGCACTAATGAGGATAGTGTTGGCACCTCGTTACCTCACGTGGACAGGCCCATGCCCCCCGTTCTGGAACTTGCGGCACATAAAACGCAGGTTGTCCTAATCATCAGTCGCAAGAAGGTAGAATATGCCAATTTCATACTTGAAAATCAGACAGTGCCCTGGGTATAAGGTCCTAAGTCCTCCCTTGCGTGAAGTTCTAAGAGGTTATAATTTTATAAAGAAAGCATCACATGCAGAAGGAACATTCTCTGGTATGCTTTCAAATGTTGTGGGATCCAGATATGCGGACAGAGATCTAATCTCACGAATAGGATTCACGAGCATGCAGCTCCAATTTGGGCTAGAGATGATGATGACGTCAGAGTACAAACATATCGTGACACGGACTATTATATGGTTCAGCGGGAGGCGGTATTCGCATTCTTGTAGACGAGCTTATGAGGATGACCAGCATTATATCAAACGTCTAAAATGAGAAGAACGAGCAGCATTCCTAGCAATGTGACAAGCCTGATAGGAAGCTTCCATGGAAGCAAAATCGACGCCTCTGCTCATTTCCCTTGTCGAGACCTGGATGTACTGTCATCGAGACCTGGATGTACTGTCATCGAGACCTGGATGTACTGTCATCGAGACCTAGATCGAAAATATGGATTATCGATAGTATTGGAAAGGACGTAGAGATAAGAACAGTTGTGTTAACTAAGTAAAGTCGAATTTTTTAGATTAGTCGTACAATTTTTAAATTACAAATAAATTGAATGTCAGGGAATATTGTTAAATTCATGCTCTATGTTCAAGCCAAATGCAGTTTTACATCTTACGCGTGTAAACTCAAATGTGATTCATTAAGGAATGAAATCTTGTTAACCTTTTGTAGCCACTGTTAAATTTTTAAAACCTCCTTTTCAAGGCTCTTGAAAAATCACACCTCATAAATCGAAAGAGATCTTTTCCTAAAAACTTTAAACCAACCTCTACTTAAAACAAAAACACCCATGGGGCTAATCCCCTCGATTGCAATAAAAATAAATTTCACAATATTTTTTTAGTTTTATACCATTTTCAGTGGGAAACAAAAGAATAGCAAAATGTCGAAGAAAGCGATGAGAGCAAGAAGAAACGAACAAAAAGTATTCCAATCGGACGCAAGACGAAAACGATTTAGCCAAACACCGCTGGTGCTCTTTCGATGCTTTACGACTGTCCTTTCATTCTTTTCGTCCTGCGAATGCGTTCGTTTCACACATCTGTTTGTGTGTATGGATGTATTTTCAATACCTACCCTGCAAGCCATAATAATAATGAACACGATTTCTGCATTAAATTTTGTGCAAAACGAATCAGAGTGGAAAATAATGGTAAAAAACAAAACACAATGAACGGTCGTGGAAATTGAAAAAAGGAAGGATCTACGAAACGGATACTAAACATGTGGAGGAAACTTACATCTCCTTCAGGATACTACCCCAAACCATGGTAGCACTTTGCTTTGCCTTCCACTATGGTCCACGGAAACAAAGGAAAAGGGTCAAAACCATAACTTGTGCACTGCAAATAAATACCAAGTGCCAATAATTCATTGGGTTTTATTGAAACAAGGACGTCATGCCACGGCAGATCGGGGGATGTGAAAGAATGACCTGCCATATGTGCGGACTGATGCGAGACACTCGGTCGGTAGTTGTCGGAGTATATCTGCCGGTTCAGTAAATCTTTTATCGGTATCTAGGATGACAATCTATTGACGTTTAGTTTTTGGTGACTGCTGTGGACAGGTTAATCCTTTCGGGGTCTGTGCAAGTCACCGATATATGTGCTTTTCATTTTGAGAGATGACCAATTAGTAAGCATTTAGCGGATAACCAAATGGATACATTCGCTGATAATTGATTGAGGGATGAATAAAAGCAATCGAAAAATATTGTATGCAATTGACTGGGATATATCTGCGAGGATTGCAGGTAGTGCAGTGCATTCATTTTGTATTTGGAAATGCTATTCAAAAGTATTGGAATGAACAAAAGATGAGTTCCACTTTAGATTTAAGAGGGTCGTGTTATTCCATTAGTCCGATTGACTTGCTTTTCAATTAGGCCTAAATTTTAAAAGGCGTTTAACAATTGTTGTTACGAATCGACAACAACTGGTCCCATTAGGGAACCAGTGACTCGGCAAATACTTGTTTTGTGTGTTCTACTGCCTTTATACAAGAGGAAGTTACCTACATTGTTTGATAGGTGTCGAACTGCATAATTGTGCACATTAATCACTCGCATTGTCAGCAGCACGAAAGCCACGGGGCTGATAAATATGCGAGGTGTTCAGTGCAGAAATCAGACATAGGATTTTACAAAGATTAAGTTCTTTAACGAAGTTAACAAAAAGGTAGAGAATGTTGAATGGGTTTGTTTGTATTGCGAAGCGAATGCAAAAGCTAAATACTGAAACAATTGTGTTGACAATTTTACGGCTAATCAGCGTAATAGACTTAACAAAACCTCTTTATTGCATTGTCTTTCTTAAGCTTCCACTTTTATAGAAGATACAGCAAAACACATAAATTTGTAAAATTCGAATAAACCATTGTATTACCTGTTGTTCTTTATGTATCGACGACACAATTATGTTTTTTGTAGGACATAGGCATCTTTTATGAGGAGTTATCAAGGCAACCAACATAGAAATCAGCTTTATTCCGAAAAAATATTCCGTTTATTTTAAATTGGATTGACGTTAGAATTAATAAAATTCGAAATAAGCACAGTGCCTCCCACCATGGCTAGCGATTTTAGATATCGACCATATAAACCATAAATGTCTGTAAATCTATATATGTAAAAATCAATGTTTGTTTGTTTGTTTGTCCTTTATAGACTCTTAACTGGTAAGAGATAGAGCATTGATATCTTTGGCAACTTTGTTCAGAATTCTGTCAAAAGGGTTTTGGTAGCAACTTTTGTTTGGGGGGATAGCTCCCCATAGAGAGGAAGTTGGGGCCTATGATCAAAGTTCGACTGATCCTTTCGAGTGATATTTTCAAAAGGTCTTTGAAAAAAGATTCAGCTTTCTTTCGCAGTTTTTCGGTGGAGAGTACCGTTAGAAGGATATGAAGCTTTTAAAAATTTGGCCGCCTCTAATTTCCACACAGTAGTGCCTACAAATCTGGAAAAATCATGGAAAATCCGTCTCAGTGAGTACTTTCAACTAAAATTAGTTCAAGCATTCAGGCTTAGACACTTTGGGAGTTATTGGTCAAAATCTTTAAAACATCAATATGCAAATTTTGGAAAATTAAAAACGCAGTATTGAAGATCTGGGTCAACGCGCTAAGGGAACATAATTATCCAACCATCGTTTCGAATAATAAATTGGAGATATCGCAGGTTAAATGCTTTTTGTTTAACATATATTTTACTCACTGTAACCAGTAAATCGACACTAGCCTCAGTGGATTCACGCACATTGTACAATTCAACCCCTAAATTCACACACAACGCACACTAGAAGAAGTGATCGTGTGTTGTTTTGGGAAGTATAAATGCTTACGCGTACGTAGATACATGTATGCTTGTGCATAGATTTACCGCTGGTCCAAATCTGAATTTGGATTTCTACATTCAAATACATATGTATACGGTATTTGAATGTACATTACAGTGTAATTATTTCGTATCACGCTTGAATGTTAATAGCGAATGTTAAATTACTCCAACAATAGTAAATCAATGTCAATATACAATGGCGTACAAAAAATCATTGGAAGCGCTCATTGCACACTAAAGGAAACGAATGTGTTTTCGGGGGAAACGAATGTTCGGAGGTGCGCTAATTTTATAGTTTCGGGTTCTTGAACAAACATTTCCCGTTATTCCGCGTTCAACGCTGGCTGACGAATTATCCTCTTTATGGCGACATGCGTATGTTAAGCACATTAAATTCCGACCTTGACAGCATAATCGATTGGGGAAATAAGAATAGAGTGGAATTTAATGCTTCCAAAACACAGTGCTGTCTACTGTCGTTAAAGCGATCACAAAATAATCAGCCGTTATCCATGAACGGCACTTGCGTTGTTGAAACCGAAAGACTTTCCATCCTCGGTATGTGTATCAACCCAACAATTAGTTGGAACGATCACATATTTGAGGTCGCCAAAAATGCTGCGAAATGTCTAGGTTTCCTTAAACGATGCAAGAAGTACTTCACCCCCTCTGATCTGGCTACAATATACAAGGCATACATACGCCCAAAACTTGAGTATAACGCTCCTATCTGGTCAGGTGCTTCTAAGACCTCCCTGCACCTGCTGGATAGAATTCAAAAGCGAGCGATAAAACTTATAGGTGACAGTAATATTGCGAAGTCGATTGACTCGTTAGAACACCGACGCAATGTTGCGTCGTTGTCACTCTTTTATCGCTATTTTAACAAGAAATGCTCAGATGAATTAGCCAGTTGCATTCCTCCCCTTCAAGAATTCACCCGCAATACACGCCTCGCTAGGAATGCCCACCAATTCACCCTCAAGCCCTCTTTCGGACGTACAGTCAAATTCAGAGACTCGTTCTTTAGCCGCACTACACGAATCTGGAATGCTCTTCCCAGCTCGATTTTTCCTCCCCATTACAATCCACAGGCATTTAAAACCAATGTGCATCGGTACCTCCTCTCCCTCTCTTCCTCTATACCTTCGGCCCGTGCTGTGACTTGATCCGGTCACTTAAGGGTACTCGCAACCCCTTTTGCACCCGTCAATTATAAAAAAAAAAAAAAATGTGCAGAAACTATACTTATAAACCCAAATTGCAACTTCGCTAAACGTTTTGCAAAACAATAATTGAATGATGGAAATGGTAAATTGACTGCCGATAAGTTCACACAATGTATCTTATTTCCACCAGACTTCTGCATATTCGCATCAAATACAGACGAGCCAATACATAATACATGGCTCAGTGAACGTGCTATATTAGCAGCCAGAAACAACGATGTCGACTCAATTAATTTCACCATTCAAGGTGAAATACCTGGAGAAGAAAAAAACATATAAATCCATTGATACTGTGATGAACCAAGACGAAGTTGTCAACTATCCAACTGAGTTCTTGAATTCACTTGACTTACCTGGCATGCCTCCGCACGTTTTAACATTGAAAATTGGCGTGCCTATCATTTTGTTTCGAAACATTAATCCACCACGACTTTGCAACGGTACAAGGCTTTCTAGCTAGTCACTATATTGAATGGAAAATTCAAAGGAGAAGATGTCCTATTGCCTCGCATTCCAATGATCCCAACTGATTTACCATTCCAATTTAAACGTTTGCAGTTTCCAGTGCGACTCACCTATGCCATTACCATCACCAAGGCACAAGGACAATCCTTACAAGTGTGTGGCCTGAATTAAGAAAATCAGTGCTTCTCTCATGGACAACTGTATGTGGCCTGTTCACGCGTCGGAAAGCCTTCTAATTTATTCGTTTATGCCTCAGATAGAAAAACAAAAAATATTGTATATCCAACAGCACTTCAATAAACAAAATAAAAAATAAAAATCTTCTTTTTAGTATATGTATAAACATAAACTTTTTTTAAATTTGATTTATTTTATGCGTAGCAAAGCGCGCCGGGTATAGCTAGTATTATATAAATTTGTTAAAAGACTCTTTCGGGCCGTTTTTTTATTTTTCTATAACTATAAGTCTCTTTTTATACGACCATCAAGTACTAATAAATGGTCTACACAATAGCTTGCATCAATATTATATATCACATTTCTAAAAACTACACTCTTACACACTTAGACTACCGGTAAGATGATTGTTTAATAACACCGATTTACAACTTTCCCAATAGATCTGATTTATTCTCTGGCATGATTTCGATACTTGAGGCGCTTCGATTGTCTTAAATTTGTTGTTGCATATAATATATGCGAAATATTGTTTCGACGGAGAAATGATAAACACGTGGTATAAACAAAACCTGATACTGAAAATGTCACAATGCACATCTGTGGTACGATCTTTATAAAATATCCCATTTTTCTGTTTATATTTCCGAGGTTATATGGTAGAATACTCTCTATTATTTTTTTCTATGAAAGCATCTGACATACAGTTGTGTTCATAAAAATAGCAGTGCTCCTCAAAAGACAAATAATTTTCTATTAATTCAAATTGTTTTTGTTTGTTTTTTTTTATTTCGGTCTTAACACGTATATCACATAACTTTAAAATATTTTTTTTGGTCGTAGTAATATTTCGCAGTTGTTCATAAAAAAAGCAGTGTTTAGAATTGTGCTGTGCCTAGACAAAAGAAATCAATGAAACAATATGAAATCAATATTATTTACAGATTACCATTAGTACTTTGTAGCAAAGCCGTTGTTTTTTATCACTGCGCTGCATCTTCGTGGCATTGAGTCCACCAGACTCCGACGTCTCTCAACTGGTGTAGGTAGCTTCCCATGAGTCTCGCAGTACCTCCCACAATTGCTTGGTTTGGCCTCATGAACAGAATTTTAAACAGCGCCCCACAAGTTCTCAATGGGGTTTAGGTCAGGGGATTGTGCTGGCCACTCCGGTTATTCTTTTTTCATCAAACCAAGATTTTGCCCGTTTTGACGTATGTTTTGGGTCATTATCTTGTTGATATACCCAACCAGCAGCATAACATCTTCTTAAATTTTAACGTACTCAGCACCGTCTATTATACCCTTGATAGGATATATAGGCCCAACCCCACTATATGGGAAACAGGCCCAAATCATTAGTTTTGCTCCTCCGTGTTTAATACTTTTAACTGCATAACGAGGATTATTTTCTTCATTCTTTGGTCTTCTTAAATATTCCCGACGACCCTTGGACCCAAATAAGTCTATTTTGCTTTCATCGCTCCACAAAATATTCCTCCATTTCTCCTTAGGCCAATCTTTGTGAAACTTTGCGAATGCCAATCTTTTTTGCACATGCTTTTTGGTCAAAAGCGGTACTTTTCGCGGGCTTCGAGCTGGTAGTTTAGCCTCTAGAAGACGTTTTCTAACTGTCACAGCATTCATCGGAAGTTGGAGTTCATCCCTTATCTGTCTGGAGCTTATTGAAGGGTTCTCCTTTGCCATGTTGATAATTTTTCGGTCAGTTCGCTTAGCCGTCACTCTTTTTGGAGCGCGCGTTTCGGGCCCATTTTTCCAGTTTAGCGCATTGCTGACATCATCATCGCTGAATATCCTATGATTTCCTGGATTGAAGCATATGTTTTTCCCTCCATACGTAATTTTTTGATCAAATTCCGCATATCTTCGGTACAATGTTTCGACAATGATCGACCGATATTTCTAACTGTAAAGTATGTTAATAAAAGACAACTTATACAAAAACATTCGCTTACCAAACAAGAATACACAAATATATTTTAAACTCTAAACAACAATTTCTGAGACACTTTATGGAAAAACCAAAAAACACTGCTATTCTTATGAACAGGCTTCAATCAACAGATTTCAATGAATAAGTGAAAAAGGGAGAAAGTAAGGCTTTATTTTTTATTTTTATTTCTGGTATGGTAACTTACTTACCAGAAAATACAATAAAACTGGATATACATTTGGAAAAAGGATCTTCTTAGAAATATGTTGCTTATTATATATAGTCGTATAACTACTACTATTTTTATGAACACAACTGTATGCCCAGGCAGGCTAAATTTAACTAAAATCACTTATTCGAGCAAAACTTCGATTTTAATAAACTGTCAACCGTTTATGTCCCCGAGTGTAATTTTGTTGAAATGTTTGATGTTGTTATTTTTGTTTTTTTGATTATACTCAGTATTATAACCAGAATAAAATCGTATACAAGTATATATGATTTTTGTATCTATTCTAATTTTAGAACAATTTAAATGTTATCATGACAACCCAGCTGACATTTTTTCAAGAAACTGCTCCAGTTATCTACATGAACATAACTAAACTCGTAGTGCGTGCAATTGTTCTTCCCCGATCTTCAAACATGTTTTTTAACTTTTATTCAAATTGTGTGTTTATAACCAAGTTGGCATACACAACCTACGACAATTGCAAATATCCATGCCAAATTTATCAGAAGTTGAATTCACAATTTGAGTTTTTGTTAAATAATAATATCAATTGTTGGCGCTACAGTCGAGGGAGACCAAGGGAGACCAGGGCCTAGCCACGGCGGCCACAGTTTTTGTTAAAGGGAGAAGAAATATATGGTATGATGTTATGTCACACCAGAAAACAAGTAAAGCACGTGATTAGAATTGTTTCTTTAATTCACGACTCCTTCATATTCTTCTTAAGGTTTGTGATAGCGATTCTACACGACATAAATAGGTCATGGTCAGCGTTTAATTTTTGAGACACTTTAAACGCTTCAATTAAAAACTAAAAACTGAACTAAAAGGTCAAGAGTCTTAAGTTGCGAATAACGCACCCCTATCCGAATGAAATTTAAAAAATCGATCTTTCTAAATAAGATTCTTTCGAGCGATTATTCAATGCAAGCCAACCAAAATAAACGACCGCACAAAACAATCAATTTGAGGCAATAAACTTGTCATGCCTTTTTAGAAGTCAAGCATAAAGCATGGCGACCAACTAAATTGATACCTCCCCTCCTCACTGCCAGCTTCACCTTCACACACAAATCCCGAACCCTAAACAAAAGTTTCTTTGGCAAAATTAATAACAAAATTAAATTGCCTCCAATTAAAAATCACTTGGTGTGACCACCCTGTGTACAGTGAAACAACGGTTCTGCATCCACCCCCTCGGAACACACCATAATGGGCAATTAGACATCCGCGGGTGCCCAATGAAGCACGTCAATGCTCCCAGAGGCGGCGGCGGCCTGACTTAGTGTGGCCACGAATCATCATGTTCTGCGGTTAACTTCTTCCGCGCAGGGAGACCAACTGATGTTTCACCAGATTGACGGGAATATGTATGAATTCTGTTCGTGTTGCAGAAGGGGTAGCTGGGCCAAGTGACTGAATTAATTATTTGAAATTTTCCCCATCGTTTCGCGTTGAGCATTTAGTTACTTTTCCGTAGCCAAAGCTGACTACGTATTGTTTAAAGTCGACAACGACCGGCGAAATTCAGTCATAACGCTAAAAGTGGTGGAAACGCGTACAATGGAGATCTATAGACGATGCTGTGGGTGTATGAACTTAATGTAGCCACTGAAGTGAAACTGTTTTTGGGGAGAGTGTTTTTCTGTCGGTAAGTCACTTTAATTGAATAAATTTCATAAAATTAAACAATGAATGGGAAGGGAAACAGGCGACTGCTAACAAATTTTGTTTCATACCTTTGTCGAAAATCAGTCCGTTGATATAAGAAAAACGAGTTCTTTTTTAATATCAGGATTTGGGTGATATTTGAGAATCAGGACGGATGGTGGATTAGTTAAGGATTAAAATTTAACACTATATTCGCATATTATTTCAATACCTCTACATTTTTAATTTCCAAATTGACTTTGAGTCTTCGGTTTCATGATCGTTCTTTGAAACATGTGAGAACAAGTCTAAAAAAGAAATGGTCTCCGTTTCATATGGAGTATAATAGGCCTTCAAGATTAGGAAAAGCTTATGGCGTGAGGTGAGGATAATGAATGTTTCATCCATTTTACATACCGACGCAAAAAGTCATTTTTATTTAAACAGCTTTCAGATCCATTGATACGTTGTAGTTTTCGGTCCATTCTGAGAAAACGGAGAATCCATTTCGAAAACAGCTTTTTCCTGCACACATATTCATGCAAAGAGTACACATTGCCTTCTGTTATGTATAAGGTGTTAGCTATCTCACCCGGTTTTCCAAAATGATTTTGTGTATTTTTTTTTTTTGAAGTTTTCAGGTGCAACCACCTCCTTTTAGAGCGTTCAGCAACGTTGGTGTCTGTACGGCCATGTTTAAAGTCAGCATACAACCAACAAAAATATGTTTTTGATAGAACAGAGTCCCTGGAATACTTTCAAGCCATTGCTGAGCTTGCACGGTCATTTTTATCAACAAAAAGCAGTGTTTAATCAACACACGAAATTCAGTTTTTCCCATTGTTTAAAAAATCGCAAAAGTAGCGTTACTTGAAGCACTGTAACTTGTATCCTAATAATCAGATTACTACGAAAATCCGTGACATTCAAATGATACCTGTCATTTGAATGTCACGGATTTTTTGTTAGTGGCGACCCAATCCCGGGGCTTATTAAGTGATGTGTTATATGTGTTTCCTTATTTTTTGTAAGAAACTATGTTATTTTGATGGTATTATGAGTTAAGGATAGAATAACTAACGGAAAGTTTAGGATAGAATAACTAACATTACGGAGTTTATACTACAAAAAACAAATAAGAATGCGATCGGCGTCAGACACTTCTCCTATATTCTCGATGTCCGAACCTTCCGAGGTGGAAACATTGACTCGGATCATCACCTTGTTGTAGCCAAGGTAAGAACTTGCATATCGAGAGATCAACAGAGTCGAGACAGGACAATACGGTTTGACCTCGGAAAGGTACAATTACAACTGATCGCTGGAAACTTTGCCGACCGAGTCTGCCTGAAACTCGCTCAGAGTTCGACGCTGCCTGCACTGACCGTAGAAAAAGACTGAAAACGTTTTCACGTTACCACGCAAAAGAGCCCCCATGGTTTGACGAAGAGTGCAGGCAAGCGCATGCAGCCAAACAAGACGCCTACAAGGCAACGCTGCATCGGACAATGACGCACTATGGGGCAGCTCTATGGCAGGAGCGGCGAGAAGTCGATAATTAAAAACGTAACCGATCTCAATATAAGTTACCTTTCCGATTAGCTGATAATATGGGCCATATGGTTTGGGAATTTTTGGCTTAATCACTCAGCGTTTGGCATCAAATTTGTAAGAATAGGGAAGTTGCGTTCATTCAAAAGTACTTGACGCAACTTTGTTCAGTTGGTACATTAAAAAACAAGTGTTTGTAACAAATTTTTTGGATTGAATTTATCAATTAGAATATGTTCTTTGAATACAATTAGTTTTCACTCGGTTATAAAGTACCGTTAGCCCAAAAGAAATGGCGGATTACAAGAACCTACAAGTTAATAAATAAATAACGGTACTTTTCGAATAGGCAAACATCGAGCTAAATTTGAACTAAATTTTTTTAACCTAATCATTTCTTTACTGAAAACCAAAGTTAAAAGTCACCGATGTTTGCCTAAACTATTTTTTTTTTAATTTTTTGTGTATATACAGCCCTGTTTAGAATAATGGCACCATTATTGATTTTGCTAATAACTTCTTCCCATGGTCAGGTAGGCACTTCATATTCATTGCACAACATCTTTATTATATTAGTCATAAAAGTAATAAGCAACAAAGTAATAAAAATGCATCTTGTCATAAAAAAACATCCGAATACCGGAAATGCAACCTATTTTAAGTTGCGCAAAATAATATCGGCACGTTATTCTGAAGAGCCTTCTCGAAGCATGTAGTACTGGTGTAGTTAAAATTTCTTGACTTTAAACCTTATTTTACACATATTATTACAGATACAATTTCAAAAGTGCAAGTGAAAGTACAAGTGCAAGTGTAAGTGTCGGAAATATTGAACTATTGTTATTATATTCAAGGTGTCAAAATGTAATTTTTTTCTTGCGAAAGATAGGAGCTCTTTGAAATATTTTTGAATAGTAACTTTAGGACTTTTGAGAAAAGAATTGAAGATGTTGAGACATTTTTAATAACAAACACAAACTGCTCCGAAAACCATGTATTACAGCTAAGGAAAGAGAACTCAAATCTAAATGGAACAAATGGAACACCGCTCAAGGTCGGTATTTGAAAAAAACAAATCAATTTGGCTTCAAGAAAAAATAAACTTCGCAATGTTTGCACAACCCTCTGGACGTCCTCAGGTAAGTTTTGATCAATTGAGTAATCGGAGAAAACGTGAAAGAATAGCCGATCTTAGGGACACATCCGCTGAAGAACTTGTGTTTGCTGCTCAAATGAATTTTCGAGCTTCTGGAGACAGAAGAACTGCTAAATTATTAGAAGAAACCGTATCTCCTCAACCTCAAAACTTAAAACCTTCGGCAGTTAAGTTAACCCCTGGTCAAGCTCTATCAATGATTATAGAAGCGAAACTTTCCCGTAACCAATACGAAACCATTAAAAAATAGTGGAAAAGTGGTCCAGAAAGAAAAATCAAAATCCTATCCACAAAATCGAACGAGAACGAATCTATTCAATCACAAATAAATCAACTCGAACCAACAAAAGTAACCATTGAGGAAAGAGAGTTTATTGTAAGACACGAATTAATAGTTTCAATGGTTGATGGAAAGCTTTGTAACAGCTTGAGTGGTATTCATTCTGCTCATATATGTTATCTTTGTCAGGCAACGTCCAAGGAATTCAACAATATTGAGAAAATGAATTTACTTCCCGTCTCTGAGCAATTTTTATTATTTGGAATATTCGGTCTTCACGCGTGGATAAGAATGTTTGAATGCTTGCTCCACGTTGCTTATAAGTTGCCTGTTAAAGAATGGCGTACATCTAGAGCTACAGAAGATTGTGTGACCCAAAACAAGTCTCGCATTCAAGAAGCTTTCGAAACGGAATTGGGATTGAAAATTGATCGAACAAAGCCAGGATATGGCAATACGAACACTGGAAATGTGGCCTGGCGCTTCTTTAAAAACGCAATCGAATCAAGCGAAATAACAGGTACAGACGTAAATCTGATAAAAAAAATTTCACATAATTTTGCAGTGCTTATCCAGCGGATTTAATATAGATGTGCCAAAATTTAAAAATTATTGCCTTGAAACTGCGAGATTGTTTGTATCGCTGTATCCTTGGTATTATATGAGTACTTCAGTTCACAAGATTAGTTTCTCAGAGTGTGTTGCCAATTGGTAAATTAAGTGAGGAAGCATTAGAAGCAAGCAATAAGGATTTTAAAATGTATAGAGAGAATTTTAGTATAAAAACATCTAGACAAGACACTCTTACAGATATTATGAATAGAATGTTAATATCTTCAGATCCATTTATTACAAACCAGAGAGTAAGGAAGGCTGCAAAAAAAGTTCCATTTGATACTGAAGCTATTGACATGTTCTTACAACCCGATTTAAGCAAACAACCTCAAATTGACTGCGATTACTTTTTGGACTCAGAATAATTTGTTAATTAAATCTTGAAAATGAAAATAAAATGTTTTACTTTTATTTAAAATCCAGACACACAAAATATTTTATTTTCAGATTTCCCAACTTTGTAAATTGTCTCAAAGTAAAGTTATACTGTTCTTCCAAAATTTTAATTTAAAAAGTAAATAATCTGTTAATTTATTATATAATATTATTTTAAATTGACTGCAGAATAAATAAAAATAATAAGTCCATGATTGTTTACTTTATTTTGTAAAACCCTCACTTCGCAAAAACTACAAAACAAGTACCATTTTTAAAATGTTATAACGGTTCTTTCGGAAACCTGAGCAGTTACAGTTATTTCGACTTCGGATTTGAATTCAGCACACCCAAATCCCTTAGAAAAATATTTTTTGGTTAACTCAACTAAAGGGCTTATAATTATCGCCGTCAAATGGCCATTTCTGCCCCACTGTGCGACGGCTGTTTGGGAGCTCTACGAACAGAGAAGAAGGGCTTCTCAGAAAAAAAAAGAAGGAGTATGAGAAACGCGCGGTCGAGGAAATGGAAAGGTGTTACGGCAGGAAGGAAATCCGAAAGTTTTATCGAAAGGTAAAACAGCTATCCGGATACAAGGCCCGAAGCCTGCCGTGACCAAAGTGGATAACTCGTGGTAGAGTCGCAGACCGTGCTAAAAATCTGGAAGGATCATTTCTGCAGACTCCTTAAAGGCGATAACGGCTGCTATTCCCCTGTTAGGCAGAATGTTCTACTCGATTTGGATTTTGATAGACAAGTATTCCGTCCCCACGACTTAGATGAGGAGAAGATAGCAGTATCGTAGCTGAAGTCGAACAAAGCTGCTGGACCGGACGGACTGTCCGCAGAACTATTTACAGCAGCTGGAGATTAGTAGATGATATAGGCGGAGGAAAGTATGCCTGACGTCATAGGCAAGTTAAGACAATAGGTTTTTTTTTATAATTGACGCGTGAAAAAGGGGTTGCGAGTACCCTTAAGTGACCGGATCAAGTCACAGCACGGCCGAAGGTATGGAGGAAGAGAGAGAGAGGAGGTACCGATGCACATTGGCTTTAAATGCCTGTGGATTTTAATGAGGAGGAAAAATCGAACTGGGAAGAGCATTCCAGATTCGTGTAGTGCGGCTAAAGAACGAGTGTCTGAATTTGACTGTACGTCCGAAAGAGGGCTTGAGGGTGAATTGGTGGGCATTCCTGGCGAGGCGTGTATTGCGGGTGAGTTCTTGAAGGGGAGGAATGTAAATGGCTGATTCATCTGAGCATTTCTTGTTAAAATAGCGATAAAAGAGTGACAACGACGCGACATTACGTCGGTGTTCTAACGAGTCAATCGACTTAATATTACTGTCACCTATAAGTTTTATCGCTCGCTTTTGAATTCTATCCAGCAGGTGAAGGGAGGTCTTAGAAGCACCTGACCAAATAGGAGCGTTATATTCAAGTTTTGGGCGTATATAGGCCTTGTATATTGTAGCCAGATCAGAGGGGGTGAAATACTTCTTGCATCGTTTAAGGAAGCCTAGACATTTCGCAGCATTTTTGGCGACCTCAAATATGTGATCGTTCCAACTAATTGTTGGGTTGATACACATACCGAGGATGGAAAGTCTTTCTTTCTGATTATTTTGTGATCGCTTTAACGACAGTAGACAGCACTGGGTTTTGGAAGCATTAAATTCCACTCTATCCTTATTTCCCCAATCGATAATGCTGTCACGGTCGGAATTTAATGAGCTTAACATACGCTGCCGTTCCGAGTCTATGGCTGAAGTGGAAGGACGTGAGCCATGGAACGAATATGAAAAGCTGAGGGTACTGAATAAGATTAGAAGTAGCAGACAAGAGATCATTTATAAAAATGAGGAAGAGTGTCGGAGACAAAACTGGGAACACCAGCATTAATATGGTGAATATCTGACTTGAATCCATCCAAAACGACTTGTATTGAACGATTCGAAAGGTAATTTCTAATCCATTGAAGAAGAGACTCATCGATCCCAAAAGGACGCATTTTCGACAAGAGAGCCTGATGCCAGACCCTGTCAAATGCATTTAAAATATCAAGCGCAACAATCTTGCTTTCTCCTACATTATGCAAAGATTGGTTCCACTTGTCAGTGAGATATGCCATCAGATCACCAGTGGAACGGTTGCTTCGGAAGCCGTACTGCCGGTCATTAAGAAGCTTCCGGGACTCAAGATATTTCATAAGCTGACGGTTTATCAGCGTTTCCATGACCTTGGAGAGAAGGGACGTTAGTGCTATGTGTCGGTAGGAGGTGGGTGACGAAGATTCGCCCCTTTTGAGGACGGGCTGGACAAATGCAGTTTTCCACTTACTCGAAAAGAGCCCTGAAGAGTAGGACAGATGAAAAAGCTTACGCAGTGGTTTTGCCAGCGTAGAAGAACACCTCTTCAGAAGAACAGAGGGCATAACATCCGGGCCAGCGGATTTGTGCATGTTTAGATCTTTTAGTGCTCTTGCTACTGTACGAGTGCGAAAGTGGATTTGCCCTATGGAAAATTTTACGCTCTCATGTACAGGCGGGGACAAAATGCTATCTGGCAGCGTTGAGCTAGCTGCAAAGTGTGCAAAAAGCAGATTAACTTTGTCCAAAGAGCTGACAGCTGGAACGTCATTGCAAATGAGCGTTGGGATCGAAGACGAGGCTGAATTCCTCATGTTTTTTACGAAAGACCAAAAGCTTCTGCTACCCTTGGGGCATTGTAGAACTTTTTGCCTCAACTTTTGGTCAAAGGAGAATTTAACACGTCTTATTAATGCATTGCAGTCATTACGGATCCGTTTGAACTTTTTCCGGGCTTCCTCAGAAGGGTTGGCTTTATAATCCCGGAAACTTAACTCTCTCATCCTGATAGCCTCTTTGCAGCTCAAGTCGTACCACGCGTTTGTCTTAGGCTTGATGCTCTTCACTCTGTGAGGAATGGAGGACTGCATGCCCAGGGAAATAATGTTTGTGATCGCATCAGTAGCGGCATCCACGTCACTATCGAGGAAGCATAGTGACCAGTTAAAATTCCTAAAGAAGTTGTTTAGTCCGCTCCAGTTGGCTTTCTCGTAGAGCCATACTGTTCCTTTCGGAATTTGTTCTCTAACTGTGTGGGAGGAGTACGAGAATTTGGCTGATACGACACAGTGGTCGGACGAGCCTAGAGGTGACAATATATCAATTGAATATTTTTCAGGATGTGAGGTGAGAAACAGATCCAAGGTGTTGGCGGTATGATATGCAATGTCAGGTATTCGTGTTGGCTCATTCACAAGCTGGGTTAAATTATTTACCTCAGCGAAGATGTCAACATACCTTCCTTCGGGTGTTGTCAGGCATGAATGTCGAAGCCAAGTAGAATTGTGTACATTGAAATCCCTTGCAATAGCGATTTTAGTGCGAGGTGATTAGATAGGATCAGTCATAAATTTTGAGTACTTTTTGTTTAGCGGTAGTAGGTAAATGAAGTAAGAAAACTGAATTACGAACATTTAATACGTCATGCCTAGTTAACATAGCCATTCAAAACGACACTTTATTATTTTGGCTCTTTAAATTGACGTCAGAGTGTTTCGAAATATTTATGTATTGTTTCTTATTTATTTTCATCTGGTCCTACTACATCTATGTTAAAGATTTAGGTTTTTTGAAAAAGTAATTATGGTTAAGCGAGAATGCTTCATCATACTCAGCTTTTCAATTATGAAAATGAAAAAGGCATATCTAGTTGTTGCGTTGAATAAGTGGATAAAGTTGATAAAGAAAGTATAACACAAAAAACTTTTCCAATTTTTATACATTAATAAATATATTTCTGTTAGTAAGTATACAATATAATTATATATTCAGCTATATATGCATGTGTATAATATATTACTTATCTGCTTCATATTTCGTTCACCATTTGCTAGCTCTATGCAACGCATATCATTAAAATTGAATTATGACCACAAAAAGAAAAATATACATACTTTCTCTCATCTTTTACTTTCTCTTATAGAGCTTTCCATTTTTAAGTATATACAACAATTCTTTTAAACTATATTCTTTCATTTCATATCGAAATTCAACAACACTGTTATGGAAATTAATTGTATAAATTACATGGCTTACCATAAGGAATTTTTGTCTTAAGGTCATGTGTAATTGAAAAGCTGCACATTGACGCAAATTATTCGACTAACAAGACCGCATAGTTCCCCTATCCTAGGGTCTCTTCAACATTTCTTTCGGATTATACATATTACATACATATACATACATATATATATATTCACTTAAGTATAAATAATTTTCTTTTGTTTTGATTTATACATTCTATGCTTTCTCATATTTTTTAATATATATAATTTGGTTTATTAAAAATTATTTCTAAATATATAGTTTTTATGTATATATAATTTTTTGGATTTGATTTTGACTAGTAATGGCACATAATTTTATTGCATATTATTATTTTTTGTTTTCTCCTATTTTTCAATATTTTACATGTGTATTTCGGTTTACTTCATAAAAATGAAAATTCGATTAACATACTTTGTTCATAAATGCTTTGTATTGTTTCGTTTTATTATTTAACGGCTTGTTTATGTATTGTTTGTATCAATATTCCTCATTTGTAAGAAGGGAAGAGGCTTACACCAGAAGCAATTTTAAAGCAAAAAACCATTTTCAGTTATGTTTATATGATATATTTTTGTGTGTTTAATTTTAATTTATTTACATCTTGCTTAAGTCTACGAATTATTATTTCTTGTGTATATTCGAAAAACGGAATGGAATGATAGGTTTCGACATAAAGGAGAAAGTGTTTATTTGTCGTTTGTATTGGTTGAGGCTAACTACCTAAGTAGGTAAAGAGCCGTCACTTCTAATCGCGCAGATGAGGGAGGCGTTCTTGTTTGTTTGTCGTATACTCTGTCGTGCTGACGAATGTGTTGACGAAACCGTGATTTAAATTTATACATTTTGACATGCATTATTATATTTTGTTTTTATAAAGAAAACATTAACATTCATTACACTTTCAGACGAAATGTTTTCAGAGAAGATGTGCAAGCGACCCGAAACAAAGAATCAAAAGGTGCCATTCTAGAAGTTAACCTGGTGCTGAAATATCCCGTTTCAACTAGAGTTGAATGAATTTAGTCAACTTTAAAAAGAAACAGAACGAACCTGTGAGTTTTTACTATTCTATTTCAATCTCGTTCTTATATATTTTGTTCACATCCACACAATTAATTTTTTCGTCAACTGGTATATTCCACAATTAAATCGGGGATATAGTTAGATAAACATCTAAATTAGGATATTTTCCTTGCTAAAGCTAAGGTATCCAGAGAAGTATGGAAATGTGAGAGGACATTGCAGTTTAACCTTCGAAAGCTACATTAGCTCTCGATCACTGCAAACTTTGCCAACCGAGTCTCCCAAAAACTCTCAAAATTGAACGCTGTTTTAATCACGATAGATCAGAATGTAAATGTTGTCAAAAAGCTTTTACAACAGCAAAGCAGTGGGCTTTACGAACAGAAACAAAGGAAAGAAAACGCCTTCTAAAATAAAACAGCACGAGAAGCATACGTGAGAAAATTAAGAAACGAAAGTTTGGCATGAGTATCCCAATAACGCATTCCCGTATAATTTTTATTTATTTTGCGAGGATTCAAAAATCCGTTAAATTGGAAGATTATAGCGAGTTGGAAAGTCGTCATAATGGAGGAACGCACAATGTTCTTGGCATTCAAACGCCATAATGGCCAACAGAAACTTCGGATATAAAGTAAACGACAGCAAAAATCAAGCACCGAGTATCAAAATCAAGTGCAGAATAACTTCTGTCAATATCTGCAAAGTAAAACTCCTATGTGTTCTAATGAAGTTACAAAGGGATATGGAAAAATCAGTAGTATAACTACGAAGGTTGCATTTAATATTTCGGGATTAGAGAACAAAAACAAATATTAATCATCGAAAGTAGCTTTATCGTTTTTCAAAATATTCAAAATACGAAATTCGTCTTGGAGTAAACTACGACCTCGGTTGAACTCACCATACCATCGATAAACACTGGTCCTTGATGGAGCTTCGTCGCCAAAAATTGAATTAATTCCTTCATCGATGCACTGTTGTTGAGTTAATCCACATCGAAAGTTGTAAAAAAATAATCGCACGAAAATTTTCACGATTTAATTCCATTTTTTGGGCGAGATGAATGTTTTAAGTTATTGTAAACAACACAAATAGCACTCGTATGTCAAAACGTTCTGAGTACGTATAACCACAAAAATGTACGATAGAGCTGGCAGTTGTCAGATTGTACCACTGGGGTTGCCCAATCCAGCAATATAAAGGTCAACCTTCATAGACTGATGTACATATCTGCATATACACTAGACATTCTCGTTAATTGCTACTGCTAAAATTTCAGATAAATTATTCACGTTCTTTTGTCCCTAATAATGGGAAGTCATCATGCCTGCGGATTTTAAAAGTATGAAAAGCAATTTAATATTTTTTCATTGTAAGGAAATACCGACGAGTATCAGCGTAGTCAGATTACAATAGTAATCGATGCTGTTTTGACACAATCTGAAGAAGTTTCTGCATTTCATACAGGTACACAGGGGACCAGGGCCTAGCTTGCTCATCAACTATTCGTGTTGTGAGCGCTACTGTTTTCATGAGTAGAAAGGACTTACAGTTTTTTGCCGACTCTTTCTTTCTTAGACAGTTATTACTCTTTGAGTGTTGTTAGCTGCTCGAAATAGGTGGTGCCGTGAATAATTGGAAGTGTTCAGCCGGGAGTCGAACCCAGACCCTCTGCATGTAAATGCCGCACTCTGCCCACTACGCCACTGCGTCCACTCTGCCTTCGTTTGCAAGACTGAATTTTAGAAACAGTTTATAAGAAGCTCCGCGGGACCCATGGCAAATATTGACCGATCGGTGGATATGGTTATCATTCTGGTCGCTTGCATATTTAAAAGCCTCTTTGTGATCCACCCGCTTATCTTTCAGAAATCAACGTATCCGATTCCTGTCTCTTTTATCCGCCTGCAAAAAGTCAAGATGTGGTGGAAAAATAATAAAACCTACTATAGCGCTTGGTTTCAATGCTTTGCTGTACTTACTACAAATTGATGATGTAGCGTAAAAGCACACTGTATCAGGCAAATTCGATATCTTGGCAATAGCTAAAGCGGAAAAAGCGTCTACATACACACGATTAGAAAGCAATTACAACTTATCCTTTTTTAAATACAATATGGTAATCTTAAGCAGGCAGCATATGGTAATTTTAAGTGAGCAGTTTGAAAAGAAACGAGTTGTAAATACACTTAGCTGAACAGATGACAACATATGGCTTATATATTGGGCGTAACGTCCACAACTTTGTTTTCTTTCCTAAATATGATAATATTCGACAGAATTGTCTATGCAAGCTGCCTTGGCTAGTAGAAACAATATCAGAGATTTTGTTGTCGCTAATAAATAAGAATTAGCATTTGAAAAAGCACATAAATTCTGTGCTAGAATAACTAAAACTAACTCTAAAGGCATTGCTTCATTCCCAGCGATTAACACGTGCTCGTTGTATGTGAAAGCGAGACTTTGATGGAGAAATTCATGCCAATCGTATATTGTACACCCTTATGCCGTAAGATCACAGGGGATAATTAAACTTTTTCAACTAAAAACAACACTAGATATAATTTTTTATTAAGTTCATTCTATTGGAGACATATGTCAAAAGTCAGCGACAAATTGTTGAATATTTCAGATCCACCCAAGGCATTCCATTTCTCACGGACATACATGTAAATGCCAAAAAACGCCGCTTCTGTTTAACCCACCGTAAATCACAAGCGACTTCAAACATAACGAAGTAGTGTGGCAAGGACAATACATGCCAGTTTCTTCCCCTTTTCTGTGTAGTTTGAATAATTTGGAGGTAAATTACAAAATTACACCCGAATAGATTCGGCCCTATCTCTTCTCATAAAACCATTTCATGTGGAACAGAAGGATAAATGCGTGTTTAATTGCAAAATTAAGGATAAGGGACATTTTCGGTTTTCACTCGGCCCTGTGGCAAAACAATGCGTGAATAATGGCGCTCAACCACTTCATATGGGCAAAGCAACCTCGGTCTGGGGATAATTTCTTGAAAAAGGATTCATGCTGAATCTGCGACTCTCCTTGTATTGTTGTAATTATTAGTACAGTGTTCTTAATTGCTGACAGCGGAGCGCAATAAGTTGAACAAAGGGAATGAATGAAACCTGCCGCTCTAAAGTGGATAGTTAGCGGTAGACTGTAGGCGGGGAAATGGACGCCAAGGTGCGATGGAAGACGCTAAAAGACTGTGTAATTTACGTTTCAAATGAAATTTTCTTAAGGATCTCACGCGTACTCCCCTGTAAATAGACATTTAAAACACTTGTGCTTTACAATGAAGGCGCATCAACAAAGGTAGAGATACCTCCACGGATACACGGTATGTTTTCGTATTAAATTACCATATTTTCTGAATTATTTTTGAAAGGTACTCGTTGCCAACATCTTTGCTAAAGAACATATTTATCAAAAGAGATTTTTTCTTTTCTCTTTCTCTTTCTGTTATCGGTAAGGAAACATTTCCGGTCAAGTCCTTTACATGAGACTGCAAGGCAAGACCCCTTTTTCTGTTAAAAAAAAAAGGATGAATAAACGAACAGGAAGGGATGGTGACAACAAAATAAATTCACACTACGTCGAGGTATAATTACAAAAGTTTTTGGTTCGAATCCCTTTCTCTTGCTTTTTTACTTTTTTTATTATTTGAGAAGGTTTGACATTTCTGCCTGATCGGCAATCGAAGAAGAGGAAAATAAAATAAATATCGAAACTCATTCATACACTCTGCAGCACCCCCAGCAAAGGGTAAGGGCAAGAGTGTCAAACTCAAGTAGCATTTCGGTTTGGACGGAAGTTTTTGACAGACGCGTTTTGTTTGATTTAAAATGATGATGACGGTTCATGAAATTTCAAAATCATTTGTGGAGGTGTTCAATGAAAGAGTTTCATTTTATGATCAATTTTAATTAATACGGAATCAAAAATAATTGTTTTTGAGGAGTTCCTGTAAGGGGGATTTTGTATCCCTCTTGGTAAAAAGAAGAGAAATAAATACAATTCGGATGGAAATGTCATTTCATTTCATATTTTTGGAATTATAATAAGTCAAAGTTTGGGTGTCCTGGGAAATGAAAACAGTGTATAATATATTTCAACCTTTTTAAATACGCAGAGAAGAGATCTCTTTGCCACTAACGAATATAACAGAGTTTGACAGTTGATGACGGTGTAGTTACGTTTTGTGTGAAAAAGTTTTGCAATAGAAACGGTGATATATGTGCGAGTTATATGTATATGTATGTGTACTATTTTGATTGACACTTTGATCTCTGTTATTGTTCTTATAAAATGATTTGAATTTTCAAGGGCAATATAATAAATGTCCCACAACATAGAGGATCCTATTAGTTCTCTCTGTTTTTTTAAATATGGCGTGTGGCTCCTGTTAACATATATATATATCTACAATATTGGATGGTGAGACAGTCCACAGAAGTACAACGGCTTAGCTTGCTTATCAACTACTCATGCTAAGTGCGTTATTTTTCTCTCATAAATAGCAGGGACTTACAGCTTGAGATGCCAACAACAACTCTTTGAGTGTTGTCAGCAGCTCGATACAGGTAGCACTGTAAAAATTAGATGTGATCGGGAACCGAACCTGGAACCTTAGGGATATGACTCAACATCACAAACTATCAAACTGCTTTTTTATTTTTGTTCAATTTAGTTTGAAAATTAAAAGAAGCACAAAACAAAAGCGTCACTAATTTCTTCAGTTGGCTTGGGGTTTGCATAATGGATTTAATGAAATCACGATGGACATTACCATTTGCTTATGTGCGTCCGCACATGCATTTCGTAGTACAGAGACTACAAAAGCTGTAGCAGTTCTGCTAGAATTGCAATAAAATTAGTTGGCTTCAATTAGGGTTATGTTTTAGTAAATGGATTCTTGAACTCCGGTTCTTCATCGTGAAATTTTGTTCAGTGACAAAGTCCTGCCTCTCATAAACAAAAAGTTTGTATTTGGATTGATGAGCATTTCGACGAGTACCGAGGAAATGGTCTGGTTTAAGGGCAAGCTGGAATGTTACCGTTTTCGTGCCTACGAATTATTTGATAAATTTGCTTTTAAGTTACTTTCTTTGGAAATATGTCAAACATTAGATCTTCGCGATACTATGATTGATTTAAAGATATAATTACTTGTTTTTTTCCGGAAGTTATCAGTCGCTTTACTTCAACGAGAACTTACTGAATGGACCACGTCAGAGAAAGTCAAACAGCTATATACATGAGATCAATTTCAGGTTTAATTGGATGTTTTGTTTGTTGGGGAAAGACAAATTTTCGACTTGTTTTCTGTATTTATCTACAAATTTATGGCTGGATTTTTATCTATCTTACTCTTTTACACGCTTTTATGCTGATTTTCTATAGACACAGTCAGATATCATCAAATGTACTTAAACACAGGTTTTGAAACGTCGTTAAACTCAATGATTAGCAGTAAAAATCCAAAAGTTCGTTCTTAAATTAAATAAAAACAAAAGCTCAATTAAGAGCCGCTAGTGGTTAATTTAGAGCCACTGTGGTGAAATATTGATTTATGTCAGCGATGTAAGACATTTTGGAAAACAAATTTGTAATTGCGGCTTGTGGTGATGGATCACTTTGAACTAGAAAATATAGAAACTTGGGGCCTTTGTATATCTATTTATTTATAGCCACAAATAGGTGAATGCATGTTTTCGAATATCGGATGTCAGATAATATGGATTAAAGACGAATAAAATGGCTTCTGACTTAAGTCCTACGACGTTACGTTACTATTGCATCTAATCCCTCTTTTATTCAATGGTGGTATGAATATTCCAACCAAAATTCGGACGGACTCTTGCTTGCCTATGCATATTTCATTTATTTTTAACCTTGATCGTCGCCACAAACACACTATAATGGTCGGAACGGGAAAGTATCTGCAATGTACTGTATAAGGCCTATGTGTTAGAGTCATCCATATACAGTATTTCTATCTGCTTCGCAATCATATATAAAGTTGGTTCATAGGGAAAGCATAAAAAATTACTTAAACTTAGTTATTTTTGTTTTTTGATCTAGTCAGCATTCCGTGAAAGTAATGAGCCTGAACTATAGCTAACTTCCATTCATAACGGTTTGGACACGCTGCTTCCAATTTTCAAGACGAAGCTCTTAAACGTTATCGATCACTTGGTCTCTACCTAGAGGCCTTGTTCTTCCTTTTCTTCTCCAATATGGACTTTGGATTAAAAAACATTCTGAGCTACTTAAGTCGCCGATTTTCGACCTTCCCGATTAGATACAAATCTTGATCCAGCATGCAGAATTCATTTTTGTGTCTTCTTCTTTATTCTTTTTCCTGACATATATTCGACGCAAAATATTCTTTTTGAAGGTACCCACGATCTGTTCCACCATTTGGTTTATGGTCTAATACTCGTTTCAGTATAACAGTAGTTTCGACGGATCGAAATAAAAGCAAGGAGTTATTTGTGGAGTTAACGTTTGCCAGACCTGCTTCAGAACATCTGTATCTTTGAACGAATCGCCATTTTTAGCATTCAAACAGGGGGCCCAACGTTAAGTCAGGCGGAAAATTCATCTCAACAATTGTGCATTGTGTGGCTAACGACAGTGATTCGTTTGATACTACTGTGATTCACAAATGTAAAGACATTATGTGGAAGGAACAAACCGTTTGCATAATATTTCTCTTATCCTTAGAACCTTACAGATTAGTTTAAGAAGTGTGTTTTTAAGAAAGTGGTGGTCTGTAATGTACAACCAATTGACAAAACAAAACATGGGATTACAATTTAATTTTAATTGGGAAGAAATTTTATTGCACTAGCAGTGCATTTGTTTTCGGAAGCCTTCGTGTACTACGATTACGTAAATCACAAACTTCGACAAATAAACCTCACAATGTGGTAGGCGTTTCTCTCTCAGCGTAGATAATTTTCATTATTTTAAAAGGGCGAACTCTATCTGATATAAGGTTAAGTCTGATAAGGAATATCGGTTCGACGCATGACTAGTAATTTGTGTAACGAATTTGTGCAATGAATTGTTGTAAGATGCTTCTATAATAAATGACTTGATCATTTAATTGCGTTGGTCGAGTAATCTCTGAACGAGTTCATGCTATAATGGGACCAATTAGATGAGATCGTGGATTAATCGTTTTCCAACAGTTGTCAATAATATTGGGCAATCTTTAGTTTGTATGGACTATATATAAATATATATACTCCATCCAAACCAGCGGAAAATAACTACAGTTTTTCGTTCACTCCGAATTAACGAAATTTTGAGAAATTTTGTTCGCAAACGGTAAGCTTTCTTTGAGCCACCACGGCGCCAACTCGTCTTCAAAGAGGTGGTGCCGTGAAAGTGCGTGGTTTTCAGTTCAGGTATCGAAGCGGAGACCATGGCGGCCAATAATGTGTCAGAAAAAAAATTATATCTAAGCATTCTAAAAAAGAAAAATAATTTTGATGATAATGTTTCTAGTTTTTAACATTTTGAGGCGCCAATAATTCTTCACGGAAATTTTGGATTAAATACGGTTTCAAAACAACATAAACCTTAAGCTTCACCTTACCTGACGATTGCCACAAGCCAAAACATTGCCAAATGTTAATAAAAACACACCAGGCTTTACATTTTACAACCAATGACTTAAATCGGCAATCAGACTTTTTCGAACAGAAATGTGTCAAAAATAAGGTAAAAATTGTGTAATTAGACTGCTTTTAATATTGTTAGATTGCGCATGCAGATATACGACATACACAACAGCGTGAAAGCTTGTTCTCAACCACATTGCACAAAATAGTTAATATATGTACAGTACAAGACGCTGAGCAACACCCATTTTATTTTACTCTCGACGGACGAGGAGTCTAGTCTTAGTAAATGGATTATATTTCAATGCTTAGAATGCAAAGAATTTAAAGAACTGGGGATCAAGGACATTCAACGAAAAAGGGCTGAATATTAGTGAAACATCATTCAATCGTTCGCATTTACACAATGACCTAAATATGTATTCACTCGCTCACACAACCTCACTCGTCGTATAGAACACAACAAACAGCACAACATAGGTGTACATTATATATAACAGTATATCCTTAAAGTAGTATTGAGTTCCTAGCCTAAGTACCATTTGGTATTATAAATTCAAAAATCCCGCCATTAAAGTAGGAACCATCGTCGACAGCATCGTAAGCATCGCTGAAAGTCTCACCCGCGATGGGCTTCGTGATGTCAGCTCGTTATTGTCCATGGCGCCTCGCACCTCTGGTAGGCCATAAAATGGTGGTTTTCTTGTCACCGAGCCAATGGAGTTAGCCCCACTGGAACCGGCACCAGCGGTAAAGTCCATCAAACCACCTCCGCCAACGGCACCGCCGCCGACGCCATCGCCGCGTCCGCCAGGATGATGTCTCGCGCTATCCCCAGATGAGGGTTTATGCGTTGGCTTACCATGTAAATACACGTTCGGAGGCAATTCGCCATTATCGAAATCCTCTGCCGAACCGTACAGGTCCTCGTCATCGTCGTCATCCTCACCGTCTCCGTCCAGATCGAACCCACCTTCCGCTGGCTGATATGTCACCTTTACCTGCTTTTGCTTGAGGACATCATTTGTTTCGGTGCCGTGCTTGTTGGAGGGATTTTTACGACTCGGGCCGGGGATTTCTGTACGAATACAAAAAAACCAAACAAGAAACATGAGAAGACAGAGAAAAGGATAATTGAAAGTCGTAGAGAAAGGTGAGGGCAATGGTACCGCGCGCAATTGGCAGGTCCCTTTACGATGAACTGAGAAATGCGCGGTGGGAATAATTTACATAAGGCTGGGGGGTAATCCTGATTGAGGATTACGAGTGTGAAATACATACCGTAAAGCCGTATACTGCTGTCAACTTCACCCAGCGAGTTCTTTGCTATGCAACGGTATGAGCCAACGTCCTCCTTTTGAAACTTCCGCACAATCATTGTCATTTTGGTTTCGTACATCGATTTGGAATGCTCCTGAACATGGTATTTCGACGAAGATACAATCATTTCACCTGTTGATTGAAGAGATTTTTAATTTAAGCTTTCATAAAAAAATGGGTGTGTCTTGAGGAAGGGAATATGATAACGAAACCGGGTTGAAGGCAGAGTGCCCTCGTTATATGCTTACTTTAAACATTGTATACTTTATTCAGCAGCTTCATTAAGCTGTACTTTAAAAAGCCTTATGTTGCAGTATACGATAATAATAATAACAATTGGGGGACGCTACAGTCCATAGGCGACCAGGGTCTAGCTTGCTCATCAACTACACGTGTTGTGCGCGCTGTTCTCTCACGAGTAGAAGGAACCTACAGTTTTTTGCGAAGTTTGAGAAGCTTTTCCTTAGACAGTGTTACTCTTTGAGTGTTGTCAGCAGCTCGAAAGAGGACATTGAACATGAACGGGTCTCTTCAAAAACAGTTTAAGCAATTTAAAAACATAGAGATGAGGCAACGAATCGAAATTTATATTTTCAAAACTACTTCATTGATTGAGAAAAGCAAGCAAATCTTTCGAATGGTAGCTTTTTCTATGGTTTATCATTGTCGAACTTTGCTACAATATTCACCGCCTCATAAACTTATACCATAGAGCAATCTGCTTTGAACAAGTCTATATTATTTTTAATCTGTTGGTTGAACAACAAATGCTTAATGATGAATGATGACAAGATATAGGAGCATAAGTTCAAATTTTGGTTATTCCAACACAGTTTCTAATAAATATTGACAGTGGAACTTGGGATCTCAACTATGTCATTCCTTTAATACAACATCCGAACAATAGTTTCATATGTTGTTGTACATCTGTAACAAATGACTGCGTAAAACGTGATTTCAATATTTGGAAATTTTTCTTCCGATAAATTGAAAACATAAGCTCCGTTTTATTACTGACCACAAGTTAGTATCCAGAAATCCAGATACAAAATACTCTTATTGCGTAATTCATAGAAAACCTAATCAGCACGGCAAATATCGTGTCTTTAGTCAGTTCAAAAAACTCAATACATCCCGTTTGTCAACCTGGAATTCTATTTTTTTTTTGTGTGTTTTCACCTTTTTACAAATGTCGCATAGGGTGTCATCTCTAAGTCTTAGCGCCATGTTTATACGCCAACAAGTCATCTGCAGTCTTCCGTTTGTAGAGACAACAAAAAGAAGCGGATTACTTGCTGACGTTTGGGAGCATGCACTTCGCCAGCCTGCATCCTTGAGAGTCATGCCTTTTCTGGTTGTGCTGTCGGGAGATCCAATCGTCTATGGATCTCCTAACCAAGGACGCGGGCAGTCTCAATGTGATTTCGGGCCCTGTAAATGCGTCTTTAGATCCTTGCCCAGTAAGTTCATCGGCAATCTCATTCCCCATGATCTCGTGGTATACCTGGACCCTGAGCCTTAGTGAATTTAGTTTGCAGACTAAAGACGTTTTAGTCAGTAGGAACGTGATTGTGCATTCCATGATGTGGATGTCAAGTAAAGGGAGATTTAGGAGTTCATTCAAAGCAAAGCCAGGAGTGTAAGGGAGAGCTTCTGTGCATAAGACACTCTTTTCATTTAAACTTCGTGGTAGCAGCCATAAACTCTCGTAAATGCTAGATCCACCAAATGACTAGGAAAGAAGAAAACTTATCATTGCCGTGTAGATACATATCTTTTTGGTAATAGAGCTCAGCCCAGAAGACTCCCTTACACTCCCAGAAGACTAAGAAAATACCTTTTATTTTTAGGATAACAGCTCAATAGTATTAAGCTTCATCGGAGAGTGGAATGATGACACTTTTAAGTACTAGTTAAGTCAGACCAGTCAGATTCCTCCTCCTCGTGAAAAGAACAACCTCGGTTTTAAGATCGAAGTACACTAGCCATTGATCATCTAAAAAGCCGCCTGCCCACTTGCAAATACATCCGCAAAATTTGGTCTGATGATGAGTGCGGCTACATAATCCTTGTAAACCTGTTTGTGTTGAATCTATTTAGAGCGGCTAGTAATGAGTTGGCCAACATACACCATAGGAGGAAAGACAACACCTGTTGACTGTCTGACTGTTTGTGCAAAAACAGATCTCTTAAGTACATGACTTGCTACACTACTACACCTTAGTGATATGGTACACTAATCTACTACTGTTTTATTTATAGAATTACAAACCTGGATAGCAATTTAATATATAAAGAGTTTCATGCGCTACCCGACTCCATTACAAGAATTTTAACCCTGTATCCTCGCACTGAAATTATTATTGCGGGCGATTTCAATGTGCACAATTCTTCTTGGCTTCGACATTCTGACCAGACAACACCCGAAGGAAGGTATGTTGAAATCTTTGCTGAACTAAATAATTTGACCCAGCTTGTGAATGAGCCAACACGGATACCTTACATTGCAGATCACACCGCCAACACCTTGGACCTATTTCTCACATCTCATCTTGAGAAATACTCAGTTGACATACTGCCGTCTCTAGGCTCGTCAGACCACAGTGTCGTATCAGCCAATTTCCCACATTGGCCCCAATCAGTTAGAGTCTTCTTTATCATATCATCACCTAAAGAACAGAATGGCTCTACAAGAAATCAAACTGGAGCGGGCTAAACAACTTCTATACGAATTTTAGCTGCTGATATGATTACAAAAATAATTTTGTGGGGTATGAAATCCCTCATTCCTCACAGAGTGAAGAGTATCAAACCTAAGACAAACGCCTCGAGCTCTCAGGTTGAGAGAAATAAGCTTCCAGACTTTCAAAGTCAATCGTTCCGAGAAAAACTGGAAGAAGTTCAAAAGGGCCAAGTGATAAACAGAAGATCATTGATAAAAATGAGGAAAAGTGTCGGAGACAAAACGGAGCCCTGGGGAACACCGGCATTAATATGGTAAATATCAAACTTGAACCCATCTAGTAGAACTTGTATCGAGTAGTTCGAAAGATAATTTCTAATACCATTGAAAAAGAGACTCATCTACGCCAAAAGCACGTATTTTCGACAAGAGAGCCTAATGCAATACCCTGATTTTGAAATATCAAATGCTACGTTCTTGCTTTCTCCTACATTGTGCAATGATTGGTTCCAGTTTTCGGTGAGATATGCCATTAAATCACCAGTGGATCTGTTGCTGCGCAAGCCATATGGCCTGTCATTAAAAGTTTCCGGATTTCAAGATATTTCATAAGCTGATGATTTATCTGCGTTTCCTTGACCTTGGAAAGTGGGGAGTAAGTGCTAAGGGTCGGTAGGAGTTGGGTGATGGCGGTTCGCCCGTTTTAGGGACGTGCTGGACAATTGCTGTTTTCCACTTACTCGGAAAGAGCTTTACAGAGTAGGAGTAGGTTTTGTCTGCGTAGAAGAACACCTCTTCAGAAGAACGGGAGATACCATCCGAGCCAGCAGATTTGTGCACGTTTGATTACAACGCATTAATAAGACGTGTAACATTCACCTATTGTGGCCGCCGTGGCGTAGTGGGTAGAATGCGACGCTCAAGCACCGAAGGCCTAGGTTCGATTCCCGGCTCAACACCTCGAATTTTTTACGGCACCACCTCTTTCGAGTTGCTGACAACACCCAAAGAGCAATAACTGTCTAAGAAAGCTTCTCAAACTTCACCGTTCGGAGTCTGCAAAAAACTGTTGCTCCCTCTACACGTAAGAGAACGGTTGCGTGGACAACACGAGTCGTTGATAAGCAAGCTAGGCCCTGGTCCCCCTGTGGACTATCGCGCCATACAATAATTATTATTAAATTCTCCTATGATCAAAAGTTGAGGCAAAAGTGCTGCCTCCGTAAAAAACGTAAAGAATTCCGCCTCGTCTTCAATGCCAAAGCTCATTTGCAGTGACATTGCAGCTGTCTGCTTTTTGCACAAAGCAAATCTGCTAGCTGCACATTTTGCAGCCAGCTCAATGCTTCCAGGTTGTGCTTTGTCCGCGCCCGTACTTGAGAGCGTACATTTTTCCACGTGACAAGTGCATCTTCTAAAGATCTAAACGTGCACAAATCTGCTGGCTCGGATGGTATCTCCAGTTCTTCTGAAGAGGTGTTCTTCTACGCTGACAAAACCTACTCCTACTCTGTAGGGCTCTTTCCGAGTAAATGGAAAACAGCAATTGTCCAGCCCGTCCCTAAAACGGGCGAACCGCCATCACCCAACTCCTACCGACCCTTAGCACTTACTCCCCACTTACCAACTTTTAATGACAGGTAATACGGCTTGCGCAGCAACAGATCCACTGGTGATTTAATGGCATATCTCACCGAAAAATGGAACCAATGATTGCACAATGTAGGAAAAAGCAAGAACGTAGCATTTGATATCTCAAAATCATTTGACAGGGTATTGCATCAGGCTCTCTTGTCGAAAATGCGTGCTTTTGGCATCGATGAGTCTCTTCTTCAATGGTATTAGAAATTATCTTTTGAACTACTTGATACAAGTTGTACTAGATGGGTTCAAGTTTGATATTCACCATATTAATGCCGGTGTTCCCCAGGGCTCCTTTTTGTCTCCGACACTTTTCCTCATTTTTACCAATGATCTCCTGTTTATCACTTCCAATTCACTCCTTCGCTGATGACAGTATCCTCAGCTTTCCAGGTTCGTTCCTCGGTTTTCGACGCCCCTTTCGGCCATATACTTGGAACGGCAGCGTATGTTAAGCTCATTAAATTCTGATCGATTGGGGTTAAAAGAATGGAGTGGAATTTAATGCTTCCAAAACTCAGTGCCGTCTAATGTCACTCAAGCGATCTAAAAAAAAAAACCAGCCATTATGTATGGATGGCTCTTGTGTGATTGAAACCCAACAATTTTCTATCCTCGGTATGTGTATCAGCTGAACAGTAAGTTAGAGCGATCACATATTCGAGATCACCCAAAATGCTGCAAAATGTCTAGGTTTCTTAAAACGATGCAAGAAATATTTCACCCCTTTCGATCTCGCAGCGATATATAAGGCGTACATCTGCCGAAAGCTTGAGTATAAGGTATGTGTCTACTTATTATTCATTTATTTACTTATTTATATTTATTTATTAATTTACTTATTTATAAATATATCTTTTATTTATTTATTTCTCTATTTATATTCATTTTTTTAGATTTATTTATTTAGATGTATTTAGTTATTTTTTATTAATAATAATCTGTAGTTTATGTATTTGTATTTAATGGTATTATTTAAATATTTCTGTTCTGTTTTATTTTATTTAATATTTAATTATCGATTTACTAAATTATTAATTTATATATTCAACTTAGTCTGAATCATTTTTTTTGCCAGTGCCATCACAGCCTGTTCCTGGAAATCAAGTGACTATACCACTTCTCTTTTCCCTTCCACGACACCATAAAATTACATGAAGGTTTTTAGTGACTTTTCCTTTAAATTAAAACTGTGATATATTACTCAAAAAATTATATTAATATTATAGTAGTAAGGTTACATTACCGCATCTCTAAAAAATGTAAGATATACGAAAACTATTGTAACTCTTGCCACAATAAATAAACATAACATAAAACATGGGACAATTAGTCTCCAAAAGCCAAAATCGTGTATAATTGTTTTTGAAGGATATTTTAAAATATAACGTTCCAAAATCAGATTCCACTGCTTTGGTATAGGAGAACACATTGCCCCCAGCAAAATTTCTGAATAGTAGCTGCGAATTTGCTTGCATAAAAATGCCTTATCTATGTTTCGGATGGAATTTTTCGCATTTTTTAAGAATGATGAATTTCTTCTTGTGGTCTTCATGGTGTTGGAAAATGGGTACAAGTAAACATTTTAAAAACCACAGTAAGTAAAGTACGAAACAAAACAACAACATATAGTCCAATTTACCAGAACAGACAAATTAATGTTTATTGGCAGAACTAAGAGCAGGTAAAAGCAAACACTAGGTCATTGGATTCACTCCGACGCGAAGAAAGTTTAAGTGAATTAAATGAAGGACAAGACCGCCACCGGAAAATCCATTCCACTCGGATGGAGAATCAATGAAGAATCCACTAAGACAGTCAATAAACCTTAACGACGTGAGGTGGGGACGGTAAACCAACCCTCTGTCACAGCAGCCACGGCGTCTGTTTATCATCCTCGTAAAACAGGGGAGAACTTCCATTTGTGTATTCTTGATGAGCGGCACACGTTGTTGTCGGTTGTGTTTCAAGCCATTACCGTGGAATCAGTTTGGGGGGATGATGTGGTGAGGCAGCGACAAAAGAAGTGGCTGTTGTTATCCTCTTAAGCTGTTGGAATTTTGATAATTCGCCGCATGTTTGTAGAAGGATGCTTCATTGGATTGTAAGTACCGTTACTTGTATACATATGTATGTTCAAAGAATTGATGCGATGGGCAATGTGCAAAAAGAGATGTAACTTTTGAATTGTGAACGAGAGGAGAGAGGTGCCTGACGGCAGAGTAAATGATTTCACCGATCATTTGTGCGGCACCTGGCTTTCATCTTCCCCCTACAATTGAAATTGAGTACAAGGAGTGATACGATCTGAAATCGAGAAGTGAGGCAGTGATAATTGTTATGGCTTTAAAGTTTTTACCGAAATATGGTTTAAGTCATCTATTCAACATTTTAAGAGAACGATTGTTTTATTTTATAAAAGGATAGTTTTGAATTTGTACTTATGGAACTGACACTTGTCCAAATTTATTTTAAAATAATTGATTGACATTTAAGGTTGATGAACGGGTGAAGGTGAATTTGTTTTATTTAACCTTATTACATTAAATAGTATTTACAGCACCATGTGGGTAGTGTTAACCATTACTTCCATAAACGCTGGCCTGACTTGAGAGTTTTTTATACAGAGGAATCTATAGCGTTATCGACAACGTGAACCAAAATGCATTCACAGTTTTTACGTTCGTTCGTTTGCTTGCCAATGTAATGCAGTGTAGATTAGTGTTTACTCGCACAATTGTCTTTTAAAACCCAAAATTCTCATCATTGAAAGAAAATGGTGAAGTATTAAGAAATTGGAAAGAAGTAAAGGCGCGCTGAAATTATGTGGTCAAGTCCACAATTTCAGTGTTAATAAAAAATAAGGACAAAATCTTTAAAATAGTGACCACGAGGCATATCAGTTTGTTGAAAATAAAAACCCTAAAGCAAGACGGGTATCCTCGTATGGATCGAGTATTATACCATATGCAAGTGTTTTTGAGAGAGCGATCGGCGGACTGAACACTTTCTCTGTCAATAGCCCCCCTTTGTTCACATCTGTTTGCTGTTTGCCGCCGACGTGGTGGGATCTGCTGGTTTGATCTGCTTGGTTTGGTACTCGTGTGGTGTGTGCAAACGGCGAAGTCCTAAGAAGTTTTTTCATAGAAAATTAGTACTCTTTGCGCTATAAACTGAAAGTGTTGCTCCGATGAAAATAGTCACGCGCATCCACTCCGCCACGGCGCATCTTAACATTGGACCTTAAACCAGCTGATAAATCGGGTCAATCGGTTGAATAAATATACACCTAAGTCTGCTTTTATACGGTCTTTTTTTACACGGTTTTGATATAACACGGTTTGAAAATTGAATATTTTTAATTTTTTTACACGATTTTATTCCATTTAGCACGATTTGAAATTTTATGTACTTAAATTTTTTTTGTCAAATTTAATTTTTGCGAAGTATATTCATATCACAAAAAGGTATTTATGAAAGAAAAAAGTCTGAAACCATCGATAGTATCGATAGTGCTATCGATAGTTTGCGAACACTAGCTTAAAAATTTAAGTGAATCAGTTATTCGCGTTCGAAGCAAGCGAATGTGAATAACTGATGACGACAGCAATTAAATTTATGTTGCTGTATTTATGATTATCACTTATTTTATTTTATTTTATTTTTTACCTTAAAAATTGAATAACCTATTCTTTTCGTTCACAACATAGTTGTTAAGTTCCTGAACTTGCCATATTTACTTTTAAGATTAGAGTGCATATCTTTTTTATCATTAATTACTATGCTTGTGAAAATAAGCATTATATATTTGATTTAATAAAATAAACATGATTTCTTGTTCTTAAAAATTCTTGTTTTTCACTAATTTTAATAGGTTTTAGAGATTAGGAACAAGTCACCCATTTTTGTATACGATCAATTTTCTTTTTTTACACGGTTTTTTTTTACACGGCTTCTTCTTCTTCGTACAATACATGACAAAACTTTGTGTTCCAAACATGAATAAGAGGAAATTGACGGGTCTTAAAAACTTTAAAAAACTAGTTTATCTTGAATTGATTTATGCAAAATTTACTTAAGATAATTACAGGTGTGTCGTTTATATAAATTAAATAATAAAAGAGGATAGGTTTGTAGCTGAACAATTTTAAATATATATTGAAATTACTATCATCTTTATGGTATTCTTCCTCATAACTCCTGAATTTAAAACAAACTTTATTGTACAAGACAGCTTCTACACAAATTCAGATTATTGGTTTCTGTCTATCAAATGAAATAAAATACTCTGGAATAAGAAGAATTGTATTTCGCAATTAATATTAACACACATTTGAACAAAATAAACTACAAAAATATTTACAGCACTTTAATTTTAACCTCCAAAAAGTGTTCGCTCAACTATTTTTTACGACATCGAGGAGCTGAGATCTTTGTTCGTTGTAAATAACATAAATTGACAGCCTAGTTATATCAAAGTTTCGTACGAGTTAAAGATTTTATTAAAATGGGTCAAACATTTAAGGAAATATCAGGAGAAGACTGATGTTAAAGAGGAAAAAACATTATCGACAGGATATGCAGTTGGAATGTGCTTAAACATTATAAGAAATGAGTTGTATGGTTCTGATGCATTTTGTTATGAAATAGTAGCACGAAATAAACCATCCATATATTAGCAAGATCAGCAGAGTAAGAACCACTATGATGTAGAAAAAAGTTTTGAGCCACGTGCTTGTTTGGGGTTGTATGTGTTCTAACGGGGTTGGTATATTGCACTTTGCGATTCACTGAACTTCTTAGATTGTTCGAATATAATGCTTATTGGAGATTTTAATGGTCGTGTAGGACTCTCGCAAAATAATTTTATATCGGAATACAATAGTACCCTGCTGAAACCGTGTCGCAAATCTAAAGACACAATTTGTGATAACAAAGGAGCAAAAATACTTGAACTTGCTGATGAGTATGACATGTTTTTGTTGAATGGTAGTTGTGAAGGAGATTCTGATGGCGAACTGACCTTTATCAGAGGAACATCAAACTCAATAATTGATTACTGTTTTGTTTTTGATTACTGTTTGTTTTACTGGCACAAGCTTCTAGGCAGTTTTCAAGTAGGAAGCGAGATCTTCTCGGACCACATGCCCTTGGAAGTAACCCTTAATTCTACTGCTAAAAAAAAGTATACCTGCATAAAACCTTTAAGACTTCTGCCGAAATTTATCTGGAATGACCGAATACTGGATTCGTATCAGCGAAACATGAACTCAAAGCTTATGGAACTTTGCACACTGCGTTATACACCAAATATAGAAACTCTAAGGGAAATAATAAAGAAATCTATACCGCAACAGAAAGATTTAAAAACACATACAGTATATAAGCAAAAATGGTATGATTCTGATTGCGCGAAAGCAAGAAACAAGTCCTTTAAATTCCTCAAACTTCTTAGATCGAACAACTCCAATATTTTTAAAGCTCTCTATCAAGATGCCAACATGGAATATAAGCGCATTCGTTACTTAAAAAAAGTAGCCTTTGAGCAACAAAACATTGCGCTCATAAACACCTCTAAATCTCCTGCTCAGTTCTGGAAAGCTGTCAAATACCTTAATGGTTACACGTCTAACATCTCTGTAACTCTTAAAGCCACGCAACTCAGGAATTATTTTAATAAACTTCTTAATGCATGGAGCATTTTCAATATGCAGCCCCTATGCTCTTAGACGAAAAGTAAGATTCTGCATTTACCCTAGATGAAATCAAAGAAGTAATAAGCAAATCAAAAAGAAGTAAAGCACCTGGTATTGATCGCATCCCGTTTGAGTTCTATAAAAATTGCACTTATGAATTTATGAATTTTCTCACAATTGAATTTAACCGAATATTTGACTCTGCTAATATCCCCGATGTATTCAGAAAAGCAATAATTTTTCCTTTACACAAAAAAGGTGATTACAGGGACCCGAAGAACTACAGAGGAATCACATTTTTAAACACCTCTGCCAAGCTGTTTGCCTCATTAATTTACAAAAGATTGCATGATTGGGTTCAAGAACATAACATCCTTAAAGAATTTCAAGCTGGATTTAGAAAAAGTTATTCTACAATCGACCAGATATTCTGCTTAACAAACATTGCCGAAACATGGAAGAGAAAGAAAAAAAAGTTGTACGCCTTTTTCGTAGATTTTCAAGCAGCGTTTGATTCAATACCACGTGAAGCACTCTTTTTCATGCTTTCGAAAATCGGCGTGTCAAGCAAAGTTCTAAGAATTCTGAGAGCCTTGTATGAGAACAATACTGCACATGTATGGGATGGAGACTTAATTTCCGACGAGTTTGAAACTTCAATGGGGGTTAAACAAGGCTGTACTCTAAGTGCACTACTTTTTATACTATACATCAATGATATAACAGATGATGTCAAAGATGGAATAAGATTCAACGATGTATCCATTCCCGCGCTGATGTATGCTGATGATATCGTCTTTCTGTGTGACACTATTCAAGGTATGCAATTAATGATAAACAGAATTAACGATTTCTGTAAAAATTGGAATCTGACTATAAACCTTGGTAAATCGAAAATGATGATATTCAGAAACGCAGGGGGACGCGTCTCATCTTTGGAAAAGTGGAAGTTGGACGGGCAGGAGATTGAGGTAGTATCCAGATACAAATACGTAGTTATCCTAATATCGTTCTCTTTAAATTTGAAACCACACTTTGAGGAAAAATTAGCTGTTGCTAAAAGAGCTATCTGTTCAATTTGGGAACGTTGCTTCAAAAATAAATATGTATCGAAAAGTGCAAAACAAACTTTACTCCACTCAACCGCAGCTTTTCTACGGAGCTCAGGTATGGCGTTACAAAGGCTATGCTGTGGAAAAATTCCTTCGCTACTTTTTGAAGAGGATCTTTCGGTTACCAAAAAATACCCCCAACTATATGCTACATATTGAAACGGGAATTCCTCAGTTGCTCTTGTATACCATCAATGCACTTCAAGTATATTTTAAAAATACTACAGATGAGCGAATGCAGATTACCAAACGTAGTTTTAAGAAGTATAATTAGAACAAACGGATACATTTGCGAAGATGGAAAAAACAGCTTCTGAATGCGGTTTAAATCTGTCTATTGAGGCGGACGAGCCTCCTCATCTTTTAAGAAACTTAACTCAGTTTTAGAGAATTTTAGTAGACACACATATGACAAATATGTCGAAGAAGCTGAATCTTCACCGTTTAGGAACTACTACAGTAAACCAAACCATTTTTAAATGAAAAAAGATACTTCCTTGACAGTCACTCAATCGAAAAAATAAGCACAATTTTTAAACTGAGAGGAGAACTCGTTCAGTTAAGCTTTATCCCCCACAGACCAGATTTACCAATTCCTTGTAACCTATGTAACATGAGGAAGAGAGAAGACATCTTACATTTTATTTATAAATCTAATCGACTTTATTCTAAATCGATTGCAACACAAAATTTACATTAACATTGACCGACAAAGCATTAGATAAGTTTTTGTAGCTACTTTATTTAAATGTGCGACATTGTTATTTTCTTTTGTTTGGTTTTTCTATGTATAATACGATACACAGAAGAACATGCATGTATGATTTGTGCATCTAACCTAGCTTTTCTTCCTGATTATTTCAACTTTCATGAAGGGTATGAGCGAATTCTCATTGGAGTCATTGTAAAACGTCGTTGCAGTGACTAAGTTACAGATTTTCATTAATTTTCAAACATCAATAACTTTTAAGAAATATTTAAAATTTGAATAATAAGCTGACGCAAGTTAGCCTAAAGAAGGAGCATGGGCTTGTTCACGCGAGTTAACGTTGTTGATTGCGCTCAACAAGGCGAACTGCCAAGACTATCCCTGTTAATCAAGTTGATATACATTTCGCTTCTTGATAGCCATCACAACACCCGTTGTATGGTGAACCAGTGTATGCAGCGAGCCCCTATGCCCGAGTGTGAGTTCGTGAGGCTAACTTCCTCACCACGTAAAAAACAATCAGTTCAGAGACAACAACATGCCTCGGATAAAGAAGGATCAACTGTTGATGACCCCAGCAAACGTATAAAGGACAACGATCTTCGATTTTGCATGTGGAATGTGAGATCCCTTAACAGGCCATGTGCAGCCGAACACCTGCCGGAAGCCCTTGACTGCTACATTACCGCCATCCTGGAAGTGCGATGGGATGGGCATGGCAAAAAACTAAGAAGAACTGCAATATCTACTACAGCCATCAAAGAAGCTGCCACTGATGTGCTGGGTTTCACGTCACCACCCAGAAGAAACCCATTGTTTGACGACGAGTGCAGGAAAGCGCATGCAGCCAAACAAGACGCCTACAAGGCAATGCTGCATCGAACAACGAGTGCTGTTCGTGAGCTCTAAGAACAGAGAAGAAGCGAAGAGAACCGGATTCTCAGAAGGAAGAAGAAGGAGCATGAGAAGCGCGCGGTCGAGGAAATGGAAAAATGTTATGGCAGGAATGAAGTCCGAAAGTTTTAGCGAAAGGTAAAACAGCTATCCGGAGGATACAAGGTTCGGATCGAAGCCTGCCGGGACCAAAATGAATAACTCGTAGTAGAGTCGCAGTCTGTGCTGAGAATCTGGAAGTATTATTTCTGCAGACTCATTAACGGCGATGACGGCCCAAATCTCGCTGTTAGGCAGAATGTTCTACTCGATTTGGACGTTGATACCAGTATTCCGTCCCCACGACTAAGATGAGGTGAAGTTAGCAATATCAAAGCTGAAGTCGAACAAAGCTGCTGGAGCGGACGGACTGTCCGCAGAACTATTTAAGGCAGCTGAAGATGACCTGGTTGGGCGCATGCACCAGCTCATCTATAAGATATGGCCGGTGGAAAGCATGCATATAAGTGGAATCCAAGCGTCGTTTGCCCGGTCCACAAGAAGGGAGACCCCTTTGACTGCGCCTATTATTGAGGGATAAGCGTTCTTAACAAAGCAAACAAGATCCTCTCTGTCGTATTGTGTGAGCGTCTGAAACCGTTCCATAACCGTGTAAATAACCTGATAGGTCCTCATCATTGTGGTTTCAGACCAGGGAAGCCCAGATTAGACCAGATCAAGAAGTGCACATCGACACTCAACAACTATTCGTCGATTTCAAGGCCGCATATGACAGTGTGCATAGAGATGAGCTATACGGTGTCATGTCTAGTTGTGGCATTGCTACCAACACCAGTTTGTGTATGACGACGATGGAGAACTCTCGCTGCTCCTTCAAGGTCGGTAATGAACTAACCAAGACCTGCAATGTCAAAAAAGGTTTTAGATAAGGCGACGCACTATCATATGACTTCTTCAACATCATCCTCAAGAAGATCGTGCGTAAATCACAAGTCAACACCAGAGGCACGATCTTTCAGAAGTCAGTTCAGTTGCTAGCTTACACTGACGACATTGACGTGATTGGATCAACACACACACATTAACTGGCGTTGAAGCGGAAGCGGCTTAAATGGGTCTGGTGGTAAATGAGGGCAAAACTAAGTCCATGCTGTTATCAAGGAAGGACACACAATATCAACGTTTCGTTACCAAGTAATACTATTATTTTAGTACATTCATTTCATATAAATGTGATTAGTAATTCGCGTTTTATCTCTAGTTAAACAGAATCATAATGGCAACTCAGACGATGATGGTGAAAATTGAGCATCACACTGTAATTAAATTTCTCACTAAGCAAGGAAAAAGTCGAAAAACTATTCATGAAGAGATGGTGGCTGTTTACCAGGGTTCCGCATCTTCATTATCAACTGTGCAAAAGTGTTCAAGTGTGTTCAAGACAGGCAGAGAGAACATTGAAGACGACCCTCGCTCCGGCGCACCGGCTAATGTTTGTACGGGAGAAAGCATCAAAGAAGTCGAAATACTTGTTCTTGAGGATGCCCGAATAAAGGTGAAAATGATGGCAGAGATCACCAAACTTTCAACTGGTACCATTCACACCATTCTTCATGACCATCTTAACCTTTTAATGGTCAGTACAAAGTGGGGGCTACGAATGCTCACAGCGCCTAAAAAAAAGTGAGAATCGCATGCTGTAGAGATGTGTAGTGAGGACGCGGATGGTAATATGGATCGAATTGTTACTGTTTCTATTATTGCTGCTGCTACTGTTGTTGTTGTTGTTGTTGTTTGGCTGACCGCAAAAAATACTTGATGTACGAGGGGCATTCAATATATTCTCGGTATTGGGGTGAAGCTGTTGTTATATATATAAATTGATATCAAGTAATACTATTATTTTAGTGTATTCATTTTTTGAGGGTTTAAAAAAGCTTATTTCATGATGTAACAAATGCATTGATGCTAGGGGAAATTATATTGAAAACTAAAAACAATTTAAATTGAATTCGCATTTCCCTTCTTATCGATACCGAGAATATATTGAACGCCCCTCTTATGAGACGCATCTACCGACAATTTGCTATCGTATTTAATTTAAACATGAACAAAATGTTGAAACATTTTATCATTCGTTCTCGACCAAGGGTTTATTTAACATTCGTAGTAAGCTCCATTTGAATTGATTTTTAACATCGTACTCACATTTGTAATCGATATTCCGCTCAAGTGGTACTTAGCAGCAATTTATTTAAGAAACCGAACCTTTCTAAGATATTTAATTGACTGAATTGATATTATGAAAAGAAAATTATTAAATAGTGTGTACCGCTACAGACAACCGAGAAATTGAACGTAACTTAAACTGTACTTACAATTGAACGGTGTTTTAACACAAAACTGCCATGTTGCCCCTTCGTTTAAAAACATGTACTACATATCATGGACTTCACATACTATTTATTTTAGAGCATTTCCTTGTCCACTTACAAGAGAGGCTTTGCTTTAAACTACTTATGTGTCGTAAAAGAATTAATCCTTTCTTTAATAATAACAATAATTGTATGGCGCGACAATCCATAGGGGTTCAGGGCCTAGCTTGCTCAACTTCTCGTGTTGTGCGCGCTACTGTTCTCTCAGGAGTAGAAGGGGGCTACAGTTTTTTACTGACTGCGAATGGCGAAATGTTTGAGAAGCTTTCTTAGACAGTTATTACTCTTTGAGTGCTGTCAGCAGCTCGAAAGAGGTGGTGCCGTGAAAAATTCGAGGTGCTCAAGCGGGAATCGAACCTAGACCTTCTGCGTGTGAGTGTCGCACTCTACCCACTACGCCACGGCGTACACAAAATCCTTTCTTTGAATATATATAATTTTCAGAATATATCACCTAACTTCTTTATTTGTAATTCAGTTAGTCCCAAAACGTGATATATAAATGTGCGAAATTTTCACCGACCAGCTGATGATGATTATTGCCCGTTTTTGTCATGTCTATTCTCAGTATCGATTCATTAAAAGCAAAGCATTTCTAAGTACTTCTATACCAAAATCACGTTAAACTGACCAAAGTATGCCCAGGATATGTCACATCACCCGTCGCAGAGCTTTCCCTGTACCATGCGTTGACCAAAAGTCAGTTGAAAGATAGACAGGCGATTCGAAGTACAGAGTAATGAGGCTCACACAAAATTGACCTCAATAACCACATAGGCGGATAGGTTGAACATCGACTCACAGACGATGGGCAAATGAAGAAGGTTCGGTTTAACCTGACAACGCTTGTACATCACTTAAGCAAAATGTCAAACAATATGAACACGTTTGTGCAGACAGTGTCTCACCTCACGCTTGAATTTTCAAATCCTTTTCTAACGAAATCAAACGCAGGCCCAAGGACTGTATACACCTATCGGCCCATCTACTTGTCGTCTCCCCGACTAATAAATACTCAGAGATTAAGTTCTGATCAAGTATCCATCCTGCATTCTTCCCTCCCAGAAGAAACCCGTCCTTCGTCCCTCTTGTGATCAAAGGCACTTAATTCCTCAGCGACAGACATACGGACACACTGACGCTCAAACCTTCATGATAATAACAAGAGTTCCTTCGAATTCATCACACAAAACTAAAGGCATATTGACGCCTCCGAATGTGTCGGTACATTGCCGAACACACAGGAGGACAAACTGGACTCCACTGCGTCGTTGTTGGTCGTGTTAAATGCTGCATATAGGCAGAGAAAGGATTGGTAGAGAGGAGGTTAACATTGGATATGTAGCTACAAACATCGGCACACAATGACAAAAATAATGACTCCCTATTATAAACTTACCAGTATCCTTAATCCAGTAGTTAATTGATTTTGGTGAGGCCTCTACGTGACATTCGATCTGAACATCAGTGCCAAGCGGTGCCCCAACTAATTGATTTGGTACTTGGATGACAGGATGAACTGCAAAACCATAAATCAAAAATCCTTTTACTATGTCTCTCTATTGAATGTGTGTATGAAAGTGTGTATGACTGTATGAATAGAGAAATATAAAATGTTCCACAGATATGCAGGCAACAGATACAAAAAAAGAGATTGAAATTCAATGCAGTGAGATGTAGTATCTGGGTTGTGCATATGAGTACAAGGTAAGAAGAAAATTTAACCAGATGTCTAGTCGTAGTGGTGGTTCCTACCGCACGATTGCTCTTTTCATCTGTGATGCATTGGACCGGTCCCTCGATGGCTGCTGAGTTCGCTCTCGTCCACGCGTGGGTATGTGAGTATTTACCACATGAACGTTCGAGCATTCATTTTGCGGTATCCATCGGGGAAGGTGAGGTTGATGGGTGCACTTTGGGCATGTGCGTGTGTCGAGTTATGCAAAGGATGCTTGGATTTTGAAGTTTCCTGCGAGCTTGCGGCACTATTTCACTTCTGAGAGTAACCAGGAACTTTGCTGTAACTATCTTTTATCCACGACCGTTTTTGGAAGCGATAATGCATCAGGAGCGGAGCGAATTGATTTTGAATTCCATTAGGCGGCGAAGATTTGCTGTGCAGGATTTTCAATGAATTGAAAGCCCGTAATAGATGTTTCGGGTGTTACACAGCTTTTTTCACTTAGTTCAAAAAGAGACAAGGTTAAGTTAATGGGTGATATCCTATTTATACATGAAATAATCACGTCGATCGTGCGACAGTACGGTGAAATGTGATTCACCACATTCCTGAAGCTTATGGTATTGGTATTTAGTCTTCACATACAAATCATTGAGGCTAAGAGGAAACCAACCACATTAATATTTCAATAGTTTGTAAATAAAACTGAATTAGATATAACTTTGGTATATACAACTTCAAACTTGTCACAATTTTGTCACTATTTTGCTAATAACTTTTTGCTACCGTCATGTAAATACATCATATTTATGACACAACATCCTTATGCCATCAGTAATGAAATCTATAAGGAAAAAGTGCATTCTAAACTTAGAAAAGACCCTTTATCCGGAACAACACCGAATTTCGGTGTGTGCGAAATAATAGCACCAAGATCAAAAATTCATGAATATGAAGCTAAAGTCAATGGAATAGAAAAGCTTTTTGTTTTCATGTTTTTTATTGGTTTAGTAGTTGGTAGTATAACTTTTATTTTTAAGTACAGCGTCAATACATCGTGGCATGGAGTCGCTTAAGATCTGACATCGCTGAACAGGGATATTCTTCCACTCAACCTGCAATCTTGATTTAGATATAAAGATATATCATATCTGTATGTTGGATACAGCTAGACATATCTTAAGTCAGCTATAATAATTATGCTTTGTATTATAATTAAATTTCAGTTGTAGATATTTGTCTCAAACTGCTCAACATCCCATAGCTGTTTTCTATTTTTGGGTTCTGCTTCATGTACAGCTTTCTTAACAGCTGTCCAAAAGTTTTCAGTGTAATTCAGGTCCGAAACTGAGGCGGCCACTCCATAACTTGAACTCCATTGCTTTGGAAAAAATGTTTGACCAGTCTGCTCGTATGTTTGGGGCTATTGTCTTGCTGTTGAATCCATCTAAGAAGCATATTCAACTGCGCGTAAGGTAGTATGCTTTTCCTCATTATGTTGAATCCAGCAGTTATCATCGGTTTTATCCAAAAAATGGGACCAGTTCCATTATAGGGAAAGCATCCAAATAAGTTAAATTTTGTTCAACCGTGCTTAAGAGTCTTTACAGGTTGAAATTCTTGGTTTTTTCGTCTGCGACCAATGTCCTGGTCCCAGGAGTACCAAATAAAACTATTTTGGATTCGTCCGTCTATAAATATTGTGCCATGTAAAAGGTTCCCGGTTCAGGTATTCTTTTTGACAGAAGTGGAAGTTTTCTGAGACTTCTGGCAAGTAGTTTCTTCTTTATGAGGCTTCTTCTTATTGTTAATGCCGCCACGGTAAATTTAACTCCTCTTTTATTTTCCTAGCGTTCATAAAGGGGTTACGTTGGACGAATCTTACTATTTGTCGTTCATCGACGAGGGTTAGTTTCAATTTTCTTTCTGTTGAGCATTTTTATATTACGGCACGTTTCTCGGGTGAACAATGCACACAATGACCCGTGACATTGCACTTTGAAATATAATCTTTAAATAATTACAATAATATGCGTAGAATTAGTTCATAACCAAAAAAAGGCTATTGTATACTTCAAAACGCTTGCCCTCATTTAAATTGGGCTGCATTTCCGGTAACGGGACTTTTTATAATGACAAGATGATCCTATAATAAAAAAATTATCTTGTTTATGGGTTTTATAACTGATATAAGAAGGATAATAATAATTGTTGGCGCGACAGTCTACAGGGTGACCAGAGCCTAGCTAGCTCATCAACTACTCGTGTTGTGCGCGCTACTGTAGAAGGGGCCTACAGTTCTTTGCCGACTCCGAACGGCGAAGTTTGAGAAGCTTTCTTAGACAGTTATTACTCTTTGAGTGTTGTCAGCAGCTCGAAAGAGGTGGTGCCGTGAAAAATTCGAGTTGTTCAGCCGGGAGTCGAACCTAGACCCTTCGGCGTGTGGGCGTCGCACTCTACCCACTACGCCACGGCGGGCACGATATAATAAGGATGTTGTGCAATAAATATGAGGCTCCTGCCTGTCCATAGGAAAAAGTAATTCGCAAATAAAAAACATCGAAAATAGATTTATTGTTTTTCAAAATATTCCCCATTAAGATCTATACACTTATACACCAATTGTCGAAGCACTGTAGCCACTCTGATTTAGGTATCTCCAAAACATGCATTCTGAACGCATCAACCGCTTCTTCAGTTGTCTCTCTCATTTTTTTTACGTACGGCAATGAAAAGAAGTCATTCGGTGCCAAGTCAGGACTCTACGGCGGATGACTCATCATATTGATGTTCTGGGTGTTTGTTTGAGCCGATGTGTGAGAGCTCGCATTGTCGTGGTGAAGGGTGATCCGTCTTTTGCGGTTGGTTTTCCTGATTTCATAAAAAACAACTGGCAAACAAATGGTTGTGTACCTCTCAGAATTGACTGCCTTGCGTTGTTCTAGTGGTACGGTTACGACATGTCCAGGTTTTCCGTAACAACAGGCGACCATTTGCTTGGAAGTGCTTCGTGCGCGAGCAACTTTTGTTTGATTTGGCTCAAGTTGAAACATCCATACAGTCGACTGCTGTTTACTTTCGGGCTCATACGCGTAAATCCACGATTCATCACCCGTCACGATGTGATAACCGTGTTTCGAAGCAACGCGATTGCATTTCTTTCGACCAATCGACACTTGCCTTTTTTAAGCGATTGACAAATTGTGTGGGATCCACCGCGAACAAATTTTTTTTACGGTCAAATGTTCATGGAATATTGAATGTAAGCTGGTCCCACTAATGCCTTAGGTTGTCTCAAACTCACGATAGGTTACATGACGATCTTACAATATCAGTTGGCGCATATCAATGGTCTTCGGAACAACAACTGATTTTAAACGACCTTCACGAAATTCGTCTTGGAGTGCATTATGCCCTCAGTTGAATTCATCGATAAACACTGGTCCTTGATAGAGCTTCATCGCCAAAAATTAAATTAAGTTCATCGATGCACTGTTGTTGAGTTAATCCACGTCGAAAGTTATGAAAAATAATCGCACGAACATTTTCACGATTTAATTCCATTTTTTGGGCAAGATGAATCTTTCAAGTTACTGTAAACAACACAACTAGCGCTCGTATGTCAAAACGTTCTGAGTACGTATAACCTCAAAAATGTCAAACTTTACGATAAAGCTGGCAGTTGCCAGATTGCAACACTAGGGTTGCCCAATACCGAAATATATAAAAGGCCAATTTCGTAAAACTGACAAAGTCGAACATGGTGCTATTATTTTACACAGTGCTGTATATATGAATACATATTAATAGTAGTGTGTAAGTTGAAAATTGCCCGTTAAAAAAACGCGTTCCTTGTTTCCTGTTTATTTGAAAAGCTATACAAAATAAGTTTTCTATGGCATAGGGGTAGACGTTTGTAAAGTGCAAAATGACTGCAAACACCAAAACGTGTGAACATACGCCGCTCATTGCACTCATTGTACACATCGTAAAACCGCTAAGGATTTTTATTTGACTAAAAAAACACTTGCTTTTAAAAGAGCTTTTTAACTTTTGAATTTTAGTACTACTGGTGAAAACGTTTGAAAAGAAGTAAACCATAAATTGAGTTAGTGCAGGCATAAATTGAGAAGTGATTACAAATTTGGTTAATGAATGAAGATTTGATTTTCAGTAGGGCTGTTTTTGGCACAACTCTAGTGACTTCTATTAAGCGGCTCTGACATTCTTGTTTAGAATAGTAGGGCAAGTGAAAGTGACAGTAAATTGTGCAGCTTAAAATCACTATTGCGAATACAATTTACAAGAACCCCAATTCACATTAATAGATGATACTCGACTGGTTAGAATACATCTAGCAAGTATTGAAGAGACTACAGCAAGTGTAGTAGGAAATATTTATGAAGTGTGGTGTATTCGACAACCCAGCGTGAAAAGTGAAGATCACCTTAAAAGCCCACAAACTCAGCTTCTTCAAAAATCGAAAATAGGCGATTTGAATTTGCATCGTTTTTACTGAAAATGGACTTTCGAAATTCTACCAGATTACAGTGAAATTTTGTTCAGTAATGGAGGTCATTTTCCAGGTAGTGGTGAGCAACCCAAAAAGTACGAAAAGATACCATTATATCAACTTCAAACAGCGGAATGATATCGAGTAATGCCTTGTGGAATCAAAATTCTTCAGAAATGAGGTAAAATGTAATATTATTGTTAGTGGTAATTGCACAACGTTGACGGACATTATGCTTCCTAAAGTGGTCACGGTATCCCCTGGTCTTAACAAGACATTACTACAAGGCATACAGAGCATTAAAGAGTATACTTAAGTGAGCACTCGTTTGCCTCGCTTGATACTTTTACATCACACCCGTAGATTTTTTTTTGAGGAATTTTAATGTTCAAAATCAAGAAGTTCGCAAATCTTTGGTTTTCCGAGATTACCAAGCAGTGGTTAAGGCATTGGAAGCTAACATTACTCCTGTTCGTCGCTATGTTCTAACGTGTCATCAAAAATTAGACCTTTCGCTTGGAGAATTTCAGATTAGGTCGTAAACATTGATGTAAATTAAAAAATAAATATTCTTTATAAACTTTAATATAACCTTTGAATAAGTTTTTCAAATTTGTATGTATTCTATTGCAATGTAAATCATACCTCGAGAGGAATTACTCTCCATGAGCAATCGTAGGAATACTTTTAATATACATAAAAAAGGCATTTTCCAAATGTATATTTATAAAACGTTGACCATAAATAGTTTATTTTTACTAGTCGTACTGCTTTACAAATGGTTTTGGTAGTTGTTATTTTAGTTTTAGTTTTACTTTTACTGGTTTCATTATAAGGTACCTGTGCAGTTGTTGTTTTTTTTAAATAAATTAATAGAAAATGGCGAAAGCATCCCGAGTTATTGAAAGCACCTTACGTTTGAGTAAGTGATGAGATAAATGATTGTATCTGATCTCTTTCTTTTTAAAATTGTTTTAAACTTTGTTAATTTTGTCGATATTGCTGTTATTTCTTAACCAATAAAAGTTTTCAAAATCGTAAAAGGGGGATGTCGTTTGAGTTAAAGGTAGGGCAAAGAGTGTCTGTTTCTGATCACCAGTCGGGAAATGAATTTGGTCGACTTTTATTTTCAAGTTCTTTATCGGCTGAGCTTTCTATAGACGCCGATACACGGTTTACTAACTCGTGAATGGTATTAAAACACTCGCAATATCTCGGTGGACTGCGGAAAGAAAAAAAGTTGATATTCTTTCCGGTTGTAGGTTTTCAAGCATGTTGATGCGCAAATTATTATTCTTTAAAAAATAGTTCACATACACATTTTATTGTATTATATATAATTGCTTCTCCTAAAGCACATTCGGTTTTTATTTGATGGAATTTAAGAAATATAAAATAAGAAATGCAAATCAGATGTTTGTCGGCAAGTCATCAACGACACTTTTTTCGTTTTTCTCTACAAAATAGATATCTTGTTAGATTAAATGGAGTTAAAAAGGAGCCAATATATAATCATGCCAGGCTGATCTTATTTCAATGAAGACCTTATGCGTAAATGGGTTGAATCTGCTGTTGTATGAAATTAATAAAAACTTCGTTTAAAGCAAATTGATATTGACTGATTGTTGAATTTTCGTCTTAAAAAAACGACTACGGACTATACCTTAAATTTTAGGTTCAAAGAATTCAAAGTGCAAAAAGATGTATATTACAGAGATCATTTTGAAATACTATGTACCTCTGTCGTGTTCTTATTTTTTGTGTGTTTTGTTTACGTTTATAGAAATAACTTTTAACATAGGACAAACCTTATGTTTTTTTTTAAATCTGTCATGTGAAATTATTTATGAAAACCTTTCACTCGGTTTTGCTCTGATTAAAAGTAGTTATATTGGATCTGTTTTCAGGAGTTTCCCTCTACATTCAAAGGAGACATAAGCTTGAAAGTTGTAAAAGTCGAATTACTAAAACACGAGTGCAGAATTAAAATTAATTTTCGGACGGGTTTTACTTAACAGTTTGAGAACTGGTGCTAAAGTAATTTTTCTAACATTTTTTTTAAATCTGAGGATGAAAAATAATTTTAGCGACTGAGTTTCTTCAAGTGCAAGTTGGTACTCCATCAAATATTCAAAAGTTTCTCAGCACGTTTCTTAAGCTTTCATTTGATTCACTATGGGTCGTACAGAAGTTGTTCCTGCTTTTTACAGTGTTTAAAACAAGGGTTGGTACTCTTATGGTACTTACAAAATCGTAAGAAAAACCACCTCTGTCAATAAGCGGGCTAGATGTGCAACTTTTTATACAATTTTCACGGGTCCAAAAACGTTTACCGTTATGTGGCCGCCGTGGCGTAGTAGGTAGAGTGCGACACTCACACGCCGAAGTGTCTAGGCTCGATTCCCGGCTGAACACCTCGAATTTTTTCACGGCACCACCTCTTTCGAGCTGCTGACAACACTCAAAGAGCAATAATTGTCTAAGAAAGCTTCTCAAATTTCGCCGTTCGGAGTCGGCAAAAAACTGTAGGTCCCTTCTACTCGTGAGAGAACAGTAGCGCGCACAACACGAGTAGTTGATGAGCAAGCTAGGCCCTGGTCCCCCTGTGGACTGTAGCGCCAACAATTATTATTAAAAACGTTTACATTTTGAAGGGGTTGGCTTTTCGTTTGCCTTCCAATCTCTAACAAGTACTATCAATACAACAAAAGCTTCCCGATCAAATTTGTTACTCTTAATAGCGGAGCACCGTACTATAGTATATAGTAAATAGATTCGGTCACTTTCTCATTTTTGAGTGCATGCATTCAGCCTGCATTTGAGTCAGCCAAAGAAGAACTACATTTTATGTTCAGCAATAATCAATGACGTGCGCATAATTATATTTTTTGCTTCATAATTTGTATAGTGTTCTGTTTTTCCCGCAGGCATATAACAAATATATTTAAACAATAAAAAAATATTTCTAGCTTCCAATTATCAATTCTTAAGGGCAATCGTTGCAGGTTCTTTGATATGCAGAGCATTTACATAATTTTTAGATGGAAACGGGAAATGTGCTAGAGATATGAGCACGTTAAGATCTCACATTTTCACAGAATAAAATAAGCAAAAGAAAAAATATTTAGAAAAAGGCGTTTTTCCAGATCTTTTTTTTTGGTTAGAATGGTTTATCACACACTGTGGCAAACTGGATATTTGTTTCTTAAAATTCTATGTATGCACACACATGTGAATGTGGCAAAAGTTGCAGGTACGGCAACATAATGTAGTTCTTCAAGTTTTCTTTGTAAGAACGATGCTATTACATTGTATTGATTAGTTATAAGTATTTCACTGTTCTGCCAAATTATCACTTTAAGGAACGTGGTGCCACGGTGGCTTGTACTAAGTACTCACAACGCTCATTATATATGGATGACACGTTTAAGAAACTGTAAATTAGGCGCCAAACAGTCCCTCAGCCAGCCATGAACTTCATTACCTCTCGATTCATGCATGAACATTTTTATTCGAAATATTCACTTCACAACTACTTAACACAGTGACACTCCACGGGCGGCCATTCTCCAATTGCTCTACAGCCTTGAAATGAAAATTTTACCTTCCTTCGTCGAAAACATGTCCATCCATGGGAGGCATGCAGTGCTGTGCACTGCACTGCAAGAGATGATGTCGTTGTCTAGTATTGCCTTTTTGACCGCGTTCATGTGTGTGTAAACATGTCCATCGTCCATCGTCCATCGGTACATCTAAACATCGTCACATCCCTTGAACTGTAGCTTCTGCCAGACAACCTTTTGGTAAAAGGATAATAAAACGTTGGGATTGGAACATTTAATGAGTCCTTTTCTATTAGAGAATCGACTGTGTCTGGTTGGTTGTTTGGTTAGTTTCACAGCTCGGTCCGACTGACCACCGGTTCGGGTCTGCTTCTGCATTGGTAACCACCGGACTTTAGCCATACAATGTAGCTTAATGAAGAGGACTCTTGGTTAGGCGATGGGTTGAAAACTCAATGCAACATGGGGTGGAGGTGGATGATCTTCTTCCGCCGACCCACAGTTGCCTCATGCATGCGGCTGCTAAGTGTGTGCGTACGGAATGAGTTGTTCTGTCCCTTCTGTGTGATGTGGAAGTTATCTGGCGATGTTATCTAGTGTGCAGACGGAGGCAGTCAGTTGCTCCCCTAGCAAGAAGTGCTAAAAGAAAGTTGGGTGCTGGGCTGGGATAATGACCATGCCGAGGTATTTGAAACTCGCCACATGCCCTCTAGGCCGGGTGATAATTTTAGGGTACTCGCCAGGGCCGACCTCTATCGGATTTCTGCGTGGATTGTTCTTCGCCTACTTGGCCGTCAGCATTGGCTGCAACGTTGTCGTTGTTGTCGTCGTGGTGAACGTATTTTGAACGTTCGCCTCCTGCACTGAAGTTGATTATAAATAACAGACGAGTTAAGAACAACCTTGACAGGTTGCGTGAGAGCGAAGTTCCCGATGCGTGCGGGATGCCAAAGTTTGCTAGATATTGGAGCTCTATAGAAAATTGAGATAATTCGAAGAGCAATAATCAGTGAGGGCATAGGACGGAGATACAGCGTGTAGTTAGAGCCTATTCACATGGTTTGGACGTTTCGTGAAATATGCGGACGGGTTTGTAATGTCGGTAATAGGTATTGATTTTCGAGGTGCATAGCTTTGGCTGTTGGCCATGATGCACGTGATGGGGCATTTTTGTGCAAAGGAACCAGAAAAGGGAGTGGAATTAAAGAGTTTATTGTCACGAAATTGATGCGTTTAGCTGATGAACGACAGGACCCCAGGACTCTACTGTTCTGGTGGTGCTTGAGAATGTGTTCAGCCTTATAAATAATCAAGGAGAGTAACTCGGACGATGATGGTTTCACATCTTGGTGTCTGTACGCTATAAAGAGACGCAGATTTGTGTCTGTAAGCTATAAAGAGACACAGATTTTGGTGCATATATGGAACCCGACAGATGTACTTATGATCTTGTTTCGATGATTGAACCTTTAATTTTAAATAATAGAGATCTGAATTAAAGGGAAATACAGTCAGTTGAAGTGATTGTTTGAGTAACGTCCTTCTTGTGTTTCTGTGATGGAAAACTGCAAAATAAGGTTGGAGGACGTATAAAGAAAAGTGGATGGAGGGTACTAATATATCTCATATTATTATTGTACATTGGAACCGTGGCCGAAGAAAATCTAATAAAACATACTTCTTATTTATTCGTATCTATAGAAAATTTAAAGAAATAATATTGCATCGGCAAAGCTCAGGTATTCTTGTTTGGTGTGCCATAAATGATTTTGATTTGTCTAATCTGTTCGTCTATAAGGGACCAGGAGATATAATTTGAATCCAAGTTTATATTAGAATTTATAAATGTTGTGCTTTGGCACAACCCACGTTTTGAGACGTGGGAGTCGAAACAAAAATGTAATGTGTCATAATAAGGGTTTAAGACTGTTTTATCGACAAGAAGACAAGTCATGTTTACAGTCTAAACTTCACAACAATTACAATCATAGTTATAAAATAAAAAAAAAAATACAACTTCAGCTTATTATTATGTTACTTGTCGTTAGCTCCGTAATAATACGCTTTGTATGCTTCGTTTTCTATTCGGTTAAATATCAGCGGTGTCGTGCACAGTGATAATATTAGCCATTCGAGCTCAAATCCGTAGTTAAGGTGAAGGACGATCATGCTTTTTAGTTATATGTGTAGTACGTGTTTATATACGCAAGTGTAACGTAGGTGATAAGAAGCATAGAACATAACAGATCAGTCAATAAGTCCCGGAACATGATACATATTTTGTTTTGCTAGTAGCGCCCCCTATATGTCCCGGGACTTATTGAGTGATGTGTTACTTGGAATGCTTGTGTAAAATACTTTAAATAAGTTTCACTCATACATAGTGATTCAACAAAAAAAAAAAATTAGGGAAAATATTATACTGAAAAATTAAAATAATAATTATAATTGTTGGCGCTACAGTCCAAAGGGGGACCAGGGCCTAGCTTGGTCATCAACTACTCGTGTTGTGCGCGCTACTGCTCTTCACGAGAAGAAGAGACCTACAGTTTTTTCCCAAGTCCGAACGGCGAGATTTGATAAGCTTTCTTAGACCGTTATTACTCTCTGAGTATTGTCAGCAACTCGAAAGAGGTGGTTCCGTGAAAAATTCGAAAAATGGGTGTTGAGCTGGGAGTCGAACCTAAACTTTTCGGCGTGTGAGCGTCGCACTCTACTCACTACGCCACGGCGACCACTAGATTTATAATTTTTTTTGTATATAATACTGAGAACAATAAAGCAACCAAAAATGACAACGTTACACATATAAAACAAAAAACTGTTTACAATAAGACTTAAACAGTTTGTTCGTTTGTAATAATAATTTAATAATTGTTGGCGCTACAGTCCACAGGGGGACCAGGGCCTAGCTTGCTCATCAACTACTCGTGTTGTGCGCGCTACTGTTCTCTCACGAGTAGAAGGGACCTACAGTTTTTTGCCGACTCCGAACGGCGAAATTTGAGAAGCTTTCTTAGACAGTTTTTACTCTTTGAGTGTTGTCAGCAGCTCGAAAGAGGTGGTTCCGTGAAATATTCGAAAAATTGGTGTTGAACTGGGAATCGAACCTAGACCCTTCGGCGTGTGAGCGTCGCACTCTACCCACTACGCCACGGCGGCCACGTTCGTTTGTAATAATGATCATAAATTGGCGGCCTATTTGACAATTTACATCGAAGTTTTGCGCGACATAGTAATTATGTTTAAAATTATTTTTCTAAGACTATTCTTCCTTTTATATAGTTGCATAGGCGAATAGTTTCTGTAGTCACTGTATGCGATCTTGTTTTTTCCTTTATCAAAACCTATGCTTAAACTCAAAATTTTGCTGATTAGCTTTGCTTATATCAAATAAAATAATGCAAATGCAGGTATTTCTCCTTATATCTATCACGGAGTAACACAAATTACTACGTTCTCTAAGTGTTAACTCTCAGTATCGCTGTACACAGCAGAGGTTTGCTGAGGGACTAAGGATTATCTACCGACTATTATCGTCTTCCAGATTACTTCAATTAATAATATTAATTCAAATACGATGCAAAAATCATGTTTTTAAATTCTAATCGTGGCAAGCTGAAGTCAAATTCGTTGCAAAGATCATTAAATGTATTTATATACCTTTTAATAGGTTTATTGCGACCATAATTGGTTCTATGCCTTTTATCAAAAAGTAAGTTTCTCACTCGTAGAGATCTTTGGGGAACATATATATTTATGTTAAAAAGTAATTCTGTTGAATTTAACTGATAATTAATAATATCGCGAATAAACATGGCTGACGTTGACTTACGCCTGAAAGGTTTGCAAGCCAATTGCTCTGCATCTTTCGACATAATTAGGAAGATCTTCAAAGGAATACAACTTTCGGAAAGCATATCTCGTGAAATTCTTTTGAACTCGTTCGAGTCTAAGTTCTTGATTATCGTAAGGTGAGTCCCAGACAATGGATGTATATTCCAAATAGGGTCTTACTAACGAAACAAAGATGGTCTTTAAACTGGATATGTCGCGAAAATCTTTACTATTTCTTTTCAAAAATCCTAAATGTTATCCAAAGTTTGTTCTGTCATTACACTCATGATTACACTCGTCTTTTTTTTCACTTAATTATTTATTAATGTTATTTATTTAATAAATAACTATTACAAACTGGGCTTTTGCATAATGTACTTCGAAAGTATAAAACCAATTGAGGTCGGAAACAGTTTTCATTGAAATTATTCTTGCAAAGGTTTTTCGAAGTTTTCTTCAAGTTATTATAAGATTGAAAACAATTTTTGTAAATTTTGTCTGACCATACGTCCAATTTACTTGTTACGTATATAAGTTAATCTTAATTAAAATTTTATCGTTTGATTTTATTTTAAAGTTTGAACCCTTAAAAAAATACCCAAACCTTTCCCATTGCATTGTATGTATGCTTGTATAGAGTTTGTAGGTGTACACTTTCCTTTGACGCTCACTGTATTTTAGTGCAAATTGACACGACATGCTGACTTTAAAGACAGAAGAATACAGGTAAATCTCCTACAACGCGGTGAATAGGTTCCTGAAAAATTCCATGTTATAGGAAATCGCGTTTTAGGAGACTCTAACACCATACAAAAATCAGGGTTTGATTCCAAAGTAAAATGAAATTTAAATAAAATATTGGAATTTGTATAGAAAAAATATATGCTTAATATAATTTTGTGTATATATTTGTTGAGTCATAAGAACATACATTTTATGTAATTTAATAACACTCCATTTATTTAAACAAAAACAAAACAAAATAAAATAAAATTTCAATTCTACGTAAAATATTCAAGTTGATAGATTTTATAAATTAGCCAAAATAGAATGATAACTTTTTACTCCTGCTCATCACTTAGTATGATTTGTTTCGAACGTTTTGTTCGTACTAGCTCAAAATCTGAGCTTGATCCACTATCAGATTCGGGCATCCTTTCGACGATTATTGGTTTGAAAAAATCGTGCATTGAAGTTTGCTTGCTCTTATTTCGCCAATCTTTATAAATTTCTTGATAGGGAGATAAACTGTTTTTAAGATTTCGTTTAAATATTTCTGCTCTATCACTTAAAGGGTCGTTCTGAATCTATTCTTCTATTCTTCCAACTTCTTTGCTATATTTAAAGCTTTCTTGATATTTTTTAGTGAAACATTTTTATTTTCATCATAGGAAAGATCGTCAGAGGTATCACCAACTGATTCTTCATTTATCATTGCCACTAAATCTGCTGCGTTTATTTCGTCGTCCGCAATTGATTCTTGAATATTAGCCATTGTTATTTCATCAAATTCATTACCTTCTACCGCTTGCGCCAATCTCACTATGTTCCTATATTCATCTTTTATTGGTGTAGAAACAGTGTCCTGGATGCCTATTTCTATTATTATATTAGTGCTTTCCAGCAAGCTTTTTATTTTGAGTTTCTTTAAGAGGCGCATCAACGTGTTTAGATTGATGGTTGTTTTTGTGGCATTGTTTCATACATCTTGGATCTAATGATCCGTTAATAAACATTGGCTTGGTCATAGAATCACCAGTCACATCACTACACAGCAATAATGTTATTCGATTTTTCGAAGATTTAATGTCAGGAGGTCTTTCTTCGTTTTTCGAAATAAAAGTTCTTGAAGGCCTTTTTTCCACCACAAGCCTGTCTCATCTGCGTTGAACACTTGCTCAGGTAAATAACCATTCTCTGTAATAATATTTTCGAACTCTGCTGGATATTTTTCTGCTGCATCTGCATCTGCGTCTGCGGATGCACTTTCTTTCTGTATTTTTAAATTGTGAAGTGCATGTCTTTTTTTGAATTTTCCAAACCATCCATTACTAGCTACGAATTGATGATTGGCTTTACCTTTTTTTCCTGAGGTAGTTACTCATTACGTGATGGCGGCAGAAATACAATTTTGTTTAATTACAATTAAATTTTTAAGTTTACTGTCTGTGTATGCCTCATCAATAAAAACTACATTAAATCAACACAAGATTTTTTTCTATTAAGGAAGTGTATAGGAAATATGCGTGTTCGCGATGAAAGTAAGGGATGTGAGTTCTATCTGCATAAATTATTTACACTGGCCTTTGTGAGAAGATCTTCAGACTTTTTCATCCCACATTTTAATGTCTAAAGTCATAAAAAATATTTGGCAGTTGCCTTTCAAAATTCAGTAATACCATACATATATCCTAGAAAAAATCGTCCACGCTACAGGAGAAGAAATATGTCAACCCTTTCGACCAATTTCTTAGCAATTATTTCAAACTAACACCAACCCATAAAATGGCCCAACTCCGTAAAACATTTCACAAAACTCAATTAACTCCAAACCACACTTGACTAGAGCTCTTTTGATGCATTTACCGCATGTTGGCATGCATGCTCTTGCTGCATGTACATCCTTTCACCATCAACATAGGGCACTGGCAGAAAAGCTCTGCTTACTCAGCATCCTTCTTGTTAATGATTTCCGCAAATAAAATTTCCTGTGCAAAACATAAATTAATTCCGTCGTGCACATCCTGAAGATTCATTTGCACATCCCTTCGGTTTTTCTTCCCTTATACCAGTTGCCTTTCGTCGCCCGCTTCCACCATCAACGTCATCCTTCCATTTCCCGCATGCAGTTCGGGCACACTTTACCAGAAGTGTCCTTTGTAAATGAGATAAGACTTCATAACGGCCTGAGCATCGTGTAATTAATCAGTCTTAAAACGAGTGCACATCCTTAAAAAGTGTGCGACATGCATCCAAAACTCTGGTGAATGTGTGCTCCAGCTTGAAAAGATTCAGGAGTTTCGAAGTCCCGGGTCACAATATTTGCTTCGAGGCGATGATGTGTTAATGCAAGTCCATTAGAATATAACCTCTACACCGCAGTGCCAGCATTTGAATTTCAATCTCTAGGAACTAATTAGATCCTTTTTGGGGCTGCCTACAAGTGCTTTTGAAAATGGACTACAAATTGAATCACTTACAGTGTATGCTAAGCGAAATCCTTTTGGAAACCGATGGAGGCACCCCGTTTGATGCAATGCAGAGGTACGAGCCCATTTCACTACGTGAGATTTTTGTCAGTTTTAACACTTCCCCTCGAAACGATGCGACTGAAATTAAGAGAGCAAAAAAAGCAAAATGAATAAAAACTGCAAAAAATGATGGTGTGCATGCGGGCTTCATACTAGTGGGATAGGTCAGTGTGAAGATGAGAATGGAAAGTGAGCTTGAATTAGGTGACATACCCACCTAAAGTTTTCGTACCCATATTGTCCTTCAAAACGATTTCGTTGCCGTCTTCACGTCGCCATGTCACAATTGGTTCTGGATACCCACGTGCTCTGAAATTGGTAAATAGAGATAATATGATAAAAGTTTTGGAAAGAATTAATTTTAAGTTTGATATAAATACAATTATCCTATAAGAAAACTTTCAGCAAATTATAATCTACAGCACTCAACAATAAAAGTCTTTCTCATAGATTTGTTTTATGTATTTTAAAAATTCCTTTACTGGTTTATTTCATATTTTCATATCGATGAACCTAAGTATCAAAAGCTTAGTCATAATAAATGTATTGCAGACCCCTCTGTCGGGTTTGGCCCGAAGAGTCTTCGAATCCGAACCACAGGGACAGGACGTCCTAGACTGAGTTGGCGCACACAAGTGGAAAAGGACCTCAACCAACTTGGAGTGCGCAATTGGAGGCAGCTGGCAAGAGGTCGTGCTAGCTGGAGAGGCATGTTGGTTGAGACCCCGGACTGAAGCGCCATCCGAAGAAGAAGACCCCTTTGCACAGCCTGATATATGTTAAGGAGTGGAGGTAAAATCGCTCATATCTCAAAACCTACGGTTAGCATCAGAACCAATTATGCAAATTATGTCATTTATGAAATCGGAAATACACTATGCGATATAATGATAAGACCAACGTAATTACTTAAGTTTTTCAAGGTTTTGGTAAGAGGATTATGGAAAGTAATTATATGTTAAACAGTTCAAATATAAAATACTTTTCATAAATTACAGTCCACAGTTCACAGGGGGAGCAGTCGTGCAGTCAACTAGTCGTGTTGTACGAGCTACTGTTCTCTCACGAGTAGAAGGGACCTACAGTCGTCTCCGAACAGCGAAGGTTGAGAAGCTTTTATACAGTTTTTACTTTTAGGCAGTAATCATTCTTTGCGCGTTGGCAGCAGCTGGAAAGAGGTGGTGCCGTGAAAAATTCGAGGTGTTAACCTGTGTATTGAACCTGAACCTTCTGTGTGTTAGTGGTGCACTCTATCCACTACGCCAGGCCCGCCACCATGAAGTAATTTTTTAATGAAACGAGATAAAAATCGTTGCTTTGAGAACGCTTGAGTGACAGTAGACAATACTGAGTTTTGGAAGCATTAAATTCCACCCAATCGATTATGTTGTCAAGATCGGAATTTAATGAGCTTAACATACGCTGCCGTTCCAAGTCAATGGCCGAAGAGGAAGGACGAGAGCCGAAAAAACGAATATGAAAAGTTGGCGGTACTGTCATCAGCGAAGGAGTGAATTGGATTAGCTGTGACAGACAGGAGATCATTTGTGAAAATGAAAAAGAGTGTCGGAGACAAAACAGAGCACTGGGGAACACCAGCATTAATATGGTGAATATCCGACTTGAATCCATCCAATACAACTTGTATTGAAAGGTTCGAAAGGTAATTTCTAATTCATTGAAGAAGAGACTTATCGACTCCAAAAGCACGCATTTTCGACAAGAGAGCCTGATGCCAGACTCTGTCAAATGCTTTTGAAATATCAAGTGCAATAATCTTGCTTTCTCCTACATTGTGCAAAGATTGGTTCCATTTTTCGGTGAGATAAGCCATCAAATCACCAGTGGACCTGTTGCTGCGGAAGCCGTATTGCCGGTCATTAAGAAGCTTCCGAGTTTCAAGATATTTCATAAGCTGGCGATTTAATAGCATTTTCATGACCTTGGAAAGTAGGGACGTAAGTTCTGTGCGTCGGTAGAAGGTGAAGATGGTTCGCCTTTTTTAGGGACGGGCTGGACAAATGCTGTTTTCCACTTACTGGGAAAGAGCCCTAAAGAGTAGGACAGATGGAAAAGCTTACGCAGTGGTTTTGCCAGCGTAGAAGGACACCTCTTCAGAAGAACGGGGGGATACCATCCGGGCCAGGGGATTTGTGCACGTTTTGATCTATAAGTACTCTTGCAACTGTACGAGTTCAAAAATGGGCTTGTCCCATGGAAAAATTTACAAGCGCGGATAGATCGTAATCAGGAAGCGTTGAGCTGGCTACAAAATGCGCAGCTAAGAGATTTGCTTTGTCCAAAGCGCAGACAGCTGGAATTTCATTGCGAATGAGCGTTGAAATTGAAGACGAGGCGGAATTCTTTACGTTTTTTGCAAATGACGCAATGTTTTTGCGGCCCTTGGGACATTGCAGCACATTTTGCCTTAACTTTTGATCATAGGAGAATTTAATACGTCTTATTAATGCATTGCAATCATTTCGGGCCTTTTGAATTTCTTCCAGTTTTCCTCAAGGGTTGGATTTGAAAGTCCGGAAGCTTATTTCTCTCAACCTGATAGCCACTTTGCAGCCCGATTCAATTCAATTCTTTCAATTAAATTTTTGAGCTTCATGATAGTGAATATTCTTTCCTCGTTGTTTGCTCTTGCATCGCCATGAAATCTATAAGATTTTCGATATAGTCTTAACTATAATTGGACTTTTAAAATTGAAACGTCCCTTTATGCTTTCTAACCCAATCGAGTTATCGCCCGTTTTAAAAAAAAACACGCTTTGAAAGAATGCGCCATACGTTTTGTATAGAATAACCTCGTTCCTTGGCTCTCGTCTCCCCTCTTTGGCCATAGACTTGTCCGATTTTGAAAGCATAATTGATTGGAGTAAAACGAATCGTCATCATGCATCCCAAAACCCAGTGCCGTCTACTGTCAATTAAGCGATTTTAAAATTACCAGCCGTAAGATGCAAGAAATATTTCACCATTTTTAATCTGGCTACAATATATAAGGCATATAACCGCCCAAAACTTGAGTATAACGCAAATATCTGGTTTGGAGCTCTTTAGACCTTCCGACATCTACTACTTAGAATTGAACAGCGAGCGAAAAAACTTATTTGTAATAATTATACTGTGAAGTCAATTGACTCGCTAGAACATCGACGTAATTTTTCGTACTTAACACTATTTTATCACTACTTTAATAAAATATTTTCAACAGAATTTGTTAGTTTCATTCCTCCCCGCCAAGAATTTACCCGCCAAACTCGCCTCCCTAGTTCACCTTTAAGCCCACATTCGAACGTACGGTTACCTTTAGACACATTCTTCAGCCGCACCACACGAATATGGAATGCTCTTTTCAGCAACTTTTGTTCGTTGTTCCTTGTCTCTTCTCATGTCACTATCATTGCATCCAGATTCAAATTTTTTTTCATTTGAAAATATCCCTTTGTGCTATTCTTTTTCCCAAAATTGGTACTTTTCAGTAAAGCTCATAATGGCCCTCTGTGACGCAACTTCCACTTTGGTTTCTGAACACGTTTGCTATACGAAGGGTTGAGACGGGTTCTCAAAGTGTGCTGAATTCATCTTACGGTACAATTAAGATTTTAAGTATCGTGAATATCAGATATTTTCGTAGGTAAACTCTTAACTCCAATAGCTTTAGTGTTTTTAGGTCAAATTGGGAAATGTGTAGAATGTAAAAACGAAATATTTATATGTCTTTGATGTAGGTACATAATCGTTAATTCATATAATATTCATTTTTTTTTTGCGTGATGGGTTTTAACAAGTTTCTAAAAATACTGCTGAAATAAAACGAAAAAGAAAATCGCAAAAAAGAAAATCGCGTGGGTGCTAAGGGTATTTTGCATTCTTTTTTACCCTTCAGTTTTGGAGTAATGGTTGTTGTTTTCGAAAAGCTTTTTAGGGTTCTTCTTTAAGGGCGCTTCATTATTTTTAATAAAATGATCTTAACAATGATTTTTTTGAGAATTAATGGTACTAAGTGAAGCACGTCTGAATTACTGTCTGTCCAACAACACATATTTCGATTATTGACAAACATATTGAACCAGAATAATCACAAGCAAAATCAGAATTAATTTCAAGTTGTCGAAACAACGACACCTTAAAAAGTCAAAGCTCTTTAGCGCTTATATTAATTTGTACGCATTTAGGAAATGCTCGCCATAATAACAACACAGAAACAGTAACTAGAACGGAAGCTCTAGCACTGCGCTCATTTCACTTGCGTGTCAAAAATATGACGTTTTTTCTATATTCATCGAAATATTAGTCGTAATGCTTTTAACCTTGTAGTGAGTGAATTGAATAACCAATGACGGTTTGCCAAATGAATATGAAGATGAATATCAAAAAACGAAATATGACCCTCTGTTTTTATATATAGATATATCAAATTAAAAAACGAGTTTTTCAGAAAACGTTTGTGTACTTGCATTCCCTGATAATATTTGTTTCATCTGCTAGTGTCTCGTCAATTCAGGTCACTGTCGCTATTATGTTTTCAAAATAAACTCTAAATTACTTCTTCACCTACACATAACGAGTACTCATCCCTGACAGGCGGGTGTGTGCAGTCAATTTTGTAAGTGCTTGCGTCTGACATGTCTTTGATTGCCCATAACGCAAGCGTTGTGCTATAAAAATAACAAAAACAGACATCAAAACACTAATCCGACGCTAACTGTCTTCCGCTAATAAAAATATGCTTTCTTGCTCAACCGATTGCCGGTTTTCATGTCCTGTCGCCTTTTCATGAACACAAACACGAGGCGAGTGTATCTACTATTTTTTATGTACATCCTGCCAAGGGTTAAGTTGTAAAAGTGTTTCATATTGCCATCGGGAAGCTGTGAAATTATGTGAATGAGGGGTTATGGTCAGTCACATAAATCAGTCTGAAAGCAGAAAGAGGAAAAGAGACATCGGGTCTGTTTGTATGTGAATATCCTTGTAATTTCATCCACAGCAAGGCGGAATGTAATCGCTGAGTAATGTGATCTGGTGTTAAATAAGTTTCGCTTTGAGGAGCGGTGTAATGCCGCAACCACTAGCAGATGGATCTGCCACTTGACTTCGGTCAGTGTGGTGGAAAATTTTATTAACGAATGGCGTGAGGGAAAACGGTGTCATTAAATTTGGCACCAATTAAATGCTCATTTGTGGTTGCGGTCATAGCTAAGACCGGGAAAGAGTTTTATGGCTTACGAAATTGAAACAATTAATTTCGAAATACATCTTATAGCGAATGCTCTCCTCAAGCCTTCAATTCATCGACAATTTCATGACCTTAAAGTAAAAGTTTTGACTGGGTGAAAAAACGTAATCCTTTTAGAAGAACGAATTGAAAGCTTGTTGGTAAAAAGTTTAAACTTCGTATAAAAAAAGTTATTAAAAAAGCCGAAAATTACAATTCCGAGAAAATGTTTGACGGCTTTACTTGCTTACCACGGAAACAGCAAATATTTGTTAATGTTGTTGATTTGCTATGAAGAATCGCAGGAATCTGCTGTAGGAGGAAAAAATTGATTAGCCCCTTGTGTGCCACTATGGAAAGCAGAAAGAAAATTAAGCCCTGTGGCGCTCAAAGAAGGCTTCGTTATAAAATTTCGTGTTATACAGTCATATGCAAAGAATAAACGTTTATTTTTGATCTATACTTCTTGGGTATTCTGTAGGTTCTGCCGTAAAGTGAAGATCTTGTATATTGTGGACTTTTCCGGCCTCAAACCACACTTATCAAGTTGCGGACTGCAGAAAGGATCTTGTAGGCGATATTAGTTGGCTTATCCCTCTTTAGTTGGCGCAGTTAAAGGGGTCTCGTTTCTTGTGGACCGGAGAAAACGCTGAGAATTTACATCATCTCCAGTTGCTTTAAATAGTCTGCGAACAATCTGTTCGCTCCAGGAGCTTTGTTTGACTTTCGTTTCGATATTGCTATATTGACTATGTTTGAGGGCGAAATTCTTGTCTCTCATCGTCCATATTGAGTGGAAGATTCTGCCTCGTCATCATTGATTAAGAGTCTGCAGTATAAGCGTGAGCTTAATTAAACGTCTACAAACGCAACTCATAAGATTCTCCAGGCCGACTAGTCTGTGGACAATTCAAGAGGGGTAGCTAGAGATCCGATGGGGTACACAAAGTATTTGTATTTTGGGTTTATTTAAACTGTGGGACAATTTAAAGGGTAATTCACTTGTGCATGATATGCCAAGAATTTCTGCGATTGCTTTTAATTTGCGCTGTTTAAATATCACGCCATATTATGAGTAAATACAGAAACGTTTTGCTTGGGAATGCCTAAAAACGAGGTTGTATACTGCAATTAACGCATTCCGTTGTAAGATTCAGTCTGTTTTTTATTAGAATCCTCAAATAATGAACATGATTAATGGATGGATGGATGAACTTAATTTCATCTCGAGTAAGTTTGAATAATAACATTGAAACTAAAATCACGAATCAAGATCTAATTCCGTCAATATTTGTCGGAACTGAGGGAATGATTCAATTCTGTAAGTCGAAACCGAACTTATGTAATACATTAAATATTTTCTTTATGCACGCTAAATTTTAAGTTAAATATTCTTGACAGATTTTTCTGGTTTCGCTTTACTCCACATTTTCTTATCTCATAAAATTATTGCGTTATATTTCAAGACTACAACGCTCATATAATCATTGAAGCAAAACAAAAACGTGCTACTTACCGACAAGTCAATTTCACAGAACTACCCTCCGGAACAATAACATCAGAGGATGTATCCTCAGCAACAAAATCTGGCGGAATGACCACGTCCAGGTAGCCAATCTGAAACGAAACAAAGAAAATTAAAGAAATCACATTACTCATACTCCCCGTGTACACATACAGAAGGCACATGTGAAAATCTCATGAATGCATGCATGTATGCACGTTAAGAATGGGACATGCTAAAGGTTGGACATACATAACAAAGCCTAGGCATATCGAAATCTGTGCATGGTGCCGTGCGAAAGCACTCATTCTTGAAATACTAAAAACACTACCTCACCGCCGTTTGTGGACATCTGTACAGCACAGCTGGACTTTAAAAAGTCATGAGCTTGGAGCGTAGGAAAGTGCTTTATGAGGTCAATAAAGCGTATTTCATGCTTCCTTAGTTTTTATTTCACCACGACAGAATAATGGAGTGGAAGTGGCCATGAAGTCGAAGGATGCTTTTCTTTCTCGCAACTGAAGTTACGTCTATGGCATTGCACAGTGACACAGTTTACGTATGTGCAGTGATGTTTATTAACACAGGTAACTACCGGGAAACCTCTGATGTGTATTAAGTTTCACGTAATATAAATTAAAATTGCGACTTAGATTTATATGCTTTCATTTTATTTATCTTAAGAGGCCTTGCACGGCTTTTGGAAAGGTCATGCAAGAGAAATAGACTAAGTTAATGAATGTGAAGAATAACTAAACATCAAATTTACGAACAGTTAAGGCAAAGAGTTCGTTTATATAAAGTAAATTGGGGCATAGAATTAGATAGAATCTAGAATTTAAAAGATATATTTACAAAATTATGTTACTCGTAATAATAGAAAATCTGTGGCTTCAGCTCTAGTTCTCTCCTTTTACAAGGAATGGATTCTAGTCGTTAATGTGAAAGGCTGAAATAATTTTTCTACAAGAGCTTAGGCTTATATTTGCAATATTTCTCCATATAACGTGTGATAGAGGTTTGCAGTGTCCTCACATTGTTTTATTGGCCTGCACAAAATACAACTCTTCTGGTATCCGGGATGGTCTTAACCTTATATTTTAATCTCCTCCATATCAAATTTCCTATGTCTCATAAAAATATATTGATTCAAAAAGTTGCTGTTAATACAGATGAAAGCAATAATGTTTTCAAATGGAATGTAATCATTTCTTCAGGAAGCCAGACTACACTGTCAGGTCGTTTGGTGGTAGGTAGGTAGGTAGGTAGGTTAAGGTGACTGCTGAATGCACTTACTCCCATACAAGACCATTGTGCTACCACACCATGTGGGAAGAACCTAAAACCAGCTGGAGCCGATAATAAAGTTTAAAATGTCGGCGGGAGGGGTTTTATTGAGGACATGTTGGCCGCTGGGGAAATAGCTTCCAAAGTACTTGTGTCTGAGGCCCGAGAGCGCCGGGCATGTGCATAACAGGTGTAAAAGAGTTTCTGATTCTTTCTCATATTTGCAGCTTCTGCAAAAATCGTTTGAGAGAGCCTCTAGCCTGCTAGCATGCTTACCGATTAGACAGTGCCCGGTTATGGCTCCCATGAAGAGGCTTATGTCTGATCTTTTGAGTGATAATAGCAGTCTCGAGCGTTTGGGTTCAAGAGAGGGCCACACCTCCTTCGAGACGCGACAAAGTTTATGGTTAGACCACCTTTGATTAGTCTGATGGATCGTGCTCTAGTGCAGTTCTGGGTTGCATATGGCGAGAGGGATACCGAGATGTTCGTGTTGCTGAAGTAGTGGTTGCGTTGTGGCAAGCCTGGCCGATTCGTCTGCTTGACAGTTGCCCGGAATGTCACTGTGACCTGGCACCCAGCACAGACGTATGTCGAACTGCTCAGCCATCTCATCTAAAGATGTGCGGCAGTTCATGACCGTCTTAGAGTTTGTTGAGACAGATTCCAGGGCCCTGAGTGCTGCCTGACTATCCGTAAGAATAAGGATATCAGCTGAGGATATACTATTCCTCTTCAGCCAAGACAGTGCTTCGCGAATGGGCATTACTTCAACTTGGAACACGCTACAGTAATTGGAAAGTCTGAATTTAAGACTAAGGTTCAGATCCTCAGAGTAGACTCCGCAACCAACGCCTTCGTTTGCTTTTGATCCATCGGTGTAGATGCACGTAGCGTCAGCAACCCATTGTGGGTTATCCGACCACACGTCTCGTTCAGGGACCATAGTGCTGAAATTCTGTGTCAAAAAGACCTTCATAGTCAAGGTTTTGGTATACAAAGTTTACTCTTTGAAGGATTCTTGAGTGTCCGTGGGACACTTTCCATTGTAATGAGGAGATCAGTCTTATGGCTGTACTAGCCGCCGCCTGTTGGGCAAACAGATCTATGGGCATAAGGTTGAGAATGACGTCCAATGCATCTGATGGGGTGGTTCTTAGAGCACTGCAGGTACACATGGAGGCCAGTCGCTGAACTTTTCTGATAGTGTTATAGTGGGAGGCTGTGTCTAGTGCAGGCCACCAAACTACAACGCCATATAGTAGAATATGGCGCACCACAGCCGTATAGATCCAGACCATCATATGCGGTTGGATACCCCATGTTAAAGGCACCCTCTATATCCACGAAGGCTACTATAGAGTAGGCCTTGTGGTAGAGAGATTTCTCAATATGATGCACAAGTGAGTGTAGGACTGTATCCATGGACTTGTCCTTACAGTATGCATGTTGGGAGGTTGCCAGTCTGTGAGGATAAGCTAATGGGGCGAAGATCATTAGGTTGAGCATGAGAGCTTCGTCCCGCTTTAGGTATGAATACCACTGTAACTTCTCTCCATCTAGTTGGTATGTATGAAAAGCGGAGACAACCGTTCAAGATGACCTGAAGCCATGGGAAAATTAACTCTGAGGACCGCAGGAGTTCCGCAGGTGTGATGCCATCGGGTCCAGGTGACTTATAACGTTTGAAGCTCCGAATGGCCCAGAGTACCTTGCGCTCTGTGACAAGATGAGGGACGCAGCTTTGTTGACTGATTGGTTCGTTTGGTGGTAAAGCTTGGACTAAAGCAACTTCTTAAAGTGCCGCCTACCTCTCACCGAGTTGTCCAATTTTTTCGTATCCATGATGTAAGTGGAGGAAGTGGAAATTCATGCAATAATAAATTCGATGAATTCAGAAGGCTGGACACAACAGTTTGAAAATTAATTTTAAAAAACTAAGAGGACTTTCCGCGCAGCTTATAAATGGGTTTGAAGGCAGGCCAAGTGTGGATACAGCATAGAAGTCCAGCTTAAAAGCTCATGAAAAGAAGCAATGCCTTAATCGTCTTGTTATAACAAAGCGATGTAAAGATAGCTTGTAACTGATGTGACAGAAGATCAATCAAGTCATTCACTTTGCATTCTTGTACAAAATTTTGTTGACCTTTGTTTTAACAAGCAAATTGATAAAGACTCACCGTTTACACAGTAATTACTTTATAAGTGTCCACGTTTTCTGAAAGCTCTTTCAATCACAATAACTCTGCGGGTGATTCCTGAACTGATGTTTTTCCTATTTACGAAGTCGGAACAGACGAAGTCCTTACCTACCTCAAAGTTTTCACTGCCTAGTGTGGCTTTTTTTTCCAGACGTCGATGTTTTGAGTCTTTCTAGATATGGCTAGATATTGCACTGTATAGCTTGTCTCTATGCATACGCCTTAAATTTCAGGATTGATGGTGAATGTAGTTCTGTACCTTAGGATCTGCCGTAAAGTGTAGATCTGCTCTATTGTGGACTTAAACGATAAGAAACCACACAGCCAGCATTCAGAGGGTATCTTTTATAAAATGTAATGAAAATTGATTATTCAATAGTTTGCACAGTTTGAGAAGTCTCCCTTCTTATGAAACGTACAGACAACGCAAAATTCCACTTTTCGGGTATGCTTGCTACTAACAATATATTATAGATGAGGATGCCTCCAACCGACGAACTCTATGGGCTATACATCGACATGCGCCTGGGCAAGCGTCTACAGATACAACGCTTAAGATGACTAGGCTATGTAGAGCGTATGGACACCAGTGCTCCGACCCGAAAAGTTTTTGAATCCGAGTCATTGGGACAACGCAACAGAGGACCCCCTAGGCTTAAGTGGCGCACACAAGTCGAGAAGGGCAATTTGCAGTGCGCAACTGGAGACAGCTGGCGAAAGATTGTGCTGGCTGGAGAGGCGTGTTGGTTGAGGCCCAGGTCCACCCCGAACTGTATCGCCACAAGAAGAAGAAGAGATGCCTCCAACCAGGTTTTGGGTTGTCAATTGTGACTTTTCTATCTTTTTCTAGTTCTTGACAACAAAAAGCTTCTCAAATTTTGACGTTCTAATTTGGCAAGAACTTTATCACTGTAGAATACAAGCATACACACCACGGTAGTTGGTGAAGAAGTTAGGCCATGATTCTTTTGTAAACTTCTGCAACATTAATTTTTTCTCAATTATCTGCATTGCAGTCTTAATCTTAAGAGCTACGCATCGAAATAAGGGTGTTGGAATATTCGTAGCTTTTGTTTTTCCGTTTTAGTTATTTTCTTCATTTAGTTCCATATTTTATGCGATAAATTCTACCACTTGTATGCGCCACTATGCATGTCTCCACCTGAGGCTAGGGTCAAATTGATAACGGACCGCATTTGCAAAGCAAGATACTTTTAAAATACCATAGAACTAAGGTATAATGAAATGTAATGTAAACAATCATAATTACATCAATTCTTTTTTTTATGGTTCATAAAATAATATAACAAACAAAATCCGAAAGTAATTCAATTTCAGTAATCGTCCTACTTCAGGAAGAATTTTTGTTCCATACCTTCTAACCAACCGATACATCTCCGGGCTTCCCTCAGGTTTTGTGAGACCAAGGGTTGGCAAAGTTATAAATTACTTTAAAGAAGCCTTTATTACTTAATTGCCTCTTGAGTCCAAAGAAACAGCGATTGGCAATAGTGATTCTGCCTTTGATTTCGGTGCTGATGTTGTTTTCCGTACCGAGGTAGACGAAGTCCTTGACTACCTCGAAGTTTCTGCTACCTAGTGTGACGCTCTGTTCGAAACGTCAAAGTTGTGTGTCCTTTCTTGATGACAGCATGTACTTTGTTTTGCCTTCATTTACCGCCAGACCCGTTTTAGCGGCCTCCGTTTAATGCCAGCAAACGCCTCATTGACGGCTTGCTGTGTTCGTCCAATCATGTCAATGGCATCAGCGTGAGTAAGCAATTGAACTGACTTTTGGAAAGTCATGCCTCTGGTGTTGATTTGCGAGTTACGCACGATCTTTTCTAGGATGGTGTTGAAGAAGTTACGTGACAGTGCGTCACTTGGTCTAAAATATTTTGTGACATAAAAGGTATCGGTGAGTTTGTTGCCGATCTTGACGGAGCAGCGAGAGTTTAGCATCATCATTCTACACAATTTGACGAGTTTGGTAGGAATGTTAATACTAGAAATGGCACTGTATAACTCGTCTCTATGCACACTGTCTTATGCGGCCTTAAAATCGGCGAAAAGGTGGTGAGTGTCGATTTGCACTTCTTTATTTTTTTTTCAGGATCTACCGTAAAGTGAAGATCTGGTCTATCGTGGACTTTCATGGTCTGAAACCATGGTTTTCAGACGCTCACACAATACGGCAGAGAGGATCTTGTAGTCGGGTTGATGGAATTCTTGTCTATCATCGTCCAAATCGAGTAGAACATTCTGACTAACAGCGGATCCTTTCAGATTCTCAACACAGACTGCGACTCTAACACGAGTTGTCCAATTTGATCCCGGTGGGTGTCGGTCCGAGACATGTATACACCGGCAGGGCTTCATTCCTGCCATAACACATTTCCATTTCGGACTTAATTTAGGCTTCAAAAATGGTATCCACTTTGATAACAGAGATACAGCGTTTGCTTACAGCTCTGATGTTTTTTCCAATTTTTATTGTCTAATCATATAAGAGATAATATTTATTTGCTAAAAAGTGCTTGTTGCTAATGATCTGCTCCGTTTTAAACTAGTTTATTGCAAGACTCACTTTATTTGTGTTCGGTTTAATATCAGAAAACCCCTCATAAGTGGAACGCTGCTTTGGTCAAGTCACTTAAGTGCAATTTGTCTTCGGTGTTGTTAACAAACTGTGAACGATTTTAACTGGAGTAGTGTTAACTCTATCTTAAACCTAGTGCTCAATACTCGGTGAATGAGTTTATGCCCTACAGAACAGCGAGAGTTATTTATCGCCACCCTGCGCTGATAGGAACATTAGAACTGCGTGTCACTGTATAGCACCCTATTATATGCAGCCCTTAAATGTATAAAATTTCCTGATTTGAAGCACATTTATAATACATAATACAAAAATCGTCCAAAAATATATTGAACAAAACTGAATAAATATCCGGCAATGACCACCATAGATTCCCTACCTATCACCAATTGAAAACATCGGCTCCTCACTTAAGCTATGAAAAGATGCTTCACAATACAATGAAATTAATGTCGTTAATCGAATTGGAGTAAACGAAAATTACACCAGAAGAGTGCAGTATGCCATGCAGACTGGCGAATATGCTCCACTATTGGAATATTTACTAACTTCATTTTTTTATAACATAAGCAAATCCAAGAGTTGAACTCATCAAGCATGCTTTCCTGAAAACTTGCTGCTGCTCTATAACATATCTTGATTTTTTCAATACTCTGGTCATCAAAAAACGTCTGATTCTCTTTTGCGTAATGTCCAATTGAAAAACGCAGAAAATGTCTTGCTCTTAGTCTCTGTTGACGGATTTACTCCTTTAAAGCAATCAACAATTTAAAACTACTCTTTGACCTTGAAATTAGCTCAAACAAGGAACAGTGGTGTCCGATTGTGAGCGAATTCCGTGTCTGCTCCTTTCTACAAAACTCAAGGTATAACACAAGAGCACACGACTAATCACTTCTTGCCGTCCAGACACTCAGACAAACGTCCTGTCAAATGAACGAAAACATTTTCACTCCCCTACCGACTGCGACTGACTGACTCATGACAAGACCCGAACCACACGACAATGTTTTACAAAACCTACACGAGACTTTTTCTAGCAACAAAAAGCAGAGAAACTTTCTGCAGTGTTCACCTGAAATTTGCCTGCGGAACTCTGTTGCACAACACTTACCTGACTCTTCATCGGGTCCGTGTTCAGTTGACACATGTAGCCGCCACGATCCTCCTCGGAGACGGCTTTAATATGCAAATTCCAGGTATTCTGGTCCAAGTGGTTTACACTGACGCGTGGATTGTGAGTTATGACGTGCTCGTGTATCGCCTGAATGGCTTTCGTGTCCGCTTTCAGCCAGCCGACCTGCAGGAGTAACAAAACATGAAACAGATGTAAATGCGAGCGGGGCTAGGGGTGTGTCTTCGGATGATTTACGAGATTATGTGACGGGGTAGACGGAGGAGGTGAGTGCAGCCTGAGCATCAACAGGACACAACACTTAAAGTACTTGGAGGAATTTAATTCGTTCACTTTGCATTGGCGCACTACACTTCATGAGCGCGATGTTCTGACTGAATTAATCTTTACTCCCTCTCGCTACCCACGATTTGTCTGTTCTCGCAAAACAATCGGAATGAGGTATTTAGGAGATGTGAAGGCAAAAATATGAAAAGTTTCGCTTGAAAACACGAAAATGTCCTTACCCGATATCCACCCAGATGTCGGACATTGCACGTAAATGTCGCATCCCGTCCGACGGCAACAGATACGTTCGTTATAGCTTCGACGAATTCTGGTTGAAATGCAGATAAATCTGTGGAAGAGAAATGAAATGAACTTGAGTCCAAAGTGAAAAGGATAGTGATGAGTACGGTGGTACTGGGGAGGGATAGAGGGAACAGCGTCTGGCAATATCGCTGGACACATCTCTGACACAAGTCGTGCCCTGAAGAACTTGTGCTGTCCTTATTGGGAAACATGATAATCGTTCGATATCAACTGGGCTTTGAAAACTTCGCTGTTGATGAGCATTTCATGTGATTATGACCCCTTTCGCAGTACATCTGGTTGTTGGATATGAACTAAAAAGATTTAATGGTATAACTCAGTCTCCAACAGATTTGTTGACAACACTTTATGGGGATAGGCGATAAGTGAATCTCAACTATTTCTAACGTAAGTCGAATTTAAAGGCCAGTATTTTTTAATATACTGTGAAAAAACACAGCTAGGAGTATTTAAAACACCCCTGAAAGCTATGGGCAATATACAAAAGTGTGGAAAATGGGTGCCACATGAATTGAATGAAAGACAGATGGAAAACCGAAAAAACACTTGTAAAATTTTACTTCAAAGACACGAAAAGAAAAAGATTGTTACTGGCGATGAAAAATGGATTTATTTTAAGAACCCTAAACGGAAAAAATCATCCATCAACATCGACTGCCAATCCAGATCGATTCGGTAAGAAGACAATGCTGTGTGTTTGGTGGGACCAGAAAGTTGTGCTGTACCATGAGCTCCTAAAACCTGGTGAAACCGTCAATACTGATCGCTACCGACAACAAATGATCAATTTTAACCATGCATTGATCGAGAAACGACCAGAATGGGCCAGAAGACACGACAAGGTAATTTTGCTCCATGACAATGCATCTGCACACAAAGCAAAACCGGTTCAGGATACAATCAAAACACTTGGCTGGGAGCAGCTACCCCACTCGCCGTATTTACCAGACTTGGCTCCTTTCGACTACCATTTGTTTTCATCTATGGGACCCGCATTGGCCGAGCAGCACTTTGATTCCTACGAGGAGGTCGAAAATTGGGTGTCTGATTGGTTTGCTTGAAAAGATGAATAATTTTATTGGCGTGGTATTCACAAATTGCCAGAAAGGTGGTCAAAATGTGTAGAAAACAACAAACCTCCCCAATAATAATTAGTGTTTTATTTTCAAAAAAAAAAAAAAATCGCTCAATTCGTGCCGGTATACCTTTTATATTTTAAATGTGCCGAAAACGTGTATATTCTGCGAAAAAATTATTTCTTCACTTTTGGAGGATAGTGTTAAAATGAAAAATGAAATTTCATCAGTTTTAAGTATTTTTTTAATCAGCTCCATGTGAATTTTAAGGTTTTTTCAACTATATAGATTCTATATAATTTTGTGTAGAGAGTAAGATTTTACAAAAGTTTATCGGTGAGTAAGTTCAATTGAAACGAGGGCCTAGACTATAAATTCGTATTGGACTTTGTTGGTTGATAGTCATAGTGTTCCGTTTTTCCCTTCTTTTGTTGACATTCGATTTCAAAGTTTTTTAAAATTTTTTTAATTTTTTCTTACAAAAATTACACACAAATATATATATTCGGGAGTTCAGTCCGTTTTTTTTCTCTTCAAATAAAAACAAAACCAAAAAAAACGGTCAATAACATCGGTAGGGACCACTGTCTGCCACCTCCCTGAATGTAATAGAATACCACCTAAAAAAATGAAATGAGTACTCTCTGGTATCGGTTCAATCATGGAGCCTTTCTTAAATAATAATAATAATTGTTGGCACGACAGTCCACAGGGGAATTTGGGCCATGCTCATCAATTACTCAATTACAACCTTTCTTTGCTTTCTTCAAAAAACCACAACCCGTAACTTTCAAATTGTTTTGCTTCCGTTGAATGAACCAGTCCAAGGAGCAAGGCCGAGGCAATACGGCAGATGGCGTTACACCTCCCATTTCAGAGTTTGCAAGTAGTTTTTACTGCTAGTAATGTAATGTAATATAAAAATGAACTATGTCACTACATAGTCGATATCAGGTATTTGCTAGAACGCTGACGTAGTGTCTGGTCCCATGGTTGTTTCTAGGTTGTAAGACTCTGGACACCACAATGGAATCGGATGCTCAAACGTGGTCTGACACAATTCCTATGTCTGCTATGACTCACTTTAATAAAAATTGGTTCTATCGCAAAACCTAAAAGCACCAGACGTGTTTTAATTTAACTGGCGCAGTCAGTCGGATTAGTAACTGAAATTAACATAATTGAATAGAAAAAATGAGAGTTTAAGATTTTCTCATTTCGCTCGTGAATATTTTCTGTTTCGTTCGCGAAATCTTAACAAACTTCATTCGGTATAAAAGACCGTTTGTTGCAACTAATTTATCATTTACCTGTAAAAATTAGTGGACAGAAGTTAAAAGTGATAACTTAAAGACGAGTACAAAAGACAAATAATAGAAAAAAAGAAGAACAATAAGTGAAAAAAATATATATATATTTATAAATTACAGAAGGAAATGCTTCTGTAACTTATAAATATCCATCTTCCATCTTCCCACTGTGGTCAACTTTTTGCTCCTCGTTTCGAAAACTTCCTATCTTCCCTCTTTCAAATATGTCTGTGGAACAGTTTTTAAAAGTTCACGCTGACACCATCCCTGAATTGGATGGTGACGTGAACGAGTTCAATTTATTAATTAAAGCCACAGATTCGGTCGTGAAATTCTTTTTTGATAAATCCAGTGCCCAAAATTACCGGAATGAAACGATAAAGAGAACCATCCTGAGCAAACTAGAAGGTTCAGCCAGGAAGGTAATCAACATTAGTGGTTGTGTCGAAATATCAGATATAAGGTCTTCTATAAGGACAATGATAAAATAAAACTCCATATGAGTTTCATAATCAAAGTAGAAAAATTTTGAATTTTATGTCAAATTATCTCTCACACAAATCTCTATCTCTATCACAAAGCACACGGAAAATTAAATTAGAAATGTACAAGTATTTTTAGCTGGTTGAAAATATTCATACGGTATTATGGTTCGTACAAAAGAACCGAAGCCAATGACAGAGGCCATCAGTTTTATACAAAAGGAGGATAACATACACTAGCTTAAAAATTCCCAAATACCAAAAAAAAGTCAATGTAATAAAAAATAACTAAATGTTTCAACACAATACAGAAACACTTCCACAGTGTGAATCGAAGTTACCAAAACGGTAATCGAACTAATAGTCAAGCGTTTGGTCGGAACCAAAGTGTTTGGAAGCCTTATCCAAACCCAAATATAAATCTGCCCAAGCCTGTGCCCATGAGTACATGCATTATACAGAACCCGTCTACGTTACGTAAAAATCAGCCTGCACCAATGAGTACTTCTACACTCTATTGGACAGCATGATTGCAATCACTATTCCTCTGATTCTGATTTATAGTATAACCAAAGGAATTCAAATTTTCGTACAATGCCTCCTACAAATCGGAACCCGTTTTAATAGCCTTAAATGACAATGACAACAATCGTAGGCCTTCATTCATTAACATAAAAAACCCTCCGCTAAATTTTACTAAGGTACTTAAATCGTTTCTTGATCCATTGGTAGTAGAAAAATATTTTTCTAACTCAAAGGAATACGATCCCTTTTTTAGTTACAAATTCATTTCCTTCTTCCAGCCATAGTTGGGTAGTAAGAATTCCTTCATTTCAGGAATTCAATGAACAGAAGAATTTAAAATTCTACGTTTACAAATAATTCTGTTGATGGATTAATATGGCTAAATATAATTCAATACTTTAATGTAAGTTTTGGTTTTTTCAAATTTCATCACCTGAAACGGTAATCCCTTTATAATACTTAGAACCTAACCCTACAAAATTGGTAGATAATAATAATAATAATTGTTGGCGCTACAGTCCAAAGGGGGACCAGGGCCTAGCTTGCTCATCAACTACTTGTGTGGTGCGCGTTATTGTTCTCTCACGAGTAGAAGGGACCTACAGTTTTTTGCCGACTCCGAAGCGAGATTTGAGAAGCTTTTGGTAGATAAAGTCATTCAAAATGAAAATGTCTCAATTATTAGTATACCTGAATCTATCCAATAAGGAGATATACTGAGCCCTCAGCTAACTATTTAAAATTGAGTGATTCCGGAGACTATTTCTAAAGCGACCAATTGTGTGATAAAGCGAGCAATGGTTGGGCTGTCACGAAAATACAAAATACCTCAGAAAAAGATGAAAATTTGGTTTATTGCAACCGATTAAAGTCATAATTATTGAGCAGAATTTTGAAATTTATGAAATGAGTTTTTCAGAATCGCACTTAGAAAATAATACGTCGGACATTACTAGTCGTATTCAAATTGACCTTATGAATGAAGAAGGAAAGTCTAAAATTATTTCCTTGTGCTCTATATTTTGTGATATATTTTACACCGAAGGAACTCCTCTTACATTTACTGACCAAATAAAACACATGAATATTGAACATAACATTGTACATTGAACAGAATATTATTCTACCTAGTGATTCTCCGATATGTGTTGTACTGAAAAAGACGGACGCTTTTGGGAAGAGTGAATGGCGTATTGTGGTAGAAAACTATAGACGACAAATACCCTATACCTAATATAAGCTATGTGTTAGATAGGCTTGGAAGGTTCATTAATTTTTCTACGATACACCTGACAAGTAGATTCCATCAAATTGAAATGTACCTAGATGATATTGAGAAAACCGCTTTCAGTGTTGAAAATGGTTATTCTGAGTTTCTGAGAATGGCGTTTGGGTTAAAAAGTGCTCCAGCTACATTTCAACGTGTAATGGACAACATTTTGAAAGGCGTGCAAAATGAAATCAGTTTGGTTTATGTAGATGGCATAATTGTAATTTCTACGTCTATCCAAGAAATTCTAACATTATAACTGTATATATATATAACTTTATATATATATAATCTAAACTCTTATAATGTCTACGTGAAACAATGTTTGCAAATTGATAGGTCTGAATTGTTGACAAGTTGGGGGGCATGGGCCTGTGCACTCGAGGTAACGTCGTTGATTGCGCTCAACATGGCGAGCTGCCAAGGCTATCCTCGTTAGTGCACAGGTCAAGTTGACATACAGACTCCACGCGGCGCCCCCAGGATAGCCATCACAACACCCCTTGTATGTTGAACCAATGTATGCAGCGAGCCCCTCTGCCCGAGGGTTTCAATAATGGGCCTGGCCTACCAGTCTGTGGGTTGTGCGTGAGGGTAACTTCCTCACCACGTAAAACATCGTTAGTTCAGAGACAAGAACATGCTTTGGATAATGAAGGATCACCTGTTGACGACCCCAGCAAACGTTTAAAGGACAATGAATTTCGGTTTTGCACGTGGAATGTGAGGTCCCTTAACAGGCCACGTGCAGCCGAACAACTTGCGGAGGCCCTTGACTGTTACAAGGCAGACATTACCGCCATCCAGGAAGTGCGATGGGATGGGCCTGGCAAAAAAACGATGAAGAACTGCGATATCTACTACAGTAATTGCTATAGAGAGAGAAGGCAGCGCTTATTCGGATGCGGATTTGTTGTTTGAGGCAGATTTAGGCAAAAAGTCTTGAGCTACGACCCTGTCAACGAACGTTTCATGACAATCCGCATCAAGGCTAAATTCGAGAACATCAGCTTAATATGCGCTCATGCGCCGACAGAGGAGAAGGGTGACAACATCTAGGATGACTTCTATGATCTCCTAGAAAGAACATACGATCGATGCCCCCAGTGTCGTAGCACTAAGATCGATCTAGGAGATTTCAACGCTCAGCTGGGAAATGAAGACATCTTTGCTGGAGTCATCGGTAAACACAGCCTGCACAACACGTCCGGAAACGGACTCAGGCTGTTGGACTTCGCCTCGGGGCGGAACATCTCTGTGGCTAGCACGCGGTTCCCATATCTGGACATTCACAAAGGGACCTGGCGATCTCCTGATCAATCAACCGTCAACCAGATTGATCACGTTGCGATCGACGTCAGACACTCCTCCAGTATTCTTGATGTCCGAACTTTCCGAGGTGCAAACATCGACTCGGATCATCGCCTTGTTGTAGCCAAGGTAAGAACCCGGATATCGAGAGAGCAACGGAGTCGAGAAAGGCCAAAACGGTTTGACGTCGAAAAGCGACAGTAGCAGCCGATTGCTCGGAACTTTGCCGAACGAGTCTCCCTGAAACTCGCACAGAGTTCGACGCTTCCTGCACTAAGCATAGAAGAAGAATGGAAACGTTGTCAAGAAACCATCAAAGAAGCTGCCACTGATGTGCTGAGTTTCACGTCACCACCCAAAAGGACCCCATGGTTTGACGACGAGTGCAGGCAAGCGCACGCATCTAAACAAGACGCCTATAAGGCGACGAACAGCGAAGAAGGGAAGAGCACCGGCTTCTCAGAAGGAAAATGAAGGAGCATGAGAAGCGCGCGTTAGAGGAAATGGAAAGGTGCTATAGCAGGAATGAAGTCCGAAAGTTTTACCGAAAGGTAAAACATCTATTCGGAGGATACAAGGTTCGGACCAAGGCCTGCCGGGACCAAAACTGGTGGTAGAGTCGCAGTCTGCGCTGAGAATCTGGAAGGATCATTTCTGCAGAAACATTAACGGCGATGACGGCCCAAATCTCGCTGTTAGGCAGGATGTGCCACTCAATCTGGACGATGATGGACAAGCATTCCGTCCCCCCGACTTAGACGAGGTGAGGATAGCAATAGCCAAGCTGAAGTCGAACAAAGTCGCTGGAGCGGACGGACTGTCCGCAGAACTTTTTAAAGCAGTTGGAGATGACCTGGTGTGGCGCATGCACCAGCTCATCTGTGAGATATGGTCGGAGGAAAGCATGCCCGATGAGTGGAATCTCAGCGTCGTTTGCCCGGTTCACAACAAAGGAGACCTCTTTGACTGCGCCAACTACCGAGGGATTGGTCTCCTGAACATCGCATATAAGATCCTTTCTGCCGTATTGTGTGAGCGTCTGAAAGTGTTTGTCCGTGACCTGATAGGTCCATATCAGTGTGGTTTCAGACCAGGGAAGTCCACGATAGGCCAGATCTTCACTTTACGGCAGATCCCGGAAAAAACCCAAGAAGTGCAAATCGACACTCACTATCTTTTCGCCGATTTTAAGGCCGCATATGACAGTGTGCATAGAGACGAACATTCCTACCAAACTCGTCAGTTTGTGTAGGATGACGATGGAGAATTCTCGCTGCTCCGTCAAGGTCGGTAACGAACACACCTTTACCTTCAATGTCAAAAAAGGTTTTAGACAAGGCGACGCACTGTCATGTGACTTCTTTAACATCATCCTCGAGAAGATCGTGCGTAACTCATGAGTCAACATCAGAGGCATGACTTTCCAAAAGTCAGTTCAATTGCTTACTCACGCTGATGACATTGACGTGATTGGACGAACACAGTGAGCCTCATTGACGTTTGATGGTGTTGAAGTGGCTTCAATGTGTCTGGCGGTAAATGAGGGCAAAACTAAGTACATGCTGTCATCAAGGAAGGACACACAACATTGACGTCTCTGACAGAGCGTCGTATTAGGCAGCAGAAACTTCGAGGTAGTCAAGGACTTCGTCTACCTAGGCTCCGCGGTAAACAGGGACAACAACATCAGTACCGAAATCAAACGCAGAATCACTCTTGCCAATCGCTGTTTCTTTGGGCTCAAGAGGCAATCGAGTAATAAAGCCCTCTCTCGAAGGACTAAGCTCGCTTTATATAACAGCTTGATCATCCCCTTCCTACTTTATGGTGCGGAATCTTGGACGTTAGCAAAGGTGGATGAGGAAGCCGTTAGTCTTTTCGAGAGAAAAGTTTTGCGTGCGATTTTTGGTCCTGTTTGCGTTGATGGCATCTGGAGGAGAAGATTTAATGACGAACTCTATGGGCTGTACAGCGACATGCGCCTGGTCAAGCGTCTACGGATACAACGCTTAAGATGGCTAGGCCATATAGAGCGTATGGACACCACTGCTCCGGCCCGAAAAGTCTTTGAATCCGAGCCATTGGGATAACGCAATTCATGCGGGCAAAGTAGGCTTGTTTATGAAGCTGACTAAATCATATGGTTATTGTTAAGTGTACAAGCGATATCAAAAAAAAGAAAAGATGATAAAAGCCGAGTTCTCGCAAAACTACGCAAAAGTGCTGGTTGTTCATTCAGTAATGCTTTTGTGATGAACTCTAGTTTAAGTAAAGAAAAAAAAACTTTAATGGCTGAACCAAAGTGCACTATGGTGTCCAGCATGCTCCCTTGGGGAGTAGTAGAGAGATGGAGCTCAGTGGAGAAGAAGAAGATAGACGTTGAGAAATCACATTTTACACACTTTCGTCGCACACAATGGTTGTACGTGGTAAAAATTGTAGTGGAGCTTATTCACATATATTCTGGATCAAGTAAAGCCAAACGCAAGCAGCTACACTTCCAGCTTTAATTTCGTCGCTAAATTTTTCGTCATTCCAGACGCTCAAGAAGTGTAAATAAATTTTTCAGCTACTGAAATGAATCCTTTGGCTTTAAAATTCATTACACTAATTGAGGTAGTTAACAGCCATCGGAAAGGAGAAATATCACTTCCGTCTGCTTGTGCGTGCAGTACGACACATTGCATGATTCAGCTTAGAAGCTATCCCTGTCCAGAAAATGCTGACCCAGCGGAAAAGTGTAAATTTATATTTAAATCTTGCGTAAAGGGCATACTGGTTGAGCAAGTGGTTCAGAAAATATCGTTAGCAATATATTTGTATATTTGCTTTTTGTCCATTTTATTTGAGGTAGTAGTTGGATAGTTGGTGAGAACTTTCGTGTCTGAATTCTATTAAGGGATTCGTTTACTGAGTTTTATTAAGAATGTAAATTTACTCATATAGTTCTTTGTTTTTTATTTTCATATAATAGGAGTTCAGCCAAGCAATATAGGCCACGAACGTTTGCTTGGATTCAAATGAGATAATTGGCGTCAAAATTTCAACGATTAAGTAAGGTAAGCGAATGAAAACTGTAAAGAAAATTCTTGACACCTTGTAACCAAAATTACTACCCAAAGCTTAAAGAGGTTTGTTTGGACAAATTTGTAAAAAGAAATGTCTTGTATTTTGCTTTATAGTAGGTTTTTTTAGAGGTGGCCGTGGCGTAGTGAGAATTGTGCTAAGAAAGTCCCAGGTTTGATTCATAAACTAAACACTACGCTTTTTTAATGGCACAGCCTATATCGAGAGGTTATCAACTTCTAAGGAGTAATTATTGCATTGAAAAAAGTTTCGTGAATTTCGCAGTCCGGAGCAGACAAGAAATTGTTTCTAACCGTAACACGAGTAATTGTCGTCGTCCCGGATGTCCAACGTTTTACAACACTGCAGTGGTTGAAGGGAAAAAAAATTGCTACTCTGTTTTAATTCACAAATTCTTTTGTTTCATTCTTTATAATCAAAACCATTTTTCGTGCCTTAAAGTCTTTAGGAATTACAAGGCGCAGTTTTTTGCAAATTGTCAGTGAGATGTTATCAGCCAAATCTCTACGATTCGCAAGAAACTGCTGTTCCTAGTGTACACGAACATGACTTGGGAATATTAGATAGTATCACGGGCCAAACCGAGCTAAAACCGAGAGTATAAAAAGTAGATGTTTACTTCGCAGCTGCTTCTTGGAAGGCGTCAATGGAAGGGATTTTTGCACCGGGTAGTGATTAAAGATAAAAAGTAAATGTGCTACGATAACCCTTATAAGAAGGAAAACGCTAAGCCTGGTGAACCCATTCCATCATCATCTACATCGACATCCACATCGACTGTATTTCATGTTCTTCGTGGGGATATTGAGCCTCTCTGCCGCTCCAGGATGAAATTAAGCTAACCCTTATCTATTTCCATACTTGGTTAATATATAGTTATCTCTTCACAGAAAATTTAACAGCATTCTGGCCTATCACTTTTTCTAAGTGATAAGCAACGAAGCGCCAGCTTGCCACCTGATAGTACAGTGGGACAGTTGTAAAGTATAAGTGTTCCGGTATAGACTTTGAAAACCTCTTATAAATACAACTGGGTGAGAGTCCAATAACCACAAATTGACTTGAATTGGATGGCGCCAAAATCCACCAGGACATAGTTTCTTTTGGCCAGAACTCGTGTCGTGCGTGAGTTTGATGACTTACTATTACTAAGGACCTTTTCTCTGACAATGACTGGAGCTTGTTTTTAATAGTTTAGTTATACCCTTTTCATGGATTCTTAAGATATTCATATATATTAGTCGTCTTTAGAAAATACGGCATACTACAGACTTATGCTCTACGTTACAGCTGCCACAATGTGTCTTGAAATGACCAATCCCAATAATAAATCAGGTGCTCACATTACTTGATTTATTTCAGTTAAGTCAGGCAAATTATTTTAAACCGACTATGTGGAATGTTCTCTATCTCAACACCTGTACGTGATCACACTACGCGATTAATGAAATAGTATCCCAGCAACCGGATGTGTATTCAAATATAAAAAACACAAATGTTCCAGTCCGTGTCAACGAACCAAAAAGGAAGGACGAATTCGTTCCCTTCCAATGCTTTTTCTTTACCACATTATCACATATCATTCGCGATGGAGATCTGAATCTCTGAAACCCCATTACACACGTTCACCCTTCAGACTAGTGTGTGATTGTGAATGTTATCTCAACATAAATTTCACCCGAATAAGACCACTCTGTCGCTGGTCTTGATTTAAACTCAGCGACTAACAACCGTACAACTTCTTTGAGGGGGAAGTTCCTGTAATCCAAGGCGAGACAATCCCGAGTGAGTTTTCGTTTTATTTATAGCATCCATAATATCGGCGGCGATGTTGGTGGAATCCCAGATTCTTAACTTAAAGAAAATCAGGTTCCTGTGCCGGTATTCGTTCACCTCTCAGGCACTGCACATTGTTGTACATGGATTTTATTGCCCACCCAGAGCGATGTAGAACAGTTCACTGACTCACGTGTGGATTAAGTTTTCGACAGGAGTTTTATGCGCCAGAAAAACATCATGACGATAGCATCATCTGAGGAGTGGACTAACACGACCTCATCTCGTACAGAAGAACTTTGCCCACAAACGAGGTTAATAGATGTGTAGCCCGGTTATCTTTGGGAGCAATGAAGAACGCAGGTATCTGTACAAAGAAAAAAAATGGTTCTTCACTCCACTTTTTCAACACAACGACTGAACATCTGGCAAGCACGTTGCAATGCAAATCCAAGAATTGCCCGCATCCCCAGCACTCACCAACAGTCGTCACGTAGAGTCATTAATATTGTGCGCCAATGTAGGTACTCACACTCAAGCTTGCACCTTGAATAGCCGGAAGCGTACCAATGCAAGGTCCATCCCGAGAAGGGTGTTCGTGCCGATGGCTGCCAAAATGTAAGCGACCCAACAGTGGGTTGCAGCGGGTGGTTATGGCATTTTTGCAACTGTGATTAATCATATTTTTGCCAATTGGGTCGTTCCGCTTTTGGCCGCCCAACGGATGGATGATGACGGTCACACTGAGTGTGAGACGGTAAAATATGAATTCTCTCAACTGGCCGTGCACCCTCATCGTTCGTTTACTTTTCGTCGCGTCTCTTGTGTGACTCCGAATTCAGTTTGTCTGCAGTGGCGAGTGCGGAAAGTTTGTGTGTGTGCAGGGAGTTCTGGCAGGATAATAAAAATGTTCATGTCAGATGTCAGACGTAATGAAGATCAGTGAACTCGAAATCGAATCGATGAGAATATCTCTTTCCGGCTCCAAAGATGCGCTAAGAGGTCTTGGTCTACTTTGGAATTTCCTCAATACGGGCGAGTGCAGATAACAAACTTCTCTAGAGTTCAAAGCGGCATTATTTTGGGTGAACTCACTTTTATGGGTTAAGTGGCGAACAAATTAGAATTTATACAGTTCTTTGCTGGCTAAGCAGCTTGTAGAGCCAAAAAAGTTTTCGCTTGATGGACGTCTAAGAAGGGCAATGACGGCACGTTTTCTTTAAGAACATCCACTTGTAGGAATACTAAATGGCACCCATCGTTTTTAACGTTAATAATAAATGCTCGTTTCAGTCTTCACCAGTATATTTTTAATATTTTAATTAATATTAATAAATTAATTAATTATAAATGTCTTAATTTTATTTTATTTTTGTACTGATAATTTTTAAGTGATCAAGACACGGTTTTCTTTGTTTTTTAAAAATAACTACGTTTTACATTAAAACGGTCTGTTTATACATATATATATGTAAGACCTAAGAGCATTGGTATGGAAGAGAAGGTTATACGTTGAAGAGAGTAGTCGTCGCGTGAGAGGAGTAGTCAGTCGTTGATCAGTCGTAGCATCAGTTGGCAGAAGTAACTTTTAATTTCAAACTCTATTTTTACTTTGTATATTCTAAATACATTGTTCATTAATAAAATAAGCGAAATCCATTTTTACATTTGGGGGCTCAACCTTAAATTAAATTGTTACATAACGCGCGCACCATGAATTCGGAGAATCCCAATCCAACGCATGCAAAAGTAACGCGTTCAAAATCAAAAGAAGAGCAAGCCAAGGAAGCCTCAATTGCTGAACAACTCATGGAACAGAAGGAAGATAGCTTGCAACAAATTATTCAACTACTTACCCTAAAAATTTCAGCAGATGAAAGAAATGATTTCAAAGTTTCCGTTGAAAATTTCGCAAATATTATCCCGGACTTCGATGGTGAGACAATTCCGGTTAAACAGTGGTTCAGGAATTTTGAAGAAAATGCTGACGCCTATAATTTGAGTGCAAACCAGAAGTATGTACAGGCACGCGGTAAGATGACGAAAACAGCCAAGCTCTTCTTGGAATCGGTGGCAGCATCTGAATACCAAGAACTTCGATTGCAGCTTGAAAATGAATTGAGCGCGCATATAGTAGCGCCGAAATGCATAAACAACTGAGGGAAAGGAACAAGCGCAAAGAGGAAAGTTTCCATGAATACGTATTGCATATGAAAAAAAAAGCCCTTGGCGCAATTGTTATATGATTCAGTTATACGATACATTGTGAATACAATCAAAGTGGACAAATATCCAAAGAATGTGGCAGATTCAAAAGAAACGTTAACTTTCTTGCTGAGAAAAAGCTGTTTTAATAGCTTTTTCTTTCATTTTTATAAATGGCATTCAACTGGAGTGCTTAGTTGATACAGGGTCAGATGTAACTATTGTAAGAAAGTGTATTACTAAGAATGTCAGTAATTTAAAGTTGCAGAAATGCTTCTCATATTTACGTGAGGCTGAAAATGAAAATTATACCGACTTAAGCGCTTCGGTTTTTGTAATTCACCTGCTGTTTTTATAAGAATTGTGAACTACATTTTTCAAGATTTAATCAATCAAGTCTTAAAAATTCCCTCTCAAACTAAAGTATCCTACAATCAAGCCCATTCTCTTTCAGCTCCCATCTGATCTGTTCCACCGTTCCACCTCTTCTGTTCCTCTTCTGTCAATTTAGTGGGTTTTCCCATTATTCCCTTATTTGCAATCCGTCATACCCCCGACTGTTATACAAGGTGTAATTGACTTGTACGTTGATGATTTAATTGTATATGCAGAATCACCAGATGAATGCCTTAACAAAATGAAAAGCGTATTTGATGTGGGAGGAAACTATGGCCTCAAAATAAAATGGAAAAAGTGTAAGTTTCTTCAAACAACAGTCACCTTTCTAGGTCATACAGTAACAGATGGGCAAATACAACCAGGCAAAGAAAAGACAAATGCTATAAACAAATTTCCAGTACCTAAGAACATTAAATCTGTGCAATCCTTTTTGGGCCTAAAAGGATTTTTTAGAAGATTTATTAAAGGTTATGCTCAAATTGCTCGTCCGTTGACAAATTCGTTGCGTAAAGACGCGCCGTTTCAATTTGGAGCAGCCGAGCTCAAGGCTATTCATGAAACAACATAGTTACGCGCATTGGAAGTTAAGGCTGCATACCTTGCATTAAAGAAATTTCGCTACTATGTCCTTGGAATACATTTTAAATTAGTAACGGACTGTTCAGCGTTTAAACAAACAATAGTAAGAAAGATGTGCCGCGGGAATTTACACAATGGATACTATATTTTCAAGATTTTGACTTCGAGGTGTAAAATCGACCAGGCGAAAGAATGAAACACGTCGATTTTCTTAGTCGCCATCCAATACATTTGTACGCAATATCTTCAGAAGTATCAGCACCTTTAAAAAAGGCTCAACAGAATGACGAGCACATTAAGGCTGTGACAGAAATTTGAAGACCACACCGTATGAACATTTTAAAATAAAACTCGATCTTATATATAAAAGTATAAATGGCAATGATCTGCTGGCGGTACCAAAATTGATGGAATATGAAGTTATTGCAAACGCACATAATGATGGAGTCCAGAAGACCATTCACACAATTCAGCAAAATTATTGGATTCCACACCTTGAGAGAAAAATCAATCAGTTTATTAACAGTTGCATTAAGTGCATAATACACAACAAGAAGTTGGGCCAAAAAGAAGGATATTTGCACTGCATAGATAAAGGAGACAAGCCACTGCACACTGTGCATATTGACGACCTTGGACCCATGGATGCTACATCAAAACAATATAAACATATCTTCGCAATGGTGGATAGATTTACTAAGTTTGTATGGCTCTACCCAACCAAGTCGACAGGAGTAGAAGAGGTACTAAAAAAATTTAATGAATGGTCTATTGTATTTGGGGCACCAACAAGAGTGGTAAGTGATAGAGGATCGGCATTTACTTCAAACGATTTCGAAAAGTATATGTAAGATAATGGCATTGTGCATATACTAAGTACCACAGGCGTAGCGAGAAGCAATGGACAAATCGAACGTGTGAACAGGTCAATTTTGTCGATAATTGCAAAGCTATCTGCGGATGATCCATTAAAGTGTTATACTTTTGTCTCAAAGGTCCAAAAAGCAATTAATTCACGGGTTCATAGCTAAAAAAAATTATCGCCGTTCGAATTGATGTTTGGAATAAAAATGAAAAGTGGAGTTAATAGCAATATCGTGGAGCTGCTAGAACAAGAATTGCTTGGAAATTTCGACGAGAGTAGACAGAAAATGCGTGAAGAAGCTAGAAAGCAAGTACGAGAAGCACAAATGACATACAAAAAGAACTACTATAGAAAGCGAAAACGCGAATGCGGCTATAAAGTTGAAGACTTGGTAGCAATCAAACGCACCCAATTTGTAACATGCAGGAACTTGGCGAGTGATTATCTTGGTCAATACGAATTTACTAAAATAAAACGAAATGGACAATACCTGGTACAAAAAGCAGCAAAAGTTGAAGGACCCATTACTACGACTACAAGTTGTAGGAAATGGACGATACCTGGTACGAAAAGCAGCAAAAGTTGAAGGACCCATTACTACAACTACAAGTTGTGACAACATGAAATTATGGAAATTTGTTATACCAAACGAGGAGTTGTTGACCGAGTTTAAGACCTAAGAGCATTGGCAGCAGTGGAAGAGAAGGCTATACGCTATACAGTCGTCGCGTGAGAGGAGTAGTTAGTTGTTGATCAGTCGTCAGTCGGATAAGTAGTCGTTAGCATCAGTTGGCGGGAGTAACTTTTAATTTCAAACTCTATTTTTACTTTTTATATTCTAAATATATTGTTCATTAATAAAATAAGTGAAATCCATTTTTACATATATAATATATAACATCTATACTTGTAAATCGATTTTTATTTCAGTACGTGTAACCATTTTAAAGTTCAGAGGATAACTTCTGGTTTTAAAGTATAAGGTATCATGTAAGTGCAATAGCTGGATTTCTCTTCCTTACAGATTACAATTTCCACAAAATGTTATATTTGATCGGAAAATAAAAATATTTGGGATATATTAAGAATAAAAGAAGTTTTTCTTAAAATGTAAAATATCAGTGAGAGAGAATTTAGACCCTCTGGGAAAACAGTTTCAAAAACCCTTATGTTAAAGGTTAAAGGAATCAAGTCTTTAAATATTAAAAAACTTCAGATATCGGATCTGTTAGGAGGCTCTAAAAAAATTGCTAGTCTAAGCCACTTAAACAAGTGCTTAATTATATAGCTGCCTAAATTAGTGATCTATGGTCGAGTGTAATGCCCGCATACACCACTTTCTTCTGTGCGACACTCACGTGCCGAAGGCCCAAGTTCGATTTCTGGCTGAAAAACTCGAGCTGCTGACAACACTCAAAGAGTAAAATTTGTCTATAAAAAGTTTCTTTAACTTCGCCGTTCTGAGTCGGCAAAAAACTGTAGGTCCCCTCCAATCTTGAGAGAATAGAAGCAACGCGAGTCCTCTGTGGACTGTCGCGCCATCCAATTATTAAATCCACCACTTTATTGGCATCTGTGCAAAGCCTTTGGTGCGTTTATTTTCTCATTTTACTAAAAATTTTTCCTTAAAAAATGTTTGATAAGATTTCACTATGCCAGCCAATATTTACGGTTTTGATTAAAAGGGACGCCACTGCGTCAGTTTGAAATTACTCAATAATAGGTACATACTCTAACTCTATGATGCGTCTTAAAATAAGTAACACCTCTTGAAACACCCACATAGAAGGAAATATTCAATAAGTTCGACTGCTTTTTTCAGACTATTCTTTTTGTAAAAACCATCAATCTAACTTTATACAAAAATTATAATTGGGCATGTTGCAATCATTTGCCCAAATTTGAGTGCCACAGTCAAAGGTAAGCAACACAACTGCGGTGCTCTGATATAGGGGAGCAGAAGACTTTGTTGAAGAGGCAGGCGAGTGTACTAACTTACAAATTATTGTAGTAAATAAAATCTTATAAACACAAGTTAAGTAAACATAGAAAACATGCCTTGAAACTGAAAGATTAATTAAATTTGGCTTCGTTTTAATTAAAAATAGATGACATCACATTTGAACCACGTCTTAACACTTAGATGGAAAATTATTTATATAATAATTATTTTTTTTTGGGAATTCTTACTTGAGAAGAAGCTCGTCTGCCATGGAGGTGCAACAAAACTACGAAAAATCAAATCTGTAATCAATATTTCCCAAAAAATTTCATTCCAAACTGAAAGTAAGGGCGCGCAATGATCCTAAGCACTACATGATACTAAGCACTGATAAACAAAACTTGAAAGCACTATCACACGCCAGAGTGAGACAGACAGTCCACCCCAAGTGGACATAAGCCTAGAAAATAAACTGCTAGTAAATCATGAATTAATCGTAGCTAATTGAAAAATAGTCCAAAGGTGTAATAGGGCGTCATTTAGGTGGCCAATTTTATAGCACATAGATATAACATGTTTACCAACACGGTTTCTCAAAATTTTAATTATTGAGACTTCTGTTTGGATCGTTGCACTTTCCTGTTGAAATGGGATCTTAGGAAGTTGAATTTGTAGGCCTTAAGGCTAAGGTCCCAACATAAAATACGCCAAGTTGCTAAAAACTGCAAGCTAGCTGCTAATGTGAAATCGGTACGACACAGTCATTCGGCACACTCTCAGATACAGTTGCTATCTGTCTCTATAGTAAATGCTGTGGTCTAATCGGTTCATATCCAATTTGTTACGCCTCAAGATACCGCCAGTTAGTGCTGAATCAGGTAGTTTCAAAAAAAGAAGTTGGAATACTGTTTGACGACAGTCGGTAGAAACAGTGCACATTCAGATATATGAGATAATATCAGATCGTTGAAGTGGGTTAGTGGGTCAGTCACATCGGGAAAGTTCACGGTTTTAGTAGAAAACCGATTAAAAAATTTCTGATAAAAAACATTATGTCTTAAATCAGATATAGATAAATAACTTTAATAATAACTTTCACTTTCCGTTCGGCTCGTGGCATCCCTCATCATCTCGTGAACATATAAAAATCGTGAAAACCAATATTTGGCTTCAACGAAGAGGTAGTCTCAAATGAAAAATCCTTTAATTTGAGTTGTGTGTAGTGGATACTCAGACGGCGGGGGTTTGATTCCCTTCTCGATTTTTTCGCGGCACCTCTTGCTAGCAGTTGGCAACACTCAAAAAGTAATAGCTGTCTAAAAAAGCTTCTCAAACTTCGCAGTTCGCAGTCGGCAAAAAACTATAGGTCCTTTCTACTCGTGAGAGAACGGCAGCGCGCCCAAGACGAGTAGCTTCTGAGCAAGCTAAGCCCGGTCCCCCTGTGGACTGTCGCGCCAACAATTATTTAATATAGACTAGCAGAGATGTTGTGGCCGCCGTGGCGTAGTGGGTACAGTGCGACGCCCACACGCCGAAGGGTGTAGGTTCGATTCCCAGTTCAACACCAATTTTTCGAATTTTTCACGGCACCACCTCTTTCGAGCTGCTGACAACACTCAAAGAGTAATAACTGTCTAAGAAAGCTTCTCAAATTTCGCCATTCGGAGTCGGCAAAAACTGTAGGTCCCTTCTACTCGTGAGAGAACAGTAGCGCGCACAACACGAGTAGTTGATGAGCAAGCTAGGCCCTGGTCCCCCTGTGGACTGTCGCGCCAACAATTATTATTATTATTATTAGCAGAGATGTTACCGACTTAGCCAAGAAGGCCCAGAGCTGGTGATGAGAGTACTAGTGCTGCCGAAAGTAGACTTAGGTTCCCTCACTTACATCGTAAGCAAATGCAACGATAATAACGGCTATTAGCAGAAGGCGGGACTATTCATCAATAAGTTTAATATGAAACTGGAGCTGGAAAGCTACGACCTGGCACCCGATGAGTTAAAAACTGGTTGCTGAGATATTACACTACAGATCCTCAAGAAGCTTGTGGACTTCGTTGCAGAATCTTGTAGTGAGTTCTTGATTTTCAAAATTCAACATCTATCAAGAAGCCACAAAAGATCAACACAGTAGAAACCAAACGTACAAACTGGGTTGTTGATATGGGACAGCTTCAGTCACAATAGTTTGCTGAGAAACGTGCCGGATAAGTGAAGCAACTCAAAATTAAGTAACGAGAGTTAGAAGTCTATGAACAGAGAGGAAGGGAAAAGTATTGGTTTCTCAAAAGAAAAAAAAATGAAGTCGGCGAATTCTATTAAAGTAAAAGCAGATATTCATCGATAATAAACCCCGGGTCTCTGCCTGCGGGGGAAAACTGGACAACTTATAATAAAATCGCTGCTAACACTGACGAAGCAAATACCACTGTCAGGCAGAAATTTTACTCAATCTGGACGATAGTAAAAAAATTACTCTGTCCCCGAAAGTTAGACGAATTCAAAAAAGCAATATCGTGACTACCAGGTATACCGGTATGAAAATAAAACAGTAATTATTAATGGGAAAGTAAAAACATTTTATTTAAAGTATTGGCCATTGTTTTCTACACATTTTGACCACCTTTCTGGCAATTTGTGAATACCACGCCAATAAAATTGTTAGTTTTTTAAAGCAAACCAATCAGACACCCAATTTTCGACCTCCTCGTAGGAATTAAAGTACTGCTCAGCCAATGCGGGTCCCATTGATGAAAACAAATGGTAGTCGGAAGGAGCCAAGTCTGGTGAATACGGCGGGTGGGGTAGCTGCTCCTAGCCACGTATTTTGTTTGTATCCTGAACCGGTTTTGCTTTGTGTGCAGGTGCATTGTCATGGAGCAAAATTAGCTTGCCGTGTCTTCTGGCCCATTCTGGTCGTTTCTCGATCACTGCATGGTTCAAATTGATCATTTGTTGACAATTTGTTGTAACGGTTTCACCAGGTTTTAGGAGCTCGTGGTACAGCACAACTTTCTGGTCCCACCAAACACACAGCCTTGTCTTCTTGCCGAATCGATCTGGTTTTGCAGTCGATGTTGATGGTTGTCCAAGATTAAGCCATGATTTGTTCCGTTTAGGATTCTTTAAATAAATCCATTTTTCATAGCCGGTAATAATCCGATGCAAAACCGATTTTCTTTCGTGTCTTTGAAGCAAAATTTTACAAGTGTTTTTTTCCGTTTTCCATTTGTCTTTCATTCAATTCATGTGTCACCTATTTTCCACACTTTTGGATCTTTCCCATAGCTTTTAAACGGTCAGAAATTGTTTGTTGTGCAACATTTAACATTGCTGCCATTTGCTTTTGTCTCAAAGTATCATCTCCATCCAATATCGTTTGCAATTCGGCGTCCTCAAACTTTTTTGGTGGTCTTCCACGTTCTTCATTTCGCACATCAAAATCATTATTTCTGAACCGTTGAGACCATCTTTTGCATATTGCTTCTGATAGAGCATGATCACCAAATGCCTCGACAAGCATTCGATGCGACTCTGCAGCACTTTTCTTCAAATGAAAACAAAAAATTAATGCTTTCCGCAAATCATCACTTTCTGGTACAAAATTCGACATTTTTAACACAATGAAAAAATATGATGTTGTCTGTTCAATGACTTGATGTATACTTAATATTTTTCACAGATGTCATAGCAAACAAACAAAAAAAAAAAAAAATAAGGGCTCGTTCACAACAAATGTTCCCTATCGATACATTTGTATGGTATCTTGACGCTCACTTCATACCGGTATAGTCAAGCACAACTGCTGGGGTATAAACTGCTGACACTGTTTTCTAAGTGTATTTTTTCCAAAAATGTTTCGGACCAGCGGGGTTTCGGAAGAAATACCGCCGGTACAAATTTTGATTTAAATCGCATTTACCGACGACTTGAGCTTACTAGCATTCGATGCACTTTCGTTGTAAAGCGGATTATGAATACTCGTTCGAGCAGGGACCGTCGGTAAAGCTCCACTGGTCCCTGCTTGGGCGCCAATTTAGATATTATTACTTAATTTCTTAAAAAAAATCTTTACTCGGACAGCAAGACCTTTTAATTTCTGTTTACAAACTGAAGCTTCAATATTTCTTACGTGTACCTTAAATATTATGAGTACAAGTACCAGCGTGGGTTCTCTGGTAACCGATGTATTCCTGGATGACATAGGTTCTCCGGTGACTGATGCATTTGCAACTGGTGTTGCTACTCGGGTGACCGGCGAATTCCTCTCGGTGGAGTGTACAAATCCTAGATGTTGCGTCGAAATATTCTGTGTAACAACTCACAGACACTTTTTATGTCTGTACATATTTTATTAAAACAGATGATGTTATCACGTGATTTGCTAATCACCATCCTTGATAAGGTCATGCCACGGAGGCATGAAAGTCAGATGTGTTTTATTTGTGTTCGTCGAAAATATGGATCAAAAAATTTGTGTTCACTTTTGTGTGAAGAATGGAATTAAGTGCTCAAATGTTGACAGTGGCATGCGGTGAGTGCACTCTCAGTCAAAAGAATGTTTGTAAGTGATATAAGCTTTTCCAAAAGGTCGAGAAGATTTAAATGACGACGCTCGTCCTAGATGACCCAGCACATCAAAAACTGACCAAAATGCTGAGAACGTGAAGAGAATTGTCATGGGGAATCATCGAGTCACTATTACAAACGTTGTTGAGGCTGTCGGCATATCGGTTCTTTCGAAAATAGGCAGAAATGATCTTTCAAAAATTGCAGAATTTTATCAAAAAAACGTCGTATGTCGTTGAACGTTGGCAACGGAGATCCAAATCAACTTAAAAAGGTCATGGTTATGACAACGAAACCAAAGTCCAATCGTCCCAATGGAAGATCCCCGAAGAGCCAAGCCACCGACCACGCGAGACACATCTAACTTTTATGTCTCTCACACACGTCTCGTATAGCACGATGACCTGCATGATTGCCTCATGGTTCATATATGGCACTATAAATCTAACACGTTTGTTTAGTGTTAGAAGTTAAGACTCTGATGACCTAACCTTCGATTATAACTGCACCTTTCGATTTACTAGAAAATATTTCTAGGCGCATAGAAACATCTCGCTCTCCTCACATTTTTGGAAGATTCTTCTGCACCGTTATTTAATTTTTGCCTCTTTCGACATTTTGTAGGAAAAGTAACGTCGTTCTTATGTTCTGACTCACGTCCATTAAGAGAGTTTTTGCGCTACAAATTTACGTCATATGTACAACCTGCTCCATCGCCGCTAACGCAGGTTGCCCTTAATCAAAGCAAAATAAAACACTTACCAAAATCTAGACAGACCGCAAAATCCACCTGACATTAATTGAATTATGAGCCGTCATCGGACTGGACCGTGTATTAACTTAATTGAAGAAGAAAACACTTCTCGCTTGACCAGACGTCGACTCTCTAGCAAGACGCCCATGAGACTGGTAATTAAATTGAGACTTTGTTTTGGAAACGTTTCGCCATTTCCATGGTTATGGAAAATTGCATCGAAAAAGATATCCTCATCATGAGAGGATGTTTCACTTTGTGCGGAAGTAGTTACCGTTTCCCCGCGTGCCTGTGGCGTTAGGAAAACATTGCTTCCAAGTTTTATCGTCACTTTCTGTAGTTTTTTCTCTCTCTCTCTTCTTTACGCTTTCACGGAAGAGCATCTTGTGTTGGTGCTCGTTTTGTCCGCTATGTTACTTCGTTTAGAACAATAAAACATTTTTACCCAAAGGAAGAGTTCCCGTGTCGTCCTTCCCAGCCAATTCCTGTTGTCCTTTATATAAAATTTTTTCTTACGTTTCGTACACTAGTGATGCGAATTAATAGCAGGATTGCATCGCGAAAAGTTCGTCTACAGTGCCAAGACGGAGGACGTACCGTGAAAACCTATGAAAGTCCTTAGACGATTTGTTGTATCTTCTTTTTGCTTTCGCGGGAAAAATAAAATACTTGCTGAGTCTCGGCATGTGGCCATTAGGACTTTTGGTGCCTGGCGGTGTGGATTCACTTCCGCTCGTAGGGTGAAGACGGGCAGCAAGTGGTTTAGGTGGTGTCGACGGCCACGGCCATGGCGACTTTCTGAATTAAGTGCGCCTAGCTGCGGCTGGACAAATGCAGGATGAAAAACAGTTGAAAAGGCTAAAAGGGAGTTAAGGACTAAATTCTATCGGGTTTAAATAATTAGAAAAGTTCTGTGAACTTCTGCTAATTGTGTTGTGTTTTTCTCTTTAATTCCGATGAGAAGTTGGTTCGTTCCTTTTGTGGTTGGGTCGGTGAGAAACATTGTCCTCCGATTGTTGGTTGCGCTTCTGCGGTTTTCTTTATGCAATTTTCGTAAAATAATTGCTGGGAATGACTCAAGGATTTGAGTGAGCTTGCTTGGAGTTTGAATTATTAAATTAGCACGTTTGGTAATACAGTTGTTGACCCTGAAAATGTCCGAAAACTTGGGCATTTTAAAGTGTTATTCCATAAATTTTATAATTCCAAACAAAATCCTGAATTTGTTTTGGATTTAACTATGTATAAAATGAGAATACACCTACCTATGACAAATCTTTTCATCTTTTGAATATACTGAAAAGATTTTTCAAAAATGTAATTTTATATTAAAAACAAAGAACTAGCATTGGAGATAGAAAGGTAGGTGTATAGGCCACGCTGTTACATATCAGTGAAACTTTGTTAAAAGTTTCTGCAACTAGAAACATAAAACCATGAACTTAAATGAGACAAATGTAAAACCTGTTACGGAGTCATATGCAGTCGCTTAACTCTCAGAGGTTTTGTAAACTCAGGTTTTATGTCAATGCAAGTGTAATGCAAGGCTTAGGCCAATGAGCAACTTCTACCTCTTTGGACAGAAATACAGATAGCATTAAGCTGAATGTGAATTTTTTATTCAAGACAATTTAAAGTAGGAATTCAATATTCTGTATTAATTTTTCACTTTTTTTTTGTGTGGTAGACTTTATTCTATATTCTCAGTTTTTTTTTGCGTTTTTTAACCTAGCAGATACTTATGTAGACACAAACACGCTACAATTTTAAATGGAAAAAAGCTTTCGTAGTCAAGGATTTCTTTTAAATTTTTGGTTTGTAATCTCGGTATGACTGAACGTCAGTCCGTCTTCTCATATCACACACACAAAAAGTTTGTATACAATTTTTTTTAATGAGAATCATTCTGCAAGAAATATTTTTACAGAAAAAAAATATTGAATATATTTGGAGACTGCGAAAGTTAATAAAAAAAAACCTTTTTGTATTGGGTTATATCATTAAAAGTTGGCCGCCGTGGCGTAGTGGGTAGTGTGCGACTCCCACACTCCGAAGGTTCGGGTTCGATTCACAGTTGAACACCTCGAATTTTTTTACGGCATTACTTGACAACACTCAAAGAGTAATCACTGTCTAAGAAAGCTTCTCAAATTTCGCCGTTCGGAGCCAGCAAACAGCTGTAGATCCCTTCTACTCGTGAGAGAACAGTAGCTCGCACAACACGAGTAGGCCCTGGTCCTCCTATGGACTGTAGCGCCATCCAATTATTTTTATATCATAAAAAATCGATCTTTGAAAACCAGTTACAGATTTGTTGTGTTAGTTTCTTATTCGAACATACTGTTATAGAGAGAGTAAACTTTAAAATTAATTTTTCTTAAATAAAAGAGTCGCCCAAAATAATGTGTCAGTTGCAACCATTCTTACTCAATTCAACAATTTTAACTTCAATCGTAGGCATTATTCGCTAAAAAACATTAACTTGACTAGTTAAAAGAACACATAAGAACGTTGGGGAAAATTCGAATTTGCATCCAAAACTTAAGACACGGTGAGCCAGATATAAATATGGATTTTTAAGCTTGATTCTCGACAAAAGTTGTTGGGCATCTTATAAAATGTAAGTTTAGGTTGGAGTTAGAATGCTTGTGCTTTTTTATTATCACATTTCTGTTACCTACTCATTTTGTATAGAAATATTTCATGTTTCCTCCGCAATTCCCCATATGTTTATATTCAGTGAAACCAGCATATATGAGCAATATTTTAAAAAACTAAGACTTTGTTGAAAAATACCAGATGGTTTAAGTGTAATTCACAATTCTTTACTTTTCCGTATAAAGTAAAGTGTGTGAAAACTTTTTGCAAAGAAATATTATTTTTATGGGCTATAGCTCTTAAATTTGGGCCTGGACTTCCCTTAAAACAACACAAATGTGCTATAAATTAAATCTATCCAAAAATTAACAGAAAAAATATTTTTTATGAATAACTTCCTTCTTTTAAGAATTGCTTTTTCACTTGTTGTTTAAAAACAATAAAGTGACAACTAAGTAATCCTACATTAAGACTTCAACTTCAATACCCCTGTGATATGGTGCTACAGCTGGCAACCATGGCAATAAATACTTGATTTTACACTCGTTTCCCATTAACCCGGTTTTGGCCGCTTCATTTCTAAATGAAAGCATTTTTTGCAAAGTTTCTGCAAGCTAAAATTCCATTGAGATGGGATGATAACTTTTCAGTTAACAAAACAACATACACAAAAAAAAAATGTCATCGAACCGGTATGAAGTGAGCGTCAAAATACAAATGCCTCGATAGGGAAAATTTGTTGTTGTTTGTTTGGTTGCTATGACATCTGTCAAAAATATTTAGTATACATCAAGTCATTGAACAGACAACTTCATATTTATTCATGGTGTTAAAAATGTCGAATTTTGTACCAGAAAGTGATGATTTGCGGAAAGCATTAATTTTTTTGTTTTCATTTGAAGAAAAGTGCTGCAGAGTCGCATCGAATGCTTGTCGAGGCATTTGGTGATCATGCTCTATCAGAAGCAATATGCAAAAGATGGTCTCAACGGTTCAGAAATAATGATTTTGATGTGCGAAATGAAGAACGTGGAAGACCACCAAAAAAGTTTGAGGACGCCGAATTGCAAACGATATTGGATGGAGATGACACTTTGAGTCAAAAGCAAATGTCAGCAATGTTAAATGTTGCACAGCAAACAATTTCTGACCGTTTAAAAGCTATGGGAAAGATCCAAAAGTGTGGGGAATGGGTGCCACATGAATTGAATGAAAGACAGATGGAAAACCGAAAAAAAACACTTGTGAAATTTTGCTTCAAAGACACGAAAGAAAATCGGTTTTGCATCGGATTGTTACCGGCTATGAAAAATGGATTTATTTAAAGAATCCTAAACGGAACAGATCATGGCTTAATCTGGGACAACCATCAATATCGACTGCGAAACCAGATCGATTCGGCAAGAAGACAATGCTGTGTCTTTGGTGGGACCAGAAAGTTGTGCCGTACCACGAGCTCCTAAAACCTGGTGAAACCGTTACAACAAATCGACAACAAATGATCAATTTGAACCATGCAGTGATCGAGAAACGACCAGAATGGGCCAGAAGACACGGCAAGGTAATTTTGCTTCATGACAATGCACCTGCACATAAAGCAAAACCGGTTCATGATACAATCAAAACACTTGGCTGGGAGCAGCTACCCCACCCGCCGTATTCACCAGACTTGGCTCCTTCCGACTAAAATTTGTTTTCATCGATGGGACCCGCACTGGCTGAGCAGCACTTTGATTCCTACGAGGAGGTCGAAAATTGGACGAAAAAAAGACGAACAATTTTATTGGCGTGGTATTCACAAATTGCCAGAAAGGTGGTCAAAATTTGTAGAAGGCAATGGCCAATACTTTGAATAAAATGTTTTTACTTTCCCATTAAGAATTAGTGTTTTATTTTCAAAATAAATTTCATACCGGTATACCTGGTATTTCTCTGGTTTATTTCGCATTTTGAAAACTGTTTAAAAATGTATCAAAAGCGTGCTTCTTGTTTATTCCTTAATCTAAAATGCTATAACAAGTATAACAGTGTCTCGTCTTCTTCGTTTCTTTTAAACTCGATTCAGAGACATATTTTATTTTGGCAACAATACTGTGAATTACATATTTTATTAGCCTTCGTGACATGCAACGTGACGTAGCAACGTTATCTTTGATTATGTTGATATAGTTTCAAAGCCAAGTAAATGTGTTTTAAAACAACAAGCACTCTGGGTTCCAAAAGACATACATAAGAAATTTGTAACACATTTAATTTGTTTAACATTTTATATTTTTTAGTCCCAGCATTGATTGATCAAAAACTTTAGGACGTTTAGACCTTGTTTATGTTCAGTCTTGAAACTTTCATATTGCATGTATTTTCAATGTTGTCATTTTCTTCTTTTCCTTGAAGTCAGTTTTTCATAGCTATGAGTAAAGTACCTCAAAAAGACACAATATTATGCTTTTGAATCGTCGAAGGGGAATTCAGAAAAATATTCCGATATGTGTGTAATGTTCCAAAAATTGTGATTAATTAGATTCATCTTGGTCGAACTATAATTTTGTAACGAGGCGAGTAAGAAAGGAAAGCTGTCACGAAATGCATTGTGATGTGACATAAATTTCAGGTTACTTTATCTCTGGTTTCCAACTATTTGTAGGTTTGTAGGTTTAAAGACAGAGTATCAGTGAACTGACCACGAACTAAATTATTTTAAGTTCGTATTGGCGGCAGACAAGGCAATGCTGAGTCTTTAATGTATTAGGCGAGCAACTTAGTAATTCTGAATTTTTTTGAAAATAAAAGGCAATTTTTAAATGGAGCGGAATAACTTTATTCTGTAATGTATTTCTCATTTTGTGCAATGGTTTCTTGTCATCTTCTTTCTTCTTTCAGAATCATAAGACATCTGGAAAAGACTAAACCAGGTACGACTTGACATCATCATCATTATTGAAATTTTTACCATGCAAGGTCTGAACTATGTGATGCAAGTGGAAAAACATCCCAACCAGGTATCAATCATTTTTGCTGACTGACCAAAGATGTGTGTGGCCTTGCTTTGCCATGATAGAATACAACACTATTTCGATTTGTCAATTCGGGGCGCTGTTTTAAACTGCATCGTTCAATTTTGTTAGTTGTTCAATGCAAACACCCGAGTTGATCGCTCGATGGGGTAGTTAAAGTTGAAAGTAGACAAATTCTTCGCAATCACACCAAACTGACAACATAATTTTCTTTGGATGAATATCAGCTTTTGATGTTATTTGAACTGGTTCACCTGGCTTGCTCCACGATATTTTCCGATTGGCATTAATATAAACAACCCACTTTTTATTACAATTTATCAATAATTTTAATGGATCATTTTTATTATGATTTTTTAACAAATTGCATATGTTAATGCGTTGTTAAATGATTTTCTTTCAGTTAACGAGGAAGCCATATATCGAGTTTTTGTACATAGTAAAATTTTCTTAAGTAATTTCCAATGCATGTGCAGCATTGCGAAAAATAATAGCACCATGTTCGACTTTGCCATTATTATGCTAATTACTTTTTCCTATGGTCAGTCAGACGCCTCATATTTATTTTCCAACACGTTCATCATTTCATCAGTCATAAAGCCCATACACGTCATTCTGAAGAGGGTTTTCGAAGTGTACACCAGTATTTCGATTTTTTTTTGGCTTAAAATTATATCTATACGTATTATTGTAGTTACTTAAAATTAATATTTCAAAAGTGAGCGTTGTTAGCAAAGTAAAATGCGTCGTGGTGTGCATTGGACTCCCGAGGAAAATCTTTCTGAAGGTAAAACTCACAAAATTTACAAATGAACTTGTTGCGTGTTCAGATTAAATGTTCACAAATACCAAAAAATACGTTCAAATGGAAGAAAAAAGGAAAAAAACGAAACTTACCCCCGCCGATGAACGACAAATAGTAAGATTAGTCAAACGAATAGCTTTTATAAACGATAGGAAAATAATAATAATAATAATTGTTGGCGCTACAGTCCACAGGGGGACCAGGGCCTAGCTTGCTCATCAACTACTCGTGTTGTGCGCGCTACTGTTCTCTCACGAGTAGAAGGGACCTACTGTTTTTTCCATGTCCGAACGGCAAGATTTGAGAAGCTTTCTTAGACAGTTATTACTCTTTGAGTGTTGTCAGCAGCTCGAAAGAGGTGGTGCCGTGAAAAATTCGAAAAATTGGTGTTGAACTGGGAATCGAACCTAGCCCCTTCGGCGTGTGAGCGTTGCACTGTACCCACTACGCCACGGCGGCCACATAGTCTATGTCAGCATAATGGGAAAAACCATGCTACCTAACGCAGAATGGAATATGCCGCTTAGATGGATTCTACATGGAGATAATGACCCCAAACTGGCAAACTGGCTAAAGAATTATTTTCTTTTAACAATAGAGTTCAAGATATGGAGTGGTCGTCTCAGTCTTCCGACTTGAATTCAATTAAATATCTTTGGATAGATGTAAAGAATGCTGTATATTAAACAAAGCCCAAAAGAAAAACAAAACAGATATAGGATGTTGTGCAGGTTGCGTGGTAGAAATGTCAGGCCTTAATCGATTCCATACCATGACGTTGTGACGCTGTGCTTAAAGTAAAAGTTATATGACCAATTACTAACCCAATAATAGAAATTAAAACAAAAAACTTTACTACTCCATTCATTTTTACTTCATATTTATGAATTTTTGCACTTGGTGCAATTATTTTGCTCACTCCGAAATTCGGAGTCATTCCGGAAAACGGGCGTTTTCTAAGTTCAGAATGCACATTTGTCTTATCTTGTTTCGTGATTCTATTAACGATAAAATAAAGATGTGCAGCAAATATCATGTGTTCGCATTATGGCAGTTATTAGCAAAATAGTGACAAAGTCGAATATGGTGTTATTATTTTGCACAGTGCTGTATGTTATGTGATACATGAAGCTTCTCTGCAATCTCACGTGTTGTACTGTGGTGAACCGAATCGATTATTATTGATTTGGTCATCATCAACTTCAACTAAACGACCAGCGCGTTTTTCATCTTTGAGTAAAAAATCGTCAGAATGATATTCGGCAAACAAATTTTGAAAGTTAACCATAAACAGAACATTACTTCTTGAGAGCATGCGATGCGTTTTCTGCTTAACGAAAATAAAAAAAACGAAATTTGACTAGAATGTTCGTTTTGACTTTCCATTTTTCAACGCCAAACAAAAACTACACCACCTATTAAAAAACTTTTTACTGATTGACAGTTGAAATACCAATTATCAAATAACAAAATGTGTAACGTCACCAACATAAAATGCAACCAAAGCCATCTATAGCGATTACTTAGTTGCCAACTCTATATTTGTCTATTGTGCTGCTCGAAAAATATACCTTGCAAGTCAATCACCAATATCCTTAAAGCATTTTAATGCACAAAAATATTTTCTGAAAATTATCTTAAATAACAGAGTACAAATTGGCTTTTGTTACTTCTTTTAATTAAATTCATTGTACATTTTTTTCCACTTTGAAATATAAAAAATGACAAAGAGATTAAATATTGAAACATGAAGTTTTGTTTTCAAAATATAAAATATGATAAACACACAACATGTACGTTGATGTAATTAATATTTAAAAGATTAAAACTAGATCTGTCTAAGAAATTGAAAAATACGTTGCAGATATTATATTTCAGATCACAGCTTTTGCAATTGGATTTCTAATTTGCTTTGAAGTACTATCACAACATGGATATGGGCTTCCATTGTCATATGAGTTACTTTTCTTTTTAAGGTACTTATTTGATTAAGTAAAAAGAAATAAAATTTGTTCTCACTAGTCTAAGTTCCATAATTTTCGTCGAAATTTTTGCAACCTTTATACCCCGAAAATATGAGGTGAAAAGTTAAATATTTTTAATCATATCCCACGTACAACTTTGAATATAAATACTTTCCCCGGCGAAAGCATTAAAGTAAGTTTAAGCTGAAAACAAAATCAGAACAAACACTCAATGTTGAGATGAGGAGGTTTATCATTTTATTGTTGGATTACCCTGGTAGACACACTAAACCCAAATAACAGTATAACTGAAAAATATGTTAGTATTTCATTATGGTGCTGTGATTTTTTGTTTCATATCCATTATAATTATATCCATTTATAATTTGATGCGTTAATGAAAATACATTTTACTCTTATGTCAGTGTGTTTCACTTGGATGCCAAAGGATAATGTGGAATTAAATGCACAACAGTTTTGGATCAATGCGTGAATGTGCATATGAATCAGCATAGAAAGTCTGGCTTTAAATATATATGTACATGTGTGTGAGGAATTTTGCTAGAGGAAAGTGAATGGTTTATTTAATCAATTCTCAATTCAGTAGCTTATTGGATGCTTGGTCTTTAAATTTGCATGTTGCTATACATTTTAAAACCTGTCCTTGAATTGATATACAATTTAAAATATTTTATACAAAAGCATTTACGTGAATTGGCTAAACGCCTCTAAATTTTCGCTAAAGGTACAAAATACATATGATCATGATTTTTGTATTTTCTTTTCTTATTTTCTTATTTTTAGCTCCCTTCTACACAATAGAAACAAATTCGAGGTGTTGAGCCGGGAATCGAACCTAGACATTCTGCGTGTGAGTGTCGCACTCTACCCACTACTCCACGGCGGCCACCTAAACATATATTATATATGTATTATAGAAAGCACTTAAATTTAATATAATAATTTTCAATTTCAATATAGTAGTTCACGTCTTACTAAAGGAACTGCTTAGTATCGATTCAAATGAAGAAATACTTTGTTTTTGTATTTTGTTTTTAGTAAAAGTGAAGAAAAACAATTAAAAAATAGAAAAATTAATATGATATATGCATGTTTATTCAAAGTTCAAGGTAGGATTTTATCCCAGTTCACAATGGGACAAGATCCTAACTTCGCTCGTGACTACTTATGATGCGCGTGCTACAATTCCCTCACGAGAAAAAGAGACCTGCAGTTGTTTGCTGTATCCGAACAATGAAATTTGAAGAGCTTTTTCATGGAGAGTTACTGTTTTTTTGGTATTGAATGCTTGTGTTGCGAAAAAATATGAGGCGTTCAGTATTGGTGTTCAACTAATTAACTTCGGGGGAAGTGTTGCATTTTACCTACTTTGTGATGGCGGCTCCTATTTTAATATTAACATTTCTTATAATAGTAATAAGAAATTCAAATCTTAATATTTAACGGTTTTCCGCCAAAACTTTTAAAGCCGGTACTCTAGCTGAAAGTATCACTGAAAGTTGTCTCTAAGCATAACAGTTTATGTTATTGAAAAATTAAAATGTTTTAAGTGTCAAAACTTGAGAAAAAAAAATTTACATTATAAGAAGGATCATACAATTGATATACAGTGGCTCTAACAAATAATCGGACAAAGGTTCTGATTGAAGGGGCTATTCTCTTTTTCCTATTTATAGTAATTTTAGTAAGAAAAATTTTACGAAAAACTCAACACAGCTGTTAATAACATGACAAATGAACCGAAACTAATTCTATTATTTTATTTTTTATTATTATTATTATATTATATTGTTAAAACTACCGTCATCGTTAACAAAAGTTGGCGGTAGTTATTTCATATTCATATGTTAGCATTCAGTAATAAGCTACAGTAATTTTAATTCCGTTTTTTGAAAATGACTCCAAGTGGTAAGCAAGCACCTTTTGAAGTAACGCAATTGATGGTGAGATTAAAACATAAAGTATTAACAGTAAGGGAAATTGTTGAAATAGTCGGGAAGAGCAAATTTACTGTTCACGACATCATAACAAGGAGCAACAAAAATTTTAGATTGGCTTATAAAAAAAAGGACATGGAAAAATACTCATTAATTGAAAGGAACGGTTAACATTAAAAGAAATAAAAAAATATCCATTAAAAACAGCACAGACACCTGCACAGAGTAGAGTCCTCAATGTTATTGAGCATCTTTGAGAAGAACTAGGTAGGCGAATATACGAAACAAAGTGCAACTCATTGACAGAGTTAAAAAAGGGTTTGGTAAGGGTATAACATTCTATTCAGCCCGAAACATACAAACATTGCCAGATCAGATGCCAACACGATTACAGGCAGTTTTGCAATTCGAATTTTTAGTTACTTTTCAATCTTTTCTCGAAAAATTAGTTTTGTTTCTATTGAGATTTTCTTACTGTTTTTTTTGTACTAAAGAATATTTCTCAAAGAATAAATATATATGAAAATAAAATATCGCTTTCAATTTGTTTCATTAGTTTTATTGTATGAAAAGTAATAAGAATCTTTTGTTGATTACTCAATGGAGCCACTGTATTATATACAGGTGCTTGATGAATATAATTTTCCCTATCCAACTTTTTGAAACTGAACTTAGTGTTTCGTAGCTACTAGCAGCAAGTTCCAAACTAGCAGCTAAACCTAAACTATAACGCAAATCGCAGAATTTAAGTGACAAACTAGACGGACAGTCGGATATACCAGTTTTGAATGAAACTATATATTTGTTCTCATTTATTTTATATCACAACTGTTCAGCAAATGCTCTATTGTGAGCATCAAATAAATAACCGAAATATTACTACCTTTAAAGTCCTTAGAGTTATTGTTAGATCGTATTGATCGGAAAAGGTAAGATTTTAACAATAATTGTTTGTCACAATATTTTGGCTTTAATTTATTTTAAATAATAATAAACTGAGCTGAATAAAATACACAAATTAAGCTTTGCGTAAGAAATTGACATCTTGGCCAATATGAGTCAAGATTATACTAACTTTATTTTACTTCCAGTTTCAAATACAATAAATGCCACATATTCGGTATGTATGTTAGTATAGGTAAATTTGCATTAGTTAGATTTGCATCGATTAGAAAAACTAACCTGACACTAAAGAATTGTGTATTACATGATATGCAATGTTTCAGTATTAAAAAAATTATTTCCTATATAGCAATTTTCGCACTTTTTTTTTGTTGAATCTGACAAGCTTTATCCTAATATCAATCCAAAAACACAAATTCGACTCAAAATGAAAGAAACAAAACATATAAAAATACTTAAGATTAGATTAGATTAGATTAGATAGTTTGTTATTTATTATATTCATACTATTCTGCTTTTTATTTTCCGATTTATGTTTATCCTTTTCATTTTAAGAGGGGTAATAGGAACAGCACTTCTAATAAAACACGGAAACGGATGAAAAACTAATTTTATTTTCTTAAAAAAATATGAAATTCATTTTCAAAAGTAGGTCATCATAATTTTCCAATGTCGATTCTGTCCGTCATTATCTGAGAAGAATCTATTTGTGCTGGTAAATAGTTACTGAAAAAACATGCTAGACCACGTCTCCGAAATAATTCACCGGAAAGTTAAAAAGTCAATTTTTTGCATCCGGAAAATTGCTAAGGGAATACAATTTTTTTATATAAGCGGTCTTGTGATAAAGCGAAACTAGTCTGGGATACCTAAAACAAGGAATCATAACATGGACGGTAAAATGTTGACAAGACATGGACGGTAAAATGTACAAGAGGTGGTATATAAAGATTGCTATTATTAAATATTAACGTTATTTAATTTAGGAAATTAATCCATTCAGGAATTGATTCATTCAGGAGGTCCAATTCCAGCAGCCTAACATTGGCTTCCGAAGCATCGACTGTAGCTGGTTTATTTCCTCTGCATATTCCTCAATTGTAAGTAGTCGATATGTGCACGACTTGAACGCTCAATTTCATTGCAATTGTTTCAAGCAATGTTTTTGGAACTATTTTTGGATAACTGTCTAAGAAAGCTTCTCAAATTTCGCTGTTCGGAGTCGGAAAAAAGCTGTAGGTCCTTTCTACTAGTGAGAAAACAGTCACAACAGGAGTAGTTGATGAGCAAGCTAGGCCCTGGTCCCCCTTTGGGCTGTAGCGCAATTATTATTATTATTACTATTATGGTCACAATGCACATTGCAATAGATTTATTGATGAGTTAGTATGGTGAGTGTCTTATGTTTTATGTTTTTCGATTGGCTGCCTGGTTCGTGAGATATAACGCTGCTTACCTATTTTCTGTGTGGGTATAACAAATCATGCTAACAAACTGGCGTCATTGAAAGATTTAAGAATCAACATTGAACACGAAGAAGCCACCGTTTCAGCTGAAATTTCTGGCCGAGGTCTGCTTATATGAACAAAGTTGAGCTTTATACTAAAATGTTTTGGTTGAACTTCAGCCAAAAATAAAGTTTTTGAAATGTCTCAAAGAGTTTGCGTTCAATTAAAAACAAAGTTATTTAGTGTTAGGTAAATTTTTATAACGAACTTTACTCTCTCTAAAAATAGGCTGGTTGATTGGGAAAATTGACAAAATGAATTAAACTCCGTCAAGGCATTTAGAATTTGATAAATATAACTGTGGCAAAAAGTTCAAAGAGCTTAAGTTTGATCAAATTAATTTCGGTGATTACTTTGAAACCATTGGTGACAAACGATTTTATTTTCTGAACACATGCTTGTAATATCCTTAAATTGTATATTTTGGTTTTGTTGAAGAATAACCACAGAACGAATAAATAAAGCTTAGGTCGCCTTAAAATATACGTTTTGCAGCCAGTAGTAAAATAGCTTATGGTAACTTAAGCTGTTTTATAAAATTGAGTTTGGTTCAAAATCATTTTTTTTTAAACGGCGTATAACAACATAAGTTATTAAATAATTCAATTTACTTACGTTTAAAGTAACATATGTCGATATAAGCTATCACTTCTATTGATTTTTAAAAGAAATTAAGGCTTATATCAGGACTTTAGTCAGTTCAATATATATACTTTTCGGAAGTTTAGATGAATTTGTGATCAAGATAGACATAAGCTGTTGTGTAATTGCACTTTTTGTTCATGTAAGCATAAGCTACTTTGAAATTTTTAAAATTTAACGGCTACTCTTGCAATAGAGTAACGGGACCTACACCAAATGAAAGATAAACAAAAATGGGAAATATGTGATATTAAAAACACGATTTTCGCACACATGTCGACTTAAGCTCTTATAACTTATTGGCACAGATGAATTCGAAGTATCTTTTTCAAAATTTCCAATATGCACAAGAAGAATTTAAGAATAAACAGATGTAAGTTAAATATATATATATGCATATGCTTGACTGGGATTCATACAAAGTTGTAGTGAAGTTGCACTTTAGAAACTAAATAAGTTATGTGTCAATGTATTTTATTTTAATAAAATACCAATTTAGTTTTATAAGTAGTTGAGTAGTATTTCTTCCCGATAGAGTATAATCAGAGTTTAATTTTTAACATTTTATTAACAATCAACCATCATCGATCTTCCGAAATTGTTTATGAGGCAATTGTATATGAGGAATATGCCTTATTATAATGTAGAATTTGTAAAAAATTTTCCGAAGTGACGTTTTTTATTATCAATGGCATCAAGTCCATTATGAGAAAGGTATTTTGAAATGTCTCATATTTCGGGGTTCTTAAATGATAGTTCAATAAATGTTTTATTTATCTGACCAAATTAAATTTCCTATGAAAGATATTTCTGAACACTTGAAGCGTTAGAATGTTTGAAAGCAGCATTGTGTTTTTGCCTGTTTTCCTTTAAAATAAAAAAACGGATATAGTTTAATTTTTGACTGGATTAAATTTCTAGTATTACCTTCAACGTAGAAATTCTACATATGAACATAATACGACGATTTTTGGGGGAAATTGACGCATTTTTTGAACAATAAGTACATGCAGGTACTTTATGGAAAATGTCCTCTTAAGTCGGAGTCATTGATCATCCAAAAGTTGATATATTTCCTTTGTTTAATTTTCATTCATTATTATTTTTGTATTATTTATTTATTTTTTTATTCGATTTGCCTATAAGTTGTCCTTCTCACTACTTGCTATAGCTTTTCGAATGTGTTTATCTTTAATCTTTTTTTAAATAAGTCAGTAAATTTAAATTGTTTTTTTTTTAATGTTACGTATTTATAGGCGTAGATCTAACAATGTCATCGTAGCGATAGTCGACGAAAAGCTTTAAAAAAATGTAAAGTTATCCGTTTGCATGATTATCGGTACAAAGAACTTAATTTGACTGATAGATGCTCGGCTTCAAATACTTTAATAGCAGAATATTTGTATTCAAAATTTAAAAAAAAAATCCCATTAATAAATAGTGATAATGCTAATTAATTGCTAAAATACGTAAAATATTGTTTGTGAGGATCATTGAGTCATTATATAGCGTTTTTCCTGTAACAGGGACAAGTCGCAAGTCGGAAATTAAAATTTGTAGCAATACTTCATTTAAACATTTGTATATTTGTTTCTTCTTTTGTATATTAAAACTTCACAAGATAACACGAAAGTTTTTTTTTCTGTTAGCCATTACCTTTAACTATCGCAAACAGCATAAGAAGCACAATTAGAATCCTTTCATTCGAGTTGATCAGCCACATGATGAATCGGTACAGATTTAGTTTCGACACTATTCTCATAATCGGTAAAATTTTCCCAATTCGAAATTCTACGCACTAAATCTTCGCGCACTTTGATTGCCTTACAACGCGGAAAAGACGTACACGTATTCGGTAGGCCTTTTCAAGCAATTGTAAAAAATCTAATCTCACTGGTCGTAAGAAAAAAGAAATAATTATTTTTCTGCACCTTTTGAAATCACGTTTTGTCACGAGGCTCACATCAACAAAACAGATATCCTGTCACAGCACATAAAGCTAATGATAATGAGTTATCATCCGACCGGAGGCGAATCGTCGCGTCGACAACGTCCAAATGTCATCATCGATGATAATAAACTGAAAAAGTTTCCAGTACCAAGAAAAATCTTTCGGCGAAGTTAACACGATGAATACGCGACGCACGAGAGCCAACCAACATTCTACCACTGATGTGGATGACAACTACCATCGAACTGGATGATGATGTTGTTGACGGTGCTCCACCGAAGAATTGCATTGCCGGCTGTGGAATATGCTCACAGCATCCAACGCGAGAGAGAGTAATTTTCGCTGTGTGAGTGTTGTATATGAGTTTATTCATCGCCACGTGAAATGAACTCATTATGCAATGTGGATGGTAAGTGTTTTATTCGAAAGCACGTGCTCAACAAGCACGTGGTGGATTCCATAAGAAAGTTGCTTGGTTCCGATTATTTTGTTTGTGTAGGATGAGGAGGGAAGTTGGATAAAAAAAAAAATAGTACTAGAGTCTGCGCAGGGTCTTTTGGAGGAGGAGTATACGATGAACAAGCAAGTGGAGTGAGTATTTTGAAGCAATGTGAAAGGTCGGTTATGCGATGCGAGTGGAGACGTAATTTCAGTAGGCAGTGGGTCACAACAGACGGTGGACTTTCGGATGCCTTAAGGCTTATTTGTGGGTGCTCTAAATTGACGAAGATGCGGAATTGTACAAGTGATGAATAAATAGTGTAAGAAATATTTGCTGTTGCAATTTGATTTCGATTTATGCACGAGCATTATGTACGTTTACTTCTTTGGAGATTTTAGTAAATAAATCAAGAGAGCTGAACTGAAAATTGTCTTGCTTTAATTGGGATGTTGTAAAGGAGGCGATAATCTGCAGTTTTCTACAGTATAAAACTACCACGTATCAACGTCAATAACAAGATTTATTCGTAGTCCCCAAGTGTGTCCTAAGATAACAATGAATAAAAGTACAAGAGCTAATTTAACCAGCCTAGCTGTTGGTTTCAAGAATAATTCGGAGGCTGATAGGTACTTACATTCAAAGAAAAGGTGTGGTTTTGATTCTTTTTTATGGGTAACATAAGCTCAAGACACAACGTTTCGTGACTAAAGGAGCAGTGGCATCACATTGCCACCGAACTTTTTACCGTGTTGTGGAAATACAAATTCTTGCCAAGAGATTATAATAAGCTTATGGCCCGCTGACATTACTATTGAGTTTCCAAATCTTTAAGTTTAGTCCCGTAAGAATCCCAGTCAAGTAATAATCAGGTAATCGGAAAATTAACGAGAATCAGAGAACTAGAGAAATTATACATTCAAAAAAGATGAGGAATTTATTTTACTTCTGAAGCTGCTTTGCACTGAAGTTGTCACCGAGTTTTGCCAGTCGCTTCACTTAATTCTCAAAAACTGCACCATTAACAAAAGCTGTCGTATTATCTGACTGATTGAGGGAATGATATCTGAAGGAGTGCTTCAAGGGAAGTGTGTGTGTACGTCTTAATGAATTCATACATATAGAAAATTTACATCAAGGCATGCCACAAGTTTATGCCTATATTTGTTTTTGCAATTCTGAAAGGGTATGAACGCTTAGGGATTCACTTTTGATTGCCAGTTATCACAAAGTTGAACAGTTTTTCGAAACCTTTCCTCTGGACTGTTGTTGTAAGTCCAAATGGTCTTCCGCACGGTGTGGTCAGTAGAAAAAGCCCTTTGAAACCTTGCAAGAGCCATCAACAAAAAAAAAAAAAACGAATATACTATCACTAATAAACACCATCTTCTTCTTCTTCTTGTGGCGCTATATTCCGGGGTGACCTGGGCCTCAACCAACATACCTCTCCAGTCAGCCCGATCTTTCACTAGCTGCCTCCATTTGCCCGCTCCAAGGTGGATGAGCTCCTTCTTCATGTGTGCGCCACCTTAGCCTAGGCCGTCCTCTGTTGCGTTGTCCCAATGTCTTACATTCGAAGACTTTTCGGTCCGGAGCAATGCTCTACATGGCCTAGCCATCTTAAGCTATGCCCAAGTCATTATATCTTCAGATGCCATCAACACAAACAGGACCAAAAATCACACGCAAAACTTTTCTCTCGAAAAGACTAAGGGCTTCCTCAACTGCTTTTAGTACCATCCAGGTTTCAGCGCAATAGAGTGGGACTGGGATGATCAAGCTGCTGAGAGGGCTTAATACTCTATTGCCTGTTGAGCAATGTGTTGACCTGTGAGTTACGCACGGAGTCATATGACAGTGCGTAGCCTTCTCTAAGCCCCTTTTTGACATTGAGGGTCTCGATGATTTAATTCCCGACCTTGACGCAGCAACGATAGTTTGCCATCGTCGTCCTACACAAACTGAGGAGTTTGGTAGGAATGCCAGAAGATTTGGTCTATCGTGGATTATCTTGGTCTTAAACCATACTGATAGGGACCTATCAGGTTATGGACAAACGTATTCAGACGTTTGTCTGAATAAACATGTTCTATAAACTCTTAAGACCAAATCGGTATACTAACGAACAACTGCTATCCCATATTTATGGAAACTACAGTCTTCGACAATAAATTGGCCCCACACTGCATTCATAATTGTATGGCGTCACCATCTTGTAATAGTACACCATTGAACATAAACTGCAAAACAAATGTTTGCTCACAGCGATAAAATGTAAATAAGAAGATACTGATCACGAACTGTAGGTAACAGATTATATTTAAAGTATATTTTAATAAAACAAATTCTAAATGTTCGATTTAATCTAGGACAAGTTTAATGTTTTTTAAACAAATCAGTTAGAACAAAAAATAATTTCTGTTCTTTTACTCCACGTAAGGGTTTCTACAGCTGTTGTGACAGTTTTCCGCAATTTATTTCCAGCCCAAAAATAAAATGCATATAATTGCGTTTGGAATTAATTGTTGTTGTTGTTGCTTATAACTTTTCTCAAACACCAACTTTTCAGCATGAGAACTGCTTCCAGAATACTAGAAAAAACGTGTCCTTAAGGGGGTTATGTTTTCTGCGTTTTGTTTTGTTGGATGTTTGGATATACTGGAATGGAGCGCTCTGACTCAAATACTTGTCGATTGTACTACCAGGCGGTACCCTTCATTTAATGTAATTTCTTGGTTTTCCGAAGAAAAACCAAGAGGCGCTTTTGTGATATAGAACTTAGGTTGCTACAATTAGTGGGTGTAAATTTTCCTATGAAATGCATCAGACAAGGATTGCGGATTTATAAAAAGGTAACCCGCTTTTTCGATCTGACAACAGTCAAAAATTAATTTATGTCGGAGAAAAAGCTTTCCAAACTTCGCCGTTCGAAGTCGTCAAAAAACTGTATGTTCCTTCTACTCATGAGAGAACAGTGTCGCGCACTACACGAGTAGTTGATGACCAAGCTAGGCTTTGGTCCCCCTGTGGACCATCCAATTATATTTAAGCAAATTATAAGAGTTTAAGGCGAAATAAAAAATATTCAGATCTCCAAATAAACAAAACGGTTTTATGTTTGTTAATCTGTAAAACTTAGTAATACAAAACCCTCGACGTGAGAATAAATTTCGCATTTCTCTTTTCAATGGTTGATGCGCGTGCTTTACAAAATTTTTGCAAAATACTAAACAGGGTCAAATTTTTGTTTCAAATTTTTTAAATATCAAATAAATATTAAATTGTTAAAATAATCAATCAATCATATAATTTGTATCATATGGAAATATCTCATGTAACCTTTTATCATAGAACACTGATTCGGTTTATATGTTTTCACCAAGTTTGTTTTTTTTTCGTTTCCATTGTTCCTATGCTCCGAAAAGAGAGAAAGAGAGAAAGATAAAGAGTGAAAGGGAAAGAATATGTGCTTGCGCATAAGCAAAGCAAACACAAATATGTTAAATTAGGTAGGATGCTAAGAAAGTAGCTCATGTGTCCCTCTGTTAAAATTAAATAACACGCAGATTAGACGGTTGAAAGACCAGCACAGCACAAACAAAATTTAAATGTACACTCCATAAGCTAAACAAATCCGGTCGGGGCCAGTCTTAAATATAAGAAAATTAAGACAAAAATATATTTTCTATAATAAAAGTAAACCTCAAACTCAAAGAAGGACTGTTGAAATAAAATAAAAACAAAAACATATTTGAACGGCAAAGCATAACGACAGTATATCGATGAATCTTTTTCTTGGTATTCGAATTATAATAATTGTTGGCGCGACAGTCCACTGGGGGACCAGGGCCTAGCTTGCTCATCAACTAATCGTTCTGTGCGCGCAACTGTTCTCTCCCGAGTAGAAGGGACCTATAGTTTTGTGCCGACTCCGAACGGTGAAATTTGAGAAGCTTTCTTAGACAATTATTACTCTTTGAGTGTTGTCAGCAGCTCGAAAGAGGTGGTACCGTGAAAAATTCGTGTTCACCCGGGAATCGAACCTAGACCTCCGGCGCGTGAGCGTCGCACTCTACCCACCAACTAATGCGTTGCAATCATTTCTGGCCCTTTTGAACATCTTTCAGTTTTCTTCGGAACAATTGGCTTTGAAAGTCCGGAAGCTTAAGTTGTACACCACACAGCTTATTTTTCTCAACTTGATAGGCTCTTTGCAGCTCGATGCGTTTGTCTTAGTTTTGATACACAGAGTAAAGCTGTGTGATCTGCAATGTCAGGTATCCGTGTTGGTTCATTCACAAGCTGGGTCAAATTATTTACTTCAGCAAAGATTTCAACATACCTTCCTTCGGGTTTTGGCTGGTCAGAATGTCGAAGCCAAGAAGAATTGTGCACATTGAAATCGCCCGCAATAACGATTTCAGTGCGAGGATACATGGTTAAAATTCTTGTAATGGAGTCGGATGGTGCATCAAACTCATTATAAGTTGAATTGCTATCCAAGTTCGTACTTCTATAAATAAAACAGTAGTAGATTAATGTACCATATCACTAAGGACAGTGTAGCAGCAGATGAACTTAATGGATCTGTTTTTGCACAAACAGTCAGAAAGTTAACAGGTGCTGTCTTTCCTCCTATGGTGCATGTTGGCCAACTCATTGCTAGCCGCTCTAAATAGATTCAACACTCACAGGTTTATGCGGATAATGTAGCCGCACTCATCACCAGACCAAATTTTGCGGATGTATTTGCAAGTGGGGAGGCGGCTCTTTGGATGATCAATGACTAGTGTACTTTGATATTAAAACCGAGGTTGTTCTTTTCACGAGGAGGAGGAATTTGACTAGTCTGACTTAACTAGTACTTAAAAGTGTCATCATTCCATTCTCCGTTGAAGCTTAATACCAAGGTGTTATCCATTTTCTTTATTTCTTCTTAGTCTTTCTTCTTAACATTTTCTTAGTCTTCTGGGAGTGTAAAGTAGGGTGTTCATATTGCGAGCCAGAAAAAAGAGGACTTTTTGTGCGAAACAAACCTCCCCCCCACCCCACCATTTCGCGTGTAATAAAAGGACAAATGATACTTCTTCTTCTTCTTCGGATGGCACTACAGTCCGGGGTGGACCTGGGCCTCAACCAACATGCCTCTCCAGCTAGCACGATCTCTTGCCAGCTGTCTCCAATTGCGCACTCCAAGCTGGTTGAGGTCCTTTTCCACTTGTGTGCGCCATCTCAGTCTAGGACGTCCTCTGTTGCGTTGTCCCTGTGGTTCGGATTCGAAAACTCTTCGGGCAGAAGCAGTGCTGTCCATGCGCTCTACATGGCCTAGCCACCTTAAGCGTTATATCCGTAGACGCTTGACTAGGCTCATGCCGCCGTACAGCCCATACACTTCGTGGTTGAATCTTCTCCTCCAGATGCCATCAACGCAAACAGGACCAAAAATCGCACGCAGAACTTTTCTCTCGAAGAGACCAATGGCTTCCTCATCCGCTTTTAGTAGCGTCCAGGTTTTTGTGCCGTAAACCAGGACTGGGATGATCAAGGTGTTGTACAAAGTCACTTTGGTCGTTCGGGAGAGGGCTTTATTACTCAATTGCCTCTTGAGCCCAAAGAAACAGCGATTGGCAAGAGTGATTCTGCGCTTGATTTCGGTACTGATGTTGTTGTCCCTATTCACCGCGGAGCCGAGATAGACGAAGTCCTTCACTACCTCGAAGTGTCTGCTGCCCATAGTGACGCTCTGTCCAAGACGTCGATGTTCTGCGTTTGCCCTCGTTTACCACCAGTCCCACTTTAGCCGCTTCCGCTTCAATGCTAGCAAACGCCTCACTGACGGCTCGCTGAGTTCGGCCGATCACATCAATGTCATCCGCATAAGCTAGCAATTGAACGGACTTGTGGAAGATCGTGCCTCTGGTGTTGACGTGTGAGTTCCGCACGATCCCCTCAAGGATGATGTTAAAGAAGTCGCATGACAGCGCGTCGCCTTGTCTAAATCCTTTTTTTTGACATCGAAGGTCTCGGTGAGTTCGCTACCGACCTTGACGGAGCAGCGAGAGTTCTCCATCGTCATCCTACACAATCTGACGAGTTTGGTAGGGATGCCAAAACTAGACATGGCACTGTATAGCTCGTCTCTATGCACGCTGTCATACGCGGCCTTGAAATCGACAAATAGATGGTGGGTGTCGATTTGTACTTTTTGGGACTTCTCCAGGAGCTGCCGCAGTGTGAAGATCTGGTCGATTGTGGACTTCCCTGGCCTGAAACCACACAGATAAGGACCTATCAGGTTGTTGACGAACGGTTTCAGGCGCTTACACAGTACGGCAGAGAAAATCTTATATGCGATGTTAAGAAGACTGATCCCTCGGTAGTTGGCGCAGTCGAAGGGGTCTCCTTTCTTGTGGACCGGACAAACGATGCTGAGATTCCACTCGTCGGGCATGCTTTCCTCCGACCATATCTCACAGATGAGCTGGTGCATGCACCCAACCAGCTCATCCCCAGCCGCTTTGAACAGCTCTGCGGATAGTCCGTCCGCGCCAGCAGCTTTGTTCGATTTCAGTCTCGATATTGCTATCTTGACCTCGTCGAAGTCGGGGGGACGGAATTCTGGTCCATCGTCGTCCAAATTGAGTGGGACATTCTGCCTAACAGCGGAATTTGCGTCGTCATCGCTGTTTAGGAGTCTGCAGAAATGATCCTTCCAGATTCTCAGCACCGACTGCGACTCTACCACTAGTTGTCCATTTTGATCCCAGCAGGCTTCTGTCCGAGGCTTATAACCACCGGATAACTGTTTTATCTTGTGGTAAAAATTTCGGACGTCATTCCTGCCATAGCACCTCTCCATTTCCTCGACCGCGCGCTTCTCGTGCTCTTTCTTTTTTCTTCTGAGAAGCCGGTTCTCTTCCCTTCTTCTCTGTTTGTAGAGCTCACAAACAGCTCTCGTCGTTCGATGCAGCGTTGCCTTGTACGCTTCTTGTTTGGCTGCATGCGCCTGCCTACACTCGTCGTCAAACCATGGGTTCCTCTTAGGTGGTGGCGTAAAACCCAGCACATCAGTGGCGGCCTCTTTGATGGCTTCTTGACAACGTTTCCACTTGTCTTCTATTGTTTGTGCAGGCAGCGTCGAACTTTGAGATAGTTTCAGGGAGAATCGATCGGCAAAGGCTCTAGCGATCGGTTGCGATTGTAGCTTTCCGACATCAAACCGTCTTTGTTTGTCTCGACTCTGTTGCTCTCTCGATATCCGGGTTCTTACCTTGGCTACAACAAGGTGATGATCCGAGTCGATGTTTGCACCTCGGAAGGTTCGGATATCGAGAATATTGGAGGAGTGTCTGACGTCGATCGCAACGTGATCAATCTGGTTGACGGTTGATTGATCAGGTGATCGCCAGGTACATTTATGAATGTTGAGGTGTGGAAACCGCGTGCTGGCCACAGAGAGATTTCGCCCCGAGGCGAAGTCATCTAGCCTGAGTCCGTCTCCGGAGGTTTGTTTGCGTGGGTTGTCAACAGTGAATCCATCCATATCCGAGGCATTCGGTTGTTTCGTAACTGGTGATTTTTATGTGGCCGGGTAGTTACGCCGACGCACACCCCCAGCCTGGAGGACCAGGCCCTTTTTTATACCTCTTGGGCGGAGGTCGCACTTATAGGTTTAGCAGGTTGAGTTCGGGTGAACAACAGCCAGTACCCGATGGCTACCAACGTGGAGGTAGAATAAGCACAATTGGTGTGTGGAAGACAGTTACAGCAGCTGGGCATCGCCAGGTTGATACCAATCAGTGCCTACCCTGTTCCCACATCACCCAGCCAGGACAAATGATACAGATACGAACAAATTATATATATTTTATTAAATATAGGTAATTAAACATAAAAAATAAACACTTTTAGAATTCACGTACATTAGTTGTCATAATAATTATTTTCTGAACTACTTATTTGACTCAGATATTTTTTGTTATTTAACAAAACGTCATAAAATGTATTGCAGTTTATATTTCTTAAGTTGTACATCACAATCAAGATAGATTTTACTGTTCCAATTTTTAACCGATTTCTTTTTTTTTTGTCCAATGTGAACCAACGAATGAAAAAATGAGCTCAACATTGGCATTTTGGCCCGGAAAGCAAAAGAAAAATTGACACAATCGAAGAACTTCTGAATAGTATTCACAATTTTTTTTAATTGACCCATTTGTCAACAGTAATACTATAATTAAACTAGTCATCATTTTATTTGTTGGCTAGAAAATTTTGCAAATCTGGTCAAAAAGTTTTGAATCTTCTAACGTAACTCCTTTTGAAGTTTTTTTTTTTTGAAGTTGAGTAAAGAGTAGAAGAATATAATTATGTTTTTCTTACACACAACATAGAATTGCCATACGCGGAAAAGAGTACACCGTATCTATATGTAAACACAACAAACAATGAATGAAAATGAAGAGTGGATTGAAAGTATGGAAGAAATAGAACAAAAGAAAAAAGAAGAAAGTATCCGAAGAGTGTTAGCATTACTGGTTTTTAAATTGGTAATCACGTTATAAATACTTACTAGGTATTTATAAAAAGTACTTAGTTGTTTTTTAACTTAGTACTAAATTAAGAAAAAGAGGACAAAAGTAAACGCAGAAAAATAAAGAGAACAAAAAAGATCCAGATGTTTAAAGAGAGTACATATAAAATCGACGACAAAAATGACAAAAAGGACATGTCCTCTTTAGAAGAGATGCTCTGGAAACGCTAGCGTAAGGGAGTTCTCTGGGCTGGGCTCAATTACCAAAAAACATATATATGTATCTCGACGGCAATGATAAGATTTCTTCTCTCCTACGCATCAGTTACAAATGTCGTTTCGAATTCATCGGGTTGGTTTTAATTTTGAAAATTTGTTTGAAATTCTACACAACCAACACAGCAACTTTAATTATCGCTTGACTATCGGATGAGGTACTGAAGCATCCTTTGGTAAAGATGATGACTAAATTGGTATCATCTGCCTTCGTTTTATAACTGTATGGCGCCACAGTCCACAGGGGACCAGGAACTACTCGTGTTGTGCTCGCTACTGTTTTTATGAGTAGAAGGGACTTACAGTTATTTGCCGACTCCGAACCGCGAAGTTTGAGATGCTTTCTTAGACAGTTATTACTCTTTGAGTTTTGTTAGTAGCTCGAAAGCGGTGGTGCCGTGAAAAATTCGAGTTGTTCAGCTGGGAAACGAACCTAAGCCCTTCGGCGTGTGAGCGTCGCACTCTACTCACTACTCTATGGCGGCAACGGTATTCGAAATAATCCTTTAAAAGCTATCCTGGTGGTTACAAATGTTATGCGGACAAGTTCAAAATAGCTACACTTTGTATGGATCTGAATAGTTTGCATATTACGTACTCATTCGTAAGTTGTAAGAGCTGAAGCAGATGAATTCCTTAATAATTACTACCAAAATAGATTCAAATTTAGCAGAAAATGTTCACGTATTGATTGCATCATACATAGTCTATTACTAAGTTTTGAATTACTTCTAAATATTCAAAAAAAAAAAAAAAAAAACGATACCCGTTCGCGGAAAAGGAAAATCGAGCCACTTTCTTATCTATAAAATCTAGCCATATTCTTTGGCATGTACATTTTATACAGTTGCATCACATAACAAAATTTAGCCCATTGCACTTCAGCCTAAAAAGCAATAGCAAGAACCAGAGCTATACGTGTATTAGTGAAACGCGCAATCTGTAATGCTTAAGAAAAATGTGGTGAATACAATTCCCATAAACCATCCAATTTACTGTTTCATATGCTGTAATAAAGCATATTGTAGCTTATGCTTAGCACTAAAATAAAAATCTTAAGGTTTTGAAAGGTTTTTTTTTTTTCAAAGAAATCAACCATATGCATTCGAGGTTTTCAAATGCAGCATCCAGAACTATTACTGCAATCTTTTCTTCTAGTTAACACATTCAAAAAGGGATTTCTGTATTTTAAATCGTTATCTGGCAAATTTGGCGAAACCATATTAAAAATTACTCTGACAAAGGCACAAATTCCCCATTGTTAGTGTTACACCACGCCAATTGTAACACAAACATAAACATATAAATATTAAAACCGTGAGTGAGAAAAACAAGCATGCCGCAAATGCGGCACACCTGACGATATGAAATCTTGCTCCTTCATCGTCTGATTTAAGATTCCTTAATGAGTTCTACTCAATTCGTGTCTGCGGATGCGCTTTACAATATTTTATCTATTACCGATGCATCGGGAATAAATCCCTTCCACACCCAAACCCTTTTGGCGCATGCCGTTACAATCCTTAACAAATCAAATTTAACTGTTTTAAATACTTGAGTTCCTTGCTTTTGGGGTAACTACAAAACAAATCAATTCAACGCACGTTCACAGCACCAAACTGGACAACGAACGCGCACACACACCACAAGCACGATCCTCTTGAAAACAATACGCGCTCCACACTCAGATTAAAGTTACTGTAGCCAAGAGCCATTCATTCTCTTCAGTGTCACCCCACGTAACCCCCTGCCTTATCAATTATCAACCCTTGTTGGTGGTGTTCATTAAATTCCCAGCTTAGCTGAATTATCGTCATTGCCAGAGACCGATTCCAAGGACTGAGAAGAGTGAAAATGAACCTCCGGTGCTCCGGTGCATTGGGACTCAACACCAGTTGGTTGAAATGTTCAATTCTCCGTTTTTTTGTTTTTCCTCAGTTTTGTTGTTGTTGCTTCAAAACTCATGGGGTCAGTTGTGAGAAGGCTAGTCTTTCGCACCGCCACCAGCGCCGCCCCGCCCCAACGCAGCCAACATAAGTGAGTGGTGTCTAGTGGCATGTTTACAGGCTTATCACACATGTGCTACCAGTACTCTAGCCAGTGGTTGCAGCAGCATTCCTCCGCATCCTTCCAGTCATTTAATTACACACAAAGATGCCGATGGTATGAGGACGCGCTGTGCAGGATGAGGATGCGCTGGAGTACATTAAAGTGGCGTAGCAGGTGCCCCGGTTCGACGTGCGGCATTGATTAAAGCGTCTAATTGAAATATCAAATTTCATTCAAGCGGATGGGTTTCTGTGGGCGTGTGAGAGCTGATGGCGTTGGATGGTACACAAAACTATAAAAGGCCTAGGACAAAGTTTTCGGTTAACTCAATGAGTACTGTCAACGTCACATGGTAGATCAAGGAAAATCAGACGAACAACATACTCTTATGTTGTTTGAAAATCGTGTTTTGAGTTCCAGTGCAGATGTGGAGGGAGGTAGTGGTGATGTTTTTGAAACGAAACTTTACGCATCCGATTAGGTCTTACCGCCCGAAATTCGATTAAAGCGAAATTAGTTTAACAAAGTTATCCACAAGAACAAAAATGAATGCAGCAAAGAGAGGAAGAGTTTGAGCATGAGGTGCGAAGTTTTCTAAGAAGGAAGTGTCAGTTGTTTTCAGATACAATGGTTCTAACATATTGTCAGCATTGTGGACTGATTGAATAAGCAGGCGAGTTTGTAGGTGGACATTTTAAGTCGAGCAATACAACACTAGATATATTTCATTTACTTTTCTTGGTTGTTAATTCTTACGTATTCAAAGCTTAGAAGAGTAAACTGAAGTTTAAATGTTTGTTTAAAAATATTAGGTGATGTCTCTGCGTGATAGAAACCCACTTAATTTTTAAAAAGCTTTCCAGAGCCCATAGTGAAAGCGCTTTAAACCAGCACATTTTCAACAGTGGTGAAGCATACCAGGTATGAAGTGAGCGTCAAGATGCAAATGTCTCGATAGGGAACATTTGTTGAGAACGAGCCCTTATTTTTTTTTTGTTTGTGTGCTATGACATTTGTAACAAATATTTAGTATACATCAAGTCATTGAACAGACAACATCATATTTTTTCATCGTGTTAAAAATGTCGAATTTTGTACCAGAAAGTGATGATTTGCGGAAGAATTAATTTTATGTTTTCATTTGAGGAAAAGTGCTGCAGATTCGCATCGAATGCTTGTCTAGGCATATGGTGATCATGCTCTATCAGAAGCAATATACAAAAGATGGTCTCAACGGTTCAGAAAAAATGATTTTGATGTGCGAAATGAAGAACGTGGAAGACCACCAAAAAGGTTTGAGGACGCCGAATTGCAAACGATATTGGATGGGGATGACACTTTGAGTCAAAAGCAAATGGCAGCAATGTTAAATGTTGCACAACAAACAATTTCTGACCATTTAAAAGCTATGGGAAAGATCCAAAAGTGTGGGGAATGGGTGCCACATGAATTGAATGAAAGACAGATGGAAAACCGAAAAAAAACACTTGTGAAATTTTGCTTCAAAGACACGAAAGAAAATCGGTTTTGCATCGGATTGTTACTGGCGATAAAAAATGGATTTATTTTAAGAATCGTAAAAGGAAAAAATCATGGGTTAATCTGGAACAGCCATCAACATCGACTGCAAAACCAGATGGATTCGGCAAGAAGACAATGCCGTGTGTTTGGTGGGACCAGAAAGGTGTGCTGTGTGTTGTGATTGCTACCGACAACAAATGATCAATTTGAACCATGCATTGATCAAGAAACGACCAGACTGGGCCAGAAGACACGCCAAGGTAATTTTGCTCCATGACAATGCACCTGCACACAGAGCAAAACCGGTTCAGGTTACAGTCAAAACACTTGGCTGGGAGCAGCTACCCCACCCGCCGTATTCACCAGACTGGGCTCCTTCCGACTAAAATTTGTTTTCATGGATGGGACCCGCACTGGATAAGCAGCACTTTGATTCCTACGAGGAGGTCAAAAACTGGGTGTCGATTGGTTTGCTTTAAAAGACGAACAATTTTATTGGCGTGGTATTCACAAATTGCCAGGAAGGTGGTCAAAATGTGTAGAAAACAATGGCCAATAATTTGAATAAAACGTTTTTTCAAAAAAAAAAAAAAAAAAAAAAAAACACGGGTGTACCCGTATGACGGTTACATTGCTGGAGACTACTCGAGAATTGTGTGTCGATGGTCATTGAAAATTGCTGAACTAAACATTTGTGAAGTGTGGTATTAACTCGAGAGAGACGTTTAGAGATTGAGTGTCATTTTGTTCAAGTGTGAAAAATTGATAGTTAATTAAATTTTTGGAAAAGCGTAAAGATAGATTTAATTTAAGACTTGAATTAATAATTTTGTTCTTTCTGTAATTTTTTCTTATGCAACTTGGGCTAGCTTTAAATGAAATCATTTTTAAAACTTGTAGTTTGAGTTTGACTTCTAGCGTATCAGCTCAAGCAGTTCGTTAAGTTTTAGGCGGTCTTTGTTTTACAAAGTTTAAACGGCAAGCTTTTTGTTTCAGCTTGAAATATTTTGTATGTACGCTTGCTGAACTCGTTTAGGTTTATTTTTTATAGACTTTAGTTTTATGTTACCTGATTCTCTCCATTGTTCCTAAGCGGTTATTCTTTGTGGCATTTAAATGGTTTAAAATCACCACATCCACTGCGGTTTGAATATTTTATCCCAGAACTGAGTTTTTATTTCTAATAAAGCCGGTTTTGAGTGAAATGACATGTAGACGGTTCCCCGAAAAACTATCAAGTAATGTTCGATCCCTTGAGTTTTTTTTCGTTTTTGTTAAAGCACGATTTTTGGTGTGTCATCAAAATATAAACATAGAAAAACCAGTAACGATAACCGAAACCACACGAAGAAATCTGATTCCCCGCACGCGCACTCAATTCACTTGCATGCGCAATTGATGCATTGCACGCGCAAGCTTTTGTAACTTTTGCAATTCATCAAAATTTACTCATAGTATTTTGTTTTTAATATTCTTTGTTAACTCAGGCATTTAATATGTATATAAAGGCAGACCAAAAGATTGTGACTTTGAAAAGTAAGTTAGAGTACCTCTCGCATCTCTTAATAGATTATTTTTTAAAAGCATTATAGTTGCTTTCTCATAACTAGCCTCAAAACGAAGCTAGACGCTGTCACTGGCTAAACCTGCAAATCGTCAAAGAGATAAGTGAACCCAAAACTTATTACAATAAATAAAATTATACAAGGTCTAAAAAACAAAGTGAATTTTCAAATTTTGACTTTGGATCTGTTGTTTTTTTGTTTTATTTTGTTTGTCTTGGTACCCTCATTTCGAACATATGTTTACAGTTTTAACTATGTAGCATATTTATTTTGCCTGTGAGAGGCATTATGTTAGACATGTCTTGAGAGTTTGTCGATTATGTGCTGTCAAAAAACAAAAATGGATTAAATAATTGACATTAAATTTTGTGTGAAAAATGGAATTAAGTGCTCAAAAAAAATCAAAATTTTGATAGCAATATACGGTGAGTGTACTCTGAGTCGATGAAATGTTTACAAGTAGTAAAAGCGTTTCAAAGAAGTTTGGGAAGATGTGATTGACGACACTCGTCCTGGACGCCCCAGCACATCAATAACCGATAAAAATGTTGAGAACGCGAAGAAAATTGTTATGAGCAATCGTCGTCGAATCATTATTAGGGAAGCACATCGGTTAGCTCATGCCATTTCAATTTTTTCATCTGGCGGCGAAGTCCGTTCCGAAATTTCTGAGTTTTGACCGAAACGTATGACCATCGCTTAGAAATAGTCGACGAATGATGTTACCGACGAACCAAATTTGCTTTAAAGGTTCGCAATACAGGTGTATGCGTATGACGTCGAAACCAAAGTCCAATTGTTCCAAGGAAAGAGTACAAAAGAGCCAGGGCCAAGTTCAGTCAAATGTGAAGGTTTTTTAACTGATTTTTTCGATTGCCGTGGCGAAGCTCATCAGGAGTATAATATATTATATTTGCGAGAAACAATACTTCCGGAATTGTGGAAAATCATTCCATAGCTTTTCCATAACGATAATGCACCTGCTCGCTCGTCCTTATTTGTTCAAAATTTTTTGGCCATAAACAAAACCGTTATCAAGCCTCAGCTATCGTATTCACCGCATTAAGCCTCCTATGCCATTTTTCCGCATTTTTTAACGGCGTTTTGGGACGATTGAGGAGATACAAACCCGATCGCTGAGAAAGCTCCAGGTCTTCCCAAAAAGTGCATTTCGGAACTGCTTCGAGGATTGGAAGAAACGTGGGCACAAGTGTATTATATCTGAATAGGGCTACTTTGAGGGAGATAAAGCAGAAGTGAATGATGAATAAATTAATATTATTTGAGAAAAAGAAAAATTCATTTGAACAGATCACTAGTACAGTTTTAGAAACGGGTCCTTTACTTTAACTTTATATAATCTTGTAGAAACTGCACATAAAACAGACTTTAAGAAACGAAACCATAAACATCTTTATTATAGCGAGGAAATAAATGCTAATAGACTTAGCGGAATGTACACACATAGTCCACACTATTAGAAAATGGAATGCTTGGGACTGACTTTCAAGTTTCTGAAGTAATGGTTTAAGCGCACTTTACTATTTGATGAGAAACAACGCGGTTGGCTCAACAATCTCTCCTTAAATCACGTCGTCGGTATTAATTCGTCATCAAATTATACTAAATCCTTACAAGAAACTGTTCCGTCGCATGCAAATGGATTCTCATCAATTTGATAAGTTTTCTCTAGGCGAGTGTCTCAGAAGACATTCCCTGAACACAAGAGAACTGTTGTCACTACGATATGTGACAGGTGAAAATGACACCTCAAAGAACACCTTTCACACGTATCCCATGGGTAGGTACGAAGTGATCCCAACTCACACACTCCCAAGCCACAGGAAAATTCGCAACAACCACGTACATGCCGTAAGTTCTCCACGTACATGACAATATAAACTTTTCCATGTTCAAATTGCTACCCCCTAACAAACCGAAACGCCACATATTCAGCACATCGACACACGCCCACCCGCGCATACCCCATCCCGCCGCCCCCGTCCCCCACAGCGGTTGCTCCTTATTTTGCATTTGGAAAACTCTTAATTGGCCAAACAGGTGACGAATTTAAACTTTTCCCTTTCAATGAAGCCAGCGGAGGACATACAGTTAGATGCGGAGATGGAGGCGAATACGGCAGTCAGGTCGGACGAGGCAGCAGCATCCATTGCATAAGTACACAATGTGTTCTTACCTTTAACAAACATCCGGTGTTTGCTTGTGAGTCCGTCTGTGGGGGTGTTCATGGTGCATCTGCACAATGGAACTACGACGACGACGACGACGGCGCACAAAATGGAAATTTGTCTGCTCTTGCATCCATCATCAACGATGTGAATTCTGAAGGGTTTTTACTTGCATGGAAGCGTACGTATGTCAGATGAGTGTGCTGAACTTCCGCACGATATTTGAGGTACTAATCGTAATGAGAAATTTTCGCTTCAGTTTTCTTGACCTGGAGTGTCGTTCGAGGGATGAGATAACAATGCTTTGAAACGGACTGTTGTTCTTTAAGACAGTAATAAACAAATATGAACTAGGGCCTTAGCACATTGTCTTAGTTCCAAGACGATAGAAGATATGACTACTCTGTGTTGATGTGTCCGGGCTTCAACTTGTCCATCAGAAATGAAGACTCGTTTGTTTTTTACAAAGTGGTTTCCACACTGCACATATGTGCATACTTTAGTTCTGCTTGAAATCTGCATTATATACATTACTTAGTTCAACACTAAACACATCTCCCCTTGAAAAGAAACGTTATTTAACGGTAGTGTATCCTATAACTTCTTTTCTTTTCTTTCAAGTGTTGTCTACGTTTTGAGTACTAATGAAAACATGAATTATTCTCATACTTCAGTTGAAACATAAATTCATAAATATGTGTCACAGCTCCTTATCACTATAGCTTCCGACTCCTTGAATCGGAATCGGTCGGCTTTATTCACATACATCACTTAAAGTATTGGCCGTGGAGGTTTTTCTTTGTTGTCGATGTAGACATTGATGATACGAGATCACCAGGCTTTGCATAATATTTTATTTTGTGATTATTGTATATTTGTTTTATTTTTTTCTGCTTGGTGTTATTGTAGTGCTCGACTTCTCGTTTCCAGCCACGTTGTGTCCTTCAGAAAGCAGTTCTGTATTCTGTAGTATTAACTCGTACGGCATCTAATTTACTTGCATATGAATAAATCCAAATTTCTTCAACCGAACGAAATTATTTGGTGAGTTATTCCCAACGAATCCAAAAGTTCACTTTGCGTTTGGAAGAGATCTTGATCCCGTAAAGATTTTTTGGTGGCTCTATGTGTTCTCCGGTCGGAGGAGATTGATCATAAGTTTCTAAACTCGATAGTGTCTAGTTGCACCTTTCCTCTAATTAAAAAATTAAATCATAACTTCTCACAAATTAAGTTAATTAAAGGCAAATCCGAAATTTCCGAAGAGGCAAAATACAATGTTGTGGTCAAGAAGACGCTTATACACACTTATTATTGTTGACAAATGGTAAATCTTTCCAGTAAAGCACGTAATCGCTTCCAAAATCAGCCACAGCTTACAGGTGGCACCATCTTTTGATGCATTCAATATTCACTTGTCTTTTTATTTGTCCGGTTAATCATTCATTTGGTTTTTTAAGACTTCGTGTATTGAATATCATTGTTTGTCTTTGTTGATGTTTTTTTGAATTTTGCCGAAATACGACCAAACTGTTTGGACCAGAATGCTAGAAAATATTGTAAATTGGAAATTGTCATGGAAAACAACATATAATTTTTTTTTCAAGTCTGTACAAGTATATCAACAGCACCACAAAAATAGTTATCACACTATAATAAGTAATTATGTTTAATCTCGCTTACAAAAAATAGAGATTTTATGCTTCAACAGGATTATGTCGCAAGCCACACAACAAAAGTGAAAATCGATTATATAAAAAGTTTGGTGACCGCTTTTTGGAAAAAAGGAACCATGTTATGATCTTCTCAGTTATGGGGTTCACGCATTAAGAATATTTTCTTGAGAACAAGATGAAGCCTTTTGTCTTTGCCAACAAGTCTTAAGCCATAGATAAGTTTAGAATTATGGAAAGGTGTTATGGCAGGAATGAAGTCGGAAAGTTTTACCGAAAGGTAAAACAGCTATCTGGAGGATACAAGATTCGGACCAAGGCCTGCCGGGACCAAAACGGACAACTCGTAGTAGAGTCGCAGTCTGTGCTGAGAATCTGGAAGGATTATTTCTGCAGACTCCTTAGTGGCGATGACGGCCCAAATCTCGCTGTTAGACAGAATGTTCTACTCGATTTGGACGATGATAGACAAGGATTCCGTCCCCCCGACTAAGAAGAGGTGAAGATAGCAATATCCATGCTGAAGTCGAACAAAGCTGCTGGAGCGGACGGACTATCCGCAGAACTATTTAAAGCAGCTGGAGATGAGTTGGTTGGGTGCATGCACCAGCTCATCTGTAAGATATGGTAGGAGGAAAGCATGCCCGATGAGTAGAATCTCAACGTCGTTTGCCCGGTTCACAAGAAAGGAGACTCCTTTGACTGGGCCAACTACCGAGGGATTAGTCTCCTCAGCATCGCATACAAGATCCTCTCTGCCGTATTGTGTGAGCGTCTGAAACCGTTTGTCCATGACCTGATAGGTCCTGTCAGTGTGGTTTCAGGCCAGGGAAGTCCACAATCGACCAGATCTTCACATTACGGCAGATCCTGGAAAAGACCCAAAAAATGCAAATTGACACTCACCACCTATTCTTCGATTTCAAGGCCGCATATGATAGTGTGCATAGAGACGAGCTATACAGTGCAATGTCTAGTTTTAGGATGACGGTGGAGAATTCTAGTTGCTCCGTCAAGGTCGGTAACGAACTCATCGAGACCTTTAATGTCGGAAAATGTTTCAGACAAGGTGACGCACTGTCATGTGACTTCTTTAACATCATCCTCGAGAAGATCGTGCGTAACTCACAAGTCAACACCAGAGGCACGATCTTCCAGAAGTCAGTTCAATTGCTAGCTTACGCTGATGACATTGACGTGAGTGGACGAACACAGCGTGCCGTGAATGAGGCGTTTGCTGGCATTGAAGCGGAAGCGGCTAAAATGTGTCTGGCGGTAAATGAGGGCAAAACTAAATACATGCTGTCATCAAGGAAGGACACACAACATCGACGTTTCGGACGGAGCGTCAGGCTAGGCAGTAGAAACTTCGAGGTAGTCAAGGACTTCGTCAGAGGACGACTTAGACTAATGTGGCGCACACAAGAGAGAAGGACCAACTTGGAGTGCGCAACTGGAGACAGCTGGCGAAAGGTCGGGCTGGCTGGAGAGGCATGTTGGTTGAGGCCCAGGTCCACCCCGGACTGTAGCGCTACACGAAGAAGTAGAAGAATATTGAACGAAAGTTATTGGTATTTGTGGCAATGCGAAAAAACGATCGAAACTGGTTACGTCGACTGGACTTCCTCAAACATACCCATATTGGTCATGTAAAGTTTTTCTGTCGACTCCGAATAGCGAAATTTTAAAATCTTTTCTTTGGAAGTCATTACTCTCTTTGTGTAGTAAGTAGCTCGAAAGGGGTGATGCATGAAACAAGCGAGGTGTTCAGTCTGCGCCAGAGCAAAAAATATTGGAATTTATAAAAATGTTTAAATTTTATTAGTAATTTTCAATATGTCATTATTGAAAATTAAATACATTAAATAGAGAAATGGATTTGCATTTAGGTAATCCAATGTGGCGAAAAAATAAATTGTGGAACATTATTTTTTTAACCATGAAGATAAAACTTAAAACTTCGTGTAAACCTAATGTTACTTCTGTTGTAGAATTTTTTAACTTAACTCAAATATTATTAAAAATGTTAGACAGATTTTTACCACTTGTTTAAAAACCTAAGGATACAAGGCTCAGATACGGATGAATTTATTTCGGTGTCCCCCCTTAAAGGAACAACGATTTTGGGTTTTGCAAATGGTTGTGATGTCAGGTATCTTATGAGCACTAATTTTAATGACGTGCAGTCAAGTGGAGATTTTAGCTATCTAGAAAGTACAATGAAATGGGTGAACAAAAAAGCATAGATACTGAGAATGTCAGCTGCCGGTTGTGACTGGCCTGAGACGCCTATATGATTACATTTTCAAACTGTAGACCCTAGAAGTGAGAATAAATACACACCACCTACATTCTGATGTCAAGGCTCGACGGACCATCAACCGAACACAAAGAAGAAAAAACTTCAAATAAAAGTATATTAAATTGTTACTCTCAATGAAAAATATTTCATTTTCCTGTCTTTCAGTTCAATTTTACAATTTTTACTGTGCATCTTGGCATCCTTTTAAAACATTTATGCATTAGAAATGATCGTTTTTGTCCTACTCTCTATGAGTTTAAAGATATTTAAAAAATTTTAGTAATGTTTGCAACTTTTCGCTATTTGATATAAATGTGGGCATGTTGATCATAATATCATTAATCGCCCACTTTAAGCCTACGATTTTTTCACTTATCAATAAAAACATATTTTCTAGACAAAATTCAACTTTATTCATTAACATAGTTTCCTTCAAGAGTGATACAATCAGTCCAATGCCGCTCTAACATTTCGGTATCTTTTTTATTTCGGCAATCACCTCCTCATTCGAGCCATACCGGCGAGCATCTTTTTGAGGTCTGAAAAGTGGTGGAAGTCACTGGCGACCGGACCTGGAGAATACGGCAGGTGCGGAAGCAATTCAAGGCCCAATTCGTGCAATTTGGCCATGGTAGCCAACGACTTGTGTTGTTGTTGTTTTCTTTTTCATATGGAACCACTTTTTTGAAATATCTTTCTTAAAATGCACCAATAATATCATGCAGTAATCGCTGATGATCCTTTTGCATTTCTCAAGACAGTCGATAAATAATATTCCGTGCGCATCCCCAAATACGGGTGCCATAACCTTGCCAGCCGACCTTTGTGTTTTGGATTCTTAAGGCGTGGCTCACCGGCTACTGTCCACTTCGCTGACTACTGATTGGACTCTGGAATGTAGTGGTGGATCCATGTTTCATCTATTGAGACATGCCGACGCAAAAATTTCTGTTTATTCTGGCGAACCAGTTCAAAACAACTCTCAGAATCATCGAGACATTCGAAAACAGCTTTCTCATTGACATATGTTCATGCCAAATTGTGAACACAAAGCCTTCTGATACTCGTACATATATATAAGGTGTCAGTTATCTCACACATTTTCAGTTTGAGACTTTCCATAACAACCCACCTCAATTGGCCTTCCAGAGCGTTCAGCATCTTTGGTGTCTGTACGGGCACTTTTAAAGTAGCATACCACAGACAAATAGTCCTTTTTGATGGATCAGAGTCCCTGTCACACTTTTCAAGCCGTTGCTGAGCTTGCACAGTATTTGTTCCCATCAAAGAGCAGTTTGAATGATTACTAATAGTTTGACACTATTTACAAACTTTAATTCCAAATTCATTCTCTCTTTAGTAGATTTCAATATAAAATTGATCTGGTCATGCACATATCACGCTACAGTTTAACCATTATATATCCCAGAGTTAATCTCTCTACCTCATTTGCTTTCGTCTACTCTCACGCTCTACATAAAGCCTTCATAGACGTCACCATATATTAACTCTCAAAAGTGGCATGTAATTCCGGCAGTTATGAGCCCAATCTCTTCCCTTCTCTCCACATAATTGTAACGACTTCCACATTTAGCCCTGTTGAAGGCAAAAAAGGTACCCCTTCCAACAAAAATCTCGCATCCGTACCGCCGAAAGTTTTGTGTACACGCCAACAGACTCCCATCACACACATGTCACCCTTTACTCAGTCGCATCTCCACTCAACTTCAAGAGCCACAGGGACACACACAGACAATTCAAAACACTTGTGACAGCCCAGAAAACGCCTAAAAACTTTATTGCCTGCAATTCAATTAGTGCGATGTTGATGTAAGAGTCATTAAATTTGCATATACCCCATCTGGCGGTGGGCGTGATTTGGGAAGCGCTCGCTGGAAGTGTTCGGTATCATCGCTCAACAGAAAAATGTGACACTAAGTGTCCTTCATTGTGCAATCATAGCAGATGCTCACTGCTACCCTCGTGCTGTTTCTGCCTCTCTACCACTTGCCGCTCTTAAAAAGTTTCCATCGTAAATAGCGCAAGGACGAATTCGTCGGGTTCTAACGTGATCCTGTAGTTTATGGATGCATTTTCGTGCTACAAAATCAGAGTGCAAACCCGCACGTAAAGTTGAAAAATCAGAGCCAGGTTGCACGGGAATGTGTGCGGGGGCGAGTTCGTTCATGTGTGCGTTTGGGTAAGTGGGGGCTGGTGCGATTCCTCTAAACCGCAAGTATCCCTTTTTGCCTTGGCATCCGACACGATAATGTCCCTTCACATAAACATTACACTCTGTTGCTCTGTTCCCCGGTTCTCTTCGTTTGTCACTTCTTTTGTATTGTATGGGAAAAAATGGAGGGCGATTCTTTTTTACAGTGAGAGTTGGGAAATATGAAAACTTTCGACAGGAAGTGCTGATAAGGCTATTCACTGGTGTCATTCATCTTCATCCGTTCCCTAAAGCAGATTTTTCTTTGCTTCACGTTAACGTTGTGTGACTATTGCCACTATAATCACCAGAACAACAGATAGCAGCCAAGGAGCGACTGGGGATGCCGGTGCCGAAGGACAAAGTGAAAATGGCCCTGTGGGATGTGGTACCTGCGGTTATGCCCATATAGTGATATATTAACCATTTTTTCGCGATTTCCTTTGTGCAGCGGAAAACTTTGCTACTGCATTTAGAAATTGTGTTGTGTTACCAGATTTATGTGCAGAATTGAATCAGTGGTTTTGTTTCCTATTTTCGTGTTATAGGGATGAACTACAACCCATCTGTAGATTAGTCGGTCCCTTCAAGACTGGAGGTGGCGTGTTGAGTCATTGTAACTGCAAAGTGTGTGAAAAAAATATTAGGTATTTAAATTTAAAGAACTGAGTCTTAAACGTTCCGAAGTATGAAACAAGCAAAGTGGAGATAAGAAGTAAAAAAGCGATTTTAGTTTTGATTGTTTGCTATAAAGTGTACCACAGCAACATAAAATGTTTGCTATCAGATGTATATATTACTAACGTACAAACCACAAATGATATGCTGAAATACTTGTGCAACGAGTGTATTCTTTACATACGAACCCTGACATAATAGCAAACGAGAAAGCAGAACTGCATGAAAGAGTACGTAGATAAATTTGAACAATTACTAAAGAAAAGTAGAAATCAAAACGACATTGGGGGTTATTAAAATATTTTATTTTTAAAGATCTGCACAATTGGACTAAAAAGGATAAAAAAAAGGCATGACGGAATTCATAAAATCAGAGAAGTAGCGGATATTTTTGAGAAAGACACGGAAAATATATGTAAAAGTAAAAAATATTATTGAAAGGAGTATATGTGAAAATTATTAAGTGAAGGTTCCAAGTCAAGTAAAATGGAGGATAACAACAAGAGATATTAATAACATAATTAACATAAAAATTTAATTGAAGTGATAAAAAAATAGTGAATTAAAACGCTTTCATAGATATGTACGCAATTCAACCATCACCATTGAAGAAGATAAAGAATCATTTCCCAAAAATCGGGAAACTTACATTAGATGGAAAAGTTGTAAAGTATTTGATAAAAAAATATATATAATAAAAAGGCTACAAATCCAAGTGTAGCAAAATAGTCGATTGATGTTTCAAAAGTGTCTGAAAAATCGTAAAGTCAAGAATTGTATTGTAATAAAGAGAAAATTAAAACGAGCATGTAAAAAGCAAATTTAATTTAAGCTTGGACATAAATTTAAAGATATTAAGTAGTCAAAGTTCGGTTTACCTCAGCAAACTTAAAGCACGAATGATGTGTTGGCTATCAATAGTCAAATATGTAAGTGGTATTTATTTACATATTCTATGTCTTGCAGGGAGCTTTTTGCTATAAAAATAAGCGAAACAAATTATTATATATGGTGATATAAGTGATATAAGAGAACATAAATCAAATTGAAAATATATAAAAACGTTTATTCTTGTTCAAAACCCAGGCATTCTGGTGAGGTAGTTATTTATTATTTAAATTATTGTCAACCATACAAAACATCTATATCGACTAACTTATAATAAACTATGGTTTCACTATTCATCCAAATTAAAAGTGGGTATGATTGTTTAAGTGTGCTAGGTCTCTTGAGATTGGACAGATTAAGTATTTCTGAGCTCATCTTGTAATAAGTGAATTTATTGAAAACGTTTTGAAATTCAATGTAAGTTTTTAGCTATGATGTTTTGACTATAAGAGCTGATTAGCAATTAAGCATTTAATAAATGAAAGTTCAAGGGCAAGGTAGAATTTGTTTTTAAAAGGAAAAATAATGGAGAATAACACAAATATAAACTTTTTAATAGATATGAAATACAGTAATAACATTACTACTGTGTCTTACGAATTCTTATGTCTTGATCTTATTTTTGATGACATTTTCCAGCATGTCACCGTATATCGGTACATCGCTGCGATTTTTGTGCCTCAAATTGATCAACCCTTCTGGGATTATCGGCGTACATATGCCCACGGTAAATAATCAAGCATCAAATTGTTCGATCTTGGAGGCCAGCTTACTTTAAACTAAACGGTTTCCAAATGTTCCTTTAATACATCAATGGCGGAACAAGCTCTGTGAAATATTGTACAGTGTTATGGAAATCACAGGGTATGTATACCACAGTTGTTCAATTTCGGAACGATTCGTCAGTAATCACAGTTCTTAAGCGGTTACCGTTGACTGTAACGTTCTGGTCAGCATCGATTTTGAACTAATTATAGTATTCCACAAATCGTTAAGGTCCAACAAACTGTCGGTTTTTGTGGATGTTGCGGATTATCATCACTTTTGTTTCCTGACGTATTCTTTTAACCAAAAGCAAGCTTCATCGCTAATCAAAATTCACTTATGAAACTGGGATCAATGGTAATATTTATTATTTAGACCTTACTAGGATATCATATGGCTTTTATGTTGAAATACCAAACCCAACTAAATATAAATACCTTCACAGTTGACAAATATTCAGTCAGTGATAAAAGCTTCTGACAGCTTGAAATTCTATGCGAGTATATCTTTTTCTGACTGTGATTTATCAGTCGATTCTAAAAAGGTTACATATTCACCATAATAGGGTTTATGTTGAATGCTGAATGAATTTCAAAATAGAAAATATTAACATTTTATCATATATCATATATCATATATCATATATCATATATCATATATCATATATCATATATCATATATCATATATCATATATCATATATCATATATCATATATCATATATCATATATCATATATCATATATCATATATCATATATCATATATCATATATCATATATCATATATCATATATCATATATCATATATCATATATCATATATCATATATCATATATCATATATCATATATCATATATCATATATCATATATCATATATCATATATCATATATCATATATCATATATCATATATCATATATCATATATCATATATCATATATCATATATCATATATCATATATCATATATCATATATCATATATCATATATCATATATCATATATCATATATCATATATCATATATCATATATCATATATCATATATCATATATCATATATCATATATCATATATCATATATCATATATCATATATCATATATCATATATCATATATCATATATCGTATATCATATATCATATATCATATATCATATATCATATATCATATATCATATATCATATATCATATATCATATATCATATATCATATATCATATATCATATATCATATATCATATATCATATATCATATATCATATATCATATATCATATATCATATATCATATATCATATATCATATATCATATATCATATATCATATATCATATATCATATATCATATATCATATATCATATGTAGTGGAATAAAATCAAAAGAGTAACTTATTTTTGTACGTCACTGTTCTTAACGAAAATACCCCAACTACTATCCCGCAAATGTATCGGTTCTACTGATCGGATGATCTATCCGAAAAGTCTCCACTTCTGAACAAAAGATGTTGCTAAATGTAACCCTAGAAGAAATCAGCCCATTATTAAAGAAGAGTTTGTACAGTGCGGACGTGTGTTGTTTTTCTAAGGCTCATCAGAATCCCTACAATTTTTCAGAAGTGGGATAAAGTATCAGCAACGAAAGTCAATCTATTGTTTTTCATCGCGTTTGTGAAAATCGGAAAATTAACGCCAGTGTTCGGAAAAACACAAATTATCGCAATGGAAGAATGGACAACTTTTTCAGATTCGGCAACTGTGCTAAAGTTGAAAGAAGTGCTAAGATTGTTGAGAGTGCAAACGTCCGGAACCAAGGCAGAGTTAAAGATTCGAGCAAATGATGCGGTAAAAGACTTAGCAGAAGACGACATTCGGAAATTAATTCAAGATGCTTCAAGCGGTCGAGAAAATGGGATAGATGAGTCTCATCTTACAGAAGAACAATCGTCTGCATCTGGGAGTGGCTTAAACTGTTCAGGGGAGGAAGAGCTGGACGAAGAACTAGAAAAACTGCAAAGGATTCTAAGAAAGAAGAAAGAAATTGCTGAACTAAGGCGGCAACTTCGAGAACTTCAAGTAGAGGAGCCTTCCAGTTCGAGATCTACAGTACCGTGCAGCTTTAAAGATATCGAAGACTCCATCAGCGTTTTTAGTGGAGATGATAATTTCGCAGTGGATCGATGGATGGAACAGTTTGAAGAATGTGCAGAAATGATTCAGCTGGATGATAGAGCTAGATTCATTTATTGTAAGAGACTTCTCACAGGAACAGCCAAGTTGTTTGTGCGTACTATCAATCCTAAAAACTGGGCGGAACTTAAAACATCTTTAAAAACCGAATTCCGAAAGATTGTATCAAAATCGGACATATTTAATCAACTTCGTGAACGAAAGAAACATCGTGATGAAAGTACTCAACAATATTTATTGCACATGCAAGAAATAGCATCACACGGGGAAGTTGACGAAGAGGACATAATCCAGTTTGTGATAAAAGGGATAATGGACACAGAGGTAAATAAAACAATATTGTATAGTGCGAATAATATAAGTGAATTGAAGACGGCCTTACGAAAATATGAGAAACAAAAATATAATACGCGAAGTGCCTACCAAAATAAAATGTCCAATGTTATTGCACCACCTAAGACACGAACCAAACCATCAGAGGAAGTTACCACAAAAGATCATAATACTCACCACACCAAAAATGCAACGAAAGTTCTAACCTGTTTCAAATGCGGTAAGCGCGGACACATTTCAACGCAGTGTGGGCAACAAAATCCAGTGTTGACTCTAGATGATACCAACTGCAGTCTCCAAGAATGTAAACAAACCAAATTGGAAACGTCAAATTTAGTAAACACTCAAAAACAAGAAAATAAATCTACCAACGACTTCGAAATATTTATCAAGTTTTTATGGAAATATAATCAAATGGAGAGCTCAGTTTCAATTTTGGCGCTGTTAGACTCGGGGAGTCCAATCAGTTTCATCCAGGAGCAGTTTTTACCAAAGTTTTTACTATCAACACTCAGAAAGACGGAGTCAAAATATTTTGGTGTCAACTCAAGTCCACTGAATATATTGGGAAGTATTAGTAGTTGTGTAATTTATGAAAATAATGTTGTTAATTTGCAATTGATTGTTGTTGAAAATTTTTCAATGAACTATCCTGTTGTACTAGGTAGAGACTTCTTCAAGGAGACGGGTCTGGCACTTCAAAGGAAAATAGAATACAAGGTCAACGCGAGTCAAGATCTTCTCAGAACGTGCGACGATCATCTTCAATCTTCGAAAAATCCTGAAGAAAGCACCGACACAGATATTGATCAAGAATTCTTAAGCCAAATTTTCAACATCGATAGTAGCGTGTTGACAGGTGAGTTAGAGATAAGTGTAAATAGTGCATTATCAGATGATATCAAGAAAAAAGTAAAGTCAATTGTTACTCCGGCATTTTATTTAAGTAATGATACAAAATTTGAAGAATCAGATTTTAAAATGAAGATTTCGCTATCTAAAGATATGCCTTTTTATTGTCCACCAAGAAGACTCCCTTATGTACATAAGTTGGAGCTACAAAAAATTTTAGATGGATTGATGAAGCAGGGAATAATTCGCGAATCAAATTCTCCGTATGTTTCACCAATTGTATTGGTTCAAAAAAAGAACAAAGAGTTAAGGCTCTGCGTTGATTTCCGAGAATTAAACAAAATTACTTTGCGCGATAACTATCCGTTACCGATTATTGAAGATCACATAGACTGCCTCAGAAACAAAAAGTATTTTACCACGTTGGATTTGAAAAACGGTTTTCACCACGTTCAATTGTCTGAAGAATCAAAGAAATTTACCTCCTTTATAACCCCTTTGGGACAATATGAGTATAATAGAATGCCGTTTGGGCTGAAAAATGCCCCATCAGTTTTTGAAAGGTACATGAAACATGTTTTCGGAAGCATGATTTCGACCGGAAGAATTCTCACGTATCTAGATGACATTCTCATTGCTACAGAAACTGTTGAAGATCATTTAGAAATTCTAAAGGATGTGGTAGATATTATCGTTAACAAGGGTTTACACTTAAGATTCGATAAATGTACTTTTCTCCAACGCGAAATAGTATATTTGGGGTACAGAATTACGGAAAATGGAATTCGGCCGAACGAAACTAACTTAAAGGCAATCCAAAACTTTCCAATACCATCCAATACCAAAGACGTTCAAAGTTTTTTAGGTCTTTGTTCATATTTCCGCAAATTCATTAAGAATTTTGCAAGTGTGGCAGAACCTCTATATGATCTTTTGAGAGGCAATAAACCATTCATTTTTGGTGCCAATGAAATGGAGACATTCGAGTGCTTGAAGGATAAGTTAGTTGCATCACCGGTGCTGGCAATATATAGTCCGCACAGCATCATGGAACTTCATTGCGATGCGAGTAGCACTGGGTTCGGGGCAGTGCTTATGCAAAAACAGTTAGATGGAAAGTTCCACCCTGTTTTTTATTTTTCAAAGCGGGCAACTGAGTCCGAAGGAAAGTATCATAGCTATGAGCTGGAAACGCTATCGATTATTTATGCCCTTAGAAGGTTTAGGATTTATTTAATCGGTGTATTTTTCAAAATTGTCACTGACTGTCAGGCGTTGACGCTTACTCTTAAGAAAAAGTCCTTGAATCCACGTATATCTCGTTGGGCTTTAGAGATGCAGTGCTTTGACTATGTAATTGAGCACAGAAAGGGAAGCCAGATGAGTCATGTTGACGCGTTGAGTCGTTCTTTTAACATATTGTATGTTGACGACGAGTCCTTTGAGTTTGTGCTTGCAGCTGCTCAGAAACAAGATCCTAAGATTACCTCGATCATGTCAGAATTAGAGAAAGGTGAAAGTCCATATTATGAAATGATTGACGGTTTAATCTATCGAAAGTGCAATGGTCAAGTTCGGTTTTATGTGCCATCTCACATGGAAGAGCAGGTGATACGAACTCACCATGAAGCAATGTGTCATTTAGGAGTTGAGAAATGCTTCGAGTATTTATCGAGAACGTATTGGTTCCCCAAAATGAAGAATCAAATAAAAAGTTACATAAGTAAATGTTTAAAGTGTATCTATTTTTCACCACAGTCGGGAAAAACAGAGGGGTCTCTGCATCCCATTCCGAAAGGAAATGTTCCGTTTGATGTACTACATGTTGATCATCTGGGACCACTACCAAACTCCAAATCAAAAAAGAAGCATGTTTTCGTTGTTGTGGATGGCTTCACAAAATTCATAAAGCTTTACCCGGTCAAGACGACACAAAGCAAAGAAGCCATAGAGTGCTTGCAGTCATTTTTTGAAAGTTATTCAAGACCGAATAAGTTAGTGTCAGATCGTGGTACATGCTTTACTTCCAAAGAGTTTTCTAGTTTTCTACTAGATAATGATATAAAACAAATAAAGGTGGCGACAAATTCACCTCAATCAAATGGTCAGGTTGAGCGCATAAATCGTATGCTGGTCCCAATGTTGGCTAAAGAATGCGAGTCAGATACGACAAGTGGCTGGGACAAGCGGTTAGTTAAGATAGAATTCGCACTCAACAACACCGTAAATAGGAGCACTGGTTTCTCGCCTAGCGTTCTTCTATTTGGAAGAAATCAGAAGGGTGAACTTTGCGATCGGGTAAGAGAATTTTTTGAATCTTGTTTGGAACGTGATCCGTATGATCTCAACGAGCTGAGAGTCAAAGCTAGTGAAACCATCCAAAAGAACCAAGCAGACAATAAACTTTATTATGACGGTCGTCACAAAAAGCCTAGGAAGTACCAAAAAGGAGACTATGTGATGATTAAAAATGTCGTTACTACACCAGGAATTAATAAAAAACTACTCGCCAAATACCGTGGTCCGTACGAAATTAAAAAAGTTTTATCTAATGACCGGTACGTGATTGGGGATATAGAGGGCCTTCAGCTAACTCGTTTGCCTTATAAAGGCATATCAGCTCCCGCCAATATGCGACCATATAACGTAGGATTTAAGCATTCCACAGGTAACGATGTTGAGATGGCCGAAGGACGTTCTGAGGATGTTGATTCGTTGGACCGAATAGAAGTTTGATATATATGTACTTTTTTATCGATTGTCTAATCACTTTTTCTTTCAGAACCAAAAGAATCCAGACCTGCTTCCTAAATGTTTCTCGCTTTAGTTCCTTAAACTTCGCATAATGTATTAAATTTACTATTTTTAAATTTAATTGTGAATTGAACTGTGAATTTTTTATTTTTTGTACTTTTAGAATTACTACCTCAATTTGTTACATTTCATGCCAATTATAAAATACATTTACTTAATTAAGAGGAGACAATGTAATCGGGGCGATTATGCGATCAGGATGGCCGAACTGTAGTGGAATAAAATCAAAAGAGTAACTTATTTTTGTACGTCACTGTTCTTAACGAAAATACCCCAACTACTATCCCGCAAATGTATCGGTTCTACTGATCGGATGATCTATCCGAAAAGTCTCCACTTCTGAACAAAAGATGTTGCTAAATGTAACCCTAGAAGAAATCAGCCCATTATTAAAGAAGAGTTTGTACAGTGCGGACGTGTGTTGTTTTTCTAAGGCTCATCAGAATCCCTACACATATATCATATATCATATATCATATATCATATATCATATATCATATATCATATATCATATATCATATATCATATATCACATATCATATATCATATATCATATATCATATATCATATATCATATATCATATATCATATATCATATATCATATATCATATATCATATATCATATATCATATATCATATATCATATATCATATATCATATATCATATATCATATATCATATATCATATATCATATATCATATATCATATATCATATATCATATATCATATATCATATATCATATATCATATATCATATATCATATATCATATATCATATATCATATATCATATATCATATATCATATATCATATATCATATATCATATATCATATATCATATATCATATATCATATAATATCAGCGGGAAGTTTGACAATATTTAAGGTACTATGGAATATAATACACTACTACGACTCTTTAAACTATAGAGCGACTGACTCACTCGTAAATAAATTACAGTTCAAGACATCACCAAACTAAACGGCAGTCTAATAGTAATAATTGTATGATAGGGGACCAGGGCCTATCTTGCTCATCAACTAATCGTGTTGTGCGCGCTACTGTTCTCTCACGAGTAAAAGGGACGTACAGTTTTTTGCCGACTCCGACGGGCGATGTATGAGAAGCTATCTTAGACAGTTATTGTTCTTTGCGTGTTGTTAGCAGCTCGAAAGAGGTGGTGACGTGAAAAATTCAAGGTGTTCAGCCGAGAATCGAACCTAGACCCTTCGGCGTTGGAGAGTAGCACTCTACCCACTACGTCACGGCGGCCACAAACGGCGGTCTAGTACTTAAAAATTGTGCGCTACACAAGTTACCAACATCCTCACTTAGGCCATATTAGACTCATTGTAATGGTACGCCAGGTAAGGATACCTTAAACTTGGAAGAATATTATTTAAATAAATTTCCAGTTCTTTAAAATGCTTTTCTCCTTCTATAGAGGGCACATATAAGCGAAAGAGATTTGAGACATTCTCATGCATGCTGCCTGTTTGCGTGTGCTTTCATGACACAATGTGCAGTGAGCAGAAACAAGAAATAGTTTAAAGGATTTCCCACAGTTAAAAATTGGTAAAAAACAAGAACTAAATTATTATATATATATATTGTGTAAATTAATGTGTTTTTCATATATCACCTTACTTAGATGTTGGAGCAATTTCCAGCTTCTTAAATTTTTCTCCCAAATGTGGATGATGATTTTTAAAATTATGATGAAAACAAACCACCAAATACAATTTTCAATTTAAAACACATATAATCTTCTTCTTCCCGCTTGATGTTGGATGACTTTTCCCAGATGAACGTTTTACTGTTCTGTTCCTGGTTGATTACGTGAAGAAGGCATCACAGAAATATAAAACTCCAATTAACACCCGATTGTTGCATGCGCCCTTAACTTGATGACCCTTGAAAGTTGTGCACTTATGCAACCATGGATTTACGTACAATAAAGGAGTAAAGCTGAGTGTCAGTGTTTCCTGTTGCTAGTACTTCAACTCCTTGCAGGTTCCACACCTCTCTCCTCCTTAGCTAGGTACCGAGCCATGGTAACGAGTTCTGTTTGTGTAGAACTCTATAAGAAGACTGCACGAGTTTGAGTTTGCTTTTGAAGTTGATTGAATCATTGTTTCAGGAGACGCAATTAAGGGGGAGAGTCAAAATTGTGTTCAACGCAAAGAATTTGTACCTTCATTTACAAAGGGACCGAATTACGCGATTTTGCATCGGGGATAAATACGTTACTTCAATAGGTAAGATCTGAGTAAGTTGGTCATCTGGTCGATGGGTGTTACAATCTAAGCGGATTTGAAACTTCTTAAAATGTGTTTAAATATGCCATTTTTTGGGACTGGTCCCTTGTACAAGTTGATTCACGAAGTGTGCAATGAGAACACAACCAGTGCTTGTATTTAAAGATCGAATTAAATGAGTTTCCAGGAAACACACACGCTGGCCTACGCAGACTATGGACACATGTTTGCAGGGATTTAGGAAGCAACTTAAATGTGTTTGGTTAGAAGCAAATATCGGTTGGAAGTACGCATGACATAGTCGTCGCTGAGAGAACGTTACAATTTACTCTAAAATGTTTTAGGGAGCTCTTTGCCTGTGACAGCCGTGGTGTAGTGGTGCGACACTCATACCTCAGGGATCTCAGATCTGAACACCAAGCGTTTTTTTTACAACACCACCACTCTCGAACTTCTGATAACCCTCAAAAAGTATTTACTGGCTATATGCAATTTTCGGTACTGTTTGAGTCAATGATAACCGAAGAAAAAGATTCAAGGACAAACTCTTTGGTCGGTACATGCACCTATATAAGCATCTACCCACAGAAAGTTTAAGATGCGTATAAAAAACTTCTCAAACTTTACCGTTCGTAGTCGGCAAAAACCCATAGGCATCTTCTACTCGTGAGAGAACAGTAGCACTAACAGCACGTGTTCTTGATGAGCAAGGTAGACCCTGGTATCTCTGCGGACTGTTGCTCCAAGACCGGGGGCTGAGACACTAAAAAAATCCATATTATTTTTAGTATATCAGGGACTCTTCTCCATCAAAAACAACTATTTGTCGATGGTATGCTGACTTTAAACGTGGTACGGACGCAAATGATACAGAACGCTGTGGAAGGCCAGCCGAGCTGGTTACTCCTGGAAATGTCAAAAATGTACACATAATCGTTTTGGAAAACCGCTAAGTAAAATTACGTGAGATAACTTAAAGATATCAGAAGGCAATGTGTACACTATATTGCATGAACACGAGAAAGATGTTTTCGAAATGGGTGCCGCATTGGTTCATATTTAATATAAAACCAACAACGTATCGATGATTCTTATAGCTATTTGGAGCTGTTTCGCCAGAATAAACAAAACTGTTTGCGTCAGTATGTCACAATGAATGAAACATGGATCCGCCACTAGACTCAAATCGGCTGTCGGCGGAGTGGACAGCAGCCGGTGAAAGGAAATAAATTAAAAACAGCAAATACAACATTGCATTACTGGTGCATTTGAAGGAAGAAATTGCGAAAAATCTCTTCTAACATCCCGAATTTATTATTTATACACCTCATTGACCATCAACTCTCCCAATCATCTAAAATAAATGTATACTTTACAGTTATCACAGTCGTGCTAGTTATAGCACAAAAGGGAGATACAGTCTGTTCTCCTCACAAAAGCGAGAGCAAAATCTTTCTTACTATGTACCACTTGTTGCTGTATAAATATCAGTACCTCTACCAAGATCGGAATGAGTTCTTCCTATTGTCAACACATAGCTTGCGCTTTCGGCGACGCATGGAGGATTCAGAGAAAGAATTATTCTTCAAGCAGTCATTTATGAATAAAGATTATAACCTTCCATCTTATATATGTATATTTAATATTTAATACATGGAACCCGAGATTAATTAATTTATGGCAAAAATCTGAAGTCAAATCGTACCTCTATTTCTTATTCCTTATAAGGATTAAAAAAATTTTGATTAAAATTAACATGAAATTAACTTTATTTGAAAGATAATCTTGTGGCGTCAATACGCTTAACTGCCTTAGGCATAGTCTTCCACGGAATTTTCAGCATTCGTGGCTCAGAAATAGTCAAGCGGATTGAAACCGCAAGACTTTGAAGGCGAATTCACGCGTCTGTAAGGTGAGACTAAGCGGTTACCAAACTGTTCCTTTAATTTACAAGTTCTGATACAAACAGTGTGACATGTTGTTCCGTCTTGTTTACTACCTCGTGTGCACTATGTCTTTTTAATAGATGAACGGAAAAATGAGTACTCATGACTCTATAGCGGTCACCATTAACCATCATTGGTTTCATTATTCCATTCCATCCATAATGCACACCAAACAATGTTTCAGAAATCACAATTACAACTTATATAAGATTCCCATTTCTACTTTGATGGTTGTCGTTCACTCAAAAGATGAAAATGGTTCCAGTTATCGCATTTGTTCACCTACAGTAGACAAAATTAGCATCTCACCGGGGATCAAGTGAAATGATTAAAGTCTTTTACACAATCAATGCCATAAATTACACAAAGATAATTTAATTATTCAACAGACACTGTTGGTATTGATTGAATCATCCGATCCTTTGCTGCGACATTGATTCCCACTTTGCCGGTCGGCTGAATTAGATGAGGGGCAACAACTTCCTGGCGTTGTGCTAAAGTTTCCGAATTCACTGCTGTGCCATTCCCGTCCTTTGGTTCGTTCATCTCATCGAGTAAGTGAAAGTTTTCAACACTTTTCACCGCCACCACACCACATCCGGCTAATTCAATGGAGCCGGGTACCGGATTTCATGCTGCCACTGCTGTCGCCTTCGCCACCGGCCGCCCCTCTGGTTACATTGCATCAGAAGTTGGGCGTTTGCTGACAGGCTCTAAATTTAATGTTTCACAGAGAGTATGGATTTTGGGTATCATCAATCGGGTTTAAGAAGAGGAAGTGTGAAAGGGGTTGAACAGCGCAAAATATTGGCTAGGAGGAAGGACTTTGAATTGGTGGTTGTTCTGTCTGCGGTTGCTTATCTCGATGGCGGCTGGTGATGATGACTGGATGGATGAGATTTCATATTGATTTGGGGAGGAATTAATTGATTGCGCGGTTCTTAAAGAATTACGCTGTCAAATGGAGGGTTTAGGGATGACAACCTATCAGATTTGATTACTAATACCGGATAGCGAAAATTGGATTAGCAACCAAAAACGAGTATCAGCGATGGACGATTTTGAATTATAAAAAATAATTTGGACAGCACTAGAATTCAACAGGGGCAAGGACCTTGAGTATCAACCTTTTCGCTTTGTATCTTATTTATTGTTTTTTTTCCAGGCACTACCAATCTGAGTCGCTGACAACAGTCAAAAATACAAGGTGTTTGTGAAAAAGCGTCTCAAATATTATGTTCGACTTCAGCAAAAAAGAACGTGCACGTGGATAGAGTGCTTTTACACGGAAAAAACAGATATAAGAAGCAAGACTCGATTTCCCGGTAAGCTGTAGTGCCATACATTAGAATGGAGGTTTTTAGCGTTTCCATGACAATTTTGACAAATTTTCTCTATTCTTTGGATTGAATGAAGCACTAATCAAGAGATAGAAACTTTATATTGTACGTGTAATCACAACCCGAAGGGTTACGGTCAATTATGCGACCAAGGCTCATAATTGAATCGAGTAATTATTCAATTCTTCTTCTTTTTGTTGTGGCGCTACAGTTGGACCTGGATCTCAACCAACATGCCTCTCCAGCCAGCACGATCTTTCGCCAGCTGTCTCCAGTTGCGCACTCCAAGTTGGTTGAGGTCCTTCTCAACTTGTGTGTGCCACCTTAGTCTATGTCGCTCTGTGTTGCGTTGTCTCAATGGCAAGGATTCAAAGACTTTTCGGTACATGGCCAAGCCATCTTAAGCCTTGTATCCGTAGATGCTTGACCAGGCGCATGTTGCTGTACAGCCCATAAAGTTCGTCGCTTAATCTTCTCCTCCAGATGCCTTCAACGCAAACGGGACCAAAAATCGCACGCGAAACTTTTATCTCGAAAAGACTAAGGGCTTCCTCATCCGCTTTTGCCAACGTTCAAGTTTCCGCGCCATAAAGTAGGACTGAATTAATCAACCTGTTATATAAAGAGAGCTTAGTCCTTTTAGAGAGGGCTTTTTTACTCAATTGCCTTTTGAGGCCAAAGAAATAGCGATTGGCAAGAGTGATTCTCCGTTGGTGTCGTAGCTGGAGCATCGATCGTATGTTCTTTCTAGGAGACCATAGGGGTCATCCTTGGTGTTGTCATCCTTCTCCTCTGTCAGGGTGTGAGCGCATATTAGGCTGATGTTCCCAAATTTAGCCTTAATGCAAAAAAGACTTTTTGCCTAAGTCTGCCTCGAACAACAAATCCGCATCCGAATAAACGCTGCCTTCCCTCTCTGTAGTAATCGCTGTAGTATATGTCGCAGTTTTTCATCGTTTTCTTGCGGGCCCATCCCATAGCACTTCCTGGATGGCGGTTATGTCTGCCTTGTAGCAGTCAAGAGCCTCCGCAAGTGGTTCGGCTCACGTGGCCTGTTAAGGGACCATACATTTCACGTGCAAAACCAAAAATCATAGTTCTTAAAACGTTTGTTGGGGTCGTCAACAGTTGATCCGTCCTTATCCGAGGCATATCGGATTTACTGAACTATATTATTTTTACGTGGTGAGGAAGTTACCCTCACGCACAACTCACAGGCTGGTAGACCAGGCCCATTATTTTTTAAGCTCTCGGGCAGAGGGGAACGCTGCATACATCAGCTCACCACACAACGGGTGTTGTGATGGCTATCCAGGGAGCGCCCCGAGGAGGCTGTATATCAACTTGACCTGTGCACTAACGAGGATAATGTGGGCATCTCACCTTGTTGAGCGCGATCAACAGTGTTATCTCGCGTAAACAGGCCCATGCATCCCCCCCCCCCTCCAGATATGGTTAAAGCGGTTAAAACTGGTGATACCTTTTAGGCCGAAGAGAGCCCATAAGATAACTTATGAGCTGAAGAGAGCCAAGGCGAAAATCGCCGAACACGCAAAACAAGTATTACTTTTATACCTCTCACAAACAAAATAATCCGCATAACATCTATAATCGAATGTAAGTAGCCCACGAAATTCGAAAGTTGATCTTATTTTCAGCAGAAGCATCGTACATCTATCCTTTACTTCTGAATTTAAGCCCTTTCAGCATTCTCCTCAAGACTGGTCTAGAACAAACAGACTCACAATCACTTGATTGTCCACAATGAATTGTTTGAATTACAGTTCGATATTAGAGCTAACCCTTTACCTTCCACTCACATAGTTTACATTTCGGAAGACGTAAGACTAACTTCTGCATGATAAACATAATGAAGTCGATTTTCAAAGCATACAAAAACGTAACGTAACGATGCTATAGGCTCTGTGTATTGCTTGTGCATATAGAGGTTCTTGGATCATCTCTTAAAAGCTATATAGGTTCTAGAAACAATCTTGCCAACAATTTCAATGGATAAGTCTTTGGTATATGTCTAAGTTTATATGCCTCTCTCTAATAAATAAATACAAAATACACCTCAAAACAAAATTAATGCCTCTCTCTTATTCATGCAATTTAAATCAGTTATTACTCTTTGAATGTTGTCAGCAGCTCAAAAAAAGTGCTGCCGTGAAAAATTCGAGTTTTACAGCTGGAAATCGAACCTGGGCCTTCGGTATGTGAGTGTCACAATATACCCACCCGACCGGCCTTAATGGCAATTGTGCAAAGCATTACGTCGTAGGTTTTATACATCGTTCTTTCTGCATTTTGATATTTTGAGGTAGTGCCCACGTAATTAAAATAGCAAACTCCCAGTAATTTTTACTTTATCAGTATTTGAAAGGAAATCATCAGAAAATATTCTTTCTTTAGAACTAAATTGTGATTAACCATCGAAAAGCATAAATATAATTTATACGCGCTTCGCTGAAATCTTCCTGTCCAACTTCAAGACGTCGGTACTGAAAGAACCCTCATAGTAAACAACACAAACAAATGTACAACATTATTCAGTGCAAGCACTGTGCTCCTGTTCAACTTATCAACCCCACACGTCATCCACAACTTTAAGTGGGGTGGCTCTTCCTTTGCTTGGCAATGACTTCGATATTTCTGTGGGTATGTGGATTGTTCACCAGAATACTGACATCTCAATAAAATTTAGTTTATCACCCACGCCCAGTTCCCAACAAAAAAGAAAAACAAAAAACTGAAATTCCTTCTGGCTTCAGCTCTACAATACTCCCTGTTACCCAGTATCGTGTCAACCAGATGTTGCCACAAATTGATTTGCAATATTTTACCATTCCTCCTCACACCTTCACAGTCCACGTGCCGTCTTACTTGTGTTTTTCCTCTAGGTGAAATCCAGTTACCCCCTTGTGCAATTCACAAGAACATTGGCTGCAGATGTAACAACAAACGATAACGGGAAAATAATTTTTTTAAATTGTTTCTCAAAAATCCTCTCTTAGCTTTGAAAATTACATCAACTACGAATAAACTGAAGGCACTGGAGGCCGATGGGGCTAGAAGAAATACACGCAGGCAGTTAAAAATCTTCTTTAAGTCTCACTGACCATTTTCAATGAAATTTGGAACAAATACTTAGTTTGTCATGACAAAGGTTTAGATAATGTCAATCACTCGGGATTGGTTTGGTAATTGAAAAAACCGGAAGATTTGTCGATGTCCTTCCTGCTAGGAGAAGTGTGCTCCTTTCTGCAAGATGAATCACATTGGGTTAGGGTGGCATGGTCAAAATGAGATATGACCTGGAAAAGATTTCTTCTTTTACTGCCTGTCATCATTGTTGATATCATGACCTTCATCGTAATTGGAGTATCGAATGAAATTTAAGTATTTCGGTTATGGCTCTTTGGAAAATTTATGTAACAAGGAAATTATGATTACGGATTTTGGGTAGTTATGAAATGATCTCATACTTTCAACATTTAGCATTTTGAGTATTAGGTAGGTGGAAATAAGAAATATATCGAGCTGGGTGAACGGAGCCCAGTACATCCTATAGATAGGCATTTGAACAAGGATAAAATCCAAAATGGCTGAATAACGCAAATCCGATTTGTGTTGATGTACAACATATTAAGGGATTAAGATATTAAGAAAAAATATTTTTATGTTTTCAATACGAAATCAAAATTGGTGGTTGCTGCGTTTAAAATTACATTTTTTCCGCATGACTACAACTAGTACACGAGCTCGTCCCTGTTACGACAGAGTACCCAATATTTGACCACTTTTAAGCCTAAATTTGTCGCAAATTTCACTCTGAGCTCATTAACCAATAACTTCACGTAGTCCCAAGGACTAAAGGAGTTGAATAGCATGAACGAAACGCACTTCACAAAATTGCGTTTCAGTGTAACACATCATTCAATAAGTTCCGGTACCGACACATAGGGGACGCCACTAGCAAAAACCATATTATTTTTGGGAAGTACAAACATTCACCTGCCAAATTTTTATAACAATCTAACATTTCGATGACTTTTTATAGAATGAATTATTTTTGACCTCAAAATAAGCTTAAGTTTCGGCGATCATCTTCTCATTCGAGCCATACTTTTCTCCAGCGAGCAAGGGTCAGATCTGGAGAATACGGTGGGTGCGGACGCAATTAAAATCGTAATTCATGCAATTCAGCCATGGTGAAAGAGAATGTTTTCTTCTTCATATTTGATCGAATTTTGCAATTTCTTCTTTCAAATTCACAAATAATGATGTATACGCTTTTGATCCTTTTGAATTTCTCGAAATAATCGACGAATAAAATCCATGCGCAACCCAAAGGCAGAGTCCCTGTAACACTTTTCAAGCCCTTGCTGAGCTCTTACGGTATTTTTGCCCATCAAAAAGCAGTGTTTAATCAACACACGAAATTATATTTTTTGTATTGTCTTAAAAATCGCGAAAGTAGTGCCACTTGAAGCATTGTAACTTGTATTCCAATTATCAAATTGTCATAAAAGTTCAATGGCTATTATTTGAATGCTTGTACTATGTAAATAATATGAATCTTTTGTTAGTAGCGCCTTCTATATGTCAGTCCCGGGACTTATTGAGGTTATGTTATTTATAGTATTTAATCCACTTTCAGTGGTGTTTTAGTGTATTAACAAACCGATTTAATCGCTGAATATATTTTAAAATTTTTTCTCAAAATATACAATAATGACGACACTAAGATGCCTAAATGGTTAGAATGTGGTGTGGGTGATTGGTTTTTGTCCTTTTGAATTAACCGCATTCGGCGACGATATATTCTCTCTGAACGCACTTCTTTGTTCTCGCTCTCATTCGAACATTGTTCAGAAAAAAATATTGATTAAAATGTGTGTTCAGACGTTACAGTGACTGGGCGCGAATATTGTTTATAAATTTGTATAGCTTACAAATGTCATACCAGTACACAGATTCGTCCATGATGATTTACGGACTAAGCAAGAAGATATATAAGAAAAAAAACATGAGAAATATGTTTTCGTTCACTTTTCTTATCGGTAGAAGTTTCATTTACCGTCTTTCATTTACCTCAGTTCGAATTCGAATCCTCACTCTGTTTACTGCACATAGGAGAGCACACCGATCTCAGTGTAGCTTAGATAAGAATGTTTTAGGAAAGTAACGATTTTAAATATAATATTCTGTTGCTGAAATAAACTTGACCTTTTTTTGGAGTTGGAGTTTAGGATAAACTGCACTGGAGCGCTCAGACTCAAATAGTGGTCCATTGTACTACCAGGCAGTAACCTTCATTTAATGTAATTTCTTGGTTTTCCGAAGAAAAACCAAGAGGCGCTTCTGTGATATAGAACTTAGGTTTTCGGTTCTTACCACATCAGCGCCAAATAGCCGCCACCTGATACGAGCGAAAGTAGGACACTGAGAGAAAAAGTGGTCTGAAGTATCTTCACCTTTTCCACAGGCGTCGCAGAGTGTGACATCACAAAGCCAAAACCGACTTAGATGCATAGCGAAGGTAGAGTGCCCCGTAAGTACGCCGACAAGTCGTCTGCACACATTCACGCCATCTCTGGTTGTACTTCAGGGACACCCAACCATAGACGGAGGCCTAACCAAGGACGCGGGTAGTCCCAAGGTAGGTTTGGGCCCTGCGAAAGCCTCTGCTGAACCTAGCCTAGCTAGTCCATCGGCAGTCTCGTTTTCCAGGATCCCGTGATGACCCAGACCCAGACAAGTCTTAGCGAATTCAGCGAGCGGACCGAATTAATTGCATTCTTGACTTGCGTTCTTAAACTATCTTGGAAGTGCTTAAAGGGTTGAGTAAGGCTGTCGCTGCAGACGCAGATACTTCCTCATTTCCATCTATTCTTTACAATATAGTTGGTGGCCATTAGGATCGCGAAGGCTTCCGCCTGGAACACCGATGCGAAATTAACTAAGCAGGCGTGAAGTCTTATGTTGTCGTTTTCTACGAAGGCCCCAGTTCCAGAACCTTCCGTCGTCTTGAGGCCGTCCGTGAAAATCCGACTACATTCCTTTCCCGGTTCAGTTTCTAGCCAGAGTCAATCCAGGACACGGGGAAATTCGACTTCGTCTAAGCGTCGCAACTGTATTAATGGCGACCTCGCATCAGAGGGCATGTCCATGAGGGTAGTATCATAAGAGATGCGTTGTGCGAGGTCATCAAAGTTTCAGTGCGAGTGCAACCAAAAACCATTCCTTTTTATTCGAGAGATGGCCTTGAGTGTATATCTCATGATGTGGTGATCGAGGGGGAGGGGAGATTAATCAGAGCATCAAGAAGAGAGCCAGGCGTGCTGGGGAAAGCCCCTGCGCAGCCGAGACAAACTGTTCTTTGAAACTTGGTGAAAGCGGCAGTCACGTATTTGCGTGAAAGCTGATGCATATAAGAGAAGTGGTCTTATCATTGCCGTGTAGATCCAAACGGATCTTTTGGGTGTTAGACACAGGTTTGGCCAAAATCTCCCTTGCTTTGCCAGAAGGCTGACAGTGTCTTGGAGGTTTTGTCTCAATGTGTTTTTTTCCATAGAAGTTTTCTGTCCAGGATAACACCTGGATATTTGGCTTCATTGGAAAGTGGGATATTGACGCCTTTAAGTACCAGTTGAGTCAAACCAATCATATTCCTCCTTCTCGTAAAGAGAACAACCTCAATTTTGAGAGCGTTGACTGTAAGCCCATTCCTGGTACACCAGCTATCGATCATGTCAAGAGCCGCCTGCCCGCGTGCACTGACGGCCGCAAGGCATGGACCGGTAACCAATACGGCTACTTTGACTGCATAAGCCTGGGCATAGGTAATGGAACTATTCAAAGCGGAAAGCATAGAATCGACCAGCATGCACCATAGGAGGGGAGACAGGACCCCGCCTTGGGGGCAGCCCCTATTAACCTCCGACATTACAAATTTGTCACACTCCGCCTCCGCGATTGTAGTCCTGTTCATTAGCATTACTCTAATCCACAACACCAATGATTCCTCTACGCCGTGATTCCTGGCCGCGTTACACATGCCATCAAAAGTCGCATTGTCGAAGGCACCCTCTATGTCGATGAAAATGCAAGTTTCCTGTCAAGTGCACTTTCAATTCTACAGACGAGGTTTTGAAGTGCTGTCTCGCAAAATTTTTCGCGCTGGAAGGCATGTTGCATCTGAGATAGAGGGTGTGATCGCAGAGCGTTTTTGCGCAGGTGCAGTTCGACCAGCCTCTCCAAGCTTTTTAGCATGAAGGAGGTGAGACTGATATGCCTGAAATTTTTGGCGAGAGAGAAGTCTCCTTTACCAATTTTTGTTATGAAGGCTACTCTCACTGTACGTCAGATGCTTGCAGTTTATGCCAAGTCTGGCAGTGAAGATTATATTCAGAGCTGGCAGTATGGGGTCTATGCCCTTTGGTAGCAGTGCTGCATATATGCCATCGGAACCCGGTGACTTGAAACCATCAAAAGGCGCAACCGCGTACTCGATGTATTTGTCTGCTCATCCCCAGTTTCGGAAATTGTCACTGGTTTTGGCCAACTGTGATCTGGTTTTCAGGGAAGTGAGTTTCTAGCATGAGTTGGAGGGTCTCAGCTTAAGACTCGGCATAGATAATAATAATTATAATACATGTTGGCGCGACAGTCCACAGGGGGACCAGGGCCTAGCTTGCTCATCAACTGCTCGTGCTGTTCTCTCCCGAGTAGAAGGGGCCTACAATTTTTCGCCGACTCCGAACGGCAAAGTTTGAAAAGCTTTTTTTGACAGCTATTACTCTTTGAGTGTTGTCAGCAGCTCGAAAGTGGTGGTGCCGTGAAAAATACGAGGTGTTCAGCCGGGAATCGAACCAAGACCCTTCGGAGTGTGAGCGACATACTCTACCCACTACGTCACGGCGGCCACTCGGAAAAGGTACAGTTGGGTTTTCTGAGTGTCCAGCCTCATTATTTTACCCTTTTGAAAAATTTTACTAGTCTGCTGGTTTCACTGAGTGTTTCGATTTTAACACAAAAATGTTTATAAAGGCACTTTTCGATGCAAAAATTAGCCTCTTATATTCTTTTTGTTTTAATCCAGTCCTCTTCCAGATAGGCCTTGACTGATCTATTCAGAAGTTTCCTGGTTTCTTTGCGATTTCTCTGCAATTCCGAGTTCCACCACGATACAGGGGTTCTGGGCATGTCAGCATTTGGTTAGGGTTGGTAGATTCAGGTAGATTCACAGTGCGATTTGCTAACTCTTCCCTAAACTTTAGCCGATTTGTTTTTCGAGGGTTCCTGCTCTTTTGCGAGATGTTAGTTTCGCATTCGATTCGGAACTCGATGTATCTATGGTCCGACATGGGCACTTCCGATGGAACTTCCCAGTGTGTGATCTACTTAAGGTATCTATTCGATAGCGTTAAGTCAACAACTTCCTGTCTTCTTGTCGTAACAAATGTTGGTTGTGATCCAACGTTGTTTATGGTCAGGCCAGACGAAAGTGCGAAATCAAGAAGATACGACCCTCTCCTGTTACACTTGCTGCTACCCCAGAAGATGTTACTTTATTAATTGCTTAAAATATATGTTGTGTCAACGAATTCGCAAAGTAGGCGCAAACCTCTTCACGCAACCACAATTCCTGTTCGACAAATGACTATATGTAATGTAAAATTATCTTCTCTTCTCAAATGTCACCATTTGTTAGCCAATAACTACGCGTTGTATGAAGTTCTGTTCTCCATAACCCGAGGAGTTGCTGGTAAAAGTAGTATCTAGTCCCATATAGAGAGGAGCGCTAATAAGTTTTTAATATAAATTCACTCTGATGATGCTAGCTTGTTAAATATATTGGGGGTATATTCTGTCCATTCTCAATAAAACGCTTTTTATTTAATTAAAATTAATTGCAGCTTAAGCCCATTGAAATCTTATAAAAGTTTATGGTGAATCTGCTCGAACCGATATAGTGTGCAGAGGCTGGTATTGATGGTTTAAAAGTGGTGAAAACAAAGAGCGTTTTAACCAGCCCAAAATGTTTGAAGATGTTGAATTGGAGGCTCAACTCGATGGAGATATATGTCACACGCAGAATCATTGGAAGTGACTAAGCAAACAATTTCCGTTCGGTTACGAAAATTTGGATTTATTGAAAAGCAAATATACGAGGGTCCTGCAATATATTCTCGGTATCGGGGTGAAGATGTGTTATATACGAGTATATAAATTGACTTATTTATCAAGTAATACTATTATTTCAGTGCATTCATGTAATGATATAAATGTGATTATTAATTTGCGTTTTATCTCTAGTTAAACAGAATCATAATGGTAACTGAGACGATAATGGTGAGAATTGAGCATCAAGCTGTAATTAAATTTCTCAATAAGCAAGGAAAAAGTCGAAAAACTATTCATGAAGAGATGGTGGCAGGGTTAAGCACCTTCATTATCAACTGTCCAAAAGTGGTCAAGTGTGTTCAAGAGAGGCAGAGAGAGCATTGACGATGACCCCCGCTCCGGCGTCCCGGCTACTGCTTGTACGGGAGAAAGCATTAAAGAAGTCGAAAAACTTGTTCTTGAGGATGCCCGAATAAAGATGAAAATGATAGCAGAGATCACCGAGCTTTCAACTGGTACCATTCACATCATACTTCATGACCATCTTAACCTTTGAAAGGTCAGTGCAAGGTAGGTGCCACACAGCGCCTCAGAAAAAAGTGAAATTTGCATGCTGTAGAGAGCTTTTGGATATGTGTAGTGAGAACGCGGACGGTGTTATGGATCGAATTGATACTGGGGCCGAAACATGGGTTCACCACTGTGACCCGGAAGGTAAACAAGAGTCCATGTAGTGATATGAAAAAGGAACTGACCCCCCGAAGAATTTTAAATTCACTCCGTCTGACCGGAAACTCATGGCCACAGTGGTTTGGGATTCAAAGGGAATCTTGCACATTGAGTACAAAAACAGTGAAACAATCAACGCCACGCCTTACGCTTCCACTTTGTATAATTTGCGGGAGGAAATTCAAAAGAAAAGACGGGGTAAACTCGCAGCGGTTGTGTTGTCTTTTCATGGCAACGCTCCTGTTCACACGGTGCGAGTTTCTAGAGCTGCTGCGCGCAACCGCAGCTTTCGAAGAAATCCAACACCCACCCTATAGTCCAGAACTAGCCCCTTGTGATTATTTCCTGTTTCCGGATTTGAAAAAATGTTTTCGTAGAAAAAAATTTTCGGATGATGAAGAACTCAAGTCGGCAATAGGTATGGGTATTTTGCCAATTTATTTTTTTGAGGGTTTAAAAAGCTTATCTCAAGATGTAACAAATATATTGATGTTATAGGAGATAAAAACAACTTAAATTGAATTCGCATTTTCTTTCATATCGATACAGAGAATATATATCGAACGCCACTCGTATCGTCGCTGAATACTCTCCTCCAAATGCCGTCGACGCAAACAGGACCAAAAATCGCGCGCAGAACTTTTCTCTCGAAAATATTAAGGGCTTAATCATTTACACCTTCTTGAGCCTCAACATATAGGAACTGGCAAGACCTATTTCGCGTTTATTGATGTTGTTGTCCATATTTACAATGCAATCGAACTAAATGAAGTTCTCGAAGTTTCTGCTGCCCAATGTGACGCTCTGTCTGAGACGTGGATGCTGTGCAGTGGTATAGGTTTTAATTGTTATATAGAACGCAATTCATTCGCAGAGATGTTTTAATATGTCGTCGGGAATAAATAACGTAGTAAGTATGCACGGATTTAATAGTAAACTCTTTAAACGTACCCAAAGTCGTCAGAGATTGCTAGAAAAGAAATACATGAACTGATCAAGGTCATGCAAAACAAATGGGAAAACTTTGGTTTTAGGTACTAGAAAGCCTTCAATGATTAAAAAAAAAAGTTTTGTGGGTGAAACCACATTAGCATCCCATTGGCATCGATTTCCTTTTACGGAGAAGGAGGGGGTTAATGGTTAGAGTGTTGCAAAAAATATTTCAAAAAAGGTTTTATTTTTCCATTTGGCTCCTCCTTCAAGGATAATTCAGCGCAACCGCATTAAAGACTATACCCCATAGATAACAGCAGTCAAAGTTCATCGCTATCTTACGTTCCACCATGTGACAGCACTTGTGAAGAATACCAACCGATTCGTTTACCCCCCATTCGGCTGTAGGATATGAGCCACTTGATGTTGAGCACTTGTATCGGAAACATATTCCTAATGCTTTCAAGCGAAGCGTGGTCTGACGCACATATTTCTGGAGTTAATCGAAGATTATTAGAAAATCAGTTTCCAGAAGCAAGTGTGAACTTCAATAGGTTTCCTATTAGCACGTACACATCATTACATGTAGAATCTTCCTCGTCCGGAGCTAAGGGTCACGTACAAAATTGATAACCCACACGCTCAGATAGCAAAGGTTATGTGTGTAATGAGGCCTATATAAAAGCTAATTAATCGAATCCCATTAGCACCCGAAACAGCTGCGTGCTGATGCTTAGCCAATACATTCTAGCGATGGGAGTGGATCTGCTTAGGTTGAAGTAAATGCAAAATCGAATTTTATTAACGACCATTACATGACCTTATTTTCGGTGTTTAACGCTTTGCGAGAATAAAGAAACTCATCAAATAAAGTTTTCCGTTTTCATTTATAATCTGCCAACGAGTCGTGAATGTCGTGCGAGACGAGTCCCGCCGGAAGTGTAATTAAACGAAGCTATGGGTCTCATTAAAAATCTGTTAATTGGTCATTATTCTGTTGGATAGAGAACTTCAGCAGTGAAAATGGCGGTTGTGTGCTTTTATGGATTGAGGACTGGGGCTAGTGTTTTACGAAAGCAGCTGTGAGTATGCAATTCCTAAGACAATGAGATAAGGAGTGGAAATAGAGCATTTTAAGTCTAGAATTTTTGATTTATTGCCAGTACCAGTTCTGATGAGCCAAATGCTTCTTTTCAAAAAAAACTTGAACTAGGAATTACTGAATGGGATTTTCAACTTTTATAACCTGCACTGAAAGCAACATCTGCGTCCTACTTCACTCGAAGTAGTGGTCTTTTCCTTCTTAATTTCGGTAACATATAACTTAAAAATAATTTAAGAACACGTCCAGGTTTACCAAATTAACAGATTATAATTGCAAAGACTAAATTCGTTAAATTTTTGAACCACTTAGGCCATATGAAAGAAATGTGAAAATTTATAGTTCCATACTTTCCCTTTTCAGTGGCCGCCGTGGCGTAGTGAATAGAGTGCGACGCTCACACGCCGAAGGGTCTAGGTTCGATTCCCGGCTCGACACCTCGAATTTTTCACGGCACCACCTCTCTCGAGCTGCTGACAACACTCAAAGAGTAATAACTGTTTAAGAAAGCCTCTCAAATTTCGCCGTTCGGAGTCGGCAAAAAACTGTATGCCCCTTCTACTCGTGAGAGAACAGTAGCGCGCACAACACGAGTAGTTGATGGGCAAGTTAGGCCCTGGTCCCCTGTTGGACTGTCGCGCCAACAATTATTATTATTATTACTTTCCCTTTTCGGTGACCCTCTACCAGTATTTTTCTTCTAAGCTTTACGCTTCTGTGCCCCAACGACCAACTTGGTAGTTAATTAAGTTTGTTCTCCACCTATGTCCGCCATCTTAAATGCTGACATCGGGTGACTGCGAGTGCAACCGTGGGTGATGTGTGGATGCCGATTCGACAATTTCCATTGCGTATATCGCTGCATCAGATTGAAACGTTTCTAGTGTTTACTTACCTCCACTTAAACAAAACAAGAATGCTCACGTTTAACCACATGTAATTATTTATCAACAGAGCAATAATGCCACCACATATCGGATAATTTCCTTTGTTTCTCTTAATTCCTTTTTTTTCATAAATAAAATCACATACTAAACTCATGAAATACATTGATGATAAAGGGATCTTTCCAAATGAGCAATTCGGTTTTAGAAGATAACATAACACTTCGCACCAAGTGCTTATAATATGCCAACATGTGAGAAAAAGCTTCAATGAAGGCAAATCTACAGGTCTGGTTTTGCTTGGCATCGAAAATTCATTTGATTCTGTTTAACATGATGGTCTTGTGTATAAAATGATTAAGCTTAGATTTCCCTTGTATTTAGTTAGGATCATACAAAGCTTTTTGACCAAAAGATCCTTTGCAGTGTACGCCAATGGTAAAAATTCTAACCCACAACAATTTTTCGCAGGAGATCCACAAGGATCTGTTCTTGGTCCTGTTTTGTATAATGTTTACACCTCTGATCTACCTAAACTTCACGAATGCGAAATTGGCCATGTACGCCGATGACAATGGCATTTCCTGTTCTCATAGTTCTGCTTACAGTATTGTAAGTAATCTGCAAAATGGGATTAGAGTTTATGCCGAATACTTAAACAGGTGGAAAATACGAATTAATGCTGACAAAGTGCAACCTATCTTTTTCAACCGAAAAAGAAAGAGTCGCAATTTACCCAGCAATCCTCTTAATGGATGTGGAGTAGATGTAGATTGGAAAGCGAACGTCAAGTATCTGGGAATTTATTTAGATACAAAGCTAGCATTTAAGGAATATGTCTCACACAATGTCAACAAGATAAATATAGCCATAAAAATGCTTTACTCATTCATAAATAGGAGGTCAAAGTTGGACAGTTCCAATACGATCATCATTTATAAAGTTATATTTCAATCCATATTGCTCTACGGTTGCCAAGTGTGGGGAAATTGTGCGAATTGCCAGTTTAAAAAGCTCCAAATAACACAAAATAAATTGTTGAAAATGATGTTGACTTTGTCCAGACACCACTCGACGTCTGACCTTCGTTCCAGGTATAATGTTGTTTTGATCTCCGAACGCATAAATAAACTTATGAATAAGTTTCGTGTAAATTGTACACTCTCGGAAAACCCACTTATACGAGAACTCAATGTGCAGTCTTCATAAAATACACTACTTGAAGATATTTATTTAATGAAGTTTTCACATTTATGGAACTTTATTTTTGTTTTATTTAATTGCAGTTGGTTATATGTATGTATACATCTTTGTATATTTATTGCTTTTCTATACATCTCCTGTTCTGTCGTTAATAACTAGTTAATTAATGTATAAGTTATCAATATATTTATGTATTAATCTATTTATTTATTTATTTATATTAATTTTTAATTATCTATATATCTAATTGTTTCTTTTTTTGTTTTCACCTGTTTATTTATTTACGTAATAAATAAAATATATTTTTAGCAAATTAACCAAAGTATAGATTAAATTGACGGTTTTGTCGTAATTTCCTTCAAAATTAAAATTGTATGTAGTGATATATTCTTTTAGAACCAACATTGTGCAATTATTCAGTTGAAAGATTTAAAATCAAATCGTATCTCAGTATGTAAATTGTGTGGCAATCGTATTACACATTTTATGACAAAAAAAAAAAAACACTTACACACCTTATACAAAAAACTACAATATTGATAACAGATTGAGTTTATTTCCAACTCATACATAAAACTTTGTCATTTCCCGCCCGACTGGAAAGCTGCTTATGTTATTCCAATAGCAAACCAGGCAAATTCAAGGAATTTTTATTAATAGAGTGCGTTGCAGTTTAAATTAATTTCTTATTAAAAGAATCAACTGACAGTACTGCCTGGCAGTAATAGTAAACAAATTATGAAAACAAACATTCTCAATAGTATATATACGTTAAAAAAAAAAACGTTAACAGAATGCTTTATACGTTTATAAAAAACTAACAAACTACACTCTTTAACGGTTCCCCAGTTTTGTTTTATTGTGAAAATGTTCACACTGCAAAAGTGTCAAGACAAATTAATTAACATGATGCTTGAACTGCCTACAGACTTTCGTTCCGCTCGTCTTCATCAAATAACCTGCGTCAACCTTACATTTGCTATCTTAAATAAAATTCAAATGAGAGGGTTGCCTTTTATATTTCGGGATCGAAGACTCTGCGGTACTTCCGTAACATGATTTCTGAACGCATCAACCGCTTCTTCAGGTGTCGAAAAACGTTGACCTCTCATTTTATTTTTTACGTACGGGAATAAAAAGAAGTCATTCGGTGCCAAGTCAGGACTATATGGCTGATGACTCATCAAATCGATTTTCTGAGTGCTCAAAAATGCAGTTGTTTGAGCCGATGTGTGAGAGCTCGCATTGTTGGTGGTCGCTCGTCGTGGTGGAGAGTGATCCGTCTTCAGCGGTTGGTTTTCCTGATTTCTTGGAAGACAACTGGCAAACAAACGGTTGTGTACCACTCAGAATTGACTGTTCCGCGTTGTTCTTGTGGTACGGTTGCGACATGTCCAGTTTTTCCGAAAAAAAGGCCGCAACTTTTGTTGGATTTGGCTCAAGTTGAAATATCCATACAGTCGACTCCTGTTTACTTTCGGGCTCATACGCGTAAATCTACGATTCATCACTTGTCACGATGTTATAGACGTATTTCGAAGCACCGCGATTGCATTTCATTCGACCAATCGACACGAGCCTTTTTTTGAGTGATTGACCAATTGTGTGGGTCAAATGTTCATGCAATATTGAATGTATGCTGGTCCCACTAATGCCTAAAGTTCTCTCAATCTCACGATAGGTCACATGACGATCTTGCAATATCAGTTGGCGCACAGCATCAATGGTTTCTGGAACAACAACTGATTTTGAACGACCTTCACGAAATTCGTCTTGGAGTGAACTACGACCTCGGTTGAATTCACCATATTATCAATAAACACTAGTCCTTGATGGAGCACCATCGCCAAAAATTGAATAAAGTTCATCGACGCACTGTTGTTGAGTTAATCCACGTCGGAATTTGTAAACAATAATCGCACGAAAATTTTCACGATTTAATTCCATTTTTTGAGCGAGATGAATCTTTTAAGTTACTGTAAACAACACAACTAGCGCTCGTATGTCAAAACGTTCTGAGTACGTACAACCTCAAAGATGTCAAACTATATGGTACAGCTGGCAGTTGCCAGATTGCAACACTAGGGTTGCCCAACCCCGAAATATAAAAGACAACCTTCGCAGCACTTTACAATAAATGTTCATATTTAGAACATAGACTTTATGCTCATTTACGTGTACAAGAGTGTTAGGTAATAGTGAGCCAAATAGAAATTTTAATTTTATGTATACTGCGAATTATAGTCGTAAAGAAGTCCATTCTAAGTCTTTAGATTTTAATGTAAATATCATTTCGAATTTTGGCTACTAAGAAATAAAAACTGTGTGTCTTTACAAGGATTAATACTAATCACGGATGACGACTATCGTGCGACATTATCAATGAAACGAGAGTTTCGCATCAGGCAAGCAACAATATACAATATATCGACAAAACGATGTCATTTTGGTTGCTTCCTGTACTCTCAAAACAGTCGTTTATTCATTCGTAATGTATACAACTGTTCCTGTACAGCTGATAACAATTATATCAAGAAATATGTTGAATACATCACAGCAGTGGCAAAAACGTAACTTACCCTTTTTAATTTACAACCAATTGGTAAAATTATTCGAAAGTTCAAATTTAACTTAGGTTAACAAACATATGTCATGCAAATATTTGTATGACATATACATTATATACATTTAAGAACATAAATTTTCGTTGTGAACAAAAACCAAGTCGTCTGTTACCCAATCTGAACAATCTGAATGGGGGAACATTCCCAGTGTGACCTGTTTCAGATTGTCAGGGGAGAGCAATAAGAGTCGATGAAATCACAATAAAAACCGACAAGTCTTTTGGGGGAAGGCCTTATGCGGTTTCAATTTTGTCATCACAAGGGTCCTTCAAATAGCAATCCCAGCAATCATCTTCCATTTCCTTCCAAATCCATCAGATTCCAAATAATTCTTCGAACCTTATAATCCCGCCAATTTCCCACCGCCACCCTTCCCCATTCACTCTTCAGATACAGCGAAATGCAGCGAAATGAATTCAGCGCAGCAGCCGATAGAAATATTCAATTATTACTCTCAGCCCCCACCCGTTCCAAGGATATTCAGGATATTCCCGAAATGAAAAATGAAAAAAAACTTATTCTAACTACCCACAAACACATCATCTGCTGCTGAAGGCGTACAATATTGTCCCGATGACGATGGTGATGATGGATACAAAACGTTTCGCTCGAGAGTGCTCCTGGATGCGCACATACCACCCTATTCGTACGTTGTGCATGCAATATTTGAAAAAATATGAGCAATTTTATGACAAAACTCCTGAGTGCATTCTGAACATCCCATCCGCCACGAATCCAGGATTTGGATGGCGGGCATATCCATCGATGCCATCCAGATTTTGAAAATAATAGAGTCAGCAGTTAAAGAGGCATCAATGAAATTTGCCCGTAAATCTCAGCTTCAAAACCCGGTTAATATACTCGCACCCTCGCTCATGTTCCCAACCCATCATCCGTCAGCAGGTTCGTTGTTGTCACCCGGTTGCCGAGGAGGATTTACTTTTTCTATTTAATTTTCCCTGGCATTATTTTTGTTTTCCGAACGAAGCTATCGCTGTTCCAGTGCAACAATTCAAATCTAAATCTCTTGTTGCGGGAGGTTGCCAGTGCCTCGGGGGTATGATGTGCCAACAGGATGCACAGGAGCTACCAATTCATGGTTTTACACAAAATGCACAATGAGCGAATATCCGACACTCTTTTTTGTGTTCTTTATTATTTATTTCATAGGCTCCCGGCAGCCACAGGCAGCCTTGTTTGGCGGTAAATCTATTTAATTACACGAACCATCAATAGAGTTATGAAGAAAGAATGCACCCACACAGATAGATTGCACAGGCGAAATAACACGCGCACTGAAAAAAAGGAAACATTATTGAAATAGAACGCAACGAGCAATAATGAAGGATTAAAGGACGTAGGCAACGCTCGTTATTAGCGAAATAAATAGAGTGGCAACAGTGGTGAATCCTTGGGTGTATTGCAATCCTTTTTTGAAAAATGTTTTATTTTTCCAATAATTGCACACTGAAGGACAATTAACACGAAGCCTTGATGGAGGAATGATCTGCGGTCGTATATTGTCACGGGAGCTGTGTAGAATGTAAGCGCTTCTGGGAATACTAGGAATTTACAGTGAAAAATGGGAATTAGACCCCCACTGTCGAAAAGCGAAATCGACTTTGTTTGTAGAAAATTCTGCTGATATTTTTCTGCATTGATCAAATTGTATATTGTATGTTGGCTTATGATCTAATGCCAAGATTAATAATTTTGTTGGTCAATTTATCAACTTCGTTTCTCCGACCTTCTATGCTTTTAAAGGGTGATTTTTTAAAAGCTATAGGAAAGTTAAAAAAAACACATAATATTCAGAAAAATGCCTGAAATCTTTTTTTTGAATCGATAGGACGGTCCATATAATTTAATGTTTGGAGATTATTTCATGCAAATATTGATCTTTACTGCGCTTCAAATGGTCTATCCGCTTAGTCCAATTTTGGCATAGTCTTTCCAACGTTTCGGCCGGTATCTCACGAATAAATGATTCAATGCCAATTTGTCAATTGAAGCGGGACTGTCTATATAGATATGAGCTTTAACATAGCCCGACAAAAAATTGTCTAAAGACTTTAAATCGCACGATCTAGGCGGTCAATTGACCGGTTCCGAACGTGAAATAAAATTTTCACCGAACTCGCCTCTCAATAAGTCCATTGTTACGAGTGCTGTGTGTGTGGGCATGTGGCACCGTCTTGTTGAAACCACATGTCATGCAAGTCAAGCTCTTCCATTTTGGGCAACAAAAAAGTTAGATATCATCTCATGGTAGCGCTCATAATTCACAGTTACGTTACGATTTGCATCATCTTTGAAGAAGTACGGTCCAATGATGCCACCAGCCCCTTATACGCACCAAACAGTGGCTTTTTCTGGATGCATTTTTAGCTCTTGCAGTACTTCTGGCTGATATTCACTCCAAAATCGACAATTCTGCTTATTTACGGACCCATTGAGCCAAAAATGAGCTTTGGGATTTTTGACCATAAGATGGAAGACATGCGCAATGAACTTTCTTAACAGAGCACGCATTTTGATAATAAAATTCAATAATTTGCAAGCGTTGTTCGTTTGTAAGACGATTCATGTTTAATTATAGACCAAACTGAAGATGTTTGACAGTGAAATAAAACACGAAGCGTGAGTCGGCTGTTTAAACCAGTGTTGCCGAAAAGATAATAGCTAAAAAATCACCATTCAGATTTAACATATTCCAAGTTAACAATTTATGTGTTCTCAGTTTACATCTAAAAAGTTATGAAAAGGTGTTTTTTTTTTAAACTATGAAATGTGTAAGATGATATATTCTCATTCCAACTCCAATGCAGGTTATTCTTGTGGAAAACGTATTAGAGGCAAAACCTATTTTTGGTAGCTGATCAAAAACTGACACTTCTATTCAATGTCCCAACATAGAATTGGGACCTTGGTCTTAATCCGAATTCTTTTCTATGACCTGAAGGTCTGATAGAACAATAGCACAAACAGCACGGGAAGTTGCTAAAAATGCCTGAAAGATGCCTAATGGCAACGGGTGGTTAAAGCTCGATTTCTTTTCTTTTCCCTTTTATTGAGCTAATAATTTTTCTAATGGCTGCATTCTTACCACGTTTTGCCTGCATTCAATATATGAAGCCTGTGGCTCCAAAATTTTACAATACCGTGGCAATGCAGTACATTGAAATACAGGAAGGGCTTTCTGCTTCTTAAATGAGCATTGCCTGGGCCTTAAATGAGCATTGCCCTAATTTTTCATCTTGAAACTTATTTGACTGTTCGAAACGTTCTCCGCTCTCCAAGTTAAAGTTTTTTTTAGTCGTGCAATAATCTTTTGCTCAAGCATTATAAAATTTGTGACTTTTCTCTGCTTTGTTTCTTTTTATTAAAATAATGAAAAACTGTCTAACTGAAATAAAATGCACATACGCTTCAAATAAACATTCTGACTTTAAATGGTGGTGGAATGGAATTAGTTGTCTGTTCCGGAACCGCACATTTCATTTTCTTTATTTAATGCTGAACAGGATAGTCCAAAATTCATAGCTAGTGCTGTTAAGTAGAAATTTTAAAATGTATTTCTTCTTGCATCTAGTCGTTGGTTCAGACGTCTGAATTCCGAAACAAGTGTGTACATCGTCCTCGTCATGGGGTTGTGCTTTTTCTCATAGATGTGGCTTACACTATTCTTCTAGAATCTGACATTGACACTACTATTCAAGATGATTTTGATCGCCAACTGTTCTGACACAAGTTGTTCAATTAAGGTCTGAATTAATAGCCGATATTATAGATGTTCAATGTAGATATGTGCTTCAGCATCAATGACTTATTACACACTAAAAAGTTTCACTTTCTCTGTCAGTTTCCATTTAGCTCTATTGTCAATTTGTCGAAACCTTCCCTCAGCATCAAGTCATTATGCAATCACTCTTTTACAGTCATGTACAAATTAATTGCCTACACGCACGTGATCCAATTGCCATCACTCTGTCTGAAACCCACTTCGCAAGCAAAGCCTGACGTCTGAAATTGAAAGCTTTGCCCGGCCACATGTACACTGTTCAGCCGAAGAAAATTTGATATTCTTGCGAAAAAATTTATCGTGGGAAGCACCAATACTCTGTTTCTTCTGTAAATTACTCTTTTAATTGAAGTCTTCAAATTCGCATTACGTTGCTCTAAGGGTGTCTTTGATGCAGAAGAAGGAGATGGAAAACAAGAGAAAGAACCCATCCGACAAGTCCGGAACATGTTGAAATACTTCCTAAGGACTTAATACTCCCGTAATTACTTTGTTATTGGCAATAGGATGGCACACTCGCTCACTCTAGTTGCGGCAATGTGTGGCTGCGCGGCAGGAAGAGTAAGAGAAAATCTTACCAGGCGCAACATCGTCGTCCTTTTCGTCAACATCAACAACAACACAGCGAGGGTCATGAAACAGGAATTACAATGTAGACTCTCGAGAATAGAAGAAGATTGAGACAAGAGCAGAAAACTTTTCACCCAACCCCAGCCCATATTTCGGCGTGCCAGTGAGCATAAGGAGTTGCTCTGTATCCTTAGGCAGTTTTCCTTTTACGAACACACATTTTTATTTCGATTTCATTCCCCCTCGGCTCCTGGTTGCTCTTCATAGTGCTTGTCTGGTGCCGGTTTTCCACACTTGTTTCAATTGTGCTTTTTTTCGCCTTCATTTCTTCCTCCATAATGTGCAACGAAATGGGAGATGGTGTGTGTTACCATGGGTCTGCAAGGAAAGAACAAAAAATAAAGGATCAAAAACGGGTCCCATTTCGCCTAGCTCGCAAAACGACAACGAGCATCGAACAACAGATGTCGATTTGTAACACATAAATTCATGCGGCATATTTTATTGATATCAACATAAAATACTGAAATTTAATTGAGGCCCAGGACCTACAAGATTTGAGGTATGGTGTTCGTTTTTTAAAGACTCAGAATATAAAGAAAATATAACAAAGCAGAATGAGGACACCGCTTAAGGACTTCCAGAAGAATGGTTTACTGACACAAACAGGTGAAGGAATTTGCTAGGATTAGTTTAAAATTTGTTCATTTGATATTGAATCTAACTGCCGAACGTATATTTAAAAAAGGGCTCTGATTTTGAAATTTTGAACTAAAGGATTTTCGTAATCTTTCTGTCTTTTAACTGCTATCTTATCGAATTGCAGTATAAATTGTAATACTTTACCGGCTAATCAATTTTAATAACACTAAATTAATATGTGAACGCCGTGGCGTAGTGAGTAGAGTGCGACGCTCACACTCAAAAGGTGCAGGTTCGTTTCCCGGTTGAACACCTGGAATCTTTCACGTCACCACATCTTTCGAGCTGCTGACAACAATCAAAGCAATAACTGTCTAAAAAAAGCTTCTTAAATTCGCCGTTCGCAATCGACCAAAAACTGTAGGTCCCTTCTACTCGTGAGAGAACAGTAGGGCGCACAAATAAAATAGTTGAGAAGCAAGCTAGGCCTTGGTCCCCTTATGGACTGTAGCGCCACCCAATTATTGTTTTTATTATTAAATCAAGATGCTTGTACGTTATGTGCGCAAACTGCTTTGTGAACCAAACCTCTGACTCAGATGCAACATGCTTTTCCGCGCGAAAAATCTTGCGCAACTGCGCTTGCAAAGTCACTGACAGAATTAAATGTGCATTTGACAGGAGGGAATACGCGACGAGAATATTCGTTGACATAGAGGATGCTTTTGACAAGGCGACCAGGATATGTAACGCGGCCAGAGTTCGTCGCGTAGAGGAATCATTGATGCTATGGATAAAGCACTGCTAATGAATAGAACTATAATTGCGGAAGCAGACTGCAACCTGTTTTCAATGTATGTAGGTCATAAACAGGGGCTACATCCTGTCTCCTCTTCTATTGTGTATGTCGGTCAACTTACTGCTTGTTGCCTTAAATACCTAGATACACATACACCCAGATTGACGCATATGATGCAGCTGGTCCTGCCACCGTACTATGACTAGCGGCTGTATGATTAAGAAGGGCAGACAGCTCAGACTCAAAGACTGGTCCATTGCACTACCAGACAGTAAACTTCATTTATTCATCGGTAATCTTGTTTCCCGTGATCCCGTGAAGTCCCGGGACCCAGACAAGTCTTAGCGAATTCAGTCTGTCGACCAAACTAAGGGAAGACTATCATTTTTAAACTTTCTTGGAAATGGTTAAAAGCCTTAAGCACAGCTTGGCTGTCGCCACAGACACAGATGCTTCACCCCTTCCACATATTCTTCACAATATAGTTAGTGGCCATTAGGATCGCAAACGCTTCCGTCTGGAAGACCGACGCAAAATGATCTAAGGAAGTGTGAAGCATGATTTTGTCGTGTTCCACGAAGGCTTCAGATCCAGGTCCCTCCGTAGTCTTGCAGCCGTCCGTGAAAATCTGACTATATTCCCTTCACGATTCAGTTTCTGGCCAGAGCCTTTCTTGGACGTAGACGTATTGATTGGTGTACTAAAAATGGGCTTTCAGTCAATTCTCTTTAAACCACGGTTGTTCTCTTCACAAGGAGGAAGAATGAATTTTTTCTGACGCAACTTGTACTAGAGGGTGTCATGAACTCCTTTTCTGATGAAGTTAAAAATACAGGAGTTATCCTAGATACAAAAAAAAACATCTTGAAAAAAACACGACAAGACGAAAAATCCAAGGCGCTGTCAGTTTTCTGGCAGTGTAACTCTCCTACACTTTTGATAGAACTTAGTGCTTACCACCAAGAAATGATAAGAATGCCTGAGTTGTTTGGTCGAATAAACTTTTGCGCAAATGTGTGACTGATACTTTCCCCAAAGAACGGTCCAGCTTGCCTGTGCAAGCGCTTTCCCTAGAAACTGTGGCGGAAAGGAAAAAAATCGCTAACTTCTTTACAAAAACAAACGCTTTTTTATTCAAAAAATTTAGATCCGCAAGAATCTTCAAAAATACAGAGGACCAAATGACCGATTGCTCGTTCAATGTCCACTCACTACACTCTGCTAATGACGTAGCTGCAAAATTAATTGTGTGCATACGACCTACTCAGTCAGACTGCAAATGATCTGCAAATCGTGGTGCCCTTTTTTACGCACAATTATAACGGTTCGTACTTCAGTTTTTTCATTTTCTTTGTTTTTTCAATTTTTTCCACGAAATTCAATTGTGCATATGAATAAGCAGCACGATACATTGATGAAGCACATTTTTAATTTGTTTTTACATAATATGTACTTAATTTAATAATTTATAAATATAATAAACAATAAATCTGTGGCAATTCAAGTATCCTTTAAATAATAATGTAATATATATAATTCACTTTATTTTGCAAAGAAAACGAGTTTATCATATTTTAAAAGGATGACTGCTACAGCACCCTTTAACGCGACGTATACAAAGTCGACTTTTCTTGGGTCTAGGCCTGGCTCTGACCAGAAAGCAAGAAACCGAGCCAGGAAGGGAACATTCTCGATTTTGAGCTGTGACCTTTCACACCCCTATAGGTAACTTTGCGTCGGTATTTCAAGCGGAGACCTTTGCAACCGTAATGGCCACGGACTATATTGTAAAGGAGGGAGTGTTTGTTTTTGTAGTAACATCCAAACTATGCGCAAGGCCTAACCAAAAGTTTAAACGATGAAATGAGACATCGTACTGTCCTCGTCCTTGGTTAGGATTTCTATGGACAGATGAGCCTCTCGACGACACTATCAGAGATGGACATGGGATGACTCTCCGGGATGCAGTCTGAGCAAGAGTATGCTGCCAAATGTCAGCAAGTAATTTGCAAGGCTTTCTTTAGACAAAATTGACAGCAGACGACTTGGCACCCTTACAGAACACATTGTATCCGCTAAGCACTAAAGTGTAATTGAGCTAAATACTGAAACAATCTGCGACATCTGTAAAAAGCTGAAGATACTACAAAACACTCCCTCTCTTATTATCCTGCCTTTGCTATTGTGCCATTGCTATTGATATTGTGGCGACTATTTGGTGCTTATGTGGTTGGAGACAAAAACTTAAGGCTTAAGGCTTGTTGGCATTCAGAAGACGAAGAAAATATATTAATAGAATTTTACTATGGGGGGCATGGGCCTATGCACGCGAGATAACGTCCTTGATTGCGCTCAACATGGCGAGCTGCCAAGGCTATCCTCTTTAGTCCACAGGTCAAGTTGACATAAAGCCTCCACGTGGCGCCCCCTGGATAGCCATCACAACACCCGTTGTATGGTGAACTAATGTATGCAGCGACCCCCTCTGCCTGGCCTACCAGTCCGTGGGTTGTGCGTGAGGGTAACTTCCTCACCACGTAAAAACCAGAAGTTCAGAGACAACAACATGCCTCGCATAAGGACGGATCAACTGTTGACGACCCCAGCAAACGTTTTAAGGAAAAAGATTTTCGGTTTTGCACGTGGAATGTGAGGTCCCTTAACAGGCCACGTGCAGCCGAACAACTTGCGGAGGCCCTTGACAGCTACAAAGCTGACATAACCGCCATCCAGGAAGTGCGATGGGATGGGCCTGGCATAAAAGCGATAAAGAACTGCGATATCTACTACAGCAATTGCTATAGAGAGAGAAGGCAGCGCTTATTTGGATGCGGATTTGTTGTTCGAGGCAGACTTAGGCAAAAAGTCTTGAGCTACGACCCAGTCAGCGAACGCCTCATGACAATCCGCATCAAGGCTAAATTCAGGAACATCAGCCTAATATGCGCTCACGCCCCGACAGAGGAGAAGGATGACAACATCAAGGATGACTTCTATGATCTCCTAGAAAGAACATACGATCGATGCCCCAGCTATGACACCAAGATCGTTCAAGGAGATTTCAACGCTCAGCTGGGAAAGGAGGACATCTTTGCTGGAGTCATCGGTAAACACAGCCTGCACGACAACACATCCGGAAACGGACTCAGGCTGTTGGACTTCGCCTCGGGGCGAAGCACGCGGTTCCCACACCTGAACATTCACAAAGGAACCTGGCGATCTCCTGATCAATCAACCGTCAACCAGAATGATCACGTTGCGATCGACGTCAGACACTCCTCCAGTATTCTCGATGTCCGAACCTTCCGAGGTGCAAACATTGACTCGGATCATCACCTTGTTGTAGCCAAGGTAAGAACCCGGATATCGAGAGAGCAACGGAGTCGAGAAAGGCCAAAACGGTTTGACGTCGAAAAGCTACAATCGCAGCTGATTGCTGGGAACTTTGCCGACCGAGTCTCCCGTTAACTCGCCCAGAGTTCGACGCTTCCTGCACTAAGCATAGAAGAAGAATGGAAACGTTGTCAAGAAGCCATCAAAGATGCTGCCACTGATGTGCTGGGTTTCACGTCACCACCCAGAAGGAACCCATGGAAGGAACCCACTAGTAGTAGAGTCGCAGTCTGTGCTGAGAATCTGGAAGGATCATTTCTGCAGACTCCTAAACGGCGATGACGACCCAAATCCCGCTGTTAGGCAGAATGTTCCACTCAATTTGGACGATGATAGACAAGCATTCCGACCCCTCGACTTAGACGAGGTGAGGATAGCAATATCCAAGCTAAAGTCGAACAAAGCTGCTGGAGCGGACGGACTGTCCGCAGAACTATTTAAAGCAGCTAGAGATGACCTGGTTGGGCGCATGCACCAGCTCATCTGTAAGATATGGTCGGAGGAAAGCATGCCCGATGAGTGGAATCTCAGCGTCGTTTGCCCGGTCCACAAGAAAGGAGACCCCTTTGACTGCGCCAACTACAGGGGGATTAGTCTCCTGAACATCGCATACACGATCCTCTCTGCCGTATTGTGTGAGCGTCTGAAACCATTTGTCCATGACCTGACAGGTCCCTATCAGTGTGGTTTCAGACCAGGGAAGTCCACAATAGACCAGATCTTCACATTACGGCAGATCCTGGAAAAGACCCAAGAAATGCAAATTGAAACCCACCACCTATTCGTCGATATCAAGGCTGCATATGACAGTGTGCATAGAGACGAGCTATACAGTGCCATGTCTAGTTTTGGCATTCCTACCAAAATCGTCAGATTGTGTAGGATGACGATGGAGAACTCTCGCTGCTCCGTCAAGGTCGGTACCGAACTCACCGAGACCTTCAATGTCAAAAAAGGTTTTAGACAAGGCGACGCACTGTCATGTGACTTCTTTAACATCATCCTCGAGAAGATCGTGCGTAACTCACAAGTCAACACCAGAGGCACGATCTTCCAGAAGTCAGTTCAACTGTTAGCTTGCGCTGATGACATTGACGTGATTGGACGAACACAGCGAGCCGTCAATGAGGCGTTTGCTGGCATTGAAGCGGAAGCGGCTAAAATGGGTCTTGCGGTAAATGAGGGCAAAACGAAGTACATGCTGTCATCAAGGAAGGACACACAACATCGACGTCTCGGACGGAGCGTCACACTAGGCAGCAGAAACTTCGAGGTAGTTAAGGACTTCGTCTACCTCGGCTCCGCGGTAAATAGGGACAACAACATCAGTACCGAAATCGAACGCAGAATCACTCTTGCACACCGCTGTTTCTTTGGGCTCAAGAGGCAATTGAGTAATAAAGCCCTCTCTCGAAGGACTAAACTAGCTTTATATAACAGCTTGATCATCCCCGTCCTACTATATGGCGCAGAATCTTGGACGTTAGCAAAGGCGGATGAGGAAGCCCTTAGTCTTTTCGAGAGAAAAGTTTTGCGTGCGATTTTTGGTCCTGTTTGCGTTGATGGCATCTGGAGGAGAAGATTTAATGACGAACTCTATAGGCTGTACAGCGACATGCGCCTGGTTAAGCGTCTACGGATACAACGCTTAAGATGGCTAGGCCATGTAGAGCGTATGGACACCACTGCTCCGGCCCGAAAAGTCTTTGAATCCGAGCCATTGGGACAACGCAACAGAGGACGACCTAGACTGAAGTGGCGCACACAAGTGGAGAAGGATCTCAACCAACTTGGAGTGCGCAACTGGAGACAGCTGGCGAAAGATCGTGCTGGCTGGAGAGGCATGTTGGTTGAGGCCCAGGTCCACCCCGGACTGTAGCGCCACAAGAAAAAGAAGAAGAAGTATTTTACTATCTAGTAGTAAAAGGAACCAATTTTGAGTCTGAGCGCACTATTGTAATGTTTCCCAACCTTTTACAAAATAAAAAGACGATGTTTGAAGCAAAAAATGAATTTTCCATTTCTTAAATCAAAGAAAAACATCTGCCTAGTTTAACAGCTTAATTTCTTTATGTGACTCTTAAAGAATGTGTTACGACGAAAAGTTCCTTTAAACAACACCTCTGTCAAAATGTGTCCAACATGGGCAAACGTTACCTCCCTAAATGGCATATTGATTGAGATTTGACGCAGAACCATCCTCGATAGCCGCTGTTAATTCGACCGAAACTCCTTAGTCGAATCCTTAAGAACCTACCCGATCCCGATACGATAGAAAATAAAGTTGAAAAATATCCATTTATTGCCGACTTGAGTTCTTCATCATCCGAACATCTTTTTCCACGAATATAGGGTTTGTGTTGGATTTCTTCGAAACCACAATCTTGTGCAGCAGTCTTGAAAAATCGCGCCGTGTGAACAGGAGCTTTTTCATGAAGAAGCAACACACCCGCTGCGAGATTACTCCGTCTTTTCTTTTTAATTTCCTTCGGCAAATTTTGCAAAGTGGAAGCGTAAGATGTGGCGTTGATTGTTTCACTTTTTTTTGTACTCGATGTGCAAGATTCCCATTGAGTCCCAAAAAACTGTGGGCATGAGCTTCCTGGCAGAGGGAGTGACTTTGAACTTCTTCGGGGGGTCTGTTCCTTTTTCATATCACTGCATGGACTCTTGTATGCCTTCAGGGTCATAGTGTTGTACCCATGTTTCGTCCCCAGTAACACTTCGATCCATAACACCGTCCGCGTTCTCACTACACATCTCCAAAATCTCTCGACAGCATGTGATCCTCACTGCTTTCTGAGGCGCTGTGAGCATTCGTTGCACCCAAATTGCACTGACCTTTGAAAGGTTAAGATGGTCATGAAGAATGGTGCGAATGATATCAGTTGAAAACTTAATGGTCTCTGCCATTACCTTTATTCGGGCATCCTTAAGTTTTTTGACTTCTTTGATGCTTTCTCCAGTATAAGCATAGGCCGGGGCGTCGGAGTGGGGGTCGTCTTCATCTGAACTCACTCGACCACTTTTGTACAGTTGATAATGAACGTGCGGAACCATGGTAAACAGCCACCTTCTCTTCATGAATAGTTTTTCAACTTTTTCCTTGCTTAGTGAGAAATTTAATAACAGCACGATGCTTAATTTTCACCACCATCATATCAGTTGCCACTATGATTATATTTACCTAGTGATAAAACGCAAATTAATAACATTTATATGAAATTTTTTTTTGTGGCCGCCGTGGCGTAGTGAGAAGAGTGCGACGCTCACACGCCGAAGGATCTAGGTTCGATTTCCGGCTGAACACCTCGAATTTGTCACGGCACCACCTCTTTCCAGCTGCTGACAACACTTAAAGAGTAATAATCGTTTAATTGCTTCTCAAAATTCGCCGTTTGGAGTCGGCAACAAGCTGTAGGTCCCTTCTACTCGTGAGAGAACAGTAGCGCGCACAACACGAGTAGTTGATGAGGAAGCTAGACCCTGGTCCCCCTGTGGACTGTCGCGCCAACAACTATTATTACTATTATTAGAAATTTTACATGAATGCACTAAAATAATAGTAGTATAAATAAGTCAATTTATAAATATGTATAACCACTGCTTCACCCCGATACCGAGAATATATTGAAGGTCCTTCGTACATGCTGTATCAGGATAAGGATGTACTTCAAATTATAAATAACGTCGGATTGGTCAAATCAAGCGAATAGACAACAATGCTCCAACTAAGAGGATCTTCACATCTCAGCCTTCAAGTCTAAGACGAAAATGAAAACCGATCTTGATAACTGCAAGCAGCTTCTCCAGCTATAGGTCAGGCTCAGACTATTCATAGATTGCACAACAAATGGTCGGTACGTCTTAAAAAGGGAAAATTGAGAGAACTTTTCAGTAAAAGGTATCTGCTACAGAGCAATGATTAATTACGTTTTCGTTCATCAACTGAATAATCAAGATGTGAAGTAGCTGTGATGAGCCACAATTCTTTTACTTAAGGAAACGTTTGGTATCCGCTTAGTTTCACGTTACAGACCCGTGAATTGGCATCAGAAAATATCAGTACTGGTTATATTTCAGAAGTTCTATTTAGTTTAAACCAGTTTAGCTTTAACTCATTTCAAACTTATTCACTTTGAAAAAAACACACATATTACAAAATGAAAGATGGATGTCACCTTTTCAACGAGTATAAACTGAAGATTCAATTTCGTCTATTGAAAAAGAAAAAAAACATTTTCGTTCGGGTCTTACACACCGTGAAAATCAATTAAGTCACCTACAACTATCCCTTGGCATCGTGCTTTTAACAATTTTTTCCGTGGTCTATATTTGAAAAAAAGGAAATTAAACACTTCTCTGAATTATTTGACCGATGAGTGCTCAAAGAGACTTAAGACTGATACACACAGTATCAAATTGCCGTATTTTACGACTCTTAAACGCCTTCCTCAACAGCTGTGCTCAATGAAGTGAAACATCTGATAAGCAAAAATTAATTTAAATTCATTTCAAGTAATCCCACCCCATCTTTAAGACTGCCTGATTCCCTGCACACCCATGTCCCATTTATTACTGGGGAAATATACATGGATATAGTTGTTGTGGCGCCTTCGGGACTATTAAGTACATTCGTTACGCTTCCGTATTCCTTGCGTTCAGACAAAGAAGAACCAAAGATATTCTTTGTTTAAATGCATCGCCTTTTCTGCTCTCAGCGGGACAGCAGTTATTTATCGGTTATACCAGTGGCGACATCTTTTTTTACCCCTCTAGACCATAACCAAAGATAACAGTTCATGCGAAGCACATTTAATTTCATAAAATCGCTGAATTGGAGTAAAAACTTCTCACTGCTCTCAGCGTATGAAGCATTGACCTCATCTTCTTAAAACCGGACTACAACAGAAAGCTGTACAAATCTAAAAGTATATAAAGGGGGCTGCTCTGTGAAATTGAAAAACGAAAACAAATCACGAAATGAACACAGAAAGATGCTTATTAGGACTAAACTTCCATTTTCACAGAGTCCATGAAGCCGTTGTGTCTGTGTTTACAAAGCGAGAGATTAGCACCGAAGAGTTCTATCCACTGGAAGCCAACTACCGCAAGCTCTCAATGTTCAAGGATAACACGAAGAGAACAACGTACTCCCAGTCGTTCAGTCAGTCCTCCCGGTCTCTACAAAAAAGAAAAGATACATTTGTCGATTCAGTAATCGGAATGAATAAGCGAATCTTTTTTGCAGCGCATTTCATTGCATCCTGCATCCATCCGTGACGTCTAACAAAGGCATGTGCGCGGGGTGGCAACCGACATGATTGGCAGGATTTAAATTCAAATAACTCTTGTGGGCTGTTTGTGGATAAAAATGTATACATCTATAAAATATTTATGAAACAAGAAACAAGATATTGCAGTATTGTTGAAGTATGTCACTGGACAGAGGGGCTGGAGGGTGGCTACCAATTGATTGTTACATATGTACATATGTTTTAAGTCAGCATCGCTAGAGTTTCAATTTGAAATTATGCTTCAACGAATTGATGCTGTGATTCAGTATCAATTCCTTCGCTTAAAATTTGCTAGAACGAAACACAAACATTTTTAATAAACGTTAGAGTTGATGCTTTTAATTTACTTCTTTTTTAAATTCAACTTCACAGCAACAACTTTTTCTACGTTAGTACATCTTTTCAACGGGGTGTGAAATTCAGTATGCCGCTTATGGCAACCCGCTCAAGACATCCTTCAAGAAATTCTTTAATTCGATAGAATGCCCTTTCCTCACTCAATTTCATTTCCGAGTCAACACGAGAGCTCCCCCCACTTACGCCCAAATATCATACGGAAGTGTTCGCTTGAGAAGCTCCTTAACATCTGTTGCCGCGTATAAAATGCAAGAAGAAGGATATGTTGTCAGGACGCTCTATATGAGCGCACATGACGTGTTAAACAAGAGAATCCATCCATCCCACCCATATATTCGTCCGCGTAGTCAGTCTGCCAAAAATAGTAACAATCATAGTCAACTTGAAAAATCCTTATTTTCAATTTCACACACGTACAGTGACATCGTACACCGTATTTACACAATCAAACACACGTTCCTAGACAGACAGGAGAAGACAAATATTTGGATTTGCTATCGGAAGCGCTGAATTTCTGTCACGGATTCAATAAACACTTCAACGTATAAACTTTCACGATTTATTAGAGATCACACACGCTCCAGCGTGGGGATAGTGTGTCGTTACCCTCGTCCTGCACCACTCTGGCCAAAGACGTGGGCAGGCGGAGATATGATGACAAATGATATATTTATTTGGACTCATTCACGTATGGTCGTGGTGGCGGTGTTATCGCCGAGCGACAAGGTGATTAATCGGCCAGAAGAACTCAGTCAAGGGGCCTCCTGCGAAGAAAAACTACTTTGCTTACTTAATGCTCCTATAGAACCCGATATCCTTGAGTGGTCGACTGAGAATAATTAAAATATCTTGATATTTTGAGTTTCGCCCTGCAAATGGGTGCAGATAATAAGGACACACACTTGCAGAGAGGTTCCACTTTTATCGAGCTGGTGCTGTTCCTCTTCTAGGGGGCGTTCGGTCGTGTTGTTGCACTTCTTTTGAGAGTTTCGGCGAAATGAGGATTATGCTGCGGTTGCCGCCATTGACAGTGTTTATCTTGAAGTTGTGCGGTTTGTTCAGTTTACCTGTGGGGATGACGGCATTGTTTTAATCCTGACTATGATGATGGTTTCACGTTGTTCGCAACTTACTCAGTCGCTGATATCTTGTGGGTTGCGCATAATTACTGTCTTGACTTCTTTAAGGATCCGAAGTTTTTATCTTAAAGAGGGTTAATCGCCTTTGAAAGTTTAATAATTGTGGCGGTTTTAGTTTCGCGGTGTTTTAAGTGGAAACACTGTACATTTAGAGAAGGTGTCTGTTACGTTTACTTGTTTTTTGACTTCTCTGTGGAATATGCTTCGTGTTTGGCAGTTTGGTCTTAGAACATGATTCATTTTTATAGTTTTCTTGTTTAAAGAGAAAGAGAATTAATAGAAACACACAGTCGATGTATACCCTCACATGCCCGTTGAAAATTTAAAACAGGAGACCTTAATTTGAATATTACTGTAACTCATAGTAGACTTAACCAAGTACTAGCAGTACTACAAATCAAAACTTACCTAAATTCTTGACCAAGGGCTGATTTGATGATCAACCAAGCAGGAAAGGTCGGTTCTGAACACACCTTTAAAGTCAGAAAAAAACAATTTCAACAGATAATTCTAGAAAAGTCCGTAAGAACCATACACTCAGCGACATATGAAGTGCTGTTGATGTGATTAGTAGAAAATAAAGAGTCATCAATGGAAAGTCTGCCGTAATTTAACAGGAACAGGAAACAACCAAAATGTGTTCAAGTTAGTAATGAACGAAATCAGGTGAAAGTGAGTTTAGTCTTTGAGATAGAACGCACAACGTCAGTGAGTCGAACTAAACGTCTGCATGGAGAGCTGATTCCACAAATAAATTCAAAATCGGGATTAAACGTAGAATTACTTTTGTCTGTCGCTGTCTCTTTGTGCTCAATAGAAAATTGAGCAGTAGATTCTTCAGAAGGACCAAGCACCTTGATCACCCCAGTCTTGCTCTATGATGCAGAATCCTGGACAATCTCTGGAGTATATGAAAAAAAATTACGATCAATTTTGGCCTTTTGGAACTGATTGCATTTAGAGAAGCGTATTCAATGAGAAATTGTAATGATTATCCATCAACATGAATGAAGGTTGTTGTATACGCCTAAGGCGGTAAGGCAATGTAGAGCGCCAGAGCAACATTGTTCCAGCCCGACTCCAAACTAAAGAGAGAGCAATAGAGATCGTCTCGATGTACACAGAGTAGAAGCAGAGGGGTATAGATCGTGAACCTAGGGGCGCTTGTTGGGTAAGTCCATGGCCTTCTGTATTAATGTGATTTTTTGATTATATTTACATGCCAAATATTGTATATGTCTTTAATTATTCATAATCAGAAACTTACAAATTTCGGCATTACTTCTGGGTGTTCCAGGATGGGAGTAATCTTAACGTGCCGACATAACTCCTATTTTTGCTCTCCACTCGATCCTGACTGCCGTTGTGCTTTAAACGGCTTAGCTTCGCACAGTTTTCACTGAATGCGTTTTCCTGTTCATTCTTTATTGTGCATTCGAACATCAACCCAACTAATATAAATAGTATCATTATAAAGGAAAATCCACATATCGCTATACTTGTATGAAGTGAGCGTCAAGATAAAAATGTCTCGATAGGGAAAATTTGTTGTGAACGAGCCCTTATTTTTTTTTTGTTTGTTTGCTATGATATAATAAAATAATAAAAAATATGATAAATAAAAAAAAATATGACAACATTATATTTTTTCATCGTGTTAAAAATGTCGAATTTTGTACCAGAAAGTGATGATTTGCGGAAAGCATAAAATTTTTATTTTCATTTGAAGAAAAGTGCTACAGAGTCGCATCGAATGCTTGTCGAGGCATATGGTGATCAGACTCTATCAGAAGCAACATGCAAAAGAGTTTTTCAACGATTCAGACTCAATGATTTTGATGTGAGAAATGAAGAACGCGGAAGACCTCCAAAAAAGTTTGAAGACGCCGAATTGCAAACGTTATTTAATGGAGATGACACTTTGAGTCAAAAGCAAATGGCAGCAATGTTAAATGCTGCACAACAAACAATTTCTGACCGTTTAAAAGCTATGGGAAAGATCCAAAAGTGTGGAAAATGGGTGCCACATTAATTGAATGAAATACAGATGGAAAACCGAAAAAACACTTGTGAAATTTTGCTTCAAAGACATGAAAGAAAATCGGTTTTGCATCGGATTGTTACTGGCGATGAAAAATGGATTTATTTTAAGAATCCTAAACGGAAAAAATCATGGGTTAATCTGGGACAACCATCAACATCGGCTGCAAAACCAGATCGATTCGGCAAAAAGACAAGGCTGTGTGTTTGGTGGGACCAGAAAGTTGTGCTGTACCACGAGCTCCTAAAACCTGGTAAAACCGGTAATACTGATCGCTTCCGACAACAAATGATCAATTTGAACCATGCATTGATCGAGAAACTACCAGAATGGGCCAGAAGACACGTCAAGTTAATTTTGCTCCATGACAATGCACCTGCACACAAAGCAAAACCAGTTCAGGATACAATCAAAACACTTGGCTGGGAGCAGCTACCCCACCCGCCGTATTTTGTTTTCATTTGTTTTCATCGATGGGACACGCATTGGCTGAGCAGCACTTTGATTCCTACTAGAAGACCGAAAATTGGGTGTCTGATTGGTTTGCTTTAAAAGACGAACAATTTTATTGGCGTGGTATTCACAAATTGCCAGAAAGGTGGTCAAAGTGTATAGAAAACAATGGCCAATATTTTGAATAAAATGTTTTTACTTTGCCATTAATAAATAATGTTTTATTTTCAAAAAATTATTATTTTCATTTCATACCTGTATACCATTTTCTTCAAGGCATTCATTCAAATTCAAATTGGAATAATCGAATAGATAGTTGTCTCGAAAGAAATTCAACCAGACATATCATCTCTTGAACAAAGGCTCGACAATTAGTAAAACCAAAATATTGATCACCACTTTCTTGGGTTTGTCTTAGGGCAATTCTCGTTCAATGATATTCATAAGAATAAGGCTTAGAAAAATAAATTTTTGAATTCAATGATTCTGTTAGCGACATGCTTTCTTAGAGTTACATGTTTGTATTATGCTCGAATTGTGGGCATTTAATTTCCTAATTGTAAAAAAAAAAATGCGGATTTACAGTGGAGAGCAAAAGTGTGCACAAGTTTTATTTTTTATATTATTTTTTTTAAATGTTTGTACTCAGTGAAATACTTATTGCAAAATAAAAAAAAATGGTATAGTTTCTTCAATATCTTCAATAATTCAACTTATAATACTTTGTTTTTTTTTGAGTTGTACTCATTGGCACAGCTTGCCCAAGTTATCTGGGTTAGTCGTTATTGTGCTATTTTTTATTTGGATAAAGGTCAAAACTTCAGGTTTACCACAATATCAACTTAATATATTGCTCCGCACTCAATTTTGTTCCACTTTGGATGTGTTTTGTATCCCTATTGTACTGAAGTGTGTCTATAATTTTCTGAAATGGTTCAACTACCCTCAAATACTTTCCATTAGACTTTCTCACCCGAGAGTTAAGAAAACGTTACTTTTTATTTAAAAAAAAATATCTTAAGAGCTGTGATCGCTCGTACACTAACTTACAATCTAAGTTCAAAATTTTCTGGATTGGCTTTTTATATAATTCTAAATGCTTAGTTTACAAAAATATGTTGAAATCAGAATTGAGAATTAATAAGATACATTTTCTTGCATTTACTTGGGTCGCGCGTGTACTGCACTCGGCGCGTGTTGCTTGGTCATCGTAACTTGAGTTTTGCTTACTTTTAATTGGCGGCTTAGGATGGTATCCAAAAGGCGTCGAAATATTGCTTACAGTGAGACTTATACCGCCTGAATTTCCATTCGTCTAACCAGATTACATGCATCAAGTTCTCTCTTCAACATTATTCGTGTTCTTTGGCGAATTTGGAGTCAGCTTTGAATATTTATTTTCCCCATATATAGCTGTGTCGCTGAGCGCTCATCTTGGGGTCCATCGCATTTTGGGTTTATTTGTTGGTATAAGCTAATTTCCAGTTGTTGAATATATCTTCCGTTTCACTTGTGTTAACATCAGATGTTCACCGCTTCTGTTAGAAATTCTAAGACTAATGGCATAGATTATATTCTCCACTTAAATGACCCCTTATAGATTTAAATCAAGCTGATAAGACATATTTTGCACCCAGGAACCTCTGTTCTCGAAACTACAATGTTATCTTTCGTACTTTGGAATAATTTCTTCATTATATAATACAAACAACATTCAATTTATTGGTAAAATAAATTAAAACAGTACAGCGGATCTTCGACTATCGCAAAATATGAAAATGAATGGCAAATTTTGATAAAGTGCGGAAAGGACATCTAACAAAGATTGATTGCAAAATTGAGTACGTCGAAGGTAAGTTTGTTGTCTTTGTTCTCTTCTTAGAATTTGTTTACTTTTAGTGGTTCTAAGCCACGCTTGTTTCTTTAATTTTCCTTAATGCTTGTTTTGAGTGCCTCCACTTGTATTCATTTTGAATTCACACTTTAGATCCTATATCAATAAATACAAGAAGTACTTGTTTCTATATAATTTCTCCCTAATACATTAATATACATATGTATCAAAAATTTGTCCCCTTAAGCTCATTGTATCTATATAAGCTCTTTTTAAATGTGAAGGCAAGCTACTCACTGACTCTTTATTGGCTCATTGTGGCAATATGCTTTCATTCAGTTACTCACCACTTTGTACATTCCAATTAACGCAACTGGCGCTCCGTTCCAACCACTGCCCCATTGTAAACGGGAAATAAATTCTGCTCTGTCCCTGACCTTCGCATACGTCCAGCGGCTAACGCATCAGCGCACATACAGAAGCCCCTCATGAATGCCAAATAAAAGTAATATCCCGAGAAATTAGTACCTAATGTAGCTTGGAGTAAAGAAAATAAAATGTGCCCCAACCACCGGCCGCAGTTCAAGTGGCCGCAACTGCCAGCATCACCACTGCCGCATTCGCATGACGTAGTAAAAGTCCGACGAGATAAATAGAAACTAAGATAAAAGTGTTCTGATTATTATTCACTTGGGCCTTTTCGGAGGACTCTGCCTACTCACCCTTGTTCGCGCTGGCATTGTACTGCCCTCGTGGTCCTGTGAGATCATTTGACCTTTGTCCCCACGTCTTTGTTCCCCTCTCACACTTTGGCCGTGTTGATGCGTATACGAGGGAATAAAAATAAATTTGTTTTCCTAATGTGAATGTGTGCTGGAATAGCAGCAGGAGCAACGGCAGTGGTTGTGAAAAAGTTTTCTAACTTTTTGTTCTGAGCAGCAACGGCGATGAGGACGTTGTCGTCGACGACAGGAATGGCATCTGCCCTCCAATCTAACCATTGGCCCTGACAGACTACGACTCGTAAAGAGCTCATGAGGACTCATGAATATATTTCCCTTGGAGGCATTCCTCCGAATTGGCTGTTGTTACTTTTCGTCATCATGGGCTTGGTTAGCCTAGGGACGTTGGCTTCCAAGGGGCTGTCTCTTCTGGGGGTGTGAAAGTGGTTACCAAATTGTAAAATACTCTAGAGGGTACTTCGTTTGAATTTTGTGATCTCATAGAGTGAAAAAGTTGACCACAACTTCGACCATACCTTTGACTGGTTGTTGTTGTTTCTCAATTGTGAGGAGCGATTTCCTCCGTCTCCGTTTTCACTATGGTGGTAGGTTGATGTGTCCTTTTTGGCACGTTGTTCGTCCCATTTGGGGATAAGGATTGAAGATAAATGCGGTGGATAACGATTTATTTGTGTCAATTTGAGTTATTTCAACTGGAATGCGGGTGGGTAGAATATTTTGGGAGAGGTGAACGGTGTGAGCTGATCTCTGTTATGGCCCATGAATTTGTTTCAATTATCCTGTGGTGATTTATCGCTAATGGAATTCCTTTTTTTTTCATTATTATTTTAGAAGGAAAACATTTGATTGTCGGGTTTCAAATTGGAGTGACTTTTGTTGTTTCTGGTTTTGTGACCATAGGGATGTAAGGGATCAATTTTTGAAAGTTTCAGATAATTTTTTGCTGAAATGTTTACTTCATGTTACTTAATGTGGCGCAGAATATTTAATGCACGCCAACACTCGCACACATCACTATTGCCCACCTCACTTTCATCTTTTGACGGGCATACAGCCACACTATTAAACTGAGAAGAATAAATCAAATCCCTTTGCTTTGGCATGTTTGTTTATTTCCTTATTGCCCTTCAATGCCGGAGGTATGGCCTCACTATCTTCAGAGCTGGTGCCCTTTAGATATGGTGCTTAATTATGGAAGAAAAATCTTCCTGTCATACTCCACCTCCAATTATTCAATGAATGACAACATACTGCTGAAGAGGACCAAAACCGATACAGATAGTTCACACTTGGCGTACCAGAGAATCTCTTTTAATTGCCAACGGTGCGGAAAAGCGATTCGTCCATCTCATTAGTATTCAGTTAAAGATTTTCATTTATGAACCAGTCATTAGGGCATTACATGTGTCGGCTCCAAGGACCCTTTTACTCATTGTGGGTGTTCGCACCCGTATCAGCTATCCTCTTCCCTTACGGACTTAATTTTCCTTCGATTGCTGTCTAGAGTTTTTATAGACTTTCACCATGGATCCATGGGAGTAGATCGCAATAAATTAGTTGTCACTCCATGGAGTGCTGGTGACAGTGGCAGAAGTGGCTGTGTTGAAAGGACACTCAGTAAAATTCATCCTTAATGACAAATAACTAATAATTAGGCAAAAGGGAAAAACTGTCCACAGAAATTACACCAGATTTACAGTGGATTCAATTGGGATGGCGCTTTTTCTGTTATGTTCCCTACGGGGAAGAGAGGAGTTCGGGTAAAGTGCACAGAAAGTTTCTTCATTGGACGAGATAGTTGAGATATTTTTTGTTTGCTAATTTTCTTGCGAAGCAACAATTCGTGAGGAGGATATACTGAAACAAAGGATAAGCACAATTCGATTACTGACGAGTAATGAACTGCTGTGATGCTATTATTGATTTCCGGGCTACACTTTATTTCTCATGCCGCAGGCATATGAATTATGCTTGAAAGTAGTTCTCCAAGGAATTCAAAACTTCTCTGACGTGATGAAAGTTTGGTACAAAGTTTTTGCGTAAAGTGGGTGAAAGTTGTTGTTGTTCATAGTTTTACACTCATCGTTTTCACTTGCAGTTTTAAATCAAGAACAAAAAAAAATGCTTCGTATGACCTCCATTCTTGCAAACTGACAAGATTAAAATTTTTAGGGAACAAATCCAAACAAGTCTTAATAATGCATTATTTGGAAAAGTTTATTTTTTTTTTAAATTTAGCACAAAATAATGTAACAAAAACTATTTACGAATACATAAATAATATAGGCACCCACATGTGAGAAGCGATTTTGACAAAATATCCGTTCTGGTGCTCTTCGTGTTGTTCGATTATTTCATAATTTCAAATTAATATAGTGGACATTAAAGTTGTAACTCCCTGTGTATATGACAGATAGCATCTTGTATGCGACTTTTCTCCAACGATAACACATCACTCAATAAGTTCCGGGACATGCAGGAAGCAACACTAACAAAAAAATTAATATTAAATTAATAATTTTTGTTAGTGGCGCCCGGGAACTTATTGAGTGATTTGTTATGTTCCATATGAGGTGGTACATACAATTTCTTATATTATTCCATTCAAACATCGAATTTTCCTTTAACTGCTCTATATTATTAAAATCGTGGATGCGGATTACTCTTACTAAAGCATCTCGCATGTGCTCTGTGGCGGAGTCTTAACCAAATCGGATTTGATATTCGGAATATTCACTCATTATACCTATGGTCCCATAACTTGGTCTTAAATTTCTTCTAATGATTTCAATATACTAAAACTCGTGCATTATACGAGGGGCGTTCAATATATTCTCGGTATCGATATTAGGGAAAATGCGAATTCAATTTAAATTGTTCTTATTTCTCAATATAATTTCCCCTAACATAAATGCATTTCATACATCTTGAGATAAGATTTTTCAAACCCTTAAAAGTATAAATTTCATCTTTCTCTGCAAAATAACCCTTTATTGCCGACTTGAGTTCTTCATTATCCGAAAATCTTTTTCCACGAAGGCATTTTTTCAAATCCGGAAACAGGAAATAATCACTAGGTACAAGGTGTGAACTATAAGGTGGGTGTTGGATTTCTTCGAAACCACAATCTTGCGCAGCAGCCTTGGAAACTCACGCCGTGTGAACAGGAGCGTTGTCACGAAGAAGCAAAGAGTTTACCCGTCTTTTCTTTTTAATTGCCTTCCGCAAATTATGCAAAGTGGAAGCGTAAGATGTGGTGTTGAAGGGTTCACCTTTTTTTTGTACTCAATGAGCAAGATTCCCTTTAAGTCTTAAAAAGCTGTGGCCATGAGCTTTCCGGCAGACGGAGTGACTTTGAACTTCTTCGGGGGGTCTGTTCCTTCTTTGTGCCACTGCATGGACTCTTCTTTGCTTTCAGGATCATAGTGGTGAACCCATGTTTCGTCCCCAGTAACAATTCGATCCATAACACCGTCCGCTTTCTCACTACACATCTGCAAAAGCTCTCTACAGCATGCGATTTTGACTTTTTTCTAAGACGCTATGAGCATTCGTGGCACCTACCTTACACTGACCTTTGAAAGGTCAAGATGGTCATGAATAATGGTGTGAATGGTACAGTTGAAAGCTCGGTGATCTCTGCCATCATTTTCATCTTTATTCGGGCATCCTCAAGAACAAGTATTTCGACTTCTTTGATGCTTTCTCCCGTACAAGCAGTATCCGGGGCGCCGGAGTGGGGGTCATCTTAAATGCTCTCTCTGCCTCTCTTGAACTCTTTAGACCACTTTTGCACAGTTGATAATGAAGGTGCGGAACCCTGGTAAACAGCCACCATCTCTTCATGAATATTTTTGACTTTTTCCTTGCTTAGTGAGAAATTTAATTACAGCGCGATGCTCAATTTTCACCATCATCGTCTCAGTTACCATTATGATTCTGTTTAACTAGTGATAAAACGCGAATTAATAATCAGCTTTATATGAAATTTTACATGAATGCACTAAAATAATAGTACTACTTGATATACAGCTCTGTGTAAAAAATAGCAACACGTTGAGGTCTGTACTTTGGATGTTAATTACTTTTCTCCATGCTCATGTAAAGACACGATATTTATTGTAGGACATCTGTTGGGTATCAGTAATAAAATGCAAAAAACAAGATAAGCGAAGATGCATTTTAAGACAAGAAAATTCCTGTTATACGAAATGAAACCGAAATTTTGGTGTGCAAAATAATAGCACCATGACATTCTAAAAAGTGTTTTCGAAGTGTTTGGTGGTGTTTAGTTATTTTTTGTGCGTCAAAAGATTTAAGTAAAAATATTTAAGTATTTTGAAACTAGTATTTTTAAAATACAACGTTTTAAACAATTGAAATGGGTGGCTGTGTGCATTGTACTCCTAAGAAACGTGAGCTTATAAAAAACTAATTTCTGACGGAAAAACGTACAAATTTATTCGGGAAATCGTTGGTTGTTCGAATAAAATGATTACTAATGCAAAAAAACACGTCGAAAAAAAAGAAACAAGAGGTAGAAAATCGAAATTAACCTCTACCGACGAGCGAAGAATGATAAGATTAGTGAAACAAAACCCATTCATCACATCAAACAAAATAAAAGAGGAACTAAATCTGCCCGTATCAACATCAACCAAAAGAAGGAAGTTGATAGAGAAGGAACTACCTGCCAGAAGTCCCAGAAAAGTACCCTTGCTGACAAAGGTCCATCTTCATAAAAGAAAACAATTTGCGCAAGAACATTTGAACTGGGAAGTAACCAAATTAAGCACGGCGGCGGGAAAATTAACATATGGGGATGCTTCTCCTACAACAGTACTTTTCCTATATTTTGGATAAAACCAATGATGACCGCCGAAGTTTATGTTGGCATAATGAGGGAAACCATGTTGCCCTACGCCGAGTGGAATATGCCTCTCAGATGGGTCCTGCAGCAAGACAATGACCCGAAACATACGAGCAAATTGGCCAAGGAATTATTTGCGAGGAATGGGGTTTAAGTTATGGAATGGCCGCCGCAATCTCCAGACCTAAACCCCATTGAAAATCTTTGGACAGATGTTAAGAAAGCTGTTTTTAAAGCAAAACCAAAAAATACACTACAGCTATGGGAAGCTGTGCAGGCTGCGTGGAGGGATATTCCAATTCGGCGAAGTCAGGCACTAATCGACTCTATGCCACGACGTTGTGCCGCTGTGCTCAGAAGTAAGGGTTATAAGACGAAGTACTACAACAGTAGTATAAATAAAAAAAAATAAAAACCGTACTATTCCACTAAATTTTGCATTTTATTTACGACGTTTTACTTGTGGTGCTATTATTTTGCACACCAAAATTTCGGTTTCATTTCGTATAGCGGGAATTTTCTTGTATAAAATGCATCTTTGCTTATCTTTTTTTTTGCATTTTATTACTGATACCCAACAGATGTCCTACAATAAATACCGTGTCTTTACATAAGCATGGAGAAAAGTAATTAGCATCCAAAGTGCAGACCTCAACGTGGTGCTATTTTTTTGCACAGAGCTGTATATGTAAGGCAATTTATATATATAACCACAGCTTCACCCCGATACAGAGAATATATTGAACGCCTCTCTAATCTCTAATTAAACCTTTCATTTCGATACCATAACACTTCCACCTCAGAGTTTTTCGTTTTGTATGTCGTGGGGCTTTGCCACACCCTCACGCCTGTCAGATCCAAAAATGTTAAATTTTAATTCTTCCAAGAAAATCTTGCACCAGATTTTTGGAGGATTAGCTCTTTCTTATTCTTTTGGAGGATTTGCTAACAGATAACCTAAACCTACTTACATCGATATTGTTGAATAACCAGTTTACTGCTCATTTCTTACCGCTCTTCGACATGCAAATTTAATTAACCCTTGCCTGTCACCTATACTCAACTCTAATTTGCCACTCTATTTTGTCACTTGTACTATAAGTTAGAGGTCTTAAACGAAAGAGTTGTCAACCGTGAATAAACTTTTGTAGATTTAATTTTGATCCTTTTATTTCTCAGTTTGTTATACTTATTAAATAGAAATATTAATAGAAATATTAATTTTTGTTCTCAAATCTGGAATGATTTGTTTTATTGAAATATAATTTCAGCTACCAAATTTTGAAATATGACGGAGCACTGTATACGATGGTAATTAAATATACTTATACTTAAGAATTCATAAGGCCAGTCTATTCGGTAGTATTTGATACCAAATGTCTTTTACTTAATTCCCTAACCACTTAATATTTGCATTGCAAGACAAGCGACAATCACTAAATCCTACCCTAAATTCCAAATTTATATATAAAGTAAAACGAAACAGATTACATACATATCTACAAGTAAAACGACATATTTAATTGTTTCTTCCGTAAGATATTTCAAGGCAGTCACATAAAGAACTTTGTGTGCATTTGACAAGTCAGAAGAATTAACCATTCAAATTTAAAGTTAACTGCAATTTCCTGCGCAAGACCGCGACAAGCTGCACGTAATTTAGTCTCCATCAAATCGCGACCTCTGTGCACAAACATTGCATTCACTCTGCCACAACTCGTCTAATTTCGACATAAGAAAACAATTACTCACAGCCACTTGTCAGTTGCATTCAAATTCCATCCGAACATCTACCGTCATACCGCATTCCACCTCATCCCTGGCCAATAAGCATCATAACTCATCGTTCAATTCACAGCAACAATAAAGAATGGAAGCGCTGTAATAACAAGAAAAAAATCAAAATCCAGGAAAAAGAATTTCTCTGCGACTGCTGAACGCTGCAACGGAAGCATTGAATAGAGATAAAGGATCCTGCTCTCGTCCAAAAACGTAACGCCGCACCGTCACTCCCTGTCTCTCCTCCTCATTCGACAATCCACTTTTCAAATTGTTCACTGTAATGTAAAACCTTTCGCAGGACGACTAAGTAAATTATCTGGAACTAATGACACTGACAGCCCAAACAGACGGCGGACGATGAAAAAAGAAAAGGATTTCAGGCTCTTCTTGGCACCCGACGTAGGACTAAAGGGTTAATGGGACGGGTGTGTCCACTTTGCTTGAGCCAGCACATCATCATGTGTGCTTGTAAGGGGATTAAAGCATTAACCGATGTAGTGCCAAGAAATTTTTGGGCATTTAATTGATTTACCTTTGTTCAAGTAACGACGAATTGAATGCAAGAACTGTGCCAAAACGAAAGGATTCCAGTTCGTTCCTCCCCTTCAACTCAAGCCAGAGACCCTCATGGCTCTCATCAGAATTCATCACTCGTCTCGGAAGGAGGGCACTGCCTCTGGCTGCCCTGCTGCTGCTCTGAATTAAACAAACAACTGCATTTGAGTCAAATTACCGTTATCAAACGGCTACCGCAGCCGACGTTGTTGTTTCTTTGAGTGTTCCCACTCCCCTACGCCAGATGAAAACCACCAAATTTACAAGTTGTTTATATTTAAATTTGTCGAAGGACCAAGCCAATGCCAGTCGAACGCAGTTAGAAAAAGGATATTCACACGACAACGATTGCAGTACCTACAAGCATACTTCTAAAAGAATCCAACCAGCAGCGGAGCAGCAACGAGACAAACGAAACAAAAGTAACAGACCAATTCTCAAAATTGTTTTCGTGACTTAAATTTTCACCACGAACGTGTCCGGAAAGCATATGACGCGAATTTCCTTCTCAAACGGGACACGCTCTGATAAGAGGAGATAGTTGAACAAAGCGAGAACGAGACTGTGGGAAAGGAAGGTGCCACAAAAAGAGAAGAGTTCACTGCAGAAAATATTTTCGTTTTGGTATCAGGGAGGTTTCTCAAAATTTGTCATCGATTTGTGGTGAGGGTGTCTTGCCAGATTGAGAGGACAGGGTTATAACGAATGCGGTATATCTTCGTGGGTTGACGGCACTCAGATTTTGGTCAGAATTGGAAATGATTTTCCCTTGCTTTGATCCAGGGGTAATCATCACTTGTTTGTAATTGAAGCCTGATAAAATTCGTTTATTTGCCGACGACAGAGGGGTACGCTTTTCTTTTCACAAAAATTTGTTGCTGACCATTTTTAAAAGAGCGATAAAAATGCAACCATCTTCAAATTAGCTTTGAGAATAGGGTCCAGTTTTGACATGTAAAACATGTAAACAGTAAGAAGCAGATAGATCGAGGAAGAGTGAGGCTGTCGATTACACCAAAAAGAAAACAAAACAATTTGACAAATAAATAGTATGTCTGCAATTTTACAACGTTTAAATTTAATTGATTTTTATATCAAAATAAATACACTGATTCACACAATACACAACGTAGAGCACGAACGTACCCAACACATACATATATAGATACGTAAGAGAATTCCTTGTTTTAACATTTAACCAAACAAAGTGCTTCTGATAGAGCCATCAAAGATCCCGTAGTATTATCACAGGGGCAACGATTCATTTTCCAATTTTGTGATGGCTTAATTTTTTCTACACGCTTATCTCAAGCTTAAGCATTTTTAAATCATTCAGAACATTTAAGAGAAGTGGTGAGTGATAGACGCTACATATAATTGAAATCAAGAAAATGCCCCTACGTCGCAGAAAAGGGGTTACCCGAGGAACCCTTAATTAATACATTGTTTTATTGGTGTTTGAAATTCTCATATGAAAAGAACAAACTTTTTTTACGAGGATTGCCTTTTATATTTGGGGATTAGAGAATATAAACAAATACTAATCATCGAAAATAGCTTTATTGTTTTTCACAATAATAATAATAATTGTTGGCGCTACAGTCCAGAGTGGGACCAGGGCCTAGCTTGCTCATCAACTACTCGTGTTGTGCGCGCTACTGTTCTCTCACTAGTAGAAGGGACAAGTACGGTTTTGTAATTGTTTGCATTCATATTTTTTTGTCAATAACTGTTACTCGCATGTAGTATAGTAGGAGATGGCTCCCCATATCATTACACACCCCACCCCACCATGAAGGCGATCCAAATGATGTTCGTCCTTACGAAGATCGTGAAAGTAATAGTTTTATTCGTCTGGACCTTCCAAGGTGAATTTCTTTTCGTCTAAAAAGGCAACGTAGTGCCAATCAGAGTTGCATGTCATGTGCATCAGTGCAAATTCAACGGCATTTCTTCTCCAGCCGTATTAAGTAAGAGGTTTTTCCTTTAATTTTACACTTTCCAAGGGTGGAACATTCCTGATTGCTCTTTGATTTGTAGATAAACTTACTTTACAGCCAACGTTTGCTCTGATCTTTGCAGGCTAGTCATGAGAGTTTGATGCTTCTTTGAAAATAGTATAACATAATTTTAAATATATCCCGACTGATTGGACAGGAATGCAAATACAACTTAAAAACATCTTTGGCCATATTAATTTTAATACACTACTTGAACAGTAAATAAAATTTTGTATTCACACGCGTTCAACTCTTCAAGATAAACTAAGAAGAATTTACATGTACTAACCTGATCACGCATTGAAACCACTTTTGTGTGGGGAAGAGTCGAACAACGGTATCTTTCCATTAGTGAGAGTGTTAACAAACGTGAGATAAAAAGAATTTAAAAAAAAGTTGTTGCATTTAAACAACAAGATCAGTTATATGACAGCTTTTGGGGGTGTGCTAACCTGATGATGCGCAGTGTATTGTTGGAGAAAACTTGTTCTGCAGAAAGATGCCTGTGCTTCTGCCAACGCAAACCAAACTACTATTTTTCGTTGGAGATTCCTAGAAAGTCAGGCTTCTTGAACTAGCATAGCAGTCTGTCTTTCAATACAAAAATCAGTTTTCACTTTCTTAAACCTAGACAAAGATTTTACATTTTCTGTGATATTTTTAAAATTCATGGAGAACCAACGACAGAGATGCCAAATTGCAGATAGTCAAATAATTTGTTTTTTATATTTTCATTTAATTTTAAATAATTTGGCCAAAAATTCACAATATTATCCGCAAACTCATCAAATATGAGTTCATAAAGTATTTCTTTCTCTTTTTTTTTTATTCCGTGAAACCTGGACAGTCAATTTACCATTTCCATCATCCAATTATTGTTTTGCAAAACGCTTAGCGGATCTTCATTTAATTTTAAATAATTTGGCCAAAAATTCACAATGTTATCCGCAAACTCATCAAATATGAGTTCATAAAGTATTTCTCTCTCTTTTTTTTTATTTCGTGAAACCTGCGAAGGATGTATGTTTTTGATGTTTTTTAGGCTAACATATGATGGTAATTATTGTTTGCGTTATATTTACAGCTTGGATCACTTTGTTATGGGTAAGAAACAATTTTTCTTTTTGTTTTGATGCCAGACTTTCATATAAGCAGTAATTTGCAGATAAATCAAAATTCCTGATAGGCTTGCACTACAACATATTTTTGTTTGTACCTAATGCATCAATTGTAAGAGGTGCAGTACAGTACCTGGAAGAATGATACATTTTAACAATTATAGCAGATTCTCGATCCAGAAATACAAAAAAATTGTCTGAATTTCGGTAAATCATCCTTTTCTTCATCCTTACGAATAGACATAGTTTAGAAGAAGTCTTCTGTGACCTATCTCCGACTGTTTGATTAATACCTTTAATGATCAATTATTTTTAATTCAGATACGATCTCGTCTAGAGTAGAATTGGCAAAAGCTATAAGGACAATATTTATTATTTTTCAATTCGTTTGGAGTGAATAAAACAGCAGCTAACTTAGAATCGTTAACCATAAATTGCGTATTGCAATTTGTTGTTACTTCCGCAGTTTAAGCAGCTTGCCTTAAGCTCATTTGGGGCTTGTTAACAAGAGTGTTGATTATCTTGGATTCATCTCTTCGGGACACCTTTTTTGTTCGGCATTTCTTAACTCCAATCGATTCTCCTTTTCTGCCCGGTTTATAATGTTATAAAAAGTTCGCAATTTAACAGATTGCAGTTGTGATATTTCGTTAGGAGATTTTCCATTATAATAAATAATTGTTGGCGCAACAGTCCACAAGGGGACCAGAGCCTGGCCTGCTCATCGACTACTCGTGTTGTGCGCGCAGCTGTTCTCTCACGAATAGAAGGGACCTACACTTTTTCTCCGAACGGAAAAGTTTGAGAAGCTTTCTTCGACGGTTATTACTCTTTGAGTGTTGTCAGCAACTTGCAAGAGGTGATACCGTGCAAAATCCGAGGTGTTCAGCCGGGAATCGAACCTAGACCCTTCGGCGTGTGAGCGTCGCACTCTACCCACTACGCCACGGCGGCCACGATTTTCCATTATATAGATAGATGGATGGATAGTTTTATTTCGCTCAAAAGTATAACATATTACAATATAGTACCACGCATTTTACAGAAATTTGATATATTATATCTTTCTTCAGAGACATTATTTAGTTTGATGATAAGATGAGTATGAAGAAAACGCACAAGGAAAATACGAAAAAGCAAAAACCTTCTACATGAACAAACAAAAAAAAATAATAATATTAATTAACAAATTAGTAATAAATAAATAACATAAGTTTCTATGTAGAATAATACCCGTATGAAATGAGCGTTTTTTTTTTTTGAAAATAAAACAGTAATTATTAATGGGAAAGTAAAAACATTTTATTCAAAGTATTGGCCATTGTTTTCTACACACTTTGACCACCTTTCTGGCAAATTGCGAATACCACGCCAATAAAAGTTTTCGTCTTTTAAAGCAAACCAATCAGACACCCAATTTTCGACCTCCTCGTAGAAATGAAAGCGCTGCTCAGCCAATGCGTGTCCCATCGATGAAACCAAATGGTAGTCGGAAGGAGCCAAGTCTGGTGAATACGGCGGGTGGGGTAGCTGCTCCCAGCCAAGTGTTTCGATTGTATCCTGAACCGGCTTTGCTTTATGTGCAGGTGCATTGTCATGTAGCAAAATTACCTTGCCGTGTCTTCTGGCCCATTCTGGTCGTTTCTCGATCAATCCATAGTTCAAATTGATCATTTGTTGTCGGTAGCGATCAGTATTAACGATTTCACCGGGTTTTTGGAGCTCGTGGTACCCCTTTCTGGTCCCACCAAACACACAGCATTGTCTTCTTGCCGAATCGATCTGGTTTTGCAATCGATGTTGATGGTTGCCCCAGATTAACCCATGATTTTTTCCGTTTAGGATTCTTAAAATAAATCCATTTTTCACCGCCAGTAACAAACCGATGCAAAACCGATTTTCTTTCGTGTCCTTGAAGCAAAAATTCACAAGTGTTTTTTCGATTTCTGTCTTTCAATCAATTCATGTGGCACCCATTCCCCACACTTTTGGATCTTTCCTATAGCTTTTAAACGGTCAGAAATTGTTTGTTGTGCAACATTTAACATTGCTGCCAGTTGCTTTTGACTCAAAGTGTCATCTCCATCCAATATCGTTTGCAATTCGGCGACTTCAAACTTTTTTGGTGGTCTTCCACGTTCTTCATTTCTCACATCAAAATCATTATTTCTGAACCGTTGAATCAATCTTTTGCATGTTGCTTCTGATAGAGCATGATCACCATATGCCTCGACAAGCATTCGATGCGACTCTGCAGCACTTATCATCAAATAAAAGCAAAAAATTAATGCTTTCCGCAAATCATCACTTTCTGGTGCAAAATTCGACATTTTTAACACAATGAAAAAATATGATGTTGTCTGTTCAATGGCTTGATGTATACTAAATATTTTTCACAGATGTCATAGCAAACAAACAAAAAAAAAATAAGGGCTCGTTCACAACAAATGTTCCCTGTCGAGACATTTGTAATTCATTTTATACTCAACTCAAATTTAAGTTGTTGACGCGGGGGTTTTGAGCAAGATCACAATTTTCTTTCAACATTCGGTCTGTTATGAATATCTTATGTCGAGTGGTACATGGAAAATTTAACATCATCTTTAAGAGTTTGTTCTGAGCTATTTGTAATTTCTTAACATGACAAATTGCACAATTACACCATACTTGGCACCCGTATAGCAGTATAGCCTGAAAGATTACTTTATGTAAAACAAGTTAATTTACAGTTGACAGTTGGGATTTCCGGTTAATAAACTGATATAAGATTTTAGTACCAACTAATACTTTTTATAAGGTTTCTGCTATATGAGTGCTGAAAGTTAATTTTGAGTCCAGATGCATTCCTAAATACTTTATTGAGGATGACCAATTGATGTATTTTCCAATTATGTGCAGTTGTCCTCTAGGCAAAAAGCAAGCTTTTCTATTCCTTGTAAAGAAGATGACTTGACTTTTGTCTCAATTCAATTTTATCTTCTATTTGTTGCTCATGAGATGAGTATATAGCCGTATCATCGGTAGCATAGTAACTTCACAGTTTGGTAAAGACGGTAAATCAGAAGAATATAAATTATAAAATACAGGCCCAAGAACGGATCCTTGAGGAACACCCATATCAAAATGAATAACATTTGAGGCACTACTGTTTGCTTGCACCTTAAAAGAGCGATTTGATAAAAAGTTATGAATAATTCTACATAATTTGAACGGAAAATTAAGGCACATCATTTTATATATTAAACCATCATGCCAAACAGTGTCAAAGGCTTACCAACTGAACGACATGTTCTAATATGATTACATATTCTTAGTACTTGATGTGAAGTACTATGCGATTCTTTAAAACCAAATTGTTCGTTTGGGTAAAGATTATGCTATGCGATATACGTTGTTACTTGTTCTTTTATTACCTTTTCATATATTTTGCTTAAAGAACTAAGTAGGCTTATTGGCTTATAGCTTTCTACTTTTTCAGGTGGTTAACCTGCTTTTGGAATACCGATAACCTTAGCAGTTTTCCATGCATCAGGGTAGTATTCTAATTTTAGACAGTCATTTATAATAAAGTTTATATACTTGATAGCAGTATTAGGCAAGTATTTCAGGCATATGACTTTTTCGGTTTTAGATCTTTTAGAAAGAGTTAAATGTCTTCATCAGTAACACGCATGTAGCTATTTGAACATGGTTGATTGGAGTTATTGTTAAATAAGTTTTGGATTTCATGATTGACTAGTGCTTTTGTATGGGGATCGCCTAGGTTTGTAGAAATAATGTGATATTTCTGGAAATTGGAAGCAAGAACATTAGCTTTATCAACATCAGTGCAATGGGTACTATAAGTATCGATAAGAAAAGGTAGATTTTTATTTTTCCTTCGTATTACTTTTATGATATTCCAGAAATTCTTTTCAGGAGAGCTTAGTTTTTCATTCCACTTAACATTTCTCTGCTCGTTTATTTTTCGCGAAATGAAATTACTTAAATAAGAAACAAAAATTTTGTAATGAGGCTGACGATATCTCTCCCAAAATCTCCTGTATGCATTTCTCACTTTAATTAATTCTAAAATGAAAGGTGGGAGTTAATGTGAGGAAAACTTGACATGGTCAGGAACTTTGGGGATGCTGTGTTCTGTAGCACTCAAACTTTGCTCAGAAAAGTTGGAAATAATGGTATCCACATCCTCTTTACTTAGTATTAGACAAGTTTCTAGGAATATTTTGCAGGTTTCTCTTCAGCTCTGAACGAAAACGCTTCCAGTTAGCATTTTTAAGATCTTCTACATACTGCACTTTTTCCAGGGCGGTCTTAAGCAATTTTCAAATTACCGGTCGGTGATTGGAACTCAGTTTATTTAATAGACTAGGCTGGGAAATATTTGAAGCTACAATTGATACGAAATCGAGAGTGGAAGGGTGACCACGAGATATCGGGTAATATGTTCAGACAAATCAGATAATATATTGCCCCATTTATTTGCCCTTACGCAACCCCAGTCTCGATGTCTACAATTTAAGTCTCCTCTAATTAAAAATTCACCATTTAGCATACAAAATCTATGAAGATCGCTCTTGAAATTCGTCCACCAGGAAAGTACACACAATAGAATTTGATTGTTCTGTTATTATTTAATGTAACCTCAATTCCAAAAATTCCATTATAATAGTTGAAATAAACCAACTGTATTATTTAAGTATCTGTTTAACTTCCAGGCATTTTTGTATTTGCTCCCCACTCCGCAGATGTGTAAAATTGAAAATTTAAAAGGTGCAGATCAGGCGACGGTGGTCGCCGTGGCGTAGTGGGTAGAGTGCGACGCTAACACGCCGAAGGGTCTAGGTTCGATTCGGAGTTCAACACCAATTTTTCCAATTTTTCACGGCAACACCTCTTTCAAGCTGCTGACAACACTCAAAGAGTAATAACTGTCTAGAAAGCTTCTCAAACGGCGAAGTTCGGAGTCGGCAAAAAAGTGTAGGTCCCTTCTACTCGTGAGAGAACAGTAGTGCGCTCAACACGAGTAGTTGATGAGCAAGTTAGGCCCTGGTCCCCCTTCGGACTGTAGCGCCAACAATTATTATTAATTATTATATCAGGCGACGAATGTGGATATCGTTATTATATTCGATATTACTACCCTTATATTCAGAAACCGTTTGTTTGCTTCGTCCCTTCATGCAATGTTTATATTTTGTAAAAAATTATTTGACAGAACAAAATATTTACATTTTGTTTTTTTGACTTTCGAAATTGCGTTGTTCTTGTTTATCGTATCTGTTAAGAACAAGTTTGTGAATAAAATAATAAAATAACTTTTTATACTCAAAAAGCAATGCGTTTGTATTATCTTCTTTAGTTTAGTTAAAACTACGAACGATTTTTCATTTTACAAACAATTATGTCACATAACAAAATAACATATTCTGAATTAACCTTAAACTCTTTTAAATATACCATAACTTTTTTTGACGAGCTTTCATCAATATCGGAGACCACCATGAAGGTTGTTTCATTTACGTATTCTGAGGATTCATAGCATTTGTCTGGTATCGCAGTCTTGCAGTTACTGTTCTTAATGTTGATCTGTTGTTGTTGCCTAGATTGTTTTCTTGATGTCGCTTGCAATGAAATGTCTTAGAAAATAGAATTGATTGTTTGCGACAGAAATGATTTTTAAGCTATTGATATATATATATTGCTGACATGTTCGTCTGTTAACCGTCAAGGAATGACTGCCTTGGTTTCGTATTAACAGAGACACTATTGTTGTCATTTTAATGACATTCATATGTTGTTCATTGTGTGGCTTATACATTTCCCGCAAGTCTTCTTGAATGTTGTAATAGATTCGCTTTTTATTTTCGTTCTTTATTAGATATAAAGGAAGTACAATATTTTTATCCGGTGGTATACTTATTGTTATCCCCAATTCAGAATATTTTCAAAATTGTTATTTCTCTTTTGTAAGTAAATAAATTGCCAGTTTTTCCAATGCCAACTTAAATTTGTTTCTAAATTTTTTAAATATCTGTAACAAACTGTAACAAATGTCACAAATAGTATTGTGCTCCGTTTGTGTTGGTTGTGCAATGCAAGAAGAAATATAAGAACAGACAATTCCAACAGCAACAGGTTTTAACAACTTTATTAATGTTGTTTGTCTGCAGAAAAAAAGTTCAAAACTTAAAATTTAAATTTAGAACAGTGTTGCACAATAATTACTACGGGTTTGTTTTAACTTTCCAGCGATAACTTAATTTTACATCAAAAAGCAAAACAAGGACTGAAAAAGTTGATGAAAGAACTGAGTTGAGTGAGGATGAGAAACCAATAAAATTCGTAAATTTCTTGACAAATTTCTTTCTTTGCGCGGACTTGTCATCGAATTTTTGTCAATCCAATTTTATGTAAGTTAAGCACGCATGTACATAAAGTATTAATAAGATTGTTCTTAATGACTGATCTGTAAAATAATGATACGAGTTACGGTATTTTCAAATGGATCTTAATTCCGTGCCAGGAATTCGAATGTCAATGCCTTCTGTTGCCCAGCACACGATCGCCTAACACGTTAACATGCTGCACCTTAACGCCAGAAGCCGTTATGACATATCCTCCAGAGAAGATGAGGAAACTGCAAAACATTTACTATTTACTTTTTCGGAGAGGCATCTGCAGCTTCTGAACATGAACAAGTTTTCAATCAGAGTGCTCTCAAAACAACCTCCTCATCCAAAAAAATCGTAACAAAATTTCACTTGACTCGTTTGTAATGTCTTTGGGTTTCATGTCCGTTGTTATACCCATTCAACAGAATATACGATTAATTCAGTAATTTTAAAACAAAGTTAGATGCAAAGTTTTACAAAGTATTGCAAACTATCCATAAATCGCACATCGTAAGCAAATGGTTAGGTTGGAAGTACCCTCATGCACTGACCACGCTGCAAAATTTGGGAATTAAGTTAAACAACAACAAGACAACAAATCTTAGATCTTAAGTAAATAAAAATCAATCAAATGAATAAATAACTTTATAAATAAATAAATAAATAATTAGACAAAGAGATTAAATAATTAATATACCAGGTATACCAACATGAAACGAAAGTTTTTTTTGAAAATAAAACACTAATTATTAATGGGAAAGTAAAAACATTTTATTCAAAGTATTGGCCATTGTTTTCTACACATTTTGACCACCTTTCTGGCAACTTGTGAATACCACGCCAATAAAATTGTTCGTAATTTAAAGCAAACCAATCAGATACCCAATTTTCGACCTCCTCGTAGGAATCAAAGTGCTGCTCAGCAAATGCGTGTCCCATCGATGAAAACAAATGGTAGTCGAAAGGAGCCCAGTCTGGTGAATACGGCGGGTGGGGTAGCTGCTCTCAGCTAAGTGTTTTGATTTTATTCTGAAACGGTTTTGCTTTGTGTGCAGGTGCATTGTCATGGAACAAATTTACCTTGCCGTGTATTCTGGTCCATTCTGGTCGTTTCTCGATCAATGCATGGTTCAAATGGATCATTTGTTGTCGGAAGCGATCAGTATTAACAGTTTCACCAGGTTTTAGGAGCTCGTGATACAGCACATCTTTCTGGTCCCATCAAACAAACAGCATTGTCTTCTTGCCGAATCGATCTGGTTCTGCAGTCGATGTTGATGGTTGTCCCAGATTAACCCATGATTTGTTCCGTTTACGATTCTTAAAATAAATCCATTTTTCATCGCCAGTAACAATCCGATGTAAAACCGATTTTCTTCGTGTCTTTGAAGCAAAATTTCACAAGTGTTTTTTTCGGTTTTCCATCTGTATTTCATTCAATTAATATGACACCCATTTTCCACACTTTTGGATCTTTCCCATAGCTTTTAAACGGTCAGAAATTGTTTGTTGTGCAACATTTAACATTGCTGCCATTTGCCTTTGACTCAAAGTATCATCTCCATCCAATATCGTTTGCATTTCGGCGTCCTCAAACTTTTTTGGTGGTCTTCCACGTTCTTGATTTCTCACATCAAAATCATTATTTCTAAACCGTTGAGACCATCTTTTGCATATTGCTTCTGATAGAGCATGATCACCAGATGCCTCGACAAGCATTCGATGCGACTCTGCAGCACTTTTCTTCAAATGAAAACAAAAAATTAATGCTTTCCGCATCACTCACTCCTCATCACTTTCTGGTAAAAAAATTCGACATTTTTAACACGATGAAAAAAATTGATGTTGTCCGTGCAATGACTTGATGTATACTAAATATTTTTCTCAGATGTCATAGCAAGCAAACAAAAGAAAATAAGGGTTCGTTCACAACAAATGTTTCCTATCGAGACATTTGTATCTTGACGCTCAATTCATACCGGTATACATAGCATATTGGTATTTTAGTGGTTTATGAAAGAATAATCGACCAGAACACACGAGTTTGTAAATGTATTTGTTTATTTTTTATTAAGGATACCTGTAATTCCGCAGAAATAGACTTTAATGCAATGATTTTCTTCAAATGACCTATCCCATTTTTTCTTAAGGGTAGTTTGTTTAATGCTCTGGTGATGTGTTCATGAAAACTAAATTTTGGATCTAGGTGTACAGCTGAGTTCTGCCACTTAACATCAATTCGTAAATTTCGTAAGCCTATTAGCTATTGAAAGGAAGAAAATAAGCTTTTCTTTTTCGGCTGTAAAAGATGGCTTGATTAATTTTGAAGATAGGTCTCAATGAAAAGAGTGTCATCGGCATAAGTATTTATTTTACATTGAGATATCTTTCGAAAATCTGATGTATACAAGATGTACAAATTTGGCCCGAAACAGAACCTTGTGGTATTCCTACTTTGTTAAAAACTAGCTTTGAAACACCAAGACTTGAAAACTCAAGACTATACCAACAAACAAATAAAGGATTACAAAATTTGGCACATGGACTAGATCGGAACCATCAAACATATTTTATCTAAGCACGAAACGTGAATAATACTGGTGGGCAGAATATAAATGGTATGGAATATTTCAGAACATATATTTAGTCCACGGAAGCCTGGGTTACTGTCTTCGCGAAAGTATCAGAAGAAAACTTGTACTTTCTCTTTTATTAAGCTGAATGATCAGAGCCTGACCTAATGATACTGCACTTAACGGCCAAAGACACCCTTATCTCATTCATTTGGGTCCTTAACATTCATGATTACTTCGCATTTATATAAGTAGATTTTGTTTAGATCTCCTTATCAAGCCTGGAGGATGGGGTTTCAATACACTTAAAGCATTGATTTACAGGCTCTTGACGTGCCGAGGCAGTATAGTAGATAGACTTTTACTTTTCGTAAGAAAAGAGTACGTCCACATTCATTCTCATCTTCTCAAAATTTTGCACGTATTCAATTGGTTGATGCTTTCACCACCCAGAGATAACCAGATTATGTTTTGGATTATTTTTCGAGCGAAACGTGTGCTACTACCAATCATGATTTCGATTTCTGAAGACTGCATTTTATTACCAAAGACGTTTTCCTATTCGATCTTAACACTGCAGTCTTCGAGTGTGGTACTGATGTCATATTCCGAAAAAAAAAGTTGAAAGAAATACTTTTTTAGCGAACCTTCACTGATGTCGGTGGGAAAGCGAGGGTATATAGGCCTGTCATTGTAAGATCTTAACTATTTGGCGTAAAGTCAATAATCCTCTAGCTAAGCTAGTACAATTAATCAAAATTTTATCACGTGACACCTCCCATAACGGCTCTTATACAATAGTCGCATGTCGGTTTTTTTCAGTTGCTCAGAAGCTCCTGAAAATTCAAGAAGCAATACACAATAGTGAATACAAGCAGATACTTAACCCTTACATAACCCTTGATTGAACTGTGAACTTCTTGAAAAGGATCAGGTTACGAAAAAAAATCAGCCGTTATAAATTGCAAAAGAAAATCTTAAGGCCTCTGTCCAAAGGTGACTAGAGACAATTGTGCTCAACTCAGTCTACTTACGACTTCCTACATTTCCCATGTACCATTGTTGAAGATGCAATTCTTTAAAACCAATCATTCCCCGCTCTGTGGCCAACTAGGTCCAAATTAAATTACTCCCCAAACCTTAGATTCTTACCCTTGTGTAGCGAAAAGATCCTCAAGCTCAACCCATTCTATACCTTCACTCTGTCGTGTATATGATATCGAGTTAAATCAGTGATATGGACAAGTCCTTGTCGTTGTGTGTGATGTACTGTACCTTCTGGTGCATTCAAATTGATGTTTCGTTCAAGTGAATGCGATGATGGAGGAGCAGGAAATCGTCCCTCAATCTCGTACGTACAGACAACAAATGCAAAACGTTTCTGTTGCTGCTCCAAATCGAGGCCTGCACGAAACCACCCTTTCTCTCCATAGGCACTCACCAAAAACACAGACATGAAACAAATCTCTGAGCGAAGCCTTGCCGCAGAGTCACAGCTGATAAAAGTACATCACTTATGCGCCGGAGTACATCATCTGTCGACTTGTTATTTTGGTTGACCATTATTTGAATTTATTCAAGCAAAATAAATGGGATTTTATGTCCTTGTCCGTGTTTGCATTCAACTGCACATGGGCATGTGTTTGAATCAAGACCTGCACCCTGTACTGATATGGGTGATGCAAAGTGTACGCCGAGAATAACCCCCCGTTTGACCTGATGCAGTTGTTAGTTTGTCTTTGTCATTGTGAAAGGCTCACGAACTAAATTAAAGTTCGAAATGAATAGGTAACAAATTGCAGGACCTGCTTCTGTGTTCTCTTTTTCGTCTTGGGTTCTTTCTTCGTGTGGTTGTTCTGCGGAGTGTGGGCGTTCGTCGAGTGTCATTTGGGTTTACATCTATTCAAGAGTGAAAGGATAACAATGAGATGATTTATACCATCAGTTTTGGCTCTTGGTGTTTTATTGTCCTTTTTACCGTGCTCGGCATGAGACGAGGACCAAGAAGAGATTATGACGAGATATCGCTCTATCATCAATTTTGTGCTCCTTTTTGTGATTCTTTACGTGAGAGGTGTTGGTTGAGGATGATTTCTTTGGCACCTGCCAAAAGTTTATCGGTCGTTTTATTTTTTACTTTACGTTTTCTTTTGTGTGGACTTGAAATTTCTGCTACATTGACAAATTTATCTCTTTTTTAAATATTTTCAGCCTTTCAAGGTGCGATGTCCTTAAGGCGATTTCAATAGGGTCTGTTGTAAATATTTTATCAGATTTTTATTGAACGAATTGGGATATCAAGTGTTTGTTTAATTATAAATTATGGGATTGGATACATATAGAGTATATGGTGTATCGAATTGTATATTAGGCAATTTAGTGTCATATCAAAACAGATATAGTAATTTATAAATTTCATATTTCTGAAGGATGCTGGAAAATTAAAACGTTCTGCTCAACTTCCTTTTTCTCCATCAATGCAATTTTTGTGGATGACTTCCTAGTTGCACCATTTTATTTGACAAGAGTAAGAAGTATATATCCCTTTACCGATGAAACTTAATATCTAGATGTTATCCTCTATAACAAACAGAGACAAAAACGTCAAAGGCGATGTCAGTTTTCTGACAGTCTAAAGGACAGGTATAATCTGGGATATATCACCAAAAAGATCTGTATGGATCTATATGGCAATGATAAGACCACTACATTCCTATGCATCAGTTGTTGGGTGGAAGATGCTTTCGCGCAAGAACGTGACTGCTGCTCTCCCCAAGTTTTAAAGAACAGTCTGTCTTGGCTGCATAAGGACTTTCCCTAGCACGCACGGCTCTATCGTTGATGCTCTGCTGAACTTCATTCCCCTTGGCATCCACATCATGTGATGTACAACCAAGGCGGTCTCCTTTCGCCTTCGACTTTCAGGCGGAAAAATTGGTGATCCTAATGGCAACTAAATATACTGTCAAAAATAGCTAGAAGGGACGAAATGTCTACATCTTATTTTGGTAGCCACTTCCTGAAATAGGTAAGGATATAATAAAAAACAAAAAAAACCAAAAGACCATAACCATACCCTGTGTCAGCCATCCCCGTCGTCTGTTGTTCTCATCCTGATAACCTGTAAAGAAAAAAAATGCTGAAATACCCATTTGTTTTGGTCGATAACGTAACTCTGAGTGTGTTCCCGCGATTATGATGAGAAAAAACAAATAAATATAGCAAAAAGGAAACATTAAAATACGTAAAAAAATAATGTACTCAGTTGACAATTAAATATAATGTTGACAAATATTCGCTCCGCTATTTCGTGAGCTCAACGAACTTTAAAGACGTGAAATCCGTTGGCTAAAGAAAAAGAACAGAAGAACGATAAAGGAAAAGGTGTAACGGCAGAAATGATGTCCGTAAGTTTAAGTATAAACTGCAGACGAAAACCTTTCACATTTTTATGTGGCAGGAAATTGCTGATGTGGGCACAATTATAGATTTTAGGTTAAAAGCTCCATTTCACACAATACACGGTGATAGAAGAGAGTTCTGTCCACCCGGCCTAGACAAAGTCAAGATAGCGATATCGAGAAAAATGTCGAATAAGGCTGCTGGTATAGACGCCTGCAAAGCTCTTTATGAACCTGCAGATGAGCTGGAGGATAGAGAATTTTTGAACAGCACACACTTTCGAGGGAATAGTGCCTCTCTGAATAGTGTGTGGTACTTTCTAGTGCGGTTTAGGAATCTTCACACTTTGCTAGATCCTAAAAATACAAAAAAAAGGAGATAAACACTTATCACTTACATGCAACGCCATGTTTTGACATTCGCGCCGTACTTGTCAAGTTGTGCATGTTAGCAGAACTCTCTCACTTAAATAGTAAAAAAGTTGTAAGTTTTAAAAACAAAGCGGTGTCATGTCGCGACCAATCTGGACAAGATCGTGCAAAATGCACCTGGCCACACAGAAGCACCCGCCCTACAATTGCATACAAGACATCGGTAGAAAACAGCAAGCCATCAATGAAGCATTTAAAAGTACTGAAGCATAGGTGGCCAAAATGCGTTTGACGATAAATGAGAGAAAAATTAAATAACTGCTTTCATTGAAAAGATATGCATAATATCGACAACTCGGCGAAAACGTTACGACTGGCAGCTTTCACTAATAATTGTAATAATTGTTGGCGCTACAGTCCAAAGGGGAACCAGGGCCTAGCTTCCTCATTAACTACACGTGTTGTGCGCGCTACTGTTCTCTCACGAGTAGAAGGGGCCTACAGTTTTTTGCCGACTCTGGATGGCGAAATTTAAGAAGCTTTCTTAGACATTTATTACTCTTTGACTATTGTCAGCAGCTCGAAAGAGGTAATGCTGGGAAAAATTCGAAAAATAGTTGTTGAGCTGGGAATTGGACCTACCCCTTTCAGTGTGTGAGAGTCGCACTCTACCCACTACGCCACGGGGACCAAGGCAGCTTTAACTACGATGTCATAATTGAAGAAGACATTGTTCTATTCATGAAAAAAAAGTTCTGTGCTCAAACTTTGGGCTTGCTTTGATGGATTTTAGTGAAGAAGCCTGACATGGAACCATATGAGACCACGCCTCTATACAACGCCGGACATGTTTAGGCCTTTTTGAGCGAATGGAAAGAATGTTCAACTTAATGTAACAACTCAATAGTAAACGTCTATTTCTTCGATGGCTTACATAAGTGAATAAGAACTTCAACCAATTTGGCGTGTTTACCTGAAGTTTACCCGGGTCTGTAGCACTAAATTAAAAAATTTTAATAAAAAAATAATGTAATCAGGAAATATCTTCAGGGCGTAACAAAGGTGTGTCTATTAAAATGATTGTCCATTCATTAAATTATATTAAGCTGTAAATCTGCATAGAGGCTATTAGAGTGACGATGAAAATGAAGAGTGCGTTTTTGTTTTTTTTTGTTTTGTTTTTCGAACTCAGTTGTAGATTAAGAAAACAATATGCATTCATTTTCCTTCAGCTTAGAATCTCATAAGCAACTTTCGGCATATAAATGCGGTCTATGAAGGAGTTTTCAGGACAAAATCCCTGTAAAAAACTATTTGCAAACATGATTTCTTCAAAATGAATTAAGAAAACAAGTACAATTTCATTAGCCCGATAGATCCTTTATTGATCAGTATAAAAGCATAAACCAAAATAAAATTAAATAGGAAAGAGTGCAGATAATATTTTTGATCATTAACCACTCAACTATCATTTCTAGAAGAAAATAGATAACCATTTTCGATTCTAAATTGAAAAAGGAATGAGTTTCTCAAATATTTCTCACTGGGTTTCTTAATGGAAATACTTACACGAGTTTAAAGATATAACAAACAATAAATATAAATATTATATATTTGTTATTATATAAAATGTTATCCTGTTCAAATTTGTTGGGTTAATAATACAGAGTGCCCGCCGTGGTTTAGTGTGTAGAGTGCAACATTTACACGATAAATGTCCAGATTCGATTTCCGGCTGAACACCTCGCATTTATCACGACAACAACTCTTTTCTATCTACAAAATTCAAAGAAAAACTTCGTAAATTTTGCCGTTCGAAGTCGACAGTAGCATGACCATGGGCAAACTAGGTCTGTTCCGCCTTAGGATTGTCGGACCATCCAATATATTTTTCTACCATTTTAAGATATTTGAAAGATTTTTAAAAGAAAAAAAATAATTTTTTAAGCTATCGAAATAGTATCGAACATACTCAATTTGGTGTAGGTCAAGTCCTTATAACCTACCTTTATTTTCTAATTACATATTTGCAAATTTAGAAAATCGTTTTTATGTTGGTGTACTCTACACTGACTTTTTGAAAGTTAAAATAAAGAGCATCACATTTTGCTTTTAATAATAATAACAATAATTGTATGGCGCTACAGTCCACAGGGGAACAGGGCCTAGCTTGCCGACTCGTGTTGTGCGCGCAACTGTTCTCTTACGTGTAGAAGGGACCCACAGTTTTTTGCAGACCCCGAACGGCGAAATTTGAGAAGCATTCTTAGACATTTATTACTCTTTGAGTGTTGTCAGCAGCTCGAAAGAGGCGGTGCTGTGAAAAATTCGAGGTATTCAGCCGGGAATCGAACCTAGACCCTTGGGAGTGTGAGCGTCGCACTCTACCCACTACTCCACGGCGGACACACATTTTGCTTTTAAACAAGCTTAAATCCTTGGTAATTCACGTAATAGTGCTAGAGTTGTTCGCTAATCATTTAACTGTGAAAAAGAAATTGTTTAGAATTGGTAGTTATAAAACTAACGTAACATTACTATTATCATAGCTATTTCTTTTATTGGTGCATGGTTTTCATAAAATTAAGGTTTTTTGCTCTTCATTCAATGCTTCATAAAAAGTGTTACAGTGATCGGATTTAGTTCAAATATGCGCCATTTCGTTCTATAATCTGTTTCCATCAAGACGACAACTTCATAATACCCCCCTCGTAGAAGTCGCCCTCCTTATTTGCAAAGAACTCGGACAGCCACAGTTCAACTTCACACCACCAAGGGCGTTCGCCATGGACAGGAACAGGTGGTAATCACTTGGCGCTATGGTGGATGCGATAAAACCTCCCATCCGAGCTCCCATAGCTTCTGACGAGTCATCAACGAAGTATGTGGTCTGGCGTTGTCCTGGTGGAACACTGCACCTTTTCAGTTGGCCCCTTCCAATTCCACCAACACACAGCAAAACCTTCCCGGCCGTCGACCCCGGCTTGGTCACTGTTTGGGACGATTCACCGGCCTTTAACCCCGACCGTTTTCGTTTGATATTGTCGTATGGGATCCATTTTCGCCGCTAGTCACCATCCGCTTCAAAAATGGGTCGAGTTCGTTTTAGTAGCATATCGCAGGCGTTGATTCGGTCCAGAAAGTTTTTCTGCGTCAAATCATGCGGCACCCAAACATCAAGCTTTTTTTTGTATCCAGCCTTCTGCAGATGGTTTAAAATGGTTTGCTTACTGACTCCCATCTCCTGGGCGATGTCACGATATGACACATGCCGGTCTTACTCGATGATTTCCATAATTCGATCGGTATTCGTCCTCACAGGTCTTCCGCCGGCTGGGTTATCCATGGTGTCGTTTTCACCGGCTCTGAATCGTTGAAACCATTCCTCCGCGGTTGGAAGTGATAGAATACCTTCCCACAAAACACCATTCATCTCACGGAAAATTTCTCTAGCGGATTTGTCTTTAACGAAGGTAAACTTTAATAGCGCGAGTTTCGGCGTTAGTGAACTCCATGTTTACACGTCTATAACTGTTGAAGGCAACAAACTAATCATGCATAGTTTCGTTTTGTAGGTTATGTAAAGGCGTATCAAATGATATATAGTATTTTCAGATACGAGCTCTGTAGCGCTTCGTACATAGCCGGAAATTTCAAAAGACAAAATGGCGGACGGTAGATATTTGACAACCGTATATATGTATACATATATAGGCACACGTTTCCTTAAATTTGGAGCTAAAAGATGCGACACCCAAAGAAATTTATTAATGAATTCTCGTTCGGCTAAATTTTAACTTAGGAATTTTATCAAAAGTTATAACGAAGTTCGTATAATGCAATGCAAAATAAAAACGAAAGTATTGGCAACAAATATAGGCTATGGCCATAACTTTGCAGCCAAACTTTTTTGAAAATAAAATTCCCAGATGATTAAATAATCTTCAAGGTAGGTAGATGCTAATGTGCAAATTAAATTCTAATCTACTTTATCTAAAAATTTGTTAATTTGACAAAAACTTTATACCTCGGTTGGTATCGTGAGAGTTCAAACAAACTACTGAAGCGCTATAGCTTATTTTACATCTATGTTTATATTAATTCAAATGCTTAAAGACGAGCAATAAATTAGACTGATACTGGACAAAGGTGAAGCACGATACAATGCTTAAAATATAAAAAAGTTTTGTATCATGAAATTTGGGGAATGTTTGCATTGTAAAATATGAGGGATGGTTATTTTATGTGTGATGTCGATACGAAGTGAATATCATCGGTCTGTTATTTAGTTGGTGTCATTGATCTGGATGCTGTGGAGGTATTTTCGACCTTAATGTCTAAAATTGTGGAATACTCTCTTGCATGACTTTCTCACCATCCACACACATAAACAAAATTGTTTTTTTCTTTAAGGAATTATTGTCAGCCCTAATAATTTGTGAATAATTAAAACCACCCAGACTAACGCGTCTCTTCCGAAAATTGCTCAAGGCAATTTTTGTTGAAATAAAGCGTTAAAATGCGTTTCCACAATGATTGCAGCGAGGAAAGGTTTAGCGCCAACATTTTGATAAACAAAATTTATCAATACCTTTTTTTGTTTTGCGTAAAAACTCCCGCGTTCTAAAACTGAAATTATTTAAGCACAACGAATATATAGATCAATTCTAAGTTTGGTTAACCTACCTGTCGCTCATAAAACCAAATTTGACCATTTTTACATGATAACTGCTCCTTGATGTTTCAATAAATACCTATGGCAATATGACAAATTAGTAATTTGAATTATTTCTTGAAAAATGTAAGAATTTTGCTATTTTCTATTGACTGTTCAAATATTAATTCTGCCTTTCGATGTGGGCATTAAACAATTTCTCGTTTTCGTAAATATTGTTAGTTTAATTTTTTTTTATTTAATTAAGAAACCAACAATGTAATTGCATACCACAACACTTAATATATTTTGTATTGTATTTGGTACTCGTAAATATTAAATTGTAAAACTTTATGTACAAGCTGGAGTAAATAGAATGAAATGAAATGCAATGAAACGAAATGCAATAAAATGAAATAAATAAATAAAATTTATTGAAAAATTCGAGATAAAAAACCCGATATTGTTAATTCTACGGCTCCTTTGCCATTACTTGGGAATTCGTAGTAGTCACTTAATAAACTGAAAAATACCTAAGTGTACTTATGCTTGAGTTATTCTTGAGAATGGCGGATATTCAATTCCGAGTCGGATGTATGTAAGTAAAAGAATAATATCGAAAATTGCTAGAAAAGCCATTAAACAAGATATCGTATATCATTAAACAATTCCAAGTACTCAACAGCAGATGAGGACTATTAAAACAGAAATAAAAATTCCTTTCACCTAAAAAGAAAAAAGGGGTAGCACTATCAATCCTGAACACATACGCAAGATTGGATTAATTATAAGCCACTCTTGCGTACCTCACATAAAGTTTCCGAAATTATATTTTTAAAATGCTAGGTAGGTAGCTTATCCTAAAGAAAACAGTACGCGATCGGATGATTCCACCTTTTCGCTAAGTCCTTTGTCATAATCTCTCTCTCTTCTTGTGGCGCTACAGTCCGGGGTGGACTTGGCCCTCAACCAACATGCCTCTCCATCTAGCACGATCCTGTTACCTCCAGTTGCGCACTCCAAGTTGGTTGAGGTCCTTCTCCACTCGTGTGCGCCACCTTAGACTAGGCCATCCTCCGTTGCGTTGTTCCAGTGGCTCGGATTCAAAGACTTTTCGGGCCGTAGCAGTGGTGGCCATACGCTCGACATGGCCTAGCCATCTTAAGAAGACGCTTGACCAGGCGCATGAAGCTGTACAGCTCATTCACTTTATTGTTAAATCCTCTCCTTCAGATGTCATTAACGCAAACAGGACCAAAAATCGCATGCAAAACTTTTCTTTCAAAAAGGCTAAGGGCTTCCTCATCCGGCTTTGGTAACGTCCAAGTTTCCGCGCCATAAAATAGGATTGGGATGATCAAGCTGTTATATAAAGCGAGCTTAGTCCACCGATATAGGCTTTATTACTCAATGTTGAGCCCAAAGAAACAACGATTGTCAAGATTGATTCTGCGTTTGATTTCGGCAATGATGTTGTTGTCCCTATTTACCGCGGAGTCGAGGTAGAGGAAGTCCTTGACTACCTCGAAGTTTCTGCTGCCTATTGTGACGCTTTATCCGAGACGTCGATGCTATGTGTCCTTCCTTGATGTCAGCATATACCTAGTTTTGCCCTTATTTACCGCCAGACCCATTTTAGCCGCTTTCCTTTCACTGTCAGCCTGCCAAACGCTTCATTGACGGCTCGCTATGTTCGTCCAATCACGTCAATGTCATCAGCGTAAGCTAGCAATGGAACTGACCTCTGGAAGATCGTGCCTCTGGTGTTGACTTGTGAGTTACGCACGATCTTCTCGAGGATGAAGTTCAAGAAGTCACATGACAGTGCGTCGCCTTGTCTAAAACCTTTTTGACATTGAAGGTCTCGATGAGTTCGTTACCGACCTCGACGGAACAGCGAGAGTTCTCCATCGTCATCCTACACAATCTGACAAGTTTGGTAAAAATGCTAAAACTAGACATGGGACTGTATAGCTCATCTCTATGCACACTGTCATATGCGGCCTTAGAATCGACGAATAGGTAGTGAGTCTCGATTTGCACTTCTTGAGTCTTTTCCAGGATCTGCCGTAATGTGAAGATCTGGTCTATTGTGGACTTTCCTGGCCTGAAACCACACTGATATGGACCTATCAGGTCACTGACAAACGTTTCCAGACGCTCACACAATACGACAGAGAGGATCTTATATGCGATGTTAAGGAGACTGATCCCTCGATAATAGGCGCAGTCAAAGGGGTCTCCTTGCTTGTGGACCGCGCAAACGACGCTGAGATTCCACTCATCGGGCCTGCTTTCATCCGACCATATCTTAGAGATGAGCTGGTACAAGCGCCCAACTAACTCATCTCCAGCTGCTTTAAATAGCTCTGCGGGGAGTCCATCCGCTCCAGCAGCTTTGTTCGACTTCAGCTTGGATATTACTATCTTCACCTCGTCTAAGTCGGGGGGACGGAATTCTTGTCTATCATCGTCCAAATCAGCCTTACAGTTGAATTGGGGCCGTCATCGTCGTTAAAGGGTCTGCAGAAATGATCCTTCCAGATTCTCAGCACAGACTGCGACTCCACCACGAGTTTTCCATTTTGGTCCTGGCAGGCTTCGGTGCGAACTTTGTATTATTCGGATAGCCGTTCTTACTTTTATGTAGGACTTCATTCCTGCCATAACACCTCTCCATTTAATCGACCGCGCTCTTCTCATGTTCCTTCTTCTTCCTTCTGAGAAGCCGGTGCGCTTCCCTTCTTCTCTGTTGTCAGAGCTCACGCACAGAACTCGTCGTTCGATGTAGCATTGTCTTGTTCAGCTACCTGCGTTTCTTCTGGGTGGTGAGGCTAGCACATCAGTGGTAGCTTCTTTGATGTCTTCTTGGAAACGTTTCCAGTCTTCTTTTGTGGTCAGTGCAGGCAGGGTTGAACTCTGAGCGAGTTTCAGAGAAACTCGTTCGGCAAAGCTCCCAGTTCTCAGTTGCGAGAGTAGCTTACCGACGTTAAGCCGTTTTGGACTGTCTCGACTCCTTCGCTCGATATCGATATCCGGGTTCTTACTTTGGCTACAACAAGGTGATGATCCGAGTCAATGTTGCACCTCGGAATGTTCGGACATCGAGAATACTGGAGGAGTATCTGACGTCGATCGCGACGTGATCAATCCGGTTGACGGTGGTTTGACTGTGGATTGACCAGGAAATCGCCACGCTCTTTGTGAACCTTCAGGTGTAGGAACAGCGTACTAGCCACAGAGAGGTTTCGCCCCGAGGCGACGTCCAACAGCCTGAGTCCGTTTCCGTATGATTTGTCGTGCAGGCTGTGTTTACCGATGACTCCAGATAAGATGTCCTCCTTTCATAGCTGGGCGTTAAAGTCTCCTTAAACGATCTTGGTTTCGTAGCTGGAGCATCGATCGTATGTTCTTTCTAGGAGATCATAGACGTCATCTTTGGTGTTGTCATCCTTCTCCTGTTGGAGTGTGAGCGCATATTAGGCTGATGTTCCCGAATTTAGCCTTGATGCGGATTGTCATGAGGCGTTCGCTGATGAGTTCGAAGCTCAAGGTTTTTCGCCTAATTCTGCCTCGAACAACAAATCCGCATCCGAATAAGCGCTGCTTGGTCTCTCTATAGCAATCGCTGTAGCAGATATCGCAGTTCCTCATCGTTTCCTATCCCATCGCACTTAATGGATGGCGGTAATGTCTACTTTGTAGCAGTCAAGGATCTCCGCAAGATGTTCGGCTGCACGTGGTCTGTTAAGGAACCTTACATTCTACATGCGAAATCGAAGATCATTGTCCTTTAAACGTTTGCTGGGGTCGTCAACAGTTGATCCTTCATTATCCGAGGCATGTTGTAACATTACCTGGGGTGAACAGGTCGATGCCGCATTGTCTGCGAAGCTCATTGAAGGCTTCTTTTAAATTGTTCCCAGTAAACTCGTTGGTTTGAAATCAAGGATGAATATATCCTCATCTGTGGTTGGATAGAATGCTTCTATACTTGAGTTCTTCTTCTTTCGGGTTGGTGACTTCAGAGGCCTCTTCTGTCCACGTTCAAGAGAGGCACTTGTTTGCTGACTTGTTGACGATTGTTCCTTTATAGATGGCTTATCGGAATCGTCGACTTCTTTTAATATTTCCCTCCCTAAAGAGGTAAATAGTGGTCCAGTAGCATTCCTTAGCTCCTGGAAGAGGCCTTTCATTGAAGCACTCATTGCTTCAAGCACTTTTGGGTGCGTATCCATGGTAAAAGCACCACACCACTTATGATTTTTTGAGTGTTATCAACAGCTCGAAAGGACTGCTGCAATGAAAAGGTGCTCTGTCGGTAAACAAACCTGTACCTTCGATGTGTGAGTGTCGCAACCTTCTTTCTTCGCGACTGAGCACAATATTACCTTTGTATGGGGAACGCGGAAATAAATCTGTATATTTTGAACCTGTTGACCGGTCATGCTTGTTACTGCCTGCCCTACATTTACCATCAACAATGGTGAAATGCAATTCATGTTTTACTTCAATTACACTAATGTTAGTTGCAATTATAGTTTCATATAATTTCCAAATTTCGTTTTCAACTCTTGATCTCTCTTCACGTATTAGGTCGAAAGTTCTGTTTTTAATTGTAATATTCTATTAACTTCCACTTCCGTCAATTGCAGCTGTACCAACGTTGTCAAATCAGATGGATTCGAATCTTCAAATGTTTGCTTCAATTCAATTTGCCCAGAAGACCCATCACAAGCCCACTTGTTCGAAAGACTAAAACGTTTTCTTACGATGGGAATATAGTGCAATCTATAGTCTTCATAAACCTGTTTGCTGTTTGGTTAGCAGAATGGAATATGAGCTTCAACTTCAGCTATGTAAACCGAACCCATATTTTATGACATTACAATAAAAACAGTTACATTTATTTTTACAATACTTTCATAACCTAAAATATTGCGTTTATTAATAATAAAAACTTCCTGGTTCATGCTCAAGGTATTCGAGCAATACAAGCATTAGAAGGAAAATTGTAGGTAATTTTAAAACTATGCCAAAAAATGCCCGACATTGCTCCACTTGAACGACTCATTCTCCCAAGGTAATATCTATAGAAATAAATAAAAGCTTGCAAACAAATGTGGATTCCTGTTAGAGCCTCTTGGAGCACTTTTGTTATTCTCCAACAAACATGGAAGTACTTCCCGCAAAAGGTGGCGTAAACGAAAATCCGGGTTAAGGAAACTGGCGGCTTATTTGAACAAATATGTAAGTCAAATTTTCTTTAAAATAACAACTAACTTTCAAAATTTGAAAGTTCCAAATTTGAGCTAGGCGTACACCGAAACGGCTCATTAGAATTCAACAAAATTGTGGCTTTCTAAGTTCTCAAAAATGTTTAATCGAAAAACCAGTACCACTTGACCTATTTATTTTTCCCGCTGGTTCACCAGCGGCCAGCACATGTGTAAGTATGCATTAAGAAAACAATGAAGAATCAACAAAATATGCATTAAAAACTGATACTATGCGTGAAATATAGCCCTTAAATACGACAGTATGGGAATTTTTAAAGGGTAAGGGGATATTACGTTCGATGACTTATGTCTCCTTAAGTTTGTCTGCAGTTTTTATTTCGAGTACTTAAAAAAAAAGTATTCTTTAAATATCCGATTTATTGTTTAAAGAAAAAAAATTGAGACTGATCCTGCTTTTTTCAAAATAAAACACTAATTACTAATGGGAAAGTAAAACCATTTTATTCATTGTTTTCTACACATTTTTACCACGTTTCTGGCAATTTGTGAAAAACCAGCCAATAAAATTGTTCGTCTTTTAAAGCAACGCCCAATTTTCGACCTCTACGTAGGAATCAAAGTGCTGCTCAGCCAATTCGTGTCCCATCGATGAAAACAAATGGTAGTCGGAAGGAGCCAAGTCCGGTGAATACGGCGGGTGGGGTAGCTGCTCCCAGCCAAGTGTTTTGATTGTGTCCAGAACCGGTTTTGCTTTGTGTGCAGGTGCATTGTCATGGAGCAAAATTACCCTGCCGTTTCTCCTGGCCCATTCTGGTAGTTTCTCGATCAATGCATGGTTCAAATTGATCATTTGGTGTCATTAGCGATCAGTATTAACGGTTTCACCAGGTTTTAGGAGCTCGTGGTACAGCACATCTTTCTGGTCCCACCAAACAAACAGCATTGTCTTCTTGCCGAATCGATCTGGTTTTGCAGTCGATGTTGATGGTTGTCCCAGATTAACCCATGATTTTTTCCGTTTAGGATTCTTAAAATAAATCAATTTTTCATCGCCAGTAACAATCCGATGCAAAACCGATTTTCTTTCGTGTCTTTGAAGCAAAATTTCACAAGTGTTTTTTCGGTTTTCCATCTGTCTTTCATTCAGTTCATGTGGCACCCATTTTCCACACTTTTGGAACATTTCCCATAGCTTTTAAACGGTCAGAAATTGTTTGCTGTGCAACATCTAACATTGCTGCCATTTGCTTTTGAATCAAAGTGTCATCTCCATCCAATATCGTTTGCAAACTTTTTTGGTGGTACGTTCTTCATTTCTCACATCAAAATCATTATTTCTGAACCGTTGAAACTATCTTTTGCATGTTGCTTCTGATAGAGCATGATCACCATATGCCTCGACAAGCATTCGATGCAATTCTGCAGCACTTTTCTTGAAATGAAAACAAAAAATTAATGTTTTCCGCAATTCATCACTTTCTGGTACAAAATTCGACATTTTTAACACGATGAAAAATTATGATGTTGTCTGTTCAATGACTTGATGTATACTAAATATTTTTCACAGATGTCATAGCAAACAAACAAAAAAAGATAAAAGCTTGTTCACAACAAATGTTTCTTATCGAGACATTTATATATTGACGCTCACTTTATACGGGTATACCTGGTACTTCCAACTTCCTAAAAACTGAACTTAAAATCTTACAATATGATATATTATAAAAAAATAAATTAACAGTATATTGTTATAATTATGTTATTTATTATAACTATGAATACAAAGCGTTGATGTCTTCATTATCTAGTCGGTAATTTCATGATCTGCATCCAAAAAATGGTCCGAATTATGCAGTGAAATTTAATTAGCATGTCGACAATGTTTGCACTTTACACAAAAATATGTTAAGGTTAATGCATCGCTAAATTTTAAGGAAAAAATGCACGGGGGATAAATGTAGGCTGGATTAGATCTTGGCGTTAATTTGCCTGCATTTCTTCTCATATAAAATTTTAGTAGGTTTGCAGTTTTTAAGCAGTCCTTGATCTTAATTGCTTAAATTTTCCAGATTTGTTTTCAAATCCCAACTAACTTTGGAGAATAAACTTTTCGGTGGATAGACATTTGTCATATTTTATTAAAATAGTTTTCAAACTTGGAAACAAGTTGCGAAATTTCACAAGATGATTTCCTATTCACACTCACAGGACTTTCAATTTTGAAATCACTCCGAAGGGCTGTCCTATACTATAGAAGAAGGAACAAATTAGTCCAAGTCTACTTGAATATCCTTTGACATAATGTCTTTTTTTGTAAGTTCGGTTAAATCTTGCAAACCTACATTTCCAGAACTTGTGGTGCTGTCCACAAATTCTGAAGACAGCTGTGTTTCTTGCCAGTACAACTTAGCATTAATTGAAAAAAAAATCTACCGAAAAGGAGTAAGAAAATCTAGGAATTCTGGTTTCAAAAACCACGAACGATTACCGACATGGCATTATTCGCATGTGTTGTCACTAACCAAAGTATTGCGCCGTTAAGAAAAAACTTTTATTCAACGAAAAATTATATTTTATGAAAATTGTTGAAATTCTCTTCTCTTCGCGAAAGGACATTGATTTTCTTCAACAACCCACCCCCGGCGGCAGTTGGTTGCCCACGTTTGAACATTTTAAGATTCACAAGATGTGCCACAAGAATCACTTCAATTCAATTCGGAACACTCTGTGCCAGTGATACAATTAACTGATTACAACAAGTTCCGCGCGAAATCCTTTTTGTAAATTCACGAGTTGTAGGAGTGTTGTCGTTCCTTCTCGTCGACAGATTCAGTTTTATCCGCCCGCTCTGGGGACTCGTTTATGGGTCAGTTGTGGGATTTCCTTGAGGACATTGTTATTCATCTAGCGTTTTATAACTATTTTTCTTGTTGCTTTTTTTCTTCTTGCAGCGAGTCTTGCGTAGAGTACGCAGTGGGATGGAGCATTATCGCTGTAATAAAAATATCTTCATTTGTCACAGTGTCGCCAGTTGGAATTTGAATACAAGTGGCAAGGAGCATGTTCACACATAGAGTCTCCCTCGGCGGGGTGCAATTTATGTGACGGATTGTGTTGGGAATCGATTTAAGAGATTCCTTTCTTGAAACCGGACGGTTGTCTGGGATTTGTTTGCTTAACAGACTATTGTAGGGGTTTCCTAATGGGTCCCCAGTGTCGTTGTGGCTGCTTTGCGGAGTGACATGTAGCATCTTAATTGAACAATTGCCAAGTGGGAACAATACAAACGAGTTTTATGCCTTAAATACGACTCGAGAAACTTAAATAATAACTTATATCCTTGTGAATGATTCGATCTCACAGTATGTTGAAGTATAAAAACAAAAATTTATACACGCTCTTTCAGCAAACTTAACTACAAATAACCTAACAAATTAGACTTGTCGAATATAAAAACATTTCGTATTAAACATAAACTCTGACAGCTCAATATAATTCCTAAGCCCAAACAGCGGATACAGAGTATACGAAGGTTGCCTTTTATATTTCGGGAGTAGGCAACCCTAGTGTTGTAATCTGCCAACTGCTAGCTCTATCGTAAAGTTTGACATTTTTGAGGTTATACGTACTGAGAACGTTTTGACAAACGAAAGCTAATTGTGTTGTTTACAGTAACTCATCTCGCCCAAAAAATGGAATTAAGTCGTGAAAATTTTCGTGCGATTATTTTTTACAACTTTCGACGTCGATTAACTCAACAACAGCGCATCGATGAACTTAATTCAATTTTTGGCGATGAAGCTCCATCACGGAACAGTGTTTATCGATGGTATAGTGAATTCAACCGAGGTCATAGTTCACTCCAAGACGAATTTCGTGAAGGTGATGAATCGTGGATTTACGCCTATGAGTCCGAAAGTAAACAGCAGTCGACTGTATGGGTGTTTCAAATTGAGCCAAATCCAACAAAAGTTGCTCGCGCACGAAGCAGTTCCATCAAATGGTCGCCTGTTTTTTTTTGGAAATACTGGGAATTTCGCAACCGTACCATTAGAACAACGCAGAATGGTCAATTGTGAGTGGTACACAACTATTTGTTTGCCAGTTGTCTTCCAAGAAATCAGGAAAACCAACCGCCAACCAACCGAGGACGAATCACTCTTCATCAAGACAATGCGAGCTCTCACACATCAGCTCAAAGAACTGCATTACTCAAAACATCGATTGATTAGTCATCCACCGTATAGTCTTGACTTGGCACCGAATGACCTCAACTTTTTTTGACACCTGAAGAAGCAGTTGATGCGATCAGAATGCATGTTTTGGAGATGCCTCAATCAGAGTGACAAAAATGCTTCGACAATTGGTTCAAACGCATGCTTACACTAAAGGCACCATTTCTGCAGCTTTAACAATGCGTTGATTTTTTCGATACCCTTAGAAAGGAGAACGAAGCCCTTATAGTAGTTATTCATTCAAAACTGATCGGAACTAATATACTATCATTGTGGTATTTTTATGCGGGTAAACTACCTCATTCAAAAGATTGACATTACATTCCCCTACCTGGGACAATTGTTCCAAAACCACTAAAACCTACCACCAGTTAGTATATGTAACTATATCCAAATAGACACCCAACTATGCAAAATATAACCTTGTTCAGGCGTCAGTTTTTTCATGTTGAAATCCCGAACCAAACTAAATGTAAATCACCTGAGACCCCACAAAATGGCAGCCTATTAGAATAGTGTTGCCAAATTAAATCTCCCTTCATTCTTATCACTTTTTAGCAATGTACAAATGATCGAATTTTCGATCTATTATATGATCCAGATATATTTGCACAACAAATTTGAAATGAAATAATTAACAGATTCTGCCTAAAGCAACTAGCACAGTATTATTCGTTACAGGAAGAACACTTGGTATGGCATATGCATGCAACGTTAGGTATGTACATTCCGCGAAAAAAATATACCACAACATGTAATTTCACAATTAGTTTTATTAGGATAGGAGTTAATGAACTATAACCTTTTTTTTATTATACCTGTCTGCGCCCCAGTAAAGCCACAGTGGTTTTGTACTGGGTGCCTGAAGAAGTTTCTAGAAAATCCTTAATTATAAGAAACCACTGTATATAACACCCCAAAACGGAGATAGCACATTTTTATAAAAAAAAAAAAAGAGTTTTAGTCATGTTTTGGTGATCTTTGCGTAAACAACTGTGAAGCAAACCAAAGAAAAGGCCCATTCTGTGATTTTATTTTTTTGAGAGTGTCAAAAGTTGTAAAATAAGTAGAGGAAAAAAATTAACTAGTGCCGAAATAAAGGCTATTACAAAGCTGCAGCAAGAAAATTTCAAAATTGCGTATATTGCCGAAAAACTGGAAAGAAGCCGAAAAGTGATTTCAAATTTCTTCAAAGATCCTGAAAATTACGGAAATAAGAGTAGCCCAGGGCGTCCAAGGGCTATAAGTGACAGGTATAGGAGCACAACCCTAAGAGTTGCATCGAATTCGGGCTTAACGGCTCGCAAAACCGATGAACAAGCAAGTGTCACGACCAATGTAAGAATCGTCCAAATACTATTGAAGGAGTCTCCAGTTATTCAGCATAGAAAAATCAGGAAAAAACCACCACTTACGGCAAAACACAAGGATGATAGGGTAAAATTTGCCATGGAGTATATTCATTGGAAAAAATAATGGCGTCGGGTTTTATTTACGGACGAGAAGAAGTTTAATCCCGGCGGTCCCGATGGCCTGGCGTATTACAATTACGGCTTAAGAAAAGAGGAGACAATATTTAGTCGTCGGAAACATGGTGGAGAAAATGTTATGATATGGGCTGGAATAGGATACCATAGTAAAACTGATATAAAGTACTTACCACAAAGAATGGACAGCAAAAAGTACCCGGATTTTATTGCCGATGAAATAGCAGAATCAACTGGTGAAATTACGGACTTGCCGCTTATTTTTCAGCAAGACAATGCTGCGGTGCATACGGCGAAAATTGTTAAAAAATATTTTTCAGATAACAACGTTGATGTTTTAGATTGGCCAGCACGATCGCCAGATATAAATATTATTGAAAACTGTTGGCGTCTTCTTGCCAGGGTTGTTTATGCTGAAAACAGGCAATGCGAAAGTGTTAATGAACTTAAACAAAGCATTGTATCTAATTGGCGCAAATTACCAAAAAAAACATTAAATTTTTTTTTTTTAAATCTTTATTAAAGAGAATGGCAGAAATAATAAAAAAAAGTGGAGGAACTACTCATTATTAAGAGTTAAAAGAAATAGTAATTCATATGATATTTTTTTAAACTAAATGTTGCAAATGTGCTACCTTTTTTCGCATCAAAATTTGGAATTTTTTTTATTTCCTCTGTATTGCATCACTTTACTCAAAAAAACTCTATACATGAATAACAAGTATTCCAATTTGTGTTCAAAAATAAATTCACTGTGTTTGTTTTGTGTACAAAAATAAAAAAAATGTAAAAAAGCGAATTGTGCTATATTTTATTCGCTCACTCTATGTATGCCTTTAGTAAAAAAAAAAATAAAGTACATACGTTATATCTTGCAACTGACCCATACACCTATATATATATGGAGATCCTCTTGGTTCCGTTCTTGGTCCCATCCTGTTCAATATTTGTATGTCCAATATACAAATTCCTACTAAAAACATTTTTCTTGAGTTGTTTTGCTGATTGTTCAGCCCTGTTCTCATCTAACATCTTAGCACAGGACACTTAAACTTCGTCACAGAGTTCGTTTGACATTTTTCAAAATTTCTGTATTGAATGGAAAATAAAGCTAAATGCTGACAAATTTCTATCCCAATCGAACCTACAATTGATCTCGACCAATATTGAATGAATTAAAAATTGCAAGTACTTAGGAGTAACTTTTGATAAAAAAAAAAAACTCACTTTTGAAAAATATTTATCGAATGCAGTTCACAAAATAAACCACATGGTTAAGATACTCTGTCCATTTATCAATCGGAAGTCGATGCTTAGTATTGAAAACAAATTATTCATTTTTAAAACTCTCTTGCATGCTTTACCTGTATCCGCAAATTACACCAAGATACTAAAGCTAATTTTGAATTAACCTCGGCATTTTTAACTGCATGATCCATGTAAGAGCTAATATTAACACAATTTCCTGTCTCATTCATAAACAAAAACACAAGTTTTTTATTAGGTAAAATAGTTAGCCTTATCATAAAGTTGTGTTAAGATACATTTAATTATAAGAGTAATTTAACTTTAATAATTTTAATAAGGGCTTTTCGTGTAGTGTATTTGCCTTTGCCTTTGTTTCTTTTATTATGTCCAATATCATATTATATTGTCTGTATCTTCATTGTCGTAAAGAATTTTTGCTCTGTACCTCTAGAATACGTTATATCACATGTAAATACCTATGAATTAAACAACAAATAAAATGGACTGAACTAAACAATCTCTCTCAGGCATCTAAAGAATCATTGAGCCATTCTACGATATTTTCAAAAAAACACTAAGCCGGTGACCCCCAAACCCTTTTGCACCCATAGAAAAATCCAGTAGTCGGAAGGAGCAAGTTCGGGAGATTGGAATATTACCGTGTGGAATATGACCTACCATCTTACGGCTCAAATACATAAGTTAAACATAATGTATCTTATCAACAGTTTCACCTTGTTTTAGCACCTCATAGTACAACACACCTATCTAGTAACATCTTATGTAGACCTTATTTTCAACCTTATTAATATAGCCGAGACCATTGTCTTCGACGCTACTTTTGAAGCGCCGAAACCACTCTCTTCATAATGGTTGGAACAGATTCACCATAAACTTCTACAAGCAGTCAATGGGCTTCAGCTGCACTTTTTTTTCAATCAATTCGAAACTTACTGCAAATGTTGTTTAATAAAGACAAATCTGTATATTTTCAAAGCTGCAAGAAGCAATGTTGTTATCTAACACAGACGCTGGTGCATACTAAAACATGACAAATATCACACATTTCCTATGAAGTAAGAAAGCACTTCCAGACAAAGACAACTTATAGATGATGCCGTCTTTTGAAAACGAAGCGAATTTTTAAACCGCGATAAATTATAAGTAAGTTAATTTTTAGGGGTTAAAGTCTGTTAAATAAAAGCTTGTAATACTTGTAAAACTTGTGAAAATAATGAAAAATACAAATTAGGATCGTGTAGAACATCACAAAATGTGGGCGCCTTGGCATATTGGGTAGAGTCCGACACTGACATTCGGCGTGTGGTCAAGGTTTTATTCTCGGCTGAACAACTCGAATTTTTCGCGGCACCACCTCTTTCGAACTACTGACAACAATGAGTAATAACTGTCTAGGAAAACGTTTCTCAAACTTCGGTGTTTGAAGTCGGTCCCTTCTACTCGTGAGAGAACAGTAGCGCGCACAGCACGAGTAGTTGATGAGCAAGCAAGGCCTTGGCCCCCAGCGAACTATCGCGCCATTTAATTATTATTATTATTATTAGAACATCACTCAAACAGAGAAAGGAATATTATTACAAATGCAAATCGTTATTCCTTATGCACTGCTATACTCAGACTTACTTGGTCTTGCTTTTTCGACGAGGAAGCGAGGAAAAATTAGTCTTGTTAATATTTTATTTCTTTAAAAGTTTTTCAATTTTATTTGATAAGTTCGTTGCCAATATCAAATGACACGTAACTAAATGTACAATAATCTTAACTGCAACGTTATCTTTTACGTAAGAAGAGTACAGTAAGTTTTGATGTTTCACTTAATATCAAAATTTTTATCACATTCGTATTATATGCGTACAACAGAGAAGACCGGTTCATATCGAAATCGAACATCTGTTCTGTGATGCGCGATAAAAATGAAAAAAAAAAATCCACCATCATATAAGAGCAATTAAAACGATGTTTCTTTAATTCGTTCGTCATTGTTTTGCCGATTCTGTTTCGGATTCTGTCGGGCTCATTGTTAATGTCTGCTTTATGTGCACGCACTTATGGGAAAAATGTTAAAAGAGAAGGATAACAACAATGAAAAATCCTTTGCTTTAAGTTTAATCCGATTAAAAGATTTAAGTCTTTTTCCATATTCAAAATGACGGAAATTATGCTCTCAAATAATATTCACACAGCGAAATACTCGTTGTCTTCGTCAGTTGGCGTGGCCGCTGCTTTGCTATGCCCGACGATTGTTGTTGCGGACGGAGCTCTGAGTGTGATGTAATATCTTCCCGGAAAGGGGATACCAGTGCGCCACACGTTCGATTGTTTTAGGTCGTTCTTCGGTGGATAATGCTAGTAGCCCTGCTGAAGCCATATAATTTGCGCATCATTAAATTTATTGAGCAAATAAAAATCGCATTTCTGTTTTGCCATCCTTTACAGTGCGGTCGTCTGGTTCTGCTTTTCGTCCCGGTCTCGAGGTGGTCATAAAATGGCTTAAGGGTATTGATTTTTTTTATTTTTTTTTTTTGTATTCGAAGACGAAATAGTGTTCCTAGCGTCAGCGTGGAAGAGCTTGTGAAACTTAACATATGGCAGATAACTTCCAAATGTACTAGTGCGAAACTAGTCCGACTATTCGAATGTATTCTGTTTTTATTTAAGAACGCGTCATGAAAGAAATCCGACGCAGACACCTTATTAAATTAATTCTGAAAGCAGCGAATGTGCTTATTAATAAGGCAAATTGGTTAGTATTAAGATGGAAAATTAGTAATAAATATGACTAGGTTCCACATTATCGAAAACAGATAAAATTTTGTTAAAAGACCTATACAACTTTTTCAGGGGAATGCCCCCTGCATTGATTGTGCAAACAGTGTAATAATGCTCGTTGTGCTCTATCCACCAAGAGCAACACTTTCTATTTTAGAGCACCAGTCAGGTTAACATACAATCTGATTGTGACTTTTACAATAGTATGTAGACTTCTACAAAGCTGTACAGTTATTGCTCTAGAAAGAAAAGACATAACGCTGATTTGGACGTATTAGTGTTATTGTACCATGAGCAAACGTCTCATGAAAATCCGCACCAATAACTTATTTTTGTAAAGGGTGAGTTTTAAGCTATTATCTTTTTGGCAACACTGGTTTAAACAGCTGACGTACGTTTCGTGTTTTGTTTCACTCTCAAACATCTTCAGTTTGGTCTATAATTAAACATGAATCGTCTTACAAACGAACAACGGTTGCAAATTTTTGAATTTTATTATCAAAATGCGTGCTTTGTTAAGAAAGTTCATCGCGCGCTTCTTCCATTTTATGCTCAAAAATGGACATGTGACATGTGGTCGAAAAGGACGGAGTGCACAAATAAGAACTTTGTGGACTATACGAGAAGGAAATACGCTTTAATAAAATATAAGGTTGCCAAATGTCTCTCTACCGCCTTTTTTTCTTTTGAATTTTCCGGCTATGTACAAAGGGCTTCAAAAATTTTTCACTTTGACAGCCGTCTGCTGCCCACAGATCTTTCTTCGGCAGCAATTCGTGGGGAGGGAAAATATTTTACTCTCTCATGAGCTCTCTCTTCTCGTAGTTTTTCGAGAAAATTCGTAGACATTCATTGCAATTCAGAGCAATTGGAACGGACCTATTGTTCACATGAAGTCTAATTTTGTCAATGACGTTTTACTTTTGAGCGATAATCTGTAGCCATCTTCAACAGATATACAAGAGATTATTCGATATAAGAGTTTGTTGCATGTTGTTGTTGTTTTCACTTAAAACATTGACCGATACATATTTTCTTGGCCAAATGAATCACAGACATCTATTAACTTGTTTTGAAGCTTTATACACCTTTCCCAGAGACAACACATTCATTTAAGGCGAATACATACAAACAAAAAGACAGTGTCGTGGTTTTCTTGATGCAACTTCTTTACAATCAGTTTTATACCTTCAAATGAAACTTTGGTAAATTCAACTCTAACTGAAAGATAAACAAAATCTAATGCACTGCGGATGTGTAAACCACCCCTGCATGCTTGCTTTATCTAGAGAAACCTTCGTTTACAACAAATAACACCCTGTCCATGACGACTGCACGCAGTTGCAACCACACACCACGATGCTTTGTTCGCATTTTTCTCAAATACTTCCCAGACTTCACTCCACACCCAGTAAGGATAACAAGAACGTACTCGTGCAGTGTGCTGTACAAAAACCCAACAACGAATTCAATGAAAATTAAATGCACACTCTTCTTTTGTTCGCATTTACGGTCGAAAATTTATTCAAAAGTAAGATAAGTCTCCTCCCTCTTGTGGAGCTCTTTCTGGCTGGGGATCCCCTACTCCGTATGCTACTGATCGTCGTCGTTCTCGGCGTCATCATAATCGTCGTTCGCATCGTCTTTTTGCGAAGTGAACGTAGTGGTCGTCGCTTTTGAAAGGAATAAGGACATTTGCTGCAAATGACAATTCCACTATGTGCCTGGATATCTGCACAGTTTGTGTGTGTTTTTATATGATAGCTCGCAACAAAACCAAGTGCAGAATCTGAACAAAAAGAATTGGCTCCTTAGTTGTGTTTCTGCGAACAACAAGGAGTCGCTCTTGAAGCCACATTCATAATGGAAATCGTTGTTTAGGCGTGCACACATTTTTGGAAAGGGGAAGTCGAATGTTTACTTCAGTTGATTTACGAAGGCAATGCGTGGGCGGTTATTGGAGGGGTCTTTTTCTCCATTTTGCACACAACGACCCTCAGGCTGCAAGTGGTAAAAGTAAAATGAAAAGGTTGTTTACAGGCACTCGAAATCGAAGTATTTGGCGGTTCACAGGTGTCCTGTGATCAATTTTATTCAATTCAATGGATTTAATTAGCTGCAGGGCAAAAGGGTCCTGTGTGTTGTTCAGTTCAGTTCGCTCATAAATAATGATTTTATGGGGGTTGCATTTAACGGCAATTTCGGCGAATTAATATTCAAATGATAGCAACTGGTGGGTTTTATTTTTGTGAATAGGAGCTTTCGATGGAATAGGAGTACAACTCAATAAACATATGGATATCATGTATAAGCTGTAACAACATTCACTTACACAGAGATAAGTAAATAGATATAAGGTTTTATATATATATATTACATCGTAACAGATTAACCCGAGGAGCAAATAAAAATTGAAATCCACTCCCAATACGCGTCTATCGACATTGTTTTAATAAAACGCTGCTTGCAAGTGCATCAGACTACTTACGATCAGTTTCGCGGTTCGTTCCTGTTCGCGAGAGTACGAATTAATTACACCCAAGTTTTATAACCTTTCTTGGAAAAAAAAGCAAAATAAATTATTATTAACAAATTTTAATGCACAAACTATGCCCAAAGGCAATTTTTAAATTACATCAAGAATAGCTTAGAGAACCTGCTAATAGTCAGTAAGTTCGATTTAGGAACTACTATTAAGATAAATGCAAGCTAGTTTTAAGTATTTTTCTATAATTAAAATAAGATAACATTAGATATTTAATAAAATACGCCAAAAAAAGGTACGAATTAATTCGGTCCGTTTTCGTGTCCAACATTTTTTTTATTAAAAAACACCTCACTGTAAGTTGACGACTACTTTTCCCAACTCTCTAGCAAATTTCGAATACCACCTCCAAAAAGCGAATCCTCCCGGGCATCGATCCAATCATTAAGCCTCCCGTTTTTATGTAGTTTTTCACTGCTACAAGCACAGCGCTCTTTGCTTCGTCGCTTAGATAGACAGATAGATGGATATATATCCTTTATTTCAGCATTAAATACATATTTCTTAAACACTAGTATTGCACACTTATCAGAGATTTGGTCACTTTAACCTTACTACTGACAATGTATATGTTGTAGCAATATTTGAATATTTCTAGCTACAGAAAAACACACCACACAGCTTCTGGTGTGGTGGTGGTGGTGATACATATTGATTTCAAGCAAACGAATAAATATTAATTACTAAATAAATCAATAAAAATAATAAAGAAACAAATAAATAAATAAATAAATTTATAAATAAAATATTAATAATTATATATATAAATAAATAAATAAACTAAGAAACAAATAAGAAAAATAAATAATTAAATATAAAATAAATAAAAAGATAAATAAATAAAACAACAAATTAGTAATTTATTAAAAAATAAGAATTTAACAAATAAATAAATACAAAAGAAAGAAAGACATGAAAAACGCATAACACAAAACAAAATAAATGTATATAGAAAAACTATAATTTTTTATTATGTTTCGTTAACTAGGCTTGAAATCAAATGATTGTTCGAAATGCTGCAGAACCAGCTATGACGCTCGCTTCGCGCTTAATCAATCTGAATGAAACTTTTTCAATATGTGATATTGAATGCAAGTTATGAATCATTTTCAATACTTTGGTTTGCATTATTTGCAATTTCCGAAGGTGGGTCTTCGCACAATTTTCCCATACAGGTGAAGCATAGAACATTATCGGTTGGAATATAGACTTGAAGATTACAAGTTAATTCTCAATACTCATTTTCGATTTTCGATTAATAAACGGATATAACATTTTAATTGCCAAGATGATCTCTTTTATAGTTTCTTGTATATGAGGACCGAATGTTAGGGTTTTATCTAGTAAGGTATTTAGTACTTATTTTCCAATCAATTTGTACGTTATTGACTACTATTTTGTTGCTTGGTAAGAAACAGTCTTTTCTTTTCCTTGTTAAAAAGACTGAGTTTTGGAAGCATTTAATTTAAGTTTCCCTTTATTGATATAATTTTCTTCTTCATTACCTACGCCATATTGCAATTTGGTTACAATGTTATAACCTAATGAATTTGTAGCGTATATGCAAGTGTCGTCTGAAAAGATAGCAGTTTCACAAGTTCTCAACGTTGGGAAATCATGAGTAAATATATATAAGTGGTTATAAAATTGATTCAATTCACTATTATGAACTGAAACTATAAAGGTGCGCTTTGCTAAGAACGACTGGATAATTTTCGTCAGATATTGAGGATAGTTGAGAATATGTAACTTGTGAAGTAAGCCCTCATGCCAAACTGTATCAAACACCTTTTCAACATCCAGTAATATCAGACCAGTACTTTTTCCTGTTGCAAAATTATTCTTAATGTGTTTCGTCAGGCTATGAATTTGATGGACTGTGGAATGATGTGGTCTAAACCCAAATTGTTGCAATGGAAGGCTCTTATATTTATCTAAATGCGCAGTTAATCGGGATTTAATAATTTTACAATAACGGTTTCCCGTTGATTATGGACTGATGCACTAGATTCTCCTCGCTACTGGAAATATTACGACATATTCTATAGTTAGATAAAAATAAACTCTCGACAGAGCATTCGCTTTATCACCATTCGAGAGATACGTCGAGTTATCATTTTTCAATGCAGGGATATGTTGATTCTTCTGTTTTATAACCTTAAGAATGTTCCAGAAGGGTTTACTGCGTTTTTCTAGTCCTTGCAACTTTAAATTCCAATTCTGGTTTCTAAGACTAATAAAATGCTTTTTAATTCTTGCTGTAAGAATTGGTCTCTGGTTCTTCCATCTGGACTTGGCAAAATTTCTTATTTTAATCTTTTCTATTATGAATTGTGGGAGTATATCTATTTTTTGGCTAGAATAGTTTTCCTTGGTACTGATTCTTCAATTGAGTCTAATACTGCTTTTGAAAAATAATTAACTCTTTCATCAGTATATTCATCATATTAACAATATCACGAAAGATAACCTGCCAGTTTGCTAATTTGTTAGAAATTTGTTGTCTGTATATGTTCCAATCAGCACTTTTGTAATCAAAAATCAATTGGAGACAAAACAGTGCCACATATGACAGGCAGGTGATCAGAGCTTAGATCATTTACTACCATGGGTTGAGTAAAGAGCTCATACTTATTCGTAAGTAATAAATCTAACGTTGATGGGCTTGCACGATGATTGGGTGGGATGTATGTTGGATGAAGGGGAAACAAAATATAAAATGGGAGTCTGGAGTCCAATTAAGGGAGAACAATACCCCAACCATTTGCTTTCAAGCAACCCCAATTCCTGTGCCTACAATTAGATCATCTCCTATTGAGAAAATATCATTAACCCTGACTAGCTCCCGCAAGTCATGCTCGAGATCAATACGTTTTTGTTGTGTAGAGCGACCACCAGGAAAATAATTGCAAAATATTTTGAAGGTACTGCCATTGGCAAAAGAAATTTCCAACCTTATATTCTCAATTAACTTAGTATTAACTACTGTTAGTATTTTGTGTTTGATTGTTTTCTTAACGACAATGGCAACACCACCACCCCTTGTGTTACGATCAACACGATAAAATCTATACTCGCTATTTGGCAATTTGTTTATATTTTGGTCTAAACATGTTTAACTGACTAGAGCTACATCAATATTATTTGAGCGTAAAAAAGTAAAAACTTCAAAAGCTATATTGCGAGTGCTTCTAGCATTCCAACATATGATATTGAGACCCACATTCATAAGTATTTATCTTGTTGATATAGAAACTTGAGTTATTACTTTGAAGTGCTCTGCTTTCGTATAACAGCTGCCAGTTGTGTCATCATCTCGGTTGTGAGAGAATTAATTTCTTGGAGTGTCAAAAGCTCACTCGATTTCTTTGATGCAACTCCTTGGATGTTGTTGTTGCTCTTGTTGGTTTATACGTCCGGGCTAAGGTTTGTTGCAGTTGATGTTTGAACAGTTGGTTGGGGTTTTTGAGTTGACGGGATTTTTTATCCGTGAAGTTGGAGCGGGAAACTTGTTCGAGTTAGAAATGAACCCTTCCAGTTGTGGATTCGAATTGTGGGGGACAAATCTTTTTGTTTGAGAAGTGTTTTTGTTCGACAACCGTGCTCTTATTTCATGGAATGCTTTCCGACTTTCACAGGTTGGGTAATTGGCTTTGTGCGTTTTGCTGCAATTTGCACACTTAATGCTTGCCGATTTGCACTCATTGGTATGATGATTTCCAGCACAAATACCGCAGTGGGTTTTTATATGGCAATTTTTTTTGCCGTGGCTAAACATTTGACAGTTGTAACATTGTGTGACTTTGTTGCGCTGTCTTCTGGCAAAGTCCCACTTCACTTGAGTCTTGAAAACGGATCTTATATTTTTCTATAGTTCATTAAGTTAAATCGTACCACTTTCCACAAAAACGATGTAGAATACATCACTGTACGCACCATAGTTCTTTTTTATAAATTTAATATTTTGTACTTTTAATCCGAGAGAAATAAGTTCGGTTTTAAGTGAATCAGTGGGCATTTCATCGAGTCCCTATAATACAACTTTAAGTGACTTTGCTGCTAGAAGGTCGTGAGAGAAATATTGCCAGTTCTTTGCTTTGAGTGCCGAGCAAATACCAGAATGACATTCAATTATATATTATCTTGATACAGTAATTAGAGATATTCACTTCACTAAACAATGCATGAACTTCAGCACCGGTTTTTTGCAAAACACATATCGATGGTATTTTCTCTTTTCTATTCGATGCACTCTTAGGTAGAATAATATCAGAATCACTATCATTGTCCCAACCGAGTAGGTACTGGAGATTAGTAAAAAAAATCGTTCTAGAGTTATCTCCTCTAGAACTCATTTTAAAAATTTTAGTTTTTGAAGGCAAGTTAATGTCTTCTAAATTTTGAAATTTTGATATTTTGTTTAAATTAAGTTTATATATGTAACACTAGTACCGCACAGAAGAGACATCTATATAGTACGAAACACCAGTTAGTACTCGATCGTAGCTTAGATCGTAGCTTAGCATTCTGCATGATTATCCGATCGGAGTAGATTCTACAAGCATTTAATGGGCTTTCGCTGTACTCTTTTTCAATCAAATTAAAACTTCCCAATTACTGTTTATTTAAGAAAAGAAAGAGCAGAGTTTCCGAAAAGATAAAAGATAATGCACATTTATTACTGCTGACCAATGTCACAGTTTTCCAATGAAGTAGGTAATCGCTTCCATCATATGGTAAGGCACAAATTTGTACTCCCAAAAGTAGCTTAAGAAGCTAACAATTTACAAATTTAACAATGTTTAGTTCATACACAGTTGACGCGATTTTGAGAAATATTCAATATAATAATATAAGTTAGTTTATAAGATGAAGTGATCCTAAATAGCTTTTACTCAGCGGGGATATATGCAAGTTTGTAATATTTGATTTGAAAAACAATCGGAACATTTGGTTTCATTTATGGTAGTGTTCAATATTCCATAGACATTCAACTTCGTTACAAAACAAATGCGCACACGGCTCCTATCACAGCAACCGACCCCGATGTTTCTACAAGACATCGCTTAAAAATAAATAAATAATTTTGGGAGACAATGATGGGGTATTATAGTATTAAGCTTTTAAAAAAACTAAAATTGTAAATACTTTTGTTCATGTATTCACAATGGTGGATGCAGATGAAGACCAATGAAGAATCCATTTTGAATGACACTCATTCCAATGAGAGCAGACACCCCCTCGAATGAGAGCAGTCCATCAGACGAGATCTTGTCCGCAGGTATAATCATTCTCGGTCTCCTTAGAGTATGGTGCAATCCCATTGGTTCCTGTACCTGTAATACACAGCACAAAGCAACTCATATTAACGAAATAATAACTGTAGTTGAGCAAACGGAGAAGACGTTGTCTGTTTGTTAATCAGGGAGCTCTTTGTCAAAGGGTAGGGTGTAGCAAAAGCAGAAACATATAGGCACGGTTTGGGTAAGATTACTACACATTCGACAGCAGTTGCAACTATTTCCGTATGTGCATTTTTTTCCTACAAAATCAAAGAATTTAATTTAATTAAATGTCAAATTACGTCTGGAGAGCATTTTGAATTGAATGAATAAAATTCAGTAACTCAAAACAAATAATCCTTTCACAAAGTAGAAAACTTTCCAGTTGTGACTTTGAATTTTCTTCCTATTCTACTTCAGTTTATTGGACTTCGGCTTCTTCATCACCCTATAATCCTTCTCTAAAATTTCTTTCAGAAATAGGACAAAATTCCATTCATCGCGCATATAGACGACACGAAAAGACCAATTTGAAAAAAACTGACACTTTTGAGGCTCAGATGTGTGTTCCAAGGCAAATTGAAAACTTTTCAGACACATTATTGCTTACAGAAGCTACTAGCACAGTTGGACGCCGTTGACCTTCTACTTCAACTTCCTTTTCTACTCATCCATACCAGTATCCAATCCACATAGCATTTGAGAGAACTTTCTGAATTGCGAATGCGACTGTTTCTAGCTGAGTATTGCATTCGGTTCGCTTGGCCGCGTGTTTGAAAAATTACTTATGTGAGTGTAACATCGCAACGTGGGTAGGTAACCCCAGAAGAGCCATTGTCCAAAATAAACTTTTTGCGTATTTGAAGAGAACTGAAGAGGGCAACCCCATTACTGAGAAAATTCAGAAAATTATAATTTTGCCTTTAGCATTTTGATGGAACTTTTCATCATACACACATCTCGCACATATCCTTGGTTGTGTTGGGAAATTTTTAAACAATTCTTTCTTGTTTGTATGTATGTTGTGTTTGTATTGTTTTGGGGAAAGTTTTTCAATTTCTTTAAAATATAAATCTTACATGGCGTGCGACAGCCGCTGGGCGAGGAAAACACATGAAAGTTTTCTTCTGAAGTTATGATTGCAATACAGCATGGAGTTGAATTGCGCTTGTGATGGTTTACTGTCACTGACTGACGGATGACAGATGTGAATGCAAATTGAAAATGGTAACGTTTCTGACATTTGTATGCAGTATCAACTCAGTTTTGAATAAAGTCGTAGACGAAATGTGTACTTGCGCCAATATACGAGAATTTTTCTGACTATTCTGTAAAGACGTATGTTCTAAACTTTTAAAGGTGAGAAATAAAACATCGACTTTAATTGATACTATATTAAAACGAATTGTTGTCTATACTGCATAAAAGCGGGTTCAATTCCATAAGATTGTGGTTCTTTTGGAAAATTTTTCATCTTATTTCGTTACATTCTAATAGTTTTCCAATACACAATTTGCAGTTATAACCTATATATTTCTTTTTAAGATATAAGATTGTACCGAAGGGAAATAGCAACCAAAAACATTCGTTTACAAATAAATACGAAAAATGAGTAAATAAATGTATTAGAAGGGATTGGGTTGAAGAAAACACTTTGTTGTTTGTTTGAGATAAGCGTGTTTATTATTCGGCAAACTCCAACTGACTGCCTGCATTCGATCATGACAAATAGGTTCACATTTATGATCTTAACGGAATTGGTAATAAGCATGATTAATTGTGTGATTGCGTAAAAGTGTAATGTGCATTAGCAAAATGATGAGCTTTTCGTGCAGATCATTCGATCGGGCCTGAGACGTTAATAAAATAGATAGCACAAAAGATGTAAATTGTCAAACGATCATGTCATCCGAATATAAAATGACAGCGTAGGCAGATATTTTTTGGACGCTTTCATTTTTTTTCTTATTTTTTTTGTTTAGGTTCGATTCCCAGCTCAACGCCAATTTTTCGAATTTTTCACGGCACCACCTCTTTCGAGCTGCTGACAGCACTCAAGGAGCAATAACTGTCTAAGAAAGCTTCTCAAATTTCGCCGTTCGGAGTCGGCAAAAAACTGTAGGTTTCTCTACTCGTGAGAGAACAGTAGCGCGCACAACACGAGTCCCCTATTTGCCCCTCTCTTATTCGGAATTTCCAAACATGCTGCAATACTTCCAAAAGATTCACAAATCGGATATAAGAAAAAAAAATTAAATCTAAAAGACCGGAGTGAGTGGTTGTATAATATCTTGTTTTGAATTAAAATTGAATTGAAAAATGCATGATCCAGAAAATACCTATCCCTTCCGTACATTAAGGAATAATTAGACGAATTCAATAAAGAAATACTGTTTGAGGCAGTATACCATAGAAATGTGAGTAATGAATTTGAAAAATCAAAAAATCGTCAGACTCTTCAGACCAGAGAAAGACAGAAAAGTAACATTTATTCAGCTAAGTGGCCCCTGCATAATCTAGTCTAAATTTGTCCATGTTCCTCGGTTTAAATAAATATGATCAACGTATGATGTACGAGGTCTGTTAAAAAAATAATAAATTAAATTAATAAAAAATTAACATATCTGAAATTGTAAACATTTGCTCAAGACAAGTTTACCGATATAACAAAATAAAAAATCGATAATCGAATGAAAACATTAAACAGAAATCATATTTTTTAAATTTTTCATTTGTCAATATATTTTTCAACTTGTCCCTTTACTACGACTCTTTTGTGGAGTTAGTAAATTTTAAAGTGGTTTCTATTCATAAAAACTTCTGCTAAAATCGGTATTTTTGCCTGATCGTTATCAGAAATTATGTACTCAACAAATAAGATTCTTTAACAGGTACATGCATTTACGTGTTGGTACACAGTGTTCCGATGCCGCCGCCAGTGCTTCCGACTCTGGACTCGAATAACACTACTTTGGGCATTTCTTTGTCGTCATTGTGGCTACATTTACGAGGAGTTAAGAGAAGAATAAAGGTTTTTAGACCATTTTAAGCGACGACAATTTTTAAATTGTACTAAAAGGCATATCTGTTTTTAAAATAACACTTGCGAAGCTAATGGTTTCTGTTTTGAAGTGTTTTATATGTAATAAAAATCAAAAAATTAAAATTCATTACATTTGTACAAAAATAAAATTAATAGTTATAAACAAAATTAAGCAATTTACAGATACTAAATAATTTAAAAATTAACAAAGTTTTGAATGCGCCCTTTTTAAATCTTTTAAAGTTAGTTATATTTTCAATATATGGCGATATACGATTTAATGTCATACGTCTGTTATTAAAAACTTCTGGTATTTCAAGAAAACCTTGTGCTTGTCGTGTGGTTACATTGTGTTGTATTGGTCGTTGGAACTGGTTGTCGTCATAGCAGTCTAGTAGAGCCGTTATGGAAAAAAAAAATCATATACATCTAGAACCTAGGAATTGTTATACATCGTCTCAGCAAAAACAATAGTTTATCTATGTGTGTTTAAGATGTACTTCCTCAAGCCAATATCCCGTAATTTAAAATTAGATTCAACTAAGGAAAATTACTCCTGTTTTGGTACGTCCGTAGAAGAATGTCCCTTCAGATAAACCATTGCAAACAATGCGCTCTTTAATTGAAGCCTTACATTATTAATATGGTCTTTCCATAGGAAGTGGTCAGCGATTGTTATTCGTAGGTAGTTTATGTTGTTAACTATTTCGATAAGCTCACCCCATTTTCTGTTCGGACAATCATCGTTTTGGTAATACATACGGGCGTGCGAATATGCATAAGCTTAGTCTTATAAAATATTACAATCAATCCGTTGTCGTGTCACCATTTTGTAAGATAATTAAACTCTTTCAGCATTGTTATGGTTACGTTTTGAAGAAAATGGTGTTAAAAAATAATTTTAATATTGTCTACAAAAGCGAATGCTTTTCATCTTGTGAAAATTCGTAGATGTTAATTTGTAAAGAGTACGAAGGTTGCCTTCTATATTTCGGGTTTGGGTAACCCTAGTGCTGCAATCTAGCAACTGCCAGCTCTATCGGAAAATTTGACATTTCTGAGATTATACGTACTCAAAACGTTTCATTTCTCGCAAAAAATGGTATTAAATCGTGAAAATTTTCATGCGATTATTTGAAACTGTGCGCAAACTGATGTTGCAAGATATCACCTATCGTGAGATTGAGACAACTTTAAGCTAGTAGGACCAGCGTACATTGAATATTGCATGAACATTTGACCGTCAAAAAAAAGTGTTTGCGTTGGATCCCACACAATTTGTCAATCGCTCCAAAAAAGCGTTGTGTCGATTAGTCGAATGAAATGCAATCGCGGTGCTTCGCAACACGTCTATGAGATCGTTACAAGTGATGAATCGTGGATTTACGTCTATGAATCCCAAAGTCAGCAGCAGTCGACTGTATGGGAGTTTCAAATTGAGGCAAATCCAACAAAAGTTGCTCTCGCACGAAGCACTTCCAAGCAAATGGTCGCCCGTTTTTTCGGAAAAAAAAAACTGGACATGTCGCAGCCGTATCACTAGAACAACGCAGAAAAGTCAATTTTGAGTGATAAGCAACCATTTGTTTGTCAGTTCTTTTAAAAGAAATCAGGAAAACCAACCGCCGAAGACGAATCACTTTTCACCACGACAATGCCAGCTCCCACACATCGGCTCAAACAACTGCATTTTTGATCACTCAAAACATCGATTTGATGAATTATCCGCCGGATAGTCCTGACTTGGCACCGAATGACTTCTTTTTATTCCCATACGTAAAAAATAAAATGAAAAGTCAATGTTTCTCGACACCTAAAAAAGCGGTTGATGCGTTCAGAATGCATGTTTTGGAGATACCTCAATCAGAGTGGCAAAAGTGCTTCGACAATTGGTTCAAGCTCATGCAAAAGTGTATAGATCTTAATGGGGAATATTTTGAAAAACAATAAAGCTGTTTTCGATGATTATCATTTGTTTTTGTTCTCTAATCCCGATATTTAAAATGCAGCCCTCGTATAGGCAAGATTAGTCCTAGATTTGTGTTTAACTAATTTTACATGCCATGGCGGCACTGATTTCATTTTGCTGATTTTAATCAAAAATACATAGCTGAATGAGTTTATGACCTAGAGGTCAATCCGCATGTACCTTACAAGTCCTCTTTATGTCCCAAAAAAATCACTGTTTGGTACGGTTGTGGTCGGAAATGTCATTGGGGTATACTTTTCCACATTACTGAAAACAGAAATCGCTTTCCGTTATTAGTGATTTTATCTGTCCGCAGTTGCAATGCGAAAGCCTATCCAGTAAGTGGTTTCAGAAGGACGCTGCCACAAGACGCACAGTATACAATCGATTTATTGAAGAATAAGCTTGGCGAGCATGGAGTAATAGACCCGTCACATGGCCACCCAGTTTAGGTATTTCAATGCTGTTAGACTTTTTTGTGTAATAGCTGTCTGCTCTTGCGTAATAGGTAGAGTGCGACTCTTACATGCCAAGGGCTCAGGTTTGATTCCCGGCTAGACACTACGCAATTTTCACGGCACCACCTCTTTCCAGCGGCTAACAATACTCAAAGAGTAATAACTGTCTAAGAAAAAGTTTTTCAAACTTCGTCGTACGGGCTCGGTAAAAATCGGTAAAAATCGTCTGTGAATTGTCGAGCCTTTAAATATACATATACGAGTTTATGTAATAGCTGGAATTGCTATCAATTTTAACCAGAAAGTGATCGAAATTAGGTTCAACTACTGCAATGCAACGCGACAATGCGAAGAATATTGAGTTTAATAATTGTCAAATAATGTTCTTGCACACAAGAAAATTTTTATTTCTCGTATTTTGTTACAAAAAATTAAACTTTTTTTTGATTTCTCAAATGTCGAGAAGATGATCCAATATCCGTGAACATAGTTAATGAGAATATTTCTCTTTTGCGAAACTACAATTTTCTAACTAAGCTGCCTGTTTTTACTATACACAGCTCATCTTGTTTTATCAAATTTATAGAAGTCGCAAAGGACTGTCGCAAAGTAAGGAACTATTACTCTCAATAAAAGAAGTCGTTTTATCTTTATGAGAAGTTATATATTTGTCTTCATAACAAAACACGTTTCAATAAAATAAAGAGAAAATGTATTCCATGTGATTGCTCAATTTGTTCTTATTCGTTCGAATTTGTAAGGGGTTCAATTTCAATTTAGTGAAGAAAATTTGTTCTAAATTGCTTTTTTAGGCATCTTTTGCCTGAATAAAGGTCATACCATTAGCATCATCTTAAGTACATCAAAAGCTCAAATTTGATATCACACGTTAAATATGTTATTAAATGGTGACTCTCTCTGAAAGACTTATTGGCCCCATTCCGAATATTCTCTAACTTTTGTCTTATAATGTGTTCTCCTGCATAGGCTTAAATTCCGCTTTACACGGTCTACAGACCACCTAGTGTTCAATTTGTAGCTCGAATCCACCGTCACCGACGCATGGAGTCTGGCATCCAGTACTTGATAAATCCTTCCATCTGCACACTGACTCAATTAATTATTTTGCCAAAAAACCCTCCGCACTCCTCAGACTGAAGGGATGCCACTAGATACTACCGTTAGATGACAATGAACCGAAAGGGTGGCAGACTTTCCACACAATTGATGCATCAGCAGTGGATGATTAATGACTCTCCGAAGTGCGACTGCCGGTCGACAATGTTTTTGTTTTGCTTTCATACAATGAAGCCGATGCCACGATGCTCCAACAGGGCACTCTGCAATGCGAAAATCTATTCACATGGGCCTTGGTAGACGAATGTGTGTATAAAATGCACCTTAATATGTTTATGTTTATTTTTTGGGCAATATGTGTAAGAGAAATCTGAATGTGGTAACTAGAAAACATGAAAGACGGGAAATTATGTAAGTTTAGTCAAGAATTACATTATGTTTGTTCAAACTTAAGCGGAGGCATAAAGGGATGGAAAAAAAGAACTACCTCCAAATGTGTACGACGCTTTTTTTACAACAAGTCTGTGCACTAGAAATTAATTATTCATTTTGTCAAATACTTGAACATAAGAAGTGTTCCCGTATCCGAAATAAATAACACAAAACAATGCAAAACAACACAAACTAACACAAAGTCATAGGTTTTACGTCAATTGAGCACTCTGTCGAGAGCGCAAAATAATTCCTCCTGCCCATTTTAACCAAGAATGATAGAAATACAGATTACGCATTGCGCATGTCTGTCACCTTCTGTCAATTTTTGATGACGTAGGCTGAGACAACGGATGTTTACTTTTTATATACGGATGTAAGGTTTGACTTCGATTTCCGCGCGTTTATTTGAAAAAAATTAAAAGAAAAATATTTTGTAATTTATTAACAATTAAATAAAGAGAAATTTTTGAAAATGAGGTGTGCTGTGTTTGGCTGCAATGCAAAAAACAACAAGGAAAAACCGAATGTACAGTTTTATTCGGTTCCAAAACACAACATCCTACGGAAGCAGTGGATTCACTTATGCAGGAGAAAGGATTAGTGCACATTTCACTTCGGATAGTTTTGAAAGAAACTTACAATTTGAAATGGGCAAGATGATTTGTTTATTTACTTACATATTAAGTCACAATTTTATAATAGGCCCTTGCAAAAATAATTAATATAAGTTGAAGGCGGGAACAATTCCAACAATCCAACTGAGAGCAATAGTCGCTCCTTCATCCCGCGTCATCAGAATGCAATCAAAGGCAATACACGAAATGATTGCAGAGCTACTAGTGGAGAAACCAGTGGCATTGACATTTGATTTAACTCGTTCGGAATCATTTTATTGACCAAGGGTTTAAAATAAATGGAAAGGAAATAAAAAAAAACAATCCTTACGCTTCTAAAGTGCACAGCGTCTGAATGTCAGTCACCCATAAGATATCGGCAGGCAATTTAAACGTTATTGGAACTGAAAGACAGAAAGTTAAAATGGCTACAAAACTTTTTTCTCACATCTCTCTCATTTAGGTGACTAAACAGTTGCTTCGGATGACACTCCTGACTTAGTTTCCGAATGTACTCTTACAAGTAATGTTTTGTCTACATACATATCTGAATTATATAAATATGTTAATATTCTTTTTACTTTAAGGTATGATACTTAAGAGTATAACTATACATTTTTCGAACACTGATGTCTACAGCTAGGTAGACAATGAATTGGAATCTTTAGCTCACGATGGGCTTGAAAACTTGGCTGGGTACATTTGCCATAAGTTGGGGGATGAAATTCCCGACATACGTGTTCTTCAAAATAAAGACACGACTTTTACGTGGGTTAACCATCTCAACGAAGGAGGCCTGGATAAACTCACATCTGCACTAATGGTTCACATGAAGCAACTCGAAGAAATTTTCGAAAGTGTGAATGGGGATGACCTCTTGATTTCTCCCGAATATCTTAAGACACATTTGGAATTGACCGAAAATTTCAACTGTGGGGAGAAAATAAAAAAAAACTTTATTTTAGAGCACGAATGTATTTTAGGATAAGGAAACTAAACAAAGAAATTACAGAGTCTCAATTCAGAAAAAAAGAAAATATAATAAAATTGTCCACTAGTTCAAAATTTAAATCCCGTCTTTTATTTCAATAACTTGGTTGTTACATTACTCTTTTGGAAATAAGACATGCAATAATACAATTTAGTTAAATTGATTTACTGTAGGTCCCTTCTACGCGTAAGAGAACAGTAGCGCGCACAACACAAGTCATTGAAGAGCGCCATACAATTATTGTTATTATTATTATTAGCAAAAAATTATTAAAAGCAAAATGTGATGTTCTCTATTTTAACTTTCAAAATGTCAGTGTGGAGTACACCAACTTGAAAACGATTTTCTAAATTTGCAAATACGTAATTAAAAAATAAAGATAGGTTATTAAAACTTGACCTACACCAAATTAAGCCTATTCGTTACTATTTCGATAGCTAAAAAAATTAATTTTTTCCTTTAAAAATATTTCAAATATCTTAGAACGGTAGAAGGATATATTGGATAGTTCGACAATCCTAAGGCGGACAAGACTTAGTTTGCTCATGTTTATACTACTTTCCACTTCGAAGGGCGAAGTTTAGGAAGTTTTAGGAAGGAAATGTTACACCCTTCACACTAAACCACGGCGGGGACTCTACATTATTAACTCAAAAAATTTGAACAGGATAACATATAAAAACAAATACCACGGTATTTATTGTTTGTTATATCTATTATTATATTATATCTTTCCATTAAGAAATATTATATTTGGGAAACTAATTCCTTTTTCAATTTAGAATCGAAGATGGTTATTTATTTTCTTCTAGAAATGATCGTTCAGTAGCTAGTGATTGAAAATATTGTCTGCACTTGTTCCTATTTAATTATTTTTTGAATTATGCTTTTACTGACCAGTAAAGGATCTATCGGACTACTGAAAATGTACTTGTTTTCTTAATTCTTTTGGAATAAATCATGATTGAAAAAAGTTTTTACAGGCATTTTGTCCTGAAAACTCCTTTGTAGCCCGCATTTATATGCTGAAAGTTGCTTATGAGATGCTTAACTGAAGGAGTATGTTCAAGAAAGCATAATGTTCATCTACAACTGAGTTCCAAAAACAAAAAATAAAACGAAAATGCTCTCTTCATTTCCATCATCACTCTAATACCCTCTATACAGATTTACAGCTTAATATAATTTAACGAATAGGCAATAATTTTAATAGACATATCTTTATTACATTATTATAATCATTACAGACCCGGGTAAACTTTAAATAAACACGCAAAATTGGTTGAAGTCTTTATTCACTTGTGTAATCGAAGTAATGGACGTCTACTATTGCGTTGTTATATTAAGTTTAAGATTCTTCCCATGAGCTCAAGAAGGTCTAAACATGTCCGGCATTCTACAGAGGCGTGGTCTCATATAGTCTCATGTCACGATTCTTGACCAAAATCCATCAATGCAAACTCAATGTAATATGTTATAATTTTGAGCGAAATAAAATTATCTATCTATTTATCTATCTATAAACACAAAAATTGAACACAGAACTTTGCTCCTGAATAGACCAATTTCTTCTTCAATTATGACATCGTAGTTAAAGCTGCCTTGGTCCCCGTGGCGTAGTGGGTAGAGTGCGACGCTCACACGCCGAAGGCTCTAGATACGATTCCCAGCTTAACAACAATTTTTCGAATTTTTCCCGGCACCGCCTCCTTCGAGCTGCTGACAACACTCAAAGAGTAATAACTGTCTAAGAAAGCTTCTCAAATTTTGCCGTTCGAAGTCGGCAAAAGACTGTAGGTCCCTTGTACTCGTGAGAGAACAGTAGCACAACACGAGTAGTTGATTAGCAAGCTAGGCCTTGGTCCCTCTTTGGACTGTACCGCAAATTACAATTATTAGTTAAAGCTGCCAATCGTTATGTTTTCACCGAGTTGTCGATATTATGCATATCTTTTCAATGAAAGCAGTTATTTAATTTTTCTCTCATTTATCATCAAACGCATTTTGGCCACCTATGCTTTAGTAATGTTAATGCTTCATTGACGGTTTGCTGTTTTCTACCGATGGTCGTGTACAATTGTACGGCTGGTCGCGACATGACACCGCTTTGTTTTTAAAACTTACAACTTTTTTACTGTTTAAGTGAGTTTGTTAGTAACCCTGAGAGTTCTGCCAACATGCACAACTTTACAAGTACGGCGCGAATGTCAAAACATGGCGTTGCATGTAAGTGATAAGTGTTTATCTCCTTTTTGTTGTATTTTGAGGATCTAGCGAAGTGTGAAAATTCCGAAACCGCACTGAAAAGTACCATACGCTATTCAGAAAGGCACTATTCCCTCGAAAGTGTGTGCTGTTCAAAAATTCTCTATCTTCCACCTCATCTACAGATCAGCTTCAAGTTCATTCAGGAGCTTTGAAGGGAGTGCGTCTACACCAGCAGCCTTATTCGACCTTTTTCTCGATATCTTTGTCTAGGCCGGGTGGACAGAACTCTCTTCTATCATCGCCTACTGTGTGAAATGGAGGTTTTGGCCAAAAATCGATGATTGTGCCCACATCAACAATTTCCTGCCAGATAAAACAGTGAAAGGTTTACGTCCGGAGGTTATACTTAAACTTACGGATATCATTTCTGCCGTTACAGTTTTTCCTCAATCGTTCTTCTGTTCTTTTTCTTTTAAAAATCCGACGGAATTCACGTCTTTAAAGTTTGTTGAGCTCAGGAACGGTTTCGTCCGTTTATCCCCCTTCGTTTTGCATGTTCACGTCTTCGCTGAATGTGCCTGCCTGTACTCGTTTTCTGTGTTCTGCTCTTTTTTAGTTCACGAGAATAAAAAGCTAGATGCTTGTGTGGTCTTATTAAAATTTATGATTTTGTCATAAAAAAGACTGGTCTATTTACATGTGTCAATGAAATGGAAGCAAAATACGAGTGCCGAAGTGTGAACGACGAAGTATCGTTTCATTTGCTTAATTTGCATTTTAGCCGGAACCTATCTGTCCTACTCAAGACTACCTCAATTAATTTTTCCCAGACTCTTCAAATGTCCGCAGCAAATGTCCCTGGAATATTTCACACAAACCTCATCTTCCACATCTGCGGCAAATGACAGTGAGTATTTATCATCCACTGCCAATAGGCAATCAATTTGCAAAAGGTGTCCGCCGCTGCACCGCATCCATTAGCCCAGGTGTCGGTCGCATTTCTCCGATTCCCTAGTTCAATTAAGAGACCCTCCTGCCTTAAATCACTTGACGTTTCCATTATTTGTCAGAGCCATTCGGTCATCAACGCTTGATGAATGTGATAATCCGCCCAAAACTCAGAAGCAAGAGAACGCTTCGCAAAAATGTCCTGGCTCTCGGCCAGGAGCGCAACCCTTTTCTTTTTCTTTTCTCTCTGTTCCGCTCTGCAATCTACGATTTCCCTATCTCTAGTGGAACTTTAATGAAATGCGATAAAGTTAAATGCAGACAGGCAGCGAACGACTCCTTGCGAAGGAGTAATCTAGTCGTGATACTCCACTTGGAGTGGTTTTTTCTGTTGTTTTTGAAAGAAATTAAAAAATTCCAAGAGCAGTCATAATTTCATCTGGGCGCAAATCGAGTACCTCCCTAAACGCTGATGTCTGTTGCGAACGATGTGCAGCCTACTTTAATGCTCATAATTGGGCGAACTGCTTTGGAGTGAGATTTGAAGGAGCTCGCCAAGTCCCTCTAACGGTTGGGTAATATTTATTGCATATGCTTTGTGAGCCTTCTACCCAGGGGAACCAAGCCTCTACTCCATGCATCACGCTCGCAGTTTTATTATTTGCACCTCAAAACTTTAGCCGGCACAGAGATGTGTTTCAATATTTACTTACTGTTTATAACAATTATCCCTCGCCTCGGTGAGGTTCTTGTACACACAGCCGGAGCAAAGAGGAGTGATTGAATCATCGTGTCAAGTGGAAGAGGGCATCATCATCGGATCAGGAGGACACTCGAATAAAGTTTTAATGCTCTCGAGGATATGTTTCGGGACAGAAGCAGCATCAGGGAGAGTTGCATGGAAATTGATGATATCGACAATGTTGTAAAGACGCACTTGTAGTCGATATATTTTTGTTTGTTCGGGCGGGGTGGAATATAGACATGTCCCGTAATTCTATCTTGACCTTAGTGTTAAGTGATGAGTTCGTCACCTCAAGAGTCCTAAGGCCACCTATTGAGTGACATGCATAGACATGGCATATGCATAGACTTGCATTCAACTCCCAGTCTGAGGACTATAAATGATTTTGTGTTTGATTTTGGTAATGAAGAATGATATTGCAGATGCTGCCTTGTTTGTGAATGCTGCTTGGTATCAATATTTGCATGAGATACTTGCTCTTCCAAGGTGATTCTTGGTGGGTTGCATAATATGCAATATTCTAGCTATTGGGGGTTTGTATCCTCAATGTCTAAACATTAATCTACCGTTTATATATCTTAAAACACTTCAATCGTATTTTGATTAGTCTAGACATATATCTTTGGGGAGAAAATTTGGCGGAGAATGGTTCGAATGAAGGATTCGATTGTCACCTATACGGGACAAATAGCAGTTAGGTATATGGATTATATTTTAATGGAAACAATTTGCAGGTTCCAATTACAAGCAAATTTTTTAAGGCTTAAAAACCTTTACATTGCTCATAGAAAATTCTTTGAGGAATTTTGAGAATCGCAAAATGGTATCTGCACCTGACAAATAAAAAATTGTTGGCATGTATGTTACAAGCTTCAGGGGCTGTTATCGTAATTACTTTTATCTGACACTTCTATTTTCAATGTATGAATAAAAAGTATTTGAGTAAGAAAAGATTATTTGCATAGCCCGAAGATTAAAAACAAAGCAAAGCCTAGCAGTTATGGGTGAGGGTAAGTCCGCCTACATGTAAAATAAATTTAGTTATGATACTATAAAATGTCGTCAAAATTGACGGATCTACCATTGAAGTACTTGTATTTGAACAACGACAATCGTTCTGAATAGTTGATAGTGTCTAGAACTGCTGCAACATATGTAACCGCAAAATAAGAAGTGCGATGGAATGGGAAAAATTCAATTGAAGAAACGCTTCATCTATTTAACTGATTTTTTCTGGGGCAGAATATGGAAATTAGCTATACTGCAACCAGGAGCAATCGTGTTATGACACTCAACATCAAAACTTTGCTTCAAAATAACAACTTGTCTAAGTCGAAGCCCAAACAGAGAAATAAATACTATAGCAAGTATGACTTGTTAACGCTTTTTTCAACAAGTACCCTTGAACGGCAGCAATGATTTTATCAATCAATCTTTTGTCTCACTGATACTGTTGCTTCATCATATTTAGATTCAAATTATAGCTATAAACTTGTTATGGCATGTTTAATAGAGTCAGAAATTTGAGTTGATGCTCTTATGCGACTCCCAATTTCAGTAGGAAACAATCGTAACACCTTCTTGTTTAGTAAAAGAGTGCGTTCATAAATAAGTTTTCTTTGAAAAACCCTATCCTAAACCAAATACATCATAAATGCTACAGTAACGATAATGAAATAATTTTAGACAATTTTTACATACACCTGGTTAAAAATTAATCTTTATTGGACTCATCGAATTTCGTGCAGACTATTTATGTAGTAAGCATGCGGTCCCACAGCCCACACCAAACAAGATCTGGCAGTCGTTTGATTGATTAATTACCGTTGATTAATTACGATAATGACAAAGTGCTGCTCAACCAATGCGTGTCCCATCGATGAAAACAAATGAAAACAAAATACGGTGGGTGGGGTTGCTGCTCCCAGCCAAGTGTTTTGATTGTATCCTGAACTGGTTTTGCTTAGTGTGCAGGTGCATTGTCATGGAGCCAAATTAGTTGTTTCTCGATCTCATTTGTTATCGGTAGCGATCAGTATTAACGGTTGTACAGCACACCTTTCTGGTCCCACCAAACACACAGCATTGTCTTCTTGCCGAATCCATCTGATTTTGCAGTCGATGTTGATGGTTGTCCCAGATTAACCCATGATTTGTTCCGTTTAGGATTCTTAAAATAAATCCATTTTTTTTCGCCAGTAACAATTCGATGTAAACCCGTTTTTCTTTCGTGTCTTTGAAGCAAAATTTCACAAGTGTTTTTTCGGTTTTCCATCTGTCTTTCATTCAATTCATGTGGCACCCATTTTCCACACTTTTGGATCTTTCTCATAGCTTTTAAATGGTCAGAAATGGTTTGTTGTGCAACATTTAACATTGCTGCCATTTGCCTTTGACTCAAAGTATCATCTCCATCCAATATCGTTTGCATTTCGGCGTCCTCAAACTTTTTTGGTGGTCTTCCACGTTTTTCATTTCTCACATCAAAATCATTAATTCTAAACCGTTGAGACCATCTTTTGCATATTGCTTCTGATAGAGCATGATCACCAGATGCCTCGACAATCATTCGATGCGACTCTGCAGCACTTTTCTTCAAATGAAAAAAAAAATAATGCTTTCCGCAAATTTTCACTTGCTGGTACAAAATTCGACATTTTTAACACGATGAAAAAATATGATGTTGTCTGTTCAATGACATGATGTATACTAAATATTTTTCACAGATGTCATAGCAAACAAACAGAAAAAAATAAGGGCTCGTTCACAACAAATGTTCCCTATCGAGACATTTGTATCTTGACGCTTACTTCATACCTGGTATACCTCATCCATTTTGTTGATTCTTGACCCCAAAGAAACAGCGATTGGCAAGAGTGATTCTGCGTTTGATTTCGGAACTGATGCTGTTGCCCCTATTTACCGCGAAGTCTGGACAAAGGAAAACGAACATTATTCGCTTTAAAGTTTAAATACAAACTGAAAATTACAAAAAATTAACTTGAAATCACAATAAAGTTATCAAATGCTGAGAATGTGTACTAGGCACCTATTTGAATTATAATATTTTTCACAGTTGATGCAAAGTTTAGCCCATTAAAAGAATTACAATTTGTAAAAAATATATTTGTAGTTACAATAGCTTCTCTTCTACAACTTCTCTGTCATTTGCAAATTGCTTTGCGCCAACTTGGTTTTCTGGAATGCTTTCAATTTTATCGATTTTTCGAATTATTATTATTGGATTATGCCCTGTGCAATTCTAGACACAATGAGATGTGAACTGATTATGAAATGATAGCAGTTATATTCCTCTCAACTAACTGTACTGTCAATCACATTATTAAAAAACGTTTATTATAACAAAAAAAATTACATGTGGTGCAAAAACAGGAATTTAACTTAAGAAATGTTATCTGCCATCCTTTAGTGCATACCAGTAGATGCTGTAATGTATAAATAAAACCAAATGTAGAGAGGAAACCATTCTTATTAGCATTAAAAAGAAAACATTGACTGCAACTTGCTCAAAAAGAGTTTAGTTGGCTAATAAATTCTTTCCTTAGCACACGTCGTTAAATAAATGAGGGTGTTACTGTAGATTAATTTAAACGACGTTAGAGACACCGCCATCATTCCTGTTGAATTAAACCTTATAATTTTCCAACACCAACTCGAATAACTCTCTTCCTTTAGTCAAGTTTGAAGCTATTAACGTAGCAGATTGCTAGGAATTTTGCCAGCCAACGAAAAGTACAGGTAAGTTAATAAAGGAGATTACATCGTAACGTTTGATTTTTTGTCTTCTATAAAATGCACAAATTTGACAAAAAAATGGAATTATTTACTGTCTGTTAAAAGAACTATTCATGATTTTTGCACATAATGGCATACAAATGTTAGTCACTTCTACGTCAGGGATGTTCCATTCGGATCAATTTTGGGTAACCTCTTCGAGCACAAAAACTGGTACATTGCTTCGAGCGAATATCGTCCTGACGATCAACCAAAACGATATCGCGTATAATTTGCATCACATAATCCAGCCACTATCGTCTCGTCTACGGTCTATTTCATATATCGTCTCGTCTACGGCCTATTTCATATACAGTTTGAGCGCTACTGAAAGCAACATATAAGGTTGCCAAATATCTCCCTTCCGCTTTTTGCTCTTCATTCAATGCTTCATAAAAAGTGTTACAGTGATCGAAATTATTTCCAATTCTGGACGCTTCTGGTCGATCGCCTGCTTCAAGCGGTCCAGTTGTTCGCAGTAGATGGTAAAATTAAGCGTCTGGCCATATGGGAGCAGCTCATAGTGGATGATTCCCTTCCAATCCCACCAAACACACAGCAAAACTTTCCTGACCGTCAATCCCGGCTTGGCCACTGTTTGAGACAATTCACTGGCCTTCATCCACGACTGTTTTCACTTGATATTGTCGTATGTGATCCATTTTGCGTCGCCAGTCACCATCCGATTCAGCAGCATATCGCAGGCGTTGATTCGGTCCAGAAGGTTTTCTTGCGTCAAGTCATGCGGCACCCAAACATCAAGTGTTTTTGATTTATTGTCTTTTCCAGTTTATTGTGAACTCCATGCTTACACGTCTATAACTGTTGAAAGCAATGTTCAAACTTATCATGCATAGCGTCATTTTGTAGGTTATGTCAAGACCTTCCAAATGATGTATAGTATTGCCAGATACGAGCTCTGTAGCGCTTTGTACATAGCCGGCAAAAAAGATAAAAAGGCGGAAGATATTTGGCAACCTTATATTTCTTGTCAAAATTGTACACAAACAGCTAAACAATGAATATCGACTGTCTGATAGTATTAATTGTTTTGTTGTGTGTTTTTACATTATGAATCAACGACCGACTGCGACATTGGTGCTCATAAAATGTATGATGTTTGATATACAATATATATATACTTTCGTAAGCTGAGGATTGAATCCAAGCATTTTGTAATTACTAGACACATTTTTTTCTTACTTTGTCTTCAAATATTCATTACATGTATGCCAGCGTAATACAAAACGATAGTGAAAAAGCTATCATCAAAAACCGATCGTCAAGACTATAGCGATTGGCAGTATTGAGAGTACATGAAGCAACCAAAATGATTTCGTTTTGTCAATATCGTTTTTTTTTTTGCTTATGCGATGAAAAACTCTCGGATAGTCGTCATCCGTGATTAGACCCCTGGGTTATGTAGGGGACATTCCGGGCGGCGAATTCACCGTGGTAAAATGTGCAAACAGCTCATCAAAAGGATTTCTCAACAAAGGCATAGTTTAGCATGCTGTATGGCTCGTAGCGCCTTATTGCTGAAAACAGAACAAAAGACCATGTGCCTGTATTTATCCGCTTATGTAACGCAATATCATTATTGGTAATACTTTGATTTTCCTGAATAGTGATCAATAACTCTACTAGCTCATCAAGCACTTGTGGTAGATATCGCTATTCTTCGGGTTGCTTATATGATAAACCCGAAAAGAGCAGTTTACTATTGGAAGTAAAATATTCATTACTCAAAGAATTGTCTGTCGAAAGCGATTTTTGAATACCATACAATACAAATATGTGTTTTTAATCCGTCCATCGATCTAGAAATGAGCTCTATAACCATTCTAACCACTTGAATGTACTTTAGTTTCGATGCCATCAACCCACAGACCCAGCAGTTGCGTCATTGACGAGGGACGTACATTCCCAAAATTACAACGTAGTTTCCTAAAATTTGACACCACCAAAGAAGGCCGCTGTGGCAAAGTAAATATACTGCACACCCACACACGTCGAAAGTCCCATTTCTCACGGCACCATCGCTTCCGAAATGCCGACAGCATTCAAAGCAGAAGAAGACATAGAGAAAAACTGCGCAACCGCAAATGGTTTCATCTAAGTTGTCTTTTATTTTGCTTTTGGTTTAAGGGAAAAATAGTCTTAAATAGTCTTGAGGTATTATTTTCTTGGCTTCCTTGCGTATTCTCCACAATTCTGTTGTTTACAATGAAACAAATGACCTTGATGAATTAAGTAGAAATGTTGAAATCAAAGCGGCCTTAAATCAATATACCATTTTCAATATTTTTATTCCTTTTCCAAAACATAAGATTGAAATCATTCTCTACGTTGGAAAACATTGTTGATTGCGATTTCCCCGATGAAGCATATAAACATAAATCACCTTGAAATAAGGACACAGACTGCAAGGAGCAAAATAAAAAAAATCGTTTCTGCATTTCGCTTTTACTTGCAGTTAACCTCTTTGGTTCATCTCTCTGGGTGTCCCCTCGTTTGTAATGGCATTGAACGGTACCAATGAAAGGAAGAAGGATACGATAGAAAGCAGAACAGAAAAAATACAGGGGTATTTATGCAATTGGCATAGCGCCATTTTCTATTATGCTCGACGGGTATGTCTTTATTTTCGTTTTGCGTTCGTCCTCTGTTTTCAGCATTCAATGATAAGAAATTTATTTATGACCGCAAAATTGAATATAAATCAAATTAAAAAAGCGACAATTGTTGATAGCAGTGTTGCCACTGCTTCTTACAAAGATGCTTTCGCGAGATGTTTTGTATCTGAATAAGCGCATGTTTATTCAGTATATTCTAACTACACTATATCACAACTGACAACTGTAATGTCATGTGAAATGTTACAGTATTGGATTTCCATGCACTAAATATTTTTCAAAAATATACTCTTTAAAATAGCAAATATGCATTTAAAATATGAACTGAAACTTAATTTATCTTAACTTCGGTTGGATATAAAAATAAAACTCCAGTCATGAAAAATTAATTAAATTTATATCCTTCATATTTTAATGAAATAAGACGGAATTAACACTTAATACCACAAAAAAAAAAAACAGATCAGTTCATGTAAAAAAAAGAAAAAAAGTCCAATGTAAAGGACTTATTTACATTTTGCATTATTGGAAATCCTTCATTTTTTGCCACAACGCACTGAAGTTATTTTTTAACGGCTGTCCCCATTAGTCCTTCTACAGCATTTATCTTTGCAACAAGATCTTCAATTAAACCAATTTGATTTTTGAAGGTGGTCCTATATTCTAACTTTGTAATGATGTCACATGGAAAACTAAAATAAATATTATCTGGCTCTTCAACAATGGCTGGTTCATTCTATTGCAACTGCATCAGAGTCATCGAACCCATTTATAATGCTTTCAACCGCCTCATAACATTGGTGCATAAAACTCAATAGCCAAGTTTCCCATCTTGTAACAATGGGCTAAGGCGAAAGAGGCGTCAAAGGATATTTTTATTTAAAAACTTCGACGCGAGATGGAGCCTTTAAAACATTTTTTTTTGCCATTTGAAATTCAACGTTTTAAACTTAATTCTTATTTCGGTGTATTACATGTACTAAGCAAGTGACATGCAGCAATATTGGATAAAACAATGCTAGTCTCCGACCCGCCTTTACCGTATACAAACATATGTCGCAGCATCGGTAAAAAAAGAATATTTTATTTCTATCTTTCAAGTAAATTTAGGAATGCATCAAATGCGCGAGCGATGGTGGAATGGTTCGTTTTTCTAATTGGATACATTTATTAAAAATTTACTTTTACTTTTTTCTTCGTATAGGTCCAACAAAATGTCCTTGGACATCTGTTATATCATCAATAGAAACCATCAAATACTTATCTTTAAGATAAATTTTCATTTTTTCAAATAGAGATATATAAATTTTTTCAATGTAAATTTTTCGCAAAGTAGAATCATCCGGTATAATTTCTTATGCATATTTTTGCTAAAAAATATCTTAATTCAAGGTAACTTGCCACAATGCCATCACATAAATCAATTAAAAAGCTTAATTGGTATTGAATTAAGGTTGCTCATTGCTAAGCAAAAAGTGTGAAAATAATAAGAACTTAAGCTAATTTAGTGCTTGATGTCATTTTGGTCGTCATATTCGTCCGACTACGCGAGGAATCTCTACAATTGGGAACAAATGTAAGGAGATCAAAGGCGTCAAACCTTTGTATCGGCGTTAGTTTTCTGATGTAAGCACAAGCGTCGAATAAAATTTCTGATGAGATACGGTACCAAGAGGTAGGAGGGAACATATCATACGACACGCCCAATTACATCGTTATCGTAAAATTTCACATTTTGATGACGTTATACGTATCCACATGTTTTTGGACATCGTTATCATTTTTTCTGAAGGGCTACGCTAAGACATTCTTCTTCTTCTGCATATATAGCTACAGTCCATGGTGAACTTGCGTTTAAACCAATGCCTCCTCACCAGCACGATCTTTCATCGAAATAACATTAAAGGGATTGCATGCTGCGAATGTCTACGAGGCAACTATTTGAATTATATTATTCTTCACAGTTAATGCAAAGTTTCATAATTACAATTTGTATAAAATATATTTGTAATTACAATAACTTTTTTTCTACAACTTCTCTGTCATTTGCAAACTGCTTTGCGCCAACTTGGTTTTCTGCAATGCTTTCAATTTTGTCGATTTCTCGTATTATTATTATTGGATTATGCCCTATGCCACTCTATGGTAGACGTTATGAGATGTGAACTGCTTATGAAATAATAGCACTTATGTTCCTCTCAACAGAGGGATTAGTCTCCTGAACATCGCATACAAGATCCTCTCTGCCGTATTGTGTGAGCGTCTGAAACCATTTGTCCATGACCTGATAGGTCCCTATCAGTGTGGTTTCAGATCAGGGAAGTCCACAATAGACCAGATCTTCACATTACGGCAGATCCTGGAAAAGACCCAAGAAATGCAAATTGACACTCACCACCTATTCGTCGATTTCAAGGCTGCATATGACAGTGTGCATAGAGACGAGCTATACAGTGCCATGTCTAGTTTTGGCATTCCTACCAAACTCGTCAGATTGTGTAGGATGACGATGGAAAACTCTCGCTGCTCCGTCAAGGTCGGTACCGAACTCACCGAGACCTTCAATGTCAAAAAAGGTTTTAGACAAGGCGACGCACTGTCATGTGACTTCTTTAACATCATCCTCGAGAAGATCGTGCGTAACTCACAAGTCAACACCAGAGGCACGATCTTCCAGAAGTCAGTTCAATTGTTTGCTTACGCTGATGACATTGACGTGATTGGACGAACACAGCGAGCCGTCAATGAGGCGTTTGCTGGCATTGAAGCGGAAGCGGCTAAAATGGGTCTTGCAGTAAATGAGGGCAAAACGAGGTACATGCTGTCATCAAGGAAGGACACACAACATCGACGTCTCGAACGGAGCGTCACACTAGGCAGCAGAAACTTCGAGGTAGTTAAGGACTTCGTCTACCTCGGCTCCGCTGTACAGGGACAACAACATCAGTACCGAAATCAAACGCAGAATCACTCTTGCCAACCGCTGTTTCTTTGGGCTCAAAAGGCAATTGAGTAATAAAGCCCTCTCTTGAAGGACTAAACTAGGTTTGTATAACAGCTTGATCATCCCCGTCCTACTATATGGCGCAGAATATTGGACGTTAGCAAAAACGGATGAGGAAGCCCTTAGTCTTTTCTAGAGAAAAGTTTTGCGTGCGATTTTTGGTCCTGTTTGCGTTGATGGCATCTGGAGGAGAAGATTTAATGACGAACTCTATAGGCTGTACAGCGACATGCGCCTGGTTAAGCGTCTACGGATACAACGCTTAAGATGGCTAGGCCATGTAGAGGTATGGACACCACTGCTCCGGCCTGAAAAGTCTTTGAATCCGAGCCATTGGGACAACGCAACAGAGGACGGCCTAGACTGAAGTGGCGCACACAAGTGGAGAAGGACCTCAACCAACTTGGAGTGCGCAACTGGAGACAGCTGGCGAAAGATCGTGCTGGCTGGAGAGGCATGTTGGTTGAGGCCCAGGTCCACCCCGGACTGTAGCGCCACAAGAAGAAGAAGAAGATGTTCCTCTCAACTAACTGTACTGTCATTCACATTATTGAAACAAACCATCGTTTATTATAAAGCAAAAGGTCTAAGCTCAATTGATAGTAAATCCTCACATCTTGTGTAAAAACAGAAATTCAACTTAAGACATGTTATCTGTCTTCTTTAGTGCATGGCAGTAGAAGCTGAAATGTGTTGATGTAATTAAATGTGAATGGACTGGAGAGGAAACCATTCTTTTTAGAAATAAAAAAAAAACACTGAGTGAAACTTACTCGAAAGTTGGTTAAGAAATTTACTTCTTAGCGCACGTCGTTAAATAAAAACCTCAAGTACATGCAACAGAACCTATTTTAATCGCTTTCTTCAACGAGCTTGTATTGTAATTATAACGTAATACAAACGATTTCCATATTTCAAAAAAGGAATTCTTTTTTAAAGATTAAAGCCCTGAAAAAAACAAAAATTGAATATGTTACGTGCTTCATTAAGTTATCTTTTTTTACAAGCTATTTGCTAATTTCTGTGTTTCTAGCTTTAGACCTAGATCTTCGGCGTGTGAGCGTCGCACTCTACTCACTACGCCAGGGCGGCCAACTTTTATGCCTCTCACAAATAAAATAATTATGCTACATACTTGAAACTGTAAACTTATTTTCCAGACGAGTGTACTAACAGACCAAAATTAAGAAGATCGATGATCAAATGTACGTAATAATAATAATTGTTGGCGCTACAGTCCAAAGGGGGACCAGGGCCTAGCTCGCTCATCAACTACTCGTGTTGTGCGCGCTACTGTTCTCTCATGAGTAGAAGGGACCTACAGTTTTTTGCCGACTCCGAATGGCGAAATTTGAGAAGCTTTCTTAGACAGTTATTACTCTTTGCGTGTTGTCAGCAGCTCGAAAGAGGTGGAAAGAGGCGTGTACGCCACGGCGACCACCAAACCAAATGAGCATCAAATGTACGTACCCGGGGAAATTTTAATCTCACCTTATTTTTTGAACAGACCTCGTATTTTTGGTTTATGAGGGCATTATCAGCCAAAAAACGAGTTTATAAACTAATTTGTTAGTTTTATTATTCTTGTGTTAATCGGTTAAGCAAATCAAGTTTAAAATGATTTACCATAATTTTAAGAACTTTATTTTGGGCTGCCTGCAACTTCCGTTGTTCAAACTGAAAATGTGGTGTTCACCTTCAGTTGGTCATCAAATTGTCTTCAAAATCCATACATCTTTATGAATAGAACAAAAAGTGGTAACCCTGTTTAACATCTCAACTCAACTGTATTTAATGATGTGCACCCTAGTTGAAGGTCACTTTACATTAGCATGGACCGTGCGCGGATAATGACATCCAATGGAGTGGAAACTCCACAGCCGTTCATCAAAGTGTTGAAGAAAAATCTTGCGACTAGTAAATCATTGCATCCCAGCTTTGCTATCGTCATTAATATGCGCGCATCCTGCACACTTCCGGAGAGTCGTGGAAGAAAAACTGATTCTTCTTCAGTTTATTTGGCATCTGTAGAAGGATACGATTTAACTGATTCAGCGCACATTATTTTGGCGAAAAGACAAAAAAAGAGCTCAGTTGCCATCAACATCTGGCTACGGACAACTGATATCGAAAAAATGAAAGGGTTCCAACGTAACGCACCAAGTATCAAATTACCTCGCATATAAGAATGAAATGGGTAGAGAATAAAGGGAAGAGTAGGGTCAGTAACTATTCAATCATTTCATTTAATTTCTCAAATTTTAATCCGACCTTGCATAAGCAACCCATCCACTTTCACTGGTAAGCAAGCTCATCTGAAAAGACGAAACAATTGGAAGCAACTTGAAGCTGCAAGCCAAAATACGGTCTCCCTCGATTTGAATGGGAAGGATTTATTTGGATGAAGCGTGAGGTAGGGCGATGGAGTGTGTGGAGATAGTTTAGTACCAAATGATGTTGAACGTACAAAGATGAACAACCCCAATTTTTCGGCTTGACAGATTCGTAGGAATGGACAAATGAAGGAGCAATGTAGGTCGATCATTCGTTGCAGGATAAAGTGATTTAATTGCACGGAAATAATTTGTTCTCATTGTCTCTATACCGGCTCTGCACTTAAGTGTCAGACGAATGATTTATAAGTTCCGACTGCGTGATTTGTTGGCAACGATATAAAAAAAAAAGGGTAGAGCTGCTGCGTCGGGGTGATTTTGCGAAATTAAATTAAATAATTTTTGTGGCCATTTCCAGTACTTAGTTACGGCAAACGGCAAGCGCATTGAATGTGTATTTCAAGAGTCTTCTGCTGATTAGCGCAAATAAATGTCAGTTAAAGTCTCCTCTGAGAAAAACCTATTTCAATGTTAAGGGACAAGCTTGATATGGATTCGAAGTAACGTGAAGGTGAATCTTTATAAATTAATTAGTGAGATATTAATTTTGTCATTGGTTGCTTTGTAGCAAATTGATTTAGATTAACGATATTTATCTGGTAATTATGTCTTCTCTTTATTTTCAAGTAAGATAGAGTTCATACTAAGTTAATCACTGGGTCATAATGATACTACTGATACTAAACTTGAAAAAGATCTTTCAATGTCTACTCTTACATCTGCTTGTTCATCTGAAATGTAATAAATCCCTTCTAGATAAGCAGGTTCTGAGGTAGTTAAGGATACTTTCATCCACAATCTCTCTTCACAGACAAACAAAAACAAAAGTCATTGTAAAGGAAGCCAAACCTTCTTTAATGTTTTTCCATCAGTCAGTTCCAATCAGTAAGCAAGTTTATAATCAGAACTTCGCCAAATTTGCTGTGTCTGATGAGGTCTTTGGTACGTGAAAGAAGAAAAGAAGAACCCTTAGAGATTCACAATTCCAACAACACATGAACCGTTTCAATCTTATTGCGCTGCGGTTCTGGTTCTATAAAATTTGTGTCAGCCAAGGCCAGTAAGTAAGCATTTCGTTCTCAAAAGGAAGTATGTCATTTTTTGAAGACTCTTGTACTGATTTATATCTGGTTTTGAATACATTTTTCTATTGGTCATGTTCATACCGAAACGCTATGTATCGTTTTTATATATCTTTTCAATCAAGCATTGTCGGACGTAAATAAACCTTGCCTTAAACTATAACTGTTATTTCGTTTTAATATGTGTGCCTCATCTTGGATATAAAGTAGAACTTAAATTATATTTAATGTCAATTAACTTCTAAAACAACTCATTATTATCTAAATTAAATTCAATTTAAAATTGTCGTTTTATCAACCGCTTCATACTTCTCAATGGCTTGGTAGTAAAGTGTGATTTGTGTTACACAGCCCTTGCGATGTACGTGTTGGGTCAATGTCAAATTAAAGAGTTTTTCCCTTTCATTCATTCATTATTTTTTTTATTGTTTCATAAACTTTTTTATTTTAAAAGTGTAGCTATAACGGTTTTAATTTTACCCAAGGACAGAAGAAGTAGGAGTCGACACTCACCACCTATTCGTCGATTTTAAGGTCACATATGGCAGTGAACACAGGGGCGGGCTATACAGCACCATGTCTAGTTTTGATATTCCTACCAAACTCCTTAAATTGTGTACGATGACGAAAGAGAACTCTTCCGGATACGTCAAAATCGGTAACAAACTCAATGGGACCTTCAATTTCAAAATTTTCAACATTAAATGTCGTGGTCAAGAAAGGACGAACTCATTATACAGCAAAGGCTTCAAGGTTAACAGGGACAACGACATTAGTACTGAAATCAAACCCAAAACCACTTTTACCATTCGCTGTTTCTTCGGGCTCAAGAGAATATTGATTAAAATAGTCCTCTCTACGAATACTAAAGTGTTCAGTAAAGTTCTGCTCCACTGAATTAAAACTTCGACGTTACGAAAATCTGATGAGAAAGACCCAAGTCTTTTCGAGAGGAAAGTCCTGCATGCAATTTTTAGTCTTGTTTGTGTTATTTGCATTTGAACTAAAATATACAACGACGAATACAATGCTTGAGATGGCTAGTGTAGGGGAAGGGGTTGGGTTGAAGAAAACACTTCTGTTTTGTTGAGATAAGCGTGTTTATTGCTCGGCGAACTCCAACTGAGTGACTGCCCTCGATCATGACAAATAGCTTTACATTTATGATCTTAGCGGAATTGGTAACAAGCATGAATAATTGTGTGAGTGCGTAAAAGTTTAATGTGCATTAGCAAATTGATGAGCTTTTCGTGCAGATCATTCGATCGGGCCTGGAACGTTAATTAAATAGATACCGCAAAAGATGTAAGATCATGTCACCCGAGTATAATATGACAGTGTAGTCAGATATTTTTTGAACGCTTTCATTTTTTTTTTTGCTTGTTTGCCTACAGTTCGGCCAGCCTGATCGAGTAATCGTCCCGATTACATGTTCTCAATCTTAATCTAGGTACAAAAACTTAGAAAACTATTTATATTAAAGTGCACAAATCAATATTTATATATTCCATTTAATTTGAAGATATATTAAGAAAAATGCTAAAATTCTGTAATTATAAAAACAAATTAGATACAATAGAAACAATTCAAAAACCAATTCAATCATAATTCAAAAAAAAATTCAAAAAGAAATAAAATTATGCGGGAAGACATGTTCGGTAGAAGATTTGCACATATACATGCGTACATATTTTCACGAATCGTTGTTGGCAATATTAAATTCATCCGGACGACTTTCATCATCCCCTTCCCCATCATCTCCACTATTAATTTGTTGCACCATAAAAGGTCGCATATTAGATGGAGAATACACACCCTTATAAGGTAACCGTGTTAACTGTAAGCCTTCGATATCTGTAATGAGATAGCGATCATTAGGCAACACCTTTTTTTATCTCGTATGGACCCTTATATTTGGCAAACAGTTTCTTATTGACTCCAGGTATGGTTGAAAAATGTTTAATCATAACATACTCACCTTGTTTGTATGTATGGGGACGCTTATGTCGATTGTCATAGTGCTTTTTATTATATGCCTGATTTGTTTCTATATTTTCTAAAACCTTTAATCTAGCTTCAATAAAAACCACTCTTTCTTCATCAAATTTATCTCTTAAAAATTCACTTAAACTATCGCAAACAACTCCTTTCTGACTCCTACCAAACAAAAGGATACTAGGCGAAAAACCTGTACTTCTATTCACTGTGTTATTAAGCTCATGTTCCACCTTCGCTATGTTTTTATCCCAGTCATTCGTATTTGGGCCAGATTGTTTAGATAGCATGGGAAGTATTATGCGATTTATGCGCTCCACTTGCCCATTGGCTTGAGGTGACTGAGTGGCAGTCAAAATATGCGTAACATTGTTGTCTTTTAAGAAGTCAGCGAATTCCTTAGATGTAAAATATGTCCCTTGATTCGAAATTATCCTATTAGGTCGAGAGTAATTCTCAAAATAGGAGATCAAACAGTGTATTGCATCCTTTGTTTGTGTCGTTTTTACTTGATAAAGTTTCACGAATTTTGTAAAGGCATCGATTACTAATAACAAATACTTTTTCCTTGAACAAGTATTCGCCATGGGGCCCAGATGATCCACATGCAACGTGTCAAATGGTATATTTCCTTTCGGAATAGAGTGAAGTGTACCCTGTTTTTTCCCAGAGTCAGGAGAAAAGTAAATACATTTCAGACACTTTCCGATATACTGCTTTATCTTTTGTTTCATGTTTGGAAACCAGTAGCTACGTAATATGTGCGCATAACACTTTTCGACGCCTAAATGGCAAAGTGCCTCATGATTCGTCCTAATAACTTCCTCCTCCATATGCAATCCTCCAATACATTTTCTTTATCTTTGCGATATATTAGACCATCTATCATTTCGAAAAAAGGGTTTTCAGTTTTCTCTAGTTCAACTGAGATCGCAGCTATCTTTGGGTCTTGCTTTTGTGCAGCTGCAAGAATGAATTCGAAAGATTCGTCCACAATGTGAAGGACGTTGAAAGATCGGCTAAAAGCATCGACATGATTCATTCGGTTACCTTTTCGGTGTTCAATAGAGTAGTCAAAACTCTGTAGCTCCAACACCCAACGAGAAATACGGGGGTTTATAGACTTTTTCTGTAACGTCAAAGTAAGTGCTTGACAATCGGTTACAAGTATATTTTAAATCTCCTTAACGCATAGATTATCGAAAGAGTTTCCAGTTCGTAACTGTAGTAACTGGACTAGGTTTCAGAAGCGCTTTGAGAAGTAGAAGATAGGGTGGAATTTACCATCTTTTTGTTTTTGCAATAAGACTGCGCCGAAGCCTGCACTGCTCGCGTCGCAATGCGGCTCTGTTATGTTATGTGGACTATAGATTGACAGAACAGGGGACTCTATAAGCTTCTCCTTCTAAAGCTCAAATGCCTCTACTTCTTGTAAACCAAATACAAAAGGCAAGTTTCGCTTAAGTAAGTCGTATAAAGGTTTCGCTACGTAAGCAAAGTGCTTAATAAACTTTCGAAAATACGAACATAATCCAACAAAACTCTGAACATCTTTAACACTAGATGGCATCGGAAAATTTTTGATCGCATTTAAATTATTTGGATTTGGTCGAACACCTTCTTCGTTGATTAGATAACCCAAGTAGGTAACTTCACATTGTAGAAACGAACACTTATCAAAGCGTAGAAGCAAACAATTTTCTACAATGACATCTATAACTTCTTTTAAAATTGGAAGATTTTCTTCAATGCTCTGAGTAGCAATAAGTATGTCATCTAGATACGTAAGTATTTTACCTTCACGAATAAGTTTACCGAAAACATGTTTCATATATCTCTCAAAGACTGAGGGGGCGTTTTTTAAACCAAAAGGCATTCTAAGACATTCGAACTGCCCCAAAGGTGTAATAAAGGATGTATATTTAATGGAATCCTCCGCAATCGCAACGTGATGGAAACCATTTTTTAAATCGAGAGTGGTAAAGAATCGTTTGTCCTTAAGACGACCGAGGTGATCCTCTATTAGAGGCAGAGGGTAATTGTCGCGCAATGTAAACTTATTTAGTTCCCTGTAATCTACACAGAGTCTTAACTCGTTATTTCTTTTTTGAATCAAAACAATTGGGGATGCGTATTCGGATTGCGATTCGCGAATAATTCCCTTACTTAATAAATCATCCAAAAGTTTTTGCAACGCTGATTTGTGTGCGAAGGGTATTCTTCTAGGCGGACAGCTAAATGGAGTTTCTTTATTTAGAATAATTCTCATTTTAAAATCTCTACGCGGACTAAAAACGTTTTGGTTCAAAAGAGAATAGGCTGGTTTTACAATGTCTAAAACTTGTTTTTTCAAATCTATGGATACTTTTTCGCTTATATTAACATAAGGTAACTCACAGTTTGTATCACTTGGTTCGATGTTTAATATTTGATGAATAAAATCGCTGTCGGTATTGTCATCGGTACTGGTAGAGATGGGGGCAAAAGGATGATGACCGCCGTCTGTGTGAAATTTGATTTCTTTGTTTTCGGGATCAGGTTTCTGCAACACCAAACCTGTCTTCCCGATGAAATCTCTACTTAGGATATAATCATATTTTGATAACTTTGTTTGTTATACTTCCTAAGATATCCAGAGGGCTGCTATTCACACCGTAATAGTTGGTTTTTGGCACTTCTGGTATTATTAATGCTGATGGTATATATTGTTCTTGCACGAAACTGATTGGGCTTCCGGAATCTATTAAAGTCAACAACGTTGTAGAACTCATCACGTTGTCACCGATGAATTGATAGCTTATGTGCATTTCAAAGTCGTTTAACTGTGAACTTCTCTTTTCACATTAAACTCCAGGTTGAACGAATCCGGCAACTTGACGATCATCACTGCTGGATGGCGGCTGAAGAATCATTATAGGTTTCTTGTTATTGCATCTGGGCGATATATGTCCCTCTTCTCCGCATTTAAAACAGATGATTGGTTTTCTGGCAGAATCAATGTGTCCATTCAGCTCCTGATTACTTGATGGTATAGTGTTGTCTATTCTTCTTTTTGGTTGCGTAATCGATGTTCTTACACGAGTCAGAGGTTGTGAATGTGTACTGGTTCTCTGATGTCTGTGTTGGAAGTTATCACGACAATTATCCTTAAGCTGATTTTAGTTCACACAAATTATTTGCACTATAAAGAATAGTTTTATTAATTTCGCTATCGGAAATGCCCTTAATTATAAATTGGATAAGGTCTTCCTCTTCCACCATCGCGTGCGAGGCTATCTCCTGCATGGATAAAACATACTGTTGGATGCTTTCATCTCTCAGCTTCTTCCTATTGCGGAGGCTCTCATAGACATCACTTCTTGTTACTACTGTGCGGAACTCATTTATTAAAGCAAATTTTAGTTCGTCCCAATTTTTAGGGTTAATCGTCCTTAAAAATAAGCCTCTTTCCATAAATAAGTTTTGTCTTTTTGTCCATCGCTAACATTGTCGAACACTCTTCGAACTGTTCTATCCAGCGTAGAATCGAAAAATTGTCATCACCGCTGAAGGCTGGAACAGAATCTTTGATGTCTCTAAAGTTGTAGCTTGTGGACGGGACTGTACTCAGCTTTTCTTCCATCAGTTGGAGTTCTTGTAATTGTTTTTTAAGTTTCGTAATTTTTTCTTTCTTTTTGCAGATTCTCCTCAAGGTCGACAGTTCTTCGTCAAGCGCCTGCTCTTCTCTACTTTCCGATTCACTCCCCTCGTCGGATAACTGGTCCATATCTGGACATGATTCATCCGTTCGAGAATTATCACTTACGATTCTCTGAAGTTCTTCCCTCGAGAAATCTGCCACTGCCTCTTCAATGCGAACTTTCAGCTCAGCTTTTGTCCCGGTAGATGGGAGTTTAAGATGTCTTAACACGTTCTTCAACACCGTAACATTTGCCGTATTGAAAAATTCCTGCCACACTTTCGAGATTATTTCAATATTTTCACCACTTATTTTTCTTTAATTTTATTTGCACATAGGAATTTAGGAATATTAGACACTTCTTAGTCAACTGCTAAGAACACTCATACGTTTGTTTTTCTTTAATTTAGACTCGCGTTCTTTAAAGGGGTATTATCAAACTTCTGAGTTTGTAGGGAAAGGGGTTGGGTTGAACAAAACACTTTTGTTTTGTTGAGATAAGCGTGCTTATTGCTCGGCGAACTCCAACTGAGTGACTGCCCTCGATCATGACAAATAGCTTTACATTTATGATCTTAGCGGAATTGGTAACAAGCATGAATAATTGTGTGAGTGCGTAAAAGTTTAATGTGCATTAGCAAATTGATGAGCTTTTCGTGCAGATCATTCGATCGGGCCTGGAACGTTAATTAAATAGATACCGCAAAAGATGTAAGATCATGTCACCCGAGTATAATATGACAGCGTAGTCAGATATTTTTCGAACGCTTTCAATTTTTTTTTTGTTTGTTTGCCTACACTAGGCTACTTAGAGCGAATGGACACCACTGCTGTGGCCCGAAAAGTCTTCGAATCCGAGCTATTGGGACAAAAATGTCTTCCAAATATATAGACCATAAAAAGTCTAGTTAAAAGATAAGAGTGTTTTCTCATGCGTCTGGTCCAAATCGAAGTGAACTGTCGAGTGCGTAAGACCTTTTAATATCATATGTTCCCAATCTTGCTTAAGTAGCAAGGATGTGAGTTAATAAATCCCTTAAGGGGATTCATAAAAAAAAACGCGAACGGTTAGGCCAAGCCTCATCCCGAACGTTCGACTTACAGGCAAACACGTGTTTTCTTTTAAGGAGTTTATTTCTTAACAGAACCCATTTCTGACAATGCACAATTAGAAATGACTTAAACCTACGAATGATGTTGGCTTGAAGCATACCCTCCTCCGTCCATTGCGTTGTGTCAGCATATCAGGTGCAGCGCGTGTAACCGCGTGTGCCGTGGGAACATGCTCGCGTCTGTCCAATCCAAAGGCGTTGACTCAGCGAATATTTCGTCAGGTAAGAGGGGTGTGCGTCGTGTTAACTATGTGAAATACATTCCTGAATTTCGATTAACAAACTGTTCCTCCTGAAAATGCAAGTATGCGAAATTTCTACGAAACGCCTATACAACCATATTCCCCTCTCTTCAGCTGAAAATATTGACGGATGATACAGCTAATTACTGAATTGCTTGTTTATCAAAATCAACTACCTGCAATGAACTACACTTCCACGGTTCAATAGCCTTAACTTTTACATTTAATTTTGATTTGCTTTGTTTATGATCGAAACAAAACAGTACCATCAATATGTCGAAATTGCTATTACATTTCTTTGAATCTTAATTAGACTCACTCAACACAATTTAACACAATGATCGCATAAAGAGTCAGAAATAAAATGTATCTATATATTCCTTCTGTTTATGACTGCTGTGCAATGAAAGTGCCCACACTCCATAAAGCAAATAAAATTCAACGTCCGCCAGTGAATGATATCACACCTGGGTCTCGATCGCTTGATCTCTTGCCATTTTATTGCCTCCGCTCATTCGTTTTATTCCCTATCCAGATACAGCTCACCGTACGCAGTGGTTCATTTCACAGATGGACAGTTGGTGTGCATCCACGCTAGTAGTACATCTCAGCGATACAAACCTCAACACTCGTGTATACTTCACAGAAACTTATTCTAGATCCCCTCACGATAAAAGCAAAATGTGAACCCCATACCTCTGGGCGGTTCAATACCTCACAGTGTTCGCGGTTGGCTGCACCCCGTTTCCCACAATTGCAGCGTCTAAATCGCAAGCTTCGACATCCATACCAAATAACTGCGAAAAAAACGTGTGTTTGATAAAAGGTTTTCCTTCAAGAAAGCCGTAAATTGAAAACTCCTTTCTTCTATCATATTAATATATAGAATATAAGCAAAATCAATAAATTGAGGAAATAACGTTTAAAACTAATTAAGCTAAGTTTCTGTCTGTTGAGGTAGACGCAATCGCCTTTTTGTGGGAACTGTAGCTGGCCGCCCCCATTCATTCTCCAGTGTTTTGTTTTATTTTTAGTTTCACCGGATGAAAAATGATTCATGATTCTAGAAGAGCAGGCGGGAATGCTGTGTATTAATCGTCAACTCAATTATTTCAAAATTAAGATTAATTCGTTGGCACAGTCAGTGGGGAAGGTCTGTGTGCAAGAGGAAGCAGCAAACTTGAACGGCACACATGTGCTAATGATGATAATGGTCCTGGCTGTTTGCCGGGATGAATAGGGATTTCATGAGGGCACAATGTGAGTGCTGTACTTAGTGAGTCATCCATTAGAAGTCGATAATTAATCAAACGCTATGTATTGAGATTTGATTTGAAGAGATTTTTTGTTTTTGCATTTCCAGAAGGTGCCTTTTTGATGATGAAAGTTTGACCTAACACTAACACTTGTTGATACGCAATCCTCTTATGCATCTTAAGGGCAAGTGTTAATCCATTTTGACATATTACCAGCAATTTTAATTATCAAAATTTGTAAACGCGTTATGCCAATTTGTATTACACGTTCTTTGGATGTTTATTGCGCATAAAAATTAAAAGGCTTTTTCCTATACGTTGGATAAAAATACAAAGAAATTGATTGAACATTTTTGAAGGGAAATGCGAGAAAAAGCGTTCAATTTAAGAAATGTGATCGTTCTTATTTCATATAGAAACCAGTAAAGTGAGGTTGGAAAAGATTGTAAACAATATACATACAGTTGATCCAGACATTGAACTCTAAAATTATAAAATAAAGGTTTTTTGTATAGTCTTCCTCCAGTTTTTATTAAAATGTCCCAGCTGAAAAATATTACACAAAATACACAATTACACTGAACCTGAACAACTTGGAGCACAAGAAATTGCAAGAGTTTTAATATCTGTCTATTACCTGAACTCGACAAAGAACTTCCTGCATTTAAGAGTGAAGGTGTCCACCATGAAAAATTTACAGAATCTTTCTATGCAAGCACAATGGTCTCGGAAAACGAGCTGATATTCGGAGCTTACTGCCCAAACGACGCATATCATGAGAGCGCACGCCGAAGAGGATTCATTCCGCCGGAAACGTTCTTGTATCTGGACTGACTTGGCTTGATCCAGGGTGCAGAGGGATGTCCACGTCTTTATCATGTCGTAAGACGGACAGTGGACAAGCGGCTGCTCTACGAGGGCAAAGTAAGAATCGTAAATCCGGGTGATCTTCGGTTCAGCATATCCATCCCCATTCGTGACAAGATTGAGGATGAAAGAGATCGGCATTTTTATTGGTGGAGTCACATCAAGTGCCCCAGCTGCTGTCAGCTTGAAATGCATATTTTTGGTCCCCTACGGCAAATTTAAATTTAGATAAGGGTAGGTAGGATAGGTTAGTACGCTACCAAAAAATTAAAAAAAGTTAGAAAAAAAAATATGTACGAGGGGCGTTCGATATATTCTCGGTATCGAAATGAAGGAAAATGGGAATTCAATTAAAATTGTTTTTATTTTTCAATATAATCTCCCCTAACGTCAATGTATGGTATTTGTTACATCTTGAGATAAGCTTTTTTAAACCCTCAAAAATATAAATTTGCAAAATACCCATTTATTGCCGACTTGAGTTCTTCATCATCCGAAAATCTTTTTCCACGAAGACATTTTTTCAAATCCGGAAACAGGAAATAGGGTGGGTGTTGGATTTCTTCGAAACCACAATCTCGCGCAGCAGCCGTGGAAACTCGCGCCGTGTGAACAGGAGCGTTGTCATGAAGAAGCAACACACCCGCTGCGAGTTTACCCCGTCTTTTCTTTTTAATTTCCTCCCGCAAACTATGCAAAGTGGAAGTGTAGGATATGGCGTTGATGGCTTCACCTTTTTTTCACCCGGCAGACGGAATGACTTTGAACTTCTTCGGGGGGTCTGTTCCTTTTTTATGCCACTGCATGGACTCTTGTTTGCTTTCAGGGTTATAGTGGTAGACTCGTGTTTCGTCCTCAGTAACAATTCAATCCATAACACCGTCCGCGTTCTTACTACACATCTCCAAAAGCTCTCTACAGCATGCAATTCTCGCTTTTTTCTGAGGCGCTGTGAGCATTCGTGGCAACCACCTTGCACTGACCTTTGGAAGGTTAAGAAGGTCATGAAGAATGGTGTGAATGGTACCAATTGAAAGCTTGGTGATCTCTGCCATCATTATCACCTTTATTCGGACATCCTCAAGAACAAGTATTTCGACTTCCTTGACGCTTTCTCCCGCACAAGCAGTAGCCGGGGCGCCTGAGCGGGGGTCGTTTTTAATGCTCTCTCTGCCTCTTTTGAACTGACTTGACCACTTTTGCACAGTGAAGGTACGGAACCGTGGTAAACAGCCACCATCTCTTTAAGAATAGTTTTTTGACTTTTCCTTGCTTAGTGGGAAATTTAATTACAGCGCGATGCTCAATTTTCACCATCATCGTTTCATTTGCCATTATGATTTTGTTTAACTAGAGATAAAATGCGAATTTATAATCACATTTATTTGAAATTTTACATGAATGCACTAAAATAATAGTTTAACTTGATAAATAAGTAAATTTATATACTCGTATATAACCACAGCTTCACCCCAATACGGAGAATATATTGAACGCCCCTCGTATATAGGTGCATAGTTTAGGGTAATTTTAAGGATTTTGTATTTAGTATTAATTTAGCTTAAAGAAAAATAAATACGATAACTAAGTTTTTAAATAATAAATTTGTAAAAGATTAGCGTCAAAATTAAAATGAACAAAAATGATGACTACACGCTGAAAGGCAATTAAATATGAGAATAGAACAAATTAACTTAGAGTGCCCGCATAGGACCAGTAAGGTCGTTTTTAATAATTGTGAGTATCTTTTAGCTAGACTTAAGAAATTAGAAAATATAGAAAATAAAAAACACATATCAAAAACAAAAACAAAACAGAATCTTTCTACCTATACAAAATTTTCATAAAAAAATATAGGATTATATTGCTTTCTGAATACATTCATCTTTACAACGAATAATATTTAATTCTGCTCTATTCTTTTAATTTTGTGTCACTCTGATTCACGTTCAGAAACACATTAAGGTTCACACTCACTAATAAAATGTGCACAATTTCCACTGTAAAATGCATACATATATTGCTTGGAGTAAATTAAACTGAATTGGATTTAGTCCATAAATGCAAATTAATTTATTTGTGTCCAAGTAAAAATAAAAAAAAAAACTTTATTTCAAAGACGATACAATTTAGATATTACAAAAAAGAAATGCCAAACACAACTGGACCGTTCGACGACTGGATATCGATTACCGAACCGTTCGACGTCTGGATCTTGATTGCTTTTGTAGGATGCTACTCGGAGTAAGTCACCTCGGTATTCTTAATCTGATGTGTTGTGGATGGGAGTTGAAATGTGAACCGATGCACATTTTTGAAAATCATTCCGATGCTCAAGTGGTTTCTTGGATTTAGGGATCGCTTGGTTTATATTATAGAATACATAATGTTTATGAACTCCAGATTGTATTGTTTGTCCAGTGTTATTAACGATTGGATCAAAGTGTTAACTTGCATATTTGTATCGTTTTTATAAAGTTAAAAACGAAGGCTTTCGTGTGTGAATGCTACTGGAACTTCCAGTCCATTAAATGTTTTCTTTCCTCGAAGATGAAAAGTGAATAGATGTGATCGGTGTCGTTGTTAAGATTATCGAAGATCCCAATCATATCTGATTGCTCAAAGCAAAATGACTTCACTTTCATCACTCCCTTATTTCAAGTTGAAGTCCTTGTGTGTCAAAATAACCCACATATTTCAGTATGTATATTTTTGTCTAGGAATGAAATTAAGCCAATTTCAGTATAGAAAATTATTTATTATTTATTTATTGCAATGCTCCATATGCCCCATCCACAAAAAAAAGGCGATTTTACCTCCTGCAATAACTGTAGAGGTATATCCCTGTTCAACGTTGCCTACAAGATCCTATTCAGCGTACTGTGTAAACGTCTAAAGCCGTTCTGCATTGCACTAATCGACACGTACCATTGCAGCTTCCGGCCCGCCAAATCGACTATAGACCAAATCTTCACACTAAGGCAGATCCTGAAGAACACCAGCGAGTTTCAAATCGATACTCACAATCTTTTCATCTATTTTAAAGCCACATACGGCAGCATTCATCGCAAGGAGCTATTCCAAGCGACGGCCAAATTCGGAATCCCGTGAAAATTGATCTGGTTGTGTCACACCACGCTAACACATACGCGATGCACCGTGCAGTTCGGTTCAAAAACCTCTGAATCGTTCGAGACGTGCACCGGATTACGGCAAAAAGATGCGCTGTCGTGTGATTTCTGCAGTTTGGTGCACACGGAAGGTACTTTCTTCTACAAGTCAGTCCAGCTGTTGGGATACGCTGATGATATCGACATTATCTCGCGGTCCCAATGCGCCGTAGTGGAATCATTCACAGCAATTTAGGAACAAGCGAAACGAACGAAACGTCAACGAGGACAAAACCAATATGCTGTCGAGCAAAAAACGATCCGCCGCACACTACTTAGACCAAAACGTTACAATCGACAGCTACAATTTCGAGGAACGAGTAGAAAAGGAGTTTGTATACCTCGAGTCAAACATAAACTCCACAAATGACATCGTAGTGGAGATCCGACGTAGAATCGCCCTTGGCAACCGATGGTACTTCGGTCTGTCAAAACATCTGGGCTCGAAACTCCTGACTCTAAGGATAAAAATCATGCTCTACAAAATCATAATTCTAACAGTCCAAAATCTTGACATTAAGTAAGTCTGCAGAGCTGATTCTTGGTGCCTTGAAAAGGAAAATTATACGTCGAAGACACAACCGAGAACTCTACGAGCTGTACAAGGATGTGGATGTAGTCCGGAAGGCAAAAATCCGTCGACTATACGCTCGGCCACATCGAGCGAATGGACAACAACGCTCCAGCAAAGAGGGTCTTCGAATCCGAGCCTCTTTGTGCGAGAAGGAGAGGAAGACCGAACATGCGGTACAGAAAGCAAGTTTTTGCGGATGTAAGAATACTTGGCCTTGATGACTGGAAGCAGCGTGCCCAGGACCGTCACCGATGGGAAGCAGCAATTTCTCAGGCTCAAACACTTCATGGTTCGTCTGCTTGATAAGTAAGTAAAGAAGGAAAAACGATATTAAAATAAATAAAATAAAAAAAAGAAAACAAAATATTGCTCAGACCTTGAAAAATCAAAAGAAGGGATACAAATTAATTCGGTCCCTTGTGCGCTGAATTTGTGCGTATTACAGAAATATTCCACATGGTTACTTGTATCACAACATGCGGAGTGTTTTTTTGAATCTGAGTGTGAACTCCATAACTGACAACGAGCTCTTTTGTCGGTGGCAGTTTGATGAATCAATGACAACAATTCAATGATCAAACTGCTCTGAACTGATTTCTGATGCTATTCACAACAACTGGCGCATTTTCACCTCGTGGCATTTTAAACATATTAGTTGTTTTATATATGAAACATTAATCGACTTATCGCCAAAAGTAATCTTCTAAAATTCTTTTTCCCCAATATTCCATTTGGAACTAATTTTTGAAAATACGACGACACTGTTTACTTTTTACTTTTCTTTTGCATCGAAATATCGCAATTAACTTGTCTATAAAATCAACTTAACCTGCGTATTTATCGATACAATGCACGCTTCAGCCACTCACACAGCGAAACTGCCTTTAGGTATTACTTCGCGGGGTTAGTAAGGCACTTACGCTCTGCTCTAGTGGGAAGCTCTTTCTGCTTCAGCCTGTCTTAGTTTTGAATGCACTTTTATAATGAACGAGCATATCTTATTCCAGTTTTCTACAGATCTAATCATATAGGGGATCTTATTGTGCGCGCTTGGTAGGTTAACCATGTGTCTCCCCTGCGCAAAGCGCCTGCAGTAAAAAACTGTGTTCTCGAAGTTTCAACACTATGGGCACAGCAGCGAGTTGTTGTATGCAGATATTTTCGGTGGCCGCTGTTTCCAGAAAGCAACTGTTAGAGTTGGTACGAGGGTTGTCATTTATATTTCGAGATTAGAGAACAAAAACAAATATTAATCTTCAAAAAAACTCTATTGTTTTTCAAAATATTCCCCATAAAGATCTATACACTTTTGCATGCGTTTGAACCAAGCACTTTTGCCACTATGATTGAGGTAGCTCCAAAACATGCATTCTGAACGCATCAACCGCTTCTTCAGGTGCCGAAAAACGCTGACCCCTCATTTTATTTTTTACGTATGGGAATAAAAAGAAGTCATTTGGTGCCAAGTCAGGACTATACGGCGGATGACTCATCTATTCGATGTTTTTAGAGATCGCATTGCCGTGGTGAAGAGTGATCCGTCTTCGGCGGTTGGTTTTCCTGATTTTTTGGAAGACAACTGGCAAACAAATGGTTGTATACCACTTAGAATTGTCTGTTCTGCGTTGTTCTAGTGGTACGGTTGCGACATGTCCAGTTTTTCCGAAAAAAGGGCGACCATTTGCTTGGAAGTGCTTCGTGCGCGAGCAACTTTTGTTGGATTTCGCTCAAATCAAAACACCCATACAGTCGACTGCTGTTTACTTTCGGGCTCATACGCGTAAATCCAAGATTCACCACTTGTCACGATGTCATAGACGTGTTTCGAAGCAAAGCGATCGTATTTTTGGAGCATTTCTTTAACAAATCGACACGAGCCTTTTTTTGAGCGATTGACAGATTGTGTGCGATCCAACGCGAACAATTTTTCTTGACGGTCAAATATTCATGCAATATTGAATGTATCCTAGTCCCACTAATGCCAAAGGTCGTCTCAATCTCACGATAGGTCACATGACGATCTTGCAATATCAGTTAGCGCACAGCATCAATGATTTCCGGAACAACAACTGATTTTGGACGACCTTCACGAAATTCGTCTTGGAGTGAACTACGACCTCGATTGAGTTCACCATACCATCGATAAACATTGGTCCTTGATGGAGCTCCTTCGCCCTCCATAAATTGAATTAAGTTCATCGATACACTGTTGTTGAGTTAATCCATGTCGAAAGTTGTAAAAGATAATCGCACGAAAATTTTTAATTCCATTTTTTGGGCGGGTTGAATCTTTTAAGTTACTGTAAACAACACAAAATATCAAAACGTTCTGAGTACGTATAACTCAAAAATGTGAAACTTTGCGATAGAGCTGGCACTTGCCAAATTGCAACACTAGGGTTGCCCAATCCCGAAATATGAAAGGCAACCTTTGTAGTTACACTCCCCTGTGGGGGGTTGATATCCCCGCGTCTCTATGACATATGCGTCCATCATCCTTTTGTGGAGACGTCCCATCTGGCTTGCTACATTGATATGGATGCTGATCTTTCTTATCCTTCAATAAGTTTGGCTTGGTGCCGTTTCACGGTTCTTTACTGGCACACCCTTATATGATTGTCTGTTAAAGTGTCTAGGATTTATGCTATGACAACCCCAAGATGGTCCTGGAACCACTGATAATTCGTATTGTGCAGAGTCTGTATGCTGATGTCATAAATCAACCCTGATGTGAGTGCTTTGCCCAAATTAAAGCTGCATGCAGGATAAATAAACTGACTACTTGTGAGAGTAGGGCTCTGCGTGCATAACCCGGTTCACCAATTTGGAGGGATTAGAGGAAGTGTTCAAATAATGCCTTTTCACTGTCATTCTTTTTGTGTTCCCTGAATGAGAGCCTTTAGTCCAAAATATAACATAATTATGGTCAAAAACATATTATGCATGATGAAGTGGTTTCTGTTTTATTTCTACCACGAATGGGGGTTTTGTGTGAAGTCAAGAAGAGTGAAAAATTTGTCACATGTTACCATTCTCCCGTTCTTATTTAGAGGAATGAAGAAAAGTAGGATGATTTGACACAGAAATAGTAAACAAAACATATAAATTATATCGTTTCAATCATATCCAAAATACTCGTTCTGCTCGGTTCAAATCTGGTGGACAGTTAGGGTCACGTCCAGTGTATACTTCCATATTACATACATACCATGTCTCAGGGTCGGCGATTAACAATTTCGAAACGTATTCAGATTATTTTGATGTATTGTGTATCATGAATTTGTAAAAGTTGTTCTAAAATTACCAACGCAATACAATATTTTCAGCCGTTAAACGCATTTATGAAATACTGTAAATACTGAGCCTAGTTTATCCCTTTCTCTCAATCCAGTTTTATAAAAAGTTCATTTGACCTCTTCCGTGAAAACGAGACTTAAAAAACAAACACGATTTTTATCTTGAGCAAAAATGACAGCTTGATTTGACGAAATAATGGCAACAAAACAGCATATTAAGTGTGAATTCTGCTGGTCGATCTTTAAAGGTTGGGGGACTTTTTTAAATGCTTTGTCTTATTGCTGAAGTAAATTTCCAGTGGAGAATGTAGACCTTGGATCTTACATTTTAATCTGTCTAACTGTTAGCACCACTGCACATATCTAAGATTGTAGGCTCAATAATTTTTTTTTTTTTTTTTTGTGATTGAATTATCATACATTTTCATATCGTCACTATTTGTTTCATTGATAAGAGGCATGTTCTCAAGGCCTTTATATATACGTATGTTGCAGTTAGTAACGACATTATCTCCTGCAATTTGCTTTTGTGTTCGCATTCAACAAACAAAATCGACGCAAAGAACGCAATAATGTCAAGGAAAATCCTCTTGATCCGTTCCGCAAACCCGTTAAGCTGCCCCATTTCACTTGTAAACGTCAATCGTTTTCACATTTCATTTTACAAATATCAAGTTCAGAGTAAACAAGTTCTTATCGAGATACTTCACTGCATTGCCATTAACTCCCGTTGCAGGTGTGCCGGCCTTCCGACATCCTCTGGAAAAATATATCATTCGCGCAAAAAAGCTAAAGAAAAAACGGTTAGGTAAACGCTAACCCTACACATTTCCGAGAAGTTGTAGCGACAAAGAAAAAAAACTAATAAATTCATGCTTGTGCAGGAAAAAACATTTATTGAATTCGTGACAAAAATACTCCAGGACTCAAACGTGTCACGTGGTAAATATTTGCACTGATGTGCAAAAAAAAGAAAACCTTGTTTTCTGGATGCAAAGGGAATGTGAGGAGAAAGAAAAGAACCGTCCTGGATGCATTCGCACACATCGCGTACGTGTCAAAACCGTCGCGTATGATCTGGTAGTAGCCGCTGCCGCCATGAATGGTTTTCAGGATGTCGCCGTTTGTACAATCTGAAGCGGATGAGGTTACCTCATATTTGATTGATATGAAAGGATTCAGGTTTGTCACCAGATTATGACTTTAGCATTAATATAATTTTTGATTTAGTTACCACGATATTAATTCGTTCCATTTTCGCCACCTTAAAGTTGTGGCTGGTCTTAAAAGCAAATATTTACTTAATTGGAAAGGTGGCTGACAAATTTTAGCAATACTTAGTATATATTAGTGTCTGTGTCCGAAATGTCCGGATTTGTCTTAATAAACAGCATTTGCGAGCGATTTAACATCTCGGAACAGCTTCTTGAAAGACTTCAAATAAAGGCTTTTTTGCACCGGATCGAAAATGGATATGCTGCGATAACTCAAAAAAGAAAAAGAAACTATTCACAGCCTGGTAAATACGTTCCATGATCGTAAACGTCGAAGCCAAAGAAAGATGTCTACGGAACCAAGATCATCCTTTGCATCCGGTGAGACAAGACGAGTGTGGTGTACTATGAACTTCTAAAACCATTCAAAACCAGTAATGGGAAACGTGATAGACTACAACAACTAACAACTAATTGGCCAGAAATGAACAAGAAGTATGACAAGGTGATTTTGCAACATGATAACTCTCGGCTCTACGTGGCTTTTGGGGTCAAAAAGAAACATGGAAACGCCAAAATGGTAGATCTAACCCCACCCGCCGTATTCTCCAGAACTTGCGCCTTCGTACTGATTTTTTTCAACCGATTTGGGTCTTTTGAAGAAGCCGCAAAATGGCTCATTACTAATCAATGATTGATGCCAGAGAGATGGAAAAAAAGGAGTCGTTTAGGACTCCTTTTTTTTATTTTATGACCTATTAATTTTCTTTGTATATTTTTGAGTCATGTAAGGTTGTGTTTCAAAAACAGGGACTTTCCGTGTAAAAGAGCATGTTTTATTGGCAATAGAAACAATATACATATGTGTGAATATAAAAACCGTATTGTTAGAGAAAGAAACGAGGTGCTAATAAAAATGGACTCGTTTCAGAAAAAATTGTATTCCATGTAACAAAGACAGAAGACACAATAGTAAAAACAACTTTATAAACCTAAACCGCAACGGTAGGTATTGATGTGGGAAACAGTTGGCATTGCCGCAAAGATCTATGGTGATATAAAAACATGAAGTTGCACTAGCCAGAGGCTGCTTTGCTCTTACTAGGAGGTTGTTTTACAACAGACAACTGGATCCTACATTACCCTTATCCGGTCATTGGTCGCCTATAGATGTTTCGTGTTATTAAACGTTTGTGCAATCTTAGTGAAAATGATGCAGATGTTCGAAAGGGGTGTTTTCACTTTTTTTAAATGCCTCAGACGAAGTATTTAATATTCCACTCCAATGAAGTCTTTGGATAATGTAAGTCTGCTAGCTACTTGCAGCCGATTGTCAGCCAATTGTCTCCGCTTGTATTTTAGACCGTAAATGTCTCCATAAGACAAATGCACTTCGGCATAGCAAGAGTATGTATAGTAACGTGCACAAATCTGCTATATTACCTGTTTTTCTAATCTAAAACTTTCTAGGTAATCTTTCCTATCCTATTCTCTTTTTGAGCTTTGGCGTTTTGATGGCTCATCTCGCCGAATAATAGCACCAATCCTTGCACAATTTATAAGAAGGCAAGACGTTGTGCCTAATATTTGAAATGAATTTGAAAGAGTTTAGCTGATGACATTCAGTTTTTCATAATCGTTCCTTGGGTCATGTCCCTTCCCTTAGAACGCACTTTTGGAAGGGCAACCCATATAAATTACATCAAATTCAATTAGGATACAAAAAACAGAGCAAGTGAGAGAGAGTGGAAAGATCGTGCGATGTTAAAACTTTCCACCCTCAGTAAGTGTATCAATTCAACACTACATGGAAACGGTTGCATATTTGAGATCGATGAAAATGCAGGGAAATATTTAGATATTTTGAATAGATATTTCTATTTATTTCTAGATACTAGAACACTGTCACAATGTCACGACTCTCTCATTCACTCTTATTCACATTCTCATTCTCACACCAATTCAATTCCATCCCTTTAGGAATTCACCCTCAACACCTACGTTGCAAGTAATGCCAATAAGTTAACCCTTAACCCCTTCCTCATATAAACTGACTCGTTCTATAGCCGTACTACACGAATATACAATGTTTTCAACTTTTAACCCTCATGCTATCCACAGGCATTTATAATCAATATACACTGGTACCTCTTTTTCCTCTGTTTCTCTATACCTTTAGCTCGTGCTGTGACTTAAACAAGTCATTTAAGAGCAAATAAAGAACCCCTTTATCGCGCCTCAAAAACTTGCACCAAATGCCCAATTTTGCAATTAAATTGATTTACAACGAAAACTGAAAGAGCGATTGTTCCGATATAACAGACCAACAACCGCCGCAATAGCGAAATCGAAAATTAGACCCCAAAAAGATAATTTCCTATGTTCTTCGAAATCAAGGGGCGAATCTTCCCAAAAGTGATTCTATGTTACAGACTGAAAACTCCGCTAATCTTTCACATTGCACGTTAAGCTGTGGATCGGGAACTTAACCACCAGAAGGGCGGTGTCGAGTATTGATTTGTTTGATGCTGTTGAGTGAAGATACACTTTCGTCGGATTCATTGATAATTTTACCGCTACAGTCCAAAGGGGGACCAGGGCCTAGCTTGCTCATCAACTACTGATGTGCGCTCTACTGTTCTCTCACTAGTAGAAGGGACCTACAGTTTTTGCCGACTCCGAACGGCGAAATTTGAGAAGCTTTCTTAGACAGTTATTAATCTTTGAGTGATGTCAGCAGCTCGAAAGAGGTGGTGCCGTGTTGAACTGGGAATCGAACCTAGACCCTTCGGCGTGTGAGCGTCGCACTCTACCCACTACGCAACGGCGACAACCGGATCGGATTCATTAGATATAGGAAAATGAGGGCGGACAACTGAATTCTTAAAGTTAAAAAAGGTAGAGAAAACTAAAACAGAACCATATAAATGGTTATATATGATTATCATGGTTATGGTGTATAATCATTACCAGGAAGGCAGGAAACAGAAAGGAAGAAGAGATGATATACTAGCCTCAAAATACTAAACACAAGAGTTGATAAATTTTTACGGAATATAAACAATAGGACCTCTAAATAAGAAAGGTTTTATGACTGTTTAAAGTAATTCAGAAATAATGTTGAAAAGGACACTTAGACAATCTAAGTTTGAACTTATGCTTTGAATGAGCTAGATGAATTATGAATTTTTAGATCAAACGTTAACTTTTTAATTACAAGACCGACAGCTTTAAAGCTTACTTACAGACTGTGTTCTGTGTTCTTCAACTAACTCTAACTTGACCGGCAATCCTTTCTTTCTTCAATTCTGGTTCAAAAAGGCAAAGCAGCCTGTGTAATCATCCCAGTACAAAAAGACGATGATGTTTATTAAAATTTATTTTCTGAAGAAGTTGATTTAAAAAATTAGTCCTTGTATGTAAACAAATTGTATCTTTCTTTTAGCTAATATACGTTTGAAATGGCTCAGGTAAATATTAATGATTTCCTTGTGAAAAGGATATGTCGAAAAATGTCTGTTTCTTTCTTTCAGTTTCTTTATCTGTGAACGTAAAAACTGCGGAACGACTAGCTTTCGTAAAATTAATTCTATTTTGTCAGAAACGCCGCTGAACCCCTAACATTTATCAAGGGACCAAATCGTTCGAGCTGCTGACAATACTCAAGTAATCCTCAAACCTCGTCTTTAAGAGTCGGCAAAAAAAGTAAATCCCTTCAATTCTTTAGAGAACAGTAGGTCCTCCTTTGGACTGTCGCGCCATCCATTTTGTTAACACGACATAAGTTGATACCACCTATGAAGCGCAAGCCCATGCCAAGAACACCAAAATATGGTGACGCCAGCAATCAAGCATCGACACCAGCTACGAAGTGCAAGTTCACACCGAGAACGCTAAATATGATGATGCCAACAATCAAGTGGTCACATACCTTGGACACCTGCAGCCGGTATTCGAAGAACAACATCCGCCGACTCCAACCACCAGACGCTGTGTCAGCAACTCAGAATATTATAAATGAATGTAAAACCTAAAAACGTTGAGTCTTCTTCCAATCAATAAAGTGGGCAGAAGCCCCAAAGAAAATAAATTGTGTTTTTTTCCTCTTCGCTGCGCAAAAAAGTATAACTTATATAAAGAACACTTTTCTCTTCTTTCTTCATTCAGATTTTGTGTGCAAAAGTATAAGTATATTAAAAAAAAATTAACACAACTTTAACCGAATCAAAGCCATTAAAGAAAATCAAGACGTTATGGAATTGGAAGGAATAATGACGCAACCAAAAAACTAAATTATATTTCTCCTAGTATGTTTTACCAAAATGACAAGCAAAATAAACACGCGACCGAGGTTGCTGTGAATTTTCGTTAGACGATCTTTTGTTGTATTTTTTTCACGTCATCGGCGTTGGGGCGAGTAAAGATCTTCGTCTTAGAACAGCATACTTGTTGCATCGAAATGCATTACCGCTTGATTTATAGAAATCGGCATCTGCTTTTGTAATATTGACACATGAAAGGTGGTAATAGTGATTACAGTCATTACACTTTATTACAGTCGTTACACTTTATTTTTATATTACGTAGTAAGTTGTTGTTTAAATTCGTGCATTAATAACGGAGCAGTGTTGCGCCCACGTCACACAAAACTGAAAACCGAACTTTTACATCCTGCAATCACAAAGCTTTGTGTGTGTTATTTGGATCACAACGTATTGTATGTTATTTAAATATATATCCCGTTGTAAAACCCTTTTTAACGAGCGTTGCCAAACGTTGTTGTAAAATTGTATCTTCCTAGAAATGCATACGGATGTGTCGTAATCAAAGTGGGGGGACTAATGATAACAAAGAGCTTCTTCTTCTTCTTCTTGTGGCGCTACAGTCCGGCGTGGACCTGGGCCTCAACCAACATGCCTCTCCAGCCAGCACGATCTTTCGCCAGCTGTCTCCAGTTGCGCACTCCAAGTTGGTTGAGGTCCTTCTCCACTTGTGTGCGCCACTTCAGTCTAGGCCGTCCTCTGTTGCGTTGTCCCAATGGCTCGGATTCAAAGACTTTTCGGGCCGGAGCAGTGGTGTCCATACGCTCTACATGGCCTAGCCATCTTAAGCGTTGTATCCGTAGACGCTTAACCAGGCGCATGTCGCTGTACAGCCTATAGAGTTCGTCATTAAATCTTCTCCTCCAGATGCCATCAACGCAAACAGGACCAAAAATCGCACGCAAAACTTTTCTCTCAAAAAGACTAAGGGCTTCCTCATCCGCCTTTGCTAACGTCCAAGATTCTGCGCCATATAGTAGGACGGGGATGATCAAGCTGTTATATAAAGCCAGCTTAGTCCTTCGAGAGAGGGCTTTATTACTCAATTGCCTCTTGAGCCCAAAGAAACAGCGGTTGGCAAGAGTGATTCTGCGTTTGATTTCGGTACTGATGTTGTTGTCCCTGTTTACCGCGGAGCCGAGGTAGACGAAGTCCTTAACTACCTCGAAGTTTCTGCTGCCTAGTGTGACGCTCCGTCCGAGACGTCGATGTTGTGTGTCCTTCCTTGATGACAGCATGTACTTCGTTTTGCCCTCATTTACCGCAAGACCCATTTTGGCCGCTTCCGCTTCAATGCCAGCAAACGCCTCATTGACGGCTCGCTGTGTTCGTCCAATCACGTCAATGTCATCAGCGTAAGCTAACAATTGAACTGACTTCTGAAAGATCGTGCCTCTGGTGTTGACTTGTGAGTTACGCACGATCTTCTCGAGGATGATGTTAAAGAAGTCACATGACAGTGCGTCGCCTTGTCTAAAACCTTTTTTGACATTGAAGGTCTCGGTGAGTTCGGTACCGACCTTGACGGAGCAGCGAGAGTTCTCCATCGTCATCCTACACAATCTGACGAGTTTGGTAGGAATGCCAAAACTAGACATGGCACTGTATAGCTCGTCTCTATGCACACTGTCATATGCAGCCTTGAAATCGACGAATAGGTGGTGGGTGTCAATTTGCATTTCTTGGGTCTTTTCCAGGATCTGCCGTAATGTGAAGATCTGGTCTATTGTGGACTTCCCTGGTCTGAAACCACACTGATAGGGACCTATCAGGTCATGGACAAATGGTTTCAGACGCTCACACAATACGACAGAGAGGATCTTGTATGCGATGTTCAGGAGACTAATCCCTCTGTAGTTGGCGCAGTCAAAGGGGTCTCCTTTTTTGTGGACCGGGCAAACGACGCTGAGATTCCACTCATCGGGCATGCTTTCCTCCGACCATATCTTACAGATGAGCTGGTGCATGCGCCCAACCAGGTCATCTCCAGCTGCTTTAAATAGTTCTGCGGACAGTCCGTCCGCTCCAGCAGCTTTGTTCGACTTTAGCTTGGATATTGCTATCTTCACCTCGTCTAAGTCGGGGGGGCGGAATGCTTGTCTATCATCGTCCAAATTGAGTGGAACATTCTGCGTAACAGCGGGATTTGGGTCGTCATCGCCGTTTAGGAGTTTGCAGAAATGATCCTTCCAGATTCTCAGCACAGACTGCGACTCTACTACTAGTTGTCCATTTTGGTCCCGGCAGGCCTTGGTCCGAACCTTGTATCCTCCGGATAGCTGTTTTACCTTTCGGTAAAACTTTCGGACTTCATTCCTGCCAAAGCACCTTTCCATTTCCTCGACCGCGCGCTTCTCATGCTCCTTCTTTTTCCTTCTGAGAAGCCGGTGCTCTTCCCTTCTTCTCTGTTCGTAGAGTTCACGAACAGCTCGCGTTGTTCGATGCAGCGTTGCCTTATAGGCGTCTTGTTTAGCTGCGTGCGCTTGCCTGCACTCGTCGTCAAACCGTGGGTTCCTTCTGGGTGGTGACGTGAAACCCAGCACATCAGTGGCAGCTTCTTTGATGGCTTCTTGACAACGTTTCCATTCTTCTTCTATGCTTAGTGCAGGAAGCGTCGAACTCTGGGCGAGTTTCCGGGAGACTCGGTCGGCAAAGTTCCCAGCAATCAGCTGCGATGTCAACTTGACCTGTGCACTAACGAGGATTGCCTTGGCAGCTCGCCATGTTGAGCGCAATCAACGACGTTACCTCGCGTGCATAGGCCCATGCCCACCCAAAGAGCTTATGAATGTTAATAAACAATTCGAAAATAGGGCCTGAAGCAACATTTCAGTTAACGGGGAGCGGTGCTAAGCTATGTCAACTGGCTTATTTTGTTGAATTTTTGTTCTTCTGGCTTATGCAGAGTAACGCGTCATGCTGCACAACCCATGTGTGCCTCAATCGTAGTGTGAACGCAAAATCCTAATTTGTGTTATCAAGCGTTTTTTGGCAAAATAAGGCGGCTTCGGTTTGAATTTATTGTTCATTTTTTGGAGAAGTGTAATTGCGCCAACTTTCCTGGTACGATAAAGGTATCAAATCGAAAAATTAGGGTGATAGAATGCGCAAGCCATCACAGGAAGAGGTTTTTGGTCTTATTAATAAATATCGTATTAATAATTTTCTACGTAACGAACATCCTCGGAATTGTGTACTATTAACTGTTATTCAAAATAATGCCAAAAGTGAAAAAAGGAAATTGTGGCTACTACTTTTTTAGGTAGGTATTAGTGTGGGAAACAGTTGGCATTGGTGCAAAGGTGTATGGTGATATAAGAACACGACGCTGCACTAGCCAGAGGCTGTTTTGCTCTTACGAGGAGGTTGTTCTATAACAGAAAACTAGATCCTACATCACTTTCATCCTGTCATTGGTCGCCTATAGATGTTTCGTGTTATTAAACGTTTGTGCAATCTTGCGGCTACTACTTTTTTAGCATCGCTTTTGAATAACTTGAAGAAAATGATGGAAAAATTTTCATATTTCATAATTCATATTTCTTAAGTATATGTATATATAATTATTATTCAAACATTTTTCAAATAAATTACTTTATTTTGAACAAAATTCATTACATATTATGTGTTTATCTGCTTCATATATTTGTCACAATTTTATTTTGTAAAATAAAAACACTCTGTACATACAATGTTGTAACTGTTTGAATATCTACTTTCTTGAAATTTTAAATCTACCAGAAACGGAAATATTCTGCTTTTATTAGAAAAAAAATTTGAAACAATTTCAATTTTAGAAAAACTTATATTAAATCAATCCATACAGAGAATTTTTCCACTTTTCGCTTAAAATTCAGAGCATGAATTTGTGCATATTTGTGCAAAACAATTTTCGTAGACTGAGTTGTTAAATGACGTTCCTCCGATCAAGATCAAGGCTAAAGAGATTACGAGACAACCGAAAAAAAGGCGATTACATCTGCCCCAGCAGACGGAAACGTGTTGATTTGTAAACGTTTTTTCTTGATTTTGACTGGTGGAACTTACATCTATTCGATAGTAAATGATACATAGGATATAGTTAGTCAATTTGACAGAAGGAAAGAAAGATTGTTTTTTTTCGTTTTTATATCCTTGCGATGGGATATTCTTGATGAGAACCGCTGTGAGGCATCGAACCGCCCGATGAAATTAAGGCTGTTTGTCCATTTTATCTCTGGTGAATAAAGTATAAAATTCTGTGAAGTATACTCGATCGCAAAATTTCCATTGTTATGAGGGGCTGTCAGTACGGCAGCACACCAAAATATCTTTGCAATAAGCCACAATTGTGGATGCGTCAATTATGCGAATCAAAAGAGGCAGCGAAAACAGCGCAACCAAAACAAAAACCGGCGATCATGACCGCTCTGATGTCATTCACAGAGAGACGATCGCTGGATGAGCGCAAACGAACATGGAGAGGGTGTATCACAAACAGGCATTCATACGCGCACATATTAAAGTAATCGCGAGTATAAGGGATCAGGATATTCAGGATTTCATTCTGCCGCGTGGCCTCTGAGTGATGGGGGAATATGAGTGAATGTATATATGCATACAAGGTCTGTGAAGCAGTCTTTTGTAATGTATAGTATTCCATAAAAAAACAGGTTCGTCATATGTGATGAAAATTTAATATATAAGTCTGTATCAATCTTTTTATACCACACGTATTATATGTATGATCATACATTTAAAATTTATTAAAAACTATCTATGAAAATACCCAGACCATACTGGAGTCAGTACATCCTCGAGGTTGAAGTTAGTTGAAGTATTTATTATCTCCCCACTGTTTATGAGAGCTCTCCTTTTGTGTTTTTTTTTTTTACTAGCGCAAACAAATTCAAATATGATTAGTTACTCCCAAATGTTAAAAATTTACTTAGTGTTTCGTTTTATTTTTCGGTTGTTATCTTCTCTGTTGCTTCGAAACGTTATACATGGAACAGATTCTTAACCTTACAGCAGGGCAGAAAAAATTAAATATATATTTACATTTTTAACCCTTCACTCTTTGTCTACATCATATACATATATACATATTGGATGGGGCGATAGTCCACAAGGGACTAGGGCCTAGCTTGCATATCAACTACTCGTGTTGTGCGCGCTACTGTTCTTTCACGACCTACAGCTGTTTGCAGACTCCGAACGGCAAAATTTGAGAAGGTTTTTTTTAGACAGTCATTAGTCTTTCAGTGATAGCAGCAGTTCGGAAGAAGTGGTGCCGTAAAAAATCCGAGGAGTTCAGCCGGAAATCGAACCTGGCGTATGAGTGTCACAATCTACTTACAACGCCACGGCGGCCACAGTCTACTGTTTACATTTGCTTTATCTTTGGTAAAGAGACTAACCAGAAGTCACATATTGCTCAAATGCGTTTGCGAAACGATAAAGGTCGAGATCTGGTTCCCAATTGAGCGCTTTTACTGCAATCGAAATTGCACTACACTAGTGGCATAGTGGGTACAGTGTGACGCTCACACGCCGAAGGGTCTAGGTTCGATTCCCAGCTCAATACCAATTTTTCGAATTTTTCACGGCACCACCTCTTTCGAGCTGCTGACAACACTCAAAGAGTAATAACTGTCTAAGAAAGCTTCTCAAATTTCGCCGTTCGGAGTCGGCAAAAAACTGTAGGTTTCTTCTACTCGTGAGAGAATAGTAGCGCGCACAACACGAGTAGTTAATGAGGAAGCTAGACCCCGGTTCCCCTTTGGACTGTAGCGCCAACAATTATTATTATGTGGTCACTCAAAAATTTTCACTGAGTCTTCCGCTATTTTAACAGAAGTAACGGGTAGCCAATCGACAATTCGTTATTTTCGATCAACTGTTTTTAACCCCAATCTTACGTTCACATTGCTTTCAAAATGGAATCTTGGGCCATATAAAATATGGATGATCATATTTTACTCGTATATCGCAAAACGTTTGTCGTGTTTGAAATGTGATACGTCTGGCTACAGTTAAGTAAGTAAGTCGTTGTTGTCCTTAATGAATTTGAATGAAATTACGAATTTATGAAATTAATGTAACCATGTGGTTTTAAAGCTGCAAAACGCTGAATGAACCCCGAAACGGAGTGTGAGTTATTCTATTCCAATCCAGACAACCTTGCATAAGTGAGCCTATCGCAGAAAAAGTGGATAAGAATAAGTAAACACAGGTTTTAAACGTCAAACCGCATGGCAGTGAAAATGCTACTTAAAGGTGCGTGTCATACCATATATTCAAAGAACTTGATTTGGAGGAAGAATTATCAGTGAAACGCTGCTTAAGGGTTTCCATTTACCATCACATCCGAGATTATCCTCGCCAGAGCCGGTTAATAACTGGGAACCGGCCGAATATGTAAATGATCATATAAGATACCAGTATATGTAAGTCTTGAAAATGGATTACAAGACTACCTAATTGATGACAACACAGGTGCATATCAATGCTAATCACTGCAAACACGCAGTAGTACTTAGGTGTGAATCGTTATCTTCTACCACTTTGAAGCATTACCTTTATAGCTAGCAAAATTTTGTGTGTAGCCATATTTAGCTATATTTTTTTTTTTATTGAAAATGATTTAAATTAAATTAGTTCAACGACAAAACTCTGTGTGCAAGTATTGAAAGCGATTGAAATAGGTTAGCATATCCAAGTTTTTCAGAAATATATTGTTTTTGCAAATCCTATTAACATTTACCAAAGAAGGAGTTAACACAAAAGTTGTTGTCCCTCACATGTCATCTTAATCCCCTAGTCGTTCCCTTATGAACAGATATCACAGGTTAATGCTGAAGCCAAACAAATGATTTAAAGAACCGTTTCTTTCTTGGTAAGCCCTGTGTAATGCAACTCGAAACAAATGGGAGATGAACTCCGTGCATCAAACTAGAGGTATAAAGATACTAAATGGTTTCGATTGGAACCATTTGAAATATAAACGTACAGACGATGGAAGATTGTGTCCACTCTAGAGTCCTTAACCTTTGTTTCTCCATCAATATAATTTTATGTTATTGTGTTTTATCATTTATAACAATTAACATTTTCCTAATCAAAAAGAACACATTAATCTAATTCAGTTCCACATTTTCTACTTTAAAACCACCCTCAAGTTAAGCCTATTTCATAACGAGATGGTCAAGAACTGAAAAGATATACTTTAATTCTGTTTGTCGCTCGAAAGTAACATTTAAAGTTGGCTCACAATGTTTAACTGCGCTATATCACAAAAAAGAAAATGGTAAAGAAGGTGTTGTTTATGTTCACTAAGAAACTGTTTAACATTGGTTACTTATTTGGCACTTGTTTATAGTTTACGAAGTCTACACATTAGATCAGTTGACATTTATGTGACTGTTACAGCAAAGTGAATTATGTGTGAGATCCATTTCCATGTATTTTCCACCGAAAATATTAATCGGCCTTAATACGGTTTTATTTCCTAGACCTTCAATCCTTAATCGGCTCTTATACATCCTATTACAATCAATTTCATCACAAATTAATGACCGGCGCATAATTTCACCCAAATACCACCCACCTCTACCGCAGACGGTCACCCTCTGGAAGACCCATAAAACAACTGCGAACCCATTGTAGTCCTCACTGCTGCTACCGGTTAAAATGTCCTTCTGCACCCGGACCAAGTTTAAACACATTTCACATTCTCACTTTTTTCAACCCCCTTCCCCCAAAAAATAATTGAGCAAAAAAATCGAACAGGACCACCAAAAAGAAACTTCGTCCTGCAAAATAACCACAAGCCTGAAGTGAATTTGTTCGGGCAACGAGAAAACTTTTCGCCGCCCACCTAAACCAGCTGCCACTCCCCTTAGCTCTGCAACCACTACCGCACCATGCCGCCACAACGTCATATGGAAAAAATTACTTTTCTGAATTGTTATTACGGTGATCTACTCGTCTTGCGTCTGCTGCATACTTCGTTCTTGTTCATGGGCATCACGGTGGCCGTCACTGCTGCCGCCACACCGTCACCGTCAGCATCGTCGTCGTTCTCATATTGGTGAAGAGGTCACTTAATGAATTAAATGAGTGATCCAATGATGGTCACTTGAGCAAAGTTCCATCACAGCATGTTGCCCACAACGCTCCACACTGTCCACCACCGCCTGCCTCCGTCAGCTACCATCCACTGGAGTTTATGATCATCATCATCTTGTGCAATCTGTTACCGCAGGAGAAAAACGTCCATTATTCATAACTGTAACCATAAAACATGTTTCAAGGAACGACTCTATTAACATGCGAAGGAGCGGCGACTCCGGAAATTTCGTATGGACCCATCTTGACATGGTACGAAGCGAACACCAGAAAAACCTTCAATTGATTGTTAACACCCCGTGTGGGTTTATCTTTTAAACGAAATTTCACACAATCCTCCAAATCCTTTGTTGAGTTTTTCAATGGAAACGCCTGTGCAAGGGTTGCCGTGGAACTTTAGCTGTTATCTCTCGCGAATGTGGTGAAAAGTGCACAACACGTCGATTCGTGCATGAGGGTGGTCCTTGAGAGGCACATGATTGGCTTTGTTTCCGTTTGTTCATTACTACTGCTTCCACTTTCGTACTAGTCGCAGGCATTCCGCGATCGGACGTAACCAGCACGGAAAACCATTTAAACTTCCAGTATCCGCAGGAAGGGACAAAAGTGAGGTTTTGTCTGAACATTTGAACATTTGCCGCAACATGTGCTGCTGCCATAAGGAATGCGTACTACTCGTAAATAGAGTGCTGTCCTTGATTCCTTGGGCGGCTGTGTTGCGCTTGGTAACAGTTTACTGTTATCTGTCGAGCATTTGATCGTCTTTTTTTTCTTTTCTCTCGGTGTACACTGTTGAGCAATCTAACGGCTTTTTTGTATTTTTTGTTTGTTCTTTTAAACTTTTCGCTGATAGCGCGAAATGGTTTGGAAAAAAAGGAATGGAAGAGGAATCTGTCATGCATTTCCTGTTGTGGTTCCGATTGGCAGACACATGGAGTGTGAACACATGTTCTTTCAATTTACATTCTGATGGCTGGGCAATAGAAAAGCAAAACATGGCTAGTTAGGTTGAAATTTAAGTTATATTGCTGAAGGAAAATTCTTATGGGTTAAAATTATGATATGAAGTTAGTATGTGCATTTAAATACTTTATTTGTTTTATGTTAAATTCCCACAGAGTGGTTCCTACAATACTTTGTGGAATATCATGGTCTGCATGTAATAATGGCTGGAAGCGCAAGTTTCGATTCCTTAACTTAACACCTTCAAATTAATTAATTTATTTAAAGTGTACTCTCCGTTTACAAAAACCTTCTCAAACCTCGCCGTTCGGAATTAACAAAATATTGTTGGTCTCTTTTACTTGTGGGCAACACGCACGCACTAAGTTGCAAAAAAAACCTTGTGGAATATACCAAAAATACCAATCTACACAGTTGTGACGATATGAATCCGATACCCACGGTCCCTCGATTGAGTGATGCAGTTTTTTAGAATTTTATGATACGAAGAAACAATTGTATGATTGGGGTGGTATTTGGGTTTAAAAAAACTAAATGTTCATACAAAAAAAGTGTAGATTTTTAGAAAATCAGGTTTCTGATAGATATTTTTATGTTTCTGTTTCATAGAGTACAGCGGAGAAAAGATATACACTTGGTTCATGTGTTCAAATGATTTATGTATTCACATAACTTTGCTACTTAAGATGTTAAAAGATACATCTTTACGACGATCTTAATAAAATGTTTCATATTTCTACTTGTATTTCCGAGGTAATATGGTAGATTAATATTATTCCTTTAGTAAAAGTATCCACCATGCGCAATGTGCAAAGCAATTAATTTAATATAGACCATTTAGAAATGTCTTAAATAATTAAGTAATCATTTTAATGATATCCGAGAAAATTCGATTCGTTTAATAAACTTTTAATTTTTAAAAGTTTGGTATCTTACATACCCCGTCAACTTTTGTAATAAACATTAACAAAACGTAGTATTGTTAACAAAAACATTGAATTTTATATTTATACTTCTTATACTTCAAAATACAGGAAAGAAACAACGCTTATAATAATAATAATTGTAATTGTTGGCGTTACAGTCCACAGGGGGACCAGGGCTTAGATTGCTCATCAACTACTCGTGTTGTGCGAGTTATATCAACAAAAAATCGTCGTCTCTTCTGAGTGACGATTGAACGAACTGGAGATCGGATTACAGTCTATCGTTGGAATAAGCACAGTCGGCGTCGCCCGCATTTCGTAAACAAATGCGAATGGTACGATGAGATGTGCTGACTTGCAGATTTGATTGTCATTCTCTCGGCGATGCGACTGAGTCCCAACTCAAATGAGTTCAGCTGTTCCAAGATATTCCTAGAGTTAAGAAGTCGTTCTAAGATATTCCTAGAGTTAAGAAGTTACTCCTAGAGTTAATATTCAGTAATAAATTGTAATCTTATAGAAAAATTAGAAAAATAGTTAGTAGTTGTGATTATCGATGAAATCAGTAGAGTCAAAAGTCGATGAAACCAGTAAAGTTGAAAATTCGATGCGATCAGTAAAGTTCAAAAGTCCACGTGATCAGTTAAGCCGAAAAGTCGATACGATAATTAAAATCAATAAAATCGGCAATAATAATTATCACAATTAAACTGCATAAAGAGTGGCCGCTCAGCTGAATTCCCAATCAAATTCATATACCTCAAGTTGACGAGAGATCCATAAGATTCTGCTGTTTGTACAACATCTACCAGCGAGCTTCGAGAATCAAATTGAAGACCCCAAGTTGACGAGAGATCCAGAAGATTTCTGCTGTTTGTACATCTACCAACGAGTATCCAGAATCAAAGTGAGCTATTTCAATTTGTGCAGTATTCCTTATGTAATGTAAAGATTAAGGAATAATAAACAATAAAAAAAAATAAAAAGCAAACAAAAATTATACATTAGAATAAATAAGAAAGAGTGTAAAAAAAATAGTTCTACATACATATAAGTACATATAAAAAAGTGATAATAAAAACTAAACAAAAAAACATACATTGTAAAATTATTGCGAAAATGGAAGTGTTACCTCCTGCAGAAAAGCTTAGATTAGTTTTGGATTCGATAACGAAAATTCCTGAGTTCAGTGGTAGGACACAACAGTTAATTGAATTCATTGAAAGGATAGAAAGTTTAAACCCTGTAAGATACTTTTCATATCGATAATGCTAATATCCTCAGAGGATACATTAGGGATAGAATTAACGGCAAAGCAAAAAAAGCCTTACAAAGAAGTAGCCGAATTACAGAATGGAAAGAAATTAAAACGATTCTTACTGAAGAATTTGGAGAAAGAGTATCCGCAAACACTCTATTAGATAAAATTCGTGTGGCCGGAGTTAAGACAACTGTGGAAGATTTTTTCAATGAAATCAACAATTATCTCTATAGCATAAATAACATAAACATGTTACAGAATGACTCAAATATAATCAGTTCAAATAACAGAATCGCATAAAATGCATTCAAAAACAATCTACCAGAACCATCCTTTATCCTTATCTTTAAAGTAATCCTTTATCTTAAAAGGACGCCTATAAAATAATCGTAGAGGTAAACCATCAAGGTTATGGATGGAATAATTTTAACCAAAACAGGAATAATCTACAACGACAATAAAATACCCCGACAGTTCATAATAACAATAATCGACAAAATAACCAAATATATGTCCATAGACCTACAAGTGGGCAATTAAAAAATTCTGGAAGGTTTTCTCATCCTAATGCAGGACATTATAGCAATAGTGGTGAATTTTCTAACAGTAATAATTCTAGGCAAGCCCCTAAAAATAATAATGCACATAACAGAAACAATGCTCCAGAGCCGATGGACGTCAATGCTGTCGACCGGCGACAGGAACAAAGAGCTGCAAATTTTCTTGCAGAAGCCTCGAAAACTTTGCATCTCCCATAGGGGAATTAACAATAAATGGTCAAACATTTAATTGCTTGGTGGATAGTGGTTCGTCCATATCTATTTTACATAAAAATGTATTTCTTAAAATTTCTATTTTGAAAATTAAACCAATTCCAATAACTACAGTAATTGAAAACGTTAATATCGAAACTGAAAAAATTACCCCAGTTCCCATAGAATTTAATTTAAATGCTACAATGTCTGGAAATTGATGAATTTGACCACTAAGAAATTTCAAGCAATCGTAGGTTCGAATATTTTTATAACTCTGGGTGGTAAAGTGGACTTTAAAAATTATCACCTGGAATAAATGTTATATTGAAGTTCAAACGATTCGATTGTCCTTATACCGATGATGAAATAAATGTGTTAGAACCTTTAAAAACAGAAAAATCTAATATTCTAAATAAAACAGACTTATCTAAACTCAACAGTGAAGAACAACAGTATATATACGAACTGTTAAAAAATAATAGTGATTTATTTTTTACTGAAGGTCAAAAACTTACAAACATAGATTGTATTAAACATGAAATAATGACAACAAGTTCGCAGCCTGTGTATGCTAAGGCATATCAATTTCCTCAAATACATGAGAGAGAAGTCGAGCTGCAAATAACAGAAATGTTATCTCAGGGGATCATTAAAGAAAGTAACAGTCCATTCAACAGTCCTATTTTGATTGTTCCTAAAAAGATCGATAATTCAGGCAAACAAAAGTGGAGGTTTGTCATCGGCTAAAGGAAATTAAATAAAATCACTATTCGTGACAAATTTCCCATCCCCAATATCGATGATATATTCAATAAATTGGGCAGAGCTAACTATTTCAGTTCTTTAGATTTAGCGAAAGGTTTTCACCAGATTAGGGTAGATGAAAAAGACCAACATAAGACCGCTTTCTCTATAGCACATGGACATTTTGAATTTATCATAATGTATTTTGAGTTGAAAAATGCCCCATCAACTTTTCAAAGATTAATGAATACAGTGCTTAAAGGTCTTATTAATAAAATTTGTATGGTGTACGTTGACGACATACTCGTCTTCAGTACAAGTTTAGAAGAACACAAACAAAATCTGGAGAAAGTACTTTAAAGGCTAAGAGAGTACAACCTTAAGATTCAAATTGATAAATGCAACTTTCTTCAAAAGGAGACACAATACTTGGGACATGTCTTGACGGAAAATGGCATTAAGCCTTCCAAAAAAAAAGTTGAGGTTATTACGAACCTTAATCTACCCAAGACTGCAAAACAGATAAAGAGTTTTTTAGACATTACAGGCTACTATCGCAAATTTATCACGGATCGGCAAAAGAAACTCAGCCGATGACTATATAAGTATCTAAAGAAAGATATGCAAATTAATACTTTGGACAAGCAATATACAAACGTCTTCGAAAAACTTAAACTACTTATTACTAACCATCCCATATTACGATACCCAAAAATTCAAACTAACAACAGACGCTAGTAAATATGCAATTGGTGCAGTCCTCAGTAAGGACAATCATCCAGTTTGTTATGCTAGTTGGACTTTGAACAAGCACGAAATAATGTACAGTGCTATCGAAAAGAAACTATTGGCCATCATTTGGTCAATTGGATATTTTCGGCCATATTCTTACAGCGTAGAGTTTGAAGTTTTTACAGATCATCAACCTATTAAATGGTTACATTCAAAAAAGTATTGCAAGGATATAAATTCTAGATTACAAAGATGGCTTTTAAAACTAGGGGAATATTCACTTACATAAAATGTAAAGAAAATAGCGTGGAAGATTTTCTAAGTAGAATTGATGCAGATAGACACGAAATTAATGCTATCAAAAACGCATGTGATGCAAATTCACAAATTGCTGAATTAGGTACAGTTCATAATCAAAATGAAAGGTTTGATGATCATATTCCAATGGTTGATACTATAGTCAACAAATATAAAACACAGGTAATTCTTTTACAATCGAAAAACAGAGAAATGGATATTATCCACAAAAATAGAAGAATATACATTTCAGAACAAGACATTACCACCAAAACCATGACTGATATTTTTAGACGATTTATAAAAAAAGGTACTATCGAAATTTTTACAGAATTAGATGACCACTTGTGTAACGAAGTACAATTCAATTTAATTGTATTGTTCAGTGGTGACAGAAACATTAAATTTAGACTATGTACTTATTTAGTAGAGGATTTGAAAGATGAAGAAGAAGTTTTCAGGTACATAAAAAGCGTTCACGAGAAAGAGTCAAATCACAGGGGTATAAAAAAAAGTTCGAATATTTAAAGAATAAAATTTATTTTCCTAAATTGAAAACACTTATTCACAAATATATAAACAACTGTTCAATTTGTCAAGGAGCAAAACATGACAGAAACCCGTTAAAAATTCAATACAAAATTAAAAATACCCCTTCTCATCGAAAAAAGTAATAAACAAATTAAAATTAATGACGCAATAAATAAAAACATACAGAATAGAAAACATAGAGAGACAGTATAGCGGAAGATAGAAAGATACTTTCAAGTTCAATAGTTGATATTAATGAAAAAGAAAAGAAGTATTTGAAAGACATATATATGAACAAACAACTTACTAGGATCAGCATTCTTAAGAATGAGCTTGAAAAACTGCAGAGTTACATTCTTAGTATCAAAACGGGATTAATGGTTAGGAGCATACTTTCAAACGAAGAAACTGAATTCTATAACATTGATCCCATTAAATTGGAAAATACGAAAATAACATTAGCCAAATTTAAAGACACGTTAGCTTTTATAATAAAAGTTCCAAAAGAAATACACTTTGTTGAACGATACATTGTAACACCTTTAACTAATAACGAATACTATGAGCTTGATTTTCAAACAAATGTCATTGTAAATGTTAATGACAAATTGTTTGAATTAAAAGACGACATGAATATAAAACACCTAAAAATAACAGATGAATGTGTAATAAGTTTATTCAATGGTACTAAACTTTGCCATAAAAAAGTATCAAACTAGAAATCCAAGAATAAGATTCTGGAGTATACTCAATAAAAAATAACAATAACATTAATATTAGAAATACGTGCAACGAACAGAATTATTCCTTAAACGGAAATTATCTAATTAAATTCAAAAATTGCATTGTACATATAGCAGACTGTTTACTATCGATGACCTTTTTACCGACTCTGAACGGAGAAGTTTGAGAAGCTTTCTTACACATTTATTACTCTTTGAGTGTTGTCAGCAGCTCGAAAGAGGTGGTGCCGTGAAAAATTCTAGGTGTTCAGCCGGGAATCGAACCTAGACCCTTCGGCGTGTCAGCGTCGCACTACGCCACGGCGGCCACGCTTATAATACAATAAAAAAATTGAAATTCCTTTAGTTCATATCATTTTTTTGGCGTGTTTCAAATGTTGGTTAACGTTAAAATAATGACCACAGTATGTCACTTACACTCTTCTTGTGTAATATCCATCTACTCAATTCCGTTTTTAGAATTTTGCACGCTGTAATGGTACATTGTCTTGCTGTAAGATAGAATTACAAGATAAAAGTCTCTGTCCGTCTGGTACTATTACATCTTTTATAGTATTTAAATATTCCCTACAATAAGTCAATTTTACCAACGCCATTTAAACAAGTGCATCCCCACATCATTATGTCATTACCTTGCCCCCTGAAAGTAGGTTTAGTGAATTTGTACGCAAAAACTTCCTCCTTCCTTCATTAAATTTTGACCGTGACTGTGTTCTTAGCAAATAATTTATTCATATGTCCAAAGCACTTTATTCGAAAATTGAATGGAAAAAATTACCTGTTTAGAATTTTATTCTTTTCGTCACAGGTTGATTAAGGATACCACATATGTAAGTATGGCCTGATACCATCCTCTTACTTTCACGGCTTATCATAACACAATAAACTCTTTTTCTGTTGATTGGATTAATACCGCATTTTTTTTAAACGGAAAATAAGACACAAACTTGTCGCTTGACACTTATGATATTGCATGCGGAGTATCTTAGACAGTGCTGTGGGAACATAAGAAAATCTTAAAACCGTGTGCATCTTGTGACCTTACTAATTCAACTTGTTAGTGTCTACTCATGTACAGGTACATGTGGCTATTTGTTGACGATGAACAACAGAAAGGTTATTTTTAAAGATAAAATTAAATGAATAAAATGCAATATTATATGTGTATTGTGTATTGTGTATTGTATTGTTGCTGCCTCGGTTATTTTTTGTAGGTTCGTCATCTATCCCCGCCACTGCTAAGGCCTATTTGAAAATTATTGGATTGAAAAAAATCAAGTCTAAAGCATCTTTGTCTCTCAGAAAGCTGTCTATCTTCCTCTTAGTATGTATGTTGAAGCTCTTCCAAAAAAATGTTGGGTGTTAAGAAGAAGGTTAAAAAACTAACATCAAATAGCACATTTCATAATTTTTCACACTTATTTAAATTAACATTAAATTTAAATTTTTACGGAATTACACGAAAGTACACAAATGTTTTCATAAAAGATATAACCTGACAAACATGCACCTCGCTTGGCACAGGTTATTGTTTTCAACTGTGGACATCAACACAAACTAGTGACAAAAATACCAAGCTCTTCCTACATTAATATTATTTTGCTTGGTTTTGCGACATAGAAAAATAACAATTTGTACAATAGCCAATATTTTTGTTGCCTCTTTGATCTGTATTCTTTATACTTCTGGCCACCTTGCATGTACGAGTGTATACATATGCCGAAACTTCTGTCAATAATTAGAGTTCAACAAGAATGCCACCAGACGGCTGAAGCGAAACCGCAAGTAACTAGACAACGTAAAAGCTGAACTCTAACAAAAACAAAAGAGATAGGAATTGTGGTGTCATCGTGGTTATAGCAAAGAGAAAAAAAGCAAGATCACAGACCAACACTTCGCAAACTTATGAGACAAAACTTTTACACAATATTCCGTTTCGTCATCATGCACAGCGCCATGCACCACATATGAGCGCACGTTCAACCCACTCATCCGCCATCCAGGCGATGACAAATCTTTTCGCTTAAATCCTGATGAACTGCATTAAAGGAAACTTTCAACATTGCACACCCGGACGAAGTTTCTAACTAGCAACCAACCGCCACTACTGTCTCCGCGAAACAAGCGAATTCAATTACAGCAGCAGTTGGGTGCACCTTCCGCCAGTTACCCTGCACTGGGTTACTTTTCAGACACAACCAAAACAGAAGTCGGTGTCGCTGCTTCAAGCTGCTCCTCCTTTGCACCCGATTTGAGGGAACATTTTGCCGTTTTAATGATCTCGTAATTGGGTGATAATGAAAATTGATTGCGCCACCCACAGACACCAATTCTATCACCCCAACCGCAACCCAACCGATGATAACACGACAATCTATTGTCCTTGAAAGCTTAAAGGATAATCCGCTCGTTGAGGGAGTCGAGAGTTAAAGATTTTCTTTTTACACACGAGTCAGTAGCATGTGGGTGTGTATAAGCTCAAACGTCCGCCAGCAGTGGAGCAGCATGATCCAGCAGAGCCTTTGACATCACGGATGCGACGGAAAATATTGAGTTGACAAGCGTAATCCAGTTTGAATTGGGTTCGAACGACGATGAAAGGGTCTGCCTTCTCACTGAGAAGGGAAGGGATCGCACCGTTGCCCGACGACAACTACATCGACGACGACGACCTTAATCTGGCCCTTCGAAGACTAAATATTGGCATTACCAGATTAGGTCAATTGGTTGGACTCTGCGGACATGAACGTTTCCGATAGCGCATCACACTCTGGGCCAGGGACACATTCCTGAGTATATGTGTGGGCATTGAATCGGAAACGAAAAAGGGGGAAAGTGTCCTCGAACAGGTCCCTGGGGGATGGATTTTCGTTAAAGACATCCCGAGTGAGTGGACAGGAAAAGACATGGTGAGAGAGCACTTGGTTTGGCATACGAGCAGGGAAGGGCAAAAGCAATGAGGAATTACATAGTTTTGCGGCAATTGAGCCAATTGACTGAGGTTAAGGGGGAAACTGGAACAAGTTGTGGCTAAACCTGGTGGCGTTGTTGCACAGTGGCAGAGTCTCGGTGCAGATTGTGATATCGGAAGGTTAAAACTTGTACACTGACGAGGTTAATTGATGAACTTTTAGTTCATCGAACTTTTTTGAAGGACAATTGGCTGGCAAAGCTGAAAGTTGTAACCGGTTGTCCTTGTTGAATGGCTATACATAAATGCTTATCTTGCCGAACGGGTGGTTGTGTGAAGTCAATGAATTGCCACTGAAACTAGTAAAAAGGTAAATAAATAGCAACAACTTTCTGAATTATTTGAGATAGTGGCTGATAGAATAAACTGCGCCATTAAGGGAAGTAGGATATACACATGATGTTGCTGATCGCGGATAATCAACTTGAGCCGTATGATATTCAGCCGAATCATAGAAACCGATGACGTAATTCGATGTTATGAGCTATTTTAAGAAGTACATACAAAATAAAGTAAAGAGTAATATCACAAAGTAAATAAGAAATAATATGTAAATAAAATTCAAATATAATAATAATTGTTGGCGCTACAGTCCAAAGGGGGACCAGGGCCTAGCTTGCTCATAAACTACTCGTGTTGTGCGCGCTACTGTTCTCTCACGAGTAGAAGGGACCTACAGTTTTTTGCCGACTCCGAACGGCGAAATTTGAGAAGCTTTCTTAGGCAGTTATTACTCTTTGAGTGTTGTCAGCAGCTCGAAAGAGGTGGTGCCGTGAAATATTAGAAAAATTGGTGTTGAACTGGGAGTCGAACCTAGACCCTTCGGCGTGTGAGCGTCGCACTCTACTCACTACGCCACGGCGACCACTATATAAATAAAATTCAAATAGGATAATCATAAAGTTTAGAAGATGATGTCATGTTATTTGTTTTATTTATATATAGTGTACACTCAAATACGATTCATTATACTAACAGGTGGTAACCGGAGGAGGAATAACAACACTCCTCTGACAAAAGCCCAAAGATTTCAGCTCCAACTACACCTGCGAAGGCGGAATAATGAAAGAGGAAGTGTTCTGCAATGTCTTCACCTTTTCTACGGGCGTCGCATTGATTTTCATCAGCCTACCAGTGCTAAGCGAATGTGAAGTGTCCCGTTAGTACGCCAACGAAGTCGTTTACAGTCTTTCTGGCTAGAGACAATAGATGGAAAAACCGTGAATTTCTTGCTAACGTTTGGGGGCATACACTTGGTTAGCCTGCATTCTGGAGAGTTATGCTACCTCTGGTTGTGCTATCTATAGATCTAAGTGTCATCGGAAGCCCTGACCAAGAACGCAGGCAGTCCCAAGGTTGGCTGGGGATACTTGGATCTTGTGGTATCCCCGGACCCAGAAATGGAAGAATTGGGACCTATATTCCGAAACTTAATTGGAAATAGTTAGAGGATTGAGTATGGCCTTAGGCACTTCTTATCTGTCACTTCATATACAAATATGTAGCTGTAAGGATCGAAAAGGTTTCGGGTTGGCAAACCGATGCGATGATACCTAAAGATGTGTCAAGCAAACACAAAAACCCTAACTTCAGATCCTTCAGAGCCTTGATTGTGCATCCGATGATGTGAATATAAAGATAGGAAAGGTTCAGTAATGCATCAAGAGCAGAGTCTGGCGTGCTAGGGAAAGCTCCTAGCCCCTAAAACTGACCTCTTGAAAGTAGCAGTCGCGTACTTGCGCGAAAGACCAGCCAGACCACCAGACAACTGACGCAAAAGAGAAGAAATGTCTTATATGGTAATTGCCTGGATATCCACTTGGACCATCTTGGTGATAGCTCCTAAGGTTTGCAAAAAAAAACACGACATTACACTGCGAACACATCTGAAGCCGCTAGCTCACTTGAACATACATCCGTTTACGAGTACGGTTACATAATCCACGTTAACATGTGCGTAAGTTAATTCATCTATCAAAAACACATAACACAATTCAATACCAGAGCCATAATTTTCCAAAGTCCTTCCACTACTGGCTTACACGGGTGCCTTGACGTAACTGTCAATAAAGCTTGGATTAAGATGGAAGCCTATTCTGTATTTTAGCATACAATGATAATCAAACTAGTGGGAACATAAGCCTGTGTAACCATAATGGGCAGAGTCACATATGTATATTTTCAATCAATTGGGAAAAGGTTGAATTTGGAAAAGCGAGAAATTCACTGCATTGATTGATTATGCGATCCAAAACCATTCGGGCAAATGTTTTTTAGACATTGTAGAGTTAAAAGTAAATTTCAACTAGATTAAAGATTATAATTAATGAACATTAATGAACATTAGTGGTTTCAAAATTGTTTATTCGATAATGCTGTTAATGTCAAAAATAAATAACTTCACACTTTATTTAATATTATATGTAAAAAATAAATTGTATTCTTATAACGGATAAATTCATATTTGAAATAGCTGACACCGTTTTTCTTGGGGATGTATTCATAAATTATCTTTAATTATTGTTCCCTACACCATTCGTTTTCAAGTCATGGGTGTCCCGAACACAATTTGCAAACCAAAGTTGAATTATTTTTTCAGTTACAATTACTGTCGACGCTTTCTATTTCGAATTTTTAGGAAATATTGAAATTAGTTTAGGCCCAGGTCCACCCCGGACTGTAGACAAGAATTGAAATTAGTTTTTTTTTTAAAGAATTCAAGTTAAAGCCTTTTTTGTACCAAAATATAAAAAAGTAAATTACATGTACAATGTAAATAGACGCCATGGCATAGTGGGAGAATGCGACACTCACGCGCCGAAGGTCCAGGTTTTTCAAATTTTTACAATTGAAATTCTTGGTAGTCATTTGCATGTTACTGTTTTTGGAGACAAAAACATGCACTCACTCGTAATATAAAAAACAACGCACCCTAGGTATCTTACTACTTTTAGTTTAAAAACAGATTGTTTTTGCAACCTTACTAACAACACAATGAATAACAGCATTGCTGTTCATATAGAGGTACGCGCTTGTGTGTGTGATGCAACTGAAGAGAATGCGAATGTGCGTAATGTGTATGCACATGTTAACTTTCTTAAGTGTTTTTCTGTAAATGAAACAGAATCAATATACAAGTTCACACTTTCTATGTTTCGGCAACGAATTGGTTTAGAAATTCAAAAGAGTAAAGCCGTTTGATCTCTGTGCCAAAATCACTGGATATAAATAGATCCAAACACATTCGACCTCTCCGCAGCACGTCTACCGGGTGATTTCGATTACTCTTTGGTTTCAGGTGTAATAAAGTGGATTCTTTCTTCACCGATAGACATTTTTAACGCAAGCTATCGGAAGAGTTTAGTCACCATATCACGAATATCGATTTCTTTCCTCCGCATTTTCTAGAATCCGCGAATTTTCTTATTCTTACACACGGTCTAAACAAAACTTGTATAAAAAATCATTGTTCCTCTCAAAAAATTGTCGTCAGCATTGCAAATGGTGGTCGCCGTGGCGCTCACACGCCGAAGGGTGTCGGTTCGATTCCCAGCTCAGCACCAATTTTTCGAATTTTTCACGGAACCACCTCTTTCGAGCTGCTGACAACACTCAAAGAGTAATAACTGTCTAAGAAAGCTTCTCAAATTTCGCCGTTCGGAGTCGGCAAAAAACCGTAGGTCCCTTGTACTCGTGAGAGAACAGTAGCGCGCACAACACGAGTAGTTGATGAGCAAGCTAGGCCCTGGTCCCCCTTTGGACTGTAGCGCCAACAATTATTATTATATATTGCAAATGATATTAAGGAAAATTAATGAATTTGAACCTTTACCTGAAATGATGATGTTTTAAAACAAACGGTTACTTCGTGCTCAATTAAGCAATAAAATTGACAATTCTGCTTGGACTCCAGATATACACGAATTTGCTCCAAAACAATATTTTCGCATCATTTTATGCATACCTACATATATAGTCTATACTTTAATGATTCTCTTATTAAAACCGTTACCGAAGCGTCCAACCAAAATTTATCTCATAGAGGGTATTTTCAGATGTGCAATGTACCGTCCCTCAATAAGACATCACAAACAGTGATGACATCTGTTTTAAACTCAAAATTTTGACCCTGATCTCAGTATAGCTAAGAGCACAACAAATCTGATTAACCACTGTTTTTGCTTCTTGATTGAGAATAGTAAATGTTTCAGGCTACTAAAATAGTCCATTTCAAGAAAAGTACCTGTTATACCAAAAGCGATTCTTCCCCCCCAACAGTGTACAGATGCGTGTTTCCCCGCATTTTTGTATGTGGTCCCTTAAACTCTGCATATGGACTGCATTTTCTGTGCAAATCTTGTACTTCAATTCTTAAATGAAGCCAATAGAACCGTTCACTTATTTTCTCTTCTATTACAGTCTTATTTTATCCCTGATACCCTCCACACACTCCCTAGTGTATTTCCTGAAGTACCTCCTTAATTTTGAATGGTGGCACGACAAACAGCATTACGAAACATTTCCCCTATCGGGTTCTTTCTGGTTTTCCTTTCAGTGAAACTCTTTGGCCTGATATATCTTTCCACTATTTTTGAATGTTCCTTCCATGAAGGAATTTGCTCAATATCTGGATCTTCCTTTTGTGCTTTTTGTATCCCCTTGTCCCAATGATTCTGCTCTTAGTCTCATCACAGAAACTGTTTCTTCTTTATTTTCTCATATGACGTCTCTTTATTTTTTTTTTATTTATTCCTTTTCTAGTCTTTTACTAGTTTTAGTACTGTAGAAAGTGATTACAATACAGTTTAAATGTGACTTTTATTACATTATTTTTAAAATCTGAGAAACTCACAAGGCAACATCGCAAGCACGATTTAGACTAAGCCTATTCAGCTGATGCGTTATAACGACATTCAGAGAATACTATTAGCAGTGATGGGTTCTTCCCTCAAGGCATTTGCTGGCATTAAATAAAGGTAAAGTGAGTCTGGTGGTTTACGAGGACAAAGCAAAGCATATATTTCCTTAGGAAAAAGCGGCGCAATTGGCATCAGAAAGTTTGAGGTAGTCATGGAATCTACCTCGGTGCCACCTAAACAAAACAACAATGCTAGTGCCGAAATCAAACGTAGAAACATTCTTAATGCACTGACTGACTCAACCTCCCCTTCTCGTATTCTCAAACAATTGCACACATATGGTCTGAATCAAGAAAGAGAAAACATAAATCAAACTCATAAACTTGGGATTAAAAAAGATGCAATATGGGTAACAAAACAAAATTCCATCAACTCGGTTACCGAGTACATGTGGACGAAAGTGTTCTTGCTCAAGAAATTTCAGGGAGAAAATTAAAAATAAATTAAACACTTACTTCGCAGAGCGTAGCCATATCGAGTGAAAGTAGGATATCCGTTAGAAATTGACTGTTGCTTCTGTTCAGGCTGGTCGTGACACCTAATAGCAAATTACTGTTTTTACACTTTCTCTTTTTAAAGAAAACCCATAAGGGTCTTCATTTTCTTATTTTGACTTTATATGCATTTATTTCAAATAAGTTTATCTTAACATATTGCGGTTGATATGAATGTAATAGTAAATATTTCACTGTGTACATGTCCTTTATCTCTGCCTGAATTTTCATACACAATGGACTACATGATAAATTAATGTTTTAATAGAAGATGTTCAAATAATAAGCATCTGCATTTTATTTTAATTAAAATTCAATTTGAAAATTATGAAATTCGCTTTTGAACAGAAGAGAGGCAATACGTTTCGATTCCATACATATGCGTTGCAAATTTCCTTCTATCATCTTTCAGGCCATCTGTCGGGAAATACAGTAAATACCATGACATGTGTAAAAGAAAATAACAAAAACAGCTGATGTTTGACATTTCACTTACCAATTGTTTATTTCTATCGCTGCATTTTGTATTAAGGTCAGAAAAGTTTTATACAGCTTTCTTTCAAAATTATCGTCTTTATAGAAAGTTACAATCATTTTTGGTATGTCCATATCTTTGGATGTTCATTTTTTATCCAACGATGATTTTTCCACAAAGCCACCACCGACAATTTTCGATGAACTCGATGGATTTTTCGCCGCCAACAAGGTAAACAATCTTAATTCACACAAAGTGCGCGGATTTAATTACCTCTTATCACAGGAAATACACTCAAATTTGCCAACATCACAACATCTACATAGTGCAGCGGATACCGCAGACTACTTAAACACGACCGACATAAAATCTACTAAATCCATCAAAGCCGAACTTAATACTGACAAGCCGTGTGTTATTCCATCGCTTACCGGTTCGGATTTCCTTCTTAACGAAGAAATTCATGAAGATCAACAGTTGTACATTGTCGAAGAAGATGGACTCAAACCCATTACATCCCCATTCATGGTGCCAGGGATTTACAAAAAGATCCCGCGCTCGTCAAAGATAGTAACTAATGAAAGCTCTGACAACGTGACATCAAAAAATGTTTTTATCTCGGCAACTGAAAAGTTTGGAAAAATAGTACCCGCTACCGTATTCCGCGAAGCCTATGTAAATCTCGACGAGGAGGGTGAACACTTTGAGGAAGTGACTGAAGAACCGCAAGAGCAGGTGCCAGACAGCCTAACAATGTTGGCTTATGATATTTTGAAACTATCTAATCGGGATAACATCGTTATCGACAGGTTAACTTGATGTTCATTTTACTAAATTCCACTCGCTCGTTTTTCAAACTTTTAAATTTTTGCAGAGAACGAAACGAAATTATTCGTCATCAGGACAAACTAAACCGTAAGACAATCTATAGATTTCTCACCCCAGAGACGCTAGGGTTGACACACGAGATGATATCTACATTATTAAAAAACGAGTCCGTTGCAAAGCCTGCAGTTAAGTCAAAGCGTGGCAGACCTCGGAAAAATAAAGACCAAAATAATCCACAAACTACATCCCCTGCCACAGTAGGAAAACCAACACCCCCACTAACACCACCGCCATTTGTTCAAAGAACGCGTTCCGGGCGCATAGTCAAACCGTCTGCAAACGCTCCTCCACCGCCGGCAACCACCCAATCCGAATCTGAAGGTGTAGATTCGGAGAATGCTGCCGCATTTATGAGAAACTTTCTCCAAGAACTCAAAGACTCAGAATACATATGTAAAGTAAGCCCTACCACGCCTGAAACTTCCACCACACAGTTTACACGAAAGCGAAGGAACTTTTCACCCGATTTTATCTGTCCAACGTGCAAAAAAATTTTCCTTGGAAAGCGGCGCATGCAGCAGCACCTCCAGGCATTCCCCGATCATCGACCGAATAACGAACGACAGCGAATCCTCGAGGAAATGTCCCTCTTTAAGTTCCTGGTGTGTAAAGTACAAAGAACATCACTACCCGAGGACCAACGGGCCGATTTATTCCTCAGTGAAATATCAGATCTAGTCAAACAGCTACAAGCGCGGAGTTCGCGGCTGATACGCAACACCACTGGTATGCAGTTCGTCAACTCAAGAACTGCGAAAGTTCTTGGTATCCCAGAAGGACATTATTCACTCGATGTGAATGCAATCGAAGCTCCACCAGATCCTATTGTTCACTTTGAAAGTTTAGCGCCACCACCTGCCCCTCGCATGGACTACAATCTCAGCATTTCACTCGACGATACCCTGACAGAGGCAAAATTAAATTTGTCCGGACCCATTCCCTCAGAGGAGAGTTTACTTCGAACAGTTGATGATCTCATGAAAGAGGGAATGAAAAAGTTGGATCCGGACTTTTTAAACCCCGCACGGCCACCGGTAATTCACTACGATCACGCGAGTGACAATGCAGTAGAGGCGGTCACCATGAAGGAGACAACACAGACGGCACCCATTCTAGATCTCTCACTGGATCTTTTCCAATTCAATAGTAACTAGGGTTACTTGAGTACCGTTAATCTTATGTTGTTAAATTTTTGTAGACCTCGTTCAGTTAGGAAATAAAATAATTTTATGAAGTAGAAAAGGTACTGAATGTCTAAATTGAAAAGTGCACATGGAACCGAGCTGCCCTTGGAGAAATGCGGGATGACTAACTCTCTGGCTCCCGGCTAGATAAATATGTAAACAAGAACAGAAATCAAAAATGTATGTGACTATGCAAGGGAGTTGGAAGGTATCTGTTTTCAAATGGTTTTATGGTACACTTTTAAATTTTATTTAGCAGATGATGTCGGGTCGAAATCTTTTACTTTTTTTCACTTTAATTTTTCAAAACACAAAAGCAAGAACTCTCTGTGCAAAAGACATCTTATTCTGTATGGGAATGTTTCAGTATTAACAGGACTCTGTGGTGCGACCACATGAAGTACAACTCGAGTCACTTTTGGTCTGTTTATTTACGCTTTATTTTTTTATTTGTCTTTTTAGTTTACAGTGGGAGCAAATTGTGATAAAATTTGTAAAATAACAGAAATAGGAGTTGACCAACACAATGTTGTCGATCAACGTACTTTCATATCATTTTTTGTCATATGATAACAACTCACTTTGTAAAGAATTAAAAAATCAAACAGAAAATAAGACGGGAGAATATATTTCCAACTCCCACGAAAAGCGTTCTTTACTTCAAGCAACTGCAAGAACAATTGAACAACTGAGGGACAATCGTAAAAACAATGAGGCCATTTTTTCTTTTTTCTTGCAATGTATTTATTTTTCTTTTTATTTATTTAATTGCACTTCATACATATGTAATTGAAGTAAAATTAATTTATTTATATAAATTGACCCTGCAATAAATAAAACTTAAGCTAAAGTTGTATCTGATGGTATACTCGACACGTGTCTTTTGAAAATGGAGTGTTCCCAACTATTTTGTACATATATCTTCCCGTTGCTTATTTGTAGAAAATCTTTATAATGTATATGAAATAAAGTCAAAAATGAAATAAAAAAAAACGTAAGTAAAACGTATACGTAGATTGTATATTGCATGGCGCACAAGGGACGAGGGCTTAGCTTCTTCAGGAACTACTCGTGTTGTGCGGCCTGTTTTGCAGTAGCCGCAAAATTTAAAAGGCTTCTCTCTTCTCTCTCTCTCTTCGTCTTGAAATGTCTTTCTTTAAATTCATCTATACTTTACTGGCTACTGTAAGCTGTAAAAAAAAAAATTAAATATATAGCTTTAAACCGTAGCCATCTAAATCCTAACTGTCTCACTTTGAAAGTCATCTTTTATTGTGAGTAATGTATAAATTTAATGACAATAACTAATATTCCCCTCCCTCAATTTTCTCTTTTCTGAAGTTTGTTATGCATTCTTCAACACACAAGGTCCCCACCTTTTAACTTAACATTCACAAAATTCTGAGACCGTTTGTCCATAACGTGATAGGTCCCTATCAGTGTGGTTTCAGACCAAGGAAGTCCACAATGGACCAGATTTTCACATTACGGCAGATCCTGGAAAAGAGCCAAGAAGTGCTATCGACACTCACCACCACCTATTCGTCGATTTTAAGTCCGCATATAACAGTGTGCATAGAGACGAAGTATACAGTGCCATGTCTAGTTTTGTCATTCCTACCAAACTCGTCAGGTTGTGTAGGATGACGATGGAGAACTCTCGCTGTTCCGTCAAGTTCGGTAACGAACTGACCGAGACCTTCAATGTCAAAAAAAGGTTTTAGACAAGACGACGCACTGTCATGTGACTTCTTTAACATCACCCTCAAGAAGATCGTGCGTAGCTTACAAGTCAGTTCAATTGCTAGCTTACGCTGATGAAATTGACGTGATTGGACGAACACAGCGAGCCTTCAATGAGGCGTTTGCTGGCATTGAAACGGAAGCGGCTAAAATGGGTCTGGCGGTAAATGAAAGCAAAACTAAGTACATACTGTCATTGAGAAAGGACACACAACATCGACGTCTCGGACAGAGCGTCACACTAGGCAGCAGAAACTTCGAGTTAGTCAAGGGCTTCGTCTACGTCGGCTCCGTGGTAAATTGGGACAACAACAGCTTAAGATGGCTATGCCATGTAGAGCGTATGGACACCACTGCTCCGGCCCGAAAAGTTTGTTAGTCCGAGCCATTGGGGCAACGTAACAGAGGACTGCCTAGACAAAGGTGGCGCACACAAGTGGAGAAGGACCTCAACCAACTTGGAGTGCGCAACTGGAGGCAGCTAGCGAAAGATCGTGCTGGTTGGAGGGGCATGTTGGTTGAGGCCCAGGTCCACCCGGACTGTAGCGCCAAAAGAAGAAAAAAAAGATTCACAAAAACAGGGAGGTGTGATGCTCATCAACTGCTCGTGTGGTCGAGCTACTGTTCTCTCAAGAGTAGAAGGTACCTACAGCTTTTTGCCGACTCCGAACGGCTGGGAATCGAACCTAGACCTTCGGCGTGTGAGCGTCGCACTCTACCCACTACACCACGGCGGCCAAATACGTTTCACATGAGAAAAGTTGTTATTTTTATATTATTTATATGCATGTAAAGTCCCTAACTCGCAAAATGGGAACTTTCAATGAACTTAAATCACGTATATATATACGAATATGTTGCATTTTGTTCGATGACCTTTGCCATTTATCTCTTAACTTCATGATTACATGTTCATAAAACTTCTGATCTTTTTCTATTAAAATCTTTTACAGAGTCATCATCTTTGAAAGTTTAACCATTTAAAGAGTTCAGCAGATGCATCGTGTCATTCTCCGACGCATGCACACGTCCAGCCGTCGCATGCACCAGAAAAAATTCCTCCCGCCGGAATTAAAAATCCGTTCCTCCCCGTTGCGAGTGCAACATTTTGGACAACATTTGAAATATTAAAACATAATTAAAAATAATCAAAGTTCAAAAAAGTGTTGTCAAGTGCAGTGATTTGATTTGGTAGAGCGTTCGCGGTCCCTCCCTCTCTCCATCCTTCACAAGCCACTGCTAGGCATTCACGGTCGCAACTCCCGTTTGTTTTCCAGACGGGCTGGGGCGACGACTGAGTTCGTTTTACATCTGACGTAACGGCTTATGGATTTTTGTTAGTGGAACAATTCAAATCAATATAAGGGCATAACACCTGTACTGATTTGTGTTGTAAGGCTGCTTGCAAAAATTTACATTCCTAAATTCAGTTTTACCAACTGCATAGTCGGAGTTGGTTACTGAATGTCTGGACTGATATGGGAGGGTAGTTTCGGGTTGATGTGAGTAACGTTCGTGGGCTTTGAACACATCTCTTTGATGTGTACGTTCACCTCACCCGCTATAAACCAGTTCTATTGGCCTTAAGTGAAACACAGGTAGGTGAGAAATCCGATGTCGGATTTGAACCTTCATGTTACTCGTACAGCTTAGTGCATCTGTTTTTGTTGTTGCTTACCAACTTCAACCAAAATACGGCCACTGTTCCAAGCCGGAATTTAATTTTCTGTGGTTAAAACTCCATGTCCGTAAGCAGTTGATCTACTACTGTTTTATTTATATAAGTCCAAACCTGGACAGGAATTCAACTTACAATGAGTTCGATGCGCTGTCCGACTCCATCACAAGAATCATCGCACTAAAATCGTTATTGCGGTGTCATTTCAATGCACAGAATTTTTCTTGGCTTCGACAATCAGGCTAGACAACACGAATACCAGGCGTTGCACATCATACCGCCAACACTTTGGACCTATTTCTCACATTTCATTCTGAGAAATACTCAGTTGACATACTGACGCCACTAGACTCGTCAGACCACTGTGTCGTATCAGTCAATCTTTCATACTCACTCCAATCAGTAAGAGAAAAAATCCCTTAAGGAACAGTTTGGCTCTAGGAGAAAGCTAACTGGAGCGGCCTAAACAACTATTTTAGGGATTTTAGCTGGTCACTATGGTTTCTCGATAGTGACGTGGATGCGCAGCTGATATGATTAGAAAACTAATTTTGGCGGGTATGAAATCCTTAATTCCTCACAGAGTGAAGAGTATTAAACCTAAGCCAAACACATGGTATGACTGCATTGTCTTAAGGGCAGCAACATCTTTTGTAAAGATTTCCACCTCGTTTTCAATTCCAAATTTTTCCAAGGGACAAGTCCATTTTCGCACTCGTACAGTTGCAATAGTACTTAAAGATCTAAACGAACACAAATCCACTATTCCAATCCGTTCTTCTGAATAAGAAGAATTTCTTCTACGCTGGCAAAACCACTGCGTAAGATTTTCCATTTGTCCTACTCTTTAGGAGTTAGTGAAAAACAGCATTTGTCCCGCTCGTCCATAGCACTTACGTCCCTACTTTCTGAGGTCATGGAAACGCTAATATGAAATACCTTAAAACCGGAAATACGACTTTCATAGCAACAGGTCTATTGGTGATCTGATGACATATTTCACCGAAAAATGGAACCAAGCTTTGCACAATGTAAGCAAAATCGTTGCACTTGATTTTTCATTTGACAAAGTCTGGCATTAGGCTCTCTTGTTGAAAATGCGTGCTTTAGGTGTCGATGGATCTTTTTTCAATGGATTAGAAAACCTTTCGAACCGCTCAATACAAGTTATATTTAATCTCGTTGCGCTTCATCTCGAATAAAGTATGTGCAACCCAAATTAAATAATTGAAAAGTATATTGCAAAATATATTTTCCTTTATTATACAAACAATAAAAATTATATGCGAATTTTGTGAATACAATTGTTCTTCCAAAAGTAGAAAGGACCGACGGTTTTTATCGACACAGAACGGGAAAATTTGAAAAGCATATTATTGCTCTTTGAGTGTAATAACTAACTCTAAGGATTTGGTGCCGTTAGAAAAGCGCGGTGTTCAGTCCAGGTATCGAACCTGGAATTCATGGCGTGTGAGGGCCGTGCTTTAATAAAATTATATTTCTACATGTAATCTACAAGCCTACAACTAAAGCATGGTAATAATAATAATTGTTGGCGCTACAGTCCAAAGGGGGACCAGGGCCTAGCTTGCTCATAAACTACTCGTATTGTGCGCGCTACTGTTCTCTCACGAATAGAAGGGACCTACAGCTTTTTGCCGACTCCGAACGGCGAAATTTGAGAAGCTTTCTTAAACAGTTATTACTCTTTGAGTGTTGTCAGCAGCTCGAAAGAGGTAGTGTCGTGAAAAATTCGAAAAATTGGTGTTGAGCTGGGAAGCGAACCTAGACCCTTCGGCGTGTGAGCGTCGCACTCTACCCACTACGCCACGGCGACCACAAAGCATGGTAATAATAACAATAATAATTGTATGGCGCGACTATTTCTTAAACAGTTATTACTCTTTGACTGCTGTCATTAGCTCGAAAGAGTTGGTGCTGTGAAAAATTGGATCTGTTCACCCAGGAATCGAATCTGAAGCTTTGGCGTGTACGTGTCGCACTTTGCCCACTATACCACGGCGGCCAAATAACGATCAGAAAAAAAAAATCGGAAAACGATGGGTGCCTACAATAAAATAATGTTTTTTTAAGGAAAAAATTCAAATATTTAATTTTCTCAAGCTCTGTCCCACATCAAACTTGGAACAGAGCACTAATCTCTTAGATCAATCGAGCTGAAAAATATTTTAAGCCTGTATCTATTGATCTTGAGCAAGATGAGCAAAGAACAAACTGTGTAAACCAACTGGCTTCCTAATATGACGGGTGAGGAGATAACCACTAAATTCCTAGGCACTTAAATTCCCATAACCCTTTCAGCTCAAGGATATTTATTTATTTAAGTATTTAAGGAAAGACAAAAACAACCATTCTTCTATATTCAAGGGCAATGCTTTTGAAAAGACATCTAAGTAACCACATATAGCAGAATTGGGCAATAATTGAATCGATGCCCGAGAGTATTCATTTTGAGTGCTAAAATGCGAAAATTACCAGAGAGATGAAAAAAAAATCGCTTTTGGCGGATAATACTTTGAGTGGTGTATTTTTAACATGTTTTCATTTTAAAAAAATGCTTTAGAAATGAAAAGCGCACCCCCAATACGACATATTAAAAAAATAGAAGGCTTGAATTCAAGTGACTTGTTGTGGGTGTGCAGTTAGATGCACAAAATCAGCTGTGGCAGCACATACTTACACATGCTTATGTTGTCAATAAATTATTGATCCTTCAAGCATCACCATGCGATCGCGCATCCCGACGCAGAATCTTTCTTAAGAACTGATTTCATTTTGGTTGGTGAAAACAGATGAGACGCATATACTCCCCGTGTTTCTATAATGCTGTATGTATACTCAACAAGGCAGTATAAACGACTACCACTTTTTTTTCGGTTATAATCGTCAAATACTTTCGGTTGAAAAGTTGTCAGGTTAGAGAAGCAAAGAAAACTGAACCTTCGCTGTATATGTACGATAAATGTCAGCTATCAATCAGTCTCTAATAGTCCAACAAGGTAAGTACTCGTTTATACTGCCCAACCATATCTTGTGTATAAGCACTTTAGAATTTTTCAGCCGACCATCTTGATTATGCTATACTCTTCTTCTTCTTTGTGTGTCCCTAACGTCCGTGGTGAATCTGGAAGTCAACGATCATGCCCCTCCAGCCAGCACCATCGCTCGGCAGTTGGATCCTTCTCCACTTCTGTACCCCATCCAATACTAGGCCACCCTCTGGCTTTGATTCGACATTTTTTCGAGCCGGAGCAGAAGTGATCATACGCTCTACAGAACCTAGCCATCTTAAGCGTAATATTTGAAAACGCTTGACGATGTCGGCGTACAAGTTCGTCGTTAAATCTTCTGGCAACTTTGTACTATATATTCTGCACAAATAAGTAAATTGAAATTTTGAACACAAGCTAGTGCATTAAAGTTGCAAAGCAGTAAAACGTTTGTTTGTAGGTTCAATTAAGGTAGGGAAACACTTCCCCATCATTAATGCCACTGCGATAATGGAGAGCGTTTTGTAATTTCCATCTTCCTTTCGCTGTAGAAAGCGACTTCCTTCCCTTCACTGGAGTCATCCAAATACTTCTATTCCCCACCTGAAATGTAAAATCTCATCATTTTTCAAACATCTCACCGAATTCTATGGACTTACACTACATTTGATCTTCCTTTTCTTTCTTCTATTCTCTCGGTGTTGACAGTTTGGCCGTAAAACGATGAAATACAAAATTTCAATAATCGAAAACACACTAAATCCCATAAACAAGCCAAGCAAACCGCCGGTGTTGGCTGCAATATTGGAAAATTTAGTGAACTGAAAATCCAAGCCGCCGTGAGTAAGCTTACAGAGGAACTCGGTAAAACCAAATATCTCTCCCTTAGTCGTTGTGCGAAACACATTCGACAAATAGTAAAAATGTACGATTGTAATGTCGTGGATTTTTCCGAACAATTCCTGAGGATACTCCTCACTTATCATAAAGTTTCCATTAACTATCTGCGACGCGGTCACTGTGGGACTATAACTCAGTTCAAAACAAGCTGGCAGGCAAGAGTCACAAGAGAAATTTGCGTTCGAGGATTGAATCTCACTTTGAATGCGTTTAGTGCAGTGGTTGTCTTTCGGTCCGCAAATGCTTATCTCTGGGTTAATGCGTGGGAGGTAATACAAGACACAATTACAGTTTTCGGACAATATTCGTGCTTCACACTCCAGCTCACAGTTCTTCCGCGAGTAGGTTCGATAGTAGGCTAGATCACCCTCGTCAGAGAAAAGACACTGTCTGATGTCTCTTCTGATGCTACGAATCTCTGGAACCGCCGTTTGATACCGTGGGTCGATGGAAACCCGAGTTTCACGGCCGGCAGTAACCAAAAATCCATAACTTCCGATCTTCGGTTCCTCGGCCGGATTATGCACTAGAATCTAAAAGAAGTATGAGAGAGGCTTCAGAAAAAAATGCTGGTTACCTTGAAGCCGATGCTTTGAGATGAACTGCAGTAGTACTCGGACGATGATGCGTTGAGGATCACAGTGAGACCCATTCGACTGCCAGTACCGCCAGTAATGCGAGGAAAGAACTTAGGAGGAAGGTTCCCTGCAAATCCCATTTCCGGCGTCCAATCAATGGGAACATAGTCGTCGTCAGTCATCACACTTAGATGTTCATCTTCCCTAAGATGTTATGTATGTCACATGCGCGTTAGAAATGTTTTGGCAGTCTTACGTGAAGTTCCGTAGAAGAAAGCTAGGATCAACCGAATTAAATATGCAGCAGAGACCATCGTCTGTAAGAACAGGACTGAAGATTTCAGCACAGTTCTCTGTGATGGAGCCAAAGCGGCAGTAGGCTAGCATTTCTTTACACGGTTGCGACACCTAGGTAAACCATACTTAAAATTCGATTCAAGAAGAAGATCGCCTTACCTCTCGAAGGAGAATTCTAAAATTCCTCCAAGTTAATTGTCCTTTCCGTTGATCATCGTCACTATCCCTGGCGCACAGACTCATGAGTAGGGTGTAATTTCGACTAGGTCTTAAAAACAAAGAAAAACGGAGGATATTTCCTTTTCTGCTTGACTTACGTCTTACTTTTTAATGTGCTTGACTCTGCTTTTCTGAGCATGGTTTAGGCTGCAAATAGTCACTGCTGGAAACGGAATACTCGTGGTCAACGTAAGCTGTGGACTTGTAGTAATTATAATTGGGGTAGCCTTCCACTTGGAGTAGACGTTGGATATAAAGAAACCCGAACAAACAATAACGAGCACAAAAGATATGCCAAAAAATGCTCTGGAATGATATTCATCTGAACCTTTTTTCGAAAAAATCATATCTGCAACAAACCTCTCAAAAATTGTTATATTTTCGTCCGCAATATATTTCAAGCCATGCAAAGTGGAGTTCTCTAAGAAGTCCTTAAGATTTTTCTTTAGGCTCTGATTCAAGTTTCCTTTATTTGTTTCATTCTCTTCCAGCACTTCCTTCTTAGGATTATTTGCATCTGAGATCTTTGCGAGGTCTCGCATTTTAGTCGACTGAAAGCTCCCTCTCATCCATAGTGGCTTAAATACCATTTAATCGATTCGGAAATGGCAAAGAGAACGCGAAAAAGGACAACAAGTCGGCATGTTTACAAACAAACAATCAGTTCAAAGCAGGATAGATATGCACATGTGCTCGAAAGCCATTACTTTATTAGTGACTAACTCTGTGACAGTGACATTGATTTCAATTGTGATACGGGTAGTGTGCTGCTTCGTGGAGATCGCCACCAGTGATGGTGTTGGCGGCATTTCGCTTCGCTTCTTTGGGGTGAATAATTGCTATAGACTCTGGGGGATGGATTAACCGAGATCTATAGTTGTAGAACTTCTTGTTTGCTGTGTAATCGATGAACTGTGGTCTTGTTTGCGCCGGGCGTGGCTTACTATTCTGCAAAGGTAGGAACATTCGTGAAAACGTATATTTTATAGGTTGCATAATGTTCAGCAGGGGATAATTACTCGCGAAGTGTTAGGCGTTTGACTGGTTTCCAAATTGATGGTTCGTTTTAATGGACGTATTACGGCATAGTAAATAAATTCAGCCATCGATATAAAACTGAATCCCATAAACAAACCCATGAGACCACCAGTGTTGGCTTAAGGGAACAAAAGAAACCAAAAGTGAAATTATAGAAGTGAAGATTTTGGAATCGAAAACAAATTCAAGTTATTAAATGAATGTAACTATCGAAATTATTAAAAGTTATTAAAAAGAACTAATCACTTCTACATACTCAATACTTCAAAGGGCTGATTCGATTGCTACTTAATTATTTAACATGAGTTTCTGATTACCATTACGACTAAGAATTTCTAATTAAAAAACAAAAAATATGACTCCATGTATTGCCGTCGGAAGCAACTACATTTTCCCAATTATGCTTTTACAACTGAGTCCTCTATGGCTTCGATCCAATTATTGAGCCATCCTACGATCACTCCCAAAAATCCAAAGCGGTGACTCTCAAAATCGTTTTACATATTTGAAAAAAGTCAGTAGTTGGAAGGAGCAAGGCCGGGAGAATACAGCGGGTGGGGTGAGACCTCCCTTTTCAGTGTTTTCAGGTACTTCCGACCGTTACAGTTAACGGTAGCACTTTCATGTTGCAAATTCACCGTGTCATGCTTTTTTGCCGTTTTCGACCGTTTTTCACTCAATGCATGGCTCGAGAGAATTAATTTTAGCCGATAACGTTTCCCATCACGTTTACCTTTACACCGATGTATCAAAAACAAACGAAGGCGTTGGTTGCGGAGTCTACTCTGAGGATCTGAACCTTAGTCTTAAATTCAGACTTTCCAATTACTGTAGCCAAGCTGAAGTAATGGCCGTTCGCGAAGCACTGTCTTAGCTGAAGAGGAATAGTATATCCTCAGCTGATATCCTTATTCTTACGGATAGTCAGGCAGCACTCAGGGCCCTGGAATCTATCTCAACAAACTCTAAGACGGTCATGAACTGCCGCACATCCTTAGATGAGAAGGCTGAGCAGTTCAACATATGCCTGTGCTAGGTGCCAGGTCACAGAGACATTCCGGTCAACTGTCAAGCAGACGAATTGGCTAGGCTTGCCACAACGTATCCCTCTCGCCACATGCAAGTTAGTACTGCACTTGAACGCGATCCATCAGACTAATCAAAGGTGGTCTAACCATAACCTTTGTTGCATCTCCAAGAAGGTGTGGCCCTCTCTTGAACCCAAACGCACCAGACTGCTACTATCGCTCAAAATATCAGACATAAGCCTGGTCATAGGAGCCATAACCGGGTACTGTCTAATCGGTGAGCATGCTAGCAGGTAAGGGGCTCCCTCAAAACGAATTTTGCAGAAGCTGCAGGGATGAGGAAGAATCAGAAACTCTCCTACACCTGTTATGCACATGCCCGGCGCTCTCGCGCCTCAGACACAAGCACTTTGGAAGCTATTTCCTCAACGGCCTACATGACCTCAATAAAACCCCTCCCGCCGACATTTTAAACTTTATTATCGGCTCCAGCTGGTTTTAGGTTCTTCCCACATGGTGTGGTAGCACAATGGTCCTGTATGGGACTAAGTGCATTCATTAGCCACCTTAACCTACCTACCTACCTTCCCATCAATATTTTTGTCTGATTAAGCAGCTCATAGCACACCACATCCGATTGGTCCCACCGAGGCAGAGAAGGAACTTCGAAACGCGGATGTTTTTCTTTGGCGCCGATAAAGACAAAGGGTTCACCAGGTTTTTCATTGTATTCTTTCTTCTAAAGGTTATCGTAGTAGAGTTGAAAAATCTCTTTTCACATCTCTCTGATGTTTCGAAGTTCTTCAACGGAATGGAAAGTGTTGAGACACTCCCAACTTTTATGTCACACCATTTCAATGAATCGCTTCCAAGATCAAGGACAACTTGAGGATGACACCATCTTTTGAAAATGAACCCAATAATCATCATTAACAAACAAATTCTGGAAGCGAAAACTTAAAATAGCGAGAAATGTGGATCACACAAATACGTAACTACATAAGTACCTTAATTACTTTTAAATAAAACTTTCTGGGGCATGTTGGAAAATACTGTTGCTAACTTTCGTCTTCTGAATTTGTATTCAGAGAATTTGAAATCTTTTATTAAATTATGGTGAAGAAATCTAGTTGGCTGACGCACGCCTTAGGATCAAATTTTGTCCAAGATTAAAAAATATTTGTTTTCCCAAATATTCAGCATTGCTTCTACAACAGTTTCACGGTATGAAATTACTTCTCGGTCATTTTTTCTTTCGACATATTGCTCGGAACAAATGCAGACTCATTGAAAAAGAATAAATTCGTGGGGAACTTCAATGACTTGAGCCCAAGCTTCATTTTTCATTATAAATTGCATTCTTTCCTACAAAGTATATAGGTTTCGAGCCATTTTCACTCCGACGCGGATTTCTCTCCATTTAAACCTTCGTTTTCTTGATCATCGGAATGTTCTAAGGTAGCCATATGTCTGCAGTGGTACCATACGTTGCGTTGAAACCACAACTCCTGCACATCATGGTTGGTCAATTGATGAACGAATAAGTCAGTAATCATGTCTCTATAGGGGTCGCCATTGATTATAACATTCAGTTCGACATCGCTTTTAAAGAAGTACGGAAGAATTATCAAAATCCATAAAGCACATCCGTCAGATTTAATATATTGTTTTTTCATTAAGCCAACAGTGAGCTCAAAATGGACGTAATATGCGATCCGTACTTCGGACAGCATAATGTCTTTCAAAATAAAGTTGCACAGTTTGAAAGCCATGTTCAGGTGTGAGTCCATACATTTTAATTTTGATAGCTGACAAAATGACCTTCAGAATAACACCCGTTACGAAACCTGTACCTCTGCTTATTTTTACTTGAATAACGTAACGTTTACATGCCACGAAAATGCATAGTCTGATTAGCAGTTTTAAATGTTGGATGCAACAAGGGTACAAGGGCATATTTTTGTCTCAATCATTTTTTGAGACAAAAATACATAAATTAAGTCATTAAATAGGATTCAATTCAATTAGAATTCAACTAGACATAGAAGTAAAATGTTTGAAGGGAAGATGGAAATGTTGTTTCAAGCAGAGCTCCCTAAATAAATAGAAGCTACTCTTCCTGTAGTTGAACACCATTGAATTCTCATGATCTACCTAAGCAACACATATGGTACGTGACTTCCAAAAGAGAAAAACGAACAGTTGATTCATCGAAGCTTTATTTTCAACAAATATCTCTAAATATGTAACACTACATTTCCGATAAGCTTACTTGTGGTTCCTAAAATTATTCTGTTGTTTCCAATTGCAATTCACACCTTTGTTTCATCAAAAATGCCGACAACTGTATCCCAATTCTGAAATGATATCCGCCTCATTTTCTACTTCTGTGTCTAATTTGGAGACTCAAAGGCGCCAAAGTAAGATGTCAAAGGTATAGTACGTCATGCCGCAAATGTACGTCGCGTGAATGTGCGTACATTTACGTCAACATGACACCTTTAGGTATGACCGCTATGCAACACTTGTGAGTGTTGGGTTCTAAAAATGGGTTAACGATTCCAATGCCTCTATCCAAAATGCTTAAGAAGTAAATATAGCCACCGTGCGCATGGCGCGGAATATTAAATATTTTCATTCAGACAGTCCTGGAGACGACTTTGATAATTGCGACAATGTGTGTTTGATGATGTGTGGCGAAAGAAAAGCAGCGTAATATGCTTGAACTATACATGATCTGCGGATTATTGCATTTCTTATTCAATTGTGCCTTGAGAATATTAATGAACCGTATTTTATCAGGTGGGTGGTGCATTCTGTAATTCAGAGAATATGGAAATGTATTTCTTACATATGTCAATCACGACTCGAAATCTGTCTTCCTTTCGATGCATTCGATGTATGTGATTTTCTCTGCTTAAATTTAAGTGCATTGTAAAAAATAGTAATTCGTAATTTATTCAAATTCAATTTCAACTTTACTGTACTGACAATAAATAAAAAAGAATTTTGGGTGAACAAATTTCGACCAGCAATCTAGTTGGAATGCGTCAAATATAATTCTATTTCAATCAGCCGAGTTTGATAAATGATTTTTAAAGCGATTATGTACCTACTTCATTAGAATGGTGCAACATTTGTCAGCAATAATAAGTTTGCATCAGCGCCAGTTTTAGATAACAACATTGGTTTCTACCTCTTTGAAAATATCCATATTTGTCTTAAATAAATAGCATATGAAGAAAGTTATAATTTATTTTTTAATTGAAAGAAAAGTGCAGCTGAAGCCCATCTTGTGAAGTTAAATACGAATCTGGGTCATACCATTTATCATGCAGTCGACAGGAGATCGACGCTTTGAAAGTTGTGACCTGCGTCAAGGACATAAAGTGTCTTGTCCAGTCCAAAAAAATTTAACATAAGCCATTGCAGGCTTTATTGGATCAAGATCCAAGCCAAATTCAAAATTAACTCACAAAATTAACCCAGCAAACAAATTCCATTTAGTTAAAAATTTTAATTTATTAGAAGGCAAGGAAATTGGGTGCCGTACGAGTTGACCGAAACGCAATTTTTTACCTCGGAACTGCTTGTTGAAATATATAAAGGGAAGGTACTTTTCGCACCGGATAGAGACTACAGATGAAAAGTGGATAAATTACAATAACCCCAAGAAGAAAAAGAAGTCTGGTGAACTGCTTTCATCATCGTGTACATCTATGCCAATGAAAAAACTTCACCGGGTCGAAGGTTTATCACTGCAGATAGATGGGAAAAGGTAGTCGTACTTGGAGTCATGAATTTTTTATGTCTTTCAATAAAAAAAACGTTTGAACAAACAGCGTAAAATAATCTGAGTTAATTTGTTCTCCTAATAAAAACGAAACCCAATGTAGTGAGTGGTACAGTGAATTGTCTAAGCACATGATTTAAACGAAAGTTCAACTCAACAATTTGAGTTAAATTGTTCCGCCAATAAAACAAAACACCATGTAGTGAGTGGCAGTGTGAATTCTCTGACCGCATTTTTTTTTTTTTATATAATTGACGCGTGCAAAAGGGGTTGCGAGTACCCTTAAGTGACCGGATCAAGTCACAGCACGGGCCGAAGGTATAGAGGAAGAGAGGGAGAGGAGGTACCGATGCACATTGGTTTTAAATGCCTGTGGATTGTAATGAGGAGGAAAAATCGAACTGGGAAGAGCATTCCAGATTCGTGTAGTGCGGCTAAAGAACGAGTCTCTGAATTTGACTGTACGTCCGAAAGAGGGCTTGAGGGTGAATTGGTGGGCATTCCTAGCGAGGCGCGTATTGCGGGTGAATTCTTGAGGGGAGGAATGCAACTGGCTAATTCTTCTGAGCATTTCTTGTTAAAATAGCGATAAAAGAGTGACAACGACGCGATATTACGTCGGTGTTCTAACGAGTCAATTGACTTCGCAATATTACTGTCACCTATAAGTTTTATCGCTCGCTTTTGAATTCTATCCAGCAGGTGCAGGGAGGTCTTAGGAGCACCTGACCAAATAGGAGCGTTATACTCAAGTTTTGGGCGTATGTAGGCCTTGTATATTGTAGCCAGATCAGAAGGGGTGAAGTACTTCTTGCATCGTTTAAGGAAGCCTAGACATTTCGCAGCATTTTTGGCGACCTCAAATATGTGATCGTTCCAACTAATTGTTGGGTTGATACACATACCGAGGATGGAAAGTCTTTCGGTTTCAACAACACAAGTGCCGTCCATAGATAAAGGCTGATTATTTTGTAATCGCTTTAACGATAGTAGACAGCACTGTGTTTTGGAAGCATTAAATTCCACTCTATTCTTATTTCCCCAATCGATTATGCTGTCAAGGTCGGAATTTAATGTGCTTAACATACGCTGCCGTTCCGAGTCTAAGGCCGAAGTGGAGGGACGTGAGCCAAGGAACGAATATGAAAAGCTGAGGGTACTGTCATCAGCGAAGGAATGAATAGGATTAGAAGTACCAGACAAGAGATCATTTATAAAAATGAGAAAGAGTGTCGGAAACAAAACAGAGCCCTGGGGAACACCAGCATTAATATGGTGAATATCAGACTTGAATCCATCCAAAACGACTTGTATTGAACGATTCGAAAGGTAATTTCTAATCCATTGAAGAAGAAACTCATCGATCCCAAAAGCACGCATTTTCGACAAGAGAGCCTGGTGCCAGACCCTGTCAAATGCCTTAGAAATATCAAGCGCAACAATCTTGCTTTCTCCTGCATTGTGTAAAGATTGGTTCCACTTTTCAGTGAGATATGCCATCAGATTACCAGTGGAACGGTTGCTTCGGAAGCCATACTGCCGGTCATTAAGAAGCTTCCGGGACTCAAGATATTTCATAAGCTGACGGTTGATCAGCGTTTCCATGACCTTGGAGAGAAGGGACGTTAGTGCTATGGGTCGGTAGGAGGTGGGTGACGAGCATTCGCCCTTTTTAGGGACGGGCTGGACAAATGCAGTTTTCCACTTACTCGGAAAGAGCCCTGAAGAGTAGGACAGATGGAAAAGCTTACGCAGTGGTTTTGCCAGCGTAGAAGAACACCTCTTCAGAAGAACAGGGGGTATACCATCCGGGCCAGCGGATTTGTGTATGTTTAGATCTTTAAGTACTCTTGCTACTGCATGATTTAATCAAAAGTTAAACATAACTGAAGGTATTATGTTAGAGAAGAAGCGACGAAAAAACATAGTGTCGATTAAAGACACATTGTAAATGTCGCTGTCATAAAAATTCATACGAACAGAAATATCAAAAAATCCCACAGGTTTCATGTCTAGCAAAAGACGAACCAAAAACAGAATAGTTGGGCTAATATGATATGATAACCATGTAGAATTAAGTATATTTTTTTGAGTTTATTTTTTTTTTTTCATAAATAATTAGAAAATTTCGTTTTGCTTTAATCATGTCAGAAGCTGGCACGGAAGTGTTTGAGGAAGATTAGGCAATGTTGAAGTAATATGTGGAGCAATGACTCACGCTTCGAGCTGTTAGAGACTCATGTTCACTTTAAAAAAACGAAAAAGGAAGCATTTCACCAAGACTGCTTTCGGCGATAAATTCAATTTTACATATCAGCTTTAATTTGTGGGCAATCTTTGCTTTGTGAAAGAAATGTAAATAAATTTGATTACATCTGTTATTTGAGAGAACCATCTTTTATCTTTCATTCAAAACTTTGAAACACAGCACGATAAGAAGACACACAACCAAACGAAAAATGAACTGGTATCAAGAACACACCATTCCAGCGCCAACGTAAAGTGCGAATATCCCCAATATTACTCCCATTGAGAATTTGTGGGGGACAATAATAATTGAGAAACACTCGTTCAGGAGAAAAATTGAAGGAAGTAAAAGGAGAAGATCCAGGAAGCTTGAGGTGGAATGACACCTAAATTTCGCTATAAACTTGTGAATTGAGTGACTACTCAATGGTGAAAACAATTCAAATGTATTGGACCTACTCTTTTACATTTTTCGTAACTAACTATTTTCTATATACGTCATTAAAAATGTTTCTTATTAAATCGAAGTTCTAAAAGTGTTTTCTTACAGAAAATAAAGCTCCCAAATAAAGTATCCAAATAAAGCTTAAAATATTTGACGTAATTTGAATTATAGAACAATAGGTCCCGGGACATACATATAGGGGGTGTGACTAACAAAAAGGGTGGGCATGGGCCTATGCACGCGAGGTAACGTCGTTGATTGCGCTCAACATGGCGAGCTGCCAAGGCAATCCTCGTTAGTGCACAGGTCAAGTTGACATACAGCCTCCAAGTGGCGCCCCCTGGATAGCCATCACAACACCCGTTGTATGGTGAACTAATGTATGCAGCGACCCCCTCTGCCCGAGGATTTAAATAATAGGCCTGGCCTACCAGTCTGTGGGTTGTGCGTGAGGGTAACTTCCTTACCACGTAAAAAAGAAAAATAGTTCAGAAAAACCGATATGCCTCGGATAAGGACGGATTAACTGTTGACGACCCCAGCAAACGTTTAAAGGACAACGATTTTCGGTTTTGCACGTGGAATGTGAGGTCCCTTAATAGGCCACGTGCAGCCGAACAACTTGCGGAGGCCCTTGACAGCTACAAAGCTGACATAACCGCCATCCAGGAAGTGCGATGGGATGGGCCTGGCATAAAAGCGATGAAGAACTGCGATATCTACTACAGCAATTGCTATAGAGAGAGAAGGCAGCGCTTATTCGGATGCGGATTTGTTGTTCGAGGCAGACTTAGGCAAAAAGTCTTGAGCTACGACCCAGTCAGCGAGCGCCTCATGACAATCCGCATCAAGGCTAAATTCGGGAACATCAGCCTAATATGCGCTCACGCCCCGACAGAGGAGAAGGATGACAACATCAAGGATGACTTCTATGATCTCCTAGAAAGAACATACGATCGATGCCCCAGCTATGACACCAAGATCGTTCTAGGAGATTTCAACGCTCAGCTGGGAAAGGAGGACATCTTTGCTGGAGTCATCGGTAAATACAGCCTGCACGACAACACATCCGGAAACGGACTCAGGCTGTTGGACTTCGCCTCGGGGCGAAACCTCTCTGTGGCTAGCACGCGGTTCCCACACCTGAACATTCACAAAGGAACCTGGCGATCTCCTGATCAATCAACCGTCAACCAGATTGATCACGTTGCGATCGACGTCAGACACTCCTCCAGTATTCTCGATGTCCGAACCTTCCGAGGTGCAAACATTGACTCGGATCATCACCTTGTTGTAGCCAAGGTAAGAACCCGGATATCGAGAGAGCAACGGAGTCGAGAAAGGCCAAAACGGTTTGACGTCGAAAAGCTACAATCGCAGCTGATTGCTGGGAACTTTGCCGACCCAGTCTCCCGGAAACTCGACCAGAGTTCGACGCTTCCTGCACTAAGCATAGAAGAAGAATGGAAACGTTGTCAAGAAGCCATCAAAGAAGCTGCCACTGATGTGCTGGGTTTCACGTCACCACCCAGAAGGAACCCATGGTTTGACGACGAGTGCAGGCAAGCGCACGCAGCTAAACAAGACGCCTATAAAGCGACGCTGCATCGAACAACGCGAGCTGTTCGTGAACTCTACGAACAGAGAAGAAGGGAAGAGCACCGGCTTCTCAGAAGGAAGAAGAAGGAGCATGAGAAGCGCGCGGTCGAGGAAATGGAAAGGTGCTTTGGCAGGAATGAAGTCCGAAAATTTTACCGAAAGGTAAAACAGCTATCCGGAGGATACAAGGTTCGGACCAAGGCCTGCCGGGACCAAAATGGACAACTAGTAGTAGAGTCGCAGTCTGTGCTGAGAATCTGGAAGGATCATTTCTGCAGACTCCTAAACGGCGATGACGAACCAAATCCCGCTGTTAGGCAGAATGTTCCACTCAATTTGGACGATGATAGACAAGCATTCCGTCCCCCCGACTTAGACGAGCTGAAGATAGCAATATCCAAGCTAAAGTCGAACAAAGCTGCTGGAGCGGACGGACTGTCCGCAGAACTATTTAAAGCAGCTGGAGATGACCTGGTTGGGCGCATGCACCAGCTCATCTGTAAGATATGGTCGGAGGAAAGCATGCCCGATGAGTGGAATCTCAGCGTCGTTTGCCCGGTCCACAAGAAAGGAGACCCCTTTGACTGCGCCAACTACAGAGGGATTAGTCTCCTGAACATCGCATACAAGATCCTCTCTGCCGTATTGTGTGAGCGTCTGAAACCATTTGTCCATGACCTGATAGGTGCCTATCAGTGTGGTTTCAGACCAGGGAAGTCCACAATAGACCAGATCTTCACATTACGGCAGATCCTGGAAAAGACCCAAGAAATGCAAATTGACACCCACCACCTATTCGTCGATTTCAAGGCTGCATATGACAGTGTGCATAGAGACGAGCTATACAGTGCCATGTCTAGTTTTGACATTCCTACCAAACTCGTCAGATTGTGTAGGATGACGATGGAGAACTCTCGCTGCTCCGTCAAGGTCGGTCACCGAGACCTTCAATGTCAAAAAAGGTTTTAGACAAGGCGACGCACTGTCATGTGACTTCTTTAACATCATCCTCGAGAAGATCGTGCGTAACTCACAAGTCAACACCAGAGGCACGATCTTCCAGAAGTCAGTTCAATTGTTAGCTTACGCTGATGACATTGACGTGATTGGACGAACACAGCGAGCCGTCAATGGGGCGTTTGCTGGCATTGAAGCGGAAGCGGCCAAAATGGGTCTTGCGGTAAATGAGGGCAAAACGAAGTACATGCTGTCATCAAGGAAGGACACACAACATCGACGTCTCGGACGGAGCGTCACACTAGACAGCAGAAACTTCGAGGTAGTTAAGGACTTCGTCTACCTCGGCTCCGCGGTAAACAGGGACAACAACATCAGTACCGAAATCAAACGCAGAATCACTCTTGCCAACCGCTGTTCCTTTGGGCTCAAGAGGCAATTGAGTAATAAAGCCCTCTCTCGAAGGACTAAGCTGGCTTTATATAACAGCTTGATCATCCCCGTCCTACTATATGGCGCAGAATCTTGGACGTTAGCAAAGGCGGATGAGGAAGCCCTTAGTCTTTTTGAGAGAAAAGTTTTGCGTGCGATTTTTGGTCCTGTTTGCGTTGATGGCATCTGGAGGAGAAGATTTAATGACGAACTCTATAGGCTGTACAGCGACATGCGCCTGGTTAAGCGTCTACGGATACAACGCTTAAGATGGCTAGGTCATGTAGAGCGTATGGACACCACTGCTCCGGCCCGAAAAGTCTTTGAATCCGAGCCATTGGGACAACGCAACAGAGGACGGCCTAGACTGAAGTGGCGCACACAAGTGGAGAAGGACCTCAACCAACTTGGAGTGCGCAACTGGAGACAGCTGGCGAAAGATCGTGCTGGCTGGAGAGGCATGTTGGTTGAGGCCCAGGTCCACACCGGACTGTAGCGCCACAAGAAGAAGAAGAAGAAGACTAACAAAAAATTCATAATCGACTATATACAGTGATGGACAAAACTGAAGGAAGCACTCAAACATCAGATAAACATCGTATAAATTTGATTTTTTCAGGAAACATTAATTCAATCTTGAGCACAGCACATAGAAATATATTTCATTAAAAAAAAAAAAAAAAAAAAAAAAACAAAAGAGTTCATAATTTAGGTTTTCACAGAAAAGTGTACAACAAGCGCTTTCATGTTTATAGTTTCTCGTAGTACGGTTACATGGATAACGGTAATGCCCAGTTTTGTTTTTGAATGGAAAGGAAGCATCTGCATTAGTTTCATCTCCTTATTTGTGAAGTGATCTTAATATTATTCAGTCATGAGTCGTAGGCAAAAAAGACCACGAAAGAAGAAAGAAATACAATCTTACAACTACATAAAGATGTATTTATGTATATTGGACGAACCAGGACCTTCGACGTGCAAGTGTCGCACTCACCCCACTACGCCACTTTGATTATAACTGGCTTCACATATTAAATATTGACCTTCTTTTCATATTAAGTTTTAGAAAACAAAAACACAGCGAAACAATCATTACTCACAAAGAAAATCTGTCATTCCTATGAACTGCGTCTTTACACTGCTGCGGAAGTTATTTTCCTTGAAGTACATATTTGCCACAGCGATGTTCTTCGATGCATATGCGTTAGAAATGTTCTGTATAATCTTATTTTTAACCGTGAATCCATTATGTGATATTGGTGCCGAAAAGAAATCCGGCATAAACGTAAGATCAAAACAGCTTGGCAGGCAGAAATCATGACAATCGAGCTCATCAAAGTCCTTCAAGTGTGATCGCCTGGAGACACGTTCAACGCAATCAATATCATCAAGCCCACACGTGCTCACATTCGGATAAATCTTGGGCATATAGTAGCTCACACAATCACAATTCTTTATCAGCAACTTCGCATCACACTCAATTTCACAGTTACGTTTTGTATAGAAGCTGAAGTAGTGAAGTTTCGCTTCGCCATTAAATATGCACTGACGGTATTCCTTTTTAACAGATCGTAGCTCGTTGCCCGCTTCCGATTTAATAGCTGTTATGCGCATTTTAGTCTCATAACCAGGCTGCATCAGCAAGCCTGTCTCGTGAACATGCGGTGCTTCCGTGGGACTGTGGAGAAAAATCTAGAAAACATATCTTAGTGAGAATGCGACACACAGGAGTCAATTGATGCATACCTTGAAGCCTGGTCCATTGCCTGATGAGCAATAGTACTCGTCCACATTTACATCCAGGACCACGTTAAACCCAAGGGACTCTCCAGTACCAGCAGCCGGACGTGGATAAAACTTTCGTGGCAAATCTTTTTGATAACCAACTTCTGGATCCCAATCAACTGGCACTGAACCGTCCGATAAATTCGAATTCTGCACGTCTTCGCTGTGAAATACACATGCTGTACTACTGTCTGCGTTCTTTGTGATGACTACTTACTTGTGCGTGTACATATACATTGGATGAACCATGTTGAAGGCGCAACACAAGCCCTCATCGGTGACAACTGTCTTGAATATATCGGAGCAGTTGTATTGCACAGAGCCGAAGTGACAAGACAAGAGCATTTCATTGCATGGCTGCGCAATCTTTAAGATAAAATGTTAGAGTACGCTTTAGGGCGCAAACCGAAACGTTGGGTTTCAACTTACGTCGGCGATGAACTGTTCAAGGATCGTCCAGTTCTTAACGTCATATTTTTCAGCCACAGGTCGGTTGCAAATCATCTGAAGCATTGCGGCCTCAATGCTTCCTCTGAAAGAAAAACGGGATGGTTTTCAATTTACAAAATAACTTAAAATCAAAATACTTCTTTAGTTTAGTAGTGAGCGATTTCAAAGCCATGTTAAGGTTGCAGATAGTAACGGCGGGGAAAGGTGACTTCGTGATGAAAGTTGGCACCGCATTTAAGCCCACAATTACCGGAGTGCTCTGCCACTTCGCGTAAACATTTGAGATGAGATTTATCGCCACAACGGCAACAAGAATGAAGGATATTGCAAAATAGGCCCTTTCATATACACTCATTTCACTGCTAACGATGTACTTGAGCCCATGTAGCGATGTGTTGTTGCAGAACTCCTTGCTATTCTCCACGCAGATATCCCTTCCTTTGATTATGCGCCTTCGATGTGTTTTAGTCTGCATCTTCAGCCCAAGTAAGAACTCGAATGAAACAAATTCGATGAATGTCCTCGGCTTAAGTACTTTTTAAATGGATTACATTTGTCCTCAATTTGTGTGTATAATTACAACCAGTTCAACTGTGAAAGAAGACCTCTTATTCTAATTAATTGCAGAGTTGAGGTTGAATGCATTCTGAGTCCTGAGAGGGTCAGTGTGACGAGTTTCCTCATGGTGAAGATTTGTAATTGAAATTGCTCGGATCGTTATCTTGTCTTAATGGGCATTTCATTCAAATATATAGTTAAAATTCTTGACAACAAAGTTTTTACTTTGCGCAATGTATTGAGTGATACGTCAAGAAATGAGAACGCAATCCTTTTCAACAGTCAAGATAATTAAAATTCGTTAATTGAAGGCGGTTGAATCAATTGAGGGTGGTGTGTTGCCATTGGGGCGGAACCTGTAAGGCATTGTGGCGTACTTAATTTCGGTTGTATTAGTTGGTTATCACCGGTATCAATTCGATGATACGTATTCAGTTGGTTGATTTCAAATGATTAAAACTTAAAGTAGAGAAGTAACAAAATCGATATAATTAACAAAACTATCCATTCAACGATGTTAGTCAACGTTCGTTAGCAACTTGCTTATTCCTTATTATCTGCGGTTCATGGGAAAAAAAAATTTAGAATTCTTATCTATTTTTATAAGTGGAGTGCGCTAAAGCAATCAATTGGTTCCCTTAAGTAAGAAGAAGAAGAAGAAGAAGTCACACTACGGGTCGAAATTATAAAGGAAGAGACCGAAAGGTGGTTTTAAGTACCTGCAGATTGTAATGAGGGGTAAAAGTTGAGCTAGAAAGAGCTGTCCTTATTCCGGTATTTGTAGACTTTAGTGGACGTTTTAATAAAGTACATTCATATACCCATTGATATATCTACGAAGGTTAGGAATTTGATGAAAACACATCTGAAAATTTTAAAAGACATTAAGACGTAACTCTCAGATAAGAATTTAGTCTGGATGACTGGAAGGGATACACGAATAAAATCGAAACTATTTTATTTATTCTTACTAAGAAAAACAACTGCCCAATGGAAGTTTTCCTTCACGGGACCGTGTTCTTCCCAAAGTTTTCTAAATTTACGTTACTTACAATGTGAACAATGTGCGACACTGACATACATAAGGTCTCAAGTTCGATTTCTGAACTGAAAACAACGTAACTTGGACGGCCCCACCGCTTTCAATGTGCTGATTGCCTAATGAAAAGGCTTTTCAATTTTTTTCGTTTGGAGTCCAAAAAAAGCTGTAGGTCTCGTCTACTAGTGTAAGATTTAGGTTTGTCAACCCAAGGGTTTTTTCCTAAAATTCTAAACCTTTATTTGCGAGGAGCTAAGCAAATGACAATCACTTGTTTTTTACTTTTTTCTTGCAATGGATCCACGCAGATTATTTTCAAAAAGTCTACGTCGTATAGTCCTAGCCAATATCTAATTTCTCAATTGTGGCGAAATAATTTCTTGTTTGGCATATGACAGGAAATGATCAGTATTACATTGCCACAATAGCAACAACTTCTTATAAGGTTATCTTTACTGCTCATAGTCTTCCATTTTGGAGTCTGAAAAAGGACAGCCATTTTGAAATGCATTTCACTAAAGACCATATTTTTAGAGCAAATTCTTTTGGCAATGGTAGCCATTGACTCACGTTCCTTTTGGTAACATCTCGCAAAGAGTTATTCCTCACCCTTTTTTAAAACTGGAATATATTAAAAAGTATATAAATTAACCGCCGTGGCGTAGTGGGTAGAGTGCGACACTCACATGCCGAAGTTCCAGGTTCGATTTCCGCAGGACCTTTGGCACCACCTCTTTCGAGTTGCTGATAACATTAAAAAAGGATTAACAGTCCAAGAAAACGCTTTTCAAACTTCGTCGTTCGGAGTTGGCAAAATCTGTAAAATCTTTTCTACTCTTGAGAGAACAGTAGCGCGCACAACACGAATAGTTGATAAGCAAGCTAGGCCCTGGTCCCCTATGGACTATCGGGCCACCCAATTATTAGTATTATACCAAAACAAAAATCACTTGTTTTCTGTCCTTTCTCAATGCTTTGTGCTTTGAAAACTTTTCGCAATCAGGGAAACACGTGATCGAAACACAAATTTCTAACTTATAACTACGGTTAAATTACTGAAATTGCTGTTTCTGATTATGTGGCCACCACCTTATAAAGTAAGGAAAAAACTCTTTATTTCATAAATTAGTTTTGTTTATTTAGCTCATATGGGAATCCTTACAAAGGCAGATGTTGTCTACAAATCTATCTGTCTAAAAATGAATAAATTAAATTAAATATAGAGAATTGTAGAAATGCACTAAATAAGGTCTCTCTTTCAATATAATCACAATATTTTCTTCCGATTTTTCCCTAAAATCCGGCAACACCGCCAAGTTTTCGGAAGTCTACGTTAGCATATATGGTTGATGCGTTCTTCATAACACCACAAAACACTGATCCTCGCTCTCTATAACGTAAAGTCGTGTGCCCCATCTTCTCCAGGGAATCAACTACTTCCTGCAAAATATCATTTAAGTATTGATCCATTTCATTCACATTTTAAAGTTTTACCTTTAAATTTCCGTACTCATATTCAAGATCGTTTGGTAGTAATTGGTGATGAAATCTTGGCGCGTCTATAGCTTCTTTGATATCGTTTCCAATCCACAACACTCGCAAAAGAATGTTAGTTAGGGCGGATATAATCTTCGGTCCTCCAGCTCCGCCCACAACCAATTTTACACGCCCCATAAAGTCGGTTACAATAGTCGGAGTCATAGATGACATTGGACGTTTGTTGGGCTGTATTTGATTTGCTTCGGACGGCGGCAGGGAAAAGTAATTCCGAAGGCCTGGAATTGCAAAGTCACCCATCGCGCTGTTGAAGATTATACCCGTTCTTTTGCCCGTCAATGCAGAACCAAAACTAGAATTTATTTCGAAGGAAAATGAATTACTAATAATTTAGTTCGTATAAGCTAAGAAATTAATAACTTTTGTAATATTGAATGTCTACATGTTTCCGCAGTTATCGCCGCAATAAGGGTTAAGCAGTATATATGGCGTACTGAAGGTCAAAATATACTTAAAAGAATTTTTGATAAATTACTGAGCAATGGGGCTCAAATTCTGGCTCAAGGATCTAACTTTAAAACTGTGGTGTACTTATTTAAGCTTTTACTGCCGGTAAATGTTCTGTATCTTGCTTTAATTCAACACATTTACTTTCGTGTGTCAGCGTTTGCCTTTGCCAATACTCTTTTGGTTACTTTTTCTTTTAATAGCATAATAGCAGACATGAACAAAACAGTCTCCTCGATGTGTCAATTCAGTCATCAAAGTGAGTTTCTGCGTCGTTTTCCACCTGTCGGCAGGACACCAAACCACTGATGGTCACTAGGAACAGTCGAAACAGTCGACTTCATCTGGCAAACATACATCTAAAGAAACATAAAGGTTGTGGGTACCGAATTTTGGGATTTTGGAATTTACAACAATTTATACAAAGATAGCTCGATTTGGCTCTTCTTTGCGAATAAGGTTGTTGTAATTTCGTTAAACTTGTAAACATCACTCACTATAATTTGAGATTCAATCGTTGTATGGGTAATGTGTAATGGGTTTTTCATACAAGGCACTGCCAATTTTCTACAAAATAAAGCAAAAACAGATTAAAAACAAAAAATTGTGTGTTTAGGAACAATTAGTAGTAATTATGTGCGATATGAAAAACCTAAAATTCCTGCTATTTCACTTTCAATGTTGACTCTGAATTCTTCTTGTGTTTGTCTTAGTTTGTATAGACTAACAACTTCACGTAGCTGCAAAGGAGTAATCCAAAGACGTTAAGTCGCCAACCTTACCCTTCACTAAATAAAAATAAAATAGATACGCTGTGGGGCTTGTAATACATTGCCGTTGAAGTCTTAACTTAGTATGTTAGACTTAAAATTACTAATCACTGATTAACAAGAGGGGGGCATGGGCCTATGCACGCGAGGTAACGTCGTTGATTGCGCTCAACATGGCGAGCTGCCAAGGCAATCCTCGTTAGTGCACAGGTTAAGTTGACATACAGCCTCCAAGTGGCGCCCCCTGGATAGCCATTACAACACCAGTTGTATGGTGAACTAATGTATGCAGCGAGCCCCTCTGCCCGAGGATTTAAATAATGGGCCTGGCCTACCAGTCTGTGGGTTGTGCGTGAGGGTAACTTCCTCACCACGTGAAAATCATATAGTTCAGAGACAACATCATGCCTCGGACAGAGGACGACTTAGACTAAAGTGGCGCACACAAGTGGAGAAGGACCTCAACCAACTTGGAGTGCGCAACTGGAGACAGCTGGCGAAAGATCGTGCTGGCTGGAGAGGCCCAGGTCCACCCCGGACTGTAGCGCCACAAGAAGAAGAAGGAAATTAACAAGAACCTGGTAATTAGCATCAGTAACACAATTCAATGTTTCAGTGATACCTGTGGCTTGAAACCAAATCTAGCAGTGCTTTTTTCGGTATTTGATGGTGCCTCGGGAAGCACGTATGGATTGCTGAGTGAATTGTTTGTTGACCAACAAATTCAATGTGAAAAAAATCCTTCAAAAATAGTGTTTTTTAGACGAAAATCATCATAATTTTCAAACAATTCCAATGCTAATATTGGTATCAATTTTGAATAGCTTGAAAATGTTGTTAAAGTGTGCACTGCTCAATTATGGCTTGCCAACTAAATTTATCTTAATATAAATGCGAAACAAATTTGGCTCGCTTACCATTCATATCAAGACAAAGTTTAAGCGCCTCTACTGAAAAACCCTTCACTTTACACACCGGTAGAAAACATTTCTTGGCAGTTTTTTGTTTGTTTACCTCAAAGAAAACTTACCTACGTAAGCAAGGATACTAGGATGATGCAGAAAAAGTATATTCCAGATACCAAATAAATATGTTCTGTCTTATGAGATCGTTGCAAATTATGTGTGTCAACAATACAGATAAGCAAGATAATAATAACCATTGAATGTTTGAGAAACATTATTCGACGTTCTTAAAATCATCCTTTTTCTAAAGCCGACAAAAAGGCACCTAGATCACACTGAATATTTGCCTTTTAGGAAACACTAATCGCTACAGCCTATACAGACCATGAAATATTTCTGAAAAATGGTGTTTCCTTCCAATCTATACCTACTAGTAGTGAATTGTGCTTGTCACTGATACAGCATCTCCATTTGGGGCCAGTACTGAAATATGTCCCGTCCCTTGATCATTAATAGGGGCACCTTCCCCGCTGTAATGTTGTGAACTATTGTATGTAGTTTCATCGTTAATTTTCTTCCTCACTCCATCCGCCCATTCTGAAGAGGTAATATTCTCGATAACCTGCCAAATAGTAATTACGTATCCCATATTCCAAAATGATTCTATGCCAATTTTACCGCCTTTAAATCAATGAATCTAGGATCTCCCAAATCCCAACGTTTGGCAAATGCAAACTTAAGAGCTTCAACAATCCTGTGCATAGGCTTTACACTTGTTACACCCTCATTCCAATTGAATCCTTTAAGGATATTCATAGCTAAACCCGTCACGACGCCACTTCCTGGTGGTGGCACTAGATGAAGAATACCCTTCTCAATGTTCAGCTTGATGGAGTTCACAAGTTCCGCTTCGTAGTTGCTTAGATCGCTCAATGTGATGGTACTTCCAATATCTTCTAAGTCTCTTGCTATGAGTTCAGCAAGTTTTCCCTTGTAGAAATCTTGTGGCCCATTTTGGGCTAACATCCTGAAAGTTTGACACAACTCCACGGGGGGGTGAATTAAGGAACCGGGACGCTTGAATGTGCCTGTGGTTTCATTAACGAACATTTTACTGTGGGAATAAAAAATGTCTACAACACTATGTAAAATTAATCTTTTTCAAACCTGAGATGGGGATCATTCCTAACACGAGGGTTAAAAAATAAAGAATCCCATTGGTGTTTAGAAAGTTGAAAACCATCTTCGCAAACTTTTATTGTGGGCTGTAGTATCTTAGTCCAAGGCAGGGATCCGAACTCCCTGTGGGCCACGTGATATCCCATCACCTCTCCAGGAACACCGATGGATACTGCGCCCCTGAGATTACCATTGTCATCAGATGAAGACAGAAACTCATCCAGCCTCAGTGTGGATGGAGCTGTTTCGCGTGCTACTATTGTGTGCGACTGGTTACTGGCATTATGAAACACATTCATTATGAATCCTCCACCGATGCCCATGCTCTGCATTGTTACAAGACTGTTACATGCTAGGGTAGCAAGGGCTGAGTCAACTGCATTTCCACCTTGTTGAAGAATATCCCTAGAAGGAGTAGGGAGTAAGGCATGCATCACAGTCAATGGTAATACAACCATACGCACCGTCCTATGTTGCTGCATACATCGCTATCTGAGCAGACTGCTGCGTTTTGAAACATGTGCAAAGTTGATGGAGATGGTGTAAGGGGTATCTCGGTATCGGGAGGATATCGCGCAGAAGACGGTTCAGGCATCTTGGGCTTACTGCCCTTGCATTTGTGCTCTTTACGGGGAACATTAAGAAACTGTGAGTAAAGTATAGCGACGAGAGCCACAAGAGCGACCAAAAGAAGTGAGCATCTTCTGAAATCAGATTCAGATCAAAATCAGATGATTAACAAGATTGTGAAAAAAAACTCTTAGCACGGGCATACGTTTTAAGAGATGATGTTGTCCTTTTACATTCTTCTTTTTTCATGATTTAAGTAAATGATTGTTTTAATCTTTCTGTCATTTCAGCATGTCAAAGTCAATTTGCCTGACAGGCGATATGGACTGGTAGTAACATGCGCACTAAGTACACAATCAAAACCCTTGCATAATTTGTTCTCAAACTGTAATTCGATTTATTTCGGACTACACAATCACAAGAAAAATATTTTATTTATTATAACGGTATAACAATTGGTATAAAAGAACAAAATGGAAATAAACTACAGTTAAATATAAATAAATACATTTTATGCAATAAAATTAATTTAAATACTTGAATTCTTGCGCATTTCTCTTTGCTGGTTACTTCTTTTGTTTTATTTGGAAATTACATTTTTATTAACTTTTACTTTGTACAAAATATTGTTGTATGGAGTCTGTTATTGATGTTAAAAGGTCGCGTTTAGAAACCCTGCACGTCTCCTCTCTTTCGAAAATCTGCATTTGCATATATTGCTGTACTATTCCGGGCAATGGCGCACATTGCAGAGCCTCTGTCTAAGTAACGGCGGGTTTTGTGTCCCTTGGCTTCTAGAAGATTTATGATTTCCTGGAAAGAAAAGACAAAATTCGTGTTATAAAGGAAATTAATGTATGTATGGTGGTTTGATAGCGAGCGGAGCGATCATAGCGGACGAATCCTAAGAAATAATTTTTTTTTTAATTTAAATGCGTTTAAATGAATTAATGCATATAATGGCACTTTTAAGCTGCCAACCACACACACGAAGTCGATAGTAAATTTTAGGTCCCCTCTCTTTGTAAGATGAAAGCTAACCTGTCTCCTTGCGAAACTACTGTACAAGGTACATGCTCCTCTGTGGTGCAAATACACATATCAATCTTAAACCTCACAATTTCAGTGTTATTATACTATTTAAGACAATCTAGAATACGGGGCCCTTGCTAGTTTCGACATTGCTACCAAACTCGTCAGATTTTGTAGGATGATGATAAAGACTTTTCGCTTCTCCGTCACGGTTAGTAAGGAACTCACAGAGACCTTCGATGTTAAAAAAGGTTTAAACAAGGCGGCGCACTGTCATGTGACTTTCTTAAAATCATTCTTAAGAAGATTGCGTGTAACGCACACGTCAACATAAGAAACACTGTTAGTTTATGCCGACAAACTCGAAGTATTAAGACAAACACAAGAAGCCGCCAATGAGGCGTTTACTGGCATTGAACCGGAAGCAGCTTTAATGGGTCTGGCCGTCAATGACGACAAAACAAAGTACAAGTTGTAACCAAAGAAGAACACACAGCATCGATGTTATGGGTAGAACGTCACATAAGCCAGCAGAAACTTTGAGGTAGTTAAGGACTTCCTCTACCTCTCAATATAAGAGCTTGTTCATTGTAGTCCTTTTTTATGGCAAGTAAACTATAACGTTACAAAAGCGGATGAGGACGCCCTTAGTGCGATTTTTGGTCCTGTTAGCGTTAATAACATTTGAAGAAGAAGATTCAACCACGAACAAGCGTTTTCGGATACAACACTTAAAATGACTGGGATATGTAAAGCCTATGTATGCAACTGCTCCGGCCAGGAAAGTCTTCGATTCCGAGCCGTTAGGACGACGGCCGCGGCTGAAATGGGGCACACAAATGGCGAAGGACCTTAAGTAACTTGGAGTAACGCACACGGAGTGTGTAATTTAAAGCAGAGATCGTGCGAGATGGAGAGGTGTGTGGTTAAGACCCAGGTCCACCCCGGACTGTAGTGTCAATCAAAGAAGAGCACTAAGCAGAATGTAACTTTGACCTGGTACTCAACACAGGCAGGGATTGAGTTGCTCAGCTATGGGTGTAATTGTGCATTTTTCAGTATACTGATATCACTAAAATAATGGTAGTCTTGATCCGCTTGCTTTAAGAGTGTGGTTGCCATTTGTTTAGTTATCAAATTCTTTATTTTTATTCCGTCGCTGTAATTGGAATCTGCGCAATTGTTTTACGTTCCTTTAGCGCTATTCGTTTGGTACAAACTTGTTTAGATACACATGCATGCGATTCAATCAAATACTTATTATAGATATATAAACCTCTTTCGTCCTTTGAAATACTCACCCCAAATGAATTGCCTTCGTATTCAAACACATTCGGAACCAGTTGATGATGAAACCGTGGAGAATCGACGGCAGCCTTGAGGTCTTGTCCGAACCAGAGAACTCTGGCAATAACCTGAGTTACGGCTGTGATGATTTTCGAGCCTCCAGCTGAACCAATCACCATGACGACATGTCCCGTGCTGTTAGCAATAATTGTTGGTGACATGGAGGACATGGCTCGCTTTTGTGGTTCAATGAAATTGGTTGGCGATGGTGGTAAATTGAATTGATTAACCGTCTCTGGCGTTGAGAAATCATCCATACCACTATTGAATATGATGCCTGTTCGTTTTCCTGTGAATCCTGATCCGAAACTGAAAAATCGTAAGACATAAATAAACCTCACCAAACATTTTCAATAATCACTGACGTACTAGTGATTGATCGTACTGGTCACGGCTACAGCGTCACCATTGGGTCCCAAGACCGACATGTGTGACGTTCCATGGTCGTCTTTGGCAGTGAATCGAGCACCATAGTCCGATATGTCATCGAGAACAGACGAGTCATTGATTTTTAGCCGTAATTCGTCTCCGAATTCATTTGAAGTCAACTGGCTTACAAGCTGTGAACAGTAAAAAAAAGCTTTAAGTTGTTATTTTACTTTTGTCGTTCTCTTTAACCAACCTCTCTAAGATCATTGAATCTCATGTCTCCCAACTCCCATCGTTTGGCGAAACCGAACTTGAACGCCTCTGCAATTCGATGGAATGTCAAAGCCGTTTCAGTCTCATTGGCGATGCTTGCCGCTGTGAAGTTGTATCCATTTAATATACTCAAAATATGGGCAATAACGGTGCCACTTCCGACTGGTGGCACAGCGTAAAGCGTGTTTTGTCCCAAAGGCATCGATACCGAACTTACAACGTCTGCATTATATACCTCAAGATCGTCGCTTGTAACTATACTTCCGATTTCCTTCAAGTCAGCTGCAATATCCTTTGCTAGGGATCCATTGTAAAAGTCCAAAGGACCATTTTGTGATAGCCTACTGTAAGTTTGGCAAAGTTCTTTTGGTGGGAAGATTTTAGTGCCAATTGGATGGAATTCCCCTGTTGCGTTGTTTACAAAAGCAGACCTGTAAAAGAATGATGTTGAAACTCGGTTTTCTTGTGGTAGAAAAACAGCATACCGCAGGTTAGTATCATTTTTCACCATTTCCTTCGATTTAAGGGCATCAAACTGATGTTCAGACATTATGTAGCCTTCTTCACAGATTTTGACAGATGGCTCAACGATCTCCTTCCATGGCAAGGATCCAAATCGCTTGTGAGCCTGATGGTAACCCATTACTTCTCCAGGAACTGCTATCGCTAGCGGAGAATGAAGAGAAGCTTTGGGCTTGCCTGCAAACATATTTTCCTCGGCGCCGAATGGCGCAACTTCACGGGCGTCAATCGTGTATGCACGGTTTTCTGACTTGATGTAGACATTCATGAGGAACCCACCACCAATTCCCATACTCTGCATGGTCACGATACCATTACAGAGGAGAACAGCAATCGCTGAGTCGACTACACTTCCACCACGGTCGAATATTTCACTGTGAGTGAGAAAATAAATGACATTTAGGAATGGTTTCCCTACAAAAATACTATACTATCTATATCTATATCTATATATATCAATTGAATTTCCTTTCAGCTTCTTTACAATTTTACATTGAAGAGAAACCAGTAAAAGATGCTCCAATTTTTTTGGTGACGTTCTTAGCAATGAATTTATCGATTGTCCAATTAACGGATTGTCTGCGAGTGCTTTTGGTGCGGTTTTCTTTTTCATTGTGAAAAATAGTTGCACTTCGATCTTCTTTTGAAAACTCCTACCAAAGTGCAAAGTGCAGCGATTTTCGGTTCTGTATGTGGTATGTGAGATCCCCACCATGTGCAGCCTTGAGGAGCCTCTGAACTGCCTTAAAGCATTTATTACGGAGTGTGACTGGAGGCCTTTCAATAGGGACGGTCAAAATTTCTTTCGATAACTTTCCACAATTTTACTCATATGTATTGGGCAATACACACTTGAATAATAATAATCGGGTGGCGCTACAGTCCACAGTAGGACCAGTGCATAGCTTGCTCATTTACTACTCGTGTTGTGCGCGCTACTGTTCTCTCATGAGTAGAAGGGACCTACAGTTTTATTGCCGACTTCTAACGGCGAAGTTTTGAGAAGCTTTTTCTTAGACAGTTATTACTCTTTAAGTGTTGTCAGCAGCTCGAGAGAGGTGGTACCGTGAAAAATTCGAGGTGTTATGCCGGGAATCAGACATTCGGGTTGTGAGTCTCGCTTTTTACCCACTACGCCACGGCGACCACAATACACACTTGAACAACGTTTAAAAGTTGTTCAAATTTGTTACTGAAATTCTGGCTTTGTCAGAACAATTTTAAGGGCAATGTGACCAATTTTTCGACACCCTCATTTCTTCATTTGGCAATAAAATCAATGTCTAGTAAATAATTTTAAGCTCCATTTTCTTTCCAATACCGGTAAGATAGCGCTTCCGTTCAAGAGGACCCAAATCAATCACTCACACAATGTTCTCAATATTTGCGTTTGAGATTAATGCAAAATATTATAAAAAAAATTATGTTAAGTGATGTAGCTTATTTCTGGCCAAATGGGATTGTCTACAACCTAAATATGCGTTATTGCGTTATATGAATTCTTCAAGAGGCATTATATCATCCCATAAAGAACAGTGTTTTGTGAAGATTCCATGCTTATGGATATTTGAAAATATTTTTACATGGTAAGTGATTTTTGAGCGAGCTAGGTCCTGGTCCCACCGTGGACTGTCGCGCCATCCGATATATATACATATACATGTATATGTAATCAATAAGATCATAATATGTTTTCATAAATCACTTAATGTTCTTAATTTAAACAATACCATATTTTGCAAAGTTTCCAAAACAAGTAGTTTTAATACTTTCATACGAAATTCAAACATTTTACCTTAGTCGTTGTCAGAAAATAATAAATTTCAAAATTTCAAAAATTAGTTTTTTAACATTCAATTTGGTTGGAAAATTTAAAATGTACCATGCTCGGTATTCATAAACACAATAAGGAAAGCCAAAGAACGCAACAGGCCACAAGGAGATCAAGTACAGAGAATTTCTTGTGTTGTATGTTAGTGTTCTCTCGAGCAGAAGGGAGCTCGGGTTTTTGCTGATTCCGAATTGCGAAATACACATTTAAGCATTTTTACCATACACAATTAAGCATTTTTACTTCTCTATCAATGACATCATCACTTTGTTGTGCAGTTAATGCATGATTATTACAAAAAGTTTCAGCTAATAGATTTGCCTTTTCATTTGGGCTGATATAGAATCGATCAAGGTTTTTCAGAGGCGAAATGTTGGAGTACCTATTTGTAAGTATTTTCGAAACCTTCCAGAACGGTTGTTTACAAAAAACAACGAGTGTTTTTTGCAACCGCTTCCTTAATAGCTTTGTTGAGGAAATTCATGCTGAGAAGAAAAGAGGCTATTCGAAAGCGAAGTCACTTTCTTCAGTTTGGGTTTAGAATAGGTCATAACACATGCCATCAATTAGCAAGAATCAAAAAGCACGTAAGTATTAAATTTAATCCTAAAGAATCAACAGGACTAGTGTTATTAAATATGGAAAAAGCGTTCGACACGGTTTGGCATGACGCCTTGATTGACAAGCTCCTGAAGTTTAACTTCCCAATGCAAATCATCAAATTGATCCAAAGCTTTTTCAAAGACAGAAGGTTTGCAGACAAAATCAGAAACAACATATCTAACACCAAACATATCGAGCACGGCGTTACTCAGGGACCTGTTCTGGGGGCAATTCTGTTTAATATCTATGTCGCAGATCTTTCTACTTTTAATAACAGTGTCGACTTTTTAATGTTTGCGGACGATACTGCATTATTTTCATCTGGGTGATTATTTATAGACGTCTTTATTGTACTACAAACTGCGCAATTTGAACAATATTGCTTCTAATGGAAGATAAAGCCAAACCCTCAAAAGACGCAAGCTATGTGGTTCACTAGATGTAGAAAAGAATGCTACCTACCAAACATCAAGCTACGTTTATGCTCTGTGGAAATAGATTGGGATCCCAAGTGCAAGGTTTTTGACTAATCCTAGATCTAAAACTAACCTTTCAGGCTCACATTTCTGCCACAATAGATAAAGTTAATAAACTAACAAGATTATTGTATCCATTGATTTGCAGAAATTCTAAACTAAGTTCTGATAATAAATTACTTATCCACAAATTAGTTTTCCAAGCTATTATTATGTACGGAGGACCAGTAGGGGGTGATTGCGCTAAAACTCACAAGTTAAAGCTCCTAAGATGTCAAAATAAACTTTTAAAAATGTTTTTAAATCTGCCTTCTCAACCACCAGACTTCACTTAAAAGAAAATGACAACTTGATTAGTTCTCTTATCTCCAAATCTAAAATAAATTTCTACAATAATTGCTCTGTATCTCGAAATGAGCTTATAAAATAACTTACACCAAATTAGCATAAAAAGGTAAATCCTTGAAACGGGCAAATGCAATACTAGGTTAAGTTTCACATAAGGGATTTTGCTAATAGTTTTCCCTTATAATATTCTTTTCATAAGCATATTAGCTATTTGTTGTAAAATAAATTGTATAGTAGCTGTAAAATGACCTAATTCTCTAAAATAACGTAAGATATGAATGTAATAGAATGCTACTTAAAAATAAATAAATAAATAAAATTAAACATTTTTGAATGATGTCAGCTGCTCAAAAGTGGTGAAAAGTTAGAAATATTCAGTCCAGGTGACCAATTACACTTGCTTGAGTATTTCTTTGGTGTACACAATTAAAAACATTCACACTCTGTATTGTGAACGCCAAACGGAAAACAAAAGCATTCAAATTTTTTTGGTGTACTCAGGCTTGCGAAATCGAACCTACATAGTACCTTCGTTGTGCGAATGTCATCAGAGTTGATTTTAATGGAAATAATGAAATTCAATCAGAAATAATATTTCTTTGTGGTGTGAAATAAGTAAGTATATGCACGCGCTTTGAGGATATTAAAGTTGAACCTCCTGAATGAAGAGAGTTATAATGATTTTCTGTTTTTGGCGCAGTGGATAATTATATATTTTGAAACAGAGATATGAATTTAAAATTAAACAAGGCTTTATCAAATAAGCGCTTATTTTTGTGACCAGGAACGCTGCTTATGGCGCGGAAACTTAGACGTTAATAAAAGCGGAGTCATAAGTCTTTTCGAGAAAAAAGTTTTGCATGCGATTTTTGAGAAGATTTAACGATGAACTGTATGGGCTGTACATCGATATGATCCTGTACAAGCGTCTTTCGGTACAACTGGACCATGTAAAGCGTCTGGACACCATTGCTCCGCTTTGAAAGCTTATCGAATCAGAGCCATTGGGACAATGTCACAGAGGATTAGCTAGGCTAGGCCTAGGCTAACGTGGCTCACACAAGTAGAGAAAGACTTCAAACAACTGGGAGTTCACAACTGGAGGCAGTTAGGGAAAGATCGTGCTGGCTGGAGAGGCATGTAAGTTGAGGCCCAGGTCCACCCCGGGCAGTAGCGCCACTGTCTTTACGTACACATTTCGGATAAGGGCATAGAATTTATTAATTCCATTGAAAAGAGTAAGCGAATTACCCATTTTGAAGAGAATTTAACAATTTGTCTCAATAAATTCTTCGTCTCGATTTCTTACAGTTCCAAGGCAAGTTTGTCACGAGCCAATTAGTACTAAGAGTAATTCACCAGCATGGTCCAATATTTCGATTCTTTAACGCCTTAACGCCTCATAGATCGGCAGTACGCTATGATGAAGCCTTTAAAACCCGTTTCAGTCTCAGAGGCTGGCCGACTAACAGAAGCTTATGAAACTTTATCGGCTACCATCTGGTGGACCCCCACCTTCGGCAAAGCTTGTTGAAGCAAATCAAATAAGTTCTAAAAAAAAAAATACTGCACTTAACATGTATGTCACGAGCAAAATTCAAAAATTCACTTCGACATCAATATTTGTTTCACACGTTCGACCAAATGTGATGAAACTAATGAGCGTCAATAGGCGCTAACGATTGAAAGATGACCGATGACTAATCGCGTCGCGTCTCGATAGTATATACGTTTTTTAGGTCGGATAGAAAATTCAAACAGCTTATATCACCTGCCAATCGTACTGCAAATGCCGCTGTCAGAGCATACCGCCGCTTTCTCGTATACCCCCAGCTTAGACGCCTTAGTAGCAGGAGGCGGCGAAGTTGAAGAATCATTCATTGCGGCTTCAGTACTGGTTGAATCCAATAATGTGGCATCTGGAATGATGGTGACGTGTCCAATGGGCAAAACGTTGCTGCCCATCGAACTAATCTGTACATCCTCCACCAGTTTCGGTTCATTGCTATCTGTAATGTATAAAAATTGTTAAATCCGTCAGGTTTGGAGACGAAAAATCTTACCACTGAAGGTCAGCTTCCAGAGCATGTAGCCGATTAGAAAGAATCCAATCAGAATGATCAGCGTTATTGTCAACCGCTTCATCCATTTCAATAAGTTCTCTCGTCTGAAAGGAAAAAAGTGTCATACTTCGTGAGTAAACTCGAAGCATCTTACGATGCTAACAAATAAATACTAACAACATCGTGGGATGCACTTCTGGCATGAATGTCTACAAAAAAAATACGAATGTGATGAAAAATAAAGTCAGGTAACTCTACGCACAACCCACGGTTTATCAGATTTTTAATCAGAACAACGAACAACGTCTCAGCAACCGATTATGGAGCTCTGCCAAACGGTTCAACGTCCAAGAGTGCCGCTGAGAAACTAAAGTTAGTCGCCAAGATACCGCGTAGGAAAGCTTTACCGTGTTTCATCACTGATCGACAGATGACTTGAACTCAAGTCTGCATTTGGATTCAGTCTAGCATGCCAGCAATATGGTATAGTGATAGTTATGTATCGTCAAGTGTGTATATATGGAGTTCAAATGTTCTAGGGGAAATTTGTGATTTACAAGTACGAATCGCCACATCGATGTGTTATTATTATCGTTTAGTAATTACAAATCGGAGAGTCCAACAGTTTGTGGCTGAGAGAGAAGATTTTTCTGGATAATTATCAGCATTTACGTGTTTACAGACACTCCCTTTTAAAGATTTACAACTGTTATGTTAAATAGGGAAGGGTAACGCATTAGGTCAATCCTCAAAATGATCAAATTTATTTTGTCTTCATAAAATTTGTTTAAAAAATTGCCTTGATGATAAAAGTAGCTAATCACTTTACGCAAGACTCTTGTTCTATATCTCAAGGTTACTTCGAGGCAGTAAAGCAGGTATCAACCTATTTTTACGTCAACCTATTTTTACGTCTACGCAAAAAGAATCAAAAAAAAAGTTGTTAACCTTGATTGAAGAGAATAATTTAACCCACAGTCAAGCTTTGATTTATCTAAAAGACATAAATCACACAGTTATTGAAATCACAGGGAGCGCTCTTGTTTGGTAGGTAAGAAAACAACACTTTTATTTGCCTTCTTCTATCAATTGGGTTTTTTAAGAAATGTAAGTTTTTACGGCGTTTTCTTCAGAAGAACTAAAACCACTTTGAAAGTTGAAATGTTAGACAAAATTATTGAATTTTTCGACTGATTAAATTCCTATTCAATGCGCCTATTACTGCATACACATATTACAATGTAAAATTTGGGTGAAAAAAGTCTAGTTAAACGGTTACCTCAAAACAATGAAAGCGTCACGCAACCCATTTTTAGCTAAAAATTACTCTAAGTGACAACTTAATCTTAGTCTAATCGCCGCGTCTATATTGTCGCCATTAACGGGATCAAGAATTTTGTGTTGCCTTTAAAATAACTCTCACCGAGCATTATACAATTAACAAGGGTTTTACAAATCATTTTAAAACTAAAAACACCGTTTCCAATCTTGCAGCACCTCCCTTGATGCCGTCTCAATCCTTTCAGTCATAGGGTAGCGTTCCCTTTCTAAGGAATTTAGTGTCTCGGGATAAAGTCTCTGGGTGCAGATCAAACAAATATCGCACACAAACATTAATGTGCTTACTAGAGGCCATCATGCAGTAAATGTCATCTGACAAATTGAACACTGCTTACCGGTAATATTTTTATTGGCCACTTCACTTTATATCCTGCAACCCTAATCGTTGAAAACCTTAATCTTCAAATTCAATCCAACTTGTCGTGCGCTTTTCGGCCATGGCTCATTCAGCAAATTATATTGCAACAACAACAATTAGCCTCTAAAGCAAATTGGTCCTTGGTGATGTTTTTCGTCACAAGTGAACAATTTTGATACGAATCTTACATCGACCCGATCGTTACAACCAATACTATTTTCTTTATTTCAACTTCTGCTGTAGATATACGTCTTATCATCCTTCTGAGGACATTTTACACTTGTACATTTGTTTGTGGTGAAGTATTCTTCAAATGCTCCTAGCACAAACTTAGCAAAATGTGCTTGAACCTATCTTAATCTAATCGTTTCAAGTATTGTTCGACATTAACTTACATAGGTTCACATGTTTAAACAGATGTTCTAATAGTCGTTACAAAGTAACAGCTGGTCAAGGTATTTCGTGACAAATTTCCTGGATGCGTGAGTCCGCCAAAGCAAAGCTATAAACTTTTAAATAGAAAACAAAACAAATGACGCATTCCCAGAATATTTGTGGAGAAAGAGTACTTTCAACATAACGTAACTCGATTGATAGTCAAGTCCCTCAATTTTGCATTTTTGTAGTTAGATGGAAGCTTATGGTAATCGCTCGCAAGTTAAGCAACGATTTGTTCTGCATGTTTAACAAGTAGCAATTCTGCTCGAGAGGCAAACGGTCTGGACATCGCAAATGACTCCTAGTCACATAAAAGCAACGGATATTAGTCACAGAGCAGTCTAAAGATGTATGTACTCTAAATTGTATCAAGAAGATATTTACACGGCTTAAATGATGTTACAGAGCTATAAGAAGTGTTCGTTCTCGCATCTGGTTAGGGACTGTTAGGGGAATTTTATAGTACAAGACTTAAATACAACCGTCATGCCTTGTTGTGCCGGACTGATTATTTAAAGCTTCAAGGTTAGAAACAGTATTTACTAGGTATTTACTAGACTGTCAGAAAGTGATATATAACAAAACTCTGCAACCAAATGAAGCACTCAGAACTCATTAAAGGAAGAAAGGTCTGAAAAGTCACAGGACACGATTGAGCTACTTAGTATGAAATTTTTCGAAGATTCTTTAAAGACTAATAATAATAATTGTTGGCGCTACAGTCCAAAGGGGGCCAGGGCCTGGCTTGCTCGTCAACTACTCGTGTTGCCCGCACTACTGTTCTCTCACGAGTAGAAGCGACCAACAGTTTTTTGCCGATTTCGAACGGCGAAATTTGAGAAGCTTTCTTAGACAGTTATTACTCTTTTAGTGTTGCCAGCAGCTCGAAAGGGGTGGTGCCGTAAAAAATTCAGAAAAATGGTGTTGAGCTGGGAATCGAACCTAGATCCTTCGGCGTGTGAGCGTCGCATTTTACCCACTACGCCACGGCAACCACTTTACATACTGGTAAACTTTTTTCATAAAACCACTTTGAGACATATTTGTTTCTTACAAATAACATTTTAGTCTCATATTTTTCTTAACTAATTGTCAACATGTATATAGCAGACACTATTGGCACCGGGACCTACAGTTTATTGTCGACATCGAATGACATCGAATGAATTTGAAAATCATTTTCATTGACAGATAATACTCTTTGCGCGTTACTAATAGTTCGAAAGAGGTAATGCAATGGAAAATGCGAGGTGTTAAGTCCGAGAATCGAACCTTTGATCTTCGGCCCACTACGCCACTAAATATATAAAACAAATAAAAAATTAAGTATAATAAAATACGTCGATACAATGCATTAATTTAAATAGTATATTTGTTTGATTAGTGTATAGAAAACCTCAAAAATTATGTTTAATGATAAACGATCATCCAACCCAATTTATTATTCAGAAGAACTATGTTAAATGGCATTAGTCTGAATATTTTTTTTCAACTGTACTGCATATTGAGCGAAATTTACCCACCTTATCAGAATGAAAGTTTCTAGTCTTAGCCCTATTTATTTCAAACATTCAAAATGAAATAAACTAGTGTGGCAAGTTTATACGTTTAAAGCAACAATGAAACTTTGTACAATTGATTTTTTTTTCCTTAGCAAACATTTCCCAACCAGAAACAACACAATGACTCGTCAAAAATCATCTACATCTCTTACGCTTAGAAAATTAAAATTCAAAAGTCAAATCCACACTTACCTTTGCTCTAATCTCGTGTCGGTAGTAATGTTCATTTCTGTATCTTCATCGTTACAGGTGCGATCTTTAAGTGGCAGTTTATTGTCATCCTCTTCCCCCAGCGGCATTTTGTACGAGTCAGTGTTTATATATTTTATGCTGAAAAATAAAAAAAAAAAATTAAACACGTGAGATTCAGTTTAATGACTTATATCAATTAACGATAAAGCAACGCTTTCGAATATACTTGTATACCTCTACATGATTCTGTTCATGCCAGATGCATACGTATTTGTGTTTGTTTTAGAACTTTTTAGGTACTCCACTAGAATTAAATTAATGCGGGCTTTCAATTTACTTTTACAAAATTGAAAGATAGAAATTTAAAAGCACCGTTTTGTAGTAGATCAAAAAAAGTGTTTTTAACATGCAATTTTTCCAACACGTGGCAGTTACGGGCATTGATTGGGAAAACACATTGCAGTAATAAGACTTTCTAGAAAGTTTTTTCGAGTCATTTAATTCTACTTCAAATGACTAAAGTTAATTTTCTTCAGCGGAAAACCGAAGCTTATTTCGTTAAGCCCTCATGTTTCGTCAGAAACAATATGTTTGTAGAAAGGAAATATATTGTAAATATTGGAAGTACACGGTCCAATTTGTGATAAAATTATTATTTTATTGAAAATATAGAAAAAATATATCGCTTATAGTATTCTCTGTCGGAAGCGACTATGTCTTACTATCTCTTTGGTAATTTTGAGTCCTCTCCGGTACCAATCCAATCATCCAAACAAACAATATTCCGAAAGAACAGCGGATGACTTCCCATTTCCGTCTTTTCAGCTAGTTTTAGACCGCAAAAACCATGTGAGGCCGAGCATTATCATGTTGGGAAATCAACTTGTCATGTCTTTCGGTCGTTACTGCCCGTTTTTCATGGAATCCGCGGCTCATACGCATTACTTGTAGTCGATAACTTTTCCCGTGAATGGTTTTAGCAGCTCATACTACACCACATTAGTCTGGTTCGGGTTTAGGAAGGGCATGACCTTTAAATAATGAATGAAAACGATAACGAAACGGGTTCACCAGACTTTCCATATTATTTTTTTCTCAGGGTTATCGTAGTATATCCATTTTTCACCTTCAATCACTATCCGGTTGAAAACTTTCTTTTGATGTTTTTCAAGAAGCAATTCGATGGTGACATTAGAGACATCTATCGGTTTCAACTCGTACGGCGCTCCGATTTCCTCGTTTTTAATAAATAATTTTTTTTCTCATCAGTGAGAGTGACAAACTGAGAGAGGGAAACGCTTATTTGGATGCGGTTTTGTTGTTCGTGGCAGACTTAGGCAAAAAGTCTTAAGCTTCCAATAAATAAGCGAACGCCTCATAATAATCCGCTTCAAGGCTGAATTCGGGAATATAAGCCTCATATGCGCCCACGCCCCGACAGAGGAAAAAGATGACAGCAGTAAAGAGGACTTCTATCACCTCCTAGAAAGGACATACGATCGATGCCCCAGCTACGACACCAAGATCTTTCTAGGAGATTTCAACGCTCAACTGGGAAGAGAAGAAGTCTTTGCTAAAGTCATCGGAAGACACAGCGTGTTGGCGTTGGTGTTGGAGTACAACACCTCCGGAAACGGACTCAAGCTAGTTGGCTTCGCCTCGGGGCAAAATCTCTCTGTGGACAGCACCTTCCCACACCTCAACATTCATAAAGGTACCTGGCGATCACTTGATCAATCAACCGTCAACCAGATTGATCATGTTGCGATCGACGTCAGACACTCTTAAAGTATTCTCGATATCCGAAACTTCCGAGGTGCAAACATCGACTCGGATCATTTCCTTGTTGTAGCCAAGGTGAGAACCCGCATATCGAGAGGGCAACGGAGTCGAGACAGGCGAAAACGGTATGATGTCGGAAAGCTACAATCGCAGCCGATCGCTAGAGCCTTTGCCGATCGATTCTCCCTAAAACTGTCTCAAAGTTCGACGCTGCCTGCACAAACAATAGAAGACAAGTGGAAACGTTGTCAAGAAGCCATCAAAGAGGCCGCCACTGATGTGTTGGGTTTCACGCCACCACCTCAGAGGAACCCATGGTTTGACGACGAGTGCAGGTAGGCGCATGCAACCAAACAAGAAGCATACAAGGCAACGCTGCATCGAACGACGAGAGCTATTTGTGAACTCTACAAACAGAGAAAAAGGGAAGAGAACCGGCTTCTCAGAAGAAAGAAGAAAGAGCACGAGAAGCGCGGTCGAGCAAATGGAGAAGTGCTATGGCAGGAATGACGTCCGAAATTTTTACCGCAAGAACAGTTATCCGGCGGTTACAAACCTTGTACAGAAGCCTGCCGGGACCAAAATGGGCAACTGGTGGTAGAGTCGCATTCGGTGCTGAGAATCTGGAAGGATCATTTCTGCAGACTCCTAAACGACGATAACGGCGCAAATCCCGCTGTTAGGCAGAATGTTCCACTCAATTTGGACGACGATGAATAAGAATTCCGTCCCCTGACTTCAACGAGGTCAAGATAGCAATATCGAAACTGAAGTCGAACAAAGCTGCTGACGCGGACGTTCTATGCGCAGAGCTGTTCAAAGCGGCTGGGGATGAGCTGGTTGGGTGCATGCACCAGCTCATCTGTGAGATATGGTCGGAGGAAAGCATGCCCGACGAGTGGAATCTCAGCATCGTTTGTCCGAAAGGAGACCCTTTCGACTGCGCCAACTACCGAAGGGATCAGTCTCCTTAACATCGCATATAAGATTTTCTCTGCCGTGTGTGTGTGACCGCCTGAAACCGTTCGTCAACAACCTGATGGGTCCTTATCAGTGTGGTTTCAGACCAGGGAAGTCCACAATCGACCAGATCTTCACAGTGCGGCAGATCCCGGAGAATTCCCAAGAAGTACAAATCGACACCCACCATCTATTCGTTGATTTCAAGACCGCTTATGACAGCGTGCATAGAGACGAGCTATACAGTGCCATGTCTAGTTTTGGCATCCCTACCAAACTCATCAGATTGTGTAGGACTACAATGGATGAACTCTCGCTGCTCCGTCAAGGTCGGTAGCGAACTCACCGAGACCTTCGATGTCAAAAAAGGATTTAGACAAGGCGACGCACTGTCATGCGACTTCTTTAACATCATTCTTGAGGGGATCGTACGAAACTCACACGTCAACATCAGAGGCACGATCTGCCACAAGTCCGTTCAACTGCTAGCTTATGCGGACGTGAGTTGACGTGATCGGCCGAACTCAGCGAGCCGTCAATGAGGCGTTTGCTAGCATCGAAGCGGAAGCGGCTTAAGTGGGACTAGTGGTAAACAAGGGCAAAACGAAGTATATGCTGTCATCGAAGAAGGACGCAGAACATCGACGTCTCGGACAGAGCGTCACTATGGGCAGCAGACACTTCGAGGTAGTCAAGGACTTCGTCTATCTCGGCTCCGCGGTGAATAGGGACAACAACATCAGTACCGAAATCAAACGCAGAATCACTCTTGCCAATCGCTGTTTCTTTGGGCTTAAGAGGCAATTGAGTAATAAAGCCCTCTCCCGAACGACCAAAGTGACTTTGTACAACACCTTGATCATCCCAGTCCTGCTTTACTGCGCAGAAACTTGGACGCTACTAAAAGCGAATGAGGAAGCCCTTGGTCTCTTCGAGAGAAAAGTTTTGCGCGCGATTTTTGGTCCTGTTTGCGTTGATGGCATCTGGAGGAGAAGATTTAACCACGAACTGTATGGTCTGTACTTGGAGTGCGCAATTGGAGGCAGCTGGCAAGAGATCGTGCTAGCTTGAGAGGCATGTTGGTTGAGGCCCAGGTCCACCCCGGACTGTAGTGCCATCCGAAGAAGAAGAAGAATGCATACAAAAATAAGTTTAAACATTATAATGTTACTTACTCTAAAGCTCAATTTGGAAATGTATAATTTCCTTTACACTTTTTATATTTTTGACATATGTATCGAATTAGCCAAAATTAATTACAACTGAAAGAGCAGTGATACTAAAAAAAAAGTATGCCTTAAGAGTGGTCTGGTTGTCTGATGGTCTGATGAAACGGTTTTTCTGCACATGAATTCATATCAGAAAAATCAAACTTGCAAACTGAAGTATACACAAGAAGTGAAAATCAACACAAATAAGCTATTTGAAAGACTGCGGCAGTGTGTATTAAAAATAATTTTCGCTTGAGATATCCATTTTCCGTATTTATACTACTGTTTGTGAACATAGTACATCCACGTACATCGTATCAGTTATTGCTGTTTTTTTTTGTTATTTGTTATTGACCTTATTTTGTTATTTAAAAAAAGTAAAAAAGCTACTGTACTGAACAAAACGTTCAATATTTCAATATAAACCTTTCTATTTTGTAACCATATTACTGTATTGTTATTCTTTCTCTATCACTCGTATTCAATTTCAAATTCAAATTTGCATTGTTATTCAGCATTTGGAAGCGGTTCTTTTGGTAGAGTTTTCGATCGATCGATTTCTCTGCCATTTGGATCTCGACCACAACAGGACACACATCAATCTGGGTAATAAATCAATGTACTATTTTTCTTGAACAGGATTTTTTGTTAATCATCGTTAGAGGATTTTTTTCTGGGTATCATCGCTTCCCTTCGCTTCCATATTCTGTTTGTTGCTAATCGTTCATATAATTGTAGTTAAAATTCTAATACAACTACCAAACTGTAAAGAATGACTATAGATAAACGGGGGTCCCTGTGGCGTAGTGGGTAGAGTGCACCACTCACAAGCCGGAGGTTCAGATTCGATTCCCGTGAACCTCTTTCGAGCTACTAACATCAGTCAACGAGTAATAACTAAGAAAAATTTCTCAAACTTCGCCGTACGGAGTCAGCAAGAAATTATAGGTTCCTTCTGCTACAGAGAAAAATAGCGCGCTCAACCCAAAGTTGATGAGCGAACTGTGGACTGTTGGACCAATATAAATATATAAATGGATAAACGAAGTGAGGCACTTTCATGTTACTTACTTGAAGTAACTCTTAAGGAGAATGTACAATACACCCAATTCACGATCTTTTTAAGTTATATTCAGGTTCTGCTGTACGCGGATAATGCTCGTAGGTAATTAGGTAGGAAGCTGACATAGGTTAAAAAAATGGTCATACAAAATGTCAAAATGTAGCACATTTTATCGAATCCGAGCCACTGGAACAATGTAATAGAGAATATCCATGCCAAAGATGACGCCCGCAAGATTAAAAAGACAAAAAAAATGGTAGAAATTAGAGGCTCATCTTTGAGGCCCAGGTCCCACTCGAAGTTTAAACATCACAAAATTTAGTTTTTAAACCGTACAAAGTACTGACGGTACAGTAGGCTTCAAATTTAAATATTTTTCTAAAAATTAGACAAAATATTGTAAGGGAATACCGGATGCAGAGTTAAGAGAATATATAATTCATTCGTTTGTGAGACCAGACGTTGGTTAATGAACTTTTTAAAGTTAAATTTGTGTTTTAGGTGGATAGGTAGATAGATTTTTATTTCACACAATAGTGCTTACATAGGTATTGTTACTGCACAGTTAACAATTTTGAGATACGATATTATATCTTTCTTCTACAACCTAACATGCCAAATTCTGTTTATTGAAAATAAGTAATTTTCTTTCTTTTGGACGAAAATACGAAAACAAAACCTACAATGTAAACCACAAAAAAAAATATATATATGTATATGTATAGATCTAAAATATAGAAAGATAAATAAATAATTAAATAAAAAGTAGGTTGCTAAATAAATAAATAAATAAATGAATAAATAAATAAAAAGAAATAAAAAAATAAATAGATGAATAAATAAATAAATATATAAATAAATAAATAAATAAATAAATAAATAAATAAATAGATAGATGAATAAATAAATAAATAAATAAATAAATACATGAATAAATAAATAAATAAATAAAATAGGTATAATAATAAGAAAATCAACCAAACTATGAAGAAGAAAATAAGTAAAATAATAAATTGACATAAGGAATATAAGAGTATGACTAAGAAATAAGTGAATGATGAGCTAATAACAAGTTCAATAACAAAGATAATTTATCACTTAGACTATTAATAAGAGGATTATCCGCAAGACTACAGCGTTCATGGAAGTTTAGCTTTAATTTCTGTATCCTATCAAACAATCAATTCAACGTTCTTATTTTTGTGTACATCTGAAGTAGAGTGATGCCATGGCAATTTTAATATACATTTTTTTTTATGTTTTATTTCAAATAACGAGTGTTACAATACCTAAAGCTCGCCTGTGTATTAGTACATTAAACTTCATTGTAGTGTCGATTGGAAAATAGCTACAGCATCAATAGGCATGCATTGAAGCACGTACGGTCAGAGAGGCACGCCCTTAAGTATAACAAAAGAACGATTCGCTTTAGGTTGTTACTGTCGAGTCATCACATAAGATACAAGCAATCCGATATTCTATTATGCATTTGAACTTATAGATAAGCACGTTGCCTATGTATTTAGCTTGAAATAAGCAATCAGTTTACTTCGTGCATTCTTCGACACATGTGCTCATTTGTACACATGTATGCAGATCTTTTCTGCGCTGGATTTCGGTACTTATTTCCCGCGGAGGCGACGAAGTCCTTTACCAGCTCGAAGTTTCTGCTGCCTAGTGCGACGCTCTGTTCGGGACATCGATGTCGGCATAAGCTAGTACTTTAACTGACTCTTGGAAGACGGTGTTTCTGGGGCCACTGGAGTTGACTTGTAAACATGAAGCGGCCCCATCACTCGAAAATGATAGCGATGTAGGAACGGCGTTTCATTTCGATTCGTAACATTTGATACATGATAACATTATTAAATTAAAAACATATGCTCTGAGAGTCCTGAAGATTTATACAATTCAGAAAAAATATTCTTTCTTTATTTATTAATTAATAAAATGCGAATTCAAGAAGCGTCACTAACAAGTTGAAATTTTGCAGCAGATTTAAATAGCCCAAAAGAATTTCTAATTGAGGAATGAACACGGACTTCCATTATTCTTTTTTACTAAAAATCACGTCTTAAGTTAAACAAATTGAGTCCAACATTGACTATACGTGATTTCCCTTATGCTCATTAAATTGTTTCCTAAATTTCGCCAATACACACACCACTTATGCGCCCTTTTACAAGAATTCGTTTAAAAAAATAATACAAAAGTTGTAAAGTTGAATATTCCAAAGAATTTTAGTTTTTCATTCTGCTTAACCTAGTTTATATGGGTAATGCTTATAATGTTTATAAAACCTTTAAGGGCCATGGCAGTCATTCGTTTGTATCGTCTAAGACTTTTCCACAAAGCCTAATAGACAATGTACAATAAAAATCTCAAAAATCATACAAAAATTCCACTGCTCTTCCTGTATAGCCATGATCATTTGATATGTGTTTGATGTGGCTCACTATAAGCATTGGCCTTCGACGTGATAATTTGCTTCATTTCAAATGAACTCAACCCTCTGCAAGTTTGGTGTCTTAATAAACGTGCTTCTGAAATAAAATAGATTTGCAAACTATACACGCATGTGATTTCGAATATTCGCTCTTAGACTTCTATTCAATCCTACAGTCGGCTAATTTAATTGACTTTTAATGTTCAAAACTTCTAGATTCGCGGAGAGAAGCTTCAAATAAATATTGCGATCGCAGTGCTGTCAATCAGGTTCATATTTAAGAAATTTTATAGCAGTCGATTTAAGAATTCCGTCTTGGAAAGACTAATTTTGGCTATATTGCGTGGTTGCCTGAGCAACAAAATAATAATAATAAATAACTGAAAAATTAAAAAATTGAAAAAACAATAAAAATCAGCATTCTTTCAAAAAATAAATTACAAAAGATGAAATCAATTGTGGGTTTCAAAATGGATGAAGGGCTGCTTCCGAGCGACAACTCTGATAATTGCAGCAAAGAGAGGAAATCAAAAAGAAAAAAAAAAAACAATTCAACAAAATGGATGGCGACAATGCCAAACAAGGCCCCCCCACCCAATAAAAGGAAAAAAAATTAAGCCACATAGCTTCATCTAAAGCAGCGAACCAGGCTGACGCTGAAAGAGAGTTGGTCGAAAAATTCAGGAAAAAGGAAAAGTTGGAAACCTTTATCAAAACTTTTCAACACAAATTAGAAGAGCGAAGAAAGGTTGCATCTGAGGAAAAAAGAAAAAGAATGATCCCAGAAAAGGACAAAGTGTCATAACGTCAACAGGATATCAACAGGAAGTTAAAAAAAGCAACAGCAGGAGAAACTAAAGCAGCAGAAGCAACAAAATCAACAACAGCAACAGAGGCAAAAACAGCCACAACAGAGTCAGCTAAAAAAGAAAAGAATGCCGCCAATAAATATTATTGGAATGTATACTAAAGATACTGCTAAGGAATGTCAAATGTTGTCAAGCAGCAGATGACGGTGGAGTTCTATACCTTCACACCAAAAAAATCAAAAACTGCAAACGGTTCTACTCAAAGGTTTAGATGTCTTGGCTGAGCCGGAGACCATTTTATGCACACTAAAAGAAATGGAAATTGAGGACGTGGATGTTGTTTCCGTTTAGCGCTTTTCCACTGTCCGTTCTAGAATGCCATCTGAGCGTTTGCTTCCCCTCTTTCTGGTTCAGGTTTCACCTGAGAGCAAACTTGAGAGTCTAAAGAAGATCAATATTCTTAACTTACAGGTGATCTCTTGGGAGAGGCTAAGAAAGACAAGCAGGATGCTTCTATGCGCAAGATGCCAAACTACTGGTCATGCAGCAGGAAACTGCAATAGCCAGCCTCGTTGCAGCAAATGCGTTTGCAAAAGGGATATCCCTCCACATATCTAGGATGCCCGATGGACAAACAAATAAAAACAAACTGATATGCTTAAAAAAGCAAAACTGGTGGAGTCAAGGCCTCTGCCAAAGACTCCAACCACCTTTGTTATGTCACTGGTTTCCTACACCCAGATGACGCCTGGTAGGCGACCGGCACAGCAGACAATGCCAAAAGTGACACCAGTACCGGTGGAGGCTCCGAATATGGGCTTTGCAGAACTGTTTTCTTTAATGGCCTCAATGAAGGCCCAGTTTCAGAAATGACTGAGTCCTTTCATCAAGACCCGTTGGGTTAAGTGCGTATCCATTTTAATGTGATTCATAAAATCCAGTCACATCACCTGGACTGCGTTGAAAGAAGAAATTACTCGTAGTGGCGGTCTATGCAGCCGGTGCACGTCAGTCCACAGACTTCATTTTGGAGCTGGAAACTCTCGTTCGAAATCTTCGTTTAAGCTCAGAGGATAACCACTTTATTGTGGCCGGCGATTTGAACGCGAAGCATGAGGAATGGGATAATTCTGTGCCAAATCCCAGGGGAAATTAACTATTTGAGTGGTTGATGCACCACTCTATTGAGTTCAAACTAAATTTGCTTGCAACTTCGAAATGAAATAAAACAATGGCGTTCTGATAATCATGGTTTAGCTAGATTCTATTGCCATACTTATTTCGAAGGGGGATCTCAAAGGCATTCTCATTAGTTTGAAGAACAAAACGTTCATAGAAATAGATGGTATACCAAATATTGTGTTGCGTCATCTCCCCGAAGAGGCGGTAGACACATACACAATACTGTCCAACAATGCTTTGAGTAATGCACATTAGCCAGAGCATTGGAAGACAGCGATAGTGCAACCTATTCGCAAAAGGGGCAAAGATTCCTCGCTTCCGAAAAATCTTCTGTCGATAAGTCTTCTCCCTGGCATAAGAATGGTTTTCAAAAAGATTGTCAAAAGAGTCCTGATACGTAGAGTGTACTGAGCACAAAAATATAATACTGAATAACCAATTCGGATTTAGGGCGGGATATGATACTGTACATGCCGCGTCAAAATTGGTTTCGGACAAACAGTTTAACAGGGCTAAAATAAAGTGCAACGGGGCCTATCTTATTGACTTTGAAAAGAGATTCGACACAGTCTGGCTAGAAGGTCTCTTTCTTAAGTAAGTGAGACTATGTATGAGCAAAACACTGCTTTACACGATCTACAACATGATAACAGGCAGAAAAATCTCAAAAGTGGCAACAAAGTATCTACTCATGTTTTCAAATAATGGGCTCCAACAGGGTGCGGTAAACTCACCAATTCTGTTCACTATCTTCGCTAGTGGTTGGCTCTATACAGCATTCGCTGACAATTTGGTCATATACAGAACAGCGAAGGAGATTGAGGTCATCAACACTCTCTTACAACGTGACTTCGAAACCATACAGCGATTTTGCGACGACTGGAAGTTGAAAATCAACTACCAGAAGTGTGAAACCATCCTCTTCAGGATTCCGTTGTTCAAGGGATACGAAAAAAACTGGCTTAAGATCAGAATCTTGGATCCACAGGGACAACCATAAGCTGTAAAGACGGTAATAGGATATCTTGGCATTTTGTTAGACCAATTTGTGTATGGAAACACCCATTCAGCTTCGGCTCCAAAGAAAGCCAAGAAAGCGTTTGCTATGGTAAGTAGGTTGTTTTATAGCAGCCAACTTAACTCCAAAGTAAAAGTGATCTGCTGCACGGCCCTGGTACGAACAGTCATTGTATATGGCTGTCCAGTGTGGTTTAACGTGAGTCCTTCCCAGATGGAAAAGATAAGGATGTTCGAGAGGCAATGTAAACGAGCTTGTCTCAAGAAATTCAGAACACCCGAATCTGGATACAAGAAATTCTATCGCAAAGAGGTTATGTGCAACGAAGCCAAAGTAAATAGTGTGGATAATTTCATTATTAAGCTAATTCAAAGACACGTTATATCCGGAGCCTAATACTCCAACGATGCATATCATGAGAATGCGCGCCGAAGCGGATTCATTCCACAAGAAGCATTTATATATCTTCACCGTATCGGATTAATCCGAAATGCGGAGAGATCAGATGAGATCGGATGTATCACGAGGCAAGGAGGATAGTGAACAAGAGGCTGCTTTATAATAGCGATATAGCAATCGTAAGGCCAAATGATCTCCGATTCAGCAAGTCATTACCTCTACGCAATAGAAGAGACAGTGATAGGGGTCGGGGATTCTATTGGTGGCTACACGTAGTTTTTCGTGCCTTTTACTCTTTAGTCGTTAGTGTCGTTAGTCGGATTACTGTGTACTATTGGTTATGGCTATTGTAAAGTGTTCCTAAGCTTTCTATAAAGCAAAAAAGTGAAATTCTAGATCAAATTAATAAGGGTGTAGCTGCTAAATCGCTTTCTAAGAAATATAAAGTAAAAAAGTCTACTATAAGTAGAATTAAGAAAAGACTAGGAGCGGTAACAAAATTTGTTGTAAATTCCAAATGTGAACCGGGAAAACGAGTAACTTTAAGAGAAAGCCTCGTATAAATGGTTTTTGAAAAATCAACATCGAAACGTGCCACTTTCCATAAAAGTTTTAAAAGCACAGGCATATAAACTGCACGACAGAATTAAGGAAAAACCAGGATAATTAAATTCAAGCAATGTCTGGTTTTCCAATTTAAAAAAAAGACATGGAATATTAACCTTAAAATTTGTGGAGAAAAGCTATCAAATAAGCCGAAACTCGTTGAACCATATTTGGTTAAGTTCAAAAATACAATTAAAGAGCTCGGTCTGTCACCAAATCAAATTTACAACGTGGACGAGTCCGGCTTATTTTTTAAGCTAATGCCAAATAAAACTCTTGTAAGCTTTAACGAAGCAACCTCTCCAGGTAGGAAAACAAGCAAAGAGAGAATAACGTTTCTTGCTTGCACGAACGCATTTGGGATTCACAAAATAAAATCATTCGTCATCGGAAAAGCTCTTAATCCTAAAGCATTTAAAAATTTAGAAAATAAACCCAATAAAAATGCGTGGATGACATTCTTGTTGTTTGAATAATGATTTCACTCAACGTTTGTTCCAGAGGTAACATGTATAATAAAGTTGATCGACTTTTATAACCAGTTTTATTAACATATTTGTTTCTTCATTTAGTTAAGACAGTTTCTTGGGTTTAGAAATCTTCTGTAACTGTGTTACAACGCTACTTGTCATCCAAAGGACGGCGAGCTGAAATGTGACGACGGAATGATCCAACCAATGGATCAAAATGTGATTAACTTGACTAAACTGAATTGCGAGGAGTCTATTGGCACATTTGTCGCTGGTCAAGAGTCGGATTTGGAAACTAAAATAAAAGCATTTTGACATACACCGTATGTCTCTTGGCCAATGCATGGGACAAAGTGGAGTCTACGGCAAAGTGCTGGAACCCTTTGATAAACTCAAGCAATGATTATAATAAAGATGATTTGTTACCTTTCAGTGTCATAAGGGACCAAGTCCTAGAAGACCGCGAAATAATATCATCGATAAATGATTTGCTTCAAGAGCTATTGACTGTTCCGAGGCACTAAATATTTGCCTTCAATGGGCTGAAGATAAGGATGATTTACTGAATAATATCATAGCTCTGCAAAACTAACGAGAGTAAGCTGGGGAAAAAAATTCAAGGTCTAAAAAGACACAAACTAAAATTTCTTAATTTTTTAAATAAAAGTAAAATGTTAATGTTTTTTATTTTTAATATGAATTAAAAAATAGTTTTGATCAGTTTACCACTGCAAGACACGTTTTTTCTACTAGTTTTGGGGAGTTCAGCTTTTTGTCTCATTTTCGGCACCTTACATTTTTTGACTCGATTATTGCAACAAACTACAAACTAAGTAAAAACAGCTGACCAAATTTCTATACACTATATATATACAGCTAGTCCCAAAAGTAAGTATACACTTCACCAACTTCACAAATAATTCGACCAAAATGCAACCTGCTGTTGTAATATTTCTACTTCATTGTCAAAACATTTTCCTCACGTAATAGAACTTAAATCTAAAAGCAAAGACAACGGTTAATATTGAAAATTATACTAACGAAGCGAAAAAATACAAGGAGATACACAAAAGTTCGTCCCAAAAGTAATTATACAGCTGCAATATTGTGGAGTGCCATTTCCAATAAAATAGTCACTTATTTTCTTTCTCCTTTGAAATTGCGAATTATATTGTGTGAGTTAGTCTTAAAGTCCTGTAAAGATAGATTTATTGCTAATTGTGAAGATCGCGCTTCAAGGAAAGGAACTTTCTACTGACTTAAAAAATTGATTACTTAGCACTTTTTAAATAACAAATCAATGAGATCAATAGCAAAAATAAACGATAGAAGTCCTGCTACAATACAGAAAATAGTGCAAAAATAGTGTCCGAAATCAGTTAAAAATGCCACCGCAATCACCGGACCTTAACGTCATAGAACATTTATGGAAACATCTAGAGCGACAGAAAAGAACACGAGACATTAAGTCGAAGGAAAGTTTTAAAACAGTTCTTCTAGAAGAATGGTCCAAATTCAACTCCAGCGTTACATAAACTTTGGTAAGTTCAATGCCATCAAGACTTAAAGCCGTTATAAAGTCCAAATGATACACCACAAAATACTAATGAGAAATTAAGAGCCATAAGATATTAGAATTGCAAAAAGCTTATGAAGTGTATACTTACTTTGGGGATATACCTCTTACCTACTTTTTAGTAATGAATTATTATTAATGAATTATGAATATCAAGTAAGTTCAAAGTTTAAAGATTAAAAAAGTTTTACTTATGTTCAATAATTACAATCAAATTTTGACTAAAATTATGTAATGCGTAGGGTGTATACTTATTTTTGGGACTAACTGTATATATATATATATATATATCTACCACAATAAAAAATACATTTCAAAACTAAGAAATTAAATTAAGAAATTTGATACTTCCTCGGAGTTTAGGAATGATAGACTTTTCAAAAAAAATTAGAATTCCACACAAGTTTTGGCCTCGAATATATTTTATATTTTTTTTTCCTATAAATGGTGCTGTTTTCCCATTGTTCTATAAATTTGAAATATATTTCTTTTGGAATGAAATATGATGTGTTAAAGTCTTGTTGAAATGCCCCTTACACATTTTCGCGGTGCACAATTTCTATGTCTCAGTTCAAAAATATATGCATTTCCGAAGGACCTCTTTTACAAGTAAACTTGATCATTTTATTTGTTGGTGTACTGCTAGAAATGGGGATTTTAAATTATTTTAAAGGCGGTATTGTGCATTTTGAAACTTCAATGGCCATTGAGACATTGGTATAAAAGATATTATTTGCGGACCCAGCAATCGAAACTATGTATATAGTAATAACAGGTTCAATCGTTTTCGTTATTAGAAAAATTAATCAAGAATATGGGAAAGGATCGGATAAACTCCTCCAAAATTTATAAGGAATATGGAACCTTTATCTTCCTCATTGTGTTTGGAAGCCCTTCTCAGCTGCGTCAACATTCAATGTTTAGGTATGTCAAGATCATGCGGAACTCATACGTCACATCACACGTCACATACGACAGTGAACTAAAAAAACTGGAAAAATTATTACAAATTCACCGTCAAAAAAAAGTGGGACAATAATCAAAAATGGTAATATTAATTAAATTTAACACTTTGTATGCCCTTTAACCTTTTAAAATTTTTGCAATTTTTGTTCATCTTTTAGACTAGTTTATTTTTTTTAGTTTTAGATGCTAGAATTTGTTTTCATTTTATAAGTAAAACTGTCATTAACTCCTCTTTAAAGCGAATTGATCTTTTTCGCACCTCCTTTTCCAGAATAGCCCAAACGTAGCATATGGGGTTCAGATCCGGACTTTCGGCAGGATGTGGCAATGCTTTTTCAATCAATCTTACGTAATAACAGCTATGTGTTTTGTTTCGGGGATATAACGTTGCAGAATATCGGCATATTCAAATTTCGTTAAATTTCCTTCAATTGTATGAAAGGAATCAACTCCGTTTGCTGCTATTGCACTCCAAGCCATTACATTCCCACCACAATGTTTAGGTGTGGAAGTAAAGTTGTTTTGATTTCGTGCCTCTTCCACACAAAATATTCACCATCGCAACAAAAAATTTTGAAAAAAAATTTGAATTTGTATTCATCTCAAATTCACTTAGTTGCAAAACACAGCCGTTTTTTGGATGACTACTCTATGACATATTCTAGTCGCTTCATTATATGCTTTCCGAAAAAGACGGGTTTTTACGAGAAGTGCGGGCTTTGTAGCCTTTTTCATGTAGGAAATTGCTCATTGTTTGCAAATGAACTTCTGTAATTTTATCTCTTTTCAAGGTATTGACACTTTGACTGCTAAGTCCTATGAATTTTTTCTTGTGATTCCTAATATTCCCGTTCGCTCGTTTAAAATTTTTGAAGGCCTTTAACTTCCAGAAGAACGATGAAAAAAACCATTCTTTCTAAAAAATTTCACTACATTAGAAATAGTTGACTTTGCTTTATTCACAATTGAAGAAATTTCACGAATACTGTGTTTTTTATAATAATCAAGAATTAAATCTTTTATATCGGAAGACGTCTGTTTTAATATTGGCCTTGTTCAACTACTGCCTCATTTTTTTGTCAATAAAAAGTTTTGTTATTGGAATTAAATATAAATATATTTTCATTTCCACGTGAAGCACTCTTTTTCAAGCTTTCGAAAATCGGCGTATCAAGCAAAGTTATAAGAATTCTGAGAGCCTTGTATGAGAACAATATGTACTGCACATGTATGGGATGGAGACTTAATTTCCGACGAGTTTGAAACTTCAATGGGTGTTAAACAAGGCTGTACTCTAAGTGCACTACTTTTTATACTATACATCAATGATATAACAGATGATGTCAAAGTTGAAATAAGATTCAACGATGTATCCATTCCCGCGCTGATGTATGCTGATGATATCGTCTTTCTGTGTGACACTATCCAAGGTATGCAATTAATGATAGACAGGATTAACGATTTCTTTAAAAATTGGAATCTGACTATACACCTTGGTAAATCGAAATTGATGATATTCAGAAACGCAGGGGGACGCGTCTCATCATTGGAAAAGTGGAAGTTGGACGGGGAAGAGATTGAGGTAGTATCCAGATACAAATACCTAGGTATCCTAATATCGTCCTCTTTAAATTTGAAACCACACTTTGAGGAAAAATTAGCTGTTGCTAAAAAAGCTATCTGTTCGATTTGGGAACGTTGCTTCAAAAATAAATATGTATCGAAAAGTGCAAAACAAACTTTATTCCACTCAACTGCAGCTTCAATAATGCTCTACGGAGCTCAGGTATAGGGTTACAAGGGCTATGATGGTGTGGAAAAATTCCTTCGCTACTTTTTGAAGAAGATCTTTCGGTTACCAAAAAATACCCCCAACTATATGCTACATATTGAAACGGGAACTCCTCCGTTGCTCTTGTATACCATCAAAATGCACTTCAAGTATATTTTAAAAATACTACAGATGAGCGAATGCAGATTACCAAACGTAGTTTTAAGAAGTATAATTAGAACAAACGGATACATTTGCGAGGAATGGAAAAAACCAGCTTCTGAATGCGGTCTAAATCTGTCTATTGAGGCGGACGAGCCTCCTCATCTTTTAAGAAAAAAATTTAACTCTGTTTTGGAGAATTTTGGTAGACACACATATGACAAATATGTCGAAGAAGCTGAATCTTCACCGTTTAGGAACTTCTACAGCAAACTAAACCATTTTTTAAATGAAAAAACATACTTCCTTGACAGTCACTCAATCGAAAAAATAAGCACAATTTTTAAACTGAGAGGAGAACTCGTTCAGTTAAACTTTATCCCCCACAGACCAGATTTACCAATTCTTTGTAACCTATGAAACATGAGGAAGAGAGAAGACATCATACATTTTATTGGTGTTTGTCCGATTCTAAAAGAATTTCGACTAGCAATTTTCGAAAAACTTGTTTTAGACGAATATGAAGTAACGTGCATCTTAAATGGAGAAAAGGGATGGAAGGCCTTATACGATTATTCAGTAGCAGAACTTTGTTATAGAAAACGTATCATAGATGGAGATTTTTAATGTAAAACGTATGTATGTATTTTTTCAACCTGGTAGACGGCCATAGGCCAAACCATAAATGACTTAGGTTAAACTTTACATTGTAAAACATTTATTGAAAATAAAAGTCAAACTAACTAACTAACTAACTATACTTTCATTTGCAATTTATTTCATTTCAATATTTTAAAAGATAGCTGAGATATTCCAAGTTTAACTCTATTGCAATATGTGTTCCACTTTTTCTTGGTTCACTGCATATCAGAATTGCGTTCGGTCAACAGTGACATGATCAGATAAAGTCACCAACTCTTCAATACTGATTTGGTGGTAAGACAACACAAATTTGAGGTTGTAGAAAAAACATTGTCTACCTCGGCTTCGCAGTAAATAGGATTACCAATGTTGGTTCCGAAATTATGATTTAAATCATCATGGCCAATCGATATCTATTTGAGTTCAAAAGGTAATTTAGTAACAGAAGTCTGTCTACTACCTTATGTGCGGAACAAATTGAACACCCCTTTCGTCCTATATGGCGCAGTTACCCCTAAATCGTTTTTCTAGTGAAATGTTCGAAGCGAGAAGGATCTTAATCAAATTGGATTTTGCAGGAGAAGCATGTTGGTTAAAGCCCAGGTCGACTCTAGAGTAAGGAGGAAGTAGTCAATGGTTTACTTTTAAATTGCAGGTAGCTGATGCATATGCATCAAAAAATAAGCTGAATTTTCAAACTTATTTATTCATTATATTCTTTACATTTTCAGCTATTAGTAACTATATTTTGTTAGTGAGAGGCATAAAAGTTAGACGTGTTCGGCCGGAAGTCGAACCTACACCCTTCGGCGTGTGAGCGTCGCACTCTGCCCACTACACCACCTTCTTTCAAAAGCTTTTGGGTATGCCTAACGTTCTCCAATGTTGATGTAAATTGTTGTGGAGAATCGTGGAATTTCTTATAAAAGAAAATGCAGAAGATATCTGTATATCTTTTGGCTCACGATATCCATTAATTTCTGAAATTTTGTAAATGAAGCGTGTGACAGGGAAGTTCGTTCCAAAAACGCTGAATTTCGACCAAAATGTATATCGCATGAGCATGTCTAAGGAATAATTGTATGACGTCAACGGCGATACAAATTTGCTTTAAAGGGTCATAACTAGTGACGATTTATGGGTATATGGTTATGACATCGAAACCAAAGTCCAGTCATCCCAATATATAAGCCAAGGCCAAAAAAGCACGACAAGTTCGATCAAATGAAAGGATTTGCTGATAGTATTTGTTTCGATTACGGTGGCGTAGTGCATCAGGATTTCTTACTTATTGACCACACGACCAATAAGTAGTATTATTTTGAAGTTATGCGTCACTTTCGAGAAGCAATACGAAGAAAGTGTTCGGAATTTTTGAAAAATAATTCATAGCTTTTGCATCACGATAATGCACTCATCATTGATTGTTCGTAATTTTTGGTCAAAAATAATACCGTAATCATGCCTCACCCGTCGTATTTACCAGATTTCACCCCCTTCTTGTTTCCGAGAATGAAGGGACCCATGAAAGGACGTCGTTTTGCGACGATTTACGAGATACAAAATGAATCACTGAGCGTGCTCAAGGGCATACCAAAAAGTGCATATAAGAACTGCTTCGACGATTGGAAAAAACCCTGGCACAAGTGTATGATAACTTAGGTAGATAATATTGAGGGGTTGATAAATAAATAAATATTTCTTAAGAAAAATAAAAATTTTGAACAGACCTCTCGCGTGTGAAAAGACACTTTTTAATTTTTCTTTTCATTTCTTTTTCATTTTTGGATTTTGGGCTTCTTTTCCCTTAAATATTATCTTCCTATTTCTTTTTTGTGAATGTGTAATAAAAATCTTGATAAGTAAATGTTAAATGCGAACTATCAGCACCACTGCCATCAATTTATTGCGGTCTATTTCAAAATAAGGCGCTTTATTCGGATATCTACATACGAGTGTGTACGTGATCGATGATCGAATCAAGAAGTAATTTTTGTCAACGCACAAGCACAAAAATTATTTAAAGGGAGTTTCAAGTAGGACTCTGCATGCTCTACGAAATCGGTCTTATATAAAACGTTCGCATTTTAGCGAAATCTTAAAACAATTGTTAGAAGAAGATTTAAACAGAAATAATTTTTGTTTTCTACTCTATAATCTCTTGCAATTTGGTTTGCTATTATTTGTACTCATTTCGCAAAGAATATAAGCCACAAGAACTAAATCAATTCGTTTACATTTCTTCAGCGTGATTGATATTTAGACTATAATTTTGAAATCTTAAAATTAAATTTACATAAATATATATGATAAAGAAGAGACAAATGTCGTTTATATTATAATCATATATATCAAATTTTGTCTTTTTATCTTTTAAGTATCATTTTTACTCCCTCATGATGCGTTAAAAGACTAAGTTGTTGGAATAAGTTGATTTAATTTGAGGTAAATATTTTTCATCAATATGTAACACTTTTTTTTCTATATTTTGTATACAAAAATCCCGAAATAAGACCGTCTTTAAGTTTCTTAGTTTTTGATATTTACTTTCAAAGTGCGCCTTACACGTGAGGTTTAAAGTAAGAACTATATTACACACCCTGTAAGTATTTGTTAACGTTTATTTGAAGTATCACAAAACTTTTGTCACAACAATCGTGACAGAGCAAGAACAAGCATATTTTACTTATACCGATACTTAAAATATACGATCAATGTTACCTCAGCTTCTTTTTAGTTTTAATTAAAATATTTTTCTAAACAAAAGTAAAGAGACTGATATGTTCCATCATAAAAAACATGAACTTCGAAACTTCGAGAGGGAGAGCCAATAATTTTCCAAGGGAATACCCAGTGCAAAATATAAGCGCATCTCCAATATTCCGACCTAAAAAGACACATTTTCTTTCAAAACTTAATATTGCAAACCTAGAATTACATAAATACTTAAAGACACACACTCACTAATGAAAGATAACGAACTAAAGAACGATTCAAATGTCTCCTATTCACCCCAAAATATTTGATATAAAATAAACTTATAAAATTAGTTTTCCACTTAAATGACACTTTAGTGTGCTTCTTAATTCACATCCTCATTATAAATTCGGGTCCTCGTTTAATTTAATCTTCAAACAGCGCAGATCGAATATACTCGCACACAGTCAAAAGCCCAATTAGTTAGGCGCCAAAGTCCAAAGTAGGACAATGCCTGGCTGGCTTTGTCTTGCATTAAAAGATCCAAATTTCAATTAATTTTTACAATTAAAAAATAATTTTGGACATCTAATTTATAAGATGGACACACTTTGAGTCAGTCATTCTTCCCAAATCAGACATTCACTTTAGCCGACACTCAACTGATTTGCATACAAATTTGTTTATGCTTTTATCAAAATCTTCACGCACTTTTTATCTTTGCTGCACAATTGTAGCGATATATAATCCGGTAAAAGATTCACTTCCCTTCCACACACATCACAGTCACATACTGTATCAGAACTGAGAACAGCGGATGTCGTATGGCAGAATGCGTGTGTGCCTGCATTTGATTTTCGTATTTCCGTTTCTCACAAAATTCATCCACGACAGTTTGTGACTGTGCGAAAAACAACAAAATAAAACTTATTCCTCTTTCGAGGAAGGGTGTTTAAATGCACATAAATCCACATTATCCACCAGTAATCAATCGATTCATTGACGATACAAAGACCACTTGCAATAATGACCGGGGACAGTACTCTTTGACAAAATTCACTATAAACAACTGACACAAATAATCACCTTAATCTGGGATGACTGTTGCGATTCAACTAAGCACCGCGAAACTTTCTTAGTTAGACAAGTATCTAAATCTATCAAATTTGTCGCGACGCGTTCCGACCCAGATCAGCCCACTAGTGTCTAGCCAGTTCTCTAGCCTGTCGTCCACGCAAACGTCTATCGCGAACTAGTCCTAAACAACGACCATCGAGTCCGTAGCAAACTAGGAGTATCTTTCACTTGGCAAGGAAAAGTCGAAACAAAGTTTCCAATGTTCAAGTGGGAGTACACGGAAAATCTTGTTTCCCTGCTGGTTACTTTATTTTTTTGTCAGCAAGCTTCTTCAATGGGCTGCACTAGACTGAAGTACCCGCATGTAGGTACGTTCCTATGAGAGCGCGCACACTGTTAACGATAACGATGCCGATGACGAACGGCGCACTCAATCGTTGCTGGAGGCTAACTAATTGTGGAAAATTGCTCGTGCTATGCGGTAGCCAAGAAAAAGAGAACAATAACAACAAAAAATCATGTACAAGTAACCACACTGATTATAGACACATTCATACACAGTGTGAGCGTGCTTCCCGAAACCGAATCGAGGTGTACATACGAAAAGTTTGCGCAAAGCAAACGAATCAAAAGCACGGATCTTTTAGGTGGGCTCCTAAAACTGACGATGAACTCGTTGGTGTTCTCCATATGGCTTGCCCAAGGAGAACCGTTAAAACCAAATTTCTTTCAATCTCACATCATTAGCGACTATAAAAATTCAATTTAACGCATGTCCCTCGGATGACAGAACACTTCACGTTCTACGCGTGTTTATGTCGCTAGACTTTATAGGTATATCATATTTGCAAAGGAACGATTCCTTCTTGCATTGTCATGCACGTTTTCATAATTAATGACAGATTGCGCGGCACAACTGCACTGCAATGTAGAATATCGCTATACTTAGTAGGAGTGACTATTAGTCTGCGCGAAATTGGGTTAGATTAAGGGGCGACACAGATCAACCAGATATGCGCGGGGATAGTGTAAGCACATGGTGACGACATGTCAGATTCACTGCACTAGCGTGTGCAGTGTGAATGAATAGAAGAGAATTCTGACGAATGGTGACGGATAGTTAACAGGGATTAACGGGAAGTGGTATTCTAAAAAAATTCTTTTTAATTTTTCTTATTACATTAACAAATGACTGATGACGAAGTGATGAGTTAATGTAATAATTGTGCGATCAAGTGGCACCGAAGGATCAAGATGAAGTCAGTTCAACTGAATGAGCTTATCTGGAAGGAGGTATTTTGATTATTGCTTTATTTGAGGAATATTTTTTTATAAACTTAGACGCACTTGGTGTATTTGTTTTCCCCTGATTAATTTTCATATGAATTTAATACGTTCTATTAGCTTAAAGTTAACCTTTGTTGATAGCGGTATATGTTCAACTGTCCCGTAGGCTGTGGAAGTCAAAGCAGGGGCCGGAGTCATAGAGGGAGATTGGGAAAGCAGGAACCGGCGGAACTTTCTATATTCGGAAAGAACTTTCTATATTCGTGTGGTGCGGCTAAAGAACAAGTTGCTGAACTATACTGTACTTCGGAAGATGTGCTTAATGGTGAAAGAGTAGGCACTCCTAGCGGAAACAGTATTGCGGGTGAATTGTTGAAGGTTAGAAAAGCACCTGACTAGCTTATAAGAGTATTTTTCGTGTCTTACAGATATTAGCTTTGGGCGGATATACGCCTTATGTGTATATTGTAGCCAGATCAAAAATACTTCTTGCATCAAGTCAGCGGTGGATCTTTTGCTGCGGAAAACATACTGCCGGTCAGAAGTTTCAGAGATTCAAAATATATATTTCATAAGCCAAACAAGAATATACATATGAAGTTGTCCCTTCGGCTGTTTTGCATTTTATTCAATGCTTCTTAAAAAGTGTTAGAGTGATCGGATTTAGTTCAAATATACGCCGTTTTGTTCGATCATCTGTTTCCATCTAGACGGCAACTTCATAATACCCCCTCGTAGAAGCCCTCCTCCTTATTTGAGAGGAACTCGGACAGCCACTTTTCACAAGCCTCTTTTGAGTTCAACTTCACACCACCAAGGGCGTTCGCCATGGACAGGAACAGGTGGTAATCACTTGGTGCTATATCCGGGCTATATAGTTGATGCGATAAAACCCCCCATCCGAGCTCCCGTAGCTTCTGACGAGTCATCAACGAAGTCTGTGGTCTGGCTTTGTCCTGGTGGAACACTACACCCTTCCTGTTGGTCAATTCTGGACGCTTCTGGTCGATCGCCTGTTTCAAGCGGTCCAGTTGTTCCCAGGAGATGGTAGAATTAAACGTCTAGCCATATGGGAGTAGATCACAGTGGATGATTCCCTTCCATTCCCACCAAACACACAGCAAAACCTTCCTGGCCGTCAATCCTGACTTAGCCACTATTTGGGACGATTCACCGGCCTTCAACCCCGACCGTTTTCACTTGATATTGTCGTATGTAATCGATTTTTCATCCCCAATCACAATCCGCTTCAAAAATGGGTCGAGTCCGTTCCGTTTCAGCAGCATATCGCTGGCGTTGATTCGGTCCAGAAGGTTTTTTTACGTCAAATCATGCGGCATCCAGCCTTCTGCAGATGGTTTAAAATGTTTTGGGGACTAACTCCCATCTCCTGGGCGATGTCACTAGATGCCACATGCCGGTCTAACTTGATGATTTCCATGATTCGATCGGTATTCGTCGTCACAGGTCTTCCGCCGACTGACTTATCAATGGTGTCGTTTTCACCGGCTCTGAATCGTCGAAACCATTCCTCTGCGGTTCGAAGTAATAAAGTTCCATCCCCTAAAACACCATTAATCTTACGGAACGTTTCTCTAGCGGATTTGCCTTTAACGAAGGAAAACTTTAAAATCGCACGAATTTCGGCGTTAGTGAACTCCATGTGTACACGTCTATAACTGTTGAACGCAATATCCAAACTAATCGTGCATAGAGTCGTTTTGTAGGTTATGTCAAATAATGTATGGTATAGTATTGCCAGATACGACCTCTGTAGCGCTTTGTATATAGCCGGAAAATTCAAAAGACAAAAGGGCGGAAGGGAGATATTTGACAACCTTATATAAACGTGTTTTAAATAGCGGAATATACATATATAAAGCTAAATTTGTCGAAACAAATTCGTGGAAAGTATAACAATATCAGCTCATTCGATTATAGGAACATGTGTACGACAATACCCACTTCCTCTTTTAATACGACCGCCAAAAATCGGTTTATACTAATTCAACGTAGTAAGAATAGAAATAGCGAAGTAGCCTTAGAGGCCGACCAATAATATAGCAAACATCTGCGATTTTGTAAAACAAATATTCGTGATCTAATATTGGCAGACTCTCAACTGGAAGACGGGCTGACAGTGGTGTCATATTCTGCGTATGCTTACTCCGTTTAGCAACCGCAGCCGATACATTGTTTGACACTGTTCAAGCGTTATCCTCAAGACAGCAAATTCCTTCCGAAAATGCAGAGACTGGTTAAACAGAATAAGTGCTCTTGTTTAACCATTACAGAACAAAACCTCTGCTTCCATAGACCAATTTCTAACTTAAAATTAGAATAATTGAGGACCAGCGGACCTCCAGATGGGTTTGAACTGTTGGTGAATTAATGCTTAGTGTATTCAGCTAATAGGTCAACATGTTGAGAAGTAAACTATTGATGATAAAATCTTATAAGAATAATAATTATATTTATAACTACTCATAATTTTAGTTGGGTTCATTTATTGGAAGAATTGGGTGATATATGTTCTTTTACACTACTACGGGTGAATTACTACAAATCTTTCTGCAATTCTGAAATTGTATTTCATGCCCATACAATTACCTTACAATTGAGTTCGAATTTTTTAAATAACATTTAGTTTATTTTGCTGTTCCAGATTTCTCCTGCCTACACATATGTTATTCAAAATCATTTTCCACGCAATCAAACTTGTTATAAACCGTCAAAAAAGTCCAAAAAATTTTGAGTAATTAACAAAATCGAATTTTAAAAGATTAAATCAGAAGCTAAAATCAAATGTGGTAATTAAAATCTTACAGACGAAAAACACACCCTAACATGGGAAAGATAAATTTGCAATAACAATAAATCATAAAGAATGCTTGGGGATGCCAAATTAACACTAGCAAATCGGTCCTCATGTGCCTGCGGAGACCAGCACGATGGGGATTCCGAACAGCCGCGAAATGCCGGAGCAAGAAGGTATTGCTACCCAACAGGACAGCATTAACGACAACGGACAAGGCGAAGTATGTATCTTGGAGTGATCTTCACTGAGATTCATTGTAGTTTTAAGTTTTAAAATTTCGAAATTGTACATATATATTTTGCAATAAAGAAAAATTGAAATTGAATTGAAATTGCGATGACAGATTTGGTTAATTAAAGTCCATAGATCACTCACTTCACAATTTTCCATATTTGAACGACTTCTGACAATGAAAATATAGCTGCGAGTTTCAATGTATCTCTTGTTTTCATACCCTTAGCCTTTTCGATAGAAATTCTGCGAGTGCTTTTAAGTCCTGCTTGCATTATTGGAATATGGAGGAGAAGTTTCAACGATAAACATTATGGATTGTACGGCGGCATACGCCTGTTAAAGCGTCTTCGAATACAACGCTTAAGATGGCCATGTAGAGCTGCTCTGACCCGAAAATTCTTCGAATCCGAGTCATTGGGACAACGCAACAGAGGACGGCCTAGACTGTAGGGCACACACATGGAGAAGGATCTCAACCAACTTGGAGTGCGCAGCTGGCGAGGCAACGTGCTTGCTGAAGAAGCAAATTGATTGAGGTCCAGGTACACCCTCATTAACAAGCCATCAATAAATTATATTTGCTTGTCTTCAAATCAACTGTGGAAAGAAATTATTTTGTAAAGTTATTGTCGCCCAACATTTTGTGAGCGAAAGTTTGTTGTAGAATAAAGACTTCTGGGCTAATAGGCATCGGTTCCAACATTCGGATTCGTCAAATCGACGACCAGCAAGTAACTGGAAAGGACTGAAAAATGGATGCAGTACAACCACTGAAATTCTAAAATTCTTCTTATAAATAAACCCGGTAAATTATGATAAAGCAATAATTATTCACAATCATCGATCGATTCGGGTCAATCATATTCAACTTCATCTATGGGTCAATATCACAAGCACTGCGTCCAGCGGATGGCTAATTCTTAATTAAGAGTTATAACAGTCGATCTTTAGGGTTATAATAGTAAGCGAAACTTTCACATATTATTATTATTTTAATGTTTTTAAGTATTTTCGTTTGCAATGTGGTAGATTATAGAAAAACAAAAATTACATTTGTCTCAAAGAACCAACAAATTTGAATGAATACCCCGTTGAAGTGACTCCGTGATTTCTGTTGAATTTCTTTCTCTGCAAATTATGTTCGGCTTTCCAAATATTATTACAAATTTAACTATTTTTGGGTATTCCGAATAATTGTGTGGTTATTTGGATAAGCGCATTTCATATCTTTTCTGACATCATCTTAAATGTGAAGTAATGTGCTTAAAGAAGTATTTAACGCAAATAAAGCCTGAATTGTAAGGCAGAAGGCAAATTTAAGACTCAGGAACGTTGGAAAAAGATAGTATCACGCAACACACTTCAACAACAACACTCAATTGGCACCAACTACAAATTGATTCGTATCTTATCTCTGAGAACAAATTTTCTTAAACTAATCATCAGAAACATCATTTTATCGTCGGCAACTGCAAATGACGGCGCAACCACTTAAGAGTCAAAAAGAATGCACACGCCTCCGCAGTCAAGTTCACTGTGTCAAGTTCAGAAGGAAATGCCGAAACAAAAAGTTAAACTTGGCATTTTTTAATGCCAATTCACATGGATGATGACGCCATTAAAATTCTGAATGAAAAGCGAATTCTTATCGTTTCGACAATCATCGTTCGAAATTAAGAGTATTACACTAGAACGTTTGAGCAGCACTACTCTTTGGCGGTGTGTAGAAAACTTCAGATACATCGATGATTATATTTAGAGTGCTTATACTCGTTTGTATGATTGTTTATAGTCACGTGGGGTCGATCAATACATTAATTGCCTGTGAACAAACAAAACTATTGTTGCTTATCCGAGACATAAAATGCCACGAAATTGGTTTGCATGAATTGTTAGAACTCTTGATTTGCATACTAAAACTGTTTTACATTTGTTTATTTTTAACACAATTATTCTATGAACACTTAAGTTCCATTGGTTTCAATCAGAATGATTCAATAAAGAATCAAATCAGATTATAGGCCTCTTCTATTGCCAATGGGATTGTCATACATTAGTGAATTCTTTTGATAACGTCGAACTTAATGATTAAACTTGCATCAAACTAAAGATTCGTCATTTAACATCTTCTATCTATAAACTTTAAAAAACGTGATTCATCAACAATTTTTCATAAAATTTCATTATTCATGGCAATACTTAGTATCCAAATTGTCCAATGCAATTAGTCAGAAGTATAAATAAATTTACAATTGACAGATGCGGCTTAAGTTTCCTCAAAGCCAAACTAAGCCGCATCTGTCAATTGTAAATTTATTTATACTTCTGACATTATTTATACTTCTGATTGTAAATTTATTTATACTTCTCCCTGCCATTTTTGGTACACTCAAACAGGAATTAAATCTTCCTTTCAGGATTGAATCAGATCACTCTTTTAACGTCCTATCGCTGAAACTATATATATGTAGTTGGTGATCTATTATCTAATTCATGTTAGAAAAAAATGTGTCAAAAAAGTTGATATCTCTGAAAGGAAATTCATAAACATATGAAGGCTATAATTGAGAATAAGCTATCTAATTAAAATTTCCATAACACACTATAAATAGTCTTCCAACGTCCATTTTATTAGTATACATAAAAATTTAACTATTGATTTAGTCGTTTCAAGTCGCTATCTTTGCATTTGACATCTGCCAGACTCAGCTGACATATACCCGAATGCGTTTAAATAATTACATACAATAAATGTAACACAAACACTTGAAAATATTGCTGCTGTAAATGCGAATTTTTTGATTTCTCCGTTTAATCAGCAATTGGACGTATCGTACACCTCACTTTGGTGCCCTTGCATTGCAATCCTTATAAATATCAATTATCGCAACCTTTGAAGCCTGATGACCGAATTGTTGTAGATGGGTCTTGCAACAACAGTCAATAAAATGGATTTTCAGATGAGATTTTTGTCAGTATATTTTTCACATCGGCCTAAAAGAAAAATTCAGAGGTTACCGGAGAGGTGCCTTTGCATCCAAGCAAATTGACTGACTGATGTGCATTATGATTGAAAGGTGTCTGCTAATTCGTTTCATCTATATTTCCAACAGAACAGGTAAGCTTCCGCAGTCAATTGGCAACATTGCGTGAGTAGCTTTCTTGTTCACCGAGGTTATGTACGAAGTCTAAGCTAATATAAAATCCTCACATAAGAAAATTTAAAAAACAACTTAAGTTATGGTTAAGATATTGCCTATTAAGATTTGCACGGTGCGTATCTTCCTGAGTCGGGATTTCGAGTAAAACTGTTTAACACATTTATTACCAAATTTCAAGGTTTGTACAAAATTGAACTAGAAATAGGTGTGTATTTGTGTTTTATCTGCTTTACTTTTGAAACCGAGAATGCAATGAATCTGTGTATTGGTTCACAAGTAAATTAACTTTAAAATCCAAAGCCCTATTATATTTATGAAAATTTTAGTATTTTAGTTTCTTGCCAGTTCTCATATCCATAAGATTCTTGTTTTGAAGGGTTAATTCAATGCACCCTAATCGCACTATTAATCGCAGCATTGCGCGTAAGCAAGTCCTGAGCGATTTTCTATTTTTCAAGAGTCGGTAAATAGTATTTTAAAAAGTTAGGATAACAGTAAAAACAGGAAAAAAGAACTGTCTTCAAAGACTGTTGAAAAAAATTTTCACAACAAAGAAAATATCCCTTCTGAGCATATTTTTGTTATTGTTGACTGATTGTGCACCACCAATGGTTGACATCTGCGTTACAAATGTACCACTGACCGAAATCATGCATTAATAGTTTTCTGTAAGTCACGTTGTAACCTTTTATACCTATTGACGTCCGTGCATTATACAAAGTGTTTAAAAAACATGACGTAAGGGCCGGGAGTAGTCTAAATACTGCTTCTTATATGTTCCGTTTCTTTATTTCTTCCGTTTGTTTGTCAGTTATCAACTGTGATACTATGTGTTCCGTCATATCCTAGAAACTTACAGTCTTGAAGTCTGATTTAAAATAAATTGGATTGGACCAAAAATAGTTTCACTACACAAATGTTGCCTTTTTTCAGATACAGGGACTCATGAGTACACAAAATATCAAGCAACGAGAAAGAAACCAAAAAAAAACCAAAAAATAATCTATAGAAACTTACTACTTTTTACTATTAAGCTTTGACAATCTGTTTAAAACTTCTCTCGCTCTGTTACGCAATATTTGAACACATAAAAAATCTTGTGTTTGACCTAAAATACATGACGTACACAATATTTTAAAACGAGCAATGCTTAGAATACACGAATCACTCGTAGCCCATTTTTAAAGGTGTATACAATATAACATACACCATGTGTGTTGAAATAGATTCACCCTTTTGAACTTCAAAAAACCTTGAATGGTTTTCTTTTTCGTAAATTTATCCAAGTTTGATTATGTTTACTGGATGTTGTGCACGGTGAACAGCTTTAAGATTATGGAAGCATTCAGTCAATACACTATGATTTGCAATCTTGTATTTTATCAACGTGTTATATGAATGTTTATCGAAGAACTCTTCGTCACAAAAATTGATCCTTACGTATTTTGTGATTTCAGTGCAACGCTCGCTAGAACTCAATTTTTTTATCCTTACTAAAATTTTTACATGTGCGAATTGCAGTGATTCACATTTTTGTTTCTTTTTTATTTTTTCAGAACCTAATATTAAATGGCAACTCCAACAACATACTTATAGGACTCAAGTTGCAGTGCTTTATGTTGTACTCTTCCACATAACCCTTGATGATCAATTATTATACAAAAGCAGTCTCATTTGGACCATTGTTTCAATGCTGACGATTTCTTAACAATAGGTCTTTCTATCAAGCATCCAAGCTTTTGAACTGGTTCAGTACTTTATGGGTTACACTAACACATCACTCAATAAGCCTGGGGATAATTATATAGAGGGCGACAAAAACAAAAAATCCATATTATTTTTAGTTCAGAGTTTCAAATGATACCTTTCGAATTTTCAAACTTATTAGGTTACAAGTTACAGTGCTTCAAGTGACGCTACTTTTGCGATTTTGAAAACAATGGAATAAACATAATTTCCTATGTTAATTAAAAACTTCCTTTTGATGGGAAAATATACAGTGCAAGCTCAGCAATGGTTTGAAAAGTGTTACAGGTACTCTGCTCCATCGAAAACACCAATTTGTCGGTGGTATGCTGACTTTAAACGTGTCCGTACAGACACTAACGATGGTCAAAGCTACCTGAAAACGTCAAAAAAAAAATCGTTTTGGAAAACCGCGTGAGATAGATGACCCGTTAACGATATCAGAAGACAGTGTGTAAACTATTTTGCATGAACATTTGTCCATGAGAAGCTGTTTTCAAAATAGGTGCCACGTTTGCTCACAATGGACCAAAAACAATAGCGTTTCGATGGTTCTGAAAGCTGTTTGGAGCTATTTCGCCAGAATAAACAGGACTTTTTTCATCGATATGTCACAATGGATAAAACACGAACCCATCACTACACTCCAGAGTCAAATTTGCAGTCAGCGGAGTGAACAGCGTTCGGTGAACCACGCCCAAACCGTCCAAAAACGCAAGGGTCGGCATAATTGGTACATTTGAAGAAAGAAATTGCAAAAAAGGGTCCCATAAGAAGAAGAAAATATTCTCTTCCACCAAGACAATGCACAAGTCATTGGCTACCATGGCCAAATTGCACGAATTGGGCTTTGAATTGCTTCAGCATCCACCGTATTTTCTACATCAGGCTCCCAGCGCCTTCCTACTCAAGAAGATGCTCGACGGAAAAAAGTATGCCTCGAATGAGGAGGTGATCGCCGAAACTGAAGCATATTCATATTTCGAGCCCAAAGATAAATCGTTCTACAATAAGGGTATCGAACTGTTAGATTGACATGAAATTTGACAGGTATCATTTGAAATTCTCACTAAAAACAATATGGATTTTTTTATATATGTCAACCCTGGGAGTTATTTAGTGACGTGTTATCTTTGCCCAATTGTAAATTTCTTGCAAAACATTTTTGCAGAAATATCTTTCTGTTTTATGGCAGAAACAGGACTTTCTCTCATCTAATAAACATGAGCAAAGCTTGGCGCCAAAATGCCGACTAACGGAGACTCTATTATCACGCATGACACTAATATGTATTATATTATATAATATATATTTTTAGTCGTTCTATCCTCCATGGTAGTGGCCGCCGTGACGTTGTGGACAGAGTGCGACGCTCACACGTCGAAGATCCAGGTTCGATTCCTGGTTGAACACCTCGAATTTTTCATGACACCACCTCTTTCCAGCTGCTGACAACACTCAAAGAGTAGTAACTGTCTATGAAAAAGCTTCTCAATTTTCGCCGTTCAGAGTCGGCAAAAAACTGCGCACAATACAAGTAGTTGATGAACAAGGTACGCCCTGGTCCCCAGTGGACTGTCGCCCCATCCATTTATTATTATGCTCCATGGTATATTTACAAATCAACTAGCATCATGGATTTGACATTATATGCCAATAACAATATCAGGTCGGAAATTATCAAATCACTACTCTCCGAAGTTTCCCACTTTTTCAGAACTTCCAGATGACAACTAATCTTCATCGGTAGTTCAAAATCTCAACACTGCATAGGCAACATTTGAAAATTACGCTATATTGACAACTGGATTTGTCCTCTAACAACTTTACTGCGAAAGAATTGGCTATTCCACAAATTCCTAAAATTTCACGTGCAGTTTTTGATCTATTCAGGAAAACCAACAGAGAACAACCCATAAAGTACAAATCGAAGCTTAAGGTTATATTGATCCCAGTCAAAGTCGGTCTAATCTCTGCGCGCACTTCAGAAAAGGGCATGCAATTACTCAAAAGATCAATAAACACAGCAGTTTAATATGGAAAAACTTTTAAAGAAACATCAACACCCAAAACTAAGCTGCAGAATATAACATTCAGACTTAAGATAACGTGGACCACCATCAGCCCCAACATCCCCCTACTTATCCCAGATGTCACCTTATATTGGACACCAATAATTTCTTAAGAGTGGCTTTACATCGAACAACAGTTGTTCCAACTCAAAAATTCATTACATTAAACAACAATTGAGTTTGAGATGCTAACGATGCATATACCATTCCCTTAAGCTACACAACATTCCCATTGACCTCCTCTCATCATTTATGGAAGCTAAGCTAAAATTGTATGGAGGTGATTTTCATTGTTTGGGTAGACGATAACGATGGTGGTTTATAAAAAACATTTATTTATAAAAACATCTCATAAAATTTCAAATTAAAAAGAAAACATTTAAAATGCTTCGGTGGCTAGGTGATGTGGGAACAGGGTAGGCACTGATTGGTTTCAACCTGGCGATGTCCAGCGGTTGCGCTTATTCTACCTCCACGTTGGTAGCCACCGTGTACTGGTTGTTGTTCGTCCGAACTCAACTTGCTAAACCAATAAGTGCGACCTCCGCCCAAGAGGTATAAAAAAGGGTCTGTTCCTCCAGGCTGGGGGTGTGCGTCGGCGTAACTACCCGGCCACATAAAAATCACCAGTTACGAAACAACCGAATGCCTCGGATACGGATGGATACACTGTTGGCGACCCTCGCAAACGTAAAAAGGATAATGTTTTACGGACATGCACGTGGAATGTGAGGTCCCTAAACAGACCACGTGCAGCCGATGAACTTGCGGAGGGCCTGGACTGCTATAAAGCAGACATTACCGCAATTCAGGGAATGCGGTGGGATGGGCCGGGCAAGAGAAGAGTGAGAAACTGCGACATATACCACGGCGACTGCTACAGGGAGAGGGGGAAACGCTTATTTGGATGCGGTTTTGTTGTTCGAGGCAGACCTAGGCAAAAAGTCTTAAGCTTCCAATACATAAGCGAACGCCTCATAACAATCCGCTTCAAGGCTGAATTCGGGAATATAAGCCTCATATGCGCCCACGCCCCGACAGAGGAAAAAGATGACAGCAGTAAAGAGGACTTCTATCACCTCCTAGAAAGGACATACGATCGATGCCCCAGCTACGACACCAAGATCTTTCTAGGAGATTTCAACGCTCAGCTGGGAAGAGAAGAAGTCTTTGCTAAAGTCATCGGAAGACACAGCCTGCACGCCAACACCTCCGGAAACGGACTCAAGCTAGTTGACTTCGCCTCGGGGCAAAATCTCTCTGTGGACAACACCTTCCCACACCTCAACATTCATAAAGGTACCTGGCGATCACCTGATCAATCAACCGTCACCCAGATTGATCATGTTGCGATCGACGTCAGACACTCCTCCAGTATTCTCGATATCCGAAACTTCCGAGGTGCAAACATCGACTCGGATCATTTCCTTGTTGTAGCCAAGCTAATAACCCGGATATCAAGAAGGCAACGGAGTCGAGAAAGGCCAAAACGGTATGATGTCGGAAAGTTACAATCGCAGCCGATCGCTAAAGCCTTTGCCGATCGATTCTCCCTGAAACTGTCTCAAAGTTCGACGCTGCCTGCACAAACAATAGAAGACAAGTGGAAACGTTGTCAAGAAGCTATCAAAGAGGCCGCCACTGATGTGCTGGCTTTCACGCCACCACCTTAGAGAAACCCATGGTTTGACGAGTGTGTGCAGGCAGGCGCATGCAGCTAAACAAGAAGCATACAAGGCAACGCTGTATCGAACGACGAGAGCTGTTTGTGAGCTCTACAAACAGAGAAGAAGGGAAGAGAACCGGCTTCTCAGAAGAAAAAAGAAAGAGCACGAGAAGCGCGCGGTCGAGCAAATGGAGAGGTGCTATGGCAGGAATGACGTCCGAAATTTTTACCGCAAGAACAGTTATCCGGCGGTTACAAACCTCGGACATAAGCCTGCCGGGACCAAAATGGACAACTGGTGGTAGAGTCGCAGTCGGTGCTGAGAATCTGGAAGGATCATTTCTGCAGACTCCTAGAAGACGATAACGGCACAAATCCCACTGTTAGGCAGAATTATCCACTCAATTTGGACGACGATGAACAAGAATTCCGTCCCCCGACTTCAACGAGGTCAAGATAGCAATATCGAAACTGAAGTCGAACAAAGCTGCTCACGCGGACGGACTATCCGCAGAGCTGTTCAAAGCGGCTGGGGATGAGCTGGTTGGGTGCATGCACCAGCTCATCTGGGAGATATGGTCGGAGGAAAGCATGCCCGACGAGTGGAATCTCAGCATCGTTTGTCCGAAAGGAGACCCTTTCGACTGCGCCAACTACCGAGGGATCAGTCTCCTTAACATCGAATATACAATTTTCTCTGCCGTATTGTGTGAGCGCCTGAAACCGTTCGTCAACAACTTGATAGGTCCTTATCAGTGTGGTTTCAGGCCAGGGAAGTCCACAATCGACCAGATCTTCACACTGCGACAGATCTTGGAGAAGTCCCAAGAAGTACAAATCGACACTCACCACCTATTCGTCGATTTCAAGGCCGCGTATGACAGCGTGCATAAGCTATACAGTGCCATGTCTAGTTTTGGCATCCCTACCAAACTCGTCAGATTGTGTAGGATGACAATGGAGAACTCTCGCTGCTCGGTCAAGGTCGGTAGCGAACTCACCGAGACCTTCGATGTAAAAAAAGGAATTTAGGCAAGGCGACGCGCTGTCATGCGACTTCTTTAACATCATTCTTGAGGGGATCGTGCGGAACTCACACGTCAACATCAGAGGTACGATCTTCCACAAGTCCGTTCAACTGCTAGCTTATGCGGATGAATAGGGACAGCAACATCAATACCGAAATCAAGCGCAGAACCAGTCTTGCCAATCGTTGTTTCTTTGGGCTCAAGAGGTAATTGAGTAATAAAGCCCTCTCCCGAACGACCAAAGTGACTTTGTACAATACCTTGATCATCCCAGTCCTGCTTTACGGCGCAGAAACCTGGACGCTACTAAAAGCGGATGAGGAAGCCCTTGGTCTCTTCGAGAGAAAAGTTTTGCGTGCGATTTTTGGTTGCTTTTGTTTGCGTTGATGGCATCTGGAGGAGAAGATTCAACCACGAACTGTATGGTCTGTACGGCGGCATGAGCCTAATCAAGCGTTTACGGATACAACGCTTAAGGTGGCTAGGCCATGTAGAGCGTATGGACAACACTGCTCCGGCCCGAAGAGTCTTCGAATCCGAACCACAGGGACAACGCAACAGAGGACATCCTAGACTGAGATGGCGCACACAAGTGGAAAAGGACCTCAACCAACTTGGAGTGCGAAATTGGAGGCAGCTGGCAAAAGATCGTTCTAGCTGAAGAGGCATGTTGGTTAAGGCCCAGGTCCACCCCGGACTGTAGTGCCATCCGAAGAAGAAGAAGAATTTAAAATGTTTCAACAATTAATTTCATGAACTAATGATGATGAATCTAACTTAACCTTAAGCAACCGTCTATAATCAGTTGCAGTCTTTGCCTGTACCCAATACAATAGTTATGCGCTCATAATAAAAATTTTAAAGAGAAGTCGATAAGAAGGTACAAAAACTAATCATGCTGAATAAGGAGAAGGCGTAATTCTTCCCAAAAGTGTGAAAACAATTTTTAAATGGAGAGATTAAGTCTTTCGAGTATTTTCTTATTAAAAATTTTTATGAAGTACTAATGGTAAACTAGATTTTCATTTTATATATTGATTCGTATTACTTTTTCGGATATATATGTACTTAGCCGGGGCGAAATAAAGTCTGGCAGTAAATGATCGCAATATAATGTACATGCTGTCATCAAAGACATAAAAACCGACGAAACTTCGAAGTAGTAAAGGACTTCGTCTACCAGACAGAGACAACAACATCAGTACCAAAATCAAACGCAGAATCACTCTTGTCAAGCGCTGTTTCGTTGGGCTCAAGGGGCAACGGAATTCTGCGTGTGATTTTCCATCCTATTTGCTTCCAAGCAAACAAAACTTACGAGTTAATCAAAAAAAAAAAAAACAAAAGTATTAAGAGATATCACAGACCCCGAACAAGTTGAAGCGTACCTTGAAAAATTCCTTACTGTGTAGAAACATTCATATTCTTAACTGACAAACAGCAAGCCCAAATATAACCGCACCATAACCGTACTAAACCCATATCCGTGGTACCCATCAACCGCGATCACTCCTTGAGTGTTCAATTTTTTCTTTATTTTGTTGCAAACCTTAGCAATGGTATAGAAGCCAAATCCCAACTTCAGGGCTCAATATCAGTTTAATAAAGCGTAAAAAAGCAAACTTCAAATGTGTCTTTAAGGATTATTCGATTGATTAACATACATACCATATGTATGTGAGGTACATTGAAGTTTTATTTTATCAGTCGATTTTCTGCCAGCAAAAGTAAACATCAAATATTTGTTAATCTTCAATTCAAATATTGCTTACTGAAATGTTCTTTAAATTGCATGTTAATCGTTCCCCTTATAACGAAAAAAATTAATGTGATGGATAAGGTATAATCGAAATCTAATGACAAAAAGGACTCACAGCTTCAAATTAAAACTTTTCAAACAGTCAAATTTAACAACAGGTATTATTGTTTTAAGGAAAATAATCTTAGTATGGACACAGGAAAGAGGACGTTAGGAAATGTAAAAGTTTAATTTGTTCGGAGATTTGCCATATATCATCTCGAAATTTGTGCAATAGCTGATCGATGACAACCTTAGCCGAGGCCTAAAAGAGATAAATGAATATATCTGACTACTGATTAAATCCAGTTTCTAAGTAACAAAACCAACAAATATATTTACTCGTTGCTATACCATGCGTCAGCAGCACAAATGTTGTTGCCTTATTGCCCTTTTCTGAACTTGATCAAGTTAATTACATGTTGCATTGTTTTCTTTTATGAGCTGTAAAACCTTCAATAATTCTACGTAAAAGTGAAAAACGACCGTCAAAACAAGTAGCGGCAAGTTAAAGATCACAAAAGAAACCCATAAATAAATAATTTGAATGCTGCCAAATAATTTCCAACGGAAGTGGGAATAGAGAGCTCATAGAAATTTTGATAGTGGAACGTTAAGTGAAAATAAAAAGACCACGTGACCGCGACAAAATGCAATATATTTTTGACCTTAACTCATTTACAGGCGAATAAAGAAAATTTAAGACATAATCAACCTGAATGGTGTCTAGAGTGATTCTTCTAGGGTGGTATTCTAGAATGATTTGAACGAGGTCGAAAACGATTTTTTCTCCCAAAGCGACAAAGAATTTAATTATTAGAGTAGATCGCAGATTCGATCCCCATTTTACTTCCAAACGGCGATTTCTTACTACCACCATTGTGGAAAAGTCTTCCGCACAATAAAATACAATCAACTCGCCTGAACTTCCAGAAGAAACTCTCTTTTTCCTACACTTTCATGCATAATAACTTGCCCCTTCTATGACTAAGCTGTTATCGAAATCGTTTATTTTTTATTTTATTTATTTTATTTTGAATTTTATTGTGTTCTACACCAGTAATTGCTCAATACTCGGTATTTTCCGCATCTACGTAGCTAGTGGTGTGTTACGTGAATATGAACATAAATAAATATATAAAACTGTGTTCATTATACAGACCACATTGAAATGTGGGAAATTTGCAGACTTCATATGAGATGAAGTAGGTGCGCGATTTAACCTGGGTGCGAAGTACATACCGCTTGAGAAGAATGTGTTTATCCTAAGTAAATTAACGCATTCTTGCTTTAATTTGATGACGCTTAGCAGAATTTGCGGGTCCGATCAGTATTTGAAAACACTTGTTTTTTAATTTAGCAAAAAACCATAAATTCAATGAATACAAATTGTTAATATTTTGCTTAACATTGCTAAGAAAGTTGAAAACACCAGAATTATTACAATGCTTGGAGTCGGCCGAGGCGTCCTTTTTTAATAATGCACATCATTTCAATGGATAATCAATAGTGAACGTAAAGGCATAACCTGTTCGAGTTGTCATTATAGTCAATATCGCATAATGCGAAGCAATTTATTTTTGGCTTACAAGTGAATGATTCTATTCTACACCGAATTTTATTTCTTTGTTTTCTTAACGTAGAATATTTCACAAGGTAAACATTTCGGTCCCTTAGTATTAAATTTCTTTATAACTTGGGTTGGCAACTAAGGATTTCACTCATAGATGGCTTTAGTTGATTTTAAGGTTTGCTGACGTAATTGAAATGTCATATTTCATATTTTCATTTCATATTTTGCTTTTTTATTTCTGGAAAGGAAAAAAACGCATCGCAAGCTCACAAAAAGTTATGTGCGGCTTATGGTAACGAAGCTTTAAAAGAACGGAAATGTCAAAATTATTTGCCAAATTTCGTTCTGGTGATTTTTCACTCAAAGATGAAAAACGCTCTGGTCTTCCAGTTAAAGTTGATAACGACCGAATCAAAGCAATTATGGATTCGCATAGTTATAGTAATAATAATTGTTGGCGCGACAGTCCACAGGGAGACCTGGGCCTAGCTTGCTCATCAACTACTCGTGTTGTGCGCGCTACAGTTCTCTCACGAGTAGAAGGGACCTACAGTTTTTTGCCGACTCCAAACGGCAAAATTTGAGAAGCTTTCTTAGACAGTTTTTACTCTTTGAGTGTTGTCAGCAGCTTGAAAGAGGTCTTGCCGTGAAAAATTCGAGGTGTTCAGCCGGGAATCGAACCTAGACCCTTCGGCGTGTGAGCGTCTTACACTACCCACTACGCCACGGCGGCATCGTGATAGTACAACACGCGATATTGCACAGAAGCTTCATGCATGACATACTTGCATTGAAAATCGCTTGAAACAACTTCCCAAATAAACAGAAAGAAAATCATTAAACACACCGTATCTGCGATTTGTTAAAGAAAGGTAATGGAAAACTCGGTTTTTAAAACGATTGATAATTGGTGATCAAAAATGGGTCGTTTACAACAATGTTATTCTTAAAAGATTGTAGAGCAAGGAAGGTGAACCAAACATCAAAAGCTAATATTCATCAAAAGAAAGTCAAGATATCAGTTTGCTTGGATTGTCTACTTTAAATTTTTACAGCCCAACCAAACGATCAATTCAGATCTCTACATTGAACAACTAACAAAATTGGACAATGCAGTTAAAGAAAAGTGCCCTGAATTGACATATCGACAATGCAATGCCACACACATCTTTGGTCACTCTGCAAAAATTATTGGAGTTTGGTTGGAATGTCTTGAAACATCAACCATATAGTCCTGTCCTTGCACCATCTGATTACGTTGTATTTCGAACTTTGCAAAACTCCTTGAATGGTAAAAATTTCAACAATAAAGATGATGTCAAATCGGACCTAGTTTAGTTTCTTGCTGATAATAAGCAGAAGATTTATAAACGTGAAATTATAATGCTGAATGGAAAATAGTCCAAAATGGACAATACATTACAGAATAAAGTTATTACGTTCCATGAAAAAACAGTCCTTCATTTTCTATAAAAAACGCAAATACTTAGTTGCTACTGGTACATTTGTGTGATCATTTTTATTTCTGTTCATTATATAATTGACCATAGATAAAATCAGCAGACAGAAGTTGTAGATCTCCTTGTTATTTTTCATTTAGGAATTTCCAACAAGGAGTTGAAACTTTTTTTTAAAATAAAATTTTTATGATTTGCAGACGTTACTCGCTCTTGTACTTTCCCATGACGAAAATGATGAGTTTACTGAATAAATTGGTAGTGACAATTTTATGATTAGTAAATGCTTCACAATTCAAAGTATTAATTTTTAGAAAATCCTTCATTTCATTAAGATAACATTGTTGCAAAGTTATTGAGTTTCCTAAAATAAATTCATAAGGATTTTAAAGTCTGTCCACATGTCATAAGTGAGACCTTATTTATAATTCTCTATTCTTTTATTCCTGTCTCATAATATGGAAGAATTTTATGCCACTCAAGAACATAGGCTTGAAAAGGTTAAAAAAATATTCACGAATTACTCTTATCAAAAATTGTTCTTGGCTTGCAAACCTTAAGTTTCAACCGTAAGACAATGTCCACTATGTCTATTAATTAATTAATTGTATGGCGCGACAGCTGACAGGGGGACCAGAGCCTAAGCTTGCTCATCAACTACTAGCGCTGCTGTTCTCTTACGAGTAGAAGAGACCTACAGTTTTTTTGCCGACTCCGAACGGAGAAGTTTGAGAAGCTTTCTTCAACAGTTATAACTCTTTGAGTGTTGTCGGCAGCTCCAAAGAGGTGGTACCGTAAAAAATTCGAAGTGTTGAGCCGGGAATGGAACCTAGACCTTCGGCGTGTGAGCGTTGCACTCTAGCCAATACGCCATGGACAATGTTTATCCTCAATGTAATTAATTACCCGTATAAACTGACCAGATATTCTCTTCTCACCCCAAAGATCTCTTCGAATGAGAAATAGAGAGATAATGAACCTGTTTCGAAAATGATCTTGTCTGTTAGATGAATCGGTAGATGATCCTTTGTCACCCAACAAAAATCTGTTGTATTAAAAATAGTGCTCCGTGTGCTCTGTGATGGTTGAAATAAAAGCGGAACCAAAGGTCCCAGGCTGAGTTCGTCTTTCGAAAGGGATTAGTTTATAACAGCGTTCACACATTTTTGACACAGCGGGCAGGTCACCGAACCTAGGTTCGAAGTTTTTAACGTGACGAGGGTAAATAACGATTGATAATAAAATATAAATAAATATTTAAATAATTTTTCAAAATATTATTAGTTTTGTATTTATTATATTATATATATTATTATATTTTGTATTTCTTTTTAAAAAATTGAAACTAAATGCTTGAAATAAGTTTTTTTTATATAATGAATCTAGATAGCGATTTTAACACAGTGTTAAATACCACACACCAACTCATATGAACAATGGCCAAACCCGTCACACCATTTAAGAAAATATTCCAAAAATAAAAAAGTACAGTGGTAGACCATAAGCAACAATTATTTCGTTCTAAATTTATTCTGAACGCCTTCTTAGCACTAATTTTCTTAAATATTGAAAATAACCAAACTTGAGGTTCAAATTAACACGTGTCGACCTACATCACTATTCATCACTGGAGATTGAAACAAAAATAAACACATGCGAACTATTAAAATTGAGGTAGATAAGGTTGCGAAAGCCATGAGTTTTCCGAAAATTAATCTTTAGGCAGAGTTGTATATATTTCCACCTTAACAACATCAGCAGCAATTAGCAGTTCATCTGCACTAGTATTTTGAATTATTCATCAAAAAATAAACGAAAATAACTTATACTGAATGGCCCATAAACACAACACACAAACAACAGATGCGCAGGTCAGACCATGAAGGCAACACGCCGAGTTTTTGGGTTCAACATCATAAACCTCACAATAGTTTCGCAGAAAAACATATTTCAATAATATTTCATTTGCGCGTGGATAAATAGTTATGTTTACATGCCTTTGTTTATCTATGAACTAAACTCTATATCAAGAAACTCACTTCTTACTCCGGCGCACCTTCCAGCTGACCCTGCAAGAAATTCACTTTCACACTCGTCCACAGAACTTGGTCGCAAAAGACAGCCTACTTGCTGCGTCGTAGGTCACTTCACCTCGTGGAAATTTATTTCTAGCTTTGATTTCAAACGTTACATCAGCACCACTAAATCGATTTAATTGCAACAACAATTTGCAACATTTTCAAGATCGACCACAGTTTTCGTTTTGCAGTACCACCGCCTTTACTCGCACGTGACAACTATTCAAACAGACTAACGTCTTGTATCGTATAGATCTGCTAAGAGCCTCAAACTCGCAGACTTCTTTAATGCGCTCGTAGTGGGAATATGAGTCACTGTAGTGTGTGGGCGCGCAGCATCGGATGGTTCGACGTTGGTGTTGTTTTTGTGTTTGTTTTTTTTTTTTTTTTTTTTTTTTGAACTCAAGAGCCTGCAATTAAAACTTGTGTTTACAGTGTTAGTCGCTACATCCGCCCCCAAAGGCGTACCACTCATTTTCATCCTCAGCTATTGCTTCTACGTACATGTGTGTCACGGCTGTGTTAATACCTCTCCATCCGACACGGCTAGAGAAGTGCTACTTGATCGGAAGCATATGGCACATTTCGACTGTTGAACTGGTGCTGTTTGGCATACCCGAACAAGTTCAAAAAACGCGGCTAATTCACTCACGCTAAGAGTGTTAATAAAAATTTCCACTAACACGCCCCCATCCGAGGCGATGACGGTCCCGATACCTCTTCAAGTACGCATCTCAAGTACGCAGTCAGCATTTAGGGCTGAAGGGATTCCTTGTAGTCACTTGTCTTCGCCACTTCTGAGAATATGCAGAGGGAACACTTCTGATATACATACGTTCCATATTTTTCCGATAGTCGTGCGTAACTGAATCATTCACAGGAGTGTTTATCTGCTGATTTCAACATAAATCACTTAATGCGTTGTGCGATGAGTACAGTGGCTCATGATTAATCGATTACACATATTATATTTTTTTTATGCATATTAGTTTGAGATCTTTTCGATATGCAATGCACATCAAAAAGAATAGAGGCGCAAAATAATATACAGCTTAAATTGCGTGTAATTTTGTCCCAAGCCACTTTAATGTCTGTTCAGAAAAGAGGAATGTAGGGCATAAACTTCCGACATATGCATGCAAACTGTCAGACATAACAAAAGTTGTTATTCAATACGTTAGGTAAAGGTTTAGGATAAAAATAGTGGCGAAGCATTGCGCCCCCAAAAATTAAAACTGGTATTCTTTTACATTTAACACAAGCATAATTCATTGGAACATTCTCCAAAGTGAGATGTACTCTTTATCTGACCCCCAATGCATAATTATTTACCTTCTTATTGGAAGCTAACTTTTTTGTAACTCCATATCAAAGTGCGTTTCACGAAGGTGTTAACAACACTTTGCTAAGACATTACTTACTAAGACATTACAATACATATAGGTAGCGCAACTAACATAATTTTTAGAAAGTACAAACATTCAAATGATACCTGTAAAATTTTCTTAACAATATGTTCATTTGGCTACAAATTTCAGTGCTTCAAGTGACGCTACTTTTGCGATTTTTAAAGCAATGGAAAAAACAGAATCAAAATGAAATTGAGTTAGATAACTGACCGTTAAAGAAATCAGAAGGCAGTGTGTACAATTTTGCATAAACATTTGTCCATGAGAAAGGTGTTTTAGAAATGGTACGTTTGCTCACAATGGACCAAAAACAACAAAGTATTGATAATTCTCGACGGAAAGAAATATGGCTCGAATGAGGAGGTGATCGCCGTAACTGAAGCCTATTTTGGGTCCAAAGATAAATAAAATAATAACAAATGTTTCAGCGGCGTTGTATTGTATCATTCTTGAACGAAACTATGTTGGTGAATACGAAGGTTGTCTTTTATATTTCGGCATTGGGCAACCCTAGCACTGCAATTTGGAAACTATCGTAAAGTTTGACATTTTTGAGGTTATACGTACTCAGAATATTTTGACATACGAGCGCTATTTGTGTCATTTACAGTAACTTAAAAGATTCATCTCGCCCAAAAAATGGAATTAAATCATGAACATTTTCGTGCGATTATTTTTTACAACTTTCGACGATGCATCGATGAACTTAATTCAATTTTTGGCGACAAAGCTTCATCAAGGACCAGTGTTTATCGATGGTATGGTGAATTCAACCGAAGTCGTTGTTCACTCCAAGACGAATTTCGTAAAAGTCGTCCAAAATCAGTTGTTGTTCCGGAAACCATTGACGCTGTGCGCCGTTTTTTCGGAAAACTGGACATATTGCAACCGTGCCACTAGAACAACGCAGTCAATTCTGAGTGATACACAACCATTTGTTTGCCAGTTGTCTTCCAAGAAGTCAGGAAAACCAACCGCCGAAGACAGATCACAACTGCATTTTTGAGCACTCAAAACATCGATTTAATGTGTTCCTTATAGTCCTGACTTGGCACCGAATGACTTCTTTTTATTCCCATACTCAAGAAATAAAATGAGAGATCAACGTTTTTCGACACCTGAAGAAGCCGTTGATGCGTTCATAATGCATGTTTTGGAGATACCTCAGAGTGGCAAAAGTGCTCCGACAATTGGTTCAAACACATGCAAAAGTGTATAGAACTTAACGGGGAATATTTTGAAAAACAAAAAAGCTATTTTCGATGATTAATATTTGCTTTTGTTCTCTAATCCCGTAATATAAAATGCAACCCTCGTATAGTAGAATTTTGTACAGAAAATGTGTTTTTATTGGTTAGACCCGGGACTTATTGGGCGATGTTGTAAATTTACTGTATATACACTTTACTGACAAGCTCTCTGTCTCTTCTAAAACCTACAGGTGGTACGACCCAAGTGGCTTCACAGATGGATGATTTTTAAAGTTGGTCTCTCTGTGACACTGTTCTCGCGTTGTTCAAGAGAAATTTCTCAATCAGCACACTTTTAAAATTAACTCGCATTGGCTCTATTCACAGAAGCACAAAATAGGAACAATGAAATACAGACCTAAATTGAAACATAAGAAGGATATATGCATTTGTACTAAAAGCAGCATTATTTCATTTGTACTTAACGTTTTTTTTTTTTAAAGTAGTAATTAGTCATAAAAAAACCTATAAACAGTAGCTGGTTTGAATAATAAAACTGAAATATTAAATATTTAGTTTAATTTAAAGTGCCCCGTAGAGCCAGTAAGATAGTTTTAGTACCAATGCCGTAATTAATAATTAGTAATTCTGATTTGTAGATATAGCAATAAAAAAATAATAAAAACTGCACGCCAATTCAGGGTTTTATTTTTATATTTTTTTTTCTTACATTTCGTTCCTGATTGGATATCAGAAACATAAGCTATTTATACTCGCGTGAAATGCGCTAAAATCACATATTTATATTGTTATTAAAGACATTAATGAAGACAATTCCGAGAATTAGTTTTTATTTAACATCTAAGGTTTGTTATAGTCCAGTAGTGAAAATGTTTTATATATAAAAACCAAATATATGTCATTTTCTGTTTACATTGCGAAAGAAATAAAGTTGAGTTACAGAAATTGGTATACGATTAAAAGACTGATGCATTGTATCTTAAAATGAGAAACTTTATTAAATATTCTTAAAAATTCTCTCTAAATGAGGCAAACAGCTCGACAAAGCACGAAGAACACAAAGGCAGCCTGACGTTACTATACATATTTATATCTCAGAAAGTTAAGTAAGTAATTTTCCTATTTTTTGAATATTTGAAGCAAAATATAATTATCATATATGAAGGGAATATACAACTATACCGAATAAAAATAAGAAATGTTGAACACAAAGCGGTGTGCTTCACAATTTGTCTAAATACTCAAAACTTTTCATCTATATTCCCAAAGTAGATGGATCAGAGATTCCCACTCTTCATTCGATTCACATTCACATACTTATTTGTGATATGATTGATTCACCTCATTTACATCTATTTTCTACAATTAAAGCAAGATTTGAGTGTGTTGGACGTTTTCGGGAAAAAGGTATGGAAATAGATGGAATAATCAGTAGACGGTATTTGCTCACATGAGTGAAAGCTTTTAAAAGAATTTAAGTACAAAATAAAAAGTTCAACTTTCATTCTGTGGTGGTAGAAAAACAATTTTCTGAAATTACATGTATAATTCATAACTTAAAACCTTAAAATTATCACTTTTTATTGTAACACATGCGAATAATTGCCGCAATTGCAACTGATCTGCTCCAGTTAAATAAATACAATCAGTTTGTATTAGGATGTTTGATTCGAACTTATAAACATTAGTGAAATTCAACTATCAAACAGCATGAACTATTTAAATTGAAGATTTACTGATAAACTTACTTATAATTACTATAAACGAATTTAAAAATATAAAATTGGTCTATTTCAGTAAGAAGAAATAGAAAATGCGTGTGATTTATTCTTAAGTTTTGAGCAGTAACTTTTAGATTGACCACTTAGAAAGAAGACGCCGTAAAAGCTTCTTTCTTCCGCCATTTTAAATAGTAAAGGTAAATTTAAGCATTCTTCAGGCCTTCAGTCTTATAAAAGCATTGCATAAATGTCGATGTGACACAGTCAATCAACCTAAGTATTCAAAGTATAAGGAGCGCTTAACCAGAACTACATTGATAAGGCAACTAAATTTCGTCATATCTTTTCTAAGCAACAATTTGATGTACCTGTATTTCTGCTAAATACAATCTTGTTGTGAAAATAAAGATGCGATTATTTTCTTTTACAAATTCAATAAATATTTTCAGCTGCAGTTTTTCATCACTATTTCTCGAAATAAAAAAATGAAAGAAAAACTGAATCGCATTACTGAACTTCAACGAATGAAGTCGTTGTTATTTAACAATTGTAAGAAAAGACATAAACGATTATGAAAATTGTTAATTAGGTATGTGTGGTTGACGATCTTTGTTACGTTGTTTGCGATTGGCTCCGTTGCTTTACCGAAATAACTTGGAATAACTATATAGCTTTTCATGAATACATATTTATTTGTAAACATTTAAATTAAGTCTCTTCGCATTAAAAGAACCGTAGACGCCCAAAAATTCTTAAACGGTGAAAGGCTACGCGAGAACCCAGAAGTTAAACAAACTAGTAAACAAGAATATACATAAAAGGAAACTTGATATACATAATAGTGTAAGAAATCTCGTCTTAATATTTAAAGCTATAAACTTGTTTCCGACACTTCGATTAAATTTAAAACCGAACTAAAGTTAAGAGATTATGCATCAGTCGTCCGTTCATAGTTCACTTTTATGTACATTTAAACTTGTGTTATTTGGACTGAGCGTGTCATATCATGGAGAGTAAAGTGAAATATAACCTCATTTGCATAATAACATTTGTGTGATCGTCATCAGACACTAAACTATTATGCGACACCTTATGGAATGCTCGTCAAGTCGTTGATTTGTAGTGTAGTCATTTCTTTTGTATCATCAGTGATTGTGATTCACTGTACACGTGTCAATCTGTCGATTGGGATAAGAAATTAAGATTCGATTGCGAAATCTAATTATAAGATACCAAGGGGATCTAAGAATAGGCAACACATATCCAGTGTGTCGGTTTGGAAATTTATTACGCCTCTAGGGCAGGGTGAACAAATTGCCCAATTTGCTTACTCAAACCTATGTGTTTCACGATTTCTATGGGGGTTCAACGGAAATAGAAGCTGACGTAGGCATACGGAATCGCCAGTTTAAGCTATAATTGAATTTTTACGGGCCAATGAAAGTAAGAATACTTTTAGAGAATTGTTGAACATTTCTGAAGAGTTTAGCATTGCACTGGATATGTGAGTACACTCCACAAGATAGTAGAAGTTAGTATTCATTTGTTCATAATCTGTAACAGTTGGTTAATATTCATACATTCATACACAAAACCGTGCTTAAGAAACTGATTTTGGCAAGTGTGTATTTTTATTTTCTTAAATTAAAAAGAAGTAGCATTTTTTCAACCGTTTTGCCGGATAGCCACAATTCGTTTTTCATTGCGAAATAGAGGATTTTATGTGTGCAAACCTTAGTCAAATAGATCTGGTACACGTTTTTCGAACGGCGAAGTTAGAATAGGCCTTTTCCCTATCGATTCCATGCAAAATAAGGGCGCCCTGCCGAGGACTGTTGTCTTCAAATCCAATCGCTGGTTCATTTCTCTTGTGGCGTTTTATTCTCATTCACATTCCAAGGGCAAGAAAGGTAGTCGTTACAATCGCTACTCGTTATAAAGTCATTCTTCGCTGGTTGTTAAACGAACGAAGACAACTGAAAATGTTTTCATTTCCATTTTTTTTAACATTCTTGTACAAAATGCATATACAAATGTATATGAACAAAACTAAAAAACAGATGAATGTTAAATGCTAATCAAACATATGAAATCTCTAAAGTGGAAAGAAATGTAATTACAGACCACTGTAACGTACAGAGCAACTTGCGAAGCAAATAGTGTATGGCTAGCCTATATAAACCCGAAGCTCAGAAAGTTTTTAACAAAATAAAGAAGATGTCAAGAATTTGTTGAATATATGTGTATTAAACTTTCGAACGCACTCGAAGAATGACTTTAAGTTTCAACGATTGTCACGTCGCACTATGGGGCAGCTATATGGCAGGAGCGGCGAGAAGTCGATTTTTAAAAACGTAACCGATCTCAATAAAAGTTATCTTTCCGGTTAGCTGATAATATGGGCCATATGGTTTGGGAATTTTTTTTCCCAATAAGTGGCTTAATCACTCAGCGTTTGGCATCAAAGTTGTAAAAACAGGGAAGTTGCGTTCATTTAAAAGTACTTGACGCAACACTGTTCAGTTGGTACATTAAGAAACAAGTGTTTGTACCAAATGTTTTGGATTGAATTTATGAATATGTTCTTTGAACACAATTAGTTTTCACTCGGTTATAAAGTACCGTTAGCCCTAAAAGACTAAACTAACGTAGCAGTCCCTAATTATATATGATCATATGACCAGACTAACTAACATCGGGTATATGCTTTTTACAATGGTCATATTTTATAAAGAAGTCTGCAATAATACATAAGCACTCAAAAACTGCACAAAAACAATACTCAAACTGCGATTTGAATATTTCTAATTGTATCATTTTTAGGTAATTTATAATTCATAGCAATTTGTTCAGTTATTGCATTGCTCTTTTTCTTGCACCTTTTAGTCAAAAAGTAGGTCGTCCTTCTTATTTCGTCCATTGTTTAACTGAAAGAATATCGTGACTTTTCTATACAACTTGTGATATTACCTTTCTAGTTGTTCACCAATTATAAGACAAACATAAAATGGAAACAGACGCTTGTCTATTACATTTAATCCACTTTATTAATTCGTCCACCACTATCAAAATCAATAAATGCCAATTAAACGTGATTACTTTATTATCGCCGGTTGATTGGCAATCTTATGCTTTTCAACCTAAATCTCCACGCAACGAACATTACCCTGAGGAAATCCTTTTCACATCGACATGTTACCTGACCTACTTCCAACATATTCAACTAAATGGTACCGTCAAGTTAACTGCCTATTAGGTCATTGTACGAATGAAATCAATGAAATCCGGGTGGAGAATGCAGCGTGGAGTGGGAAGCTTTCTACGTTCATATATCGTCCACGACGAAGTCAAAGTATGCCTGACATCCTGTCGACAGGACCGCATTCACAGCGATAGAAAATCTGATGTGGTTCACCACAGCGGTGGTCAGAGTATGGGAGTGGTGCATAATTGCAGTACTCATGCTTCTAACATCGAACTGCGTGTATGCAACTATGTGCTCATTCGGAAAATAAACGAAGAATGGTCGTGCATGCAAACGAAAAAATAACGATTAAAGTTCGAATGTGGGTTAATGGATGACCGATTTGATGAGAAGTGCATTTTCGCACGGCTTAAAAATTGAGAAAGCGTGTGGTTATGGAACTCAATTTGAAAATAATTCTGTGATCTCAATATTTGCCTGTATTTGTATGACTGTTTTTTACCACTATGAATACTTTAAGTCAAAGAAGCATACCCAAAATTGTTTAAATATGTTCTTTTAAAAAAAATATTAAAAAATAATTAAATTTGTCTTCGAGTTTGTATATCATTAGGCTGATATTTTGATATACAAATTTAGAAAATTGTACATCTTTTAAGAGGATGGTGTTATGAATAAATATTAAAAAAAAACATTTTGAAGGTTCTATGTTCGGCCTTTGTTGTACATTTCTGTAATTATAAGCACAAACTTTAGGCCAAATGTACACAGCTAACTTATAAATATCTTAAATAATTAGAAATGACAATAGCACGGCGAAGGACGCAGGTTCGATTCCTAAACTGAACACCATGCATTTTTCACATCACCTTTAACTTTCTATGAAAATACTATTCAAATGTTGACTCTCAAACTCATTAAAATCAAAAAAAAACTTAATTTTTGCAAATTTTAAATTTTTTGCTAAAAAGTTTTTATATTTCAGAATACTTCTATCAAATAGTTGAGCAAAATCGCGCCAAGTAATTTTATTATTAGTTTAATAATCAGCTGTTACTTCCAGGTAATGTAAAACGATTTCATCAATATCAGAATTCATTACCACTATTAGATACAATAATTGTTAGTTAAGCTGTATATAAAATATTATCAAGAAGAAACCTGTCAAGGATTACACCTATATTAACTACAGACCAATGATAAAAATTCTTGTTTATTGTGAATTACTTCTCTTATAGCAAAGTCTTTTTAAAATAATACCATTATATTTCAATGCAAGTACATTTTTCACAAACTACACAATTGTTTATAGAAACATATATTTCTTTTTTAAAAACATGAATAAATTGAAGTTCCAAACACAATTGCAGATGCAGTTTCTATAGAAAAAGGATTTCATGCAATGCATGTTTTGATAAGAATAACATTCTTATAATGTATTTAACTCGATATTAAAATAATAATTTAAAAAAAAATCATCTCGTTGAATATGAAGCATTGATATTAAAATTTATGACATTTTGTGAATAACATTTTTATGAGGAGAATAAATGATTTACAAAAACAAAAAAATGGAATACGAAATAAAACAAAATAGAATACAAAATGTAAGCGGAATTGATCAAGAAAATGAATTGAGACAGTACAAAAAGAAGCTTATAATTCAAAAGCTTAAAAACGATCCATTCTTATCTGCTGAAACATTAAAGATTTATTTGAAAGCCACGACGAATTTGGAAGTTAGGCATGAAATTGTCTGAGTGATAAGAAAATACAAATATCACGGCTTTGTTGCAAGGAAGAAGCCATTCATTACTGAAAAAACCGAATAGAAAGACTGAAATTTGCTAAAGAACATTTGGCAAAAGATATGTCTTTTTGGATTAAGGTGAAAAAAGATCTTATGATTTATTATCATAAGACAATAACAATATTGGTATAATAGGTTTTGTTTACTGATGAAAGCAAATTCATCCTTAAAGATTCTAATGGACGGAAATATGTATGACGAAAAGCTAATGAAGAATTTTCGCATAAGAATACCTGAGCTACTGTGAAGCATGGGGAATGTATCGAGGTATTGCAGTGTATGTCAAGTTCTAGCGTTGGCAACCTTCATTTCGTAGAAGGTAAAAAGGACCAAAAGTCATACGTTGCCATTTTGAAAGAACATATAGGCCAAGTGTCAGTAACACAAGACGATTTTATTTTTTACTAGGACAACGATCCTACACATACTACACTTCCTTCGGAAGATGCCCAAAACGCCTGCACAGTCCCCAGATTTATATATTATCGATCAAAAGCGTTTTTAAAACATCCAGACTCCCAAATCAGGACTTCAATAAGAGTGGCAAAAAATAGCATCAGAAGTGTCTTCAATGCCCCTATGCCTCGAAGCAGTTATCAAGGCAATTGGATGCGCAACAAAGTATTGATCACTAACTGTCTGATTATTCGTGATATTCAAAAACAAGATAAGTTTAATTTTATATATATAATTAAACTTGTATAAAGTAAATCTTAGCTTAATTTCATAATAAATGATGGTTTACTTTAAGAAGAAACTATGCATATTGTTCCGTTTTGACATGTGAGCCACTGCTTAAGCTATGTATGACTTTCAATCATTATTAATATATTTATTACCAGGCCTGCAGTCCATGAAGGATATAAACCTGAACTATAGCTGCCTTCTATTTTGAACGGTTCCGGGCATGCTTCTTCCAGTTGTCAAGACCAAACTCTCCAACTTCCGCAATCACTTGGCCTCTATACCAGAGGTTCGGCCTTCTTCTTCTTGCACCCGGAGGCTGGAATTCGAAGACCCTATTAGCTGAAGCGTTGTTGTCCATTCGATCGATGTAGCCTAGCCACTGAAGTTGTCGGATTTTTGCCTTTCGAACTACATTCACATCTTTGTACGGCATATAGAGTACGTGGTTGTATCTTCTCCTTCATTCCTTCCTCGCAGATACGACCATATATTCGAATTGTTCTTTCAAAGGAACTGCTCTGCCGTTTTGCTTGTTATCCAGCAATCGGCTCCGTATAAGAGTACGGGTAGGATTAACGTCTTGTACAGTATAGTCCTTCGAGTCAGGAGTTTCAACCCCAGCTGTTTTTACAAACCGAAATAACACCGGTTGCCAAGGATTGTTCTGTGCCGACGTCCTTAACTACCTCAAAGTTGTGGATGTCAATTGTCCCATTCCGACCGAGGTGTTGTTCGACGGATCGCTTCTTTGTCCACATCATATGTTTCGTTTTATCCTGTTTCACTCTGACACCAGCTCGCTCTCAACCAGCTGCCATAAGTCACAATATTAATAGGAAGTTGTGAACTATTGTAGCAACAGATAACATTGGCTAATCAATTTCCCATATAAAGGGTTTTTCAATGAAGGTTCTCCAACTTAATAAATATTAAATGTATGTTTAGAAGATCGGTGAACGACGCCATATTCACTTTCTTTTCATTTATACTGATATTGAGTTGAGTAAATCATTATGGAGCAGTACACTTGAACAACTTTTGCAAGCTTTCAAATTCATTACCAAAATTCGCATTCAAATTACCCAAATTTGATGTTGATCTTTATCAAAAAACACATATCAGCGAATGATCCACGGGCTTCACGAGCCAATACTACATTCCGAAAAAATTACTATTTGGTGTGAATTACCTGCCGGAGGTGTGACTGAACCATTTGTTTTTATTTGTTGATGGTGCTAATGGATAGATGATATAATGCTCCAGGATGCAGGTTGACTAAGCTCATGCTCCGTCACGTCCGTAACAAAACCGTGTTATCTCTTGAAAACCATGACTGCAGACGGCTTATGTCGTTTTAACGGTACATTTTACCTTCGCACTTAAGTGTGTATGGGCTTACTGATGAAACCCTCTCCGACGCGTGTAGAGAAGGTGAAGTGCACTCCCTAAATCGATGTGCCACCTTTGCTCGACCAGGGGCAGCTGTTGGTATTTCTCCGGAAATTACGTTAAATGCAGTCTACTGCCTGGTTGTACAATTGACCAGTTTTTTAATTCTTTGCTGTTTTCCAGTGTAGTTTTTCAACCTTCAACAACAAAAAAAGGATAATAAAATCCTTTTCAAGAATATATTGTTATACATGTTACAGCCAGGACTCATATTTGACGTAATTTGACATCCGATCAACGCCAGGCGCAACATCAGCGAAAACAATGGGAATCAGTGAATTGCAGGTGTGAACACTTTTAGAATCTTTGATTGTGGCCGCCGTGGGGTAGTGGGTAGAGTGCGACGCTCACACGCCGAAGGTTGTAGGTTCGGTTGTAGGTTTTCACGGCACCACCTCTTTCGAGCTGCTGACAACACTCAAAGAGTAATAACTGTCTAAGAAAGCTTCTCAAATTTCGCAGTTCGGAGTCGGCAAAAAACTGTAGGTCCGTTCTACTCGTGAGAGAACAGTAGCGCGCACAACACGAGCAGTTGATGGGCAAGGTAGGCCCTGGTCCCCCTTAAGACTGTAGCGCCAACAATTATTATTATGATTGTAAACAGAAAAGTTAGATCGTTATTTGAAATCGATCTTTGAGCATATTGCATCGATCCACCATGTATTAAGAAGTTACTTAACTCTAACAGTGAAATTGGTGTAGAGGAAAATTACCAAGAAGCAACTGTCGATTCTTAATTACACTTAAAGTGGTTACCCCTTCGCTTGTAACTGATGGCGTAATACCAGTATTTATTAAGAAATCAATTGCTCATCATTGATGACTTTTCATTCCAAAGGCAGTTAGTTCAAAACTAATATCAGAGCAGTGCACACTTCTTGTTTCCCAAACATGGTGAAAGTTCTTCAAAGCCTTATAAGCATTATTCGCAACATTTATAAAACCGTAGCTGGCAACTTTGTGTTTTTTAGCGAACGCACTGGCTTGCATGGAGTCAAATTCATAGGCAATCGTTCCATGGCCCCTTGGGAAAGGTAAGAACCGTATCGCGTAAATATTTCTTTTAACTTTAAGTATCTTTAAAGGCTATTTTTTCTTTTCTCCTTTGTTGTCATTGTGGTGTATGTGGCCGTTTTAATATCAAACATCTGGGCTAAGTGGGATAGAACTCCAGTCATCGTGGCCATGAGCCCTCATGCAATCCAAATTCACAAGTTTCCCTTTCCAGCTATTACCATCTGCAATGTAAATCAGCTTCGTTTATCTCGAGCTAAATACTACACAAAGTAAATGAATATGTAGTATGTTATAAGTAATACAGTTCAATGTCTTCGTCAGGAATTCTACTGGCAGCGCTATCTTAAGGACTATGTGCTCAAACCTGATTGACGATGTAGATCCTAATGTACTGGCGAACGTGAAGAACCGGACATTCTTTCAGAAATTTGTGTTTCAAGTATACTAGCATTCTACTGCACTATTATTTGCATTCTTTATTTTTCTCATTAGGATGCACAACCATGCAAACAGCTTTTGGTTGCGTGCAAATATGGAAAGAACGAACTAGATTGCGAAGAAATATTTCGAGCAGTTCTTACCGATGAAGGAATGTGCTGCACTTTTAATGCACTGCATCCATCATTTGTTTATAAGCAGTAGGTGAGATGAAATAAGATTATTCTTATCTCATTAATAATTTATTTCGGAAGTCAAGTTCCATTTGCTGGACTCATCGAAAAAGACGGAACGAGAGGCGTTAATTGGGATCTCGAAAATGGATATCCGCAAAAGTTGCCAATGTCCTTTTTTCCCAGAACTGGAACTGGTTAATTCCAAATTTTTAAATTAAAAAATTTCGACTTTGTCTCATTTGAACATCTTTAGGAACCGGAATTAGCATGGGCTTGACTGTTACCATCAACGCCGAAGTTGAAGATTATACTTGCACCACTACAAATGGCCCTGGTTTTAAGGTATGCTTTGCTTTCCATCAAGATCGAAAGTACAGACACTGATCACAACAGGTGCTTCTTACAAATTCTATGGAGAGGCCAACGCTTCGAGAGCATGGACTTTTCGTTGAAGTCGGACGAGAGGTTTCTTTCCGCATCGCTGTCGAACGCACAGAGTCAACGCAAAATATTCGCAGCTTTAGCATAAACGATCGTCAATGTGTCTTCAAATCTGAAAGAAAACTTGCATTTTTTAAAACTTACACGAAAGCCAATTGCGAATTGGAATGCCTTTCGAATATGACAACGGAACTCTGCGGATGCACAGATTTCTTCATACCAGAAGCCTGGTCGAATGGCGCAACGTGCATAGTGAAAGACGATGTCTGTCAAGAGCCAATTTTGAATTGGGCAGACGTTAGCCCTATGCAGCAACAATGTAGGGATTTTTGCATCAAAGAATGCTTTGATTTATCTTACAAACCGAACAAATATTCGATTCCCCTCGCCACTGAAGATTATTTAATTAATGACGACGTTTTGAATAAATTCAACGCCTCCTATCGGGCAAAGAACATTGCAATTGTTCATTTTTATTACGAATCATCGGCTTTTACGCAGTTCATGCGAACTCGATACATTGGACCAACTGAGTTTACATGTGAGTTTAAATCAAAGTTCGTATCTCAGTTAATATCTATGGTGTTTTTAGCAAATGCTGGAGGATTAATTGGATTTCTAGGATTTAGCTTCATAACAGTAGCGGAGTTCTCTTATTTTATCGTTCTGAAGTCGATACTGTCATTCGGCAGATGGATATGGGTGAAAATTCGAGGAGAAAGAAATCAGGTAAGACGAGTGATTGAATGCTATTCCCATTTATTATTATTATTTGTTATTCTTCTCTTTTGTCGAAGAGTTTAAAACAACAAACGCCAACAAAAGAACTCCCCCAAGGTGTATACAGAAATACAGCATACCCCAGATTTGGAAAAGTCTCCCCAGTTGACAGGAGATTCAGAGTTAAAAAGCGTGTATCCTATCGCCCTTAGATATAAATCTATTCACGATTTTCTATAAAAAGGTTTAAAACGTATTTATTTCAGAACTCATAAGAACATTGACTTATATACATATGCTATATGTGTCCATAGTTTTATTAGTTCTTCAATTAGCTGGTTACACCTTAAGGAACATGTAATCATAAATAATTCTAAGTGCATGGCAGTTTCATTTGAATTTCGTATGTATTTTGATGTTGTTGTCCTAAAGCAGAAGTTAAGTCGTTGCCATGAATAAAGTTGCAAAGGACTTATTGTTATTATATTTTTTAAACTGAGAAATGGTATCCAGCATTGCTAAAAAGAATTAAAAAAAAAGCGTAAGTGTAACTCGCACTCATTATTCTGTGTGATATGAGATAAATTCCGGATGGGAAGAACTTTTTATTTCTGATGAGCTCAATAAAAAGGTAGTTCCGCATGACCTTGTTTTCTTTATCCTTCTTTTCAAAATAATTGGAAAACCTTTTGTTTTTTCCAATACTATCTGATCTTACTTTTCCATTATGGACAGTGCATTGAACAAACATCACGCACTCGTAAAAATGTGCACTTCGTGAAGGAATCAGTCGTCGTCATTTAGGAACACGTTCAAAAGATTGTAGAAGTTCATTTATGTGTTCGAAAAATCGGGTTTACCAATAGTGTCTTGACAACTTATATTTTGAAATTAAACCCAAAACATTTGCGATATTTTCTAAACTTTATTATTGGCTTGAAGCACAATAAAAACATTTATGATTGAAATTTGAACCCGATTTTCACCCATTAAGCCAAAAATGAGATTTTTACTTAAGATGATTGTAGGATGAAATTTATCATCAGAACTCAATCGGAAAAAGTAATAATAATAATAATAATTGTTGGCGCTACAGTCCAAAGGAGGACCAGGGCCTAGCTTGCTCATTAACTGCATAACATTGAGTGTTGTCAGCAGCTCGAAAGAAGTGTTTTTTTTTTTTATAATTGACGCGTGCAAAAGGGGTTGCGAGTACCCTTAAGTGACCGGATCAAGTCACAGCACGGGCCGAAGGTATAGAGGAAGAGAGGGAGAGGAGGTACCGATGCACATTGGTTTTAAATGCCTGTGGATTGTAATGAGGAGGAAAAATCGAGCTGGGAAGAGCATTCCAGATTCGTGTAGTGCGGCTAAAGAACGAGTCTCTGAATTTGACTGTACGTCCGAAAGAGGGCTTGAGGGTGAATTGATGGGCATTCCTAGCGAGGCGTGTATTGCGGGTGAATTCTTGAAGGGGAGGAATGCAACTGGCTAATTCGTCTGAGCATTTCTTGTTGAAATAGCGGTAAAAAAGTGACAACGACGCGACATTACGTCGGTGTTCTAACGAGTCAATTGACTTCGCAATATTACTGTCACCTATAAGTTTTATCGCTCGCTTTTGAATTCTATCCAGCAGGTGCAGGGAGGTCTTAGAAGCACCTGACCAGATAGGAGCGTTATACTCAAGTTTTGGGCGTATGTATGCCTTGTATATTGTAGCCAGATCAGAGGGGGCGAAGTACTTCTTGCATCGTGCATTTTGCAGCATTTTTGACGACCTCAAATATGTGATCGTTCCAACTAATTGTTGGGTTGATACACATACCGAGGATGGAAAGTCTTTCGGTTTCAACAACGCAAATGCCGTTCATGGATAACGGCTGATTATTTTGTGATCGCTTTAACGACAGTAGACAGCACTGTGTTTTGGAAGCATTAAATTCCACTCTATTCTTATTTCCCCAATCGATTATGCTGTCAAGGTCGGAATTTAATGTGCTTAACATACGCTGCCGTTCCGAGTCTAAGGCCGAAGTGGAGGGACGTGAGCCAAGGAACGAATATGAAAAGCTGAGGGTACTGTCATCAGCGAAGGAATGAATAGGATTAGAAGTACCAGACAAGAGATTATTTATAAAAATGAGAAAGAGTGTCGGAGACAAAACAGAGCCCTGGGGAACACCAGCATTAATATAGTGAATATCAGACTTGAATCCATCCAAAACGACTTGTATTGAACGATTCGAAAGGTAATTTATAATCCATTGAAGAAGAGACTCATCGATCCCAAAAGCACGCATTTTCGACAAAAGAGCCTGATGCCAGACCCTGTCAAATGCCTTTGAAATATCAAGCGCAACAATCTTGCTTTCTCCTAAATTGTGCAAAGATTGGTTCCACTTTTCAGTGAGATATGCCATCAGATCACCAGTGGAACGGTTGCTTCGGAAGCCGTACTGGCGGTCATTAAGAAGCTTCCGGGACTCAAGATATTTCATAAGCTAACGGTTTATCAGCGTTTCCATGACCTTGGAGAGAAGGGACGGTAGGAGGTGGGTGACGAACATTCGCCCTTTTTAGGGACGGGCTGGACAAATGCAGTTTTCCACTTACTCGGAAAGAGCCCTGAAGAGTAGGACAGATGGAAAAGCTTACGTAGTGGTTTTGCCAGCGTAGAAGAACACCTCTTCAGAAGAACAGGGGGTATACCATCCGGGCCAGTGGTGTCGTGAAAAATTAGAAAAATTGGTGTTGAGCTGGGAATCGAACCTAGACCCTTCGGCGTGTGAGCGTCGCACTCTACCCACTACGTCACTTCAAATGATCCATCGGCTTCAGTCAGTTTGAACTTCTGTGGGTGTAAACTAGGATCCAGAGTTGAGACCCTAGAACTCTTTCTTGAGACTCATTTCCCATGAAAACCATCATAACCGACTAAAAACTATACCATACTCAACATATTCATTGACACAGTGAGGGCTTCTGACAACTCGACTTTTGATGGCATTGATAACGCGGACAGATGTTTCGATAAAAGAAATGTTAATAAAACAGAAGCTGTTTGCAAGATGGCGTCCCGTTTCCTCTTCCGTGGTGCATTTTGGTCAACTTTTTGCTAGACGTTTTCAATGTATGCAATACCTACGGACAGGCTAATGGGGACTATATAGCCGCACTTGTCTTTCAATAAAGTTTAGCGGCTGCGTGCTTTAGAGGGTAGGCAGATGTGATTGATGACTGGTGTACCAGGAATAGGTTTTCTGTAACTATGAGGGACTGCTGCTCTCACCAAGCTTTAAAGAACAGTCTGTCTTGGAGGCAACGAGGCTTTCCCTAGCACGGCTTGCTCTACACTTGATGCACAACTTTTTCTCTTGAAATCCACATAATGGATTGCACCGTTAGAGCCATTCTCCGACTAAAAAGAAGTGGCCTTGGATTTATCTCGCACTGGACCTCACGCTTCTTAGTCTTACCGACATGCCAATCATCCACCAATAATAAAGTTGCGCCTCGTATACAAAATCAACAACCTTTGCGATATTATTGACCACGAACTACAATATACCTATTGTGAAGACTAGGTGAAAGGGGCGTAGTATCTTCGTCTATAGCGACAGCCAGGCTATGGTCAAGGCCTTACTCATAGTACAGAAATGCAATTTTTTTTCTTTATTTTGGTCGCAGACTAATTTTGCTTGGACTTGTTTGAGTCCCGGGATAGCACGGGAGCATGAGATCGCTGCGCGAACGGCAGTGATATTTTCGAAACTTCAACCAACAAGTACCAAAATAGACTAAAATTAAATTGCACTTAGGTTATCTGTCTGTTGCCTGTTGCGGTCACCAAATCTGAATTTCAGCAGGATTTTTTTTTTAATTTGCAGAAGCTGCTCGTTCATATACTTAACTATGAAGAAAATGTTGTGTTTACCGAATAAATAAACAATATGTTGTCAAGTCTCTATTGAAAAATCCTTATATTCAGGTTACAAAATACTTCAAAAAAAAACCTTCAAAAATTGAATACATTGAATGTTGTTAAGAAATTTCTTTAACACTCAGTTAATTCCAAGTGCTAAAAGACTCGAATGTATTAAACGTTAAATATTCAAACTTTAAAATGCACTAAAAATCTACATGCATCGAATTCTAAAATGATATCATCTCCATAAAACGATATTCTACTACTTTTCGTTTAAAATGAGTACTTAAATTTAAATGTCTAAGCTGAACCTTACGAAGTTTTTTTTTTGCTTGGGGAACAGCTCCATCTGTAGTAATACTGGATAACATTTTCAATGTTCACACTAAACAGCTGTTTTTGACACATTTGCTCTAGATTTCATTTCACTGCTCCACGGCAACTAAAAGCATAAACAAATCCCTTCCTGAAAAATATAAGACCAACGCAAACCAAATGGATACAAAAGACGATAGACACAAGTCGTAAGTAAACTAAAACAGAGGTTCATACACACTAAAAATCTTTTTTTATCTTGTTTTTAGGAAGCGTTCAAATATGAAGCAACACAAGAAGTCTCATCATCGTTCTAAACATGTACCCGTCGTTAACGGCTCCTCTAGCTCACAAGTTGAGGGAATTCGTAGCATCATTGATGTTGCAGATTCTAGTGATGACCGCTTTAGCGTTCGATCTATTCCGTGGTCACCGAGAGGTGTTGAAAGTGAATTGGATATGGATAACGAACAAATGAGAGCTGCGGATTTCAGTATGTTGTCCCAAATGCCTGCATCGATTGGTGGACATTTTCAATTCAGTTCAGAAAAAAACTGGGATACTGATGATATGTGGATAGACAAAACTGAAGCTAGTGAATACTTTACGCTTGATATAAACCTTCTCAATTCTGGACTACAAACCATTCCTTTTTATAAGAGACTGGATTTTCCCTCCTCATGGTTCTCGAAAAGCCAACTGAAAGCAATGAATCAGGCTGCAGAAATAGCTGAGAAAAATTACCAGAGTGTTTTAAAGGATCATGAAAATAATGCGAGGGGTGTGGTTAACAAGGAATCTAAGAAGGGGTTTGCTCAAAAAGCGGCTAATTCGAATACATCGAACAATGAGCAAGAAAACAAACCCCAAAATACTGACAATGACCAAGAATTGGATGAATTGTTAAACCTTACATCGAATGAAGTAGTTAAAATGAATATAGATGAATCTAAAACAGTTAGCAACAAAACGTCCAGATCACCAAGCTCGAAGGAAGATGGTAAGACCGCAGATGCTGGTGAAAACAAAGAAGAAATTCAGCAGTGGCTTGATGATGTTCTCGAAGAATGAACTATGTTATGATTACGCATTGTATGTAACTCATGATTAAATTGAAATGCACGTTAATGAAAACTGTTTTCATAAAATAAAATGAAATGGATGTAGAATTTCTTTGTCTTATTCTGCGAAATTGAAGAGTATATACGACTTGTCTAAGGTTTCAATTTTGATATCATGTATCATGATTTTGTAGACTTTAGTATTTGTACTTAATACTTGATATCTGGCAAGAAAGTAACATAACTTCAAATATTGCAATGGAACTCAAATATGAAAAATATTGTATCCGTACCACGAAAACGTTTATTCAAAACCGAAACAAAATTTGTGATCTTTGTGAAAATCTGACCCAAATTCAGATTTATTTTGAGCGTTCACAAGAGTATGTGTTGGAATATTTAATTAAGTCAGTTTTTACCCAAACAGTATTCTTTACTAAAACATATGCGAAATAAAGTACATCTTATGTCTTTGTTTTTTAGAGCACACTTTTAGAACACTCTTAGAAAGTAAAACAGTAGTAGACGATTTTTTAAGTGCCTCTGAAGCATATTTTGAGAAATAATTCGTTGCAAGTATCTTTACGGCGCTTGAAGGATCCTTTGCTTTCTCTAATAAAGAATAATTATGATTTCAAATCAGTGATGCTTATAGTAGGTGTGGTCATATTTTTTTAATCGCAGAATGGCTTTTAAGCTATCCAACAAATCTACCACTATTTATTTTTGAAACATCAATTTTTAGAAATGATTAAGAAACTAGGTCCGCTTCAATTGCTCTGAATTTCTACGAATTTGCCCGAAAAACTTCGAAAAAGCATTCCATGAGCTGATTTTTTCGTAGAAGAGAGAGCTCATGAGAGAGCAAAATATTTCCCCTCTCAGCACATGGCTGTCAGTCAAATCGAAAATGAAAAGAACCTCTGACATTTTATATACCTGAGAGCTATTTACGAGTATCTACGTAAAGTCGTTTCAGAAATTTCGGTAGAGTTACTCTCTACAAGTGAGATTAGGTCCGTCCTAATTGCTCTGAATTTTAATTTGCCCAAAGAACTACGAAAAAGCGTTCCATTAGCTGACTTTTTCGTAGAAGAGAGAGCTCACGAGAGAGCAAAATATTTCTTCTCCTTACGAATTTCTGCCGAAAAAAATATGTAAGCAGCAGCTCGGCAGCAGATGGCTGTCAAATAGAAAATAAAAAAACCTCTGACATTTTACATATATGATAGATGTTTACGAATTTCTACGAAAAGTCGTTTCACAACTTGCGGTAGAGTTACTCTCTGCAAGAGCGATTTTTACCCAAACTACTCAACTACGAATTTCTGTATACAAATCAATTGAAACAGACCTTTTTTTTATTCAAACTACTCAACTACGAACTTCTGAAGTCAAATGATTTGGAACAGACCTTCAATATAAAAAGTCAAATGAGTCAAACAATGTAATGATTTGATGTATAAAACTGAACGAAACAAAACGAACTGTCAGAATCATATGGTTTGTTTGAGTCGTGAATTTAAGGGTTAGATTTCTCGTAAAGCTGTTTCTAAAATACATTTTACGCGGTTAATTTGTTTTGCTGCATAACAAATAACAATGATATCGTTAAATGGCGTCTTCAAAACAACAAATAATATTTCACGTTTTATAATCAGTTCCATAAGGTATACAAAAGATCGTAAGAAAATGTCAGAATGAATTATCAAATTTTCTACAGGCCGGGAGTGCTTCAATGTCAGCCTGCTGCTGGGGTTAAAACATTAGAGGAAAAAATTGGACTGCCTCCTAGGCCGAAGAAACCTCTCACTCCTTTTTTTCGTTTTATGAAACAAATGCGACCAGTTGTTTTGGCTGAGAATCCTCAGCTAAAAGTTACTGATGTAGTAAAGTTGATTTCCAAAAAATGGGAAACTGCAGAGCCAAACCTGAAGATGAAACTTCAGGAACAATACAAAAAGGACAAAATGGCTTACGTTGAATCACGAGCTCAGTACGACAGTAAAATAACAGACGAACAACGTTCCGAAATTAAGCAACTTAAAGAGAATGAAATTGCAATGAAAGAACGTCGTTTGACGAAAAAACGTATTGCTGAACTAGACCGTCCAAAGAAACCACCATCTGCATTTTTACTATTTATTGCTCAGGAAAGAACACTATCTCCTCAAAGTCCAAACGAAACATATCGAGACTGGCATAATAAGACTACTGCAAAGTGGGCAAGACTTTCTGACCAACAGAAGGAAGTCTACTTGAAAGAGTTTCGACAGAAACTTGAGCAATACAAGTAAATTAAATTAATTTATTGTACCCTACTTTCAGGTTATTACTTTCATTTTTCTCTCCAGGAAAGACATTGTAATCTGGGAGGAGAAAATGGTGCGTCTTGGTAACATTGACGTCGTAAGACACGAGTCTCTTATCGATCCTCCAAACAAAAGTAAACAAAAACCACCAAAATAAACAGAATTTTTACTTGAGTTATATTTGCGCCAAGAGGTGAATTCATCGTATGTGTTCTTGTTCATTTATCATTTCATTTTTATAAAGAACAATAAAGAAATCAACAGAAAAAAAGTTTAATAGAGATCGGAAACTTTTTTCGTACTTAATCTGAGCAGGTACTCGAGAGGTGCAGACGTATTATTCACCTACTGCATTACGCAAAATTGAAATGGATTAAATGTATATAATTCAATATACATGTATGTAGGAGGTCAACCAGTTCCCGTTCCAGTTTTTTAAGTAACCTGCAAATACAGGTAATCACATTTTGAACTGAAATATCCAATAACTTATATTGAGGTCGATAAGGATTTTTAAAAGAATTAAACATCTTGTTTTCAAAGAATATAAAACACATGTAGCACATGAACACGGTTTTCGTAATAGTTCACCCACGTCGAAATATTTAAAATTTTAATTTTGAACCTGCATAAGCTGTAACCATCTATCGTTTGCAACATACAAGTTCCAAAAATTAGAATATCCTCATCAATAAACTATGTTAAACTGTCGCCAAATGAAAAAATTGAAGTTATAATATTACAGTAATTCTTGCAAGTTATATTGTTTATTCTTATCTGAAGAATTTCTCTAACAGTGATTGAATATTTTAAGTAACAAAAGAACTAACTTCGTTCTTAGAACAGTACTTGTGGACGATAGTGCTTCTGCAATTTATTGGCTTTAACACCCAATTTCATTTGCCATTTAGCTTGAACTCTCTTCATCAAATGAATATCGCGGGCCTTCCGTGCTGCGGCCTCTTGTTGCGTACTTGTCCATCCCAATGATCTGTATTCCGACAGAACTTTGTGCAGTTTACGGTTCGACTTATGGACTGTTACAGCACGATTCGGATTCAACCTCTGTTTGTAGTATCGCAGTAAGGACCGATGACCAATTACAGCACCAGAAGGAAGAACCAATTGATACTCGTCACCATCTAGCAAATCAGGGACAACCTCTTCGTCAATGTCCATACCTTCAGCCTGAAAAATATATATGTTTCAAGTTTCAAAGGAAAATAATTGTTGAAACTTACATTATCTGGGTAACTAGAACTGTAGTCATAAAATTCTGTATACTCAGCCAAAGCTAAACCTTCATGCAGCATTTGGCAGTGACCTTTATCAATCATGTGTTTTCGAACTGCGTCCAGGGAGTAAAATGTCTTTCCACGGTCATTGCACCACAGGCAGATAAAGAAATTGCATACTTTATCGCCCAGATAGAAAAGCAAGCCTTCAATATCTGTGCAATATTCAACATCGGGAATAAAGAAGGAATGTGCCACCGACATGTGTTTTAAATTCGAAACCAAGTCGTCGCTTTGCTCGTCACAAAATATACATTTGTTATCAGCTATCGGGTTCTCTCCAACTTCTTCCCATTCATCTGAATCGACCTCTTCAATTGTTTCATCATCCTCAACTATCATTGGCTGCGCCTTCGGCGGCACAAGACTCTTTGTGGTGACTTCCTTTGATTCACCGTGAATATCATTGAACTTGACAAGATTCTCTTGATGTTTCTTACTTTTCAAGTGATTATCGTGTGAACTTTGATTATTGAATTGCTTACGGCATGCATTGCAGTATAAACACGTTTGTTTTTCTTCTAGCGCATCTGTATTAGCCTTTCGCATTTGCAACACGCGACTTTGGAATTCTTCTGCTGTTATTGGGGGTAATTCAGCCACTCTGCGTTTTAGGTTGTACCTATGCCAATCGGTTTTGTAATGTTCACGTTGAATGTCAGCATTCTCGAACCTAACACTGCAATTAATACAAGTAAATGCTGACATTTTTTAGTTATTTTCTAAAAACGAAAATGTTCTTAATAATTTCACAATTTATTTTAAGAAAAAATTGAAAATTAACACGATGTTCAGTAATCAGTATTGCTATGACGTATGGTGAAATAAAATTTACGACGAGGTTTTAAAGACAGCTGTCATTGAAAAGAAACGTAAAACAACGAACAATTAACGAAGAATTGTACAGCGGCTTAAGCCTTTGTGATTCTGACACAGGGATGAGAGATGAACCGTATATTATGCTTTTATTATATTTACAATATGTGAAATTTGTCCTTGGTCATTTCTCCTTTCAGCCACGTCAATAGGGTGGTGCACCTAATTTATTGTTGTTTTTTAAAGGCTTCTTATTTTCAATATTTTGTTTTTATGAATTTTACACAGTGTATAAACTTTGAGGAGGAATTTTTAAAAAGTAGGTATAACAGATTCATATAAATATTTTTGTGACAATTTCAAATTAATGGCGAATACCACAGACCATCAGTTGAGTATTAAAACATTTAAATTGTGCTAGAATTGTTTTAAGCGCTGAGTCCTTTCCGATTGGCACCATCCGACATTTATCAAAATGTCGGATATAAAAAGGTTTTTTTTTTATACGATCTATTTAGTGATGCACGAGTCAAACAAAATTTTCCATTCTACCTAGGAGCAATTTTGTAAGAGATATATGTGATATATATAAGTTGTCATTTAAGCCACCCTTGCAAGGCGTTTCCGGAATGCCTTCATTTCCAAAACCAATGAATAAGCCCTGTCAGTTTGATTTTGAATTTAACATTTCAGGCCACCGTGGCGTAGTGGGTAGGATAGGTAGCTAGGGGTAGGGTACACTCAACGAGTAATAACTGTCTAGGAAAAAGCTTCTTCGGAGTCGGCAAAAACTTCTACTCATGAGAGAAAAGTAGCTCGAGTTACATATAACGTAGCTCACCAAATTGTTAAATTGTACGATGGCACTTTTGCATTAGCAGAATGCCGGAAAGCAGAAACCCAAACTGATAACAAGATCGAACGAGAAATGCTTGGCTCAGCAGTTTTGTAATATAAAACCAACCGAAATTCAAAAATCGGTCGGATTATTTGTTGGGTACCCAAGTGTACAAATTAACAAAAGACGTATTTATTGTTGCTAAGAACTAAACACTTTATTTAAACAACTTCCTCGCGAACTGTGTCGTTTACAATCTCTGAATCAACTGACCGCCACTTCCTAACTCCAACCGGGCAAAATGCAATTCTTGCCGCGTGTGCAAAATATCATATTGCCCTTATCTTCGATGTTGGTGGCAACAGACACTGTAGTCAGCAACTTTCGGCGGAGGCATTCGCCACTGAGTTGATTACTCAGTTCGAATTTCATTGATCGTGTTAACTCCTCCCTGTTCCAGATGAAGGCCGTTCTCGGTCTTTCCGAGAGACTTGATGACGTTCTGAAGTTCGAGTTCATGGTGTTTCTTCTTTTGATGTTGATTTTGTTTTATGATATAGCAAATAACACCTACTATTTTTATACTCATCTTCTTGATTTCATTTAGATTTTGCTCATTCATTTTATTTAAGTATGGGAAGCTTAATATCTCTTGATGATTCGTAATATTTAACGATACAGATATTGGGGTCTCTGGTCGCCAACCTTCGGTTGTTCTTACGATCAAAGAACAGGGATTCGTTGGCCCAAACTCTATTATTAAACATAATGAGGTTTGTGTCGTTGATTATCTTTCGGCGTTATTTTCCTCCTTCACCTTAGCTATCCTGGCATTTACTATGTGATGCCTTCATCGATCATCGTAACAGGATCTAGGTGGCTAGGTTGTGTGCTGCGGTGTGTCACATTCCCAGGTTGCAATTGTTGCGCGCAGGTTGCACTAGGCATTTCCTTACAAAAGGTTGATGACATTGCTGCAGTGCAATTGGTTACTGCTACTGTTCGCCTATCGCATTCGGCTCTTACGATGTTGTCGAGAAGTCGTAGGATCGTTCCATTATGCGAAATGGGAAAAATAAAAACTTTCTTACACAATAACTTAGGTCTAGGGTATTTTACAATAAAATGTAATACATCTTCGTTTTACAAGATCTTAATACTAGCTACTTCTATTAATTCGGATAAAGTAATATTTGTGGATTGCTCATTAATTATTTGTTTCAAATCGTCATCGTCCAGCATTACTGGGTTTATTAGATTTAATTTGGCGAGTGTTATTGACAGTATCAAATTTTCTATCTCTGTTATTATCATTCATGTGGCTGCCGTGGCGTAGTGGGTAGAGTGCGACGCTCACACGCCGAAGGGTCTAGGTTCGATTCCCAGCTCAACACCAATTTTTCGAATATTTCACGGCACCACCTCTTTCGAGCTGCTGACAACACTCAAAGAGTAATAACTGTCTAAGAAAGCTTCTCAAATTTCGCCGTTCGGAGTCGGCAAAAAACTGTAGGTCCCTTCTACTTGTAAGAGAACAGTAGCGCGCACAACACAAGTAGTTGATGAGCAAGCTAGGCCCTGGTCCCCCTCTGGACTGTAGCGCCAACAATTATTATTATTATGTTATTATCATTCTATCTCTGCCAATAAGGTTTCGTAAATGTGTTCCGTATCAATTCGCTCCTCTACAGATTCTAATAGATTACCATTTTCAGTGTCAGTTAGTTCTTCTTCTTCTTCTTCTTCTTCTTGTGGCGCTACAGTCCGGGGTGGACCTGGGCCTCAACCAACATGCCTCTCCAGCCAGCACGATCTTTCGCCAGCTGTCTCCAGTTGCGCACTCCAATTTGGTTGAGGTCCTTCTCCACTTGTGTGCGCCACTTCAGTCTAGGTCGTCCTCTGTTGCGTTGTCCCAATGGCTCGGATTCAAAGACTTTTCGGGCCGGAGCAGTGGTGTCCATACGCTCTACATGGCCTAGCCATCTTAAGCGTTGTATCCGTAGACGCTTAACCAGGCGCATGTCGCTGTACAGCCTATAGAGTTCGTCATTAAATCTTCTCCTCCAGATGCCACCAACGCAAACAGGACCAAAAATCGCACGCAATACTTTTCTCTCGAAAAGACTAAGGGCTTCCTCATCCGCCTTTGCTAACGTCCAAGATTCTGCGCCATATAGTAGGACGGGGATGATCAAGCTGTTATATAAAGCTAGTTTAGTCCTTCGAGAGAGGGCTTTATTACTCAATTGCCTCTTGAGCCCAAAGAAACAGCGGTTGGCAAGAGTGATTCTGCGTTTGATTTCGGTACTGATGTTGTTGTCCCTATTTACCGCGGAGCCGAGGTAGACGAAGTCCTTAACTACCTCGAAGTTTCTGCTCCCTAGTGTGACGCTCCGTCCGAGACGTCGATGTTGTGTGTCCTTCCTTGATGACAGCATGTACTTTGTTTTGCCCTCATTTACCGCAAGATCCATTTTAGCCGCTTCCGCTTCAATGCCAGCAAACGCCCCATTGACGGCTCGCTGTGTTCGTCCAATCACGTCAATGTCATCAGCGTAAGCTAACAATTGAACTGACTTCTGGAAGATCGTGCCTCTGGTGTTGACTTGTGAGTTACGCACGATCTTCTCGCCTTGTCTAAAACCTTTTTTGACATTGAAGGTCTCGGTGAGTTCGGTACCGACCTTGACGGAGCAGCGAGAGTTCTCCATCGTTATCCTACACAATCTGACGAGTTTGGTAGGAATGCCAAAACTAGACATGGCACTGTATAGCTCGTCTCTATGCACACTGTCATATGCAGCCTTGAAATCGACGAATAGGTGGTGAGTGTCAATTTGCATTTCTTGGGTCTTTTCCAGGATCTGCCGTAATGTGAAGATCTGGTCTATTGTGAACTTCCCTGGTCTGAAACCACACTGATAGGGACCTATCAGGTCATGGACAAATGGTTTCAGACGCTCACACAATACGGCAGAGAGGATCTTGTATGCGATGTACAGGAGACTAATCCCTCTGTAGTTGGCGCAGTCAAAGGGGTCTCCTTTTTTGTGGACCGGGCAAACGACGCTGAGATTCCACTCATCGGGCATGCTTTCCTCCGACCATATCTTACAGATGAGCTGGTGCATGCGCCCAACCAGGTCATCTCCAGCTGCTTTAAATAGTTCTGCGGACAGTCCGTCCGCTCCAGCAGCTTTGTTCGACTTTAGCTTGGATATTATTGTCAGTTAGTTAATTAATTAATTAATTAATCTGTTCCTGTGTTTTTGTGTTAATTGATATCTGCCTATTGTTTCCTTCTACTAGTGGAGCCTGTGTGAATTTTAACTGTTCGAAGTCATCGAAGTCGGGTGTTCCAACTACCACTTTCAGAGCGGTACCCAGAAAGTTAAGGCTTCTCGATTGCCTATGATATATCTTAAGAAGATTAAAGAGTATCTTCAAATGCTGAGTATCTATTTCTAAAATTGTCCTCATGTGCATGTTTCATATGTGTTTTTGGAAAAAGGTCAAACATGTTGACGATCTCATCTACCCTTTTGGAATACTCAGTTAGGTTCGTTGTGTGTATAAGTAACTAAAGTCTTGCCAAAGTACAACACAAGTCCATATAGAATATGTCGGTGTGCAGAATTTCTCCTGAGTAAGAAGGAATTGGTGTCTCTCCAATCAACTGTTTTTGAGGGTGCCGGTCATACTTTCCTTTTGTATATATTTTGCAATTTGCTACAATTTCATTCAGGAGCTTGGTCATTCATTGGGCAAAAATGTGGTAGTCGCACAAGACTTGCTTTACGGTTTCTTGAGCGGCTCTATGTGCCCTATTATGTTCAGCAGCCGCAATTTCTTTTTGGTCGGCTTTGTCAAAAATTTCCACCACGAACCTTTTCGATTGCCAAAATTTTGTGGATGGAAAAGATTCAACGAGTTTATGCTTAATATGAGCTAAAACGTGCAGGCCACAGTAAATTGCATTCACCACATCGTCTTACCGCGTCTTTCACTGCTTAGTTTGTCTTTATCTGAGAAGTATATGAAATGTCTAGTTTTCGTACCGAAAATTATAAAATTGCGCTTTGAGGCCACTGGTGACTTTTCTATAATAATTTGATTCCTGAAACAATTTATTAGTTTCTCCGTTGTTTCTATAGTGAATGTTAGTGATGATTCACTATGAGCTGTAGAAGCGTGGGAGGATGTTTCGTCGTCAAGAGCTTGAATTTTCTATAGCGATAGCTCATCGGCCACGTGGTTCTCCTTCCCGGGTTTATAGAATATGTTGGCATTATGTTTGTCAATGAACGCCTTCCAGCGCTTTATCTTTGCGTTTGGGTTTCGGTCTGAAACCGCAAATGTAAGAGGTTGGTGGTACGTAAATATGTTAAGAGTTTTTTGCACCGTAAAGGTAAGTTTGTTAAAGCCCACACGATATCTAAAAGCTCTCTTTCGTTGGTGGCGAGGTGTAACTCTTTATCTTTTAGAGTTCTTGCAATCATCGTTATTGGTTTCCAATTTTGGGATAGAACTGCTCCCAGTCCTTGAGACGAAGCGTCAGTGGTAAGGTCAATGGGCGACCTGAAATCTGGGTACAATAATGTGACATCTTCCGATATCAAAATTTCCTTTAATTTGTTGAAAGTTTTTCGTTTAGCTTGATTTTTACATTTTTGGATTGATAAGCACTTATCTTGCCGTTTTCCCCTTTCAAGATGTTTTGCTATTGATGCAAAATCCTTGATGAAGCATCTGTAATAGCTTGCTAATCCCAAAAATGACCTAACTGCAAATAATGTCAAGGGTTCAGTGTAGTTTTTAATTGAATCTAACTTAGAGGGGCTCGTTCTGATACCCGCACTTGAGACCGTAAAGGCATGGTATTCTACACTTTGCTTAAAGAAATACGACTTCTCCCGTGAAACCCTCATGTTGGCCTCATATAAAGAGAAGAACATCATCATATAGCCCCTTGAACCAGTATATTTCAAAGGGCTATATGATGATGTTCTTCTCTTAGCCCAAATGGTAAACGGCAAAATTCGTATTTTCCGCTGTTTACGGAAAATGCTGTTTTTTCGCGATCTCGCTCTGCAAGTTCTATCTGATGAAACCCTGATTTTAAGTCAAGGGTTGTAAAATACTTGGCTTTTCCTAGGTTTGATAAAATAAACGATACGTTAACTACGGGATATTTGTCATCAATCGTTTTGTTATTTAATATGCGAAAATCTATTACTAGACGTTTCTTTTTATTGCCTAGTTTTTTTGTCGACGACCCAGACGGGGTTATTGTAGGGAGATTTGGATAACCTTATTATGTTATTTTTTAAGAGATCTTTTATTTCCGTATTGACAAAATCAGCCACTCCCATTGGATATGGGTACGGTTTTGAATAAATTGGTTCTTTGCGTTCTGTGCGAATAGTAGCGACAACACATGTGTTATAAGGCAGCGACTCCGCAATGCCTTATACGACGGTTGCCTTTTTTATTTCGGGATTAAAGAACAAAAAAAAAAAATTAATCATCGAAAATAGCTTTATTGGTTTTCAAAATATTTTTTATTAAGATCTATACACTTTTGCATGCGTTTGAACCAATTGTCGAAGCACTTTTACCACTCTGATTGAGGTATCTCCAAAACATGCATTCTGAACGCATCAACCGCTTCTTCAGGTGTCGAAAAACGTTGACCTCTCATTTTATTTTTTACGTACGGGAATAAAAAGAAGTCATTCGGTGTCACGTCAGGACTATACGACGGATGACACATCAAATTGATGCAGTTGCTTGAGCCGATGTGTGAGAGCTCACATTGTCGTGGTGAAGAGTGATCTGTCTTCGGCGGTTGGTTTTCCTTATTTCTTCGAAGACAACTGGCAAACAATTGGTTGTGTGCTACTCAGAATTGACTGTTCTGCGTTGTTCTAGTCGTACGGTTGCGACATTTCCAGTTTTCCGAAAAAACAGGCGACCATTTGCTTCGTGCGAAGTGCTTCGAAGTGCTTTGTGCGCGAGCAACTTTTGTTGGATTTGGCTCGATTTGAAATTTGGCTCATACGCATAAATCCACGATTCACCACCTGTCACGATGTCATAGCCTTGTTTCGAAGCACCGCGATCGTGGAGCATTTCTTTCGACCAATCGACACGAGCCTTTTTTTGAACGATTGACAAATTGTGTGGGATCCAACGCAAACAATTTGTTTGACGGTCAAATGTTCATGCAATATTGAATGTATGCTGGTCCCACTAATGCCTAAGGTTGTCTCAATCTCACGATAGGTCACATGACGATCTTTCAATCAATGGTTTCCAGAACAACAACTTATTTTAGACGATCTTCACGAAAGTCGTCATGGATTGAACTACGACCTCGGTTGAATTCACCATACCATCGATAAACACTGGTCTTTGATGGAGCTTCATCGCCAAAAATTTAATTAAATTCATCGATGCACTGTTGTTGACTTTATCCACATCGAAAATTGTAAAAAATAATCGCACGAAAATTTTCACGATTTAATTCCATATTTTGGGCGAGATAAATCTTTTAAGTAACTGTAAACAACACAAATAGAGCTCGTATGTCAAAATGTTCTGAGTACGTATAAGCTCAAAAATGTCAAACTTTACGATAGAGCTGCCATTTACCAGGTTGCAAAACTAGGGTTGCCCAATCATAATAATAATTGTTGGCGCTACAGTCCAAAGGGGGACCAGGGCTTGCTCATCAACTACTCGTGTTGTGCGCGCTACTGTTCTCTCAGTTTTTTGCCGACTCCGAATGGCGAGATTTGAGAAGCTTTCTTAGGCAGTTATTACACTTTGAATGTTGTCAGCAGCTCGAAAGAGGTGGTGCCGTGAAAAATTCAAAAAATTGATGTTGAGCTGGGAGTGGAACTTCGGCGTGTGAACGCCGCACTCTACCCACTACGCCACGGCGATTGGGGTTGCCCAATCCCGAAATATAAAATGCAACCTTTGTAACAAGCATCCGCAAATGCCTTAATTCTATTCTTCGTCATTTTTTCAAAATCAGTTTTTACGGAAGGGGGACATCTATTTCGTTAATTTGTAAGGTTTACGTTTTCGCATTCATAGAACCTGATTTTCTCAGATACGAAATCAGAATGAATTATTCCCATCTTTAAACAAATCGTAGCATTGATCTGCGTTAGCAAATCAAGGCCGATTATAGCATCAAACGTCGTAAGACCTGAAAGTATAAAAAAGTTATAAAAAAGGATAGTTATAAAACATTTGTGATTAATTGTATTAAAGCCATGAATGGACTTTACACGGAAGAGGTGCATCGGCTGGCACAACAGTTCCTATCTCTTGCAGGGATTTTATGTAACTTTTTAATGCTCCAGTATCTATTAAGAATCGAATAGCTCTCCCCGCTATATTCCGCTCTAAGAACGGCAGCAAGGACTTCCCCCTAAAAAATGGGTATGCTCAGAGAGAGATTCACACTCTTCAATTTCAGCAACCACTGATTCAGCTAATGTTTTGTAACTGGTCCCTTTACTTTTTTACCGAAAATTTTCTTGATACGTGTGATTAATTCTCTGGTGTTTCTGTCCAAACTGTCTCTCGGTGTTATTAAACCTTTTAAATGCTTGTTTCTGGCTGTTGCTATTATTGTTAGCATTTTGTTGGGGGTTAGCGGTTGACCGGCGGAAGCGCGACGAAGTGGGATCTTCGTCCATTTCTTGAACGGGTTCGTGTTTGGTAGAGCGGTTATCCATCGTTTGATCATTGTCACTGCGCTGTCTATGATAATAAGGGTTTTTTAACCTGATTGGATGAGTTATTTTGGTTACTATTACAACTGTCGTAAATTCTATTCACCCTAAAAGATTAATGTCGTTGCCGTTGACCTTCAGACCTGTGTGAGTCTCTGGCAAAATTTGTTGCAAACATATACATTTCATGGTTTGATTCGACTTCCTGAGCTAACGCTAGAGCGGTTGGTAAATCGGATGGGCGGGCTGAAAACAAGATATCACTTTTTTTTACCCAGAAATGAAAACGCGGAGCGCATCTGCTCAGTATTTTTCGTTAAGAGACGTAGCAAGAGCACTATCATAACTAATAATTGTTTTGTTTGTTAATAACGTTAGTTTTTTTTCGACTTCATCGTCATATTACAGAATAGATAGTTTACCCTGCTTTAGTGTACTCAGTTCTTGCTCTGTCAAATAGATTGGGCGCTTAAATGAGTTAGTGAAATCCAATCAAGCAATTATGGCTTTAAAATTGAGGACCGTGGTGAAGTATGCTAGGACGCCATCGGCTGGTCCTCTTATTTTGTTATTAATAATTATTGATACAGCTTGGTAGTGCTTTGAGCTACCGTCGTACATTTCAGCGACCTTGTACGCTGCATGAGCAGCTTAACGCCAGGACACATAGAAGAAGTCCTGCATGCCATTAAATTCTGGCAAGGATTTCACTACGTCCAGCGATTCCTCGCATTTTTTACCCTCAATTAGTTCAGTTTCTTTATACACCTCTACTTCTGGACTAGCCAAAGTGGTAGCCGAAAGTTTCTGATTCAGCTTCTATAATAACTTTTAAATTTGCTGCATCTATATTTTCTGTATTTTCCCTATTAACACTTAAGTTCTTAAGTTTTTCTAAGTAAACAGCAGTCGACTGTGTGGGTGTTTCAAATTGAGCCAAATCAAACAAAAGTTGCTCGCGCACGAAGCACTTTCAAGCAAATGGTCGCCTGTTTTTTCGGAAAAACTGGACATGTTGCAACCGTACCACTAGAACAACGCAGAAATGTCAATTCTGAGTGGTACACAACCATTTGTTTGCCAGTTGTCTTCCTAGAAATCAGGAAAACCAACCGACGAAGACGGATCACTCCTCACCACGCCAATGCGAGCTCTCACACATTGGCTCAAACAACTGCATTTGGGCACTCAAAACATCGATTTGTTGAGTCATCCGAGGTATAGTCCTGACTTGGCACCGAATGACTTATTTTTATTCCCGTAGGTAACAAAAAAAATGAGAGGTCAACGTTTTGAACTGTCGGCGACAAAGGTTGTTTATTGTCGAGGCAGTCTACTTTTTAATAAATCGACACAGAGTTCTAATCACTTAACAGATATTGGTTTAATTGGTTCCGGATGTGTCACTGTAGTTGTTATTGTGACTTTTATATTACCACGACGCGTTCGAAAAACCGTACATTTCTAACATGGTATTAGGAGGAAATATATTTCACAAAACACGGATATTTTCAAAATGCTAGAACAAGTTTGAGATCTCTAAAATACATTTTTCTGCAAGACAGAGCCGAAGGGGCCTGTGGAGCCAGGCGAGGCCAAATTCTGTGGGGGACTTAAAATAACAGCTTGTATGGTGATTCCCGGCTCAACACCTCATTTTTCACGGCATCACCTCTTTCGAGCTGCTGACACTCAAAGTCTAAAACAGTCTAAAAACAAGCTTCTTAAACTTCGCCGTTCTGAGTCGGCAAAAAACTGTATGTCTCTTCTACTCGTGAGAGAGCAGTAGCGCGTTCAACCGAAAGGTAAAAAGAAAAAAATAATTATCCTAGGTTAGCTTAAAGCACTTGCTAAGAGTCAGTAAGTTAGATTTAAGATTAACGGATTATATTATTAAGCTAGTTTAAGTATTTTTTTGTCTAGCATATAAGTAAAACAAATAAGAAAAAATGAATAAAAAGTACATTGAAAACTAAAACGAACAGTAGCGCGCACAACACGAGTAGTTGATGAGTAAGTTAGGCCCCGGTCCCCCTGTGGACTGTAGTGCCACCCAATTATTATTATTTTATTATACTCCCACGCGCTGCTTAACACCAATAAGCTCATAAAATCAATACTCATAAAAGTGTGCCGATTCTCTATCATATGAACCAACCAAGATTGGCTATTAAAGACTCGACAATATAATTTTTTGCAAATAGTTAAACACAACGTCTCTGGTTAGTTAAACACAACGTCTCTGGTTGAAATTGTCAAGTCTATTAGAAAATATAGCCTGAAGCATATTATCAGAGAGGTGCTCATCTGCAGCAACATTGATCATGTGGATCTATTCCCAACACCCACTTTTTTAGACACATCTCAAAAGATGAAATGAATGAATGAAAAGAATGCCGGTTTGACACTGAAAGGTCCGTCAGGTTCAGACTATGAATGTGAGAGTAGACAGAATGAATCCCCTTTCAATTTACTTTGTTGAACATTAGTTAGTTAGTTAGTTTGACTTTTATTTTCAATAAATGTTTTACAATGTAAAGTTTAACCTAAGTCATTTATGGTTTGGCCTATGGCCGTCTACCAGGTTGACAAAATACATACAAAAGTTTTAGATTAAAAATCTCCATCTATGATACGTTTACTATAACAAAGTGCTGCTACTGAATAATCGTATAAGGCCTTCCATCCCTTTTCTCCATTTAAGATGCACGTTACTTCATATTAGTCTAAAACAAGTTTTTCGAAAATTGCTAGTCGAAATTCTTTTAGAATCGGACACACACCAATAAAATGTAAGATGTCTTTTCTCTTCCTCATGTTGCATAGGTTACAAAGAATTGGTAAATCTGGTCTGTGGGGGATAAAGTTTAACTGAACGAGTTCTCCTCTCAGTTTAAAAATTGTGCTTATTTTTTCGATTGAGTGACTGTCAAGGAAGTATGTTTTTTCATTTAAAAAATGGTTTAGTTTGCTGTAGTAGTTCCTAAACAGTGAAGATTCAGCTTCTTCGACATATTTGTCATATGTGTGTCTACCAAAATTCTCCAAAACAGAGTTAAATTTTTTTCTTAAAAGATGAGGAGGCTCGTCCGCCTCAATATACAGATTTAGACCGCATTCAGAAGCTGTTTTTTTTTCCATTCCTCGCAAATGTATCCGTTTGTTCTACTTATACTTCTTAAAACTACGTTTGGTAATCTGCATTCGCTCATCTGTAGTATTTTTAAAACATAGTTGAAGTGCATTTCGATGGTATACAAGAGCAACGGAGGAGTTCCCGTTTCAATATGTAGCATATAGTTGGGGGTATTTTTTGGTAACCGAAATATCTTCTTCAAAAAGTAGCGAAGGAATTTTTCCACACCATCATAGCCTTTGTAGCCCCATACCTGAGCTCCGTAGAGCATTATTGAAGCTGCAGTTGAGTGGAATAAAGTTTGTTTTGCACTTTTCGATACGTATTTATTTTTGAAGCAACGTTCCCAAATCGAACAGATAGCTCTTTTAGCAACAGCTAATTTTTCCTCAAAGTGTGGTTTCAAATTTAAAGAGGACGATACATAGGTATTTGTATCTGGATACTACCTCAATCTCTTCCCCGGCCAACTTCCACTTTTCCAAAGATAAGACGCATCCCCCTGCGTTTCTGAATATCATAATTTTCGATTTACCAAGGTTTATATTCAGATTCCAATTTTTACAGAAATCGTTAATCCTGTCTATCATTAATTGCATACCTTGGATAGTGTCACACAGAAAGACGATATCATCAGCATACATCAGTGCGGGAATGGTTACATCGTTGAATCTTATTCCACCTTTGACATCATATGTTATATTATTGATGTATAGTATAAAGAGTAGTGCACTTAGAGTACAGCCTAGTATAACCCCCATTGAAGTTTCAAACTCTTCGGAAATTAAGTCTCCATCCCATACATGTGCAGTATTGTTCTCATACAAGGCTCTCAGAATTCTTATAACTTTGCTTGATACGCCGATTTTCGAAAGCTTGAAAAAGAGTGCTTCACGTGGTATTGAATCAAACGCTGCTTGAAAATCTACGAAAAAGGCGTACAACTTTTTTTTCTTTCTCTTATATATTTCGGCAATGTTTGTTAAGCAGAATATCTGGTCGATTGTAGAATAACTTTTTCTAAATCCAGCTTGAAATTCTTTAAGGATGTTATGTTCTTGAACCCAATCATGCAATCTTTTGTAAATTAATGAGGCAAACAGCTTGGCAGAGGTGTTTAAAAATGTGATTCCTCTATTGGGGATATTAGCAGAGTCAAATATTCGGTTAAATTCAATTGTGAGAAAATTCATAAATTCATAAGTGCAATTTTTATAGAACTCAAACGGGATGCGACCAATACCAGGTGCTTTACTTGTTTTTGAGTTGCTTATTACTTCTTTGATTTCTTCTAGGGTAAATGCAGAATCTAACTTTTCGTCTAAGAGCATAGGGGCTGTATATTGAAATAGCGGAGAGGTTAAGGAAGCATTAAGAAGCTTATTAAAATAATTCCTGAGTTGCGTGGCTTTAAGTGTTACAGAGATGTTAGACGTGTAACCATTAAGGTATTTGACAGCTTTCCAGAACTGAGCAGGAGATTTAGAGGTGTTTATGAGCGCAATGTTTTGTTGCTCAAAGGCTACTTTTTTTAAGTAACAAATGCGCTTATATTCCATGTTGGCATCTTGATAGAGAGCTTTAAAAATATTGGAGTTGTTCGATCTAAGAAGTTTGAGGAATTTAAAGGATTTGTTTCTTGCTTTCGCGCAATCAGAATCATACCATTTTTGCTTATATATTGTATGTGTTTTTAAATCTTTCTGTTGCGGTATAGATTTCTTTATTATTTCCGTTAGAGTTTCTATATTTGGTGTATAACGCAGTGTGCAAAGTTCCATAAGCTTCGAGTTCATGTTTCGCTGATACGAATCCAGTATTCGATCATTCCAGATAAATTTCGGCAGAAGTCTAAAAGGTTTTATGCAGGTAAAGTTTTTGTTAGCAGTACAATTAAGGGTTACTTCCAAGGGCATGTGGTCCGAGAAGATCTCGCTTCCTACTTGAAAACTGCCTAGAAGCTTGTGCCAATTTCCCGAAACAAAACAGTAATCAATTATTGAGCTTGATGTTCCTCTGATAAAGGTCAGTTTGCCATCAGAATCTCCTTCACAACTACCATTCAACAAGGACATGTCATACTCATCAGCAAGTTCAAGTATTTTTGCTCCTTTGTTATCACAAATTGTGTCTTTAGATTTGCGACACGGTTTCAGCAGGGTACTATTGTATTCCGATATAAAATTATTTTGCGAGAGTCCTACACGACCATTAAAATCTCCAATAAGCATTATATTCGAACAATCTAAGAAGTTCAGAGAATCGCAGCGTTTATCGAAATCACGCTGCCAATGGTTACAGTTTAAGTATATAGGTACCAATACTACATCCAATCTATTTAGTTTTAAGTTAATAGCATCCATTTCGCCAGCTTTTATAAAGACACTCGTGTACAGACCTTCGAAGTCGTCGCGAAAACCGAATAGTAATCCACCATTTCCTCTCCCAAAATGTGATGTTTTTACGGCAAGAAAACAGATTAGTTGATAGTTTGAGAATATTTTCTTAAATCTAATTTCTTCATTGTCTAATAGATGTGTTTCGAATAATACAAAAATATCAAAACTTTTTACATAATTAAAAAAATTTACAAATTTATTTTATTTTTTAAACCTGACACATTGTAGCTTAAAATTTTTATTTTCTCGATAACTAATTTTTTTTCAGAATCATTCTGGTAGACTTCGTCACATCATGCGTCTCGTATAACCGCCTTTGAGCTTGTGGACGAACCCATAGGTTTTTCGCGTATTGGTATTTTGTTAAGTTTGGCATCACTACTGCGTTTGATATTAGGTGTCAAATTTGAAGTTTTACGAGAAGTGTTTTCTTTCGTAACTGTTTTGTTTGTACTACTAATTTCATTGATCTAAAGCAGAGACCAATAGGGAGACAGTCGACTCCCTCGTCTCCCGCCCTTGAAATCATTTTGACAGCGTTTTTTATAACATTTCCCCTCCTGAACAGCTGATTTACAGACATGATATTTTTTTGTTTTTAAATGAGAATACGTGTGAGCTACATATATGGTGGATCTCCTCACTCTTCAAACTGTTAGAAGGAGGGGGCACATAAATCAAAAAATTAGAAGAGAGAAGGTATAGTGTTTTCCAAGGCAAAGTAATGGTTGACGATAGCTGCGTCCAGAAATGATGTTTGTAAGGCAGAAGTTGCATCACAAAAACAATATACTGAAAAAATTTATGATTATTTCAAAAACAAAATAAGTAAATAAAATTAGTTTAAACCCAAAAATTTTCTTAATAGTTCTTATGAACTATTGAAAATTACAAAACACTGAATAACAGCTACTGATTTTAAACACTAAAACTCGTTTTGTATACATATGTATCAATGTTATAACTATTGTAATATTATGTCTGAAATCGTTTTTGTTCTTATCGCCTGAAATAATACTCAAAAGGTATCTTGAATTTGTAAATACGTTCTCATTGTGAAGCGACTTAATTGTTTTAAGTATATATAATGTGTTACAATTGTCATATATCTTCGCTCTGTGTTAAATTAGACAAAGACGTTTCGCAAAATATATTCGTTTTATTTTTATTGTTATTATTTTCATTGCACGAAATATGTGCATATGTAGAATTATCGTAGATTTACTCGTGTTACGGCTATGTATCCTATACGCAGACTCGACTATTTGTTGCGGAGTTAAGTCAGCTAACCCGGCGCAAACGGATATAGCTTTTTCACTCATGTCTACTTGATCTTCAACGGGCAGGTGAACAACAAGGTTCGCTTCAGTACTCGTCATTGCAAGTCGGTCGAGCTGGTTTTGAAGACGTTTGTTTTGTTCTTCCAGATACAACACTTTTTGCTCAAGTTCTTCTTGTCGCGCACTTAACGCTGTTATTTGTGTAAAGAAATCTTGCAGATTTGTTGAACATTAATAACTGAATACCAATGCCTCTACCGATAAAGAAATAGGCCTTATCGAAGCAGCAATGATAGGGTTGAATTTACCGATGATGGCTAAGTGAATGCTTACATTCTAAATCGAATTGTTACCAAAGAGGAAGAGACAACAAAAGCTGATTTTTTGTGAAAAGGATACGATGCAATTGTTCAAGATAAATTCGATTTACGATTGTAACTATTTTTAGCCTTTTGAGCCCATTCTTGTTTTTTTATAGTTTGCGCGCCCTAAAGGGATTGTTTATTGCTTTAAATGACTGGAATTAAGTCACAGCACGGGCCGAAGGTATAGAGGAAGAATGGGAAAGAGGTAATGGGAGGGGAACGGGTGGGGAATTGGGCTGTGAAGAGCATTCCATATTCATGTGGTGCGGCTGAAGAACGAGTCTCTAAACTTTACTGTACGTACGAAAGTTGGCTTAAGGGTGAACGGGTGAGCATTCCTAGCGAGGCGGGTATTGTGGGTGAATTCTTAAAGGGGGGGAGTGCAGCTGGCCAACTCAATAGAGAATTTTTTGTTGAAGTAGAGATAAAATAGTGATACGTAGAGACGCAACATTTCGTCGATGTTCAAGCTATTCGATTGACTTCGCAGCATTATTATCACCAATAAGTTTTATAGCTCGCTGTTGGATTCTATCTAATAGGTTCAGATGTCTTAGGAGTACCGGACCAGATAGGAGCGTTGTACTCAAGCTTTGGGCGGATATACGCCTTATATATTGTTGCCAGGTCAGAAGGGGTGAAATAATTCTTGCATCGCTTTATGAAACCTAAAAATTTCGCTGAATTTTTGGCCATCTCGAATATGTGATCCTTCCCACTTAGTGTTGAGTTGATACACGTACCGTGAATGTAAAGTCGTTCAGTTTCAACAATGCAGGAGCCATTCATATATAATGCAAGGTTGTTTTGAAAACGCTTGAGTGACAGTAGACAGCACTGAGTTTTAAAAGCATTAAATTCCGGTGGTCGCCGTGGCGTAGTGGGTAGAGTGCGACGCTCACACGCCGAAGGGTCTAGGTTCGACTCCCAGTTCAACACCAATTTTTCTAATATTTCACGGCACCACCTCTTTCGAGCTGCTGACAACACTCAAAGAGTAATAACTGTCTAAGAAAGCTTCTCAAATTTCGCCATTTCGGAGTCGGCAAAAAACTGTAGGTCCCTTCTACTTGTGAGAGAACAGTAGCGCGCACAACACAAGTAGTTGATGAGCAAGCTAGGCCCTGGTCCCCCTTTGGGCTGTAGCGCCAACAATTATTATTATTATTAAATTCCAGCCTATTCTTTTTACCCCAATCAATTATGCTGTCAAGATCGGAATTTAATGAGCTTAACATACGCTGCCGTTCCAAGTCAATGGCTGAAGAGGAGGTACGCAAGCCGAGGAAGCGATTAGAAGTGACAGACAGGAGATCATTTATAAAAATGAGGAAGAGTGTCGGAGATAAAACGGAGCCCTGGGGAACACCGGCATTAATATGGTGAATATCAGACTTGAACTCATCCAATACAACTTGTATTGAACGGTTCGAAAGGTAATTTCTAATTTATTGAAGAAGAGATTCATCGACGCAAAAAGCACGCATTTTCGACAAGAGAACCTGATGCCAGACTCTGTCAAATGCTTTTGGAATATCAAGTGCAATGATCTTGCTTTCTCCTACCTTGTGCAAAGATTGGTTCCATTTTTCGGTGAAATAAGCCACCGTTATTAAGAAGCTTCCGAGTATCTTGTTGACGAACATTCTTCTTGACGGATATAAAATAGGTTTATTACTTAAAACTAGCTTATTAATCATAACAATAGTTTTAAAATCGAACTTACTGACCCTTAACAGATGTTCTAAGATAATCTTTAGACACATTTTGTTCTTATGTACGCTCAACCAACCCGGGCTGTAGCGCCACAAGAAGAAGAAGAGTGAAAGTATATGTTAATTTAATTCCAAGAAAAGTAAAAAAAAACTTGGTAATGTTTTTTGTTTTTTCTTTTTTGTAAAAGACTTAACTTAATGAAACATAAAAATAAATAACAGCCCAACATACCTAATGTCAGATGTATATGCATGTTTGATTAAGTTAGAGGCGTTATCCTTAAGGAAGAACTTACAACTAGGATATAATATTATATAATAACTTAATCAGACAACCGAAAACCCCCATGTAAGACTAAGGACTAAAATTAAACATGCCCCTAAAAATTCCAAGATAGTCTTTTCGATGTAACAATACGTTCAACTTAATCAGTATTAAGAGATTTTATAAGAACATTTTCGGAATATGAACATTTTTTAAAGAAGTTAGTTTTAGATATAGCTATTAGAAGATCGATAGAGTTGAAATTAGCTAAATCATGAAGTTTTTTTGTTGAGAAGTGCCGAGGTAAGTTAAGCATAATCTTAAGCAATTTGTTTCGAGTTGCTTGTAGCTTGAGCTTGTGAGTTTTCACGCAGTCGTGCCAGACAGGGGTTCCGTACAAAAGGATGGCCTGGAAAATGGTTTTATGAATTAACAATTTATTTTTAATACACAGCTTGGAATTTCTGCAGATTAGAGGATACAGGACTCTTATTAATATATTTATTTCATCCGTGGTGGCAGATGTATGTCTCTCAAATGTGAGCTTTTTATCAAGCACAATGCCGAAGCACTTACAAGAATCAGACCAGTCTATCTCAAGACCGCACGATTTGAGTCTGACATTATGTGGTAAAAAGCAAAGTTTTCTGCGAAGTGAAAGCCAAATAGCCTGGGTTTTTTTTAACATTTAATTTTATTTTCCATTTGATGAAATAATTTAGCAGTATGTCAAGAACATATTGAAGTTCATTACAGACATTAAGATTCATTATACCTGAGGCGAAGATAGCAGTATCGTCTGTAAACATAGCTACTTTTATATTATCACCTAGATTGGGGAGATCAGATACATATATATTAAAAATGAGTTGCATGAACTTTCTTTCTGAAAGAAAACTTTGTATTAGCTTGATGATTCTACTTGGAAATCCAAATACGAAATGTTTGTGAACCAATAGGTTATTTTATACGGTATCGAAAGCTTTCTCAATATCAAGCATATAAAGAGGAATTTTTTAATTTAAATTGTTTAAGAACATGTTTTTTGATCCTAACTAATTGATGAATTGTATTGTGCCCACATCTAAAAGAAAATTAAAAGTTGGGCTGGATGTTTTTATAAGTTAAATGGCTTTAATTTTTTTCTTCAATTATTTTTTCTAGCAGTTTGCTAACTGAACTGATAAACAAACTGTTCGATAAATTAAGCTGATTTCATAGTGATTTTGAAACCATTTTGTAGTTCGAATTAGTTTCAGCCACCAATTTTCGTTCACGAACAGCGTGTTTGAAGAAAGCATGGCCTTTGAGATACTTTTCCTCCACACTTTTTGAATTCCTCATTCCTCTTTTTCTTCAATTATTAGAACATATTTAGTGAATCTTACATGTTATTTAGGGTAGATAGCTGCGCTTCTTACGTTCAGTTGTATAGAAAAACAGCCCTTGGGTAATAATTTTAATTACTTGAATAATTTTTATGGAATGAGGCTCAGTTTACCCAGAAGACTTAAATAGGCTGTCGAAGGTACATTTTTGATCAAAATTAATGTTCAAATAAACGCACAAAAAAAAACCAACGAAGAAGTATTCAATGCTATTGCAAAATTTATATTTGTTTATGTTTTTGGAATTTACAAACGAATGTTGGGAGTTGCACAATATTATTTAATTTAGTTTAAATACTTTGTCATGAAAAAATGTGCAATGTATTAATATTTACTTTCACTTAATCAATCAAAATTTAGAGATAATAATAATAATAATAATTGTTGGCGCTACAGTCCAAAGGGGGACCAGGGAATAGCTTGCTCACCAACTACTCGTGCTGTGCGCGCTACTGTTCTCTCACGAGTAGAAGGGACCTACAGTTTTTTGCCGACTTCGAACGGCGAAGTTTGAGAAGCTTTCTTAGACAGTTATTACTCTTTGAGTGTTGTCAGCAGCTCGAAAGAGGTGGTGCCGTGAAATATTAGAAAAATTGGTGTTGAACTGGGAGCCGAACCTAGACCCTTCGGTGTGTGAGCGTCGCACTCTACCCACTACGCCACGGCGACCACAAAAAAAAGTAGTGTGTAAAAAATTTTTTGTTAAGGGGACTTAAAAGTTAGCTTTTTTAAGCTTCGCTAATAATATTTAGAAATTTTTAAGTTTTTTTTTTTTAAATGAATGCCTCTTACAAATGCTCTTTTAGAACTCGATCACCCCTGTTTTGTGCGGTATAAAGGATGGTGGAAGGTGGTTATTGAAATTTGTAAAGGAATCTGTAAATAAATTGTGTGCCTTTAATTTATAAAAAAATGGTTATACGTTAAATTTTGAAAATAAAGTGCGTAGTAGGCTGTACTGGCCTTTGTTTCAAATTTGTAATACATTCAAGTATCCCCTTGGTTTTTAAGGAGAAATACTTGAGTTCACCTTTTTCGGAGTGAAATCCTATTACTGCGATTAAATTTGAACACATTTATTGCATCGGAATCTGTGGCTAATTCAAGTGTAGAATTATATTAGTATATCAAATTCTTACGTCAAGGTAGTGGTAATTTTTAATTTGATAAAATATGAAAAAAGAAGAAGGCAGCGCTTATTCGGATGCGGATTTGTTGTTCGAGGCAGACTTAGGCAAAAAGTCTTGAGCTACGACCCCGTCAGCGAACGCCTCATGACAATCCGCATCAAGGCTAAATTCGGGAACATCAGCCTAATTTGCGCTCACACTCCGACAGAGGAGAAGGATGACAACATCAAGGATGACTTCTATGATCTCCTAGAAAGAACATATGATCCCCAGCTTCGACACCAAGATCGTTGTAGGAGATTTCAACGCTCAGCTGGGAAAGGGGGACATCTTTGCTGGAGTCATCGGTAAACACAGCCTGCACGACAACACATCCGGAAACGAACTCAGGCTGTTGGACTCCGCCTCGGGGCGGAACCTCTCTGTGGCTATCACGCGGTTCCCACACTTGGATATTCACAAAGGGACCTGGTGATCTCCTGATCAATCAACCGTCAACCAGATTGATCACGTTGTGATCGACGTTGGACACTCCTCCAGTATTCTCGATGTCCGAACTTTCCGAGGTGACTGACTGTTTGTGAGCTCTACGAACAGAGAAGAAAGGAAGAGCAGCGGCTTATAAGAAGGAAAAAGAAGGAGCATGAGAAGCGCGCGGCCGAGGAATGGAAAGGTGCTATGGCAGGAATGAAGTCCGAAAGTTTTTCTCATTACGGCAGATCCTGGAAAAGACCCAAGAATTGCAAATTGATGCTCATCACCTATTCGTCGAATTCAAGGCCGCATATGACAGTGTGCATAGAGACGAGCTTTACATTCCTGCCAAACTCGTCAGATTGTGTAGGATGACGATGGAGAACTCTCGCTGCTCCCTCACGGTTGGTAACGAACTCAACGAGAACTGCAATATCAAAAAAAGTTTTAGAGAAGGTGACGCACTGTCATGTTACTTCTTTAACATCATCTTCGAGAAGATCGTGTGTAACTCACAAGTCAACACCAGAGGCACAATCTTCCAGAATTCAGTTAAATTGCTAGCTCACGCTGATGACATTGACTTGAATGGACGAACACAGCGAGCCGTCAATGAGGCGTTTGCTGGCATTGAAGCGGAAGCGGCTAAAATGGGTCTGGCGGTAAATGAGGGCAAAACTAAGTACATGCTGTCATCAAGGAAGGACACACAACATCGACGTCTCGGACGGAGAGTCACACTAGGCAGCAGAAACTTCGAGGTAGTCAAGGATTTCGTCTACCTCGGCTCCGCGGTAAACAGGGACAACAACATCAGTACCGAAATCAAACGCAGAATCACTCTTGCCAATCGCTGTTTCTTTGGGCTCAAGAGGCAATTGAGTAATAAAGCCATCTCTCGAAGGACTAAGCTCACTTTAAATAACAGCCTCGTCCTACCTTTTGGCGCGGAATCTTGGACGTTAGCAAAGGCGGATGAGGAAGCCATTAGTCTCTTCTAGAGAAAAGTTTTGCGTGCGATTTTTGGTCCTGTTTGCGTTGATGGCATCTGGAGGAGAAGATATAATGATGAACTCTATGGGCTGTACAGCGACATGCGCCTGATCAAGCGTCTACGGATACAACGCTTAAGATGGCGAGGCCATGCAGAGCGTGTGGACACCACTGCTCCGGCCCGAAAAGTCTTTGAATCCGTGCCATTGGGACAACGCAACAGAGGACGACCTAGACTAAAGTGGCGCACACAAGTGGAGAAGGACCTCAACCAACTTGGAGTGCGCAACTGGAGGCAGCTGGCTGGAGAGACATGTTGGTTGAGGCCCAGGTCCACCCCGGACTGTAGCGCCACAAGAAGAAGAAAAAGAAAATATGAAAAAAACAATTAATTTAGGTTTAAGTTAACCTCAGATAGTAAAAAAATAGGCGTTTGTCATAGGTTTTATCTTAAACAAGTGATTTTGTCCCCTGTCACTGTTACACCCTTTTGCATAAAGTTTCTCTAATTGCAAGTTGGCAGAACGTTCTCCCCAGATATTGTTCTTTATTAATACGCATATTCATCGCAACGAAATTTCAAAGGATTATCCGTCAATCGGCGAGACTTTATTCAGAGTTATTAGAGGTTATTAGAATAAATTCACGTTCATCTGGTCATCTTGGCCATATGATAATTTATAAGTTATATTGTTGTAAAACCATACGACCCTTGTAACAGCTAAGCCATAAAATTCAAATTCCAATTCAAATGGCGTAGTGGGTAAAGTGCGACGCTCACATGCCGAATCGTCTAGGTTCGACTCCCAGATCAACACCAATTTTTCGAATTTTTCACGGCACCACCTCTTTCGAGCTGCTGACAACACTTAAAGAGTAATAACTGTCTAAGAAAGCTTCTCAAATCTCGCCGTTCGGAGTCGGCAAAAAACTGTAGGTCCCTTCTACTCGTGAGAGAACAGTAGCGCGCACAACACGAGTAGTTGATGAGCAAGCTAGGCCCTGGTTCCCCTTTAGACTGTAGCGCCAACAATTATTATTATTAACTCTTTGTTTTGAGATCAAAAAGTTTAGATAAGAACTTACAATAATATAATTCAATTGGACATTTATTTTATTGTATTTTGAGTTTACGAGTATGTGATTCTTCTATTGTTTCAGTTAAAGATCCCCTAATGTAGGCATTAATCCCTTCCAAAACATTGGGATAAAATCAATGGAATTATCCCGTCTCATAAAAGTTCAACTAAGTCCAATAAAGCCGACAACGAAAAAAGTTTCTTCCATATTATAATGTTCGGTTTGGTCAATTTTAACAAACAGCGATCATTTTGTTGTTTACCGGCGTTTTAAACGATATTCAGTTGTAATGAAAAAGATTTATTAGAAGTTATATAGAATTCAAATATGATAAAGTAATTATCATATTTTATTAATTATTTTCGTGGAGAAAATTTGATGTAGCTACCGTTGCATGCACTTAAAGGTGAATAAATTAATTGTGTCTAGAACCATAGACCGTTTACTAACAGTGTTGCAAAACGTTCCAAATAGCACATGATTTGGTTTTGGGCGGCTATTACTGCGATGGTTGCTCCTCGCTCGCTTTTTGAACTTGAACTTGAACAATGAAACTGTCTTAGAATCGGTATTGAAGCGTTAGGCAAACACACATTTCGGTCGGAAACCGTGGAATTTGCGGTTCAACATAACTCGCAAAGTTCGTAAAAAATAATATGGTGAACTAAATTTCTTCGACACACTGGAATAGAATTCTTAGTCTTGTTTTTTTGAAAGGCCAAGGTTGGCACCTTCTCATTTCTCAATTAAGATTAAGGTAGTTATAAGAAACGAAATAGCCACCTTAATGTCGATACTCGTATATTTCTACCGTTTCTCAATTTTGCAAAAAGTAAAACTTCCACATAAAATTTGGATTTAAAACCAATTTCTACTTTATATTACGAATGGGATTAGAAAATGCTATTTATGATGGCACATTGTAACTGTAAGATACGATGGCGTTATTGAGGTGTACGTGCTGTCTGAACGGAGCACAATGTTGATTTTTAAATAAAATTAAAAGCAAAGATTGAAATGTTTTTTTCTTTTATTTCCATCCAATCGATTTTCTCAATAGACCGTAAATATAACTTCAACTATATTATCGTTTCAAACTTAAACTTAACAAATATTATTTGAAATCGTCTGAACAAAGATAACTTCAAATCGTTACTTTTCTAATTTTACGATTTAAATTATCTAATATGCTGGAGATGAGGAGGGCTATTCGAAAAACTTTCGTTTTCACACATATCCAACATTTTAATTGAGCTGCCCTTACAACTTTGTGTCTGTTGAAATTTAAATATAATTTCTAAACAAAAAATATTTTATGATGTATTACATTTTACAAAAACAAAAATGATTTACAACTTCGTTTTCTTTAAATATTTATGTTATGTATAATTTACACGATTATATAAATTTGATTAACATTCATGAAGCGTTGCAGATGCTTCAATTTCAACCAATCTTAAATAACTTGCGCTCTATTGTTTGCAAATTCTAATTTATTCATAAAGAATTGGAGAATGAGATAGAGATAAAGAGAAGTAAGAAAGAAATTCATTCAAAAAAACTAATATAAATGCTTAAAGCCGATTCAAGACTGCTGCACTCATGCTTTTTTTTACATTTTTGTGGTTTAAATGTATGTACTTACTGTCGTAATTACTGTATAAGGTATGATTAATATAAAAATTGTACTATTAGTTTATGGTTGTAAACACAGCGAGTATGTAGTTTTTTGTGTTCTCTGATGTATTTATTTTAATAATTAGAAATATAGATGTGAATGTCTTTTATTTTTGTTAATGATTACAAAAATTGGACGTTCACTTTTCTCCAATCATTGCTTAGAGAGAAGAAGAGTTATGAACTTCATTCATGATATCTTCATTTTTAATCAAGCGCTTGCTAAGAAAAGCAATTCCATTTTTAGAACTATACCAAGTTTTTCAAAATAAGGCTGGACAGTCATTGTATATATTTTATATTCCCTTGAACTGGTAGGTGAACAATAACATTTTGAACACATTAGAACACTAGTCATTTCGACAGACACTTGAACTTAAATGTAAAAAGACACTCACACTAATAATTATTATTGAAATGGAGATAACATTAAACAATTTCATGTTAAATGGACGGATAGATTGAGTGCAGCCAGCAATCAATTTGTGTTGCTCATTAGAAATGGGAATCCATTTTAATGATTAAACAACATTTTTCAGAAATGTCAGGTTTTCATAGGTCAATTTGTGATGTTCTTTTTTAATTTTAAAAATCCACAAACGAAAATTTTGATTTGCACGTCTTAGTATGAAGATAAATTACATTTGTCGAGAACTATGGACAAGTGAAAACATAGTTCAACCTTTTCTTTTCACAAGGGATTCACATTTATTGTAGAGAGGTTAGATGATACATGTGTTTTTATATCATTATAGTATAGATGAAACGATGTCGATGACGTATTAAAATAATTGATTTACAAAATTTAAAACTAGTAGACCTTATTTTATTTCATATTATCTTATATTAAATTACTTTCATTTGTTAATGTATTACTACCGGACTCTGCTGAACACAAACGCCGACCATGGGTGAAGATCTATCTCCACCATTGGTTCCGCCGGCGGAACCACCGTTTGCTCCACTGACAATCGGGTTTCCACTGCTTCGTTCTCCTACTATCGACGATGGTCCCGAACCGGCTGGAGGATTCATGCGAATAACTTTACCTTGGTGGTTTATTAGACTACTAGGCGGACTTGTGGTATCGGTGAAATTGTTGCCCATCCCAAATAAATGGTGACTGCTGCCGTATATAGATGAGAAACTTGTTGGACCAGACGATGATGAGGATGAAAGATTTCCTGCTGAAATAACACTGGCATCTGTCATCATTAAGTGGGATGTTGCCATCATGGGCTGTCCCAAATCGATGGGTAATGATGTTGGGGCATAGCTGTGCATTTGAGGGGCGGGAGCTTTGTTGTGTCCCATTGACACTGAGGAAGTAGCCGATGAGGAAGAAATAATATTTGTACCCGGTGCGTTACGGTCGTTGGCTAAGTGATCGAATATCCGCTGATATTTGGGCCTATTTCCTATACCTGAGCTACTGCCCGTAATAGACGAACTGTTCATATGATGGAGATGCCCTTGGTTAGAGGAACTATAACGTGATGGCGGTGGCAATGGCGCTGGTGGTGGGTGAGGAGCTGGCGGATCGCAATCCATTGCATGTGGATAATTGTTTACTGACGATGTAATTGGTTGGCAGGATGTACTGTTTTGTGAGGCTGCTGAGCCTGACGAACTAGAATTGCCCGACGACGGCGGCGACAATAACGATTGCAGACCCTGCTGTGCTGCAAGGAGTGCCGCCGCCTGCTGTTGCTGTGACAATTGTTGATCGTATAATTTCATAATTGGAAATTGTTGTACCATTGAGCGCGATGGTATTGAATTTGTGGTAGTGTTGTTTATATTGCTGGTCTGATGAATACTTGAAGCCGCAGATGATGAGGACGAGGAATGGGCACTGGGGTGTAGTAAAGGACCTAGAATTAAAAAAGAAAAAGAGATGCAATTTAAACAATGATTTGTTAATGCTTTTGTTTTCACAAAAATAAAATTATTTACTCCCAACTAACTTTATAAGGTCGCTACTTAATGTTTAACCTAAACCATTGATTATATAAAGTTAATGTTTTCTTCCGAAATGTTTATATAAGACTATTGTTTTCCTCCTTTCGGACTGTTTTATATTATGGAAAAAAATTGACAAATTTTATTTTATCAAATGAGAGGAAAATGAAGATTGTTTTTAGCGTAAAAAGTGAAGAACAGTAGAATTTTAAAAGAAAAGTTGTGGGCGCTTAATTTTAACTGAATGTTCAGGAAGGGTAAAGATCTACAATTGTACTGCATTAGCGTGCCTTGTGGCGAAAACTTGAGTGAAAGTTGAGTTTTCCCATGATTGGCATTTAGATAATTGTTATTAACTGATAAGTAATTGTCGTCATTGTAATTTGTGTGTAATACACTCGTATAAGAAACTACTGTCATTACAACTGACAGAATCATTGTTTTACTACATATAGTTTGTCAAATATTTCCCTTCCGCTTTTTTGCTCTTCATTCAATTCTTCATAAAAAGTGTTACAGTGATCGGATTTAGTTCAAATATACGCCGTTTTGTTCGATAATCTGTTTCCATCTAGACGGCAACTTCGTAATACCCCCCTCACAGAAGCCCCCTCCTTATTTGCGAAGAATTCGGACAGCCACTTTTCACAAGACTCTTTTGAGTTCAACTTCACACCACCAAGGCCATTCGCCATGGACAGGAACAGGTGTGTCCGCTATGTCCGGGCTATATAATGGATTCGATAAAACCTCCCATCCGAACTCCCGTAGCTTCTGACGAGTGATCAATGAAGTATGTGGACTGGCGTTGTAATGGTGGAACACTACATCCTTCCTGTTGGCCAATTCTGGACGCTTCTGGTCGATCGCCTGCTTCAAGCGGTCCAGTTGTTCGCAGTAGATGATAGAATTAAGCGTCTGGCCATATGGGAGCAGCTCATATTGGATGATTCCCTTCCAATTCCACCAAACACACAGAAAAACCTTCCTGGCCGTCAATCCCGGCTTGGCCTTCAACCACGTTTTCGCTTGATATTGTCGTATGTGATCCATTTTTCGCCACCATCTGCTTCAAAAATGGGTCGAGTTCGTTCCGTTTCAGCAGCATATCGCAAGCGTTGATTCGGTTCAAAAGGTTTTTTTTGCGTCAAATCATGCGGCACCCAAACATCAAGCTGTTTTTGTATCCATCCTTCTGCAGACGGTATAAAATGGTTTGGTGACTAAATCCCATCTCTTGGGCGATGTCACTAGATGCCACATGCCGATCTAACTCGATGATTTCCATGATTCGATCGGTATTCGTCGTCACAGATATTCCGCCGGCTGGCTTTATCCATGACGTCGTTTCACCGGCTCTGAATCGTCGAAACCATAATTATTAAGCTAAGGATCTCAGCGGTTGTTCAAAATCAATTCTACTATGTACGACCGTTTGTGTCTGTGCAAGTTAACAGATGGGTTATAAATACAAAAAATCTACCTTCTTTGAACAATTCGCAATTTACAGTTCGACACTCTAATACGAGTATAAGATCTTTAGGACATGAAACGCTGTTCATGGACTTATCTCACGTGGATTAAAGTCTCTATGTGAAAGTTATGGCCTGACAATATTCCCACAGCCTGTTCTTGAAACGTGTTATGTTTCAACTTTTTCAAAAATGGAATACTTTATTTAAGTTCTGTCCACGATGACGTCGTAAGTAACCGATTCATTCAGTTACGGATAATCATGGTTTCGATTTGTACACCTCTTTCGAGTTGTTGGCAAACCATCGGCGGCAAAATACAACAACCACAACATTTCATTAAGTATTTACTTTAATTCCCCATCAGATTAAATAGCATCCGAGTTGGTAAAATTGTTTTTTTTTCGTACGCAAAATGTTATAAGCTTACATAATTTGCTTGTCCTTTGCACTCTTATCTGATAATCGTAGAACCTACACTTCCTTAAAAATATACGAATGAGATTTAAAATAATTACAAACAAACAACATAATTTTACAGTCAACAGTGGCTGCGGAATAAAAAATAAATATTGTAGATTCACCCAATTTTGACTCAAAAGCCACTATTCTGATGATTTTTCGAATTTAATACAATTATAAGAAACGAACACAGAATACAGCTGCAGTTAGAATGTAAGAAAATATCTCTAAATGCACATCTTCCTATTACAGGTAGTTTTCTATTAAAATTGTGTTAATAGATAATAGTATTCTTGTTATTTTTCTAAATATTTAATTTTATTTATTTATAATATTTCATACAGTCTTTATTTTCCATTACAATAAGTACCTACTCGATATTTAATTCCACAATCCCTATTTAAAGGAAGTTAATGCCTTCATAAGCCCTGCATCACTAGGGTTATATTTCTCTCTTACGTTTGTAACTATGTTCTTTTTGTTGGAAATTTTAGTTTATGGAAAGTATTCCATTCCATATAGACGCAATAAAGTAGATAAATAAAGTAGCCTAAGCTTTGAATATATATGTATATACACTTGTGTGTTTTATTTTGTCGTGTTAATTTGTGCATTCTAATTGTGTATGTAGTTTCTTAAAGTGTATGCATTCTTAAAGGTATTTAGAAACTTTATCGTAGATTTATAACCTTTTCTTTATATATATAGTATATGTTTGAGTGATTGCAAAAAATTATATTTCATTTGTTTACAGGTGAACGACTTGCATCACAAGCTCGCCTCATACAACAGGTGGTTTCAGTTTAAAAATACGCTTTTAATATAAATTTTCTAGTCTATAAAAATCTCTTGGATTAAATTGTTGATTGAAGAGCAGAAAAAATTGATGAAATGTTGAGCGATGTGAAAATGTCCTTGTGACTAAAGAAATGTTGATTGGAGAGATGATACTATATGAATTTGTAAATCACTATCATCTACTACACTATTTTCTTCATAAATTCTCTTTGGATAGAAGAAACCATTTTATTAAATTCTTGAGTGTATTTTGCAAATCCCAGATTGTGATCATAATTGAAAATTTTAAATAATCTCGAATTAAAGAAAGAAAAAACGACTTTCACCACTTTTTGGTTGATTATATCATAGTTTTTATTTAGATTTTGCTATTTTTTTTATACATTTTTTTTATTTTTTATTTTTTGTTTTACTTTTGTTCGTTTAATTGTTATCGCATTTTTTTTTTTTGCTAAATATTCTTCTCAACTTAAGTTTTAATATAAATTTATGTTTTTTGTCCAGATTTATTTTATATTTATCGTTAAGTGTTGCTTGTTTTTGTTTTAGTACAAAAAAATCTGTAAATATATTTTATGCTTGGTTTACTTTTTTCGGTTGTATCATTTGTTAATTTTGTATTAAACTTGAATCTGTACTGATCTCTTGGTTTTTGTATTTTTATTTCTTTTGCTTTTCCATCCTGCTATTTTGACTGATCGAATCCATATTTGTGTATCTGTGTGTTGCATTTCGATTTGTTTAAGTTTGTAAATATATAATTATTTAAGTGTCTTGTTTTTTCTGTGTAATATTTGAATGCAATACGATAATAATAATCAAATTCCCCTACAGATTTTCTGCATAATTATGTGTTTTTGTGTTTTTTTCCTTGTTTACATATACATACATATATGTATAGTTATTTATAATTTTGGTTTATTTTGTTTAGCTTTCTTGAGAAATATAGTATTTAAATATATTGCATAAATAATTTTGTATTTCGTTAATAAATTTAGTATGTTGAGTATAACACAAGAAAATGACGAAAAGTATTGTTTCTGTGTTGATTATTTTTGTCAACGTTACATTTCAATAAGTGACTGATAACTAACTCAAACACTTAAAAAAGTCAGATTTAATGAAACAATCGGCGCATTTGTGATAATAAATTGGTTTACTTCGTTTGCGTGTATCTGAAGGACGATATATTTAAAAGCAAACGTGGGTGTAAACAAGAGAAATGGAGTAGTGTAACAGAAAACTCAAGAAGACGTTAACTTTTTTCTTTAATTTCAATTATTATAAAGATTTGATCATCTGCTCTTTAACAATCGTACATTTTTTATAAAAAAAAATGTTCGACAAATTATTCCTTCTATACCGCTTTCCTGAAAATTGATAGGGCAACTTCATCCGTTGGCCAATGCCAAATAGCAAACTCCAAAATAAAATATGCTTTTGATTTTTTGTTAAACCTAATGCATGGTATTACTAAAAGTGAGATATCATCTAGCCATTATACTAATAGGTCAAATGACGTAGGTGATTTTCGTCCAAAACATGCTTAAGATAACATTTATAGTTCGAAACAAATTCAAAATTAAGATAATTAGTACAAAAGCAGAGCATCTATTACGAAAGGTAAGTCTGTTTCTATTACAAACTTGAATTCCTCCGTGAGGACAGACACAATGTGATCGGGCTTTGTTCGCTTCGTTAAATTATTTAATAACTATTAATAAATACACAAACATTTTTTTACATGGCAATGATTTCGGTTCGGAAAAAACCAATACATACAATTTGAACTTTGCAGTTATGATTTATGCATCTAAAGAATTTATTGTACAAAATCTGGAACCATGAACTGGCATCTAATGTTACGTTAAACTGTCCCCTGTGAAACGAAAAAAACAAAGAAAAAATATCGAATTGTTTAGTTTTTCAAAAACTGATTCAAACTGCCTGTTTTGTATTCCATATAGTGGAAAAAGTACTTAGTGAAATATAAATGTTAATAGATTACTATGTGTATAAAAAATATATTATTTGAAAGTCGCAAATTTCTAAAATTCTCTAATTTGTTTTAGTTTACATGACAAAAAGTTTTTTTTCGGAAAATAGAGCCATTAACTAACTCTGAAAATGATCAATTATATTCCATTCGAGAAAAAATAGTTTTCAATATTTAGTTACCAGTTATTAAGTAACTATTGAAAATATTTCTAAAAACTGTCACTCATTTCTTATAAAAATATTTATTTTCTGCCGGCGTTACCAGGCATACTGGCCTTCCGGAATTTTCTTTCCGGTAACCTCAATGCAAACATTTCCCTAATACGTGTTTGAACAACTTCTGAAATGATTTACTTTTGATTTTTCTCGACTCGATTTACAAGTCGCGTTATTAAACATTTTTACATTTCCAAGACTTGTTTTGCAGAGTACTGAAAAAGTTCTGGAATTTTATTATGTATATACATTCTTAAAACAGGCAGGAGGTGTTTTAGAAAATTAAAAATTCACAACAAATTTAATGTTCTGGTGTGCCAATAACTATTGATTTTTTATACAATGGACAACCCGCTCTCAGGGTTATTTTTGTTTTAAAAATCAAAATAATTTTTCAACAATTACAAATTTGCCTTTTCTGATCCAGAAATATGTGTTCTCATTATGATTTATTCTGCTAAACATTAAAATGTGAAAGTAATTCTTGCAAGTACAACAAAACAGTAGCATCATAAAAGTTTATGAAGTTTATTGAAATTTTACTTTAATACTTTAATATCAAATAACCCATGAAGAATTAACAGACTAATAGAAAATACATTTACCCACAGTATTTCGCTTTAATTAAATTGAACAAAGAACCGTTATGGCACCTAAGTATGTGTGTATTTTCATAATATAATATCACCAATATAAAATGTACACTTTTCAAAAAAATAAAAACAGTCAAACAAATTAAAAGTCGCCCTGCATTACATGATCTATTAAGCGAATAGTGCGTCCTTTAAAGATAAAATACCGAATTTCTGCCGGCTTGGATGGGCAATCGAAAATTGCTTTCCTTAGGAAAAGATATCTAAAAAAGTTGATTGATTTATTGAAATATCTTCAAATTAAAATGTTGATCAATTTGTCAGTTCATACCGATCTTCTTGTGGAAAGGATTGAATTCGATAAGTAAAACTAAAGCGAGAGAGAAATTATACCCTTACAATGATGATTTCAACGTCCGATGATATTGCTTATTTGCAATCAGGACAGTTCGATTTCAGAAAACAGATTATTTCTACAAATTGTGATGCCATTTTTTTTAATATATTTACTCCATTTCTGACAGAAATAAATAAACTGACTTAGAACATGCGTCTCCATGTTTGAAAATATCTCGAAATATTATGGTAATTAACTTGCAGAATGATGGACTCCCTTCTATATAAATTGTCAATGTACATAGAAAACAAACTTTTTCGCCATTTTCTGATTATATGCATTGCCAAAAAGTATAATTATTTAAAATGATGTATAGCTTTTTTCAATTTGTATTTATAATTAATATATATTTTCGTCTTAACACATTCTTTAAACATTTTTCTTGTTTGGTTGCTGCGACTTGTTGCTTATCTCCTCTTATAGTTAATTATTGATTATTATAGAATTTATAATTATACTTTTTTCTTTTTTATAGAGTAAATCATGTCTCAAAATGAATTTCCAAGATTCGACCACAAATAATGCGCATAATTCACAAAAAGTGAATCTGAGTTAGTGTTGCTGTTGTTGTTTTTTTTGTCCTTTGCTTCTTTATATGATACTTAATTTTTACCCGCCATTGCTCTGCCAGTTTCTTTGTTTGAGACTAAAAATACTTTTAAATACTAATTTCTAAAATTACTTTTAAAATATGATTTGTTTGTTTTTTTTTTTTGTTTATATATATATATATTTACTTGAGTTTAATTTTAATCATTCTTGCTTTTCTTTTTATATTTATTTCGCATTATAAATAAATATTGTTATTACTCGTACTAATTTTTTGTTTTCTTTCTGTCTGTTCATAATTTGTTTTTGTTCTTTTTTGTTTTTGTTATAAATACTTTATTTTACAAACTTAAAAACCTATATCAATCAAGTAGTTTCTGTTGCTTTGTTTAATATATAAATATTATGAATAATGTTAGCTCATTTTATTTTTGGATTTGTTGTTGTTTTTCTCTTGTTTTTTCCGTTGTTTTTCAAGTTTGCAGACATTTTTCATTTATACCGTTAGTGATTAACCTTGGTGAGGTGTGTCCTGTGTCACCTTTAAATGCATAATTGCTCGATTTTATTTGTTTTTGTTATTCCCTTAAGTTAGCAATATATATATTCAATATATATATTTTTCTGTTTGGTAGAATTGAATAAAAGTATCAACATATTGGATTTACGATGTATGTCATGTTATTATTTTGGGGAAAACAAAATAATTATATTTGTAATTTCTATATCAAAGAATGTAGTATATAACATGTATACACATACATATATTATTATTATGGGCATACACATAATTTAAATCCTTATACTTATTCAGTCGCCTGTCTGATGTTGATTAGTTAAACATCCTAATCAGACGGCTGAGAATAAACAATTAAAAAAAATACTCTATGACTTTTGTTATTTTTATTGTTATTTTTTGTTTTTTATTTGTTTTGTTGAATGTGTTGAATGTATAAGAAATAAATTAATATTATGACAAATATTTTTATATAAATTTTTGTATATATAATTTATATATATGCATGTATGTGTATATTAACTTAAAGAAATTAGACCAAATGATGAGTTTTTGTATCTGGTCCTGTTCCTGACGTCGCTGAAGTTGATGATGAACCTGAGGAAGCTGTTGATGATGATAACGATGATGTAATGCTACTATGTTCCCGAGGCACTACCGGTCATCGGCGATCGTCTTAATATTTCAACAAATGGACAATGTTTATGTTATTTACGTATTTATATTTTAAATTTTTGTAATAAATATATCATTTTGTTAAAGAAATGTAAAAATCAAATAAGTGAATTCAACAAATACATTTTTTTCTATTATTGACTGATTTTGAACAAAAACAAAAATGTATATTCAACTACAAAATTAACATATAAACGAAAATCATAGAAACTAACTTCGGTATGATACAAGTTTAAAGTAATAACATTATTTTGCAAACAGAAATCAAAATTACAAAGTAATCCTTAACAAAAACTTAAACCAAATAATTACAAAACAGATTTTAAAGCAAAATACGTTCTTTTTTTAGTCCCTTTTTCAAACTAATTATATATTCTAGAAATGCTGCATTAAAAAAAATATCACTTGTTAAAAAAATGGATTATTTGTTATACACAATCTAAAAAATGTGGAAGATTCTAACGTATAGCAAATAATGTATTTTCATTACAGATAAGTTCATCTTACTTCCCTATGCAAAAACAAACTATATATATAAACTATATATCTCTGTAAAAGACATCACAGTAATTAGAAATATTTTCAGACATTAATTTTTCGATCTCAAATATTTTTTTTTTATATTCCTAAAAGTGCATCATTTGATAGCTACTTTTTCTGTATGCAACAAAATGCAGTTTTGCAAGCATTCATTGTCGCATGCACAATTTGCGATTTCGAATCGATTGCCTGGGATCCTTTTTTCTCTTTTCATGGACGATCAAAGACAGAACAGTTACAAGCGGACGTCTACTTTTGACATTTTATTATCTAATCATGCTGCGATCAATTATTAAAGTCACGCCAGCGGTAATTGAAAACAATATGGTCTACGTAGATCGTTCTAACTTCGAAATCCAAAATTAAAACCTAAGTGTTTAAAGTCGAACACTTATTTCTGAATTCAAGTATTCCAATAAACTCTGACGTGGCAATAATAACTTTTTTAGGTAAAATAACTTTGTGAATGGACCAACTGTGTGCCAAACATAAACATCGCGGCGATAGCAATGATAAAAACACGCACACAAGTATAGTAAAGTTTAATAATCGTTTGCTTAATAGACCAAAAAGTGATAAATACTTTTCCTAAAATACTTCAGACCGGTAATAGACTTAACCAAGCAAGCGGGACATGGAATTCGAAACAAATTTTAAATGTTAAGGAATAAACATTTCGAATTACGAGAGAGTGCATTTTTCCAGGAAAAGATTTATATTAAATTTGAAACATTTCGATTTGTCAACCATGACCTATGAGGACACTAGGGAGGACACGTGTCTTTAAACGATATAAAAGATTTACTACTATCTCGCAGTTTATGTCATTAATTAAATCTTATATAATAACTTGTAACAAATAAGCACAATAAAAATATCTGTTGAGCACTAGTCCTATCACAATAAATAAACCTTTTTAACAAGCTTCTGACCCACGTGTAAAAAGAGGAAATAATATTATTTGTGGTTGTGACCTGTTTTCAATAATGGAAACCAGAGAACAAGGGAAACAATGTCATTTACTTATTCTAATGTTTGCGTCGCATGAAACTACTGCATAACCAAACATTTGTCAAATTTTAAATTGAGATCTATATACATTTACCACATAAGAGTAAATTAAAATAACAAGTAGAACAAACAGTTTGCGGTTGTAACAAACATTGAACTGCACACAAAAATGTATAACATATTAAACAAAGCGTTAAAAATATGTTTTAAACGCTATGAACATATAATCTTTCCAAGAATATAGTCAAAATACGTATCCAGACGTACACAGTCGAACTGAACAGTTATTAAGCAATCATCAACTCAAAACATACCTAAAGTCAAAAAATTACTTGCGCACACGCCTTTCGGATCTATTGAGAGGAGATCCCCAATATTGGGGATGGACCGAAAAACTGTGAAACATCGCTTGATGCTGGGCACGTAAGGAAAAATATACCTATAACATAGATCAAAAGTAAATGCTAGTAAATTAATTTCAAAATTTACAAAATATCTAGTTCGATCTATGCTATTGTAAATAACTTGTGAAATTCAAAACTATTTGCATGAATTACTATAAATCAGAGGATGCAACTTTTTAAGCAAGCTCTAGTTTTTTCGTTACAATTCGGAATAGGTCAACTTCTTTAAGTTTATTCTAAAAAATGTTCAAAAATAAAATAATCATCATTCATCAATTAAATAATAGTTTAAGTAAGGAAAAATAACGAAACAAAACGCTAAAGCAAAATTATGCAAATATTTGTTTAACGGTTTAATCGACATTTGTTACACTTACCATGACCTTGTTGTTCTTGATGTTGCTGCTGCTGTTGCGCCGCTGCTAACGCTGTCGCCGCTGCTGCTGCCGATGATACAACAATACTACCGGCGGTATTTGTGCCTTCATCTGCTGTTCGCTTAAAGAAATTGTGTTGCAAGGCATAGTACGGTGTGACACGTGTTTTTGGATCGAAATCCAACATTCGTAGGATCAAGTCTTTGAATTTTAAATAATCTGCAACCGAATGACCAGGCTCATCTAAACGTCTGCCACCAGGACCTCCAGTTTCCACACCAAGTATATCATGAAGTTTTCTTGATCCTGGTGGTTTGTACTTGCGATGCACACTCTTTTTTAGTACATATGTACCATCGGAGGCAGTTCTATCAAAGAATTTTCGTGTCTTGTGCGCTTGGTCGAGCAAATACTTAGGTGGCATGCCTAGCACTTCAACTATTTTATTCATTTGATCGACCTCATTGCAACCAGAAAACAGTGGTTCACCGGTATGCATTTCAACCAGTATGCAACCTAATGACCACATATCAATGGCCAGGTCGTATGGTATACCAAGCAGTACTTCAGGCGACCGATAGAAACGTGATTGAATATATTGGTATATCTGCAAACAAAACAAAGTAATTAGTTGAATCATAAGCCCCTGCCGGTTTAAAGATTCACTTACCCTTTGTCCTAATTGACAAGAACTACCAAAGTCGACAATTTTTATTGCCGATCGTTTTGGATTACAGAGTAAAATATTTTCGGGCTTAAGATCACAGTGTATTATATTCAGTCCTGGTGTACTCAAAAAGAGCAGAGCAGTGCACAGCTGTTGGGCGAATTTTCGCGTTAAATTTAATGAAACACCACGGAAATTCGTATTCCGTAACAAATCGTATAAATTATAGGAGAGCAATTCAAAAACTAGACATAAATGATTGCGCCACATAAAATGTCGTTTTAGTTTAACTGTAAAAAAAGGAAAACAAAAGTTTATTTTAAAATATTACTATATGGAGGAAATTTATTTTAATTAAATTCTTTGTAACTAATGTTGATAAAGAAGGAATTACTAAGCACACCACTAAGCAGGAGAGATATTTAATGTTGACTTCGGTGTGCTTACTCTGGGGTAGTGTATAGATTTTACAAGTTAATTAAAGTTTTTACCAAAATGTTTGTTTAGCCACCGCAACTTTAAAAGCAAAAATCATCTTCAGTGACAAGGCAACATTTCTCGGTGAATGGGTTTTCAACAAGCAAATTATGCGTTATTGGACAGGCAGCAATCCACACGTCGCTTCACGAGCAACCATTGCATCCCGAAAAAAACACCGTTTGGATTGGATTACATAACAGAGGTGTAACTAGACCTATCTTTTATTGACGATCGCCACATAACTGGGAATGGAAATCGCTGCCGCACCGTGAGTAGTGATTTTTGCCTCAAATACAAAGCACATACTTGGCCAAAATGTGATTTCAACAGGATGGTGCCAAAAGTCACACACAAGTCGATTTACTGAAGACCTCGTAAACGTCTTAAGTCTTTGTTCTTTGTGGGTAAGCGAATTCATTAATCTATATAACACGCAAACACAGTAGACGTACTTAAAGTCAATTTAAAACTTGAAATAAGTTTTTCGGTCACAATTGATTGAAGTTAAGTAAAAAAGATAAAGCGCATTATTGAAAATCATTTTATAATACGTTAAACTTCTAGGTTTTTATTAGAATTTTTGATGGAGAATGATGTCCTACCCAATGCAAAGAAAGTATTAATTTAATTTGAAGTTTATGTTCTTCTTTATGGAAAAACTCTTCAAAATGCCTCATATAGGTAAAGCTTTATTTTTTATTATTCTATTATTTAATTTCTTCATTTTAAGAGAATTGTTACTATAAAGCATTTTCTAAGCGTTTTGGGAACTCTTAAGCTTATCTCGAAACTTAGCAAAATTAGTCTTTCGTAGCCACCTGGGAAATGAAGACGATTGAAAGTCGTCTATGATATCTATCACAGGACAGCTAGCCATGCTTTTCTATAATTTAACACAATTTAACTACTTAGCATGATCTTTCTAACATGTGTGTGGCAGGGTCATCGCTAACTGTTAAGATTACTTTTAACCAATTTGTAACTCTTTTACAACATGTTTTCTTTTAGTCATAAAAATTAATAGAATTAAAAAAATGTTTACTTACCTATATAATATTTGTTTTCCGCGTCAGCTCGATTCATCATTTCAAGCAATTTAACTTCTATTTGTGCCTGATTTAGGAACGGTTTCTTATTCTTAATAATTTTAATCGCCACATGACACTGTTCTTCGTGATCATATGCTTTAACCACTTGTCCAAAACTGCCTTTGCCTAAAATAAAACACAATTATTTTCAAATTAAAAGAAGCTTTGCTAAACATACATAACATGCAATAACGTGAATTTGCAAAAGTGCAGTCAAACATTATATCTATGCTCATATTGCTGGCAAGCAGCAAGATATAAATTCTGAGTATGTCATTATTAAAATGAGTGAGAAAGATAGGAAAAAAAACTAAAGGAGAAAACGGACGATAGCATTGCGGCATATTGCAAATTGCTGTGGACAATTATCTCTAAATATTCGCCAACCGTGAGCAAAAGTAAAGAACAGCACGTACTATCAGGACCTTCCATTTAAAATTCAACGAGAGTTCAACTTTATGTTAGATAGTGACTCTGATAAGTCTTATTAAAGAAGCGAATGGCAATGATAGGATAGCAACAGAACTATGATAAATTATTACGGCCTCATTAGAGGGGAATTTTTTCATCGCTGCATCGTATTCATTCCTATCTGTTTCCATTTGTTGAATTTCCCTACTTTAATTATTGGTAATATTTTTCAATCAAGTATATTGTATTGTGCGTACTATTGTTCCCTCACGAGTAAAAGGTACTAACAGTTCTTTGCCGAATCTGAGCAGCGAAATTTGAAAGGCTTTTTCATTGACAAATTGTACACTTTGAGTGTTGTTAGTAACTTGTAAATGTTGAAGCCGTGATCTTCGACGTGTGAGTGTCGCACCTTGGCCTCTATACCACGGTCATAACCAACTGCTTCTATGGGTGGATCCTATTATTCAGAATTAAATAAATATTTAATTTAGGGGTTGAATTAAGGACCTTATATATTTCTTTCTTCTTTTCGAATTCAACAGATTTTAAATATTGCCTAATGTAGCCTTTGCGTTGTATATTCAATATCTTGTCATTTTTTTTGTGATCAGTTATATATAAATTTGGTTATAAAAGGTTGCTGGATAGATTTAAATTGGGCAAATTAATGCTGTCGGGTTTGCGTATTATGCATCACAATAGTATAAGTTAAAAAAATAACTGAAACTATAGATTTGATTACTGATCACTATTAATAATAATACTCTTTCATTGCGATTCTGATAAGAACCGTATACTCTGAAAAAAAAACTTAGTTTAAATTTAAAAGAGCGCTTAAGGCTTAAAAAAATAACAGTGGCATAAGTCTATGTTCTCAGAAAACTTTATAAGTAAAAGTTTCGTCTAATCAATTTAAAACATGTTGATGTCTCTAGCGTGCAGATATTTCAGACCAGACGAAATGCAGCGCAGCACAGTACCCATTCTAAAAAAAATATATTTTTTTTTGTACAAAACCGCAATTAACTACTTTCAAAGGCAGCTGTGAATCTAAACATATGCGTCATTTCCAATAGTGCAAGAAAATGACTGAGGAATTCATCTTAGCGATTTATCATTACACCATAGGTCGCAGTGCAGTTCGAAATCATCACATCTCGCATTTTTTTTACAGTTGAAGATTATTTCTAAAACTCGTACGATTTACAAAATACTTTTTTGACGGATTATTAATGACTGCTATCAAGCTGCTTTCCTATTTTTGTTCCCTTAGATAGTCAAATGTCAAAAGGCTTACAATACAATAGGTTCTCTAGTTGTTCACCTGTATTACGAAAAGCAGCGTAATTTTAAGTCAACTTTAAAATTTGTATGTTTTATTTTACATTATAAATCGAACTCCACAATTAACCACTCTTTACAATTTGATATTTAGGATTGTAAATAAAACAGCAGATTTATTAAATAAAAATTATTGGGTGGCACTACAGTCCACAGGGGGACCAGGGTCTAGCTTGCTCATCTAATTCAGTTCAGTTCCAAAAATATGTTTAAGATAACAATTATTAAACAAATAAAATCTTACCGATAAGTGAATCAATTTCATATCGATCTAAGAATTTTTCACCATTTTTGATTATATAATCATGATTATCATCGTCATATCCATCATTGTACAGTTTGCGTTCCTTTTTGTTCGAAGAATCGTCTTCGCCTTGCGTTTGCTGAGCTCGTCTTTTCTTTTTCGCATAATAAACCTTAAACAAAAAGAAAAAAAATAATTAGTTGCAAAAAATAATAAAATTAAGCAAAATGTATATTCTAATAAAGATTTTGTGGCAACAATTGATTTTATACGGTATAAAAATATCAATTTTTTTTTTATAAATTTCTACAGTATGGTTAAAGTTAAAGCAATTCCCAACATTTAAGCGAGTTGATTTGTACAAGTTTCCTTGCCTTCCACCTGGTATTTTTCTGTCAGAACATACAATAGATTCTCGTTTTATTTCTTCAATATCTAGTTTTTGAATCGGCTAGTGCATATATGCTTATACCAGATTTGGTGGGCGTATTTGGGTTATATGTACTAAATGATAAAAACTCTTCTCTTGGTTTTCCGTTAAATCTACATAAGTATATAACGGTTGGTTGAATTATAATGAATCTTGTTATTTGTACCATATTTCGATTTTAATAGAAAACTACACGAGAACATGAGCCGAGTGCAAGGGGTTAAAAAGAGAATGATATTACAGTATAACTTCCTAATAGGAGAATCAAGTGGGATGTTGACAAAAGAATATTAATGCTTCCAAAATGTAATGCTGTAATTTAAGGACTTTCAAAAGGATCCTGTGTTCGATACCTTAAATTGAAGGCATATCTCGAATTTTTCCAAAACAATATACATTTCGAATTGCTCCCAAAGCTTAGAACTTCAGAATCGCCATTAAATTGTGGGCTTTTTCTATTCGTAAGTTTTTTGTTAATCTATACTTTTCATTGAAAATTATTTCTACGTTAAGTTTATACACACTGAGCTCTTAAACATCATCAGCTGTTAGAATAAACTAATGACATTTACCTGAGTATGTTACAGCTGATACATTAAATAAAGTATTCAATAATATTTAACAAAGTGAAAATTCAAATGGGAATTATAAAAGCGAAATAACTCTACTCAAGCCTCCATTTAAAAATTGAAAATTTAGTAATAGAACATCCCTGAGTTCAAAATGTTTTCTCATTTCTCACCATATTCTATTTACTTCTACGCCCCATTCTTTACCCACCTATTTTATTATTATCATACCACCATTGCTTCGGATGTCAGTCGGATGCTTATAACGCGATAGTGACGGTGTATCCTTACGTCCTTTTTTACTGTTGATTCTTTGATGGCATACTCTCCCAAGTATACTCTCATCGCCGCTCTCTCAAACACACACTCTGATACTTGGATGTTCGCACACACAACTTAAAACTTTCCACAAATATATAACGACACTGAATGTTATTCGCGTGTATTTGTGCATGTTCATCGATTTTTCCCATTCTTCATCACCATCGTCAACAAGAGTCAGAACATTGCCCTTGTTTGCTTAGCACTGGCTATTTATTTATTATTTTTTTGTACTGAATTGAATTGAATTGAGAATGTAATTTGATTGACGATTTTTAAGGAAAAATATAATTAATAATGAAAGCTTATATCATCCTTAAAAAAATAATGTAAACCTTTCCTGCAGTTTGAGGATATTTCTGTAATAAAATTAAACCCTTAAAACAAAACACAACTAATTGAGTTTTATCTGCTAGTAATCCAATAATCCCCCAAATATCCAAATATTTACAGACGAAACATTTAGAAATTATTTGACTAATATGATGTAAAACGCAGAAATTTAAAGGAAGCAATAGCACTTAGTCTTGGCAGTAATGAAGAAAAACAATTAAAACTCTCTTTAAACGAAACGATTACTTTTTTTACTATGCACACTTAAAACTTAACTAAACATAATTCATAACTACGATATAAGTAGCACATTAGAATTACTGAAAATTTGTATTACATGTATGTGAGTGAAGAAACAATACACATTTTTTCCAAATTTATAATTTAAATTATGTAGCATGTATTAACCACGCCCTTGGAGTGAAAGTATTGATCGTATTTCACTGGCTCAATAAAAATATGTTTTTGAATCACGCAAAATATTAAGACAAGTAAACATTTCGTAGAATGCAATTATAACTCCTCTAAGGCAAACTTATGACATGTCGCTTTTGAGCATTTATTACATTCCGCACACATTAAGATCCCATTGTTCAACTGAAGATTCGTTCATTTTTGTACCAATAACAAGCTCAAATGGTACCCTTTCCACTCAAGACGAAAACAAAAGTTTGCGAAAAAGAATGTCTCAGTAAAGCGAAACAAATAAGAAGTCCAAAAGGAAATAAAAGTTCAACAAGCAATAATGCTGTCTACAAATTTAATTACTCAAGATTAAATGGAATATGCCGGTAACCAAGACCAAGTCATTGGTCGATTCATCATCATTCTATTTTCTGAGGTTTGTGACGTTTTCTCTTTCCATTTCATTAAACTGAATAATAACTAATAAGCTTTTTTAATGAATCAGTATAATGTATGCGAGCATACAGATTTGAAAATTGAAAAGGACGAAGTCATGTTATACTTATTTTGTGCAGTCTTATGAATTGACCGATAAACCGCAATACAAACGATACGGCAAACGTGTGGTGCACTAGGTCGATAGGACCAAAAACAAAAAAACGTGCGTGATACTTTCAGAAAATAATCCTTTTTCAAATTCAAAAAGTCACTTAAAAGTGCAAATATCGGCTAGTTCATTTATAAAAAAAATTATTAAGTAAAAATCGTTTCCCAATATCCTGAATTCTTTACGTGACAAATTTCGCAAGACAAAACAAATACAACAACAGATTAGCATACACTTTACGGAAGAAGGGAGGTATTGCTTTTCCATTCAACCCACGCAAGTATTTTGTTGTCTAATACATAACAACAGTAGACAAGTTACGATAAGATCATGTCAAAAAATAAGTACAGACAGCAAGAACGTATTCGACAAGTACTCATTCTTTTCTCTTCGATTCTTTTTTCTCTCAGCAGCATATCTTTTAATATGGAATAATTGCAATATTGGGCCCTCTGCCGCCGCAAACATACAAACTTATATACCATATACAAAACTAGGATGACTGCCTAGGAGAGGACAGAAGTCGAGAAGTACAGTATAATAAATGTACACACTAACACATTATAAATAGAGGAAAATAAAGAAAAGTCAGAATTGAGAAGCGCCAGTAGACTGCCGGTGTCGGCAGAATTGTTGTCTGTTTCCTCATGCCCCCTGACCATCGCTGTCAAAGCACTATTCTCAATTACCAATTGGAATTTAGGAAGAGGTTGAGACTAAAAGCATTTGTGAAAAAAAATAATAAGAAATTTTCTTCTGTGGATTGATATGTCATTTACAGGACTTTGCACGAAGGGATTGTTTGCAAAATCCTTAGGGGAAATGTTAAGCAAAGAGCATAGAATTAAAAACATCGATAGGTTTAATACTTTTTTGTACGTAATAAAGTGGTTAATATTGTTCAGATTAAACGTGATACGACAATGTCAATGACAGATTCTAGTTATAATTTAACAGAATTCTTTCATGTGTTAAAAAATAAAATTCTTATATCGAAAAACATCTCCATAAATTTTAATGTTAATTACTTTACTCCGAACGGATTTCAATGTCCTTTAAAAACTTGATTTTCATTCATTCCGATCTGCTTCAAGATTCTTTGGAAGTTCGTCGTTCAGAATCGACATAAGAGTGTGGTTCCGTTATGAGAGAAGTATCGAATCACGAATAGTGTTTGAAGTTTTTAGCTTTGTCAATTTTTTTTTTTATTTTAAAGTTATTTTGAGAAATAACATCTGTATTGGGCCGACGTTTTGTTAGTTTCCATTTCTGTAAATCGCTAAATGACTTGGCAGGTATAAGACATATTTACTTTAAATAAAGACACAAATGCTCTGCATCTTAGGTATCAACATGAACCAAAACAATAAATCAAGTCACGTTAAATTTGATGGTAACAATGCACTTATTTTAATTAATTCTACTTCAAATGTAGCAGCGTTCTTGAATTTGACAAGTTTCAAAAACATCATGGGCCCTACTATAGAGAACGTCAAAAACGATTGGAGGCGGGCAATAATGTCTCATACTCCCAATTCCACTCACGGATCACTTCAGTGGCACAAAGACGACACTCTTTCCCTGGGCTAACATGCCCATGATTACATTCATGTAACGGCAGACAGTAGGGTCCCTTTCCGCAAAATAATTTGCTGGCAGTTTATAAAGTGAAGGCTGAATGTGTATGCCCATGTCGAGTCGGTTAGATTCTCTACATAGGGCGCGCTTACACACATTTAAAGGTCCATGGCTTCTATGTATGCACGCCTGTATGAGGTTGTATACGTGAAGACTCCTTTGTACCTTGTCAACAATCGTTCCTTCTCAGATTATACGATCCAAAAGTTTATTCGTGTATTTCTGTTCCAATTCTTCCACTTTTTTGTGTTTCTCTTTAAATTGTTTATCTGATTTTACTTTAGTTACGAGGGCGGTGGCAGATCCTTTACTTGGACTTACCAATTCGACTACCTTCTCCCTTCGTGAAGAGAAGAACGTACAAGGGAGCAACATAAAAATTAAACGGACGTATAATGAATTTTCATCCCTTCATCAGCATTACCGGCTGTTGCACTTTTCAGTGTTGCAGCTAGCGCAAAATAGCACTAGCAGTTAGTTAAAAGGAAACACTACAAAGTTCCCCCGACATCAGTTAGAGGTTGGTCAAAAGAAGCCTGGCTATAGCCGGAGTTATGATGAGTACTGAGACATGGAATCACGCGATCCCATTATTTGGTATTTTGGTTTTGAAACATTTCCCCCAAGCTAGTCGCTATTGAATGTTTCGAATCAATTGTATCATTGTATCATTTCTGTTGCACAAACACCGCTCTTAAAAACTATAGAATTGTACGTTTTATAATGCATACCTCATTTATATGTTTATACGTTTTAATAAGGTCCACACTAAGTTTTCGTAAGGGTCCCGTTGCTGGATCTCGAAAGTGTGTTGGTATTCGAGCTTGCATCGCCCGAACTTCCAACGATGATGTCGGACTTGACCGCTACAATAAGAAAAGCAATGTATATAATTTTCCGTTTTGTGTAAATCTAAATAAATTACTTACGTGATGCATAACATCTCGATGTGTGGCGGGTAGTTCTTCTTCAACAACTAATCGTCCATAGAGTGGTGCGTGTCGCTGGCGCCCCGATTCAGCACCAGCTGCACCCGACCCATATGCCGCCGACACTAAAATGATAAAAGAAAGTAAATGTTTTAATTTTAATCCGTGAAAGAATTTTAACTAATTTGAAATTAATATATCAGCACTGTCCTCGTATAGATTTATTAATGTAGTAAACATTTTAGCTGCCGTGTTGTGTGAACGAATGAACCATTCGCCTACAGTTTGTTAAGCTGTATCACTCCGGTTTTCGGCCGGAGAAGCCTACCAATAACCAAATTACCTATACGTCGATAACATGGGCGCATACGAAAGCGTTCACAGGAACGAGTTATACGGACTCGCCAACACAAGAGGGACGTTCTTTCAAAAATCGGTAACATTCCACATTGACGTAATCGGACGACCACCAAGGCGGTGCAGCAATAAACAAGGGTAAAACTAAGTATACTTGTTCAATGTCATCGCCCACAACGATTTTACTTAACTAATTTTAAGGTAGAGGATGAATTCATCTGCCTCGACTCCCAAGTAAATAGTCCTAACTAACTAGGCCTCCTAACTCCTAACTAGACCTCAACAGATACGACAACGCCGGAATGTAAAGTTCATATGAAGCGCAATACTGCTCCAACCCGAAGAGTCTTTATCTCCGAAGTAAGAGACAACCCAATAAAAACGCCAGGACCCATTAGCCCATACAAATGATAAAGGACATTAATCAACTTGGCGCTAAAAATTGGAGACACTTGACTTAAGACCTGTAGGTTTGGATATATTTTTAATTAAAGACATGGTCTATCCGGAACTGTTGTGTCAAATGAAAATGAATTAGCATGAAAATGAAAAACAATGACAAATTATTGATTATCATCAAGGAAGGTTGTGTATTTCGTCTACCTTTACACAGTAAGGAAAAAGGCGCAAAAACTTCCGTATCGAAATCAAAGATAGATTTGCTTTTGCAGTTACTATTTCTTTGGTTTCAACTGTCCATAGCATTGTACATAATTTTGATCATCTGTTTCCTGTTGTATGTATTACAAAAAGTTGTAAGAGCGTACGAGGAACTTTCGATTTGAGTCATAGGTTCCGCGTACGTATCGGTTTGCGTTAATAATGTGTGGATTTATTTCCTTTGTAAGGCTATTAGAACCAAAGTCATTATTTCGTCTTGAAAGGAGAATTAAAACGTTTTTAATTTTATTAATGTTGACTATAATATGAAATAAAGAATTATTCTAAAGTAATCAATGAAAGACAACCTCCGACAGAAATTCAAACCTACAACTTAATGCAAACTATATGCATTAAATAGAAAACAAGTGGCTTAAAGTTAACGTTCTCATCAACTACGTACGAGTAGAATATTCCTCAGTTTTGTATTCTCTTCTGAGTCAACCAACAATGTTCGCTATATCATGAATTTCGGTGAACAAAGTTGTGCAGGTTATTGAACTTCTCATTATTCCAACTTTTCTTAATATCGTGTTCGCCTTTTTTTGTCTGCATAGCACTACATGTACACAAAATGTCACACAAAAAACAGCAACCGTCTAATTTGTCTTTCTTTCCAATAGAATGGAGCTTTGCGTGTGGAATTAGGTTGGCACGCTTTAGTGGTTTCACTTTAAGGTTTTGTTTATTTCTTAATCCCCCTTTTCTGTATCTTTTATATGACAACTCGGTGGAAGTACGTTCTTCAGACGATTTGCGTTTAGCTTATCAATGAATTAAACCAGTTGTATTTTACAAAGTAGGTCAACATTTTGTCCTAGTTTTGTTCTTATATGGTATAGATATATTATTTAATACAATTAAACACAGAGGAACGAATAGTGCATTGCAAGTACTATTTTTAAGGGGTTGTCTCACAAATTTTTAAAGTCCGACTCGTGAAAAAAATAACTACGAAAAAAATAACTACGAAAAAAATAACTACGAAAAAACCGATGTAGGTTTAATGCTGTCACACGCTCCAGTTAATACATGGACAGATTTTGTTCGAATGAAGTCCACAAGTTTGTTTGTTGCAAAGCACTGATAGTTTTTTCAACCCATGATTCCCATACATGTGTTTTTCTAATTTCGGAACTTATTAGTTCGGGGGATCGGGCAAACGTCATTAAATGAAACGCATACCCAAATTAATATTTCCTTAATAAGTGATGAGTGTATCAAACATTTCGCGTCATTTTGGCCTTCGAGCTTGCTCGATTGTCTGAAACTAATCGAGGTTTAAGTCTTAACGTTCCATACAACCCAATTCAACTGATCTGTTGCCCAAATTGGAATTATTATTTATAAAATGGTTTCTGTAACTAGAAACTATAGTTGTGGTCAGTACCATCTTACTTTTAAGACTTTTGAACACAGAAGTCACCAAATGAATAAACCATATCAGAATAATGGAAATAATAGAAAGAAACACAACTTAAGTGCATCGTTTCGAATAAGTTTATGTATCAATCACATCTATAGAATTTAATTAGCGTCAATGGAATGTGATGGAACTAAAAACTGTTTTATATTATGACGGGTGCCATACTCACGTGTCGAGGGCAACTGACCGGCGGTTAAAATATGACCAGGTGCAGCTTCCACGGCAGATAAGAAACCATTATTTTGCGTCAATATGACATGCATATCAACAACAAATTTAAACTTCAGAATGGAGCTGAAGCGAATACAACGTGGTGGTAACTGATCTGTTTATCCTGCAGGAATTCTGTTTATCCTGCAGAGTTAAGGGAACGTCTCAATTTTGAGTGACATTGCTGAAAGCTAAATACCAACAGATGTGTTTAACATACCTCGTTCCTAAAACTGCGAAATAAACTTCTTTTAAAAATGAACTAAGTGTGGTAGTTCAATAAATAAGCGACAATATCTGATATTATCCATGTCGCCAAAAATATTTACCCCTTGGTATAATGCCGTGGGCTTAATATGTTTTAATACTGCAGACGATAGTTGATCACAACAAATAATGCGTTAAGCCTACACATAAGACTAATACAGAACGAATCCCACTACAAACTTATCTTAATGTAAAATTTGTTTCATCTCTTCAACAAGTTAATTTGTGTGGGATGATAATGACAAACTTGCCGCTGCATCTAGATGAGCAACAAGCCCATAAAGCGACTAAATGTCCCAAAATGAGTGGTCATTTGTCACGTCACACATTACTTAAATCAAGTAAACCTTCAGACTGATACCAACTAGTTTAAACGTTTGGACAAAGTTTACTGTTTACTGTTCACTGTTTACTATGTACAAATAAGTAAGTTTTCTTAATTTCATGTGCTGCTCCAACAAACTTAGAAGACATTCCTTTCAATTGCAAATGTAAAATTTTTTGTTGCTACATTATGTGAAAATGTTGAAAGGGAAACATCTCGGCCTCATGTTTAAAGTCGAAGATTCAAATAGGTCCCAATTATTTCATGAAGTTCTCTAAAAATAATCTTACATACATGAGTTTCTAATTGATAATTCAAATGGCAATTCCTAATCAAATCTCAATATTTACCATGTGAAGAATATTGTGTTATTTTTTTTATCAAGAGGGTACGAATGCCAGTGTTCGTCTTTTTTGCAAGACGAAGTTTCTAGCAGTTATTCTGTAGAATTCGAGCAAAAATTCAGCATTAAAAAAAAAAAAATTCAGCAGATTTGGCAGATTAGTTCCTAGTGTTAATACTGCTTTATTCCACACAATGCATTCGCATGAAAAGAAGCGTTCCCCAAGTATTATAATAATTACTTTGTTCAAGAGACACCCGGAATAGGATCTGTTCCCAATACTTAAAGTTGAAAATGTATGTTTCTTATATTTCTTGACTTGAATAATGAATACGAGTGAATAAGGCTCAAGAATTTTAACATGCTCAAAAATACAAAAATACCCACTGCTGCTGTGGGCATGGATTGTAAAAACAAAATTATACAAATTGCATTTAAATATGTTGTATGTGCCTGCCCAATTCAATCACTTTGCAATATACTTAAAAAGCTATTGCTCAGTGATTTGAGGATCATTAGGACATTTTGAACTTTCCAACAACCAAACAAATAATTCTGCATGGTTTGTAACCCATTAAGTGGCGCGTAAAGTATTCTTAGGGCCGATTTTCCAATAGTCAGATAAACAATCAGTTAGGAGTTAACTGTCAGTTAAGGCATAGATGCATTTTTCAATAATCGTTTAGCAGCTATCTGAGGAATATACCGTATAACTGTCTGTTAAAGTTATCTGTCCGTTTCTAAGTCGGATAAAATGTAATCCCCAAGTTGAAGTAAGTGAGCTATCAAATTCAAACATGTAAATAATTACAAATTGTTTTTTGAAATGGATTTTTTGGACGCTGTCGACGATTTACTTATTGAGGAAGAAGAAATAATATATAATCGCTTCAATTCAACTCCAAGAAAGAAAAGAGTAGTGAAGAAGAGATCTGATCATTCTAAGGAATGGGAAGAGGAAGATTTCAAACGAAGATTCAGGAAGATTCATTAATAAAGAACAAAATTGTGCATAAAAAAGTTAGTTACGCAGATACATTTGAGTATACATATGTATATTTTTCATTTAATTAAAAAAGTTTATTAAAATGTTAAGGACAAACTGGCGTAAAGTGACGTTTATTATACTTGTATTTCTATTGTTGACTTCTGAAAAAAGAAAAAAAATAAAAATAATGTGCAAACGTACAGGCTTTTAATCAAAACGATTATTTTCAATTCATGCTGCAAGATACCCGTAAATGTAATAAAAACAGAAAAAGTAAAATGGACAATAAAAATATAATTCGGACGAAAGAAGCATTTTCAAGAAGAAAGTTGGATGCTAGAGAAGTACAGCGTTATAGAATTTGTAATTTCAAACACACCTTTCACATTTCAAAGGTGACGATTTAGTTTATAAATTAAATGGTATGGGAGGGGCCCAACTTAACATTTTGGGGATTCATTTCAGAAACCAATGTGTTTCACCCATGACACAATTGTTGATTGCTTTACGGTTTTGTGCTACAGGAAGTTTTTACATTACGGTAGGAGACTTTTCGTGTGTCGCTGCTTCGACTACATGCAAGATTGTGAAAAGAGTTACGCTAGCCATTGCTGCGTTGAGACCGATGTTTGTAAGATTACCAAGAAACCAAGAAGAAATTTTATAAATACAACAGGGTTTCTACAAAATAGCACGGTCTCCGCGAGTAGTTGCATCAATAGACTATACTCTTGTGCGTATAGTTGCACCAGGTATGTTCAGTTGTATTTTCATTTGTCCTGAACAACGTTTTGAAAAATTTCATTTCAGGAGGAGATATTGCTGAAAATTTCAGACATCGAAAAGACTGTTTTGTTATTTCATAACTTAGCTATTGATAGAAATGAGGAAATACCTCTAGTGGATCCGGATGTACATGTTGAAGAGGAAGAATCATTTGAAGAAATACATTCAAACCTCACAGGTAATCATGGCACGAGGGATACTTTCTTGGAGTGCTTTCAAGCTATGGTTAATTAATAAATATAATAAGACTTAAATACAAGTTTGTTAAGTTGGTTGATACGTGCCATACGCACATTTTATTTTAAACAAAAAAAGAAATAAAATATTTTTTTAAATTCTTGCATTTCTTTTCTTTGTTGTGAAGATGAAGAATTCTGAGTTCAAGCTTTTCTGTTTTTTGTTGAATATGAAGGTCATGTTCAATTTGTTTGAATTCTAGTTCTTTTTGCACTAATAGTTTCTGTAACTCCACCTAGACGATATTCACCCAACTCATCATATTTAGATTTGATGCTTGTCTTTGTATTGTCACTGTCATTTCGAGCTTCCAAGCCGTCAATGTTGGAACACATAGCCAGTACTTTTTCTTCCGCTTCTTCTTGCTTTTCCACCACCTGTTTTGTATAATTCTTGGCGATTGTGTGCGGCTTTCTTTTTGGTATTTTTCTTAATGCTCTCATACTTCAGCTTCAAATTCTTAGATGATCGTAAGTTCACGCCACTCGCACTGTTAAACAGATCTGCAATTTTGGTCCACGCATTATCTTTTTCTTTGTTGGTAATTGCATCTGTCTTTTTATTTTTTACAATGTTTTGAAATTTCGAAAATAATCGGAAAATTATTTAAAATGAACGAAGATCTCAAGATTTATCTGAAAGCATAACCAGCTCATTTGCTCAATCTGTTTCATTCCCACCCATACCATGTGAAGTTAGAGACAGTTGGTATTTGCGCACTGCGAAATACGGCCAAATAACTATCCAGCTGTTATTTTTCGATTGAGAAACTGAAACTACTTATCTAGCAGATAAAGAGTCGAATAAAATTTTTTCCTTAGTTGGCAATCAGTCTGTTAAATTTACTATTGAAATATCGGCCCTTAATCAGTGAAGTTCCTCAATAAAAATACGTCCTGTTTGCAGTTCGACTACTACAGCGATCAGTATAAATAATGTAGAATTGAAAGCGGAAAGACAAATAAAATGTGGTAAATTATTAAAATGTGATGTATATTTAAACAACGAAAAGTTACTTAAGTATGAGTTAATGGGGTGTTCTGAAAACTTATACGGTAAATTTTTTAAATTCTTTTTCATCTGGGTTTAAAATATACATATAATTATCATGCCTAAAGAGATCTTGTTGACTTAATATTACCAACATAGCGAAATACGCACCTGAAAGAAGTAAAAATATCTTCGGTTTCATATGTTCAACAATCAAATAAACGAATATATCCTAACATTAAATCATTCCCGCTCGAACACAATTTAAGCAGCATCTAATTACATGTGTTGACCTCAGTTAAACTAAAAAAAGTTCTTCCGTACAAATGTTGTAAGTCCGAACTCTTTGAACTTCGAACTGTTGTTTAAACATAGCGCCCCTCAAAAACCCCTTGGGTAAAGGTAATTGTGCTCAAGAAAATGTTACCGCGAAATCTTAAAAAAGCCGTAGAAAAAAACCAAAAAACATCAGCGCGCCGCTCAATGGTCGAATTTTATTTTAAAACGTGTCGGAATATTTTCCCGCGATTTGTAAAACGTTATAATGGCCAATTACATATTTCTTTTCACCTGATTTCTTTAAACGCACACACAAATAAAATACACAGAAATAAGTGAAGTGAAAGAGAGTAAAAAATATCAGAATTCAAAGATTCATTGGCGTGACCGAAATTTTAAAGACCTATTGAGACGGCAATTAAACGCGCTTTAGGCTACACACATGCCGGTTCGCGCGGAGAAAAGTATTGTTATGAAAAAAATGTTTATTGTTTTGGTAGCAAGACATGGGATGGTTCAGTAAACTTTACCAAAAGTTCGATGCCATTTTTAGTGGGGAATATTTTGCGCACATGTTTTTTGACTTCAACTGAGATGAACTTGAATAGAATTGATTGGCCGGCTTAGGCTTTATTTACTAACGTAACATTCACGTGTGTACTTATTGTAATGTTTAAGATATAAAGATTTAGCTGTTCTCATGTTTTTTTTTTTTTTTGTTTGCTAGCTGAAATTTTAATACATTGCACTATACTGTAGCCTTTAATTTGGATTTAGGTAAATGATTTTATTCATAGAAATTCGCTGATGATCGATAACTGGTGTAAATAGTTAGTCACATATCATTTCCATTTCATCGTTGTTTTCGGAATGTGGAAAATACATAAAGAATTCTTTGGGGTCATGTGATGTTTTCAGGATTTTATACGTACTGATCGGTGTTAGCAGTGAACTGAAGGAACAATGTGCCCCAAATTTATTTGTTTATTTATTTATTAATTCAGATTGAATTTGCCAAAACTACATTTTGTGTAAAAGATGATAAAATAAAAAAAATATTCAAACCGTATTTTTCCGTAAATCAGTATTTACCTTTAAAATTGAACGAAAATTTAAGAACAAACTCTCAAAATATAGTGAAAATATTATATTTAATATATTCTGAGACAAAATCTACTTCAAAGTGGTTTTTTTTTGGAAGGGTGCGCGATTGATGCAGTACATACTTAATTTAAAGCAAAGGTTTAATGACTGAAATGTTTTTTTTTAAATTTTATGTGTAAAGTGGTGGTAAAACTATGCGAGACTTACTAACTTTCCACCAAAAATCATTTCATTTATTGATCCCATTAATAATCAAATCAACGTTAAGTAGAAAAATTGAAACAAATTTCATGTTTCTCTCACGTGCATGAGTCATCGCATGGGCCAATAATACAGAACAAACTTCGATGAGTAAAACTCAGCATAAATTTAGCCTTCATCGCCACACTCATCCCCAAATTGAAATTCTGAAACACGCCCACACACTGCTTACTGCCCGACTCCCACTAAACCACTTGCTAACGATGCATATAATACGTAATGGAATACAAAAATAAGAATCAAGAAAACAATTAATTCCACCATCAATTAATAAAATCTGTGAGAAACAACATTCTTCTAGGTTCACTTGCGACAAAACAAATGTATCCGCGCGCCGTGCTCTCGACCCGGATAAATCATGTGACACAAAGAGCTTTGAGAATATCCCACCACAATGTGGATTGGAAATGTCATCCGAATTAGAGAAATAAAAATAATTTAAATAGAATACTTATGGCCATATATATTTAGAAAAGTAAATGTATCTATACAACATCAAACGTATTGTAGCACGTGTGACTAACAACATTTTTTCTTAGATTTTGAAAATGAAATATGATTGTGAATGCAATATGTTTACAATTAAAATTTTCATTGCCACGCTTGCCTGATGCGAGAAGGACTGCTGGTCGGTATAGGAAATGTCAATTATTGCTATTTTAAGGCAAAGAATTCCAAAGTGATAACATTCTCTACAGATTCGGTGTTCTTTGTCATCTTGCGATGCAGTGACGTTGGTGGGTTTTTTCTTGACTTTGAATACAAATAAAAGCTACTGGAAGGAATGTATGTTCCTTTATAAGAGTACAGTCTGATGGATACATAAAGCTTGAGCTTTGTCAAATTAAGCAAAATGTAAATGAGAAAAAACTAAAACACAGTGCAAATAACATTTTTTTATAAGTAAAAAAATCGTTTACAAATTAATATACAAATTTAATATACCCACACTTATACGTCAGCAGATTTCGAAAAACATTTAAAGAAGAAGAAAGAGACGACAAGGTATTCCCAAGCGAATGCATGATTCACCATACAAAGAAATACAATAAAAGTTAAATTGCTTTTTGAGCGACATTGACTTGCTTTTTTTGGTGCTTCATCTTTTATCCTTTATAACTTAATATTTTGGGAATACCAGTGTTATACAGCTTTATGCAACTTCTTGTTCGGTAATTTGAAACGTCACTTCATCCTCAATAATATTCTAAAATGTATGTTTAGAATTCAAATAAACAACAGTATATGGCCGGTTAAATGCCTGATATGCCCACTTTGACTTCTAAACTTTTAAAACATGGTAGCAAGCATATGTTCTCTTAAAAATGAAACAAATTGCACACACTCGGCAAGTGCGAGTTATATTCACGCAAATATGATTTCTTTTATTAGCGGAGCCCACACCTTCGTGTATATGTATACAGCCAACCACATATATTTATATTAAATACCGCTTTATATGCTAAAATCGCAGTTATGCACAGCAGTTTACCCACAGAAGACAGTTCAGAAATCAACATAAAATTCTGATTCTGGTCGCACATCTCACTAAATTCAGTCATAAGTTCACAAAGTGAACGTTTCTTTAACCAAGCACAAATCTGTCTGACATTTCAATGTCAAAAGTTATATTTTTTTACACCTGTTTTCCAAATTTGTTAAATATTTGACTGAGGTTGAAATGTGGAACATTATGCCTCTATGTAAACCACTTTCGTCCCAAAGAGGAACCAAATTTTGTTTAAATAAGAATGTAAAAAAAAACTACTTCCAACTTTACGTCTTTTCATATTTGTAGCCAGGGGAGGAGTAGGAAGCTACTACTTACTTAAGATCAACCTAACCAAGCGACATCAAAATTATACATGTTTATAAAATGCCCGCAAAAAACCATTGACTGATTTTGCATAACTTTTAATAGCTTAAAGTTGTTTAGTGAATACTTTATACAGTGAAATATATTTGATTGCTTTTTTTTTATTTTTGTGCCAATTATTTTAATTTTTTGTATAATTTTACTTTTACAGTTACACTTGAACCCCTGAAAGGAACTTAAATTTTGAATTCTAGTCCCGCACGTCATGATTTGATAGGATTTTCTAGAAACTGTGGCATGTAATTTTTATAATTTCATATTTCTGGATTGCAGCAGAACATGTAATAATTCGAATTTCTTTGATAATACATTTTTTGAAGAAATTAAAGTTGTGATTTATATAAACTTATAAAGAAATTATCATACAAAATTTGCTGAAAAAGAGAAGAAAACAGAACCATTGCCGAGCGTGAGGTTTATTCTACAAGTTAAGTTAAGCTTACACAAGTAAGCGGAATGGAGATTGACTGACATAGTTTATAGTTTCTGAATGGTAATTTGTTGAATAAACAAACTGCAATAGTCTATAACTCTAAATATAGTGGTTTGAAATTTGAAAGAAGGTTATTAAAACTTCATTAACAGATGATCCAAAACAAAACTAGCTTCAAGCAAATAAAATAGTTGTTCAATGTGAATCTCTGTATATTAAGTTTTGAACTACATACGTTATGATGCAGGCATTTGTTACTTTGGTTTTGCTCCCTTACATTTGTCGCCAACAAAAGCACAGTTTTGACATTTATCTGTGAAAGTATTGAATTTTAAATTGTATTCATTCTTTTGACTTTTATTTAACGCCAACATTATCATGCTTAATAGATTCTTAGAAGATCAAAACCTAAATTAATATCAAAAGTTAAGTTTCATGCTGTATATATAGATATTAATTGGTCAAGCCTAACCCCACGAAGATTTGCCCTTTAGAACATTTTCAACTAAAGCAACGCGTAGAATTCCGCGTGTTGAAAAAAATAACAAAAACAAACTTGTTTTGCGCTTTTGGATATTAAAGTAATGAAAACCTGAAGGCAAACATAAACGAAATATATATTGGGCCGTTCATTAGATTATGATAATATGATCAAATATAAATTTGATTAATGAATACCCAAAATAAAAAATAAAAAAATCAATTTCAGTTTTTTGTCGATTTTAAGCCTGGAAAAAATAATAGAAACAAAATTAAAATTGTAATTTTTTTTATGTAGTAAATTACTTAACGTTGAAAGTTCTCATCCTTTTTTTAGTAGTTGGTCGTAGCACCTTTGTTTTTAATCACTGTCTCACATCTTCGTCAAATGGAGTGAACTAAGTTGGCACAGGTTTCGGCAGGTATAGAGTACCATGCTTCCTGGATTTTGGACCACAATTCTTTTTTATTTCTGGCTTTACATTCCCCGATCTTACGTTTTAGAACGCCCCACAAGTGTTCTATAGGATTTAGATCAGGGGATTGTGAAGGCCATTCCATTACAGCAATTTCATTTATTTGGAACCATTGCTTTGCTAGTTTTGAGGAATAAACTCTCATTTTAGCGGCATATCCTCTTCAGCAAATGGTAACATTACTGTATTCAAGATGTTAACACAGTCCACAGCACACATCTTGTCCTTTATCCAGAAAAGTGGTCCAACACCGGACCATGAGAAGCAGCCCCAAATCATAAGGTTACCTCCACCGTGCTTTACTGTCCTCTTTGTGTACTTCGGGTCGAATTCGGAATTTTTTGGTCGTCTCACGTGCATTTTCCCATCAGATCTAAACAAATTGATCTTTGTTTCATCCGACCACAAGACATTGTTCCAGTTTTCACAGTAGAGGTGTCTGTTAGCAAAAGTTAACCTGTTTTATATTTTTCTCACTTAGAAAAGGGACTCTTCTTGGGCTTCTTGCCATTAAACCTGCTTCACTTAACCTGTTCCTAATTGTTCGACTTGATACAGGTGCCTTCAACTCATTTTTAAGTTCCTCCGAAGAAGAAAACGGTTTAGATTTACAATGACGCACAAATGGTCGAACCGAGATGTTGTTTATCGTTTTCTGCCTCTTGTTTCTTCTTTGAGTTCAAAATGCAGGGTATTAATTACTTTTTTTTTTTGGAACACTTCATTATATGCGCAATTTTGTCCATTGTACAACCGTCATTTCTTAAGTTTTCAATTAATTTCCTTTCAGAATCAGTGCAGTGGACTCCCCGATCCATTTTTACAGAATTTCAGATTTGTCAACTTATTTCTAGTTTCGGGTAACACTTTAATAAACCGTCTTTCTCTAAGGAATCACTAATGCGAAATGCGATAATCATTTGTTTCTATTATTTTTTCCAGCAGCATGACCCTTTGCTTTGTATTTTTTTTTTTTTTTTTGTTCAAGCTAAATCAAATATTGAAAAAAGATAAACGAATGCACCATTTCAAAGTACTGTTAGGTAGCATTCATATGCAGTAGTGGTATCAATGTGATATGTATTTATGACCCATAGATGATTGTTTACTTTTGTATCTCTCTTTGTTTCTATTATTTTTTCCAACACTGTATATGTATTCGAATGAAAATTGTGAAGTACTGAAGTATTCTTTAAAAACACACAATAATTACTTTGCTCAGCACATACTTAAGTACAAGATAATTGACTTGGCGATGCATTTCAAAACATGTTATGTTAACTATGGTTAAAATTTCTTATGCTGAAGAAATGCAAAATGTTCTCATGACTTGGTAATACATTTGACACACGTTATGTCCTTCTCACGACCCACTGCGACACAGTTCTTTGAAAGTGGCCGTAACCCCCACTAAAAACATAAAACAAAAAAAAAGTAACCGAACCCGTATATGTCACTTCTCATGTCTTACAAAATGAGCAGTTTTCCGAATTTTCTTTTATGCCTTCGCCGTGATTTTCACGTCATGAACAGATATGTGTATACCTTGTAGAGCTTGCATTGAAGTGAGTTAGTGGGGGGATATTGCATGCAGTATTCACTTAACATCAGTAAACTTTGTTTCCACAAGTTCAACGTGCTTATAAAACTTTGTCAAAAATGACAAAATGATGCTATTAACATAAGTAGGTACTAGTCGAACTGAAGATTTGTGTACAAATTAAAAAAAAAGTAATGTCAGTGTACAATTTTACAGTAACTCGATCTTCAAAAACAACAGGTGATGTACATAACAAAATTAACCCATGCTCAGGAAAGATAACATTTATGCATATAAGCAACACAGGTGTATTCAGCAGAGGAAATAAACAATTACGAAAATAGACAAAAAAAACCTCACAGGTCGCAACGCACCACTGCCCAGCAACGTCTACAAGGACAACTTAAATAAGTTCGCATCATCACAACATACATCAACAGAACAGAAAAAGTGAACGTACAAACATCAGGTGTGAAAATCGATATCTCTAAATGACAGATTCGAAAAGTCAATCCACCGCACAAGAAAACAAAATATTCGTCCTTCACTTTTAAAATGCTCCGCTGACGTCTCCGTTTTTTGCGGTTTTTCCTCGCACAAGTCTGAGGCGTACACATGTGTGTTTAGTCTGCGAAGGACAATAAGAGTTTCGACTGAGCAGCTGGGCAGCAAAAATCATTTCGTATTTATTCCAGTCAGAGCATCCACTTCACTGTGACGTCAAGTGAAAAGCGGAATTAACATGTTTAAAACATGCTCCAATCTTGTTTTTTTTTTTTGTTATACCAGCGGGGGATGCAAAATAAAAAACGAGAGAAAAAAACCTTGCGCTTGGTCACCCGAAAATAATTCTAATTAGCTACCCAATAGCAACCCTAATGGTCAATTAAGGAATCGTGGACAGTAAAAATTGTGGGAAAATCAACTTTAGATTTTCTTTTTTTAAAAATGTTCCTTTGTTGATGAAATCGATCCAAAATCCAAAAATAAGTTTTTTATTTATATATTATATTATATTATATTATACTTAACTGAGGTGCCTTTTCTCGTATTAGAGGGACAAACTTATTTAGTATATAATATATGTTGTGTAGGCTTTCACTGTTGGAGGTAACCCAAATGCGCTTACTCATTAGGATGCACTTTCTTAGACGTATATATTAAAATTCTTTATTGTCAACATCATCGGAAAGACATAGTATTATCACACACACTGCTTACAAAAAATAAGCGAATATACAAAACTCCTGCTAAGAGCTTTAAAGAACATTAAAAGTTGTGATGTGAAAACACATTAGGAAGTGAGTATTCTTATTAACTATTACTATGTCATCCATATATTAAATAACCATGTATGAATCAAGTACAAAATTCAGCACAAAATAAAGTGCAATTTTCAATTCTTTTGCCTCATGTTTCTTTTTTTTTTTTTTTGAAAAAATGCATGCATGATACTGATCTTTTTAGGCGTCCTTGCCCTTGCGTGACGTATGACCATTGGCTAATGACTTATCGGATGATTCGAATTTGGCAACCAAACATTGAATGATGACGAGTGTACAAATGCACACTTTTTTAAATTAAATTTAAATTGTGGTAACATGTCTACCCCTTGTTCAGTTCTGATATTGCAGAATGGAAAGAAGAGGATCAACAAGAGCGCATTGTCGAAAGTATAGCAATTGTCGCATAAATAACATAATGTTTAAAAACTATTAACCTATCCCATCATTCAATTAAGTGATGCGTTTGGTAATGCATATAATTAAATATCAGACTAAGTCAACTTTTCGTACTTCACATTTGCAAGTTTTTTTTCCTAAACGGAAATTATAAGAGAAATATGTATAGGCGTTTTTGCCTAAATAAATAAAATTGGTATTAAAAAGCAAGTACTTATTGAGGAAAAACAGGAGATACTCAAGTCATTGCATTAAATATATTTTGATTTAATTTTGACGCTTTTGAAATTTTGCAAAAATTATTGGTAAAATCTGGACTGCCCAACAAACACTAACTTGGGTAATTCACGCACAAAAGCTAATCAACCCTGCTAGGTAAGAATATAAGTAAGGAAATGGGTAAATGCACCTTTATCTATATCTTGATATCTACCTAGGACCCATTTTTTTTTGGTGCACTAAAAGAATGTGCAACTTAAAAACTGTGTAATTTGTTATAATTTCTGTCAGATCTACAAAGGTTACATAAGGGAATAACGTTGAACTTAATTAAATAAACAAAAATATCAATTGAATTTTTAAAGGATAAAAAATAAGTTGAGTATGAAGATGTTTGGTGTAACCTCAGGTAAAATTACAACTAAAACATTAATCAAAGCAACATATTACGCTACCAAAAAGTATCATCATTCATTCTTCCCTGCAAATGTTCAGTAAAAGTAAATTTATTCTCTCTCTAAACAAATAATCCAGTTTGAGTTAGACAGATATACACATTTTTGGATAAGTTATAACAGCCATTTTGTCATAATAATTGTGATCATACAAATTTTTTTTACGTTATTACTTCCACATTTTGCTGTTGCCTAACGACAAACTTAAACGCTTAAACCAATAACTCCAAACCATGAAACACTTAGTTTTATATTAAAAAAAATGTGAATTAAAAATTCGGTTTACAAAAAGTTTTTTAGCAGAAGACATTGTGTATCCATTTTCTATTTTAAGTACTTCCAAATTATTCTACGCAAAACATACTTATGAATAAAAAACTACTTGTTACCTACGCAACAAAATATATTACCCCAATTTCGAGTACAGTGTAGAATGAAAAATGTTTGGGGCCAAGCTAAATTAATCGTCGCCCATCTCTGAAGAGCCACTTGTTCACTCTGCCTCTAACATCGAACATAATAAAATTCTGTAAACGTAAAATAAGCACAAAATCAAGCTACTTCCTGGATGAGTGCATTTCGTTACGTATAATCAAGTAAGTCTTCCTCACCAGCTTGTGACGTTCACTATATGTTTAAAAACATATACACACAAAACTCAAATGAACATATATATTATGTCAGCACGACCAAACTTTCCGCCGCATAGCATTTAGGAAAATGTAGACCTGTTGCCAACAACAGTTTTATTTCGATTTCGACATTGCATAATTCTTGATGGCAAACTTCGGATAGTTTTACAGAAATAAATATCTTTTCAGTACGTATTTTTAGTTTTCAAATGCTCGCTGAGAAGGGGGCAACATGATCAGCTGAATTTACAGAATCGAAAATGTTTTCTGTTAGCATGTTCAAGAGTTCTTATAAATCAAGATTACTTCCTATTTGTAGCGATATGCTACACAATTAATAATAATACAATTTGTCCTAAAAAAATGTGGCTTATGCCTCAATATTAAGGTTTACGCTGTGTGAGATGAGTGTAAGACGAACAAAGGGGAATTACGTTTTAGGAGTATGTTTTGATTACTTCACAAATAGTTAATTATGTATCACGTGTGAAAAATATACAAGCTTTTCTTCACAATATAATTAAAACCGATAACCATTCGAAAATAGTAAAAACTCGAAACAAAATTTCAAAGTAGTAAAGAGGTGTGCTAAGAAATTTTACCCACATTAAAAACAAAAATATCAAAAAAAAATACAGAAATTCAATAAGTACCTTTCCCAGTTCCATTCGGGTACTTTCCGTTTACCATTTCCCAGTCGTTTGATGCTGAAATGGACTGCAAATAGCAAATAGCTGCCGCTGACATTTTCATTATTCCAACCTGTATCACTTTTCGTTCACAAATTACTTCCACAAACGTGAGCTAACACTGCACGCGATGTTTGAATCTTAAAAACTAACCGAATACACAAGAAAAAAGAAAAACACTTTTTCGAATAAAGGTTTGGACTAAATTCACACCTTAGTTTGATAAAATTCCGAAAAATACGTGTCTATCATTCCAATGCAGAGTCCCAACAAGGACTGCAATTCTGATTTTTCGAAATTATCTGCGAATTAAAAACGTTCCGCAATCCGCGCACCAATGCACACAAAGCGAATGCAAAAACACAAAAACGACAAGTGAACAACGAACTTAAAAAAATAAATAAAGTCAACGAAGAACAAGAAGTAACAAGGAATAAAAACCAAAACAAAAATAAGTTGTTGCTGCGTTAAAAACAAGCGAAAAGTACATATTTGTGTCCCATTATCTGTCTGCGCATGTGCTTGCGGCTGAAACATAAGGATGTGTATCCATCCACATTTGTCTTATTTATAGAATGTAAAATTTTAGATTTTGTTTGATGATTTTGCCTCTGCCGTAGGACAGTTGGCAAAAATCTCCCATCTACACAGGATCTTTTTTTAATTCTCAAAAACGGAAAATATTATCTGTGTTACCGACTGAAAATATCTAGACGTCACACAAAAGGAGGTTGACAAACTCCAAAATAAACATATTTAATGTGTTCTTTCCCGAACGGCAATTGTTTCTCCCGTCAGACCTTAATTCATATTTACTGTCCCACACATACGCGGACATTTGTGGCCAAACTAAACAAAAGGTGAACAAACTGACGGTGATATTATGCATTTGTTTTAAATCATTTATATACTCCTAATAAATTATTTTATATTCCGAGTTGAAAATATGTATTTGAAAGTATTTAAATGCTCAAATTATTATTTGCCGTAAACGAACAAGCTTTGTATTTCAAATACTTATACAACAAGGGAAAGATGAAATAAGTACTACGCATGCTTTGTTGATTCATAAAGTGGATTGGGCATTATGATATTTTTAACGTCATGTTAAATTTGATTGAGCACCATTTCTATTTGGACAGTGTCTTGTGTGGATTATTGCTTATAACTAGGCAAAAGAACTCAACGTCTCTGAACAGTATCCTTTGAATGGGTTTATATATAAATAATTAGTTTTAGTACTAAAGATGACAACGTTGGCAGCATACAACTTGGTCTCCTATTAAATATTTCTTTATTTCATATAAGCATTTTTATCATTTAGCTTAACCAACTGATTACAAAAAACATCCCTCTGAGGATTTTTAAAAAAATCTCATAAGCCTTGAATGAAACAAACAGTATCCCTCCATTTAGATTGCTGCAGAATTTGTAAACACGGTTACTGAAATCGGATTACCTTTAATTCCTTCATATGAATTGATTGCGAAATTCTCAAGCTCTATGCTCCCATATTTCCTTTTTTATTTCCAAGTTTTAATGGCCTTTCGTTTTACATTTTAACAGCTTAATTTGAGTCCATAAATAGCATAGTTTTGAATGAAAACAAAACAAAAAACTAAGGGAAAAACTGAATTGTATTTGTTGCTTTGATGAGTTAGTTATTCGTACATAGAATGGAAAGGACGTGTTTTCTTCAAAATTCTCTGGTATCGGTTTTCTGAGTGCAATATAAAAAAGAACTACGGCTTGGAGAATCTCTCATTATTGCCTGACCTTCTACGACTAAGCACATCTCCTTTTCGCGATACCTTAAATGATTTGTATTGCTTTCTGCTTATTAACATCAGCATTCCCTCAGACAAATTTGTTTTAATTTTATGCAATTCTAACGTAAATATAAGTTTCTTCAATCACATGAGCTACCTGACTTTCAGTTGTGCCAATACATTGATAACGTGGCGACAGCTTGCGACTAATTGTGAACTAGCTTGACCTGACTATCAATAAGTCTGATGAAGCAGCGCAAGTTCAACCATTAACCATGTATATTCATTTATATTCATTCCAAATTACTTTCAATAGAAATATTTAAAATTTTGTCAAACATTGAGTTGTTTTAGGAATAGATTTTAAACAAAAATAAAAACTTTGAAAATAACTTTTCCATTTCTTCTGTTTGAAAACTTTTTTTTTATGAAGGTAACTTATAATTTTGTACTTAATACGAGGGCCAGAGGACCTGTTGAAATATGAAATGTAGTCAGGTTATTAGGTTACGATGCACCTCATTAAGGCTTAAGGATGCATTGTTCACAGAAACTATTTTTGTTAAAAGATCTATATTTGACAACGTGATTATTTTAACTTAAACTTGCCAATTTTATCAAAAGACTAACTAAGTACATATATATTTTGAACTTCTAGTTTTCATGTTCATTTGTCCACTTACGCTAGTAAGCATAAAGGAGACGACCAGACAACTAGACACAGCGAAACTACTTTGCTCATATTGACGTATTAGCTTAAATATTCTTTGGAAACTAAACTTCCTCGAATCCCATTGAAAAAGTCTATTTCATTGCTTTCCTTTTCCATTCAATTAGGTTTAAAATATTTTGTATGTAAGCCAAAAGTTCGATGTGACGAAATGGTCGAATTCAAAAATAAACCCTCTATCGATTAGGAAGGATCTATTTTTGTCGTGCTTCGAGATGTCAAGCAGTTTGGATTGCTTGAATCACTTCGAAACTGTTCCATTAGAGAACATGACATCTGCAGGAATCAGATATTTTCAAATCTAAATTCAGTCAATGCTTACCTAAACAGGCCAAGCCAAATTAAATTTGTCGGTGAGTTGCTGCCCTTTTTACTCCATTCGGTGTCTGTTATATTTTTAGACTCATATTCAGACACAAAAGAGATGCACACTTCATGTGAACAGGCAGGGAATATGGTGACGACAGCAAAATTCACAAGATGTGGCTTTATTTGGCAAACTGTCATGACGATGAACAATTAATTAAAATAGTCGACGAATTGATTTGGTTCGGTTAACGTAATCTGATGCAAGAGCAGAGGGATATTTCGACGAAAAATTATTACTTCTACTGGCAAAATATCTTTTCTATTTGTGTGCATTCCCTTGTCACCGCAACTGTACAAGTTTGCATAAATTTGTCTAGATTGATGTGAAAGTGATCTGTGGAGTGACACAGTTTCTCTCGCGCCCTCCACATTCAACGTCTGTCACATCATTTCACATCTGATTACTCATACCAAAAATATATGAATGGAAACCGACTGCGTAATTCAATCGCTATTCATTGTTGCCGTTCATAATACATAGCTACAATATGTCTACGGTCATGTACCGGACACATGAAAGGCCAGCGATAAGAATGCGCCCATACCCAATCTGGTACCGAATTGCGATGCGCAGAAGTCTACTTTTTTTTCGGCCGCGTCGGGGAGCGCGCAATGACGTTGACGATAAAAACAAACATTCAATTTCATTGACAACTGTAGGCAATGAGATTTATTGGAGTCAGTCGGCAACAGCACTGTTCGTATATACATAAAGACCAAACCCGTGTTCGCGAATCGCGCACACGCTTTATATGCTGGTTATGTACGACGTAAATTCCAGATAAAGGCAAAAAATTCGCAGATTTGTAAGTAAAAAAATTAAAAGAATGCCTTTTCTGCTAATCATACAGTGATTTAGTCACGTGGATGAACTTTGGAAGGGGTATTTTAAGACGCGTCAAATGTATCTACGCGACATTTATGTATGAATGTAAGATTTTGATTGAGATGAGACAGCGCAAACTGCGAGAGTGTAATCACTACAAATAATTTTTTTTTGCTTTGGTGATGGTAAGATATTTGTTTTTGTGAAATATGAAAATTTAAAGAACGATTTTTTACTTACACGTCAAAGTTTAAGGGTTTGAATAATGTTAGCATTATAATAAAAATAATAACTATAATTCTATAACAACAGTAACAAAATATTAATAATAGAATAACAAAAATGACAACAATAACAAAAAAAAACAAAATAAAAATATTGTAATAGTAATAAAAAATAATATTTAATGCTAATAATAATCAAAATTTAGTGAACGGCCTTGTAAAAATAACCTTATTCACTTTAGGCAATGTCTCTGATTCGAAGACTTTTCGGGCCGGAGCAGTGGTATACATACGCTCTACATGGCCTAACCACCTTAAGCATTGTATCCGTAGAAACTTGACCAGGCGCATGTCGCTGTACAGCCCATAGAGTTCGTCGTTAAATCTTCTCCTCCAGATGCCATTAACACAAACAGGACAAAAAATCGCACGCAAAACTTTTCTCTCAAAAAGACTAAGGACTTCGTCATCCGCCTTTGCTAACGTCCAAGATTCCGCGCCATAAAGTAGGACGGGGATGATCAAGCTGTTATATAAAGCGAGCTTAGTCCTCCGAGAGCGAACTTTATTACTTAATCGCCTCTTGAGCCCAAAGAAGCAGGGATTGGCAAGAGTGATTCTGCGTTTGATTTCGGTACTGATGTTGTTGTCCCTGTTTACCGCGGAGCCGAGGTAGACGAAGTCCTTAACTACCTCGAAGTTTCTGCTGCCTAGTGTGACTCTCCGTCCGAGACGTCGATGTTGTGTGTCCTTCCTTGATGAAATCGACGGATGGGTGGCGAGTGTCAATTTGCATTTCTTGGGTCTATTCCAGGATCTACCGTAATGTAAAGATCTGGTCTATTGTGGACTTCCCTGGTCTGAAACCACACTGATAGGGATCTATCAGGTCATGGACAAACGGTTTCAGACGCTAACACAATACGGCAGAGAGGATCTTGTATGCGATGCTCAGGAGACTAATCCCTCGGTAGTTGGCGCAGTCAAAGGGGTCTCCTTTCTTGTCAACCGGGCAAACGACGCTGAGATTCCACTCATCGGGCATGCTTTCCTCCGACCATATCTTACATATGAGCTGGTGCATGCGCCCCACCAGATCATCTCCAACTGCTTTAAATAGTTCTGCGGACAGTCCATACGCTCCAGCGGCTTTGTTCGACGTCAGCTTGGATATTGCTATCTTCACCTCGTCTAAGTCGATGGGACGGAATGCTTGTCTATCATCGTCCAAATTGAGTGGAACATTCTGCCTAACAGCGGGATTTGGGCCGTCATCGCCTTTAAGGAGTCTGCAGAAATGGTCCTTCCAGATTCTCAGCACAGACGGCAGGCCTTGGTCCGAACCTTGTATCCCCCGGATAGCTGTTTTACCTTTAAAAAACTTTCGGACTTCATTCTTGCCATAACTTCTTCTTCTTTTTCCTTCTGAGAAGCCGGTACCCCCCCCCCCCCCCCCCTCTTCTCTGTTCATAGAGCACACGAAAATCTCTCGTTGTTCGATGCAGCCTCGCCATATAGGCGTCTTGGTTAGCTACATGCGCTTGTCTGCACTCGTCGTCAAACCATGGGTTCCTCCTGGATGTGGCAGCTTCTTTGATGGCTTCTTGACAACGTTTCCATTCTTCTTCTATGCTTAGTGCAGACAACGTCGAACTCTGAGCGAGTTTCAGGAAAACTCGGTCGGCAAAGTTCCCAGCGATCGGATGCGATTGTAGCTTTCCGACGTCAAACCGTTTTGATCTATCTCGACTCCGTTGCTCTCTTGATATCCGGGTTCTTACCTTGGCTACAACAAGGTGATGATCCGAATCAGTGTTTGCACCTCGGAATGTTCGGACATCGAGAATACTGGAGTGTCTGACGTCGATCGCAACGTGATTAATCTGGTTGACGGATGATTGATCAGGAGATCGCCAGATCCCTTTATGAATGACCATGTGTGGGAACCGTTTGCTACCCACAAAGAAGTTCCTCCCAACAGCCTGAGTCCGTTTCCGGATATATTGTCGTGCAGGATGTGTTTACCGATGATTTCAGCAAAGATGATTGGGGCATCAATCGTATGGTCTTTCTAGGAGATCATAGAAGTTATCCTTGATGTTGTCATCCTTCTCCTCTGTCGGGACGTGAGCGCAAATTAGGCTGATGTTCCCGAATTTAGCCTTGATGTGGATTGTCATGAGGCGTTCGCTGACGAGGTCGTAGCTCAAGACTTTTTGCCTAAGTCTACCTCGAACAACAAATCCGCATCCGAATAAGCGCTGCCTTCTTTCTCTATAGCAATCGCTGTAGTAAATATCGCAGTTCTTCATCAATCGGATGGCGGTAATGTCTACTTTGTAGCAGTCAAGGGCCTCCTCAAGTTGTTCGGCTACACGTAGTCTGTTAAACCGAAAATCATTGTCCTTGGGTCGTCAACAGTTCGACCTACATTATCCGAGACATTTCGGCGTTCCTCAACTATATTATTTTTACATGGTGAAGAAGTTAACCTCACGCACACCCCACAGCCCAGGCCCATTATTGAAACCCTCGGGCAGAGGGACTCGCAGCATACATTGGTTCACCATACAACGGTTTTGTGATGGCTATCCAGGGGGCGTCGCGTGGAGGTTGTGTGTCAACTTGACCTGTGCACTAACGGGGATAGTCTTGGCAGCTCATCATGTTGAGCGCAATCAACAACGCGCATGAACAGGCCCATGTCTGTCTAGCCTTGTGTGTTTATGCAACCGTTTCTTTAAAAAGTCTCAAAAATGCTCAATAGGATTTAAATTTGGACTATTTTGGAAAGAATTCAATTTAACATTGCCCATTTCTTAGGCTTTTGGGCTTTGTGTTAAACGCCGTTTTCAAAGTCATACATATAATCGTCTTTGTGTGAAATTGCGAAGTCCATTCGTTTGCTCGGTTTGGCCGCACTTATCGAAGGCTTCTTCCTATATATAGTGTACCTATATATTTGGAGTCCTTTGTGTTCGCGTGCTGACTTGTGGTATTCAATCTTTGTTCCATAACTTTATAAAGAAAAGACTCGCTTTGTATGCTAACGGAAGCTCCAAAATTTGACTGCAACATTTGTTCCGGCAACAATCTCCGATATTGACCGAATTGGCCATATAGGTAGCGCCGCTTAAGAAATGAAATTAAAATTTATTTGCTTAAATTGCCGTTTTGGGAAAAACAAAATATCACATATATTTGGAAAATCCCCGAGATGTTGAGCTATTAAACCTCGGTATCGTGTTCGTTATGAAAGAAATAGTTTTACCTGCCTATTCGTCTCTCCACTCCAGTTGTTAATGCCTACACGGAATGAAATTAAAAGCAAAACAATCTGATATTGAACAAAACAAGAAAGAAAACGGAACGAAAAACAAAGAAAACTCAATGCAGCCGACAACGACGATGTCTCCGTCGTCACCAACACCCTACTACGATTACTGCAACCAATAGGCGACATGTTCACCGACCACCTCTACCGCCCCCGCACTTGTGTCTTTCTTTCTTTCACGGCTCTAGTCGGTGATTTCTATTCCAGAAACATTAAGATGAATGACACTGGGAAAACGAGCCGGCAAAAAGGTGCTTCATCACGTGTGTGCTCGACAATAAGGAAGTTGAAATTGCAACATGAAACGGCGACAATGTTTGACCGCAGCACCCAGTAGTGGTGTTGATAACAATGGGACGCATACTATGCTTAAATGGGTTTTTGCATTGGTACATAGATCATATGTAAATGAATGAATGTATGAGCGCTCCACACATGCATCGATATTATAGATATTTCCAGCGTTAAACTTACTTCTCGATACACCAGATTAACTTTTTGTGGAATATCATCAATTTGAGCTTATTCAGAATATGTGCTTTCATCTGAATATATATTACAAACATTTTTTTCTAAAATTGGGAAAACAAATATGCTTCCTCTATTAAATATGTAAGAGTAAAGTTCTAAAAGTTGCAAAAAGATGAGAAAGATGAAAACATTGACAGATATTGCAGCTATCACCCGCTATCGACGAAACAAACTCATTCTACCTTGATTAAAATGTTCGGTATTTAGCATAGAATGTATAACACGAAAATGTGGGTTATAAGAACATTCAGGGATGTCAAGAAAATAATTCTAACGTACTCGGACATATTTCATTAGCCCTTCATGGAGTACGCTTTTTTCTGTTTAGCCTTCAATTGTTATTAAGTATAACAAATTTGAGCTAAATTTAGTTCCAGAAAAAAAAAACACATAACAACTCGCACTCACAATAGTGCGATTCTCAAATGGTTGACAGATGATTCTGAAAAAACTACCTGTGAAAACAAATCCAACTACCAATTATAAAGCTTTGCTTGTTTAAAACGTCCCATTTAGACTTTATTTCGTAAAAATTTATAATATCAAAATTGCGTTTTTAAAAAAATTATTTCATTTACTACAGAATTCATTGATTCTAAGGACGCCCTGCGTATAACGTTTAAAATGACTCAAGTATTTTGACAAGTCATACAATACTGTATTATTAATGGGAATGTACATCAATCAGCACCTGAATCATCGTTTCGACGGTAAAACACGTGTGTACCAAAGAAAGAACCTATTTAATATACCAACAACTGCAGTTATAACTTGGTGGCATCCCATAATCGTCAACTTAATAATAATGCCGTCAATGAGCTTGTAAACATACTAAAATTCAGACGGCACTCTGCAACTTTGTTTCGCATCCGCGATAGTGGGGCTATTCAAATATAAGTCTATTTTTAATTCGCATGCACTATAATCATCTATCTATGATGGCTGTCTATCGTCTAACACCTACAATATATGACGGCTTTTGAAGGTACCTATTTAATTTGTAAATTTTAGAAATCGAATGAATGTCATATATATTATATTTATATTTTTATTATATTTTAGTAAGAACCTGGAATTACAGGACATGATTGTGACTTAATACAAGGAATTTGCTGATAATAAAATACAGCTGTCCACAAAATACAAAGCTTTAAACTAAAAATTGACACACCTATATGAATCAATATAAAATATAATTATATATATAACATGTTTATATTTGAAGGAACAATTAACAAAGCAATTTGACTTTAACTGGAAAGCCGTTGTGTAGTGTAGTTAATGATTGAAATCATACACTAGACGTCACACTTTCGATTCCTGCATAGAGCACCTATTGTTTCTCAACCAACTCTTTCGCGTTGCTGAGTACACCCAAATAAAACTACTTCAATCTCTTTGTTAGTAGTAGGCAAAAAGCTAAATAAAGTTCGCACCCGCTCATAAGAGAAAAGCAGACACAGCACAAGTTGTTGCAAAAAAAAGCTGAGTCATTCCCTCTCCTGAATCCACAAAAGCAAGTTAAAATATTTGCACAATCTAAATCGTATATATTTCTTCAAAGAACTACACACAAAACATATGTAAAAGTATTTGTATGATAACCAACATCACTAAAATCGAGGTGCATTAGAAATCTAAACTCGTCCTGCACCTTAAATGCACTAATACACACATACTGTAAAACCAATCAACCTAATGTTATGGAAAATAAAATCCCAAGTGCACTAGAAAAAAGTTTTTATTCGAGTGAAAAGCAAATAAATGTCTGTGCTTTTCCCCATTCAAAGGCGAGCAATGAAAGACCTGTGATGTTCCGTAGATTGAGTACCTTAAATTTAACAGCTCTTATTAACGTTTTAAAAAAGGTGAACATTCGGAAGATTTTTTTGTAAAATCTGCTGTCATTATCATTACGATATTCAAAGATTTATTATCCGAAATTATCACTTACACATTTAGCCAAATATATTCAAGAAATGTTTCTTATTATATGGTACTTCTTGCTAATGTGAAGAGACTTATGGTATTTGAAAGGGAGAAAAAAACTACCTGATCATTGTGTCAGTGATGATAAAACAAAGTAAATGCTGTTAATCAATAAATTGTACAAATAACACGATCGAAGTTTTAAGGTAGAAAAAAAGAAAGGGTTTTTCTACTTTATCATCAACTTAAGAAAAGATATCAAATTAGATATACCACATACAACAGCTCTTGGAAACCGATGTAATACCGAACGTCAGATTTTTGAGGTTAAGAAGAAATAATCCAAAAACCAGAACGTTATGTAGTGGCTTAGCCAGTTCCAGTTTATAGACAACAATCCTCCAGCTTTGATCTTAAAATCAAAGCCTTCAGGTTCTAGAAGAAGATCAAGTCACGGGTACTGACAATTGCAGCTACAAAAAAAACTTCAAGTTACGTGCCTCGAACCGGTATTAATTTGAATTCAGTTTTCAATTTAAATTTTAAAAAATCGTTTTATACGTTAAAAACATTTATCGTAAGTTGAGTATCTTCTTTTAGATTTCCTTTCCCTCTTTAAAGTAACTAACGATTTTTTTTCTATAGAATGAGACGTACATATATTCCAGAGCACATTCACTTTCGAATAAGTTCTTTACAATAATTCTATAACATTACTTGGGGCACACTCGTACACCAATTATTTTAACTTCCGTATTGTTAGTTCATATGCAATGAGAATATCCGCGAAAAGATTAAGCTTGATCAGTAAAAAAAAGAAACATTGAAATACTGGTGTATCCCTGTGCTAAGCAGTTATTTCTGCATGTACAATTATGGGCAAAACAGTAAGGAAAACATCAAACTTTTACCCTATATAAATAAATGAAATAAAATTTAATATGACGTCTGTTTGCATATTTCTCTTTGTTGGTAACGGTACTTTCTTCCAAAAAAAAATTTGAAGGAAACAAGAACATTTGAAGAAAATTTGTCTTTAAATGTGAAGGAACTGTGTCAACGTTCGGACAAAATAATAAGACCAGTTTAATGTTTTTGTGTTTTTAAAGTGTGAATAATTGTGTCTTATATTATTTTTAAACCAATTCACTCTAATTATAGAAATGACAATGTCTGTGTGATTAAATGCATCGAATCATTCATGAAATCAGGTAAAATGGACCGCGCCGGGCACTGCTATACAACCGAAAGGGACTTGATCCGTCCCTTTCACAGCGGGAGGTGTTCAGACTAGTAGGAAGATCAAAGACATTTGTTTTATATGTGCTACAGCCGTAAAAATCTCATATGCCAACAGGTCGTCCACGAAAGACATCTCCAAAAAATTGACGTCCACATTAATCAAAAAAGACGCGTTTTTGTCAGCTGCAGACATCGAACATGAACTGGTCTTAACTATTTGCTCTAGAACAGTGCGAAGGGGGCTAGAAGAACAAAATTTCTTTGGAAAAAGCTCCAAGGAGGCACCTCTTCTTATAAATAAACGTAGGAAAAGTAGAGTCCAATTTGCTAAAGAACATCTCGAATAGATAGGCCCAGAGAACGAAAAAAAAATGGCGAAATATTCTTTGGTCGGATGAAAGTAACATCAATTTGGGGGGATCAGATAGTAAGAGGTGGATCAGGCGTTCAAAAACTACAGCATACCAGCCTCAGTACACAAGCAAAACCTTATAACATCGAGGCGCAAATATTATGGTTTTGGGATGCTTGTTTTTAGTATGGTGTTGGACCATTATAGTGGCCGCCGTGGCGTAGTGGTTAGAGTGCGACACTCACACGCCGAAGGGTGTGGGTTCGATTTCCAGCTCAACACCAATTTTTCGAATTTCTCACGGCACCACCTCTTTCGAGCTGCTGACAACACTCAAAGAGTAATAACTGTCCAAGAAAGTTTTCGCCGTTCGGAGTCGGCAAAAAACTGTAGGTCCTCTTACTCGAGAAGTTGATGAGCAAGCTAGGCCCTGGTCCCCCTTTGGACTGTAGTGCCAACAATTATTATTATTGTTGGACCATTATATTGGATAAAGGATGCCGTGGACCAGCATTTGCACACCAAAATATTGGAGGAAATAATGTTCGCGTATGCTGCCTGAGAAATGCCACTGAAGTGGCATTTTTTGCACTATAACGACTCGAAGCATACGGGGCGCAAGGTGGTTGAAAGAGCATAATGTCGATCCCATAACCTGGCCCTCACAATTTCCAGAGCTTAATCCCCTGGAAAACTTGTGGGTAAAAGTCCCTTGGAGCTGAAAAGTCAAAAATAAAGAAGAGTTGTGGAGCAAAATTTTATCAGCTTGGTACGCCATACCAACAAGCGCTTACGCCAGACTGGTCTAATCTATGCCCCGAAGAGTTCGTGCTATGATAAAAAATGAAGGATAATCCACTAAATACTAAGAAAAGTTAAAGAATATCGCGCATTAACTATGAATTTACTACATTTTTCATGGTGGTCTTATTGTTTTGTCCACACTCTATTCACGGTTTTTATAGAAAAAAAATATTTTTTGTTATGACTTCAATACTTTTTATGATTTATTTTTATTTTCCCTTTATTGAAACAATAATTAAACAATAATGAAAATGATAAAAGAAACAAAATGCTTTCAGTTTTTCTTTGAACGTTAAAATGATATTCGATTGTCCTATTTTTTTGTCCGTCATTGTATATAGGTTAGAATCGTGATGTACTTTAATTCTCCAATTATTTTGTGCGGACTCAATGCTGACAATAAAACTTTAATTGTTATCGGCTTCTGAAAGGACTGTCCAGACAAGTGATAACAGAGCATTCATTTTTTACACCAGGATACAAATTTATTGGAAAATTCTTACCTTTTATACATAAAAACATTTAATATTCCTTTCATATTATTTCTCTTAGCATAACCCTGTAGTTGACTTAAATCAAACATAATTACAAAACAAAACATAATCATAAGTCGTCCACATTTGTTTCGCCTGATAAATGCACTCACATGGCTTTACTTGAAAAATATTAGTCGCTTGCTGCGAAAACCATCACCCGAATAAATTCACAAGAGCATTTAAAGAACAAAATTGCGCGTTAGGATATTCCCATTCATAATGTCAACACAATTATATTAGCACCCCGGTCTAGTAAATCAGTATCAGACAACACAATCAAACTGCGCAGAATAAAAACCGGCAGCAAACAAGCGACCTGGCGGGCAGTACACTGCAGTCATCGTCAGTTGTCGTCTGTCGTTACTCAGTCGTCATTCCATACATGTTGTTACTGAATAGCGCTGTATCTGTTCACGTGCAATGTGAAAGCAAAGCGCAATTACGTACATACTTATAAACTTTAACGAAACTGAAGGAATCCCCCCAGTTGAAGACACAATCATCGATCAGCAAACACTTAGGTAGACTTCTCTCATCCCCTTGCTTCGCAGTCGTCGGGGGCAAATAACTTGAAGAATTCCCAAATCTTAGCACCAAATGGGGTCGCATATGATTGTTTGACTACGTGTGTGAGTGCTGTGTGAGTTTATCAATTTTTTATCACAAGACCTAGTGCTTTTTTTCTGATTAAGAACAGAAGAAAAAGCTGCGCACAAAGTATATGTGAAATCATATCAATGCAATGTTGTATACCACGCCACAGGCATACTAGCAACCAACGGCACGCTATCATTAGGTTTCACCGGAGCGATAATTTGCGGACATTAAGTGCATAAGTCGTTGTTGTTGTTGTTTGTAGTGTGGTGTAATGTGTTTGTTTACATTTCCAATAAATCATGTGCCTTTTAAAGGAAAATTTGAACAAAAGTCAAGGAACTATAGCGGCACCTAACTGCTCACCAATGGCATGATTGGAGCAATATAGGTAAACATAGATAGTGTGGGCATTGAAGGCGCCAAATGAGAAGCGCTGCTGTTTGTCTGTTTGCTTATCAGTAATTGGAAGTAGCACGCTAACTTCAGATTGGCGTGCTGGTTTAAATTTAATTTTTTAGTAAAAGCAAAAATAAAGATTTTTTCACATTTGTTTTGATTAGTTAATTCATGATATTAAATATATGCTGTAGCAGCAGAAGCCTGCACTTTTACCAAAGGATGAAGACATCAGACTTCTATCCGAAATAGATTTAAAATGATTTTCAACAACTATTAACGTTTTAAAATTAAATTATAAAATTGACCCGTACACAACTATTGCAGCCCCTGCATTAAAACAAAATTTTTATTAAATAACTGTCAAAATGTTTTTCAAAATTAATTTAGAAACGCTTTACGTTCAAATGTCTGAAATAAAATGTAGTACAATGATTTCAAGAAGATAAAATAAAGTCAAAAATTTGAAACAAAAATGATTGATTGAAAAATGAAACGAAACATTATAACAGCAAAGAAAAAACGATAAATGGTTTATCAATCAGTTTAAAGCAAGGTTTAAATGTTTCGGATTCGTTTGTGTCATTCGTGGACCAAACGAAAGCAAAAAAAAAAAAAAAAAACATCTGTGCTCACTTTAAACTAAAATTTGAAAAAAGAACACAATAGTCTTTCGTTAATTAAACTTTAGAGCAACGAATTTTAAATTTTTGCGGATACATTTAATGAAAAAAAAAAAATACTTGATTTTTTTATTCTGACGTATTGTCCGACAATAATTCTATTTATAAATAAAGAAATATTTTCTTTCATCCGATTCGTCGTTCTAAAATGTCACATAAATCATATCAAAGAGAAGTCAGTTTCTTTTTAATTCTAGCAGTCGAATCTTCGTCCTTTTTACATTGCTGATAATTACGTTATTCTGGTCTTTGGTATTTCCTGTTTCTTGTGTACATATTTGGTAGATGAGTATAGAAACAGTTGACCATGTTCAAAAATGGACTGCATTTCATTCACACTGGGTGTTTTGACGTTTTTTTCTTAGACGTACGACTAGTATATATTTGAATCAACCTTATGTAACTCCAACATGAGTTACTAGTGTTATTATAAGTTTGAATCTACGATCCTTTAGCGATCACTTGTAATGTGTGACATTTCAGAAATCAGTTCAATACCTGTCAAATTCATGGATTCGCACGATGAAGTCTGGTTTTTTACAACATATAAAGTTATTAAACGTTCTCTATTTAACATTGTCGCAAAAGTTTACTGTCTAAAAATCTGAATCAATTGATTATGATATCTGGAAAGGGAAACCCCGGGACTTATTGGGTGATCTGTTATGTATATACGTACGCACTTTTATACAGTGCACAGTATAACAGTACAGAAATTAGGCATCATCCCACAGAAGGATAAAACACTCATTTGATGAAGAAAAAGGTTTCTGGATTTTGTTTTTTTTATTTTTGACACTGTCATTGATGCATTTGACGGCATTCTCCTCAAATATTACGTGCTAGTCTGACAGCAGAAGCAGTCATCGCGCCAAATACCAAAGCACTGTTCCACTTTTTGTTATACACATCAGTCTCACGCACAACCCACCAACGCCACACTATTGTTGCTGAAAACTTCGCAGGTACATCTTCATATTCATGTCATCAGTGTTGTAAAAAGCGGTGACTGGTTTATTTATACGCGAGCCGACAGAACACGGAACACCGTGAACGTAACTCAGATCCTACATTTCTTCAGTGCGTCGTCGGAGGCGACGCCTCGCTTTCAGTCACCTCAGCGGCACTCTCACACTCTTATTAATCATAACCAAGCGAAGCTATTTATAATTCCAAATAGCTCCAAGGTAGCGGGGGAAGATGAACGTCATTGCCTTAATCACTGCCCAGACCGTCAACGCAGGCTAATGCATCCACAGAAGCCGACCAGAGTGTTTAATCATCCCAGGAACACTGAAATCAGGCGACAACGAACTAGGAAGTGCTGTCGTCGCCGCCGACAGTGGGATGAGACGTTTGCTTGCGACCGAATAAAACCAACGCACATCAGTGAACAAATCAAACGCAACGCGTAACAAAATCAAAACAAAGAGCCCAGCTAAGGCTAACCTGCGTCGCATTAGCTCGGTCTTGCTCCCGCGAACTCTGTTCGCCTGTCGTTCATGCGTCTGTGACCAAACGTTCGCCCTCCCGTCAGTGTTGTTTGTGCACCCAACTGGGAAATCGAGATGTCACACAACCACCCAAATGGCACACACACACACACACACACACACATGAACATGTGCACCGTCGCTTTGCAAATGTTGGGATTCATATATAGACTGAGTCGATGTATTAATGGAAGTCTCGCAATCTTAATTAATAATAAATCGCATCAAATGTGAGCACGGATTCACGTGACTTTTTGTTAGCTTGGTCGTCGCAGCATGGATGGCCCTCAAAGGATGTTTCTTTTTTATACAACAGAGGGACTTCGTATTTTTTTGTTATTATATTTTGAGCTTTATGTCAATGAGTTTCGTGGATATATTTATGTAAAATGAGCATTGACAGTACTAATTAAGGTGAGGATTTGTGGACAGTAAACCGCAAGTAGAACGTTTTTTCAAGCCATAAACGATCTAGACGTCTTTTAATGAAATTGCGAGTATAACACACGAATGATGGACAAAGAGTAGGATAGCGGTGTAAAGTATTCAAAACATGCGTGCATGTAAGGGGAGTATAGCACGACTCCTTGTTAAGAGTGTAGAAAATTTCAATTATAAAAAATTGTTGATTCTCGCATTTTTATATTAAAAATAGTCCTTTTAAAATAATATAAACAGTAAAACAAAAATAGTTTAAGGAACGATGTCAGTTCTGCGCGATTCATCAAAGTCATTCTTATCAGGAATGAAAGTTAATTTTAACAACTAGGAACATTTTAAAAATGGGTCTCTATACGACAATTTAGCTTATAGCATATGTTTATTAAATATAATATGTCTTCACTCCTATTTTTAAATAGTCCTTTTCCTCGATAAGAATATTATTTTCCTTGTTAATTTCCAAAGACCGAATTATTCAATAACCTTTTAGTTATAATTCCAAAACATGGATTACAGACCTAATCTGAAGACGTCAAATGGTATGAATTGAACAGAAAAGACTTAATATGTTTTGAAAGAAAAAAATTGTACTTACATTTCTGCTTTGTTTTATCCATAGCGGCACCGCTTGTATCATCCAGCCTATACATATAAACTCCGTTTTATTTTACCCCTTTGACGCGAAAAAGTATTTATTAAATAAAAAGATTCGTGCAATCTTTTTAAATGTTGATGTAATTAAAGGCTGAGTATTTTCACCTGATTGCTTAACTTTTATATTGGATTTGTTTATTTCAAGCACTGGTAATTTATACTTTTTCCTAAAGTATATTTGAATTACCTGGATGATTTTGCAAATGTTTCATATATTTTGTATTTTTTATGTTATTTTGAGGTTTTAGTTAAAACCAAGCTACGAGATACTGGGGTATTTAACAATTGCGAATCCCTTCTACTTTATTTTGCACACTTCAACGACATTCATTGGCAGATGTAGAGTGATTAGGCCAAGAACAGAAAAAACCGTGATTAACAGGAAGAACGAATTTTAATATGAGAGCCGTCTTCGGACAAAATTCACAGTAAATGACTAAACAAATTTGATTGAGCCAAAGTTCTCTTGAAATCTTTCACATTAAGAAATAGACACACAAAACTACGATGCCGATACATTTTACGCAATTAAATACGAATACGAATTTATATATTCGATTAACTTAATTTTTTTGGGGATTTTTTTTTTTATATTTTACTTTTTTTCTTTTTCATTTGTGCACACAATAAATTTACTGAAAACGGATGCTATGATTATTTTTCAAATGGATCCACTGAGTTTAACACAATTGTATTGTAACACACTTTGTAACAAAACACACAGAGTGGTGAGCGCTTTTTATTTTAACAGATGACAGTAGCTGCAATGTGGGTAAATGATTTCAATCTGAAAGTAAACAAACAGAATCAATTAATACCTAGAATGCACATGAACATCTAAATGCATTAGTAATAATTGCCATCGGTTGTACTCTACCGCCACTGTAATTGCATAGAAACTGCAACTTCAGTGGTGAACACACAAAAAACACATTCAACAAAACAAACCAATTTCGAAACGATTTTCTGCAGAAAACAAACATCCCTTATTATAGTATCGAAACCCTCTTAGGTCATTTAACTACTCTATAGATTAGGTACCACGGCAAATTTTCTTCCCTTATCAATGCAGAATAGTTTTCATTTATCAGATATAGGCCAATAGATAGTTCTACTAAATCTTTGACGCAATCATACCTCATGTATTTCCCATTTGCATTCGATGACGAATCGGAATTCATATGAACAGTGATAAGAGCTTATCTGAGTATAATTACAAAGCGCAAACATAAAAAAAGTCAAAACAACTCGTTAACAGTTGTTCCCGCCTAAACTGCGTATTTGTAAAATTCTAAGTAACCGATTAAATACAAACCTAATATTGAATAGGTTACCACTTTGAAATGCGATTGCATCCATATACCCAAACAGGGAAAATTCGTTCAACACAACTGTAACACAAATGTGAAGCCCCATTGACAAAAAAAAAAAACAGAAACACAGACATGTGAGGCATGTTGTTATCAAAATAGTACTGCAAAAATATTTTAGTGGCATTGACACTATTTCATTGTTTAGATGTTTGTTCATTTTTTTTAAATCGACTGCGTATGTTAAATATGCACATCAGAAAAATTTTAATTCTGCTTTGCACGGCAGTGGTATCAAATATCATAGGTTAAAGGTAAATTAATGTTAATTTCCTGTACACACGAGCATTGACTGTAAAGCATATACACAAGTACGGAATGACACTTGTTCAGATTCCAGAAGCGATTCAGAAGAAACAATTTATTCGAGGGCTCTTCAAAGAGGGCAATGGAAAATTAAAACTAAGAGAATGAGGAATCGAAAAAAACAAAACGATGAGGGTATTTCCCTGTAATTTTTATCGCAATCTCTACACTTTGTTTCACGTTTTGTACTTTGACAAATGGATCATCCCGTGCACAAAATGTTATTGAGGTTGTTTAGAATTCAGGAAGTCGCACACGCACACCTGCAGGGTGTTGCCGTGAAGGAAAACATCTCCAGACGTAGCCTACTTCCGTTAAATTTTCCAAAAACTTAGTCATCCTCGTGGTCGCAAAATATAGTGTAATAAAATTGGGGAAGGGGAGGAGTATTTGTGTCTAGGGAAGATGAAAAAATGTGATTAAGATCGTAATTCTACCTTTAAACACTTTTAAAATTGTCCAGGAAAGACTCATTGAGTCTCGAAAAAACCGCATCCCATATTTTGACTTTCAGCAAAGATTGAGACTCCATGAAGCACTACTATCAAGGATATAGGCAACTTTCCTCTCCGAAAAAAATTCTGATGACTGAAATCCCAAAATATGTGGGCTACATCTAAACGCATAAACCCACCTTAATGCTTGTGGGGAGGAAACGATATTCTGAAGATCCGCCCTGGTTGAATCAGCTGATAAATTTCTGGAATTGTTTTGTAGAATCTTTTGATGTAGGATCCATATCAATGAATTACCAGATCAGAAGTCTTATTGTGTCCAACTTCTCATTAGTTTCTGTGATAAGTTTTCTTTAAAATCTTCATTCGAAATGCGTTATTTTGCTTAATGGCCTATACGTAAAATTTAGCCAACGAAGAAATCCAATGAACGCACTTTCTCAATTAAAAGCAGTTGAATTGATACATTTCATAGTTAACCCTAGCAGCCATTAAGCAAAAAACGATACTTCACGATAGTAAAAAAAGAAATATGAAATGTAGCAATTTATCGGGAAGTTAACCAAATTTAACAGTAAACTGTTTTATTGTTAGCACTTCTCACTCAAACATATATTGAAGTACAAGATAAAAAATTACGCCTAGATTTTGTCGAAAGTGGCCACGGCAACAGGTAACAATTTTACAAGTGTCGAATCTGGCCAGTTATCAAACAGTTTGTTTTCATTTCACTATGCCTTTGAAGCTATCTCAAGTCAATTTATACTATCTCTCAATATCATATTTACGTCATTTTAAATGTCGGTCAGTAATTAAATATTTAAAGTATTTTAGTATTAGTTTATCGGTCATATGAACAAACAATCCATATATTGGCATTTGTATTTTCATACGCACCAAGAGTGATCAAGGATTACTCTTTATTAGCGGAAAGAATCCAATATACTTTAACTCATATCAGTCCCGATTATGTTTACCAAGAGAACGAAGAAGAAATAACATTTCTCAAAAGACTATGACAGGTTTTTATGTTACATCCTGGTCATTTTGACGTATATATGGCGTAATCATTGAGAGGGAGAATGGAAGAGCCTTTCAACAATCCGAGATAAGTTTGAATAAGTTTCACTTTCGGAAAAGATTTGAAGAGCCTTTCAACAATCCGAAATAAGTTTGAATAAGTTTCACTTTCGGAAAAGATTTGAAAAAGAGATTTTGAAAGAGAAAATATTTAAAAATATGTATTCAAAAAGATTAAAACAGACCTAGGGGCCCAGACCGATTCTGAGTGTTGAACTATGCATTGGTGAATGTCATAACAAAATCTCCTCTAAATAAAAAGACCAGGTAACGAACTAAGCCGATCTACAGGGCTATGACTTGGTTGTACGAAATTTACAACAGCTTGTTACTACCGCCTAGCAAATACTATAATTAGTTGCGTATGAATGATGTCAAATGCCTCATATTAAAAATCGATCAATTTTACATTTACACTCCACTCCGATCATTACCCCAAGAGGTAATTTCCTTCAATATTTCAAATTCCAAAAAGCCCATATGATAATCTTAAGAACCGAAGGTATATAGTGTCACATTTTTTTTTAAACAAAACAACACCCACCTAGAGTGGGTTAATTGATAAGTTGCTGCCAAATGTTTTCCAACTTTCTACACAGCCTATTCACTCTAAATATGCGAGTATGCATGTATAAGCATGCAGACAGATAATATCTGTTAAACACGACGAAAAAAATTCTAATAACAAATAACCGCAGAGCGAAAACGAACTAATAAATCAAGAGTGGAAATATATAACAAATATAAAATAAGTTCCGAAATTCTCAAAACCAAAATAAAAATTTGAAATAACTGAAAAGAACGAACACAATAAGAGAAATTATAATGGAATAACAGGAGAAGAGACAGAACAAAACGAAAAAATAAAGAAAATAAAATTAAAAAAAACGACATGCGTGTGTGTGGATATGAATGTATCCCCAACCAAAGCGAACATTCACCTCTCTTCTTTGGTATTTCATTTCGGTAGCCGACCGACAACGACAACGACGACGATGACTACGGCTACGACGAAGAAGACAACGACGAACTACGGCAGCGGCTCTCTATGTCGACGACACACAACTGTGAAAAGTCAAAAGCCAAAAAGAGACGAAAAATTCATTACTAAGAGTGCATTAAAACGAGATGCAATCAACTATTAAAAAGCAAGGTGAATTTCCGAAAAGTCTTGAAAAATATAATAGCAAAGGAATGAAAACGAAAATTATTTATGAAATAAACCGAATTAATCGTAGTAACATCACAATCGATTCTGTTCGTTTTCAAAGATAACATCGTATGATATTTGATGCCAAAAAGGACATTCCGTTGCGGTTGTGATGAGAATTCCTTTTCGAATTCACTCCCTTCCTTAAATGAAATTTGAGTACTGCACTATGTCGCTGAAAGGAAGTCACCATCATCATCCTCACACATCTGTCAAATGGACTCTTGCATCCTTGTCTGTTCCCCATCGATACAAATGCATCCCACATTTCTCACCCATACTCACTCAAAAGGAAAATTTAATAAAAGGAAATATTCACGTATAGGCTCAAAAAACGGATTTTGAAAACCAAGAGGCAAACAAATAACATTTTTAAACAAGTTCTTCCATGGATCCATGCCTTTTCCCCGTCATTTACGACGACTTCTGGACGAATACCTCCCCACACCATACGCACCACTGCAAGCGACCGAAAAGAACAACACCGCCACCACAAGATCACGACTCGACCGCATTTCACATTCGGTGAAAAAACCCAAAACTTCTCTGCCTCATTTCTCTCAAAATACACAACACGCTTCACACATTTCTATTTGTTCACAAAATTTTCCCATTACCGAGCAAAACTATTTTCCACACAATACTTTTCAATTGATGAAAATTAACTTTTTTCAATTTGAAATATCCATGATAAATTTTTGTCTGCTGCTGCTAGGCTGCCGTTGCTACTGCCATCAAATTCTTACATTTTTTCATATTCTCGTCTCGCTCACTCCCCAACTCTAGGGAGAGGTGAAACATCAGAGACAAAATCTACACTCACAATTCCTGGCAGCGCTACACATACTCATTAACACGCCATATGCCAGACTGAGAAATCCGATTTGAGGTTGCAATCACAAAAAAAGGAACGAAGAGGAAATTTAAAGAAACAAAAATCACATTTATCTGCGGGAGGAAGAAATCAGAATTTTTTCTACTGATTTTACCACTAACATTTGATGTTTTCTTGGGAAATAGGACACGCCATTCTTAAGCTGCTAAGCTTTTGCTACCACATTTTCTTTTGCACTCTTTTCCGTCAGTGGGAATTGTCGTCACTGAATACCACTACCGTCACACCATTTGGCAGGCGTTTTCGCAATCAACCAACTCGAAAGCCATGCGAGCGAGCGAGACAAACACAGATATCTAGAGAGAAAAACTGAAATGTGAAGAACTCTTAACCGGAGCCCGAACAAACGCGAAGTTTGTCGACTGATACAAATCGAATCACAGACAAAAAAGTTCACTTTTCGCGATTATTTCGGTGCACGTACCACTGACTAACGTATTCGATTGACTCTCAGTTTTTTTTTGAAATTTTATTATCAATAAAAAAGACTCTGGCCGGGGTGCCGTCGTGTTCGATTAACCGCTCAGACTTTTAGGCTAACAACCGAGTTAAGCGACTGAGGGATATTCTTTTCGGTATTCTCGCCGTTTTGCACGGTGGTTAGAAAAGGAGAGATGTACACGGCCGAGGACTATTGATCGTTTCATTTTGTTTTGCGTTCAATGGTCTGTCCCGTTTTGGTGGACTTGAAATGTAATAACATCACTGGTGATAGATACAAAAACAGAGCGAATGTGAGGGAGATAACTGCTTGTGTGGTTTGTTTCGGTTGGCTGGAGAATCTTTGGAGAATTCAGTGGAATCTAGTTCGTCTGTGTGACACTCAGTGTGTGGTGGCGTTGTGCACTTCAATTGTGGTGATGGGCTGGTGAAATTCGAAACGGTACTGGAGAAGTTCCGAACTTCGAATAGTTTGAAGGACGGATAAATAAAAGGAATGAATTTCACATGCATAAAGGAACAGTGACTAAGTACACCCAAAAATCAATCAATGATTACTGCAAACATGAAAATCTTATTCGGGTGCATTTTAAAATGCAAATGGTACCTTTTTGGAAATTGTCTTTATTTCAAGTTTACATTGATACTTAAGGTCATAACTCCATTTTCGAATTCGTATCCGTAGTATCCTTAGCTCGATTTTTCGACAGAACTTGTGTTGCAGACTCAGATAAAAACGCATTTCGTAATCTGCGCCTACAACACTTTTGGCGACAAATCCTATCTAAGTTAAAACATGTAACATGTATTATTTTGCATTATGTGCATTGTATTTTATTCTTTATGTGAAAGTAAATGAGAAACTTTCTATACTCCTGACTTGCTTATTTCGTCTTAGATAAATAATTTATTCGCCAATTCTGATCCTTAAAAACAAACCTAAAACAATTAATACCTTGGCAATGTATATTCATTGTCAAGGTATGAGGAAAAAACTTTTTATATGTGTAAATAATAAGGGCATTCCGATTTCTTTTATAAACGTTGAACGAAATGCCTGTAATATTGAAAAAAAAAAAATTGTATTGTGATGAAAAATAAAAATAAAATAAAAAGGGGCTTACAAGTGTTGTTTTAACTTTTTTTTTATGTAGCAACATCCCAGGTTTGGTTCAGAACTTCGCAAATTTTCACAACGCCACCTTTATGGAGTTGTTATCAATGTTCAATAAGTCCTAATCGGCTATGATTAAACATTAAAAATATTACCATTAAGTTTCAAAAAAAAACGCTGTAAGTTCCTTCTACTAGTTACTGAATAGGTAGTCCTTTGTCCCGTTGCGTCGTGTATGCACACCCATTAAAGTAAAAAAATGAAAACTAAAATAAAAAAAACTAAACTGAAATGGCTATACCTTGCAACCAGTCTTGATTTGGACTTGAAGTAGATACGTGGAGGGATCCTGCCTCATTTCGAAGTTACATCCACTGTGTTATATCGCATGATCTTATGCCAGTTGAAGGTCACTTAAAAACCCTCCTAAGCACACTTAAGGAGTCTCTATCAAGAGGATTTACGTTCTTTGTGTATTCTAGCCCACCATACCGGGGAACTTGGACTAGTAGTTCGGCTACTGATACTGATGGCCATGTCATCAACATTTTTAAAATTGCAAACATAGGATCACATAGGAATCGTTAGGTTTATATCAGAAAAATTTTCGAATGGAAATCTTTTCTTAATTCAGTTGGCAGACTTAGTTCGTACAAGTTAGGACTTGTTTGATCTGAGGGGAAATTTGATTGCCGATGAACTAGCTAGGCAATGATCAAACGAGGCAGTCATTGACTTCCATCGGCAGTTAAGTCCCTTGACAGCACAACCAGAGATGGCAAAACTCTCAATGATACAGGCTGACCAAAACTGACTTTAAAACTAAAGTATGCTTGGGCGAAGTGATGAAACACTTTGCAACGCCTGTAGAGAAGGTGAAAAACTGCAGAGCACTTCCTCTTCCAATATCCCGCCCTTGCTTAAATTAGGTGGTGGATGTGGTTGGAGCTGAAACCGTACACTTTTTATCACAATGTAGGTTATATCCTGGAAGTTCATTGTATCAGTTTTCGAGTCTGAGTGATCCAGTGTAGTGTTTCGTTACCTTCAGCAAAACATTTAAAAAATATGCACGTATTTATGGCCTATATCTTCTTCACACATTCATTTCCAGATTTTTAATAAACCAATCTCTGTTCTACTACTCACGACATACATACAAAGTGAATGAAACTATCTTATACTTATTTAATTTTGAACGCATTATCTTCCTTCAATTATGATTTTCACTGTGAAATTCAATAAAAGGTATCCGCACAGTTTTTAGTACTTTTAATCACATTTTAAAGCTTCCCTTATCTGCTGCGCAACATACTCCCTGTTTCATATTGAAAAAGTCCACTTAAGTAAAGAATATTAACTAAATAAAGTCAAACAAGACGAAAGTAAATAAATTGGTCCCCGAAATTGTAGCACATCATTCGAGAGTATTGAACTGGTGGCTCAAATTGACTAGAATGCTAACTTCAAACGCTGTAGTTCAGCGAAGAGTGTTCCGAAAACCGTTTTCGAAGTTTCATCTCCCTAAACTCACCATTGGCTTATGTCTAGGGAAATATATTCCTTCCAATAATATTAACTGAACCGGTTATTACAAATAGCTTTTCACTCACGACACAGGTTACAATTGTGGCGCTAGCTTATTGAAATACTCTCCAAAGCCGTCCACACCCAGTAGTTATCTCGTTTTAACAAAAGCATGTTTATACAAGCGTATCACTCTGCTCTATTCCATCAAACAATTCCCATAAGGAAAAAAGTGTATATGCTGTCGCGTAATCTTTCGAGCGCATAGCAACACAAAATTTTACCGAAAATGTTCTTTACCACCGCCAGTCGCCTCACTCATTATTTTAGGGTTGTTGGAGGCGAGTGAGAATGGTGTGTCTGGTGTGGCATGAGGCGGTGTTATTGGGATCACATTCTCAAAGTGAATCTGCTAACAAATTTGTACATACACATAAGAATGTACAACAAAATTGCCTTTAAACTGTGTATATGCGTATCGTGTGCTTATGTATGATTTGTGTGGAACAATGTATGAAATGTTAAATATGCATACTCTAGTCTAAAATATGAACATTTCTTATTCGATTTATTGAGTGGTTTGACTAGACCAGCCGGCGAATTCATACCTAAATGACCTAGGCAATACTTTATGTAGCACATACTTAGGCGCTGGTCATGAATAAAGTCCATTCACAATGAGAGTTAGAAAAAAAAACGAAAGTATATTTTAGAGCAAGTATATGCAAATTTAGTGGTATACGGGGTTACTTTTAAAACTAAAAACTGATATAATATTTGTATTATTTTTTATCGACGTGCGTTAAGGACGAAAATAATTTTTTCATCGTCATCAAGAGTGTGGGATGAGTTTGACGTAATGGTTTTTATATGACAGATGTCTTTCTTTCTAAAAACAGACTGCTGATCAAACGAATATTAATCTCCTTCTTGAGAAATATCTGATTTATATTATGAAAAAATTATGTCCTTTGATCGTCCCTATCCCACAGTGCACACGTTGGCACACATGGGTTCTTTTCGCCAAGTTTTACAGATTACAGATGAAGTCGTAACGGTTCAATCGACGCATTGTAGGGTAAAAAATAATTTGACTAGACTGAAACTTTTATACATATGTCTTACAGAAATTAGAATGGTAAAATTACAGCTCAAAAACGTTCACATTTTGATCAATATGCACATCAATAGACTTACATTGGAAAGACAAAATTGGGGCTGCCTGAGTATACCCATATCAAAATAAGGGAGAAGTAAGAATAACTGACTAGACAGAACAGCAAACATATTAGACATGCTGACGGTTGGCATAGGTCACTATCCGACCATGCTAGTCTACAAGTTCGATGTTGAATATCCCCTAGAAAGTTATAGGAGCGGTGCTTAAGAGGTAAATAAGTCCCTTAGACTCATTCGTGGAGTCGTGGATTTTAAAACAGAGTCCTGCCTATTATATCAGAAGGTTGAAAATATATTACCTCAAGTAAAAATAGCACTCGCGTCCACCTGAATAACCATCAAGGTGCTGGGCGATATCAGAAGGCCTTTGCTACTGCAAGTTGATTATTTTACAGCAAACAAAGCTATTTTACGAATAAAACTGTGAAACAGAATGTGAAGTTATGTCTATTAATTTGCAACATAATACGTTGAATGTTAGGTAGAAGGCTGCTCTGTGGCGTAGATGTCCGGTACAGCTTGATTTTCTCTGCTTATGCCACAGAAGAAGAAAACAGAAAACTACTACTACTTGTAGTAGCAGCCCAATCAGGAACTCCAGTTGTCGTTAGTTTGATTGAAACATTGTGGGTGCATTAACCCCTGCGCACACTTTGCATTAAGGTCCAATGGGTAATACTGAAAAATAATATAACACAACAAAGGAATAATAAAATAATCAAAAATAAAGAAAATGTATGATAAAATATTTTTGGATAGTCTAAGTTTGTACAACTTAGCTTACTGAGTTTTAAATAATATGCAATAAAAAATATATAAATATATATAAGTATATATAAATATATGCAAGTATATATAAATATATACAAGTATATATAAATATATTTAAGTATATAAGGATTGGCTTCGACGACTCAGAGCCGGTGAAAACGACACCATGGATAAGCAGCCGGCGGAAGACCTATGACGACGAATACCGATCGAATCACCGAGTTAGACCGGCATGTGGCATCTTCTGACATCGGAGTTAGTAACCAAACCATGGATACAGGCTGAATACAAAAAAAAAGCTTGATGTTTGGGTGCCGCATGATTTGACGCAAAAAAACCCTCTGGACCGAATCAACGCCTGCGATGTGCTGCTGAAACGGAACGAACTCGACCCATTTTTGAAGCGGATGGTGACTGGCCACACAAAATGGATCACATACGACAATATCAAACGAAACCGGTCGTGGTTAAAGGCGTATTCACCATATAGCCCGGATATAGCGCCAAGTGATTACTACCTATTCCTGTCCATGGCGAACGCCCTTGGTGGCGTGAAGTTGAACTCAAAAGAGGCATATAAAAAGTGGCTGTCCGAGTTCTTCGCAAATAAGGATAATAAGGGGCTTCTACGAGGGGGGTATTATGAAGTTGTCGTCTAGATGGAAACAGATAATTGAACAAAACGGCGTGTACTTGAACTAAATCCGATCACTGTAACACTTTTAATGAAGCATTGAATAAAAAGCAAAGAAGCGGAAGGGAGAGATTTGTCAACCTTATATTTGAACTGATTTAATACAATTATTGTTCGTAAATAGGTTTGGCCGTAATGCAGTCACATATGGAGTGAAACGAATAAATTGCATTAGGTTCATTAAAGTAAAAGCCACATTTGATTAAAAGCAATTCGTTGTATACATTCCACAGTATTGGGACACTTTCGATTACTACGATCTCATTGCGTCATTTCAGCGTAGGTCGTTCTCTGTTGCGTTGTCCTAATGGCTCAGATTCGAAGACTTTTGGGGTCGAAGCAGTGGTTTCCCTACGCTCTGCATGTCGCTGTACATCCCATAGAGTTCGTCGTTAAATCTCCTCCTCAATATACCATCAACGCAAATAGAATCAAAAAATCGAACGAAGTTCTTTCCGCTTTTAAGAGCGTTTAGGTCTCCACGCCATAGAACAGGACTGGGATGATCAATCTGTTCTATGCAGCAAGTTTCTTGTTTCGAGAATTGCCTTTTGGGCCCAGAGAAACAGCGATTGGCAAGAGCGTTAGATTTCGGTAGTGATGTTTTTGTCCCTATTTACTGCAGAGCCGAAGTAGTCCTTTACAGGCCGAGACCTCAATGTCGTCGGCGTAAGCTAGCAGTTGGGTTGACTTATGAATCACGCACGATCTTTACATGAATTATGTCAAAGAAGTCAAGTCCTTCGCAATCTGACCAGCTTGGTAGGAATTCCAAAACTAGACATGGGGCTATATAGCTCGTTCGTATCCACACTGTGATATATGGCACTAAATAAATGTCGATCTGTTCTTCTTGGGTTCTTTACGGATTTTCCGTGAAGTCAAGATCTGATCTAATGTGGACTTCCCTGGCCTCAAACTACACTGATAAGTTTTTGGAAAAACGGTTTCAGACGCTGACACAATACGACAAAGAGGATCTTGTAGGCGATGTTGAAGGGGCTGATCGATACTTGGTGCAGTCAAATAGGTGTCCTTTCTTATAGACCAAAAGAGAACACTAAGATTCCACTAATCGGGCATGCTATTCTCCGACTATATCTTACAGATGAGTTGATGTATGCAGGTCGTCTCTATCTGCTTTAAATAGTTCTGTGTAAAGGAGTCCGCAGAAATATGGCTGGTTTTCGATTTAAAAACATGGTGTGGTACTCTAACAAAATGTATTGCACCGACTAGAGACTTGAAAAAGTTGCGGCAAATCACTTTCAGCAGTGCTTTATTTAATTTTAGGTTCGGACATTTTATATCTGGAATTTATTTAAAAAGACTGCAACTATCAAAATTGTATTATTATTTTTAACTGGCTCGACTTTTCAAAAGTTTTGTATTATAATTTCTTTCGAAGCCGTAAAAGGGCACTTTATACCCATTTTTAATTCGGGAGAGACGATCGCATTTGTAAGCAATTAATTTTTACCAGATTGATGTAAATTTAAGTGGGTACCTTTAATAAAAGAAAGTCTTTTTATTAGTTCGTTTTAGTACTTCGTTGAGCAGCCTCGATTGTCAAACAAATCTGCGTGGCATTAAGTTGATTAGAAGATGACAGTGCTCGATTGGTATTCGATGTCATCCTTTCTTAACTGCGTCCCATAATTGCTGTGAGCACGTAGGTCATCGCTGGGAAACAACTATTTTGACATCTATTTATAAATGGTATATTAAGTTCAGCCGACTTAGGAGCACATTGCATTACCCCAACCATTGACCCGAAAGTATTACATAACAGCAGTATGGTTCGGATCATAGAATTGTTGGAATACTTATTATAGCATATTTTATTCCGCAGGCAGTATCACTTTAGACGGCATATTCATATAAACCCGCTCATCAACTAGGCCAACACCTATAAGAAAATTTGACCCAAGCCATAATCTTAGCATCCCCATGTTAAATGCATGTATTATATATTATTATGATGTATATACATCACACCATTTCTCTGTTTCCACAAAAAAAGGAATTCCTGTCAAATTCATTCAAAGAATGTTTTGCTATTTTCTAAAGATATGTTATCACGAATTTTTGCTCATTTTTGTGTTATGTTGCTTTCTAGCAATTGCATTATATAATTACATAATACTACTCAATTACATATACTACTTACTGACAGTCCTAGATCTTCCTGGCTTCCGACTGAAAGGGACTGTTGTTACTGAAGGATACTGTTGTTTTTCGTTTCCAATCTCGTTTTTCATATCTCTTTGTTTTTTGTATTTCACTACATTTGCTACTATCTGGTCAGATCACCCCAACAATATCTTCATATCCTTAAAGATTTAATAATTTAATTTGTGTCTTTGTCCCTTATCCACCTTACTATATTTCAATACAAATAATATTGGCAAATTGCATAATGTTGTATTATCCCTGCGGAAATTTTAATTATGTCACTTTTCTTAACGACATCCCTGTCACTCAACTCCTAGTCGCTTTTCTAATTCACCCTGTACAAATCCTTTTGATGCTGTCAAAAATTGTGCTGTCAAAATCGATCCTTTTTTCCATCCTTGTGGATGGCATATTTCATTTTTAGTATTGAAATGCCGAGTAGAATTTCGTTTAGAGTCCTTTTCATTCTACTTTAGAAAAAAATCCATTTCATATTTTTGCAAAATTTGTCCCAAAGACGGTGGTAGTACAGGCGGTACAAGACACATGAATCCTTATACAATGTAGTGCGGAGCCCTTTCAGTGGGCAGAAAATTCTCATCAATTGGAAAATTTATTTTCACATATTATTAGTCGGATCTTTCCTAGAACGTACCAGTGTCTCTCCAAGATGACTCCTTTCGATGACTTTGCTTACTTGATAAATCATGTTCTTTTAGGAGAAGAGCCGGTAATCTTATTTTTTTTTAAATTTTGATTTGTGAGATAATTTATTTTATTTTTTTTTTAATTTTGTAGACTATAGAGGATTTTATTCTCCTGGTGGGAACTTTGGTGGCATTTGTGGCGTTTATATTGTGGTGTTGTTTTCCAATTCAACCGAAGGTATGTATGTAAATTATTTCGTAAAAGAAGCATCTTGTTTACATTTTAAACTAAAAACAGTGTGTCCAAAAAGTGCACCAGCTTCATCTTTAATATAAAATGTTACTCTAGTTTTGTTTAAAATTTTTATCACTATATTTCATATACGGAAAAGGGCATATTTTCACTTGATGTAAGAAGAGTATGTAAAGTTTGTTTTATATAGCTATAAGTGGTTTTGAACCTTTTTATCTGAGTATCATTTTGAATAAGACATTTTGAACCTTTTAATTGAATGCTTCTTATAAAATCTTAAAATTTATTCACTTTTAGGACACAAATAACCACAGGCAGTTTTCGTGTAAATCGAATCAACATTCAATTGGTCCTGCTCAAGTGCACAACAATTATAGTAAAACCTCTTCAGCTCATAACAATTACAGTCTAAAAAATGGACACTCTTACCATTGTTGTACCTAATTGAAACTTTTTATTCTCTCAATATATAACTCCTACAATAAGGTGAAAACAAAACTGTTTGCGAATTTACACTAGCTGTATTCTATTTTCCTACTAACATTTTATATTGAAAAACCAAAGTAATCTAAAAAGTTAATCCTACATATACACAAAGCATTACAAGATCGTATATATATTAAGCTTATTAATACAAATCTCATGAAATAGCATTGGCATTAATATATATATATATATATATATATATTTATATATATATATATATATAAAAGAAATTCGTATTAATTTGCTGACTGATAATATTTATAAACTATATATTATTAAACTATGGTTAATTTAAAGTAAGTTAAAAGCAGTGGTAATTAATAGTTTGTTGCTCATTTTTATTTTGTAAATTAACATATTATACATTGAAGACCATAGTGACTCTCAAACACATACATAGGATCCATAGATCGTGACGAACAATAAAGCGCGAGTACGAGAGTAGAGGCACAAAGTGTGACGCGATGCCAATTTGTAAAATATATTATATTATCAACAATAGATCACAAATCAATACACTGACATATACAAATACAACATAAATTAAAGACCTCTTAAGTTTAAAATGCATTGAAGGGAATAACAATTTATATATTTATATGTATATATTAATATTTTTGTACTTTATAGCTGTAGATGAAAATTTAAAATTCAAACAAAACATAAAACAACATTGTATATAAGTATTGAAAATCACCTATTGTTGAAGACTTAATGTGGGCAAAAACAAAAACAATTGGTTTAAAACCAAATGAGGAGAGAGATGTTCAATACACACCAGTTTACACCTTACGAATAACACATTTTTATCTTCTTGGAATACCTTAAACGTAACACTTGAAACAATAAATCAATCGATCTTATAGCGCATTTTTTTACATGTATACATTTGCATATTTTTCAACTGAGAAATATTTTTGAAACAGTATTATATATATTACGTAAAGGTCAAATTTGTATTGTTATAATATTTCCTCTCATTCTAAGTGAAACGCTTGACAATGTTTTTCAGCTGATTTATATTTTAAACAAGTTTTTTTTAAATCATAAGATTTTAAATTTGTTTTCATTTTATTTAATAAAAGGATTAGAAAAGCAATGTTTTAATACGAATTGTGGTTTGTTTGTAAATAATTCATAAGTATAAATGCAGGTTGTAACAGAAAAAATGAGTGTTTTTTAAATTATTTTTGAATTTATATGTAATTTACAAAATCAATTAAAGGCTTTAACCGCTATTAAATTTACAAGTTATTTGAATTTATGCTATCGTTACAAACAAATGTACCTGTGAAATATGCTACTGCATCTTATCCAATGCGTAAAGAGGTAGATTAATTAACAAATATTATTATAACGAATCTTTTAAATAAGATCAAAAAAATTTCCAGGAATATTCGATTTTTAAATTTTACAATACTATTTAACCTTTGTTTTTTATACCACATCTCTCAATTTTCTGCCCTGAACGTCCACTCACTGCTCCTGTCGTTATCTTGGCTCCATACTGTACTATTAAGATCGTGCTGAAAAGATTTGGTTTTTCCTCGTTAATGAGATATTTTCGATTCACGTTGAGAGTTAAATGGGGTCGTTAAAAATGGAGCTGGCCTTAGATTGGTGTGATATCCTGAGGAAAGAAACCTGCAGAAAATAGCACGGAGATTTTTACATTGTCCGTCTTTACATCAGCCTAGTTTGAGGACAGTCAACAGAGAAAAAGACATCATGTATTGTTTATGCTAGAACCACTGTTTCATTTATTTCCAATACCTTTGTACATAAGTATAAGCGTACAATCAAATGACTTTTGTTTAATTATTCGTCCGAGTCATCACTCAAAGATGCTGCAATTTTTCTTAGTAATTCATTGCGTTCTCGCTCGACCTTTTCTTTTCTTTCTAGTCGCTGCAACAGACTTGTATGTAAACGCGCGCTCTCTTCCTTAATTTTATCCAATTTCATTAATACTTTGTCATCGTTTGAATTAGGACGCCTTTTTCTTTTCGAAGGTCTCCAAGACTCCTCTAAAAATGTCAGTGATGTTATTAAAATATAAACATTAACGTTTAAAATCAAGAACCTGGCTTTAATCCTGGAGTCATATTTATGGTATGGCCTATATCCTCACTGTCCAGAACGTACTCAATAAAAGGTCTTTGGCAAAGTGACATCAATAAATTTCATTAAACATAATATATGGAAATTAAATACCTTCGCCGCCGTTTGCTTTTTGAATCGGGCGATTTTTTTGATTTGTATTTCTTTTTTATTGGCCTAGGATTTACATGCCCTACGTTTAAATTGTTATTATACGCCTCATCAGCATTTGTTTGATCTTGCTCCTCCATTTCATGTTCATTTTTTAGTTCAAAAGACGTTTCAACTTCTGGCTTTACCTCTGGAATTTCTGTAACGATAATGTTGGGAATAATTTCCGTTTTGGGTCGAGATGCCAGTAGTTGCTTAGTCATTTCATTCCTGTACGCCTCGTCTACGAAATTGTTTTGATGTAATTATTTGTGAATATATTTACAACTTTCTTATGTTACCATTTTGTAGCCGTCTGTATACATCTGGTGAACACTGCAATCTTAAATTCATCATCTTGAAGCAGATTTATTTTATGAAATTGTAAACACAATTGAGGTACGTCATATAAAAACATTTTTGACATACGTAAAAGAAATTCTGATTGACAGCAGTGATAATACAGGGATGAAAAAGAGGTACGTCGGAAAGCGTATTTTTGCGAAATTAAATTTAGAAGTCAAGAAAAGCGCAAACTGTGACATTTTTCGACTACAATTTTTTGGCAGCGTTTTAGTTAAAATGAGATGAATAAAGTTTCTTTGAACATATCGTTTAGATAATTAGAGTAAAAAAAAAACACGTAGATTTAACTATTTTATTTCGACATGGGCTAGTATGAACTTACATTGAACTAATATCATTTGCTCTTGTAACTGTACAAAATGCATCAAATTAAATACGCTTAAATTATATTACTCTAAAACCAGAGCTAAGTTCACAATGCATGCTAATGGCAGGCTTTACCTTGCCTTTTAGTTATTTTAGTTCACAATTTAATTTTTATTCCACATGCAGTCTGGTAAATGGGCTTGAGGGTAAGTTTGCATAAGTGTAAATTTATCAAAGTAAACAAGAATGTGGTCAACGCCCCTCTCGGCGCCCTGGATAGCCATCACTGTACCTACTGTGTGGTAAACCATGTGTATGCAGCAGTCCCTTCTGTTCGAAGGCTGAATAATGCGCCTAGCCTCACCACGTGAAAAATTGAAGTTCAGAGACAACGACATGCCTCGGATATGAATGGATCAACTGTTGGCGACCCAAACACTCAATTTAAGGGCCAAGATTTTCGGTTATGCACGTGGAATGTGATGTCCCTTAATTGGACTGTGAGGTTCCTTAAGGGAGCATCAGGAACTATCCTGCTAATAAGCAGACATCGCCGTAATCTAGTAAGTGAGATGGGACGGACCCGACGCGTATTCGGATCCTGATTTGTTGTTCGAGGTCGACTTAGGCAAAACAAAAAAATAACTCGTCAGCGAACGTCTAATAACAATCCGCATCCTGACAGAGGAGAAGGATGGCAACACCAAAAATGATTTCTAAGATCTCATAGAAAAAACAAACAATCGATGTCCCAGAAATGATACCAAGATCTTTGCTGGAGTCATCGGGAATCAAATCCTACACGACATCACATACGGAAACGGACACAGGCTGTTTGGCATCGCCTCGTGGCAGAACCTCTATGTGGCTAGCACTCGGTTTCCACACCTCGACAGTAGTTTGTTAATGGGGATTTGAGCACAGGTTTTGGTTGTGGTTGTTGTGGTTAGGGAATGACGTCTCAGGAAATCCCCTTAGCGGAAGTCGGAATCTTCCTAACCGCATGAGTACTCATAAGGGTGAATTCCCACCGGCTGATCAGCCTTATTATTATTCCTTATTTAAAAAAGTGCATATAATTGTTTGAAGTAGCAAACGTATCTGAGAGTTTGTCGAGTCAACGCGGAAATATTTTTCGTTAAAAACGTTTTCAACTTTTAAATAATTTTAAATTAAATAAGTTAACTCAATTAATTTTTAAATTAATTTGAAAAAAACTAAAAATAATGTTTCGTTGTGAAAATTGTGGAAAAGATTTCTATGAAAAATTGTTATGTGTGAGACATAGAAAATAAATTATATGTAGGAAAAAACCAAGCTTTAACATCGGATACAAGTGTATCGTCTCCACAGCCACTACCAACAACAACAACATTGGATGAACCATTCGGAGAAAGTCAATGCCAACTGTGTATAGAAGATGTTTGACTTGTGAAATAGATGTGGAGCAAGGAAACTGGACTCATCATCAAAGAAAAAACAGCCATACGCAAAAAGCAGAAAAGTTTCTAAGGGAAAATGTGAGTTATATAAAGAGTGCTTTCGAAAACAGAGTAAAAACATTTTCAATTGCTAATAAAGATGAGAGCATATTGGATATTGAAATATTATTTGTGAAATATAGTGATTTAATAAAAGAACTCCTATTAAATGAATTAGAGACCATGATTAACATAAAATTCAACATGGAATTATTTAATGAGTTTGCGAAGCATTCAAATAATGGTGGTGATTACGATTATAATTGCGACTATATAAAATTTTCCAAACTAAAATGCTGCTGATGGTTGTTTACAATACTTTTAAACACTTTCCATGCTAGAGAAATAAAAAACGGAGTTTTGTAAACTTGTCACAATCATGCCCAAGGAAGGTGAGAATTTTCATGCATTCAAAGATCACAAAAAGAAGTTTAAAGTTGCTTTAGTTGTGTATTCTTCTTCTTCTTGTGGAGCTACAGTTCGGGGTGGACATGGGCCTCAACCAACATGCCTCTCCAGCCAGCACGATCTTTCGCCAGCTGTCTCCAGTTGCGCACTCCAAGTTGGTTGAGGTCCTTCTCCACTTGTGTGCGCCACTTTAGTCTAGGTCGTCCTCTGTTATGTTGTCCCAATGGCACGGATTCAAAGACTTTTCGGGCCGGAGCAGTGGTGTCCATACGCTCTACATGGCCTAGCCATCTTAAGCGTTGTATCCGTAGACGCTTGACCAGGCGCATGTCGCTGTACAGTCTATAGAGTTCGTCATTAAATCTTCTCCTCCAGATGCCATCAACGCAAACAGGGCCAAAAATCGCACGCAAAACTTTTCTCTCGAAAAGACTAAGGGCTTCCTCATCCGCCTTTGCTAACGTCCAAGATTCTGCGCCATATAGTAGGACGGGGATGATCAAGCTGTTATATTAAGCGAGCTTAGTCCTTCGAGAGAGGGCTTTATTACTCAATTGCCTCTTGAGCCCAAAGAAACAGCGATTGGCAAGAGTGATTCTGCGTTTGATTTCGGTACTGATGTTGTTGTCCCTGTTTACCGCGGAGCCGATGTAGACGAAGTCCTTAACTACATCGAAGTTTCTGCTGCCTAGTGTGACGCTCCGTCCGAGACGTCGATGTTGTGTGTCCTTCCTTGATGACAGCATGTACTTCGTTTTGCCCTCATTTACCACTAGACCAATTTTAGCGGCTTCCGCTTCAATGCCAGCAAACGCCTCATTGACGGCTCGCTGTGTTCGTCCAATCACGTTAATGTCATCAGCGTAAGCTAGCAATTGAACTGACTTCTGGAAGATCGTGCCTCTGGTGTTGACTTGTGAGTTACGCACGATCTTCTCGAGGATGATGTTAAAGAAGTCGCATGACAGTGCGTCGCCTTGTTTAAAACCATTTTTGACATTAAAGGTCTCGGTGAGTTCGGTACCGACCTTGACGGAGCAGCGAGAGTTCTCCATCGTCATCCTACACAATCTGACGAGTTTGGTAGGAATGCCAAAACTAGACATGGCACTGTATAGCTCGTCTCTATGCACACTGTCATATGCAGCCTTGAAATCGACGAATAGGTGGTGAGTGTCAATTTGCATTTCTTGGGTCTTTTCCAGGATCTGCCGTAATGTAAAGATCTGGGCTATTGTGGACTTCTCTGGCCTGAAACCACACTGATAGGGACCTATCAGGTCATGGACAAACGGCTTTAGACGTTCACACAATACGGCAGAGAGGATCTTGTATGCGATGTTCAGGAGACTAATCCCTCTGTAGTTGGCGCAGTCAAAGGGGTCTCCTTTCTTGTGGACCGGGCAAACGACGCTGAGATTCCACTCATCGGGCATGCTTTCCTCCGACCATATCTTACAGATGAGCTGGTGCATGCGCCCCACCAGGTCATCTCCAACTGCTTTAAATAGTTCTGCGGACAGTCCATACGCTCCAGCGGCTTTGTTCGACGTCAGCTTGGATATTGCTATCTTCACCTCGTCTAAGTCGGGGGGACGGAATGCTTGTCTATCATCGTCCAAATTGAGTGGAACATTCTGCCTAACAGCGGGATTTGGATCGTCATCGCCGTTTAGGAGTCTGCAGAAATGATCCTTCCAGATTCTCAGCACAGACTGCGACTCTACTACTAGTTGTCCATTTCGGTCCCGGCAGGCCTTGGTCCGAACCTTGTATCCCCCGGATAGCTGTTTTACCTTTCGGTAAAACTTTCGGACTTCATTTCTGCCATAACACCTTTCCATTTCCTCGACCGCGCGCTTCTCATGCTCCTTCTTTTTCCTTCTTAGAAGCCGGTGCTCTTCCCTTCTTCTCTATTCGTAGAGCTCTCGAACAGCCCTCTTTGTTCGATGCAGCGTAGCCTTATAGGCGTCTTGTTTAGCTGCGTGCGCTTGCCTGCACCCGTCGTCAAACCATGGGTTCCTTCTGGGTGGTGACGTGAAACCCAGCTCATCAGTGGCAGCTTCATTGATGGCTTCTTCTTCTTTACAACGTTTCCATTCTTCTTCTATGCTTAGTGCAGGAAGCGTCGAACTCTGAGCGAGTTTCCGGGAGACTCGGTCGGCAAAGTTCCTAGCAATCGGTTGCGATTGTAGCTTTTCGACATCAAACCGTTTCGGCCTTTCTCGACTCCGTTGCTCTCTCGATATGCGGGTTCTTACCTTGGCTACTACAAGGTGATGATCGGAGCACCTCGGAAGGTTCGGACATCGAGAATACTGGAGGAGTGTCTGACGTCGATCGCAACGTGATCAATCTGGTTGACGGTTGATTGATCAGGAGATCGCTAGGTCCCTTTGTGAATGTCCAGGTGTGGGAACCGCATGCTAGCCACAGAGAGGTTCCGCCCCGAGGCGAAGTCCAACAGCCTGAGTCCGTTTCCGCATGCGTTGTCGTGAAGGCTGTGTTTACCGATGACTCCAGCAAAGATGTCCTCCTTTCCCAGCTGAGCGTTGAAATCTCCTAGAACGATCTTGGTGTCATAGCTGGGACATCGATCGTATGTTCTTTCTAGGAGATCATAGAAGTCATCCTTGATGTTGTCATTCTTCTCCTCTGTCGGGGCGTAAGCGCATATTAGGCTGATGTTCCCGAATTTAGCCTTGATGCGGATTGTCATGAGGCGTTCGCTGACTGGGTCGTAGCTCAAGACTTTTGCCTAAGTCTGCCTCGAACAACAAATCCACATCCGAATAAGCGCTGTCTTCTCTCTCTATAGCAATTGCTGTAGTAGATATCGCAGTTCTTCATCGCTTATATGCCAGGCCCATCCCATCGCACTTCTTGGATGGCGGTTATGTCAGCTTTGTAGCTGTCAGGAACCTCCGCAAGTTGTTCGGCTGCACGTGGCCTGTTAAGGGACCTCACATTCCACGTGCAAAACTGAAAATCTTTGTCCTTAAAACGTTTGCTGGGGTCGTCAACAGTTGATCCTTTACTTTCCGAGGCATGGTGTTGTCTCTGAACTTCTGGTTTTTACGTGGTGAGGAAGTTACCCTCACGCACAACCCACAGACTAGGCCAGGCCCATTATTTAAATCCTCGGAAAGGGGGGGTCGCTGCATACATTGGTTCACCATACAGCGGGTGTTGTGATGGCTATTCAGGGGGCGCCACTTGGAGGCTGTATGTTAACTTGACCTGTGCACTAACGAGGATTGCCTTGGCAGCTCGCCATGTTGAGCACAATCAACGACGTTACCTCGCGTGCATAGGCCCATGCCCCCTTTAGTTGTGTATGCTGATTTTGAATCCATCCTAAGATCTTTGAGTTATTGTTTACCTAATCCGGGCAATTCATCAACAATTGACGTCCAAAAGCACATACCTTGTGCACCAGACTTGAACATTTATCGGTAAGAAAAAAAACTTATTTATGTAAATGTTATATAAAATGTAATTTTTCTTTTTAGGGGAAATTACGCCGGATATGTTTATGGAAATGTTGGTGAATGATATCATGGAACTACATAGGAATGTTCTGATGAAGCCGAAAGCGATGTATTCACTCAATGAAAATGAAAGTATTCTACAGCACACGTCACCAATAGGTAATATATGTATGAATAATTTCAAACCATTCTATGAAAGAGTAAAAAAATTATTGTCATTTTACAGGAAGATATAGAGGTCCTGCTTTGTCACAATGTAATTTAAATTTTCAGATACCAACATTTCTCCCAATAATTTTACACAATTTTTCTGGCTGTGATTGTCATTTATTTGTAAAAAGTTTGGAAAAAGTCCTTGGTCCAATTAAGATAATTCTTCTTAACAAGGAAAATTATAAGAAATCATAATTCATTAAATTTAATGCTAAGAAATGGTCTATTTCCATATCATTATCTTGATTCGCGGAAGCGTCTTGATTTCTATAATAAATTGACAAGCGAAAATTGTGTGGAAAAAGATTATCAACATGCACAGGGAGTATGGAATATATGAGTTTGATTCTTATCATTCTACTGGTCTATCCTGGGATGCTATGTTAAAGGTGACAAACATCAAGTTTTAACTCCTAACCGATCTTGATATGTTTTATTTTTTTAAGAATGGTATTAGAGGTGGTCTATGTCAGTGTCATCGACATGCCATTGCTTATAGTAAGTATCATCAAAATTACACGACAAATAAATCGAGTGAATACCTTATGTATGTCGATGCAAATAACTTATATGGTTGGGCAATGTCACAAAAACTCCCTTACGGAAACTTTCAGTGCGAGGATCCTGATGTGTATAGTTCTGAATTTATTTCTTAGCTATCAGATATTAATGAAGGTTATGTGCTAGAAGTTGACTTAGCTTATCAAGAAAATCTTCATAATAAGCATAATGATCTCCCATTTTGTCCTGAGAATATTAAAACACCAAATTGTAAATTTTCCAAATTGATAGCTTACCTTAATTCGAAAACTTATTATAAGATTCACATCAAAAATTTGCAACAATGTCTTAAAAATGGGCTGATCACTTTCGAGATTGAATTCCCTCGGAATAAACAAAATATATTTTTATTCGGACTTTGCTCGTCCGTTCTTTATTGCGGTTCAAATCCAACTCTCTTGACAAAGAATAATATCTTAACAACTAACCTATCCTTCTTATTCAGGTGTTTTTACCTGTCGTACATAATTCGCTTAACTTGCATTCTTTGAATTGAATTTATGTCCGGACGTCGGCCAGACGCTTTGTCATCATAAATAGATGATCGCGTGTGCATTACATTGAATCATGATATATCATATATCATATGATACATTTTATGGTGGGAATGTTAAGCTCAACTGTAACACCTCCATCGTTAGCTTGAGGCTCCGACGAAACCTTTACAATTTTTGTTTTATTTTGTATCTTAGAAAAGTAAATACATATGGCGGTAATGATTACAAATATTATTATGCTTATTGACGATATATTAAAAGATTTATTAATAATTGTTGTTTTTCAATTCATTCGGTATTTTTTATATGTCTAGTGCTTCGTCAATCTTAATATTAGATATTAATTGACTTTTTTTAATCTTAGTCATAAAATTTGGCAGTATTACTGTCTCTTATATTTTTCTTTCAAAGTGTTCGAATGTTTCATTTTGGATAATTACTTTACAATTATTATACATTATTACATAGTTACCTTGATAAATATATGTCATGTTTTTATCATTACAATCATGCTTAATTTTGATCTTATACGCATTTTTTATAATAATTCCTGATGTGACTTCCTTGATTTCCGTAGATGTTTCTCGTGTTTTGAGACATATTGCTTCTGTAAAAGTCATAATGTTTTTGATGCAGATATCTGTTATCGGAAATAAATTTCTTTTCAATTTATCTTTAGGGATTTTGAATACATTATTCTTTTCGTCTTTTAGTATTAACCTGTCGTTAATAAAAAGTGCTTTATTTTGTTGATCCGGTAAGGTTTCTATAAGAATTTTGGTGTAGTTGAGATCGGATAGTATAAGAATTAAGAGGATTAGTGTAATTTGATCCTGATAGTGTGAAACTGCGATTTTGATTTCTGTAAAGGCGTCCATATCCTCGAGACTCAATATATTTTTGGTAAGAATTCCTAATTTACTCGTGAATAAAAGTTGTTCAATATTGTCAATTATTGTCACTTAGTAAGGAAATATCTTTATTAATCTGGTAGAAATTATGCATTAAGTTTACTTCGTCCTCTAGTGTTATTATTTTGTTACCTAGGTCTTTGTTGAAAGAGTTAAAGTACGTCTTTATGATGGTTTGCTGTTAATGTGGGTCGTAATGTTCTTTGTCTGTTCAGTAATTTCTTCGTTAACGTGTACCTGGCCGTTCGTTTCCTATCGTCTTCTAAGAGTTCTTCAAGTTTTGCCTTTATTTGTAGTTTTGACTGACTGCATTGTACATGAGTTTTACTAAATTGGATTTATTTTGGAATATTAAAATGTTGTACTTGATACGTACCTTAGCTATTTCGAATTCGGTTGAGTTTATTATCTGTAGCACTTTTGTGTAGTCTTTTATGATCTTCTGCTTCCCTAAGTCCAATGTCAAGTATCCATTATTGTTTTTCATGTCGTGTAGAATTATCTCCTGAGACATGATCGTTGTAAGAATCGTTGTAAGAGTAAGGATAGGTACGAATGAAGTCATCTGCAAATTAAATTTGTGAAAGTTACTACTTGTTATCTGGTTCATCAGCCTTGATAATTCTTCTTTTTCTTTATATGTGTTCTGTAATATACTTTTTCATTCTTTATGTCTTTAAGTTGATTTTCGTCTATTTTTTACGTTTGAATTTTCCTGTATTTGGAATGGTTCTTTCCTCATCTTACTTCTTTCATATAGTTTTTTCCGCTTGTTAAAGGAAAATCCTGTCTGTTTCGATTGATCTTGTCTATAACTTTCTGTTTCACTTCTAATATTCGGTGTTGGATGCATTTGTATTCGTCTTCATGTATCTTACCATTAACAAACTCTATAGGTCGTTTATTAGTCATTGAGTGGATGTCATTGTCATTGATGATGATTCTTGATAGTTACTCTCACGCACAACCCACAGACTAGGCCAGGCCCATTATTTAAATTCTCGGGAAGAGGGAGTCGCTGCATACATTAGTTCACCATACAACGGGTGTTGTGATGGCTATTCAGGGGCGCCACTTGGAGGCTGTATGTTCTTCAACAGAACCTTCGTTGTTAATTTCGTCATGTTTGAGAAGCCTAATGTGCTCGTTAATAGTATTATGTAATCTCTCAACATCAGCGTTTGATGTGTGATTACTATTGGAGTTCTACATTTAGATGGGATAAAAATTATCTTAACGGTAAAGCTTTGAAGACTAATTCGTTAACTGTTATGATAATTTTGATTTGTCCAAATTGGCTAAAATAGAAAGATAGCACTCTTTAGAATTCGGTCCATGTTCTACCTATTATCTTTATAGCACATGCGTGCTTGGAGAATCTATCGATAATTGTAGCAAAAAGAGATTTTTCGAGACTATAGAAGACATCAACGTGTATTACTTCAAATGGTTTAGGCGGGGTTTCAGTTAGTTTAAAGAGGGGCTTAGGTGGGTTTCTTACATATTTCTCCATGTTACGTCATTCTTCCTTTTTCTGGTGGTACGGCAACGAGTTCGGGCAACATGTGCTCTAACTCCAGTATTCATATTTCTTTATAAACTTTCCTAAATTTGTAATTTATTTTGTAATGAGTTCATTTTAATATAATAAACAAAATCATGAAGTCTACAGATCGATGAAGCTCAGGCTAATGGTGGACAAGTAACTAATAAAACAACAACAACTACTACCACTGAAAAGCCAAGCATCAAATATTTCACTGTTGAGAAGGCCATTGAAGCAGATATAGCCAGTATAATTGAAAGCGAAAATAAATTTTATCGACATTTTAGACTTGAATATGATGGTGTTTTCCTAACAATTCGCTGTTCTTATGACAGTAGTTATTAGTATTAATCGTAAATTCAATATAAGTTGTTATGAGTATCGTGAATATGAAAAGGAACGAATTCTGAGCAATGGTAAAATTGAAGTTTTCACATCAAAGGATACAACTGGAAATTGGAAAACACAAACAAACTTCCTAAATGGAGATCTTTTAAGACTACATATACAAAGATATGTATCTCTTATGAAGCAGTTTTTTTTCTTTTATAAAACAATATTAATAAAAAATTATGTTTTTTTAATGAAATACATTTTTCTTTATTATTCACAAAATACATTTAGTTTCTTTCACTCATGAATGTTTGCCAGTTTAGTTAAAAGTTTCGCATCATCTTCATCGAAATCGTCTAATAAGATTTTGTTTTTATTGCTAATGCTATCATCAAAATCAATAAATATACAATATTCATTCAACGTTTCAACTGTTTTATGCGTTCATCCGAACAACATAGCATCGAATAACAACATAACATCCAGTTCATCCTTAACAGCATCTTAAATGCTAATGATTCAGATAACATCAACAATAATTCTATTGAATCGCACACTGATAACAAAATGGAAATGGATAGATATTTTGAATCAATTCTTGGCAATATTTTAGATGGTGGAAACTTAGATGACATCAAATTTAATCCTCTTGAAGATCATCATCATCTTGTGAATGCATATGATAATAAGGAAGCCGATCGTCCCAGTCTCAGCTTGACGCCAATACTTAAATTTGTGAGGAGTCTATGCCAGCGAGGATTGTTATGGTTTTTGATGAAAAACCACTTGAGCACAATGATGAGAGGAAGAGGAGGACGAAGAGGAGGAGACATCTAAAACTAAGGAAAGCAAACAACTCTTACAATGGGCGATCAAGTTTCCAATATTCAGTGGACGCATCAGAAAAATAACCGGTATCCCAAAGTAGGTATTATTCAAAGGACTTCAGTTTTGAGGTTAATATTTATTGGTTATGTCAAATTAAATAAAGATCAAACTCATAGTTTTAATTTTTTTATTTATTCATTTATTGGTATCTTATAATGTATCCCATCGTCGTATATTTTTGTATCTTGAAAGCTTAGAGACAATTTATGTAAACTTTGTATATAATTTGTATGTAACATACTTTTAAAGGAATGTATTGTTTTAAATAAACATTACCTTTTTATAAAAAAATTGCGACAATCTCTTATATCTAAATTGTATCTCTTTATTCCAGCTTGTCACAAATTTAATGTTTCTACGTCTTTTTACATTCTCCATTGTCTTTCCATAAACACTATTGTTCATCAATTTGAAAAAAAACAATCCTTCTCAAAATTATTTGTGGCTTTTTTCCTACGTTAAGTATTCAGATCGATATATTTCTGCATCCAATTCGACTGATTCAATTTTAGACCTCTATGTTCTTTGGTGAGGATCAGCCCATTTTTAAGACATTTTTGTAAATTTTTGATGTGAATTTTATAATTAGTTTTCGAATTAAGGTAAGCTATCAATTTGGAAAATTTACAATTTGGTGTTTTAATATTCTCAGGACAAAATGGGAGATCATTATGCTTATTATGAAGATTTTCTTGATAAGCTAAGTCAACTTCTAGCACATAACCTTCATTAATATCTGATAGCTTAGAAATAAATTGAGAACTATACACATCAGGATCCTCGCACTGAAAGTTTCCATAAGGGAGTTTTTGGGACATTGCCCAACCATATAAGTTATTTGCATCGACATACATAAGGTATTCACCCGATTTATTTGACGTGTAATTTTGATGATACTTACTATTGGCAATGGCATGTCGATGACACTGACATAGACCACCTCTAATACCATTCTTAAAAAAATAAAACATATTAAGATCGGTTAGGAGTTACAACTTGATGTTTGTCACTTTTAACATAGCATCCCAGGATAGACCAGTAGAATGATAAGAATCAAACTCATATATCTTGATACAAACTCTACGAAAATCCTCAAATATGGTATATCAGCTAACAACAGAACATCACTCTGCAAATATAGAATCATGTAATCTTTAAATGTGTGACAGTTAAAGTTATTCCATACTCCCTGTGCATGTTGATAATCTTTTTCCACACAATTTTCGCTTGTCAATTTATTATAGAAATCAATGATTGGTGGTGGAGAAGAATCTTCTAGACGCTTCCGCGAATCAAGATAATGATATGGAAATAGACCATTTCTTAGCATTAAATTTAATGAATTATGATTTCTTATAATTTTCCTTGTTAAGAAGAATTATCTTAATTGGACCAAGGACTTTTTCCAAACTTTTTACAAATAAATGACAATCACAGCCAGAAAAATTGTGTAAAATTATTGGGAAAAATGTTGGTATCTGAAAATTTAAATTACATTGTGACAAAGCAGGACCTCTATATCTTCCTGTAAAATGACAATAATTTTTTTACTCTTTCATAGAATGGTTTGAAATTATTCATACATATATAACCTATTGATGACGTGTGGTGTAGAATACTTTCATTTTCATTGAGTGAATACATTGCTTTCGGCTTCATTAGAACATTCCTATGTAGTTCCATGATATCATTCACCAACTTTTCCACAAACATATCCGGTGTAATTTCCCTAAAAAGAGAAATTACATTTTATATAACATTTACATAAATAAGTTTTTTTTCTTACCGATAAATGTTCAAGTTTGGTGCACAAGGTATGTGCTCTTTTACGTCTATTGTTGATGAATTGCCCGGATTAGGTAAACAATAACTCAAAGATCTTAGGATAGATTCATACTCAGCATACACAACTAAAGGAACTTTAAGCTTCTTTTTGTGATCTTTGAATGCATGAAAATTCTCACCTTCCTTGGGCATAATTGTGACAAGTTTACAAAACTCCGTTTTTTGTTTCTCTAGCATGGGAAGTGTTTAAAAGTAGTTTTTCTTCTTATTACTTGACTTCGCACTAAACGTGAAATGTTGTGAATATAGGCATAATGACTTGTTTTACCATGATATTGCATATGATAATATGGTCCAATTACTAGTATATTACATTTATATCCCTTGGCACTATTTCGTAGCCAAAAACGTTAACACATATCAGGATTATTCATCTCGAATATACTCACGTCTTTTACCTTTAAAGGAAATTCCATATTGTGAAAATTGAGAATTTTAACATTTACATCAATTAATTGCGCTGATATTCACTTATTTTATAAACAGATGTTCTGAAATTATTATCTGTACTATTTTCATCAATAGCCGATATAATCAAAAATTTAAAACAAAATTCGTCATTATTTTGTATATTTATACAGGCTCACTTTTTCATTAAATATGTATGTAATTTAAAATATGAAGAAGCTCGAATAGGTTTATATTTATTAATATTCACTTCGATGTGTGGAAATCTAACCAGAGCCCACCCACTGTCTTTTTCTTAAAACTCCTCAAATTTGGTTTTTAGATCATGTATCATGTTGTTCAATTGTGTTGGAATATCCTCAGTTGATAGAATTATATGCATCTTAGATTGCATAGTTTTTATACTCGCAATCGTAATATCATCATCATAATCACCACCATTATTGGAATGCTTCACAAAATCACAAAATAATTCCATGTTGAATTTTATGTTAATCATGGTCTCTAATTCATTTTATAGGAGTTCTTTTATTAAATCACTATATTTCACAAATAATATTTCAATATCCAATATGCTCTCATCTTTATTGGCAATTGAAAATGTTTTAACTCTGATTTCGAAAGCACTCACATTTTCCCTTAGAAACTTTTCTGCTTTTTGCTTATGGCTATTTTTTCTTTGATGATGAGTCCAGTTTCTTTGCTCCACATCTATTTCACAAGTCAAACATCTTCTATACATAGTTGGCTTTGAATTTTTTTCCGATTGGTTCATCCAATGTTGTTGTTGTTGTTGGTAGTGGCTGTGGAGACGATACACTTATGTTAAGGCTTGGTTTTTCTTTTTCAGAGAAATCTTTTCCACAATTTTCACAACGAAACATTATTTTTAGTTTTTTAAAATAATTTAAAAATTTATTTAGTTCACTTATTTAATTTAAAATTATTTAAGAGTTGAAAACGTTTTTAACGAAAATTTTTTCGTGTTGGCTCGAAGAACTCTCAAATACTTTTTGGTATTTTAAACAATTATGTGCACAATGTTTCCGTGTTGACTCGACAAACTCTCAGATACTTTTGCTATTTTAAACGATTATATGCACTCTTTAAATAAGACATTCGTAATCATTCACCAATGAAATCCCCTAGAACGAAAAATACTTGCTCAATGTCGTATTCCTCTCCTACTATACAAGATAAGACATTCACGAAGAAATTCTAAAGGAACTATCTGGAACAAATATAATGTTTATACAGATGTGGGATTTGGTTTTACGTGATCACCTGAACCTTTTTCCCAAGAGTCGTAAGTAACGCAAGACTAAACGCCTTAGTTACCCAAGTACCAAACTGGGATCATGCTTGAGGGGCAATCACCCCACCTTGGTTTGATGCAAAGCCTTCCTAAAACCTCTTCCGCTCTTTGGGTCGCAGCGCCCGGTTGAGAATGCAACTCCACACTGAGAAGGGATAGTCCCCTAACCGACGTGCCTAGTTTTGCTTAAACAATGGGCTAGACAAGTCAGCACAGTACACTATCCTCGACTCTACCCGCGATGTTAGGTGGTAAACCACAGCCACAACGAAACTCCCACAAGGGGGCCTACCACAATGGTCAGGCTGGAACAGAAGTTCCAGGGGCCCCTGACCTCCGGTGGCACCAGAATATAACCTCTGGTTAAGCTGTCACTACCAGTCAGGTTCCCTCTAAGCCTGGGTCTGTTAGCCGCCATCCCGCCACAGATGTTCTTTCCTCCATCAGTGTTTCCGTTGTCACTATAAATAGTGATACGGATGTGATTTTGAATCATGTGATTCATAAATCCAGTCACATCATCTGGAATGTTTATACAATGGTCTCGTCTCTCTCTTCACTTAGAGATAAGACATTCTAAACTAAATGAACACAGCTCGAAAGATAACAGCAACATGTTTGCAGCCGGCTTCCCCCGAGGGCTTCCCCAACGGCCACCACATATCCGGCTTCCTTGAGTGTTTCCCCAACGCACACCACAAAGACCGGCTTCCCCCAACGCACGCAATGCGGGAATTCCCTTATCAGCACGCGACCTTTCTCCTGACATTCACAAAAAATTCTTAAGGAGCCTTTCCAAAAGAACCAGAACATCATTTAAAGATAAAACATTTTAAACTAGCCGAACATAGCTAGAAAGCTAACCACAACATGTTTGCAGCCGCCTTCCCCGAGGGCTTCCCCAACCGAGACCGGCTGATAAGCACGCGACCTTGGAAATTCTCCTTATCAGGCGGAGCACGAGACAGTGGGAATTCCCCCTTATCAGCACCCTTGCGGTTAGGGGGATTCCGACATCCGCTTAGGGTATTCCCTGTGACGTCATACCCTAACCACAACAACTACAATTAAAAACTGTGCTCAAATCCTTATATACAAACTACTGTCGAAATGTGGAAACCGAGTGCTAGCCACAGAGAAGTTCTGTCACGAGGCGATCCCAAACAGCCTGTGTCCGTTTCCCGATGACTCCAGCAAAGTTCTTGGTATCATTTCTCATTTTTTCTAGGAGATCTTAGAAATCATCCTTGGTGTTGTCATCCTTCTCCTCTGTCGGGGCGTGAACCCAAATTAATTTGCTGTCAATTCGCCGCATATGCAATGCCAGAGTCGCTAACACTCTCCCCTAGTTAGGCGGATGCCTTATTCGGCTTACTATCCTTCTCGAAAGCTTCTCTGATGTCGAGTACGGCTAGCTTTACTACTGGCATATGATAAATTCCAGAAGGTGTTTGTACCGTCGCGCTTCGGACCCGCCCGTCTCTGCTAACGATGGTCTCTAGCACTCTTCCTTTCGGCCAAGAGTTTCGGGGAAGATTTTGGTCAACGATAATGACGATGTCTCCGACTTTCACTGGCGGAGCCTCTTGAAAGCATTTTGTGCGTCTTGTGAGAGTGAGTAAGTACTCGTGCACCCAACGTTTCCAAAATGCATTGGCGATACTTTGAGTTGCAGTTCAGTTTCTTCGTAGTACTCGAGTCCGTTGTTAATGTTGATGCAATCTCTATATGGATTGCTCGGACTATGAGGAACGTAAACAAGACTCGCCAACGTTTTTCATTCCTTCGACCAATTTTGACCGTCATGGGACCAAAATAATCTATCCCCACATAGGAGAAGGGACGCGTGTCCCAGCTAATCTAGCTGAAGGTAGAGGTGACATCTCCGGTGGAATTGGTTTGGCTTCGCGGATTTTGCAGTGATAGCAACTATTTTTTATTTTCTTTGTAGCTGTACTGTCCTTGTCAATAGGCCGATTTTTTTGAATTGCCAGAATTTCTTTGTAGTATCGGCTAGTTTGAGCTTTTCGAGAGCTGTTGTTCTACCTTAGCGTATGCATTTGAAGATGGACTTCCTTCGTTTACTGGTAAACCCTTAACTCGGTTCCTAAGGATGATAATCAATCGGTAGACGAATGATAGGACTCTAACCAATATTTTCCATTGCGAAAACTTTTCCACATCAATTATATTTGTGTTTGGTATCTTCAAGTGCATGATATGCCCTTTGCTCTCCATCTCCGTTGGCAAAATATTTGATGGTTGCTGTGGCCATTGTTCCGGAGCAAGATACAGAAATTCTGGGCCTCGATACCAGTTGCTTCCAGAACGAAGAATTGGATATGGTTTCCACTTGGTTGCTGCGTCAGCGGCGTTAAATTTTGTGGGAAGCCAACGCCATTTTCCAACAACCGAATTTTCGAGAATTTGTCCAATGCGGAAGGCCACGAATTGTCTGCATTTTCGTTGATCAGAGTTGAGCCAAGCCGTGACAACTTTCGAATCTGTCCAGAACTGTCTTGAAGATATTTTGATAGACATAGCATACTGACATGCATTAGCCAATCGTGTTCCGAGCAACGCCGCCTCTAGCTCCATTCTAGGGATAGAAAGTCCTTTCAGTGGAGTAACCTTGGTTTTCGCCGTAAGAAGACTGCATTCAACACCTTGTGAGCTCTCCATCCTGATGTAGACTACGGCAGTGTAGGCGTTCTCGCTTGCATCCACAAAGATGTGCAGTTGGATGCTCGAATCCCCTGGTGAACTTCTCTGGAAATAGCGTCTGGGTATACGGATTTTTTCTACTTCCGGTAACAGTTTAATCCAATTTCTCCATTTAACTGATTGTGCAGGTTTTATAGCTTCATCCCAGTCGTGTAAAATAATTTTCGCATAAACGAGGTAGTTTGCCAGCAATCCTAGCGGATCATAAACAGACATGAGGACCCGTAGGACCTCCCGTTTCGTTGGTGTTTTGCGGCCGGAGAGTACATCCTGGGTCCTACCATTGTAACCAATCATGTACATGAAAGTGTCGGTGTTCGTTGACCACAACATGCCTAGCACTTTTTCCGTTTGCTCTTCGGAAGTGGTGTTTAGGTCTCTTTTGTCCGATTTGTGTTCTCCGAAGGCCTTGCAGAAGTCAGAAGAGTTCGATAACCAATTTCTCATTTCGAACCCTCCTTCCTTTTGGATATATGTCACGTCCATGGCGAGTTGAACAGCCTCTTTTTCTGAGTCAACACTGTTGAGATAGTCATCAACGTAGAGGCTCCGCAGAACAGCTTGGACAGCTCTTGGAGATTTGGCCTCGAAGTTTTGTGCGTTTTTGTTTTTTAAGTATTGTGCACAGCTGGGAGAGCAGGTTGCCCCGAATGACATCACTTGCATTACAAATGTTTCTGGCTCGGGATTCGTTTCGTCCATCCGCCACAGGAATCGCTGCAAATGTTGGTCTTCTTCTCTTATGAGAACCTGGAGGAACATTTCCTTGATGTCTCCGCAGATGGCTACTTTTCTCTTTCTGAATCGTATCAGGATAGAGATTAGCGATGACAGTTGGTCCGGATCTTTCAGCAGCTTGTCATTCAGGGCGATTCCATTTGCCTTCGTGGCGGCGTCCCACACTATACGTAACTTTCCTGGTTTGTTGGGATTAACGACCGGGAATATCGGCAGGTACCATACTCGTGAATGAGATTCTTTTATTTCTTCCTTGGTCAGCTTTCGGATGTACCCTTTCTCCAGGTGCTGATTTAAGCGCTGCATCGTGTCGTTCCTTAGGTCGGGTTCTCGAGTTAGTTTTTTCTCCAGGCATGTTAGACATCGCTTAGCCATGTCGTAGCTGTCGGGTAAATTAATTGAATCGAACAAACCAGTCTCGTACTGCTACCCTTTGCGTCTCGTAGTAGATTCAAGGATCTGTACAGCTCGTTGTTCATCTTTGGACCAACAGAGTTGTTCAGCTTTTTTAGTGCCCATGTTCTCCACCTCATAGTAGCTCTTGACTAGCTGGTGAATATTTTGGTCGGATTCCTTTTCACATTGGCAAATATGAAATGCACTCTTCTGCTGGGAACCATAAGTTCTCTCGTTCTTACATGGTCCGTAGATAATCCAACCGAGTCTCGTCTTTGAAGCGAGAGGTTCATCCTTTTTTCCTTCTCTGAATTTCAATTAGAGTCCCAATTCCCAGTTGTCCAGACCGATGAGAATTCGAGGCGATGCTTTTTGGTATTACTTTACTGGAATTCCCTTCAGGTGTTGATATTTTTGGCTAAGATATTCTGCATCTATGGTCTATTCCGGTAAGCAAAGTTCACTTACCATGGGGATGTTGGAGAGCATGAATCTTTTTTCACGGTTATCCCGACTTGAAATCTCCATTGTTACTCTCCTCGATTCTTCTTCTATCCTTTGAGTTTCCTCAGTCCACTTGAGGCACAGCGGTTTCTGTTCTCCTGTAAGATTCAGCTGTTGTGCTGTCTTCCTCAATAAGGGTTATGAAGGATCCATCGTCGAAAAACGCATATGTTTCAACTTTCCGGTTCCCGTGGCTGAGGATTACAGGTAGGACGCGGAACAATATTGACGCTTCTTCGTCCGAATTGTTGAAGTGTTGATTTGTATTCCTCACCATGCCGCTTAGCAACTTAGGCTTTTCGACCTTATGGAGCAGGGGGTGATGTCTGCGGTTACAACCATCAACTCCACACATTTCACTTGACTCACATCGCTCAGTTCCGTAAGATTTCAGGCATGTCCGACAGAGCTTCTTTGTCTTTACCTCTTGCCACTTCTGGGAACGTTCGAGATTCTTAAAAGTTTCACATGCTTCAACTTTATGGTATTTCCTTTTGTGAGGTTGTTGTGAGGTTTCTGGAGAGTGTACGTTCAAGAAACTCCGATTTTTAATGAGTTTCTTTTTGCCGATGACGTCATTTACCAGACCTGGTAGAGTCACTTCACTGGCAGCTTTTCCAATGTTGTATGTCCAGGATCCAAATGCCGGGATGTTAACCGTTGGTAGTGTTTGTCTAAATCGTGCCCAGTCTAATTTTGATTGGGAAGGTGACTTGTCAACGAACTCTTGCAGTAGACATGGATTGTATGCATGAGCGAGCAAGTTTGAATTTTCCATAACCGCGGCTAAATTTTGTACCGCCAGCGCGAATTGAATTATTGGCTCCAGCTTTTCAATCTTAGGTGCTGGTTCCTTTCGTATTGTCATGATTAGATGATTTATTATTATCTCCGGTCTCCCACACAACATCCGTAGGGTTTCAATGGCGCCTGGGACTCCAGATGGTGTCATTAACCGGAATCTGACCGCTCCCATTGCGCCTCCTCTTCGTTGCAGCCGAGGCAGGTTCTCTTCGTCCGAGTATCCACACGTAGATATAAACATCTGCCATTCCTCTGGACGTCCACTGAAAGGCTGAAGGGCTCTCGGTACTACCTGCCGGGCAGCAATTTGCTCCCTTGTAAGGCTTCGTATATTGAAGATCGTTTCAGTAGGGCATGCTGTCGTCACTGGATGTTCAAATTTATTTTTGGGGCACTCGAAAGTCATCGTCGGAACCGCACCTGGTGGCCTTATTTCCAACTGCATGGGATGTGTTTTTGTGAAGCTTTTAAAGCTGATGTCTGGATGTTGTTTTTCAGCTGTCTAGATGTTGTAGTGGTGGACCATCTCAGCTCCCAAAATCTTAGTAGCTGGTTTCGGCTCGCTCGCAGCTTCTACGGTGGTGAGCTTGTTGAGTACTTGAGTCTTTGCAGCGCTGGTACCTGCCATTGGAATGACCGATGGAGATGCGTCGATTGCTATTGGGTTAGTAATGCCCCCCATCTCTGCATTGTCCTTTGAACTGATTCCTAGCCAGCTATGAACATCAAGATTTTCTGTTGGCAGTTCTTCATCAATGGAATCTTGGGAATCAATCAGCTGTTCTAGAATTTTGTACATTATTAAATACGCTTTTTCCAGTTGTCGTTTTTCTTCCGGACGTTGGAGTTTGAGTTCCTTTCTTTTCTTCAACGAGGATTTCGACGAGCGTCTGGAGGAAATTGAGGGCGCTTTACTTTTTGATTTGATATTGAAATTATATTTATCTTTTCGTTGGGTGCAATTTACACAGCACCAAGTCCCATAGCACCAATACATCGCTCGTGGTAATTTGAGTTGCAGCTCACACGAACGGTTTATCTGCAGTACCGCATAGTTTGCAGCCGACTTGTCCCTTTGTATGTGTGTCTGCTTCATTACTCATCACTTTTTTGGTTGGTGTACGTGAGATCATGTCTATGCATCTATGTACGTGGTACGATTTGCGAACTGTGCATATACCATTACGGGGCACCACTTAGACGCCGAAAACTTGTATATACATAATATATGTACACTTTATAATTTTTTAAAGAAATTGTTGGCGAATTGTTTTAATTTTTATGAGACGCAATTCAAACACACTTTTAACAGATATACTTTATTGTTCACTCTAAGTTACGAGAAGCAGTATGCAACAGTGGATGTATGTATAATATATGTATACCTACGTCAGAAAGAAATACTTTAAAAAATTATGTTTATCTTCACTACGATCTCGACTCTTCGATTGACTGTTTGTGTCTGCTCTATTCTCCATCATTTCACAGTAAAGCAGGACATAACAAGTCAATTCGCCGCATATGCGAGGAATTGCCTGAGTCGCTAACACGGATTGTTATTAGACATTCGCTAACGAGGTATTTTTTTTGCCTAAGTCTACCTCGAACAACAAATCAACATCCGAAGATGCGTCGGGTCCGTCCCATCCCACTTACTGGATTACGGCGATGTTTGCTTTTTAGCAGGATAGTTCCTGATACTTCCTTAAAGAGCCTCACAGTCCAATTAAAGGATATCACATTCCACGTGCATAACCGAAGATCTTTGTCCTTAAATTGAGTGTTGGGGTCGTCAACAGTTGATCCAATCATATACGAGGCATGTCGTTATCTCTGAACTAGCGTTGTTTTACGTGGTGAGGAAGTTACCCTCACGCACAACCCACAGACTGGTAGGCCAGGGCCATTATTTAAGCCCTCGGGCAGAGGGATTCGCTGCAAACATTGGTTCACCATACAACGGGTGTTGTGATGGCTATCCAGGGAGTGCCGCGAGGATGCTGTATGTCAACTTGACCTGTGTACTAACGAGGATAGTGTTGGCAGCTCGGCTTATTAAGCGCAATCAACAACGTTGCCTCGCGTGGACGGGCTCATGCCCCCGCCTTACGGCCTCTTATGTTTTTTTTAGTTCTATAATTAAACCTATACATTTTTTTCAACTTCCTCCAAGAAAATTATAAAAATATTTAATATCCCAATTGTTCTTACATAACTTCGCAACCTAACTACACTAACTGAAAACTAAAGTTAAAGTCAAAACTATATACAATTATATAAACCTAAACTCTACTTAACTATTTAAGCTTGACTATGTCCGTAAAAGTATACGAACGCGTGCACCAGTGCGTATGTGTTACGAAGGTTGCCTTTTATATTTCGTACTCAGAACGTTTTGACATACGAGCGCTATTACTGTTGTTTACAGTAACTGTACAGTAACTCATCTCAACAAAAAAATGGAATTAAATCCTGAATTTTCGTGAGATTATTTTACAACTTTCGACGTGGATTAACTCAACAACTGTGCATCGATGAACTTAATTCAATTTTTGGCGATGAAGCTCCATCCAGCTCCGACCAGTGTTTATCGATTGTATGGTGAATTCAACCGAGGTCGTAGTTCACTCCAAGACGAACTTCGTGAAGGTCGTATAAAATCCGTTCTTGTTCCGGAAACCATTGATGCTGTGCGCCAACTGATATTGCAGGATCGTCATCTGACCTATAGTGAGATTTAGACAACCTTAGACATTAGTGGGACCAGCATACATTCAATATTGCATGAACATTTGACCGTCAAAAAAATTTGTTCGCATTGGATCCTACACAATTTGCCAATCGCTCAAAAAAAGGCTCGTGTCGATTGGTCGAAAGAAATGCTCCAAAAATACGATCGCAGTGCGATGACATTGCGAAAGGTGGTAAATCGTGGATTTAAGCGTATGAGCCCGAAAGTAAACAGCAGTCGACTGTATGGGTGTTTCAAATTGACCCAAATCAAACAAAAGTTGCTCGCGCACGAAGCACTTTCAAGCAAATGGTCGCTTGTTTTTTCGGAAAAACTGGACATGTTGCAACGGTACCACTAGAACGACGCAGAACAGTCAATTCTGAGTGGTACACAACCATTTGTTTGCCAGTTGTCTTTCAAGAAATCAGGAAAACCAACCGCCGAAGACGGATCACTCTTCACCACGACAATGCGAGCTCTCACACATCGGCTCAAACAACTGCATTTTTGAGCACTCAAAACATCGATTTGATGAGTCACCCGCGGTATAGTCATGACTTGGTACCGAATGACTTCTTTTTATTCCCGTACGTAAAAAATAAAATGAGACGTCAACGTTTTTCGACACCAGAAGAAGCGGCTGATGCGGTCAGAATGCATGTTTTGGAGATACCTTAATCAGAGTGGCAAAAGTGCTTCGACAATTGGTTCAAACGCATGCAAAAGTGTATAGATCTTAATGGGGAATATTTTAAAAAACATGAAGCTGTTTTCGATGATCAATATTTGTTTTTGTTCTCTAATCCCGAAATATAAAAGGCAACCCTCGTATTTATATGCTTAACATATACATATTGATGGTGTACCTTTATTTTGGTTTTAGTTTTTTTTATTGTCTTTTGCTTTTTTGTTGTATATTTGTATAGTTTTTAGTTTTTTTTTTTTGTGGCGGCCGTGGCGTAGTGGTTAGAGTACGACGCTCAAATGCCGAAGGGTCAAGGTTCGACTCCCGGCTGAGCACCTCGAATTTTTCACGGCATCAACTTTTTCATCTGCTGGCAACACTCAAAGAGTAGTAACTGTCTAAAAATGCTTCTCAAACTTCGCCGTTCGAAGTCGGAAAAAAACTGTAGATCCTTTCTACTCGTGAGAGAACAGTAGCGCGCACAACACGACTAGTTGATGAGCAAGCTAGGCCCTGGTCCCCCTGTGGACTGTCGCGTCAACCATTATTATTATTTGTATTTTTTTATATAAAATGTCTTACAACTATCTTAACTTATGTGAATTGGCCCTACAGACTCAACATTTCATTAGAAAAGTAAACCACAAAAATCAGGCTGTTAATTGAAGCTATCCTCGAGCAGTGTGACTACGAATTAACTTAATAGGTGTATGCTAGGTAAAATAGGTTTTCCTTGTTGTACAGGATCTCGTTGGGATAGAATTTCTTGTAATCAGATTTTGGTGTTCGATATAAACGAAAACAGGCCCGAAGGCGCCGCCTCTCGAATACTCTCATCTTTTCCATTTGGAAAGGACTCATGTTGAACCACACAGGACAACCATATACCATGATTGGTCGGATGAGGAGCATGTAGCAGATCACCTTCACTCTGGTGTGAAATTGGCGGCTTTAAAACAGCCCTCTTGCTATAGCGAACGCATTCTTAGCCCTTATCAAAGCTGTATGTACCGTTATACCCCCATATAGATACTGGTCCTACCAGATGCCTTGATATCTTACTACATTTTTCACGGTCAATGGCCATCCCATTGGGTCAACTTGCGCCAGTTTATTTTCGTGTCCCTTGAGGCTCTGGGCAACGGGGTTCGGAAAGGATAGTTTCACACTTCTGGTAGTTGATTTTCAACAATTCGTTGAATCGTATCGAAGTCACTCTGCAACAAACCGTTAATTTCTTGTACCTTCGGAGCTGATCTGTACGCGATTAGATCATTGGCAAGTGCTATAATTTTAGACATGGAACCTATAAGATCGCTAGTGAATATTGTGAACAAGATCGGCGAACCCACCGCTCCTTATTGCAACCAATTTTTGAAATACACAGTTGTGGAATTTCATTGCCAGTACATTGCCGTTTTGTGTGAATGCCTGAAACTGTTTGTCCACAATCTTCCAAAATTCAGCTCAATTGCTAGTTTACGAGAACGACATAGATATGATTGGAAGAACACAGCTAGCCATCAATGAAGTATTTGCATTGAAGGATACACAACATTGCAATGTCTTTTGGCTGAAGAGGAAATAGAAAACTGGCTTTGTATAACAGTTTAATCATTTCAGTCTCACGGCGCAGAAACCGCAGAACTGAAGAGAGGATGAGGAAGCCCTTTTATCTATAGAGAAAAGTTCTGCGTGCGATATTATGTTTGCGATGTTGGCACTTTAAGGAGAAGATTAAACGGTGTGTTTTATGGGCTGTACGGTGGCATATGCCGCTAAAGCCTCTTCGGATACAACACTTACCCATGTAAAGCGTATGAACACCACTGCTCCTGCCTGAAAACTCTTTGAATTTCAGATGTTGGGACAAAGAAGAAGAGAAAGACCTAGGCTGAGATGGCAAACAAACTTTGTTCGTGTTATTTTGTTGTACTTAGGAAGATATGTGGAAAGTGCAAAATTTGATTTTCAAGCGGACTACAAGCGAATAAATTGTACAATTGTACGAAATGTAATATTTTGAGTTTAAGGAAATTTTAAGAGATTGTTAATTGTTCAATTATTGAATGCAAAATGTCGTTCCATAAAAGTGCATTAAAGTGGATTAAATTAAAGCTTTTCTACATGTTATGAAATTATTTAGTTTCTTCGTTTTCTCGTTTGCCGTGACTTGCCATCCACTTTCTGTAGTCCTCTGTGCGACTTGTGCAAAAAATCACGTTTAACTGTGTTTGAAAATATCTCATGTGGTAAGATCTACACCTATATTGTTGGGTTTTGTTAATATATTTTAGAAGGCGCAACAGTCAAGATGGTGACCAGAGCATAGCTTCTTCAGCAACCGCTCATATTCTTCTTCTTATTATGGCGCTACATTCCGGGGTGGACCTGGGCTTCAACCAACATGTCCTCTGTTACTTTGTCTCAATGGCTGTGATTGGAAGACTTTTCGGGCCGGAACAGTGATATCCATACGCTCTACATGGCCCAGCCAACCGCTCGTCCTGTGCGTGCTATTGTTCTTTCGCCATAAGTTAGGACGTTCAGATTTTTGCCGACTCCAAAAGTCGCAATTTGTTAAGTAAAATGTAAGTTGTTTAGCACAGTAATCGAATCTAGAAACTAAGTATGAGCGTGATACTACATACACTTTACTACGCTGATAAATAACAATCCTAAGAAAAAGGGAAGCTACACTACTTCTTTGAGTGCAAGAAAAATATAAACGCACTCAATCAAAGAATGGGAGTGTCCGTTGTAATGCTGAATCGGCGGTTTACAGTTTAATCGGTGGTGGTTGAATGCTTTACACAAATAAATAATTTATACACCAATAACCTAAAATGTACTTATTGGCTCTTGTACGGTTCTAACCCAGACAATTTTTGTTATTATTTTGCCACTTTTTCCTAACAGAAAATACCGTTCACTGTAAACAAATATGTTATTAACATTGCAGTGGAATTGGAAACTTTTAACAATAAATTAAAAGGAAAATTTACTAAATCAAAAAGTAACTTTTTGAAGGTCTTTAGTTCCCTTTCGGACTAAGCCCTGACCTGTATATCCAAGGTTGACACTAGTGAAATGATTTTGCCCCCCCGAAAAGGAAACACAAAGATGGTTGAGCTCTACTCGAAGACCAGTCAGAGAAATTAAAAGCAAATAAAATCTAAGTTTGGTTACCTAACTTAGATATTTCTCAATTTTAAATGAAATAAAGAAGTGTAGGAGGGGGAGGATTGAGGTTCGAGTGATGGGCGATCGGAAAAAAACAACTCTCACACAGTTTCTTATCTTTATTTCTCGGTCGATAAACGGAAAAGAGCAAAAACATATTTTGTCTCCTATTTATAATGAAGCTGTATTCGCGGTCGATAACCTGATCAGATGGATTGAGCAAAGCTTTTGCAAGTACATGTAAGCCGTTTACTTGGTGTTCGAAAACAAATCTAGAACAGGGTGATTAGTTCTATTTATTTATTATTTATTATTTTTTTCTGCTACAATTCGGCCATCCTGATCAAGTAATCGACCCGATTACATAGTGACATTCACAGTTTTAAGGTAAGTATTCTAAATGGAAATTATAAATTCATATTTTAATATTTACAATAATGTATTCAAAATTTATCATCAAAATATAAGATATTCAAAAAGTACAATATTGTGATTATATTATAAAATGCTACTGAAAGGACAACAGGTTTGGTTAGAGATGCTTCGAAATATACTCGACGGTTGTGCTTCTTTTTTTCATATAAGAATCGAATTCCTTCGCATGGGCACCAGCTGCTTCACACCTGCAATTTAATCATAACTTTCGACGCTATACGGTCTCATATTTTCTGGAGAGAACACTCCTTTGTATGGCAGACGTGACATTTGAAGGCCGTCAATATCCGAAATCAGATAACGATCGTTACGCAAAACTTTCTTAACCTCGTAGGGCCCTCTATACTTTGCAAGAAGTTTCTGGTTAACACCTGGGGTAGCTGCTACGTTACGGATCATCACATACTGACCAGGCTTATAAACTTGAGGACTTTTGACAGTCCAGAAACTCTTTCACTCGATCGCACAGTTTACCTTTCTGATTCACGCCGAATAATAACACACTCGGAGTAAAACCCGTACTCCTATTGACTGTGTTGTTCAGCGCAAATTCTGCTTTAACCAGATGTCTATCCCAATCGCTCGTCGTATTGAATTCACATTCCTTAGATAACATAGGAACAAGGATGCGGTTTATACGTTCTACCTGTCCGTTTGATTGAGGAGAACGTGTGGCGATTTTGATGTGTTCAATGTTATGTTCATGAAGAAAATTTGTGAACTCTAAGGACGTAAAGCAAGTGCCCCGATCTGATATAATACGATCTGGTCGCGAATAGTTAGCAAAATATGACGTTAGGCATTTTATAGCTTCACTACTTTGAGTAGACTTAACAGAATAAAGTTTAATGAATTTAGTGAAAGCATCAATTACTAGGAAAACGTGTTTGTTTCGCGACTGTGAACCAGGTAAAGGTCCAAGGTGATCGATATGAAGTGTGTTAAACGGAACGTTCCCCTTTGGTATAGGGTGTAACTTTGCTTCAACTTTGCCTGAGTTCGGGGAAAAGTAAATGCATTTGAGGCAATTTGTAATATGATTCTTAATCTTTTCCTTCATATTAGGAAACCAATAAGACTTAGACAAGTGCTGAAAGCACTTGTCTGTACCCACGTGGCACATTGCTTCGTGGTGCGTACGAATTACTTCTTTTTCCATGTTACATGGGACGTAGAATCGAACTTCGTTCTTATTTTTGCGATAAACAAGACCGTCTATTAATTCATAGACTGGACTTTCGCTTTTCTCGAGTTCTGTAACAATCGACTGAATATTTGGGTCATGTTTTTGAGCCGATGCCAGAATGAATTCGAAGGATTCGTTGTCAACGTGTAGAATGTTGAACGAACGACTTAAAGCATCTACGTGCGTCATTCGGTCAGCTTTCCGGTGTTCAACATTGTAGTCGAAGCTTTGCAGCTCCAGCGCCCAACGTGAAATACGTGGATTTAAGGTCTTTCTATTTAGTGTCATAGCTAATGCCTGACAGTCTGTCACGATTTTAAAGGACACTCCTATCAAATAAACCTTAAACCTCCTGAGAGCATAAATAATTGAAAGTGTTTCTAGCTCATAGCTATGATATTTGCTTTCGGTTTCGGTAGCTCGTTTTGAGTAATAAAATACAGGGTGGAATCTGCCATCAACCTGTTTTTGCATGAAAACCGCACCATATCCGATCGAGCTCGCATCACAATGGACTTCCTTAGCATTAGAAGGACTGAAAATCGCCAGGACCGGAGACGCCACTAGTTTAGCTTTAAGTATTTCAAACGTTTCCATCTCTTTTGATCTGAATACAAACGGTGTATCTTTCTTTAATAGATCATAAAGTGGTTTAGCCACACTTGCAAATCCTTTAATGAATTTACGAAAATAGGAACAGAGTCCTAGGAAACTATGTACGTTTTTAATTGAGGTGGGTATCGGAAAATTTTTAATGCTGTTTAAATGACTTTCGTTAGGTCTAATGCCGTTTTTAGTTACTTTATACCCTAGATAACTAATTTCATTTTGTAAAAAGCTGCATTTGTCGAATCTTAACTGGAAAGAATGTTTTACGATAATATTTATTACTTCCTGCAAGATTTCCAAATGCTCTTCAACAGACTGTGTTGCAACTAGGAGATCATCTACGTAAGTAATTAGTTTACCCTTTGAGATGAGGTTCCCAAATATGTATTTCATAAACCTTTCAAAAACTGAAGGCGCATTTTTTAGACCAAATGGCATCCGCGTGTATTCGTATTGCCCCATCGGTGTTATGAAAGAAGTAAACCTAGTAGAATCGTCCTCTAGTTGAACGTGGTGAAATCCATTTTTTAGGTCCAACGTGGTAAAGAACGATTTGTCCCGGAGACGATCAAGATTATCTTCTATGAGGGGCAAAGGGTACTTATCACGTAAAGTGATTTTGTTTAGTTCGCGGAAGTCAACACAGAGGCGGAGCTCTTTGTTCTTCTTTTGTACCAACACAATCGGCGATGCGTATGGTGAGTTTGACTCTTTGATTACACCTCGCTCTAATAAATTTTTCAAAATTTTTTCTAACTCCACTTTATGAGCAAAAGGGAGCCGCCTAGGTGCACATCGAAATGGAGTGTCCTTAGATAAATCTATTCTCATTCTGAAATCCGTTTGAGACAGAGAATCTCGTGGTTGTAGGTGGGCAGGTCTTACTATTTCCCTTACTTTCTCTTTTACACACTCACTAAGGCCATTATTAATATTTAAGTTCAACTCACCTGGTTCTACCGCTACATCAATGTTCATGATTTGTTCTACGTAATCTTCATTGGACATGTTGGAACTAGTTGTTGAATGTGTAGTATTATGGTGGAGGTAGCTGGAGCCCATTGTTGAAATCCGATTTTCATTAAAGGTGTCGTTAACCTTTCGGGAAATCAAACCTGTTTTCCTGATGTAATCGCGACCTAAAATTACAGGATATGTCATTGAGAAATTTGCTACTATCAAAAGCTTCATATTAATAATTGATTTTTCGAAACGAATTTGACTGTTAATACTTCCTATCACATTAAGTGGGCTGCTGTTGACTCCGCAATATGGCTGCGTCTCTTCCTCTAGAGTTGGTAACAAAACTGCTGGAAGGTATTTCTCCTGCATAAAACTTACAGGGCTCCCAGAATCCAGTAAAGTAAGTAAGGACAGCCCGATCTCCATTTGATCCCCCACCCATTCATAGCGAACGCAGCACTCAAAGTCGTTTTTCTGATCCATATCCTCTAAGACAGGCAGCGAATCAAATGAGCTTTTAATACTTTCCTCAGGGACGACCGGGTATTGTGTTTGGAAATTCGTTTGAAGCATCATGATTCGATCTTTGGCATCACACTTAGGAGAAATATGACCATGTTTTCCACATTTAAAGCACGTGATGTCTTTGTTTTGGTCTCTCCTGGAGGAGTCTGGACTCTTCACACTCATGTTGCGTCGGATTGGTACAGGTGCATGGTTTGTTTTAATCGGCTTGTTGGAGTTATGTTCTCGATGATTATTCTTCAGCTTTTCATATTTACGGAGATTCTCCTTTAGTTCGACAAGATTGTTAGCACAATACAATATACTTTTATTCGTCTCGGAATCCGGAATGCCTCTTATAATAAATTGACACAAATCCTCCTCCTCGACATTACCACGAGCTGCGATCTCCTGCATGTGGAGCACATACTGTTGCATTGTTTCACTGATAACTTTCTTTCGTTTTTGTAGTTCATTATAAATATCCGATCGGGTTACTTTCTTCAGGAATTCATTTCTTAACGCAGATTTTAGTTGAGGCCAACTGCGAAATGTTACAGTCCTAGCGAAAAGACGAGCTGTTCCAGTCAGAAATCTCTTACCAAAAATGAATTTGTTTCTATCGCCCAGTTCCAAAATTTCGGCGTATTCCTCGAACTGCTCGATCCAGCGGTTAACACAAAAATTGTCATCTCCACTGAAAGCAGGCACTGAGTCTTCAACGTCTTTGAAATTGTAACTTGGAGTTGATCTCGAAACCGATGGAACATCATCCACTTGCAGTTCACGTAGTCTCTGCTTTAGCTTTCGAATTTCTTCCTTCTTTTTACACAACCGTTGAAGTGTCGCTATCTCCTCGTCGAGTTGTTCCTCCTGTTCACTGGCATCCTCTCGAGAACCAGAGGTTTCCTCCGACCCATCGTCATCCGGGGCTATTGAATTGTCAGCGTGGTGAGTTTTATCAGTTGCAGATAACTCAGCAATTAAATTCGTCAACTCCTCCTCTGGAACACCTTGAACTGCTTCATCCACTCGAATTCTCAGTTCAGCTTTTGTGCCACTAGTTGGACGTCTAAACGCTCTTAAAATGCTTTTGAGTCTGCAGACTGTGGAAGACTCCACAAAATTCATCCAATCCTCTGACATTCTTGACTTTGCAAACACTGCCCTCAGCGAAACTTACTTTAGCCAAGAAGACAGTATCGAAATAAACATGTACACTCAATCAGTACAGTAAATCCAATGTGCTGAATCCCACTTCTGAAGTTGTAGGAGGGGGAGGATTGAGGTTCGAGTGATGGGCGATCGGAAAAAAACAACTCTCACACAGTTTCTTATCTTTATTTCTCGGTCGATAAACGGAAAAGAGCAAAAACATATTTTGTCTCCTATTTATAATGAAGCTGTATTCGCGGTCGATAACCTGATCAGATTGATTGAGCAAAGCTTTTGCAAGTACATGTAAGCCGTTTACTTGGTGTTCGAAAACAAATCTAGAACAGGGTGATTAGTTCTATTTATTTATTATTTATTATTTTTTTCTGCTACAGAAGACACTTTATAAATTGTTTATTCACCTTCACCTTAAACAGGTTATTGCAATGAGTTCATAGAACCATATATTCAGTTCAACCAAAAACGTTTAGACACTTACTTACAGTGACCAAATATACAGTGGTAAAATTAGTTAAAATTTGAAAACTTAACACAGAAGAAGCAGCTTGTACTTTAACCATTTTTATATTAATAAAAACAGAAGCAATTTTTACCAAATTGGTCGGCAAATATAAATGTAATAAAAGAGATTATGAAGAAGAAAAACAAATTTAACGTGAGGCTTAGCAAAGTTTTAGTGAACATAAGATGATTGGAGAACATAAAGTTGAGTACATACAAGTAAGTTGACTACATACAAGTAAGGGTCTCTTTAAAGTTTCTAAATATCTCCTGATACTATCTTTTTAAACTTATTATCAATTTGAAACATTGTAATAAATTTACTTATTATATTATTCCGTATATAAGTTTGGCTTCTTGGATTCAAAAATATAATTTAGCAACAAAGCACAATAACGTAGCTTTGATAATATAAAGTTTGAATCATTTTAGTGGTGTTGTTCTGGTTTATTGCGTCTTCTTCTTCTTCTTGTGGCGCTACAGTCCGGGGTGGACCTGGGCCTCAACCAACATGCCTCTCCAGCCAAGTTGATTAAGGTCCTTCTCCACTTGTGTGCGCCACTTTAGTCTAGGTCGTCCTCTATTGCGTTGTCCCAATGGCACGGATTCAAAGACTTTTCGGGCCGGAACAGTGGTGTCCATACGCTCTACATGGCCTAGCCATCTTAAGCGTTGTATCCGTAGACGCTTGACCAGGCGCATGTCGCTGTACAGCCCATAGAGTTCGTCGTTAAATCTTCTCCTCCAGATGCCATCAACGCAAACAGGACCAAAAATCGCACGCAGAACTTTTCTCTCGAAGAGACTAAGGGCTTCCTCATCCGTCTTTGCTAACATCCAAGATTCCGCGCCATAAAGTAAGACGGGGATGATCAAGCTGTTATATAAAGCGAGCTTCGTCTTTCGAGAGAGGGCTTTATTACTCAATTGCCTCTTGAGCCCAAAGAAACAGCGATTGGCAAGAGTGATTCTGCGTTTGATTTGGTGACTGGTGTTGTTGTCCCTATTTACCACGAAGCCGAGGTAGACGAAGTCCTTGACTACCTCGAAGTTTCTGCTGCCTAGTGTGACGCTCCGTCCGAGACGTCGATGTTGTGTGTCCTTCCTTGATGACAGCGTGTACTTAGTATTGCCCTCATTTACTGCCAGACCCATTTTAGCCGCTTCCGCTTCAATGTCAGCAAACGCCTCATTGACGGCTCGCTGTGTTCGTCCAATCACGTCAATGTCATCAGCGTATGCTAGCAATTGAACTGACTTCTGGAAGATCGTGCCTCTGGTGTTGACTTGTGAGTTACGCACGATCTTCTCGAGGATGATGTTAAAGAAATCGCATGACAGTGTGTCGCCTTGTTTAAAACCTTTTTTGACATTGAAGGTCTCGGTGAGTTCGGTACCGACCTTGACGGAGCAGCGAGAGTTCTCCATCGTCATCCTACACAATCTGACGAGTTTGGTAGGAATGCCAAAACTAGACATGGCACTGTATAGCTCGTCTCTATGCACACTGTCATATGCAGCCTTGAAATCGACGAATAGGTGGTGAGTGTCAATTTGCATTTCTTGGGTCTTTTCCAGGATCTGCCGTAATGTAAAGATCTGGGCTATTGTGGACTTCTCTGGCCTGAAACCACACTGATAGGGGCCTATCAGGTCATGGACAAACGGCTTCAGACGCTCACACAATACGGCAGAGAGGATCTTGTATGCGATGTTCAGGAGACTAATCCCTCTGTAGTTGGCGCAGTCAAAGGGGTCTCCTTTCTTGTGGACCGGGCAAACGACGCTGAGATTCCACTCATCGGGCATGCTTTCCTCCGACCATATCTTACAGATGAGCTGGTGCATGCGCCCAACCAGGTCATCTCCAGCTGCTTTAAATAGTTCTGTGGACAGTCCGTCCGCTCCAGCAGCTTTGTTCGACTTTAGCTTGGATATTGCTATCTTCACCTCGTCTAAGTCGGGGGGACGGAATGTTTGTCTGTCATTGTCCAAATTGAGTGGAACATTCTGTCTAACAGCGGGATTTGTGTCGTCATCGCCGTTTAGGAGTCTGCAGAAATGATCCTTCCGAATTCTCAGCACAGACTGCAACTCTACTACGAGTTGTCCGTTTTGGTCCCGGCAGGCTTTGGTCCGAGCCTTTTATCCTCCGGATAGCTGTTTTACCTTTCGGTAAAACTTTCGGACTTCATTTCTGCCACAACACCTTTCCATTTCCTTGGCCGCGCGCTTCTCATGCTCCTTCTTTTTCCTTCTGAGAAACCGGTTTTCCTTCTGAGTCCGTTTCCGCATGTGTTGTCGTGCAGGCTGTGTTTACCGATGACTCCAGCAAAGATGTCCTCCTTTCCCAGCTGAGCGTTGAAATCTCCTAGAACGATCTTGGTGTCGTAGCTGGGGCATCAATCGTATGTTCTTTCTAGGAGATCATAGAAGTCATCCATGATGTTGTCATCCTTCTCCTCTGTCGGGGCGCCAGCGCAAATTAGGCTAATGTTCCCGAATTCAGACTTGATGCGGATTGTCATAAGGTGTTCGCTGACGGGTTCGTAGCACAAGACTTTTTGCCTAAGTCTGCCTCGAACAACAAATTCGCATCCGAATAAACGCTGCCTTCTCCCTCTATAGCAATTGCTGTAGTAGATATCGCAGTTCTTCATCGCTTTTATGCTAGGCCCATCCCATCGCACTTCCTGGTTGGCGGTTATGTCTGCCTTATAGCAGTCAAGGGCCTCCGCAAGTTGTTCGGCTGCACGTGGCCTGTTAAGCGATCTCACATTCCACGTGCAAAACCGAAAATCAATGTCCTTTAAACGTTTGCTGGGGTCGTCAACGGGTGATCCTTCATTATCCGAGGCATGTTTGTGTCTCTGAACTAATATTGTTTTACGTGGTGAGGAAGTTATCCTCACGCACAACCCACAGACTGGTGGGCCAGGCCCATTATTTAAACCCTCGGGCAGAGGGGCTCGCTGCATACATTGGTTCACCATACAACGGGTGTTGCGATGGCTATCCAGAGGGCGCCGCTTGGAGGCTGTATGTCAACTTGACCTGTGCACTAACGAGGATAGCCTTGGCAGCTCTCCATGTTGAGCGCAATCAACGACGTTACCTCGCGTGCACAGGCCCATGCTCCCCGGTTTATTGCGTCGTCTACATTTATTCCTTAAATTAGATTCCGTCCGTCCGTTAACTGACGCTTTATGACACTACGTATCAAGAAATAATACAGGAATATTAGCTGAAAGTGAGGAGAAAAGTAAGATCAGCTTGGATGACTGATGTAGGAAGAACATATAATCAATGCCATCTTGGAGATTTCAATCAGATACACACATCCACTACTCAGTCTTGTGGACTTCGCGGAACATCTTCGTAGTTCAACATCCATAAGCACCTGGTGGCCTGATGAAACAAACCGGATCGCTCGACGTCAGACACACCTTAAAAATTCTCCATTTCCGTACTGTAATAATATAAAGACAACAGTCAAACAAAGCGGTTGGAGTTGACGAATTTTGGGCCTTAAGTCGGCTTTAGGGTTTGATCGAAGGAAAGCATACCCGCTGAGTGGAGTCTGGTCTTATTATTTGGGTTATAGTCCAGGGAAGTCTTCTGTAGACCAGATTTTCAAATTACGCCGGTACCTGGAGAATCGACAACCACCAGTTATTTTTCGATTTTAATGCCGAAGATGGTTCGAAGATGGTCTACAAGAGTGGCGGCTGACGAGGGGGTGTATGTCAGATAGAGCGGCGAGTTGGCTGAGTCTCAGATCCATCAGAACTGTGGTCTTGGTGATTTAAACAACAAGCTTACTTCATTCACGCTTCTGTAGCCTTCGTTTTATTTTCTTAGCATTTGTGAATGTTGTAGGCAAATCGAATGAAAAGGTGTCATAAGAAAATTGCAAGTTTTGCAATCGAAAGCGCGCGAAAAATTTTAAAATTAAACTTTATTTCACTAAGTTACTTTATTCGAAACGACTTAAACTACCTGGACGGGGGAGCGAACTACGTATCATTCACCTTCGGCTACCTGTATATATTATGCTCTCAATGCTTATTCAGCGATCGGCTTAAAGAATCGATCGCACAATCGACTGCAGACTTTATGTCAGCATATTTTGTTGAGCTCGTGTCACTTTTGTGCTGATTCACACGTTTGGATTTGTTTAATAAATTCTTCAATTGAATCCGTTGCTGAGTGATATGTAACTTCTCTTCCTTTGGAGTAGAATTCTCCTGAATTCTATTATTAAACTTAAATTGTATTCTTTTTTGTTTAATACATAAAAATGACAACATGGTGAACATTATTAATATTATTACACAAATGCTATGTTAATTTTATACGACAGATTTGTCTCAAATTCAACTTCTCTTAACTCATGAATATTGTCTATATGATCAAATACTATTTTGTTAAATTTTAATGTTTCATTAGATTTGTAGTTCGGGTAACAGAATCTTTGTTTTTCTATGTGTTTAACATTTGAAAATGTTTGATTCATTAGATATATTATTATTGAATATACAATTTGTAGATGTTAATAAGTAATTACAACAAATCTTAAATATTTTGTCATCACAAGTGTGATTTACAACTGATTGAAGGTTCTATACAAGAATGGTTTCGTCATGGAATGATATTATTTCACTTTCTTTACTTATTCTGGTTTTACAATTCTGCTTAATTATACAATGTTTACTCTCTTTAAGTTCATTAAATGCCTTATTTGCTTTATATTTGAATATTTTGTTATTGTATTCTATAATAAATTCAATGTCAGCATTCACTTCCATAAATTCTTTGTATGGTATTGCTGTTAAAACTTTGTATAGTATTGCTGTTACATAATTCTTCGGAATTTTAATTGCAAATTTTATAGTATTATCTTTATACTTAGTAACACCTAATCTAATATGTTTTAATTTGGAAAAATCTATTACATAAGTTTCAATTTCTTCATTAGTAAGAATACTTGGTATATTATTCTGTGCTGATACTATGTTTTCCTGAATATGTTCTACCCTATCGTTAATGTATTTGAGTTTGACAAGTTGATCGAAATACATCTGTTTCATTATAAGTTTTCTTTCTACTTTCTGTGAGGAATTAATTTGTTTTAAAATTGTGTCTCTATCATCAATAATTATTTCCTTCAAACTTTGGAATGTGTTGTTAAAATATTAATTTATCGTTACTTGTTTATTTATTACTTCAATAGTGTTATGATTATTTTGTCGAATATTGTCTATGTATTGAGTAATTGTTTGTCTGTCTTCGTCGTCTATCCACTTTTGTGCTGTACTTAATAAGTTGATTAGATCTCTTCTATATCTCTTACTTATTGGAGTTAGAGTTCTAACTTTGTGTAATATGCTTTTAACTTCTTCGTTTAATATAATTCTGTGTTTGCGTTCTAAAGGCCTAAAATTTAAAGATATATTTTCAACTAATTCTATAATTTCGTTTGGATCAATCATGTGCAGTATAATATACGTTTCGTTTACAATAGAAATCCTAACTTTAGTTTCACAAATCCTTCCTGTTCGTTAAAAACTTGTGCGTTGAAAAATTGTTGACAATTTGTATGTGTCACTGTTATCATTATCATATGCTTATGTCTGACTGCCTTATAATTTTTGATAAAACCTGTTGTTCTTACTTCTTTATAATCTTCTCTTTTAGTATTAAAGTACAATTTTTTCTCCTTGGTTGATTTTAAATTTTCATAAACTTTTTTTAACCTAATCTTACCTGATTGTATCTGTTGAGGTGTAGCTTTGACTGTTGAATGAAAACGTTCATTATAGTTTCGAACAGGTTGTTGCATCTATCATTAAGTAATATTATTCTTACCATAACTTCTCTGCCACGGTATTATGAAATCTTTGGACATCTGAATTGCCAGTACGCGAATTTGGTTTGGTTAAGTGCAAGCTTATTTCTTCCTTTTCTAAGAGTTGTTTTATTTGTATCGCTTTAAATTCATTATCTGCAACTATCTTCTTTGGCTTACCCATTTTGGTAAAATGTTCTTCTAATACTTCAATTAGATTCCTATCTGTTAGATAATATGCAGGACCAAACTTTGAAAATTTGTCAATAATAGTCAAAAAATTGCATTTCTTAAAAACGTAAATGTAAGTGTTCATTAATATTCGTTGGTGTTTCACTGAATTCAAATTTTGGTTTGATCGGATTACGATCGTACTTTACCGCTTTACAAATGTCACACTGACTTATTACTATTTGTATTAATTCCAATAGTTTTGGATAATACACTTTGTATTTGATTTGATTAAATGTGTAAGCTTTCTCTGACATGGTATAACGATATCTGCTTAACTGCTTCGACTTCTGTCTTTAAATCTTGTGCTCTATCAGAACTTTTAACAAATTTTACTTGTGGATCGTTAGAAAATATTTCAATGAGCTTTTCCTGAACTACGTTATATTGATGATCTGAAAGTTCAGAATATATTACTGTTGTGCCTTTCTTTATAAATCTCCGAAATATATCCGTTAGTCTTGTCATGTCACAGTCAGCTATGTAAATTATTTGTTTCCCATTTACAATGTCTTGAGTTTTCTTATTTGTTAAGATGATCTGAGTCTTGTATTTATTGACTATTTCTTCTTTTATACATATGTGATCAAGTAACTCTTCTTCTGCTAAATGTATGCTTTTCAGAGCATCTACGTTAAGTATAATATCCGATTCTGTGTCACTTTTGGTTTACATTGGTGAAAAATTGTCTATGTTAGGAGTCTCCGACATCTCTCCATCCTTTGAATTAACCTCCTCGTTAAATTCTGTTCTACTTAAAACATCTGCCACTTTGTTATCTTTACCTTTTAAGTATTCTATTTCAAATTGATATTCTCCCAGTTTAAGCAACATATCTTTTCCGCGATATTTAGCATGGAGATATTTTATAGGTTGATGATCCGTTAAAATTTTGAACTTATTTCCATATAAATATGGTCGAAAATAGTTGACGGAACACATAATGGCTAAAAATTCCTTATCAGTAGCGGAATAATTGCGTTCGTGGTGGTTTAATGTTCTGGATACGAAACAGACAGGATGGCCTTCTTGTGAAAGAACGGCGCCTATCGCAAAATTCAACGCATCCATGGTAAGTTTAAATGTTTTTTCGAAATTAGGAACGTTATATGGGGTGACTGATAATAAGATGCTTTAATTTCTCAAATGATTCAATATAATTGGGGTCATTGATGTTAACTTTACAACTTTTCTTCAGATATTTAGTCATAAGCTTTGCATAGTCTTTCACAAATTTTCTGTAGTAACCACTTAGACCTAAGAAACTTTTAATTTCATGTTGAGTTTTGGGAATAGTCACATTTTTGATAGCATCGATTTTATTTGGATTGGGTTTTAACCCTTCTTCGGTTATTACGTGACCCAAGAATTCCGTTTCCTTTTTCATGAAACAACATTTGTCAATTTGTATTTTTAAATTTATCGATTCTAGAATGTCAATTTTTATTGCCTTAATATGTTTTTTTTTAAGGAAGTACTGAAAATTAGTATGTAATCTAAATAAATGACACACGGTTTGTTAATGTAATCTCTCAAAATTTGATTCATTAGGCGTTGAAATGTTGCCGGGGCATTTTTAAGTCCAAACGGCATTCTAATGAATTCGTAGAGACCATGCGGGGTAACAAACGCAGTTTTATGTCTGTCCTCTTTTTTTATTTATATTTGGTGATAACCCTTTGCTGAGTATATTGTTGTAAAGTATTGAGCCTTTCTTAGATTATCGAGGATTGAGTCAATATTTGGTAGTGGAAATTTGTCGTCTGTTGTGACTTCATTTAATTTCCTATAATCAACGGCAATTCTATATTTTCTTTTTCCTGAGTTGTACATTTTCTTGGGAACAACTATCAAAGGGTTTGAGTACTTTGAATTCCTTTTTTGTATAATGCCTTGCTCTGTCATTTCCTTTATCTGTCTCCTAACTTCTTTTTCGTGTCTTGGAGGGTAACGATATAACTTAAAGTTAATTTATTGATCCGTATGTGTCGGTATTTCATGCATTATTTCAGTCGTACTGGTGAGTTTATTACCTTCTTTAAAAAATAGGGATTTGTATCTAATAATAATTTTTTTCAATTTCCTTATACTCTTCTGAGTTGTGGTGATCCAATTTTAGATGGTTGATGTTATCATCTCCACACTCTAGTGTATGAATTTCCTCATATGTAATTCGTTTATTATGAAATTTAATAGGCTGTCCGTTAAGCTCTATTATTCCAGTTTCAAGTTCAATGATTGTATTCATTTTATTCAAAATATCATTGCCTATAATGAATTGGTATTTTCTGCCTGTTAAGTTCATTGCTTTCCAACGAATTCGAGCGCCTTCTGGTGCTTTCAGTTCGTCGAATGCAGGAGTATGTATTTCAGTATCGAAATATCCTTTGTCATTGATAGTGGAGTATTGTACCGGTTTAATATTTACTCTTTCGAAATTATTAATTGCTTCTATTATCAATTATACTAAGTGTAGATCCCGTATCTGTTAATGCTAAATATTTTCTTTGCAATAAAGTTATTTCGATAATAGCTAGGTCACCCGAGGATAGTTCATTAAAAACCTTGCTTCGTTGGCAGAGACATGGTTGTTTTGGTTATTCAGAAGATGTTTATAATTAACCTGGTCTCTTTTGATATATGAAACCTCCATAGGCTCAAGTTGTCTATTACCTTGTTGACAATACTGACCAGAGTTTCTATTATTACCGAATTGTTGATATTGCCTTCTATTTTGTCCTGATTGACTAATCTTTGGTACATTTTTGTGGTTATTACTACGGAAATTGTTGTGGTAATTATTAAAATAATTATAATTTCCTACTTTATTTCGAGGCTCTATTATTTTTATATTTAGTTTTGTCCTTCAAGAATTCCAGCCTAATAGATGAATCCTCATATCTACGTTTTCTCATTATTAATAAAATATTTTCTAAAACCTGTTCCTCATAAATTCTATCTAGAAGTGTATCCTGAGTCATCTCTTTAGTGGTCTTCACTAAAATCCCGTTAACATTGCTTAAATCAATAGAATTATTTTCATGATATATAATTAACTCATCTGTTTTATACGTAATTTCTTGTATTTCTGTTGCCAATTCACTTACATTGTTTACTCTCAGGTTGCCGATTCTTCTATACAGTTGAAAAGGTTCAATGTCTGGCTGGTATCGTAACTTCAGTGTTCCTGTTAGGAGATTCCAGTTGTCTGGTTGAGGGATGTTGATCACTGTATTTTTCGCCTCTCCTTGAATTATTTCGTGGTAGATCGCAAAGGTGAACGTCTTCTTGGAGTCCTCGTTGTTGATGCCGTCCAGGTAGCATTCAACATTGCGGATGAAAGAATTAACTGTAACGTCACCATGGCCAGTGAACACAGGCATATGTTTGACATGGCTCATTATTTGACTTGTTCTTTCACCATTATTCTTGTTCTTTAATTCTAAGAAAGCGTTTCTTAATGCCTCTATTTGTTGATTTTTCCGTTGGACCTTAAGAATTAGCTCTTCTGTATTCACACTGTCGGTCATATTTACTGTTTATACCTTTTTTTTTACTTCAACACTTTATATGAACATCCATCGAATGAATGTCGTAAGTGGATTTTGACACTAATCTTTATCGATTTTATGTGTGTTATGTTCACTGCACTACCTAATCTTATGCACACAGTACGCGTTAATGTTATTGTCAATCCACTAATCTTAATAATAAATAATAATTGTTAGCGCTACAGTCCAAAGGGGGACCAGGGCCTAGCTTGCTCATCAAATACTCGTGTTGTGCGCGCTACTGTTCTCTCACGAGTAGAAGGGACCTATAGTTTTTTGCCGACTCCGAACGGCGAAATTTGAGAAGCTTTCTTAGACAGTTATTACTCTTTGAGTGTTGTCAGCAGCTCGAAAGAGGTGGTGTCGTGAAAAATTCGAAAAATTGGTGTTAAGCCGGGAATCGAACCTGGACCCTTCGGCGTGTGAGCGTCTCACTCTACCCACATGCCACGGCGACCACATCCACTAATCTTACGCCATGTAAATGAATTTTTTTCTAATATACAAGGTTCGAGATCATTGGACAATTCTTTTTAGAATTATCTTACCGACTGCGCCAGAAATGTTACTCAGTTTGCATTGAAGAAAAAAAAAATATTAAACTTTATTTCACTAAGTTACTTTGGACTACTTGGACTTCTTCGGCTACCTGTATATATTATGCTCTCAATGCTTATTCAGCGATCGGTTTGAAGAATCGATCGCACAATCGACTACAGACTTTATGTCAGCATATTTTGTTGACCCACTTTGGTCAAGTACTCGTGTCACTTTTGTGCTGATGCACTCGTTTGGAATTGTTTAATAAATTCTTCAATTGAATCCGTTGCTGGGCGATACGTAACTCGCGCTACTGTTCTCTCACGAGTAGAAAACGTTTTTTTCCGACTCCGTTTGGCGAAGTTTGAGAAACTTTTTCTTGGGCAGTTATTACTCTTTGGGTGTCTTTAGCAACTCGAATGAGGTGGTACTGTAAAAAATCGAACCTAAAATTTCGGCGTGTGGTTGTCGCACTTAACTTAATGCCACGGCGACCACAGTGTTGTAAGTTTTCCGTAGTGGTTTCGATCAACTAAATTTTATTTTATTTTCCCACAATTCAAAAATAAAATCAAAAAGATTTTTAGCTTTTGATGAAAAAAAAAATAGGACTTACTGTAAATTTCAAGTACCGAACATTCCAAATTTTCTTCAATTATTTGAATTTTTTGAAAAGTGCAATTCGGGCCTCAATGTCAATCCAATTTAAAAACGTTAGATGTCAATTTTTTTCTAAAATTGACACAAATGAACAACCAACACAAATAAAACGACACACATTCTCCTATCAAAATACATTTATTACGTTACTCTTGTTCTACTTAAAAATATAAATTAAGTAAAATAGAAAAATATTATATGTACAAGTGGTACGAAGACCTTAAATAGAACAAAATATTTATCTAATTCTGTTTCGAGGGAGGACTCTAGAACCTTAATGTGCTCATTATAACATGATTAAAAGGCACACAAAATCACAATCGCTTAATCACTTTTCTTCCTGCGTGGAGTATACATAATTAAAGTACAAGGTTGCCTTTAAGGTAAAGAAATTAGTGAACATATAAATTTTGTTGTACAAAGTGCCAAATGCAGTCTGGTTTATTGTGCTTGTTAATATCAATGAATTGTGAACTTTTCTTTGTATTAACTGCATTCAACACTTCCTCCATTAAACTCTAACAATACTGTTACATAAACAATATCATTGTTTTCATAATCTTAGAAACTAAACAGTCTTTGGTTTGGCAACTGCAATCAGCATTCTTTGGGGAAGAACACGTTCATCTCGATCAAAATTTGCAGCACAATAAAAACTGCGTAGACACTGAACAATGCGATGCCAGCTCGTTTCGTGAGTCTGTACCCGCTGAATGTTAACACAACAAATAACCCAATTGTCGAGGCCATCAGGATGAATATCGTATACTCAATGCCTTGTGATGTTAGGTAAATAGCATTGGTCCCGTCTGTTTTGCTGAAGTTTAAACAGTTCTTAATGAACCATGGAACGCCGAGAGAAAGGAGAATAGCCAGTGAATTAGCGCCGAGAGAATTTGAAACACCAATTCCACTTTCACCTACAAAAATAAAACTGTTATACCCAATCGGTGTCAACAACCACTTTCAGGGGTAGCAAACCTTTTCGCAACGAAATTAAACTGGAGACAGCTTCTGGCGTTGTCGAACCAGCGGCAAGGAATGTGAGACCCATCACGATTTCTGGAACTCCCAGAGTTACACCTAAAACGATATAAGTGTGTGATTATTCCAATGTTGTTGAAGTACAAATAAACAAATACATGCTTGTTCTGCATCAAATGAAAAGATGCATAAGTCTAAAGCACATACTTACCTATGGCAGTTAACATCCATACAATCATATACGCATTGCAGCCAATCGTAAGAATACACATAATAAATGTAAGTGGGTACCATTTTCTGTGCGTTATCGGGTTCGGAATGATGCAGCTTAAGACTAGCTTGATTGGCCATGTGTAAGCCCACCAAATTTTCATGGGTATCGATTCACCGTGTGGCAGTGCAAACAATTTCTCTGGCATTTCTACATGTGTTTCGTCATCGTCATTCCCTAATTGAACAATGAAACTATCGAAACGAATTCCTACCACAAAACATGACTGCAAAACTTACAGCTCTTAGAATGTGTCAAATTGATGTTGGAAGCAATTGACGAAGTATTGTCAGGAACATTGACCACAAAAACACCTTTTCCATTGATGTCTTCTTTCTTCAAAGGTAGTTTCGCTTTAGCACTGTTTTCCGGTGGAAGTGTTAGATCTGTAAATACGATGATAACTTAAATTTTCCAGTAACTAAGGACGTTCAGAAACCCTTACCGTAGCGAGTAGAAAAGCAGCAATTAAGTTTATCTTCAACGAATACTCGAATATGCTTCATGAATTTGTTATTGTTGAATGTCAAAACATAGTACACAATCAAGAAGAACACCATTATACAAGTATCTACAAATGTAATTTTTCCTCCCCACGCAACAATAATTAAGATTATCGTGTTGAACATATAAATGGTGCAATCTCTTGCTATTGGCCACCAATCTAGTTGAATTGGCTGAAATAAAAACAAAAAAAAACTTAGTTAACATTCAGGAAATATGGTTGCTTAGTGGGTTCGCTTACCTTATTGATAGCAAGAGCCGCTAACCCTGCAACTCCCAAAGTATTAAACATCAGTGAACCGATAATTGTTCCAATGCCCATGTCAGATTCCGTTATCAGAGTACTGATGGTGTTTGTAAAAAATTCAGGCATTGAAGTTGCTGTTGCCATAAAAGTAGCCGCTGCAACATCTTTGGATACATGTAAATCTTCGCATATACATTCGACGGTGGGTAAGAAGTAATTGTTGCAAACCGTGGCCAAAAGAATGAAGAAATAGATGGTGGCAAATACGTGCAGCGCAACAAAACCTTGCCTAAGTTGTTCCTCTGAAATGCAAATCGATGAAAAGTAAGTTATGTATCCGGGATCTGTAGCTACGTATTTGTACGTATATATTGAAATGTTAAAAAACATTCAATTATTATTTAATGATTTATTTTGTACTTTAATAGGAAATAGAAAACTAAGATTTGTCATTAACAATTCTGAGTTGACAAAATCTTGAAAATAAAGAAGTGATATGGACATCGTTCGCACATACCGAAAAGGACATTTTCTTTCAAATAAAATATATTCATACTAAAAATAAGTTTAACACTTATCCATTCCAGTTTGAATTTCTTGATCAAAAGATTTTCTTCCAAGGCAAAATAAAAGAACTCAAAAAGAGTATAAGAATGCTTTTCGAAGCTCTACGCGATAAGAGAACTAAAGCACTGGATACGTTAAATTTTCCCTGTATTGTTCTTTAAGTAAACAAAACTATTATCACATGTAGTAATTATATGTAACAATAAACGATTAAAGGCGTACGCTTGTCCCACATTGAAAAGATAAAAATCTGTGACGGGTGTACTTTCATCTTAAAACTAATTTCGCTTCATCTTGAATAAAGTATGTGTGCAACCCAACTTAATTGGGATTTGTTTTGAATTTATATCAGTATAGTGAAAAAAATAATATTGCAGTTTATTAACGCACGTCACGCACGTTGTAAGTTTTCGAAGCTGGCGTGTAAATAAACATTCTGTAAATCCAGTAGTTAAGTGTATTGCGAAACATATTTTCTTTTTTTATACAAGCAATAAAAAAATATGTGCGAACATACGTTTGGTACCATACATATGTGAATATTGTGGGTACCATTGTTCTCCTACGAGTAGAAAGGACCAACAGCATATTATTACTCTTTGAGTGTTGTAAGTAGCTCTAAAGATTTGGCGCCGTTAGAAAAGTGCTGTGTTCTGTCCAGGTATCGAACCTGGAACTCTTGGCGCTTTAATAAAATTATATTTCTATGTATAATCTACAAGTTTACACTTAAAGTTTAGTAATCATAATAAAACTTTTCTTAATTAAGGTTGAAGTGTTTCAGTATTGCGAGCAATATTCTACATAGGCGGACGTTAAAGTTGATGCTACATCTCGGAGAGAAACATGAGGGATGAAAATTACAGTAGCTTTGTAATTAACCCAGTTTATATGTATTCGGTATTAATTTACCAAAATCCTCTCTGCCTGACTGAGTGGAAAACTCTCCTCTCTATATTATACAAGCATTTAGTACGACGTGAAAGCTATATGACAACCCCTTCAATTTGGATAATTTTTATGCTTTCTCATAATCTATTTTCAAAATATCGAAAACCTTCAAACTCAACAGGAGTGTTTGGACACATAATTTTATAAATCCGATATAGGCATATTAGAAAAATTTCAGAAAAATATAAAACAGTCATACGGTTTACTAAGCAATTCAATTTTATTTTCCAAGCACTGTAAATAATTTTATGTGGTTTTACGAATACACATTTGCATTCACATACTGGTATATATTGGATCCTTGACTTCTGCTGCATATTATTTGCTACAAGATATATACAACTCTTTTTTGTTTTATAGCGCATTACATAGAATTGAAATACATAGTACAATGGGTCCTTAATTCTAGTGCGCCAACAGACTGTATGATGCATGTACTCCTATAAGAAACGTAGTTTACTCTCTGAAGACAAGTGCTAGTTGAAGGGTTTCTGTCATAGGTTTAATCTTCTCCAATGGCAATGTGTCATTACCGCACACGAAAAAGGGGATCATTTAAAATACCGCACACATTTATTTAACCCATAAATTTCCCTTTTTGTGTTTGATAAGTGTTTGGTCACAAATCAGATCTAAGCTCACTTGTTGGCCAGTGCCGATAAGCCGCATGATTTAAAATCTGTTTTTGAAGTATGTCTGATTGCGACTTTGCGGTTCATCAGATTCTTCAGTCTCACGGTGGTTTTGCCGATATCACTACACATTATCAGATGCACGTGCTCCTCAGTGTCAGTTCGATACAAGGGATAAGGAAACGCCAATTTCAAAGATATCTTACTTGTGTATGGGAAAGGAAATACTTGCTGCTTTTGATTGCCTTGAAGTGTTCATGAGGCAAGGGTAATCAGGTAAACTGATAAGGCATTGCACATCCAATCAACTTCTGAAGCGTAATTTCGCACACATACATTCTATTATAGTGAGCGAAATGTATTTAAATAATAACACGATTAGCATTGAGTTTGAGCATTGAACTGAATCTTTTCCCTGCGCGGTGTACTTATATTGCGGATAGAGGCATAAGTTTGGCATGAGTCATGCCTCCTTGATAAATCGCCTGTCTCTTTAATCAGTCGAATTTATGGTTGCATGTTATATAAGTGTGAGTGAAATGATTATCAGACAATCGTTTCTCTACAAATCAATAAGGTTAAAATGTGCTCTATCTTGACTGTTTTACGATACAGTAATGTGCCGATATTTCCCAAACTCGATAATTCAGTCTCATTGGTGTGTGTATATTTTATTTGAAATGCATTACTGCGATGAATCTCTTTTATGGAAAAACTGATTTTACCGTTCAAACAAGTGATAACTGTAATTGTATGGGATTTCACTCTCTCTATCACTCTTTCTATTACTGTTTATAACATATGTAGGTAGCAGAATCTGTTTACTGATAAACAGTCGTGTGCAAAATGTTTTGGAATAAAGAAATCAAATCCAAAATGGATCGTTTTATTAAACCCTAAATTTGGCAGCCATTTATGGTAACGCGTGTACCGTCCGGGACCTTTATTGTTTCACGATTATTTCAGGTTGATATTTGGTTCACATAAAGAGTTGATTATATCTTATATGCTACTGAAAAATGATAACGAATTATAAGGTTACGATATAGTCGTGCTTTTACTCGGAAACCTTCTCTTGTTAATTGAAATCTAAATTTGAAGTAAATTCTCAAGTTTAATTATTTTTTGATTAGTTTTTATTTTCATATAAAATCTGTGCGGCTCAACTCTGGCTAAAGTTGTAAATAAGGCTTATGCCTTTTTAAAAGTACACGCTATTCGAATTGTTTTGAGTGAGTATTATCTATACAATTTTGAATGGATATGCTGTTATCTATTGGAGTTAGAAATAAATTTGGCAGTATTTTCAAAATATTACGCCATCCGTGTCCGTTTCGAAAATCTCTGAATTCGTCATTTAATTTTTTATATAAAGATAAATGCTGAAGCTCCTTAAATGCTTGCAGAAGATTATGGTGTATCTGCCCGATCGTAATCAATGCCTGGAAACGGCCAGAAGGACCGAATGTCATGACCAGATGATTTTGTAACTTGATAACGCTCTGCCCCACGTATCTGTAGCTGTCAAAAAGTACATAAAGACACTGAAGTGGTCTTACTCCACTCGCGGTATTCTTCAGAACATGACTCTTCCGACTACTGGCTTTTCGAAAGAAGCAATAAGATTTTGGTGGAGATCACAGCCTCAGGTGTTTTGAAGATATCGAAGAATGGCTTAACGATTGGGTTGATGCCAACGAGGACTCTTTTTCAGGGATGGTGATCGAAGATTACCAGAGAGATGGGAAAAAGTTGTCACTTCTGGCGGACAATACTTTGAGTGATGCATTTTTACTTTTCTTTCAGTTAATATTTTTTTAAAGGCAAAAAAAATGTGTGCTTCCAATGCAAAGACGTAGTACATTCTTTCACAAGTACTCGCAAATTTGTAGAAAAGAAAAAAATTAAATAATTGAATTAAGTTAATCATCAATTTTGTTGTAACTTTAACTTGAAGCTGACATTTTGGAAACACGTTTTGAACATTCAAACATGTCAAGCATTTTCTTTTACATTATGAACAGCATTTCGAAACCAATTTTACATTTTTATTGCAAAGAAAAAATGCCACTTATAGCAGTGTCAACTTGGCCGCCGTGGCGTTGTGGGTAGAGTGCGACTCTTACACGCCGAAGGGTCTAGATTTGATTCCCGGCTGAACACCTCGAATTTTTCACTGCACCATCTCTTTCGAGCTGCCGACAATACTCAAAAAGTAATAACTGTCTAAGAAGGTTCTGAAATTTCGCTGTTCGGAGTCAACAAAAAACTGTAGTTCCCTTCTACTCATGAGAAAACGTAGCGTGCACAACACGAGCAAGCTTGGCCCTGGTTCCCCTCTGGACTGTCGCGCCAACAGTTATTATTATTATTATAGTAGTGTATATATAATATGTATCCCTAATCCGACACTTTTTTTCAGAAACGCAAAACGAAAAACAAAAAGTAAAATTTGAAAAAAAAAGGAATTAAATTTAAAAAACAGATGTTTTTGATATAAGACAAAAATTTCGCATTTTTTCCATATGTTGTGTCCTCTTTCTTTGCACGGTGTATGCATTTCTTTTACTTATTATTGTAGTATGCATTATGCCATGTTAAATGCTTTAAAAAGGGAAGTCATATAAAAGGAGCAAATTAGTTCTTATAATGTTTAAATGCGGGCACATGGGTATTAGTTTTAATTTATCGTAAGATTTACGTATGGTAAATGCATGATACTTACCAGTAAAGATTTCTGGAAACTCATCCAATGGGGATCCTGTTTCTTCATCGCAAATATCTGAACGGTTTTCTCGGGGGACAGCTAGTAAAGTAAAATGTCCTTCGATGTAGTTAATCACTTCTCGTAATACGTTTTCGTTGCTTCCTAATAGAAAAATAAATTAACGTTAAAAACTAAAGCTTTGCCAAAGTTCATAAATAACATTAAATTTCTTCTAAGACAAGTTCATTATGACTTAAAATTTAAAAAAATACCAGGGAAAATTGAATTATGGGAATAACAAAACATTATAGGCCGAACATACTTCGAGTAGGATAGGTCGTGTTTATTGTGGCGCTGTCTGGTTCAGTAACAGAATACATTTTCTACTCTCAGATAAGGAGATAACGTTTACGATGTTGATTGTTGAAATTAGCAGAAGAATTATAGTGGATTATTTAACCCCTGATTTAATTGCAAGCATTAATAATTCATTATTATTATATATTTTTGTTTGTTTTGTTTTATCTAATGGTTGTTAATTGAGAACGGAAAATAATTGATTTGCAGACGTCATACGAGTTCAATGATATAACCGCTTACTTTAAAGTTACATCCGGTACATAAATATGATATAATTCAGAAAAATCTTATATTGGCATTTACCTATTACTTGTATATTTTTTTCTTTTTCAAAAAGTTGATTATTTTTGTTAACTGAAAATAGTGTCAAAAACGGCATGACCATCAATTACTCAATTAAAGGAAATTTGTCATTTGCGTTGAAAATTTAATCGAATATGTTTAAAATTAATCTTTGACTTAATGTTCAATGATTGAAGGGGACAGTAAAGAGAAGTGCGTTTCAATCCAATTGATTGATCGATAGTTAAAGAACGTGTTACCAAAAAGCAATTAAGATATCACCAGACTAATGAAAGGTAATTATTACAATTTCATTGCAACAATTTGATTTAGAATTTGGTTGACACATTTGAAAATGTAATTTTATTATCTTTTGAATGTTCATCGCGATGTATTGAAGAGATGGGGATGAGAAAATTAACTCTGAAATCATTTACAATCAAACAGTGTTCGCCAAATATTCTTTTCTATTCTAAAAGATCACAACATTTACTTCATATACGAGATAGATAATGATCGTAAGGTCAAAAGAAATTTAAGAAAAATCACTTCACATTATTTTAAAGAGCGAAGTAGAGTATAAAGTTTTTAATCATGAGAAGCACAGAACAGATTCACAATGGACGTCAACACTTATTGGACACATTGAAACACACATTTTGAAGGATTAAACTATTTCGGCGTAACGATTTTTTATTTAATTGTTATTATTTAAGTTAATGGAAATCACAAGGTGTTGGGAGAAGTTGAGTTTATATTCATTTACTTAAGAGGGGAGGAACTCTGATTTATTATAGTTTCATACTTTATCTTCTTATATTTCACTTTAATTATTAAATAAGATTATTCAAAAATTATACTTATATCAATTCTATATTCAAATTTGAAACATAATTTGGAATTAATTAACAGTTCACTAAATTATTTTATTCGTTTGATCGTGTAACCTTGCCTTGATTGAGTTGAACTTCTCAAACAATTTTAAAAAACACAACACTCTCACTTGCTAACCTTACAACAACGGAACAATAGATAAATAAAATAAAACAAATCTCACCCATTCCGTTTGTTGTAAGCGAACTACTTAAACCTGTGTAGTTACAGCATTAACCGTTCAAATTCTTAACAAAATCTTCGGAATTTGTTCTCCAGCGAAATTAGAAGCATACTGATAAATATCCAAGTAAGGAGCAAGTATATATTGAAATCAATTAATATCGAATCCCAATTACCTCCTGTCAGCCGCCGCCGGGGAATTTTCGCTATGTAATGCCCGTAACCATGCTTAGAAGTGAGTAAAATTATTAAAAAAAAACACACACAAATTCTAACTAATCTCTCTTATAAATATGCATTTAATTCAAAGACAGCGAGAAAACTTCATCTTACGATTATCAGCCCGCCTTCAGAACAAGTGAACAAACTCGCGCAAGTGCGACAGGCCAACAGCAGTGTACACTTTTCGCGAGGTGGGTAATTTACTTTTGGCCGATCGACTGTAGGACTAATCGGGCTTTTCCACTTTTGGACGAAAGCACAAACCAAAACAAAACCGAAAATATAAAGGAAAGGAGAAAAGAAAAAAATACTCGTATATAGATGTATTGAAATAAATAGAAATCCCGAATGGCGTTGTAGCGTCATAGTTCAACATACACATTCATTACTAGCCATTGATGAGGTTTCTTCTTTTATCTGCGCTTCGTAGCTTAATAGATCTGAACGTGGTTTAGGTTTTAAAACTTTGTTAATTTATAATAATGGTAAATTACACTTGTAAGGAACCCGGGATTATACTAAAATTCTAGTGCTCATTCAAACGCAAATTATGTGGTTGATGTTTGTCGCAGTAGGACAGTGTTTGGCAAAATAACCACAAAACCGCAGATCAAAGTTAGAGTTATTAAAAGCCGGCAGCAGCATTGCAACATCACCAATTCACTGGAACTGTAAGACTTGTTTGTAGTTGCACAAACAAAGGAAGCAAGTTTCTATAAGTTTCTTTTTTTGTTAAGCGATTATTGAGTGTAAACATCGTCTCAAGCAAAACAGTAGAGCTTTTCGCACGTGAGGAACTTGAGATTGTTTGTGAGCCGTGATGCTGCTGAGGTCAGTAAGTATTATGTTTTTAGTACAAACTTACGTACGGTACGGTGCTGTAACACAAACGAAAGCACTAATGAAAGTTGTATGGTAAAATAAATTAAATATTGCCCCTTTTAATTTAAATGTTTTTGAGGCGGATATGTAGCTTTGTTTTCTTAAAAATTCAAATATGATTGCGTTATATGTATATATTGCAATATTGCACCATTGCAACTTATTGTTCCAACAATTAAGAAGAGTTATGCTTCATTAACAAAGTTACCTTTAAACATTGATTGAGTTCTTAAACTTAATATATTTCGCAAAAGAAAAAATTAACAGTTAGAAAAAAACTCCAAAAGTTGTAATTTAATACCAAGAAAAACGTGATCCAGCAATTTCTAATTAAATGAAACGATTAAATAAATTCTTACACTTATTATGTAAAAAAGATGAAAAAACTACATTTTAAACCTTCGAGAGTTCAACAAGCTCGTTAACTTGGTTTTCCGGAAACAACGGCAAAATGAGCAAGGAATACGGGTATATCTGCACATTTTTTGCGATTGTGTGATCGTTTTTGACAAATGTATCAACTTTCGAAGCTCATTCTCAATTTAAATGTGTGCAAATGTGGATTCCTGTAATTTTAAATAATTTACAACTAATTAGTGGTCGCAAATGGATAAGAATTGAGGGAATACTAACGCAGTGCACAGAATCATTGTGTATAGAGAAAAGAGGTAAATTTTATAAATTAAAATTTTTACATCTAAAGTCGTCATTAATTTTACCTTAAAATCCGTAAAAAAATTAAAAGTAGTCCCCTGTATGACCCAAATAATAACTGTTTTTGTGTTGTGACTTTGAAGAAGCACTATTTTAAAGATGTTGTTCTATATATATTATGGTCGTTTCACTTCTATGTAATTTGAGATACATCCTTAATAAAGGAGGTTGCCATGTAAAGGGTAAACAAAAATTGTAAATAACAATTAGTTGTCAAATTTTCTAATGGTTCAGATTTATTTCTGTTTGAAATTATTAAGAAAGGTAACCAAAGTAAGTACTTAAACAAACAATGCCGTTAAAACTTATGACAACAGGCCATTCCCACAACGTAGTGCTTTTTTGGCGCACGCCCTTAAACAGTAATCATCATCAATAACCCGTACTTTGGGTGGTTTTGTTCACTGTAGCAGTGTTTATGGAGCATTGTGCGATAATGGTTTTCATCGAATTGTAATCAACCTGACGTAATTTATGCAATTCCCGAGATGATTGACTAGCTTTTGTTTTCCTAGTTTCTTGGTGTTTCCAAAACCTTTATACTATGTAGTGAGCAATGTAAGTGCTTATCGATAGACTTTACAAAAGATAGATACGTCGGACCGATAACTAGTCGTAGTAAGAAAGTATTTAATTATCTTAACTTTGGATGTAATCAGCACATTGACATTATTCGTGTAAACAAGTTGTTGATAAATGGGAAGTACTTTACTGGATAGCTATACAACCATGTTATGTCCAGGCGTTAATTGTAGATAGGCCAGAGGACCCGGTTTGCAGAGTGCAACTGCAACATATAACATGTTTCATAAATGGGCAAAAACGTCTCTAGAAAAGGATATGATAATATGTTCGTACTCGAAGATCTGTAAATTGACAGCACTTTTTCGTGATGGGAAATTGGTGATTTAGGTGCACGAAAAAGCTGAGACAGTACTTCAAAAATCATAATAGGTTACAATCAGCTTAAATTGTTGACCATAAGATAGGAAAATTGCTATTCTACATAAATCGTCGGCTCCAACTCACTCGCCAATACTGACAAATTATTCGAAAAACCGCTTATTCATCGTGTTCCCCTGATTTGATCCAGTGTGATTTGGTTTTGTTTTTAAACTTGAAATATTATAGTAATCAATTTTGCCATCACTATTCATTGCATCAATAGAAGTTATGCAGCCACATAAAAGCAAAAAAATTTTATCTTTTATTGGATTTCAGACTGGGTTCAAGTCATTTTTTGTGTTTTAACTTAAGATTTAACTTGATAGTACAAACGTTTTATTCTTAAATTGAAACATCTAAAAATTTAGTTATTAGTTATATTTCACGTTCGGCACCGGTTAATTTTCCGCCCAGATCGTGCGATTTAAGTCCTTTAGACGCATTAGAAGACAACATTGAAGCATTTATTCGTGAGATACCGGCCAAAATGTTGGAAAGACCATATGAGGCTCAGTCAAGGTCAACATTTGCATGAAATAATCTTAAACATTAAATTTAATGGACCGTACTATCGATTCAAATAAAGAATTTTTCTGAATTTTATGTGTTTTTTTGAGAAACTTTCCTATAGCTTTTAAAGAACCACCCTTTGTATGTTCTTCCTACAGTTATGTACATATCCCAATTTCAAGTAGTATACTAAAGTACATAGTTGCACATAAATAATAATCGCTTTTATCAGTTTGAGCCAAGGTTAATTCCATCATCATGATCATCCATCAATTGTGCCGTGCATTTTACGAACAAACGAAAATATACGAGACATTTACAAATATTAATATATACGTTTATTGCAATAATTTCTTAAATACGAATTAAGTCTCACTTCAGGCAGATATAAATCACATATGGAAATAACCAAATTTCTTAGACAGTCCATTATCAAGAAGTACCCCTTATCAGGTCATAAAAATTAAACTGCTAAATGGCGCTGCCATAAACTCCCTAGTCTGAGGAAGTAAACATTACAAGCGTCAAAAAGCAGTCGACAACAAAAATAAATTCACAATCGCACATCGAAGGGGATCCAGCTCATTCTTGTGAGAGGCAATTAAAATTGCTCAATGATGATTAATGTGATTATTTCAAGCTTGCTGACTTTAATTTTTATGATACATATATCAATTGTCGGAGCAGGTGATTTTGATTACGACTTCCCTTGACATTTATCTACTGCTTTGTTAGTTTAAGGAATGGAAATATAATTATCATGGGAGGAAGAGGTGAACGCACATTTCTTGTGAATGAAACAAAAGTGATAAAAGAATGGAAAAGTATAGACTTGAGTTACTAAGAAGTGCATTTATGAACTTCGGAAAGTAATTGTTAATGAGTTATCCTTGTTTTGGACTAACACAGGAAATTGTTGTTTATGGAAACAGTACAACTATTAAACCAAATAAATTTTCTTAACGACATCAATACTTTGATGCAGTTCACACAACTCCATACTACTATCCAAAGTGGCATGTTAAAAGTAAATTACTTAAAAACTTACAAATCATAAAACTGCTAGTCGACTCTTGAGAAACACTATAATATCCCGAAGCTTAACGTAACATGCTTAGAGATCGAAAGTAGAGCCATAGCGTCCAAGCGTTGATGTCTCTTTCTAGAAACGACTTTGACCTGTTTTAGCATTATTAGCAATGGGAAGAGTTTTGAGTCTGCTCTTGGTCGAAAAGGACGATCAAATTGTTGTTTTATTCGATTGCCTCTTGAGAAGAACAATCAACAGACTGCAGAGTTCTCTAAACAGAGCATTTTGAAACAGAGTATATCGTTGAGACCTAACTAGAAAGGAGATAATTATTCTTTACTTATACTTGCGTATGTATCGTAGGTTAATTTTGGGTCCAAGTTAACCCAGATATAAAGGGTGTCCCAACAAGAACGCAAGATTTAAATTTTAAATAAAACGCAGATGTTTAAACAAAAATCGTGATTTCTTTATTATATCTTAAAGTAGACAGGATGAGGTTATGTGTGGCATAACACATCGGCCAGATGGCCACCGCGGCTTTGCTGGCACATACGTTAATTGGGTATTGGAGAGACAACATGAAAATGCTGATTTTGCCGATTAAATCATCTTTAGAGACGAGGCCCATTTTCATCTTGATGGCTTCGTCAATAGGCAGAATTGTCGAATTTAGGGCGAGGAAAATTCTCGAGGAATTCACGAGAAGCAAATGCATCCTCAATGTGTCACTGTGTGGTGTTGATTTTGGGCTGGAGGAATCATTGGACCTTTTTTTATGAAAATGAGTCAGGTCAAGCGCAAACAGCCAATGGTGTTCGGTATCGTGAAATGATAACCAATTTTTTCGTGCTTAGAATTGAAGAAATGAATGTGGAGGGGATGTGGTTTCAACAAGACGGCGCCACATCTCATACAGCCAGAGAAACAATACAATTGCTGCATCAGACATTTCCCGGTCGTGTTATTTCCCGTTTTGGAGACCAGAATCGGCCGCCCAGATCGTGCGATTTAACACCATTTTACTTTTTTCTTTGGAGTTTTTTGAAGTCGATGGTTTATGCGAATAAGCCGACAACAAGCCTTAAAAGAGGAAATTGGACGCTGCATTAATGAAATACCGCAGCATTTATGCAAAACGGTCATTGAAAATTTCATTAAAAGATCGCGTATGTGCCAGCAAAACCGCGGCCGCCATCTGGCCGATGTGTTATTCCACACATAACTTCATCCTGTCTACTTTATGATATAATAAAGAATTTACGATTTTTTTTAAATATCTGCGTATTATTTCAAATTTAAATCTTGCGATCTTGTTGGGACACCCTTTACTTGTCGAAACTTCTCCACGATATATCACAGCCATTAATTCCTAGTTGAAGAAAGATGACAAGATGATCTTTTTTGATGAAAACGGTTGATTGAAATTTTATGAAAACTATGAAACTAGTTTTGTTTTCATTAACGACCAAACCTATTTTAGCCGCTTCTGCTTCAATGCCAGCAAACGCCTCATTGGCGGCTCGTTGTATTCGCCCAATCAATCCAATCGTGGCTATGGTGTTGAATTGTGAGTTACGCACGATCTTCTCGAGGATGATATGAAAGAAGTCACATGACCTTGTCACCTTGTCCTTGAAAACTTTTTTGACATTGAAGGTCTCGGTGAGTTCGTTACCGACCTTGACGGAGCAGTGGGAGTTTTCCATCGTCATCCTGCACAATCTGGCGAGTTTGGTATTAATACCAAAACTAGACACTGTATAGCTCGTCTCGACGAATAGGTGGTTAGTGTCGATTTGTACTTCTTGGTTCCTTTCCAGGATCTGTAAAGTGATCGATCGTGGACTTCCCTGGCCTGAAACCATACTGAAAGGGACCTATCAGGTAATGGACAAAGGGTTTCAGACGCTCACATAATACGTCAGAGAGGATCTTGTATGTGACGTAAAGAAAGCTTTACACCGATATTTGTCGCAGTCAAAGGGGTCTCCTTTTTTGTGGACCGGGAAAACGACGCTGAGATTCCATTCATCGGCCATGCTTTCCTCTGAACATATCTTATAGATGCATGCGCACAGCCAACTCATCTCCAGCTACTTTAAACAGTTCTGCGGACAGTCCGTCCACTTCAGCAGCTTTGTTTGACTTCAGCTTGGATATTGCTATCTTCACCACGCCTAAGTCGGGGGGACGGAATCCTTGTCTATCATCGTCCAAATTGAGTAGAACATTCTGCCTAACAGCGGAATTGGGGTCATCATCACCGTTAAGGAGTCTGCAGAAATAATTCTTGTAGATTCTCAGCACAGACTGCGACTTTACCACAAGTTGACCATTTTGATCCCGGCAAACTTCAGTCCGAACCTTGTATCCGCCGGATAGCTGTTTTACCTTTCGGTAAAACTTTCGGACATCATTCCTGCCATAGCACCTTTCTATTTCCTCGACCGCGCGCTTCTCATGCTCCTTCTTTTTCCTTCTGAGAAGCCGATGCTCTTCCCTTCTTCTCTGTTTGTAGAACTCACGAACAGCCCTCGTTGTTCGATGCAGCGTCTTGTCAAACCATGGGTTCCTTCTGGATGGTGACGTGAAACCCAGCACATCAGTTGCAGCTTCTTTGATGGCTTCTTTAGAGCGTTTCCATTCTTCTTCTATGCTTAGTGCAGGAAGCGTCTTACTCTGAGCGAGTTTCAGGGAGACCCGGTCGGCAAAGTTCCCAGTGATCTGCTGCGATTGTAGTTTATCGACGTCAAACCGTTTTGGCTTGTCTCGATTCCGTTGCTCTTTTGATATCCGGACATCGAGAATACTGGAGGAGTGCCTGATGTCGAACGCAACGTGATAAATTTGGTGGATGATGGATTGATCAGGAGATCGCCAGGTCTCTTTGTGAATGTCCAGGTGTGGGAACCGCGTGCTAGCCACAGAGAGGTTCAGCCCCGAGGCGGAGTCGAATAGCCTGAGTCCGCTTCCGGATGTGTTGTCGTGCAGGCTGTGTTTACCGATAACTCCAGCAGATGACTCCAAAGATGTGCTTCTTTCCCAGCTGAGCGTCGAAATCTCCTAGAACGCTCTTGGTATCGTAGCTGGGGAATCGGTCGTCATCTTTGGTGTTGTCATCCTTCGCCTCTGTCTGGGCGTGAGCGCAAATTAGTCTGATGTTGGTCTTGAGGCGTTCGCTGAGGGTCGAGAGAGGACTTTAAGACATTTGCCTAAGTCTGCCTCGAACAACAAATCCGCATCTGAATATACGCTGCCTCCTCTCTCTCTCTATATCAGTCGCTGTAGTAGATATCGCAGTTCTTCCTCGTTTTTTGCCAGGCACATCCCATCGCACTTCCTGGATGGCTTGTAATGTTTGCTATGTAGCAGTCAAGGGCCTCCGCAAGTTGTTCGGCTGCACGTGGCCTGTTAAGAGACCCACATTCCATGTGCAAAACCGAAAATCGTAGTCCTTAAAACATTTGCTGGGGTCGTCAATAGTTAATCCGTCCTTTTCCGAGGCATGTTGTTGTCTCTGAACTAATATTGTTTTATGTGGTGAGGAAGTTACCCTCACGCACAACCCTCAGGCTGGTTGGCAAATCCCATTATTAAGCCCTCGGGCAGAGGGGTTCGCTGCATACATTGGTTCACCACACAACGGATTTTGTGATGGCTATCCAGGGGGCACCGTGAGGCTGTATTTCAACGTGACCTGTGCACTATTGAGGATAATGTTGGCAGCTCGCCTTGGTGAGCGCAATCAACAACATTACCTCGGGTGAACAGGCCCATATTTTAAGGCATCAAACGATCCTATAACACTTTTTATTTTATTAATAATATATAATATAGTATAAACAAGCCTTCAATATTGTCAGTTTTCCTTTGTCACTTTTAAAAATCTATGAATGAAGAAAGATCAATATAAGTTTCTATCCCGCATGGCGCATAAGTCAAATTTTCTGAGTGAAATAGGTTCTTATTAAATGGGAAGAAGATGACCGTCAATGGAAAAGTTCAATTTCAAATGACCTTAGAAGCGTAAACAATTTTTCACCCGATGGACGTGGGAAACCAGATGTATCTATTTGCTAAAGATAATGCGGGTTGGAACAAATTCATTTACGCATCCTACTTTTAAAACTTAAATGTGACATACATTTTCTTTTCGACAACAACTCTAGGTAAGTAATATTGATTTAATTAATGGTTCATAATTAACATCATACAGCAGTCAAATATAGTCTTCTTTGATAGATGTCTATGCTGACGCGACCACATCCGATATGATATCATGAATTACCTGCTTTAACAAGACGCATTTCCTCTGATAAAGAAGCGATTCTTTTACGGCGGGATTCGGTTTGTTAGCACCAGATAAATTTGTCTACATCTGCGCTTAATTTGTTTATTTTCTTTTTTTTCCACGCTACGTGTTGTGGTTGATAGAGTAAACTTTGCACAAATGACGTAGAATATTAATCGGGAAATTACAGCTCATGAAGAGACTTTGTCTAGTTTCGTCAGCAATCACTCATGAAGTGCTATGAATAGATTAGCCATCTTCCGACGAGGGAGTTTGGACAGAAATTTGGTCTTGTAAAATGATGACTCAATTATAGGCTTTTGGTCTTTACACGAAAAGAATGCACTAGAAGTGCTTTATTGTATTATTTTGCAAATTGAAAGTTATAGAGACAATTTCGTCTGTTGTGATTGTTTGGACTGTTATGTCAAAATTCCGTCCACAATAATTAATTTCAAAACGCTGTATGATCTATTGTTATATTCACTCAGATTACACAATTCAGAAACGCCTCCATAATCGTTCAGTTTTACCTGAGTTCTCTGATTGATGTTTTTATAATATCTATGCTGTATTCCAAGAAAAAGAAAAGATTACATAAAACACAGTCTTACGAGTTCCTAGAACACACAACTGTGCCGACAAAAACGACAAAAGCAAGGGTCATTGATGGTCAAACATCCGTATACCAATCATCTAAAAATAAATTTACCAAATAGTTTTGGACGAACAGAATAATGAAAGTGTAAGCACACATCGTGTTTTGTCCGAAGCCACACAACCACAGCTAATCTGCTTTTCCGTTTCTTAATTTTTTCAGTATTAAAACAATCGTCTTTTAGAGAAAAAAGGAAAATAAACTTAAATACAACAACAAACATGTGAAGTTTTCCAGAAATTCATTTCAGAATTATTACTCACTGTCGGACTTCATGCCTTACGAAGATCTTTGGTTTCGAAAAGTGAAATCCCAGCAATAATAGGGTTTTTTCCTCCGCGATTTGTACATTTTTCTTTTGTAGTGAGTTAATTATTGCAATTGTAGATTAACTCAGAGATTCCCCCGTCGAGCTTCACGATGTGCACGATTCATTCCGAATTATTATTCTGAAGGTGTTCGAAATAAATTGTGTATGCCGGTGTTAACTTGCCCCACATAAGACATGCGGATAAATTCACTTTGCATCAGTTTTCTTTCAAATCAATTATTCTTTTGAAAAACCCTAGGGTACATTTGGGCGTTAGGTTTTAAGCAGATCGAAAAAAAATTACCCTACATTAGAAAGATATGTCTGCGTGATGTAACGTACTTACTATTAAGGCGAGGAAAACTACTAATGTGTGCTGTTGAGAGTTATGTACGATTTTTATGTTATTAAAATCACTTAGGAATCACGTATTACGTATGGAATGTATATTTTCCCTCATCTTGGTAGGACCTTACCTTAGCAAAGCATTAAAGAATGCCCTTTAGCACTAGCAAATTTTTTATCAGCTTCAAAAAACCACTTTATTAACACGTGCCCCTATAGAAAAAATTCTCAGCAATGTCAAGTGCTTTGATCCCTAATCTCATTAATCTGATTAGATGTATGTCAAATTCATGGAAGGGTGTGAAGTTGTGCCACTTCTAACGAGATCATCAGTTTTGTTATTTCCTGATTTGTCATAGAACCCACAAGAGATCGATAAAAAAGTGCCTGGTCATTTCCCTAAGTGCCGTCTGCGAACTTATTAGATTAATTGATTTATTTAATAAAATCGCGAACATTTCATGTCAAGATACAAAATATTTCACACCATGAATGATTCTGATAGCATGCCTTTCACCTTAGCAATTAAAGGAATAGAGGGACATTTAGTTTTTGGGGAAACAGTAGAAAATTGAATAGATACTCCTTTCGTTTGTACACATTTTCCAGTTTGAAATAATTACAATCAACTAAAAGCTCTAAACCTGCAGAACGGGATGAACTCCAACCTGTTTAGGGGCTATGACACGAAATTCATAAGGATAATAAAAGGGCTGTTTATTCAAATTAAGCATAACATTGTCAAGGTCTTTGTATGGTTTTATCAGCATGAGCATAGACTTACGCCTTCACCGGTAGATCAACATTTAAAAAAAAAAAATAAGTATTGGGACCCCCAGGACATTCTACCATCTTCATGGAACAAAACTTCCGCCGAAAAAGGCATGTAGGGAGACTATATACATACTTCACTTATGGAGTTTGTAAGCGCTGTCGTCAGACGAAAGAAAATATAAAAGAATTGATATCGATTCTGAACCAATCACAAAATACAAGAAATTTCATATCCAGAGGCACCGGAACTATTTTTATCCAAGCACATCATTCGTTTCACAAGTTTAAGAAAGCATTTGTGAATCCTATATAACAATTTTAAGAAATCTTAAATGAGCAAGACAGAATATACTTCCATTGGATCTAACATTTATTAGTTAGTGTATGTGCATATGCAGTCAAGAACATTAAATAAATGTAAGTAATAAGAAGTTGTAACGTTTTTTTAACTAGACTCTTATAATTAGCTCCAAATTCATTGAAACTTTATTTTTGTTATAACAGTTGTAACGATACCAACAAAACGGAGTCAAATATATAATATGTTTTTTTTTCTTCTGCTGTTTTCCCATACTGAATATTTTAAATCGATCATTCTTCTTTTTCTAGCCTAAAAATGCTGTAGTGTTTACAAATTGTGCAGTGGCTACACCCTCTTGCTTTTGTTTGAAAACAAAAAGGGTTATGATGTTTAGCCACCATTCTCAAAATGTTAAATGGAAATATTCAAATAGATACTGCACTACAAGCGCTGTAGATATAGGATGGATATAGCATTGATCAATCATTTTATAATAATACTCAGCGTATAAAATACCACCGAAGCACTTGCTTACAACATAAATAAACAAAGGTAATCTCTATCGCGATAAACCGAAAAGTTTTGCCATTTGCAGTTTCCCTTGTTTGTTTTGTGAATAATAGTGTCAAAGAATACAAAAACAATAATTACGTTGTATACAAAGTTTGGTATCGATGCTTAACTTTTAAAGTTTGTATTTTGTATTTATTGGTGAGTTATTACAAAATGGAAAATTGTTAAATTTGTGTGTTCGTATATTCGAGCATTTTATTTTTAGTATTTTATATTGTTTTTGTTACCGCCGTAGCGTAGTGGGTGGAGTGCAACACTCACAAGTCGAAGGTCTCAGTTTCGATTCCTGGGTGGATCAACTAGCGTTTTTCACAGCACCACCAGCTGTTAACAACACTCAAAGAGTATATCGATGAAAACGCTTCTTGAACTTCGTTCGTTCGGAGTCAACAAAAAACTGTGCGGCCCTTCTACTCGTGAGAGACTAGTAGCGCGCACAACACAAGTAGTTGATGTATAAGATAGGTCCTGGTCCCCACTCCCCAGCTAGGTCCCCCCACTGTCGCGCCATTCAATGTTTTTAGATTTTGCAACTGTTGCAAACGAGGTGTTGTAAAATGCGCTTTACTTGAAGTCTAATAAGGAAACAAAGCTACTTCCCTGCGCTACACCAATCGTCGAGAAGTCACCAGAGACGGCAATAAAGTGGTCATTTTTTCAAGCCAAGCCAATCCAAACAGGACAAAGAGAGTCTGACTGTTCTTATCGTATATGTTGTTTTTAATGTATATATTATATGTATTTTGTAATGTTAAATTTTTTGTTTTTATTCTGTAACTACACTCTTTTGTTAATTTTATTCGTTACTATTTCCTTCAAATAAATACCAGTCGTATTCAATCAATGGAGGAAGCATCAACTGGTTTAGTGATCTAAATACAAGTCCGTAAGAAGTAAAGCCATCCAGACAATGTGAGTTTAAATAACGACATAAATAAAACTGCATTAATGTGTATTATGTTCAGAAAAATAAGCTACCTAACTACCTAAGCATCAATTTAACATTGCCATGTTGTTGATGTTGTTGAAGGAATTCGAATTTATTTAGTCTGTGTACCGCAGACTACGGAAAACTTCAAAAAATATCAACCAGTGCTGATATTTTTTAATACTGCTCGTTCCATATTCAATAAAAAGAAGCAGGGATTGTAAACAATTTAAAATAAGCATTAATAAATGGAGCAAATTTATTTATTTTTATTTATTCATTTATTGAAAATGCATCATTACAATAGAAGAGGTTCAGAGTTGGACATCCAAGTATGTACGTTTTTAAATATATTAAGGAAAAGTAAACTGTTGTATCCATGTACACTATATATACTGAACAAATTTTACTTTGTAAAGGTTGTGTATTCCTTTACTTTCATTATTTGCCCTTCCTTTAGTCACAAACGGTGTACAAAATCTAAATTTGCTCATGACCCCACATCTTCCGATTAGGGAATATTTTTTTGTTTTGCTTTCCATTTAAACGAATAGAAATGTCACATGCCGGCAAGTCACGCAATCAGTCATTTAGATGTATTGTACATAAGTATACATATTGGATGGCGCAACAGTAACAAGGGGAGCAGAGTGCGCGCTACTGTAGAAGGAGCCTACAGTTTTTGGCCGACCCGAAACGGGGAAATGTTAGGAGTTTCTACATAGACCGTTACACTTTGAGTGGTCAGCAGCTCGAAAAAAGGTAGTTCCGTGAAAAATGCGCGGTGTTCACGAATTCTGCTCATTCACGGTACATAATAACCAGTTCACAGTACAGATGGTTGGAAGCACAGAATTTATAATAATAATATGTAATATTGCTATGGAAATCAATGAAAACATTGAACAAATTCTTATATTTAAACTTGCTTACACATGCTCTACTCTCAATGCACCCATTGGACACCTGTTTTACGGTCACAAACCACGATCGAGGTCTCCACTAAGCTTTGATTGTTTTTTTTTTTCTGACAATTTCTGTGATTTTCGATGTAGCCGACAGTTAATGTTAATAATCGTTACGGTTGTTTCCTCTTGTTCATTAAAGCTTTTTGGAGCATCTTTTACTACACGCTCCCAATTTTTAACGTCTTCGTATACAAAATGGTAGAGCTGAATACGTTAGCATGTGCTATAAATCATAAGTGTCGAAATCACTTTAAATTAAATTTCCCTGTTTGTCTTGCCGGGCAGTTATAATTAACTTATAGGTGTACTGTTTACTGTTTGTAACACATTTGCACATTAAGAGCTTAAGAGGAAAGTAGAATACTTTTAGTAGAAAAATATGTAATAGACAGTATTGTATTATCGATGTATTTTACATAAATACCAAATACTAAAGCAAAAATTGATTTTCTTGACCGATTGTAAGGAAAAAACAAAGGACGTGAAAGATAAATTAAATAAATTCGCGCTCATAATTTAATTTTCTCTTTTTTCGCAAGGTTGAGAATTTGCGGTTGTACGTCAGATTGTATAAACTCAAATAAGAAAAGAAAATCAAAAGAAAGGGAGTCTGTCGTATAAAGGCGAAGCGACTACGAGACAGAAAAGTAACCACTGTAGAAAAAACAATTGTTAGTAAAAGTCAAACTAAATTGTGGGAAATTTTTATAATAAATAAGAAGTATTAAGAATTCAAATACAGATGAAGAGACAGATGTGAGATTAATAAACAAAATTTGTCTGCATTTGTTAAGTTACAAGTTTATATAAATTAAAGAAATGGTTGTCATGATTGACTGTCTTAAGATTTTAATGTTTAACAAATCGTTTATGACAATGATGTTAAACAAAGCGTTGAAGATGTGCATGAGTACAGAACTCTTGTCGTGGAGTGTGGAGTATGGATGGTAACGCATTGTTACTGTTCTTCAACATCCTAAGTTCACATACAAATGTGTGTGGTGAGCAAATTAAAATTGATGAATGCTGAAGGAATTCATAACATTATTGTCAAAACAATATTCAAAGGGATGGATACTTTTTAGAACCAAACAAACCCAAGTTAACTATACTATACAGAGGTCTCAATTTTCACTGTAATGTAAGGATTGACGCAATAAATAAAAACCATGCATTGTTTATTTAAGTTCATTGTTTCTCTTTGATTTAAACTTAGTTCAACACTTGTATTTTCACGGTCCCCTATAGATTATTTGCTATCTGAAAATCACTGATATACAAGTTTATTGGGCTTACAAATGGCTTTGTTGTAAATCTAAAAATAAATTGACTTAACCATGTAACTGAAGGTCATATAATTAAAGCAGTGTTGTAAAATACAATATTTACCATCTTCATCAATGTCGCCAATTGCCGATTGTGTGACGGCAAAAAACAATAACATACAAAAAACAATATTCCGTGTCACCATTATGCTTTAAAAACAATGACAGCCGGCCAAAAACACTCAAAAAAGCACAACAAAAGCGATTCCGTTTCACTTATTTTTGAGCTAGAAAATATGTAGCCATTAATATCACACACGTCCTCCGTTTACATTCAAACTCGTGAATGGATCACTGTCGAGGAAACAAACAGAAATAAAAAAAGGCGAAATAAAGGAGCAAGTAGGAAAATCCGTCCGAACGCGAGCAGTGAGTTTCGTTAACTAAGTGGAGGGAATCGACAACGGTCTTAATAATATCTATACACCTTAATTTTTGCTATAATATTTATATCTGTATTTATGTTATTTTGATACAACATTGGGTTAATAATTTGATAAGAAACCTCACTTCAGCTGGAAGAGATTGATAATAATGCTCTGCGTGTAGGTTTTCCTAGCACTTGATTTTGTTTATATATCTATATTTCATTGTTGATTTATGATAATTTTTGAATGTGTATCAGTGCCGTTTGTGTCGGAAAGAAGAGGAGAACAAATGTTTTATTTTCAATCAAGACAACCGGGTAATCACTTTATCGCCTTTCAGTAGAAACAGACACTCAGTTTCATTCGCACCGCCAACATCGTGGTGGTAAAATTAAAGTGGTTGATGGGCTTTAGTCGCCAAAATCATAAGTTGAGGGGGGTTTACATTCGATTAGATAGAGCTGTGATTTTTAATTGTTAAAACTTAACATGTCTTATCATTACTTTGAGATTTTCACTTAAGCACAAAGAAAAAATTGACGCGTCAATCCATGTAAAAGACATGGTATGTGCATTTTTTTATTATTAAGGCTTCTTTCAATTGGCAAACTGATTTGTGGGCTATACCAATTTATAGGAAAGAAGGTTTATATTGTTATACATGCACTAATAATACTGTCAACTATATGATATATATGTTCAGAAAATTGACAAGGAAAAAAAATATAATTTAAATTTAAAAGGTAAAAATTTACAGAAGAAGCGCGAAAGACAAGAGAACTAATATATTCATTATACTTTACTTTTTCGTTACCTTACATCAGAATGCCAGAGAAAAACAGTTCTAAGTCAGAGTAATTTAAATTTAATATCCAATTTCTTATATGCTTTTCAAAACTGCAAGTGTCAGCTAAAGATCTTATAAAAACTGGAAGTTTATTAAACATGCCGCATGATGATACCAAATAAAAATTACGAAAGGCAGTGGTTCGGTATTTTGGAACGGGTACAACAAAAGAAGTAGTCCATAGTTTGAAATTATTCTCAAATTGCGGTCACCTGATCTCGCAAAAAACACTTTTAGTACCTTAAAACAATAAAGGTGTCTAATGGGAAGAATTTTTGAACTAAGAAATAGCGGATGACATGGATGATGATGGCTTTTGTTAAATATTGTTCTTATCACCTTTTTTTGTACAAGTAATAAGGGATGTATTTTATTCACAAAAGTTCCACCCCAACATGTTATGCCATATTGCAATCTTGAATAGAATAAACCAAAGTAAATAATTTTTAGCAATTCATTCGAGCAGGTTTTTCTTAAGTAAAAGAAGGTACGGAGAGTACTACGCAAATATTTACTTATGTAGTGAGTATGACGCGAAAATGACATTTTAGAGTCAATAATAAGTCCTAGATATTTAAATTCTTTTACTTCCTCAATCAAAAAGCAATTTTTACTGCAGTTGAGGGTACTATTAGAAGTTTGTAAGGATGGACAGCTGTTGCAATTGCCACAAAAAGTTTTCAACTTTTGACAATCCGGGGCGTGATAATAAATCTCTGCGTTTAGTTTCTGTAGGTTTGATAAACTAAAGGAAATGACCTTAGTTTTAGAACTTATATGAAAACTGTGTTCAGCAAACCAAACCCTCAACAGATTCAGATCCCACTTAATATTGGAAATAAGTTCTAGGTAACTTTTAGAACCATAAACGCAGCCTACATCATCCGTGAATGCAGTAAGTTTTCCTTCAAACTCTATAGAAAAAATGGAGTTAATGTAAGTAAGAAACAATATTGGTCCCAATACTGAGCTTTGAGGAACTCGTAAATTAAGATATCGGATTTCACTTCTCATATCCCCGATCTTCGCTCTTTGAGATCTATCTGACAAATACGAGCGGAGCCATTCGTGCATAAAACCACGAAACCCTATCTTTTGCACTTTCAGTAATAGTTTCTCATGGTTAACCATATCAAAAGCTTTTGTAATGTCCACGAACAGCCCAGCTGTGAACATTTTGTAATCCATGTTGGAAAACACATTTGCACAAAAGTTTAGAAGGCATCTTCAGTAGATTTTTTGCGCTGAAAACCAAATTGGTTAGGACTGAAAAACTTTAATTTATTTAAAAAAGATAACATTCTGTTCTTCATAACCTTCTCTTGCTAAAAGAAAAAAGAAAAGATATAGGTCTGTTATTCTTCATGTCATCTACAGAACCTTTCTTATATAGTGGAATAACATCGGCGCATTTGAGAGCTGCCGGAAATACTCCTGTATTATCTTATTATTAATTATCTTACTTTTGCAAATAGGAAGCTAAAATGGAAGTGATAACTTTAAGTAGACACACTTCACTATTACATTCACAACGTAAAAAAATTGGTGCATCATTTTTTTCGTTGTTGAAATTGTTGATCCTTGTGTTTATTGTTACACATATAGTATATAACGAAAAGACCGCCATGCCAAAGTGGATATGCGGTTCTGATTCTGTTCGATTGTAGTACTGAACAAATTGCATAATTTTAGACGGCTTCATACTTTCAAGGTGCTGAGATCTGCATCTGATATGTGCATCTTTAATATTTGTGCCTTTGTCTTTCACAATAATTGTATGACATTACGGAGGGTGATTTGGATTCTGGCAGTACAAACTTTATCAAGTTGTTTGAATTAAGACAATTTGAAACGTTCCAAAACATTTCTTTTGTTTTGTTTCGATTTTAAAAAATAAATAATTCCAGTATTAAACTTTAGACCTATTGCCTTTTCAAATAAAAAACACAAAGTTTAAATAAATTACGTTTCCACAGAATAAAATCCTCGAATTTCTAATATGTCCGTTCGACCCAGCGACCAGTGTGGAGTGTAACGCAATTTATTGGTACATGTTTTTGGGAGTCCTAAGTTCACTACAAATGTGTTTGGTGAGCAAATCACAATTGATGAGGAGTTCAAAATATTTTTGTCAAAACAACTTTCAAACCTTTTCATTAGAACCAAACAAACCTAAGCTAACTATACTACACAGAGGTCTCAATTTCTACCGTATTATAATTATAAAATCAATAAAATCAATTAAACAAAACTAATAAAATCAATGCACTGTTTATTTGTTTAAGTTCATTGTTTCTCTTTGATTTAAACTTAGACCAACACTTGTATTTTCACGGACCTCTATAGGTTATAAGATATCAGCGACCAGTGTATATGAGAATCTAGCTATGAAGCTTCGTATTCAAAGAAGAGCTTCAAATTTCCAAAGGAATAAATGAGTCAATACATTAACAGAATTATTTTTATAATACGATTTTAGAACCAAGTGATCCAATGTTAAAGCAAACTATTCTTGAAAATCATACAACTAAAAATATTTCTTTCGTTTTAAGTGGAACTTATTAAAATCAATTGAAGCAATTTAAATTACAAAAGAATCGCATACTTAATATTTCTACAAGAAAATAAGTAAAGATATTCATATTTTCTGGCCTCCTGTCAAAATTTCAGGGTCCCAGGTTGGATTCCTAGAAATCCATCACGCACTTTTTAATGCCTTTACCACCTCTTTGGAGCTGCTGACAACACTCATAGAGTAATCACTGTCTAAGAAAAAGCTTCTCAAACTTAACCGTTCAAAATTGGCAAAAAGCTGTAGGTCTCTTCTACTCGTGAGAGATAAGAAAGCTAGGCCCTGTTCCGCTTGTGGACTGTCACGCCACTCGACTATAATTATTATCAATCTTTTCTTAGTGGCGTAAGTCCCGGGACTTATTAAGTGATAAAGAACATTCTCCTCATTCCATTATTTTTTGTAAAACAAGTATTCTTCTTCTTCGACTGGCGCTACAGTACGGGATGTACTTGGGACTCAACCAACATACCTTTTTAGCCAGAACCATCTCTCACGAACTGCCTCCATTTGCGCAATCCAAGTTAGTTTAGGCGCCACCTCAGCCCAGGCCGTCCTCTGTTGCGTTATCCGAATGGCTCAGACTCGGAGATTTTTCGGGTCGGGACAGTGGTCTCCATGCCTTCATGGCCTGCCCATCTTAAGCGTTATATCCGAAGGCGTTTAACCAAGCGCATGCCGCTGTACAACCCATAAAGTTTGTCGTTAAATCATCTTCTCCAGATGCCGTCAAAACAAACAGGGCCAAAAATCGGACGCGGATAAGAGCTTCCTCATCCACATTTAGTAACGTCCAGGCGGGATGATCAAGATGTTATATAAAACAAGCTTAGTCCTTCGATAGAGGGGCTTATTGCTCAATGGCCTCTTGAGCCCAAATCAACAGCAACTTGTAAGAGTGGTTCTGCGTTCGATTTCGGTATTGATGTTGTTGTCACTATATACCGAGATAGACGAAGTCTTTTACTACCTCAAAGTTTCTGTTGCTTAGTTTGACACTCTGATTTCTCATTTTTAGTAATTTGCAAAATAATTTGTTTTTTAATAGTTCGTTTTTCAATTTAACATTTTAATATTATAAGTAAAAGGGTATTATTTTTATTAATTATAATTATATATAAATATTAATTAGATTTTTAAGTTATACCAAAAATGTTTTTGAACAGAGATAATAAAGTAATTGCGTTCATAAATGACAATACAAATACGAATACAACCTCGAATTCTTTCAAAGTGAAAATATAATGATATCTTTAAGAGAAGCGTGCAAATTTTTTTGTGGAGTATGCAAAAAGAATTTGAAGAAAATTGTATGTTAAGTTGGAGAACTCTATAATTAAAAGAATATTAACAGTTAAAAACATTAAAATCATTGACCTGCACCGGATTTCGGTAAGGAAATGCCCTGTCGTGTAATTTCTTCAATTTGGTACTAGAGAAGATAGTGCGGCGCACTATGGGGCAGCTCTACGGCAGGAGCGGCGATCTTTAAAAACGTAACCGATCTCAATAAAAGCTACTTTTCGATTAGCTGATAATGTGGGCCGTATGGTTTGGGAATTTTTTTCCCAATAAGTGGCTTAATCACTCAGCGTTTGGCATCAAAGTTGTAAGAATAGGGAAGTTGCGTTCATTCAAAAGTACTTGACGCAACTTTGTTCAGTTGGTACATTAAAAAACAAGGGTTTGTAACAAATGTTTTGGATTGAATTTATCAATTTGAATATGTTCTTTGAATACAATTAGTTTTCACTCGGTTATAAAGTACCGTTAGCCCAAAAAAATTGCGGTTTACAAGAAGGTAAAAGTTTTTCTTAAATAACGGTACTTTTTGAATAGGCAAACATCAAGCTAAATTTTTTTAGCTTAATCATGTATTTACTGAAAACCGAAGTCAAAAGTCACCGATGTTTGCCTAAACTATTTTTTTTTTTAATTGTTTGTGTATATACAGCCCTGTTTAGAATAATGGGACCATTATTGTTTTTGCTAATAACTTCTTCCCATGGTCAGGTGGGCGCTTCATATTCATTGCACAACATCTTTATTACATTTCTCATAAAAGATATAAACAACATAATAATAAAAATGCATCTTGCCATAAAAAAATAAACATCCGAATAGCGGAAATGCAACCTATTTTAAGTTGCGCAAAATAATATCGGTACGTTATTCTGAAGAGCCTTCTCGTAGCGTACACCAGTAGTTTGCACAACCCTCTGAATGTACTCAGGTAAGTTTTGATCAATTGAGTAATCGGAGAAAACGTGAAAGAATAGCAAATCAAGCGAAATAACAGGTATACACGTAAATCTGATAAAACAAAATTCACATAATTTTGCAGTGCTTACCCTGCGGATTTAATATAGATGTGCCAAAATTTAAAAATTATTGCCTTGAAACTGCGAGATTGTTTGTATCGCTGTATCCTTGGTATTATATGAGTACTTCAGTTCACAAGATATTGATACATGGGCATGAAATAGTTTCTCAGAGTGTATTACCAATTGGTGAATTAAGTGAGGAGGATTTTAAAATGTATAGAGAGAATTTTAGTCGAAAAACATATAGACAAGACACTCTTACAGATATTATGAATAGAATGCTAATATCTTCAGATCCATTTATTACAAACTAGAGAGTAAGGAAGCCTGCAAAAAAAGTTCCATTTGATACTGAAGCTTTTGCTATCTCTCCAACTGCATTGTCGGAGTTGGTTTTCAGATGCCTACGACTGACATGAGGGGGCAATTTCGTGTTGACGTGAGCAACATTCGCGGACTGAGAACTAATCTCTTTGCCGTTTACGTCCACCTCTCTCGTCACAAACCAGCTGTCTTGGCGCTGAGCGAAACACAGGTGGGTGAGAATACCGATTCATCGGATTTGAACCTGCCTGGATATACCTTATTGCCCTTATTCTTTCTACACCGCGGTCTCGCCATTTATGTGCGTAGTGATGTTGCTTACCAAATTCAACCACAATATGGCCACTGTTCCAATCCGGAATTTAATTTTCTGTAGTTAAAACTCTTTGTCCGTAAGCATTTAATCCACTACTGCTTTATTTATAGAAGTTCAAACCTGGACAGCAACTCAACTTATAATGAGTTTGATGCGCTGTCTGACTGTACCTGTACCCTCGCACTGAAATCGCTATTGCGTGCGATTTCAATGTACACAATTCTACTTGGCTTCGACATTCAGGCCAGACAACACCCGAAGGAAGGTATGTTGAAATCTTGGCTGAGGTAAATAATTTAACCCAGCTTGTGAATGAGCCAACACGATTACCTGACATTGCAGATTATACCGCTAACACCTTGGATCTGTTTCTCACCTCTCATCCGGAAAAATATTCAATTGATATATTGTCGCCTCTAGGCTCGTCCGACCACTGTGTCGTGTCAGTCAAATTCTCGTACTCCTCCCACACAGTTAGAGAACAAATTCCGAAAAGAACAGTATGGCTCTACGAGCGGACTTAACAACTTCTTTAGGAATTTTAACTGGTCACTATGCTTCCTCGATAGTGACGTGGATGCCGCTACTGATGCGATCACAAACATTATTTCGCTGGGCATGAGGTCCTTCATTCCTCACAGAGTGAAGAGCATCAAGCCTAAGGCAAACGCGTGGTTCAACTTGAGCTGCAAAGAGGCTATCAGGGTGAGAGAGTTGAGTTTCCGGGATTATAAAGCCAACCCTTCTGAGGAAGCCCGGAAAAAGTTCAAACGGATCAGAAATGACTGTAATGCATTAATAAGACGTGTTAAATTCTCCTTTGACCAAAAGTTGAGGCAAAAGGTTCTACAATGCCCCAAGGGTAGCAGAAGCTTTTGGTCTTTCGTAAAAAACATAAGGAATTCAGCCTCGTCTTCGATCCAAACGCTCATTTGCAATGACATTCCAGCTGTCAGCTCTTTGGACAAAGCTAATCTGCTTGCTGCACACTTTGCAGCTAGCTCAATGCTGCCAGATAGCACTTTGTCTCCGCCTGTACTTGAGAGCGTAAATTTCTCCATGGGGCAAATCCATTTTCGCACTCGTACAGTAGCAAGAGTACTTAAAGATCTAAACATACACAAATCCGCTGGCCCGGATGGTATACCCCCTGTTCTTCTGAAGAGGTGTTCTTCTACGCTGGCAAAACCACTGCGTAAGCTTTTCCATCTGTCCTACTCTTCAGGGCTCTTTCCGAGTAAGTGGAAAACTGCATTTGTCCAGCCCGTCCCTAAAAAGGGCGAATGTTCGTCACCCACCTCCGACCCATAGCACTACGGTCCCTTCTCCCCAAGGTCATGGAAATGCTGATAAACCGTCAGCTTATGAAATATCTTGAGTCCCGGAAGCTTCTTAATGACCGGCAGTACGGCTTCCGAAGCAACCGTTCCACTGGTGATCTGATGGCATATCTCACTGAAAAGTGGAACCAATCTTTGCACAATTTTGGAGAAAGTAAGATTGTTGCGCTTGATATTTCAAAGGCATTTGACAGGGTCTGGCATCAGGCTCTTTTGTCGAAAATGCGTGCTTTTGGGATCGATGAGTCTCTTCTCCAATGGATTAGAAATTACCTTTCGAATCGTTCAATACAAGTCGTTTTGGATGGATTCAAGTCTGATATCCACTATATTAATGCTGGTGTTCCCCAGGGCTCTGTTTTGTCTCCCACACTCTTTCTCATTTTTATAAATGATCTCTTGTCTGCTACTTCTAATCCTATTCATTCCTTCGCTGATGACAGTACCCTCAGCTTTTCATATTCGTTCCTTGGCTCACGTCCCTCCATTTCGGCCTTAGACTCGGAACGGCAGCGTATGTTAAGCACATTAAATTCCTTGACTACCTTGACAGCATAATCGATTGGGGAAATAAGAATAGAGTGGAATTTAATGCTTCCAAAACACAGTGCTGTCTACTGTCGTTAAGGCGATCACAAAATAATCATTATCCATGAACGGCATTTGCGTTGTTGAAACCGAAAGACTTTCCATCCTCGGTATGTGTATCAACTTAACAATTAGTTGGAACGATCACATATTTGAGTTCGCCAAAAATGCTGCGAAATGTCTAGGTTTTTTTAAACGATGCAAGAAGTACTTCAACCCCTCTGATCTGGCTACAATATACAAGGCATACATACGCCCAAAACTTGAGTCAGGTGCTTCTAAGACCCTGCACCTGCTGGATAGAATTCAAAAGCGAGCGATAAAACTTATAGGTGACAGTAATATTGCGAAGTCGATTGACTCGTTAGAACACCGACGTAATGTCGCGTCGTTGTCACTTTTTTATCGCTATTTTAACCAGTTGCATTCCTCCCCTTCAAGAATTCACCCGCAATACGCGCCTCGCTAGGAATGCCCATCAATTCACCCTCAAGCCCTCTTTCAGACGTACAGTCAAATTCAGAGACTCGTTCTTTAGCCGCACTACACGAATCTGGAATGCTCTTCCCAGCTCGATTTTTCCTCCTCATTACAATCCACAGGCATTTAAAACCAATGTGCATCGGTACCTCCTTTCCCTCTCTTTCTCTATACCTTCGGCCCGTGCTGTGACTTGATCCGGTCACTTAAGGGTACTCGCAACCCCTTTTGCACGCGTCAATTATAAAAAGAAAAATATGTTCTTGCAAACCGATTTAAACAAACAACCTCAAATTGACTGCGATTACTTTTCGGACTCAGAATAATTTGTTAATTAAATCTTGAAAATGAAAATAAAATGTTTTACTTTTATTTAAAATCCAGACACACAAAATATTTTATTTTCAGATTTTCCAACTTTGTAAATTGTCTCAAAGTAAAGTTATACTGTTCTTCCAAAATTTTAATTTAAGAAGTAAATAAACTGTTAATTTATTATATAATTTTATTTTAAATTGACTGCAGAATAAATACATGATTGTGTACTTTATTTTGTAAATCCAACCCCTCACTTCGCAAAAGCTACCAAACAAGTACCATTTTTAAAATGTTATAACGGTTTTTTCGGAAACCTGAGCAGTTACAGTTACTTTGACTTCGGATTTGAATTCAGCACACCCAAATCCTTTAGAAAAATATATTTTGGTTAACTCAACTTAAGGGCATTATAAGCCGTCAAACGGAGATTTCTGCCCCACTGCGCGGCGGGCCAAAGTCAACGCGGAAGACACTATCTTCTACAAGTCAGTCCAGCTGTTGGGATACGCTAATGATAACGACATTATCGCGCGGTTCGCCGAACACTAACTAGGTCAAAGCGTTACAATCGACAGCTACAATTTCGAGGTACGAGTAGCAAAGTAGTTTGTATACCTTGGGGCAAACGTAAACTCCACGACAGCATAGTGGAGATCCGACGTAGAATCGCCCTTGGCAACCGATGCTACTTCGGTCTATCAAAACAACTGGGCTCGAAACTCCTGACTCGAAGGACTAAAGTCATTCTCTACACAACCCTTATTCTACCAGTCCTGCTTTATGGAGCCGAAAACTGGACATTAAATAAGGCTGCAGAGCTGATTCTTGATGCCTTCGAAAGAAAAATTCTACGTCGGATCTATGGTCCCGTCTGCGAGGAAGTCGAATGGAGGAGAAGACACAACCGCGAACTCTACGATCTGTACAAGGATGTGGATGTAGTCCGGAATGCAAAAATCCGTCTACTACACTGGCTCGGTCACATCAAGCAAATGGACAACAACGCTCCAGTAAAGAGGGTCTTTAAATCCGAACCTCCTGGTTTGAGAAGGAGAGGAAGACCGAACCTTCGGTACAGAGATTAAGTCATCGCGGATGTAAGATTACTTGGCCTTGATGACTGGAAGCATCGTGCCCAGGACCGTCACCGATGGAAGGCAGCAATTGCTCAGACTCAGACCCTTCACGGTTCGTCTGCCTGATAAGTAAGTAAGTAATAGTATTTAACGTTTAATTTATTTTATCTTATCTACTTGTACAAAACTAGCAATTTTAGTTTATTCATATTTCATTTGTAATTTCACTAGTAATTAATTTATTAATTTTATTTGCGGAGACTTCTACGTATTTTATTTATGTTGATATACCATCAATGCATTATATTAGAGCAAAGAAGAATTGGGCTATAAGCACAGATCGATCCGCAACATAATGTGCAGATGGATCAAGAACAAATAACAAAGGACTTAGTTCTACCCGATGGCCAAACGCAGTTTTCAAAAAAACTAAAAATATATTAACAATCTGAGAAGACATTTGAACTGGAGCCTTGGACTGCAGAAAAGTAAAATATTGATAAGGAGAAAAAGAGAAAGACTTTTTGGTGATTGTTCTCCTATACTTGTTTACACAGGAATTGAGGGCACTGAGATGGCCCACTAAAACACTCAATGCTCTGAACCTTTATACGCTGTAGGAAATCTTCGGAATAGAATTCAGGGAGGGAAATTACAAATATCTGGACATTAGATTGAAAATAAAGCTCAAAGCAAAGACAGGCTTTTTAGTTAATATAACCGAAAATGTAGACAACCTAATGGGATTTGTAAAGGGTGATTTTTTAGCTATTATCTTTTTGGCAACACTGGTTTAAACAGCTGACGCACGTTTCGTGTTTTGTTTCACTGTCAAACATTTTCAGTTTGTACTATAATTTAACCACGAATCGTTTTACAAACAAACAACGCTTGCAAATTTTTAAATGTTATAATCAATATGCGTTAACAAAATTCATAGCGCGCTTCTTCCATTTTATGGTCAAAAATGGACGAAGCTCATTTTTGGCTCAATGGGTACGTACATAAGCAGAATTATCGATTTTTGATTGAATATCAGCCAGAAGCATTGCAAGAGCTACAAATGCATCCAGAAATAGTCGCAGATTGGTGCGATTTATGGGCTGGTGGCATCATTGGACCATACTTCTTCAAAGATGATGCGAATCGTAACGTAACTGTGAATGGTGAGCGCTACCGTGAGATGATATCCAGCTTTTTTCTTGCCCAAAACGCAAGAGCCTGACTTGCTTAACATGTGGTTTCAACAAAACTGCGCCATATGCCACACAGCACTCGCAACAATGGACTTATTGAGAGGCGGGTTCGGTGAACATTTTATTTCACGTTCGGGACCGGTCAATTGGCCGCCTAGATCGTGCGATTTAACGCCTTTGGACTATTTTTTGTGTAGCTATCTTAAAGCTCATGTCTATACAGACATCAATTGACGCATTGGAAGACAACATTGAAGCATTTATTCGTGAGATACCGGCCGAAATGTTGGAAGGAGTATGCCAAAATTGGACTAAGCGGATGAACCATTTGAAGCGCAATCAAGGTCAACATTTGCTTAAAATAATCTTAAACTTTTAATTATCTGGACCGTACTATCGATTCAAATAAAGATTTCATGTTTTTTCTGAATTTTATGTATTTTTTTTTTTTTTTTGAAAAACTTTCCTATAGCTTTTAAAAAATCACCCTTTAGTAAACGGAACTTAAAATCCCTTCGGGACAAATGAAATATAAAAACAATACTAGACCAGGAACCAACTGTTAGTTGAACAAATGAAGTCACTTGAACAATTTCTCGCCTTTAGAAACTGATTTAGAGAGAAAACATTAGCAGAAAAATCCTCTTTCTGTGCGATATACTTCGCTAACGACAGTACCCTCAGCTTTTCATGTTCGTTTTTTAGCCCACGTGCCTCCTCTTCCGGCGTAATCTTGGAACGGCAGCGTATGTTAAGTAATTTGAATTCCGATTTTGACACCGTAATCGATTGGAGTAAAATGAATAGAGTGGAATTTAATACTTCCAAAATCCAATACTTTCTACTATCAATTAAGTGTATTTAAAATAACCGTTATAAATGATTGCATTATTGAAAGCAAACGACTTTCTGTTCTCCACCTTGAGCTTAAATTCCAGGGGTCTCCCAATGCTCCTTGGATCGAATGGATGGAATTCAATAGCGAGCTATAAAAGTTGAAGGCAATGTGTATAAATATTGCGAAGTCAATCGACTGCCTGCATTTCTTCTCCTCAAGAATCCACCCAAACTACACGCCTTGCAAAGAAATGCCATTCAGCTCTCCCTTAAGCCCTTCTGGGACGTAGTGTAAAGTTTAAAGATGCTCTCTTTAGATCTACTACACGATTTTGGAATGTTCTTTAACTTTTCTCTTTCCGCAAGCTATAAAAATCAAATTGGCTCCTACTGTGACCTAAATCGCTCACATGGGGTAAATAAGTAAATAAACCCCTTTTGCTTGCACCTATTATATTCAAAAAAAAAACTATATGATTCCTTGTTAGATTGATATCTAAAAGAAATGCGCCCTGATGGATATCTAAAAGAAATTACGCCCTGATCGCTCCATCTCAAACTATAGAACCTTAACACCAGAACAGAGGGCACTTAAATATTTTAAAAGAAATAATTCTATGCAGAAAAATTCACACCTGTTTATAAACAAAGAAAACAAAGAAATGCGCCCTGATGGATATCTTAAAGAAATTACGCCCAGATCGTTCCATCTCAAACTATAGAACCTTAACACCAGAACAGTGGACACTTAAATATTTTGAAAGAAATAATTCTATCCAGAAAAATTCACACCTGTTTCTAAACAAAGAAATATTTTTAAGCATCCCGCTTAGAGAGGGGACGTCTTGGGGCACTTTAGATACATCGAATTGCAAACAGGAACATTCTTACCAAGTCGAATGTTTCAGCTTTTTTTTGTGAGATTTATTACGGCATCTCCCGAGATCCTTAAAAACTAAAACTCCAGTTATCAATAAAGAGTATCTGATCTGTAGTTTGGGCTTCGATGATGTACTCCTAAGAGGCTTAAAAAACGAACAATACGCTCTTTATTACTTTACAAACCTTTAATCCATACCCCTTTTGGAGGAGTTCTAACACCAATGATAAAAGGTAGATAATTTTGAATATACGAAGGTGACGAACTCAAATTTATAATTAGGAACAGACGAGAAGTTTTAGTTCCCACTTTTATTTCAAGCAACTTTTAGACCTAGTCGGTAAAAAGAACTGAAGATTATATGAAGAAAATTTAATTTTCAGCTACATACAGTACCTCACAAAATTAAGCATACACCTATCATTACTTCATATTCGTGCTGTTTTAAGGCCGACCAGTGTTTTGTTTTATTTTTTGGTATACAATCATAACTGAATACATATCTTAAACAAGATATGGCATATACCCAAATTTACAGACAAGCGATTTCCTACCGGTATTTTTCGCATGAAAAAGGAAACAACCCCTGAAATCGACACACAAAATTGTGCATACAGTTGTCATCTGTAACAAGCTTCGCAGAATCGATACATGCAAATTTGTTCAGGAATGAAGCAATTTTGTGAGGTACTGTATGTTTTTATTTTTTTTTTTTGTTTTTGTTTATTTTTTTATTTATTTTATTTTTATTTATTTATTTTTATTGTTTAAAACCATTTTGTATTATAACTGAACTTAAGAATTTTTTCCGATATTGGTGCCAGTGCCCACTATGAGGTAACGGTCATAGCCCGGTTTGAGAAAACGGAGCTCATTAATCTTCGTCAGAAGCGCAGATGAAGTTTCTATTAATCAAAAAACTCAAAAAAAAGTCCTTGAAAGGTAAAAATCTGAATTTAAAGGATGAGACAAGAACTTTTGCAGTCATTAGGCCGACGAATTAAGGTTATACTTTTAATAATAATAATTGAATGGCGCTATAGTCCACAGGAGACCAAAGCCTCGCTTGTTCATCAACTATCATCAACTACGCGTGTTGTGCGCGTAGTTGATGAGCAAGCTAGAAGGGACCTACAGTTTTTTACTGACTCCGAACGGCGAAGGTTAAGAAGCGTTTTCTTAGACAGTTATTACTCTTTGAGTGTGTCAGCAGCTCGACAGAGATGGTGCAATGAAAAATTCGAATTGTTTAGCTAGGAATTGAACCTCGACGTGTGAGTGTCTCGCCCTACCCACTAAACCACAGCGGGCACTTTGTACTTTTAGTTTTTGAAACATCTCCTCTATTTATCCTACGTTACCCATATGTGACAATAAAACATAATTATCTTTTGAGCAGCCTATCAATTTTTTAATTATTATGTAAATTAATTTTAATATAATATTTGACTACAGGCACCTATCATCATTTGACTGTATTTACATAAAAACTCTGCTTATAACCACTTTTCAAACTTTCACTTCTATGAAATTACTCGTTTATATACACATATGAGTGTCAATTTCCAGAAAGTTTACAGCCCATTGCAAACGATTGTAGTTTTTCCTGTGTCTTTATAAAATACCAAGAAAATCGAAACAGCCGTATAATGTTTATCAACTGGTTGTAAAAATTTCATTAACAAATCAACAATTTCATCAATATTATTGTTCACAAACGATAAGTTTTACTACTATGGACGTTTGTTGCAATCGATGAGGAAGTGACGTTTGCCTATCGTTGCATTATCAGATCTTCTGTGAAGAATTCTGACACTCGGTTGTCCCAAAAGTTCGATTAGTAATTTTCGAAGGACCGCTCGAAAATGTCATAGCTCTTATAATATCAATTAAATTGGTCTACACTTCATAAGAAGACTTTTTAAAGATGCATTTTTCCATGAGAACTGTTTTTGTTTTTTTTTTTTTGTTAAAAAATAAATTAGATTTTGTATGACCTAAAATTTTTAGTCAAGTCGGTATTTAAATGTGCACCTCTCGAGGACGCAACCTTTTCAGGCATGACTCTCCAGCATGCGGGACAACCAAGCGCTTGCTTGGTGAATTAGTTAATTCTTTTATATTTCTTGATTTCGAGCTGTTTATTGACAAACTGCATATTCAGTCTATGTGCGACTTCTTACACGCCATATAAACGCCCGATGCTGTTTGGTTGGATTGATTTTCATTAATGTTGACATGGTCTCCTAATTCCGTTGTAATCTTCTGGTTGCGTAGAGGTGAAGCCGAAAGAAATGTTCAAAGTACAGTTATGCACATAATTATTGGGTCAAACACTGTTTTTTTTAATAAAATCTTAATAACTGCACGCTTCACGCTTTGAGGAAAGAATAAGGGATGAAGTCAAATCATTGCATGTAGTATAAAGCAAACATCAATGGCGCCATATGCCTGTAGGATCCTAAACTTCGCGATGCGAAAAACGACATCACAGAATTGTTAGGGTAAATAATCGTTCGTTCATTGAAAGGCAAAGAGTAAACACTTGCCATAAGCAATAATTACTACAGATCTTTCTGAACTGCTAGCGGAACTAATAATGCTCTAGAGAAAACGCAGCGAGAAATTGCAGAGATGCTAACCATTCCAAAGAATACTTTCGGCAAAATTATTCGACGATTTAACAATGAAGGTAGAATTTAATCTAAGCCTAATCCTGGCCGCACAGAAATATTAAATGAACATGCCGAAGGTGGAATATTAGGAACTTAAGGAAAAATAAACGTATTAGTGCTCCGAAAATGCTAAATTACTGCCAAAAAAAGTAAATGCAGAAACTGTTCTTCGAGTCTTTAGCTAGAATGGCTGGAATGGTAGGGTTAGCGTTATAGACGGGATAATGAATAAAATTGTGTACCTTTTATGTACATTTAAGTACATTTTAAAGTAGAATTTGCGACAAAGTGGGAATTGAAACAACTTTTAAGTATTACCAAGACAATGATTACAAACATAAAATTAGAGTTATACAGGAATGGTTGCTCTATAACTGCCCAAAAGTTATTCAGACCCCATCCCAGAGTCCCGACTTAAAACCCATAGGCAACACGCAATTTCAAACCAAAATTACTTAAAACTGTTAACAGAGGAATGGGAAAATATAAATACTGCAACTACGCAGTATTTGATGGAGTCAATGGGAAGACGACTTAAAAGTGTCATTAAGCAGCATGGTTATCCCACTAAATATTAGAAGTGAGAAAAACCAAACTTATAATGCTTAACATTGATATCTGTAGGCTTGGCCCAATAATTTTGTGATGTATTTTTCTTAAATAGAAGGAATTATTTAAATTTAGTTTTATTATTGTTTGTGTTTTTATTTTAGGCTTATTTGTTTTATTTTTGTTATTGATGTTCTTTGGATTACACTTTTATTTATTATTTGTCTACATTTTAATAAGAATTAAGTTTCGGCCCAATAATTATGTGAGTAACTGTACTTCGCGAAGGTTTCCGCTTTCTCCTTCAAAGTGTATACATCCGCTACAATATATTTTTGAATAGCGTGTTATTATTAAATTTCTCTTACAATGTTATGATGAAGTGTCTCCACGTACAACTAATGCAGGTTAATGCAGTACTGTACTGATCTGTTGATGATAGTTACAGTTTCATAGCTTATATGCATATTCGTATATGCATACTCCAGGTAACCAACTTAGACCACAGCGTCACCCATTCAATTTTACAAACCAAGTATAAAATATTTCAAGTTTCATTCAGTAAAGTGTCCCACTGAGAGTTATAGATTCAGAAAGAATTAAGACTGTGTGGTTAAGCTGCTAAGCACTAAATTGTGCTTGGAATCGGTGATGAAACGTCATGAGAAGGTACAAAAAACTGCAGAGTATTTCTCTGCCAATTTCCCGCCTCTGTTTGTATCAGGTTGCGTCTGTTCGGTGCATATGTGGTTGGAGTTAATTTCTTAAGCTTTTTGTTCTTTTGTAAAATCAAACAATTACAAAATTTTTAGGTTACTGATTGACACTAAAGTAGATCAGTCTTCGAGTTTGAACGCTGCAGTGCAGTGTTTCCCAATTGTGGGAGCGTCTAAACTCGCTTTAAATTTAATTTTTTAATATAAAATTACCACATTTTAAATGTGTTTATTCAAGTTTTCTTATCGTATATAACTGCCTCTTAGAACCATTTCAACAGCAGCATTTTTTAAAAGACTAAAAGTTGTACCAGGTATACCGGTATGAAATATTTTTTTTTTTTGAAAATAAAACACTAATTATTAATTGGAAAGTATAAACATTTTATTCAAAGTATTGGCCATTGTTTTCTACACATTTTGACCACCTTTCTGGCAATTTGTGAATACCACGCCAATAAAATTGTTCGTTTTTTAAAGTAAACCAATCAGACCCACCACCCAGCCAAGTGTTTTGATTGTATCCTGAACCGGTTTTGCTTTGTGTGCAGGTGCATTGTCATGGAGCAAAATTACCTTGCTGTGTCTTCTGGCCCATTCTGGTCGTTTCTTGATCAATACATGGTTCAAATTGATCATTTGTTGTCGGTAGCGACGTAGAACGGTTTCACTAGGTTTCAGGAGCTCGTGGTACAGCACACCTTTCTGGTCCCACCAAACACACAGCATTGTCTTCTTACCGAATCGATCTGGTTTTCAGTCGATGTTGATGGTTGTCCCAGATTAACCCATGATTTTTTCCGTTTAGGATTCTTAAAATAAATCCATTTTTCATCACCAGTAACAATCCGATGCAAAACCGATTTTCTTTCGTGTCTTTGATGCAAAATTTCACAAGTGTTTTTTCGGTTTTCCATCTGTCTTTCATTAAATTCATGTTGCACCCATTTTCCCGTCTTTCCCATAGCTTTTAAACGGTCAGCAATTGTTTGTTGTGCAACATTTAACATTGCTGCCATTTGCTTTTGACTCAAAGTGTCATCTCCATCCAATATCGTTTGCATTTCGGCGTCTTCAAACTTTTTTGGTGGTCTTCCGTGTTCTTCATTTCTCACATCAAAATCATTTTTTCTGAACCGTTGAAACCATTTTTTGCATGTTGCTTCTGATAGAGCATGATCACCATTAGCCTCGACAAGCATTCGATGCGACTCTGCAGCACTCTTCTTCAAATGAAAGCAAAAAATTAATGCTTTCCGCAAATCATAACTTTCTGGTACAAAATTCGACATTTTTAACACGATGAAAAAATATGAACAAATACCGCTGAACACAAGGCCATCACTAGAGAATGGAATACATTTCATGAGTTATGCTCTGGATTTACATTTAATTCACATTAAGTACACATGACCTTAGTTCACGGCACCTGTGAAAAAATCCATACTGCCTAGTATATCGATAAACTTTTGCGTTTCGACGCTAGGCAAATTTGATTGGTACGATAATTCCACCTCGACTCTCAACCCTTGAACTTTGATCGCATTCAATTGTTTTTTTTTTCCTGAGAGCGACATTAGATTATTTTGTTGCTTATCATTTTTGAAAGCATTTTTTATGCAATTCAATTTTGATTTCTTGCATTGAGTTCAAGGTTTTATTTTATTTGATTTTGTTCGAAATTCTTGAAGGAATTGGCTGGTGGGGGTGTCAACGATTAGATTCTGCAACAGTTATCGGCATAAAATTAATGTTATTAATTTTACTAAACAGGCTGACAATCGTATCACTGCACACGTACAAGGTTTAATAATGGATAAGTATTGAAACATTACGACTTGTTGCATTCGAATTGAGATTATATTGTATATATAAGCTGTCTCTCTTTATTATACTTACATATTAGGATATTTCTCGTTCTTATTTTGTTTCGGTTGTTTGTAGCATTTTCAACGTTACTGCAAGTGGTTCATGTCACTTAAATTCTTAAGGGTTCTCCTTCCGTAAAGTGAACTTTCAAGCAAGATATTCATATGTGATACAAATTTTTTATGAAGGCCCATAAAAACAGACCGATAAGTTAATAGGAAACAATAAAGACAAGAGAGTTTCAGTCGTCCATGATGTCTGTGCGGTTCTTATATTTTTGAACTTTGAGAGAAAGTTTTTAAGACTATGAGAAAAATCGTCCTTAATTTTATATCAGTAGGATTGGTAACCTTTCAAGAGAGAGGTTAAAAAAAAAACAAACCGGATTTTGTGTGCAAATGACAGACATGAGATAGGTTTGTCAGCTTTACAAAAGTGTTGTATTTGTTAATAATAATTTTTTATGCACGTCTATCGAAAGATGACATTCTTCACAACAAAGGGAATTTATTTAGTTCTAATGACAATCAATTTGACTCGAAAGCAGTATATTTAGAATAAATAATATTTTGTAATACTCCAAATTTATATATAAATGTTGGTTCTTTAAAAAAAACTACGAACAAGTTTATTTAAGTCTAAAATATGTCTTAATTGTGGACAAATGGATCCTAAAATGTTTGAAAAAGGAAACATTTTACTTAAATCGAAACTTTTATTGTACTTCAATAGAAAAATATTTAATGGTCACAAATCGGACTGTTTACGTCGAAGAAAACATTGAGTTCGATCATCGATGCCAAAATCAAAAATCCCGTGTACATTATAGAACATGCTACACCCACTTTCCAGTCCAAGCGGAATTTATTAGCGGCAAAGGCAATGTAAAGCCCAAATAAAGTTGTAAGAAGTGAAATTGCCGAATACGTTAGCCCCGATGAGTTAAGCATCACCCAGTGCTGATCGGTAACTGTTGGAAGGAAGAATGATTTTATAAACCACGGCAATCCGAGGCATAGAAGAATATCGAAAGTATTGGACCCAATCGAATTGCTGATGCCCATTGCTCCGTGTCCCTGACTTGTGACAATCACTCCGGAAACTGCTTCGGGGACACTCATACCTGCTGCCAAAATCGTCAAACCCATGACAGAGTCGGGAATGCTTAATGTGTCACCTGAAAGAAAACGAAATACATGTACTTTTTAAACATTCGTCAATGTATCACCATATACAAACATAAGGAAGTAATATTATTTGGGTAATAAAGTATAATCAATTTATATTTGGGAGCTTTGTTTTTGGAAATTTAACACTCTTTAGATTACATGCCCGTTGTTAAAGAATTACAAACTCAAATGATTTCAATTTTATTCTGTAATTTATTTTATGCTTTCACATATTGAGATATTACGTTTAAAATTGTCTCCCTCTAACCGAGATTCAAACACCAACATAAATTGACGCCACAAGCCCCAATTACACTTACTCGCATTTCTATTCCAAAACAAGACTCTTTAAGGGTTTCAAAAATTGCGTTTCTAGAATTTCAAAACCAATTTAAGGGTTAAGGGATAATCTGTGTGAGACCCAATGCTTCAAACAATTTAAACTGAAAGTTCGCATTTAATGTTGATCTGCGTCGCTAAGGCTTGTATAGCTTTACGTGGATTAATAAAAGTTAATTATTTAATGAAATTTAATATCCATGCAGTGTACACTTTACCCTGATTACCTTTTCCTACTTTTTTCTCCCTAATCTCCTATCTCCCGTATCCCGAAATCAAGGAAGAGGTTGGATGAAAAACTGGCACAGTCTCAAATGGAGCGTTTGAGTCTGTGCAGTTTACCTTATTTCTGATTCTGGGTATAATTTGTTTTGCTTCACGCTTGTAGGAATCAATTATGAAACGTCAATTCAAATATACTAAAAAAAAACTTTAACAACTATACTTCCCCATCGTTCAGGAGGCCCACCACTGCAATTTCAGCCCCTGACACACTGGAGGTTGAGCAGCTTGTCGCTATTATGAATCTTACCAAAAGCGTATAATGCAGTTATTCAACTGGCATTAACTATAGAAAGATTATTACTCAATACATGCCTCGTATGCAAGCCTCCAGAGAAAATGAAGAATTCATTACCGAAGTCTGAACTGTTCACCCATTGAGCGACAATATCTTACAAGTTTACGCAATGCTCAAAGCTAATTAAGCTACTAAGCCCAAGTCGAAGTGATATTAATGTTAGTAAAAGAAAAGTCTTTGTGGCCGTCGTGGCGTAGTGGATAGAGTGCGACGCTCACACACCGGAGGGTCAAGGTTCGACTGAACGACGGCTGAACAACTTGAATTTTTCACTGCACCACCTCTTTCGAGCTGCTGACAACACTCAAAGAGTAAAAACTGTATAAGAAAGATTCTCAAACTTCGCCGTTGAGAGTCGGGAAAAAACTGTAGGTCCCTTCTACTCGTGAGAGAACAGTAGCACGCACAACACGAGTAGTTGATGAGCAAGCTAGGCCTTGGTCCCCCTGTGGACTGTCGCGCCAACAATTATTATTATTACATTGCACAATTATCAAAATTGAACAATGCCGTTGAAAAAAAGGGCCCCGAATAGACAAATCGAAATGGTGTTGTATTCCATCATGACAATGCAAGGCCACACACATCTTTTGTCACTCGACAAAAATTATTGGAGCTTGGTTGGGATGTTTTGCCACATCCACCATATATGATTACTTTTTAAATAATTCCGATCTTTGAGAATCTCCTTGAATGTTAAATATTTCAATAATGATGGTAATGTCAATCTGTACCTGGTTCAGTATCTTGCTGATAAAAAGCAGAAGTTTTGTGAACGTGGAGTTATGGTGCTGCCTGAAAATTGGCAATACATTACAGAATAACGTTTTTTCGTTCTATGAAAAAATTGTCTTTTACTTTCTAAAAAAAAAATCCGCAATTACTTCATTGGTCACCTAATACAATCAATTTGCTAATTAAATTTATTTCCCTTTACAGCGCTTATTAATTGCTGGATGGAAAATAACAAATAATAGTTCAAACATGTCTTTATTCGTCTAAACGATTCAAAATCGAATACTTTTAAATTAAGTAAATAGCCGTTAAACGTAAGAAGTACAATTTCAATGCTTAAAGCGCCACAAGGACAATCTCTTTATCATATCGCGTTAAAATCATTTTCAATATGATATAAAAAATGAGTAAAGCTGGAAAAACCTCATATAAAGTTGAATGTTAAAAATAATTACCCACCATTCTGCCTCATTGAGACTGAATGCGGCCTAAATAATTAAGATTGACAACAGGAAACCCTTTTACTTGAATCACCTAGAAGATTCTGGCACCACACATCTCTGGCGAATTCCATTTTTCCGGAAACGCAAATATTGAATTTTTAAGTTGATGTAGCTGTAATGAGTAATTATCATTCCTCCAGAAGCGTGCGTTTTTGTTCTTTCTTTTTTATATGTATTCAAGCATATGCATCGTAACAGAAAACACAATGATGACTCCCTGCTTTTGTTGCATATTACTGTCATATTCGTAAGCACTGGATACATATTGAACATATCGCAACAGGTCTGACAACTGCATCTGACATTTATTTGGTTTCAGTTACCTCACAAATTTCAGTCGAAATGACATAATGCACCACACCATAAAATGGAACGTTTATGCCCGACAATGAGGCCCAAAACGTTGTTTTAAGGAAATAATCAGAAGAAGCCGATAAAAGCACGATTGGTTATATTCCTTGCACCAAGTAAGGCTTATTTTACGAAGGTTGCCTTTTATATTTCGGGATTAGAGAACAAAACCAAATATTAATCATCGAAAATAGCTTTATTGTTTTTCAAAATATTCCCCATTAAGATCTATACAATTTTGCATGCGTTTGAACCAATTGTCGAAGCACTTTTGCCACTCTGATTGAGGTATCTCCAAAACATGCATTCTGAACGCATCAACCGGTGTCGAAAAACGTTGACCTCATATTTTTTTTATTTTACGTACGGGAATAAAAAGAAGTCATTCGGTGTCAAGTCAGGGCCAGGTTATATGACGGATGACTCATCAAATCGATGTTTTGAGTTGTCAAAAATGCAGTTGTTTGAGCCGATGTGTGAGAGCTCGCATTGTCGTGGTTAAGAGCGATCCGATTTCCTGATTTCTTGGAAAACAACTTGCAAACAAATGGTTGTGTACCACTTAGAATTGACTGTTCTGCGCTGTTCCGAAAAAACAGGCAACCATTTGTTTGGAAGTTCTTCGCGCGCGAGTAACTTTTGTTGGATTGGGCTCAGTTTGAAACACCCATACAGTCGACTGCTGTTTACTTTCGAGCTCATACGCATAAATCCACGATTCATCACCTGTCACTATGTCATAGACGTGTTTCGAAGCACCGTGATCGTATTTTTGGAGCATTTCTTTCGACCAATCGACACGAGCCTTTTTTTGAGCGATTGACAAATTGTGTGGGATCCAACGCGAAAAAATTTTTTTGACGGTCAAATGTTCATGCAGTATTGAATGTATGCTGGTCCCACTTATGCCTAAGGTTGTCTCAATTTCACGATAGGTAACATGACGATCTTGCAATATCAGTTGGCGCAAAGAATCAATGGTTTCCGGAACAACAACTGATTTTGGACCACCTTCACAAAATTCGTCTTGGAGTGAACTACGACCTCGGTTGAATTCACCATACCATCGATAAACACTGGTCCTTGATGGAGCTTCATTGCCAAAAATTGAATTAAGTTCATCGATTCACTGTTGTTGAGTTAATCCACGTCGAAAGTTGTAAAAAATAATCGCACGAAAATTTTCACGATTTAATTCCATTGTTTGGGCGAGATGAATCTTTTAAGTTACTGTAAACAACACAAATAGCGCTCGCATGTCAAAACGTTCTGAGTACGTATAACCTCAAAAATTAAACAAAAAAAAAAACAAAAAACTTTACAATATAACTGGCAGTTGCTAGATTGCAACACTAATGTTAAAAAGCAATCTTCGTAATGCCACGAAAATTAAGGCTTCCTTTCATTGGCCCTTAAGCTATCCGTTGGGAATAGCTCGGCAAACAATTTCCCTTCTGTTAGGGAAATTTGTATTTATTTAAGAGCAGAGACATTGACTGCTGGATTCAAACCAAGAGAAGTCGCAACGTTACCTCGAAAAGTCTTCATGGAAAACGTCAAAGGAAAAGGTTATTGTACCGGATCGTGACTGTAGATGGAAAGGGGTCATACAGCAAAAACTTCCAAAAGAATAAAGATTATTCAAAGCCGGATGAACCCATTCCATAATTTTCTACATCGACGCCACAGGAAAACATTCACGGTTCCAAGGTAATGCTCTTGCAAATTGTGAGACCAAGCGGGTGTGGTGAACTATGAACTGCTAAACCCAGACGAAATTATTGATGGAAAACGTCATCGAACACGACTAATGTACTTGAACCATGCATTGCGTAAAAAGTAGCCTGAAACGACTGAAAGGCATGACAAGGTAACTTTGGAACGTAATTACGCTCGGCCCAAGTGGGCGTAGCGGGCAAAACTACTTAAATACACTGAAATGGGAGGTTCGAAAAATGGCTTAAACATTGGATCGATGTCAGAGGAAACACATTTTTAGGGATGATAATCGAAAATAACCAGAGAGATGGGAAAAAGTGGTCCCTTCCGAAGGGCACTACTTAAAGAAACGTATGTTTTAAACATAAAAAACGAGGCGAAATAATTTGTTCTCCCAAGATTTTCTATAAATTCTTGCCTAGTGCTTTTGAAAAGGAATGTAAGTCGGATGTTATGCTCTTACTTAACCCAAATTTCTACCTGGCGACTATGTCTCTATTGGAAACAAAAGTGGATATTTTAATAGATCTTGAATTGGTTTCCAATGGCAACGCTCAAATTTCTTTTCAATAGAAGTGTTAAACGACGATATATTTTTTTAAGTTTTTTGACATTCATACAAATATTTAGGAATCAAATAATAATAGAGTGGTCCACACTTGAGCAACTTTTGCAAGTCACTTTAAAAGAATTAACACCTCTCTTCGGTGCCATAATTCGCCTGCCACATAAACAATTCAATGTCTACCAAAAAAATATATCCAGATCTTCTAGACAATGTTCCTGTTGAAAAAAAATGTTCATCAAACAGAAAAGTTATTTTTTGTCTATAACAAAAGGAGTGCGTTTTAGTTGCTCTAAGATCTGAATCTATTCCAACATTTCAACAGTTCCAATGACATTGGGACAAAGAAAATATCCACATACGACTTTGTCATCATTTGGAAATCTATGTGTCGGACTTTTAGGGAGACGTACGTAGATAGGCAAAACTCACAGTTTGATGTGGATTATTATATATTTAGAGGTGTTATAGGACCACAGTTTTTATTGATAATATTGACCTTAATTGAAAAGTATTCCCTTGGACAAAACGGTGCCACAGGCCACCTAGTTTATGTGGTTAAACGCCATAACATTATTTTCTTTTGCGCTACGTGAAGTCATTAGTCTATACCAATGAGCTCAACCAGAAATAACATGGCTCTACCGTATACAGGCTGATCAAGCGCATGCTCCCAAACATCAGGAAGAATTCCATAGCAATTCTGGTATCTTCAGACAGGAAAGACTGCAAACGGCTTGTTGCCGTTTTCATGAGACACTTCACATTCGCTGAACACCTAAGTGTGCTTGAGCTAAGTGGTGAAACACTTTGCGAAGCCTGTAGAGAAGCACTGCAGACTCTTCCTTTGTCAATGTCCCGCCTTCGCTGGAAATAAGTGGCGGCTGTTCGGTGCGGATTGGGCATAAGTTGGTATTCTCCCGGAAGACCTAAAAATTATATTTAGAGTACGTTACAGCCCAGTAGTATAATGGACCAGTTTTTTAACCTGAGTGCTCCAACGCAGTGTTTCCCAACTTCAAAGATATAAGACAAAAAAGGAAAATAAGCCAGCAAACGATAAATGAGCTCATAGAAATTGACCGTGAAGTAATAAGAATTTTGGTTACAACGGCTGGACTTACTGTAAGCGTACCGCTTGTTGTCAAGCGAAGGAAATTTAAATTAATTAAATTTAATAATTAATTTATTTATTTCAAACATAACTAAATGTTCTGGAACAGATACAAAATCATAAGGATATATTTTATTCAAAAATTGTCCTGAATGGAAAATGCTTTATTATAATTTGATCAAATAAGCTATCGCAATGGCAACCGCATGATTGAGAAGAACTCTTATCATCAGCAAGTAAGCAACATTGTTTTCTTTACCGAATTGGAAATTCGGATTGAAGTATTAAGAGAAAACACATTCGTGTAGACAACTTTCTTACCTAGTGTTTTGAGTGTGTTGGGAACTTTTGAAGGTGAAAAGAAATCATGTAATCATAACTTGTCATGATGCCAAAACTTGTTAAACATATGTTTGAAGGCCGTCATTTAAAAAGAACTGGATCTTAAATCAAGGGAATCACCTGATATTGGTCTCTTTTGAATTCTTCTACGGTTTCTGATTTGAGAGAAATTTAGACACTAGTCGTCGTTTTTTTTTATAATTTCACGCTTAGAACAGTCGCGTTATCGAGCTATGTTGCAAAGTACTTATCCGACCCTATAAAACACCCAGATACATATATTAGAGAATATTAGAGAATACAATATATTTAATACAATACAATACAATATATTTAAGAATATAAATGTATGCGAGAATGACTTACAATTCCCTAGACATTTCTAAAGAAGGACTTTTTCTATCACTCCTCAGTCAATCAGAAGAAATTATATTGTATGCTATCTTATTTATACACAAAAAAAATAAACAATTTGAGTCCAGACATGTTATACAAATAAAATTAACCTATCTGTGTGCAGTGTTTTAAACAGTGTCGCAAAAAGATAATTTAACTTAGTTGTTATCATAAATAGAATCTTTTAAAAACCACGCGCCGTATTTCAGAATGGTTGTATGTAAAGGAAATACCTTCATATTTTTATAAAGCGATAAATGGCATAAGAAAGAGAATTTCCAATTGGTTGTTCAGACATTCAAAAGGCATGTCTGCGACTCTTCAAGCATTCATTTACGCCGGTCACACTTAAATTCAAGTGAGACCGATCCAAATGATATCTCTTGAGACTTATCACTTATTATATCTTTTCAATCACTTGATTGTTTATCATACCGCAATCAATTTACGAACTCATCGAAATTCTGCAAGTATGCTAATCTTGATCTCGTGATATTTAATCAAGAGCAGAGGCGATTTTTGCGATTAGATTTCATTGAAATTGAGTTACCATTGACACAAATGACTAAGGTCGAATTCACGAATTCAATCATGTCCAGGTGGCTAATGGTTCTATTACTTTCCGTGCTGTTTTTAACAGACTTTTATATAAATCACCCTCAATTAAGGTCTGTATCTAACTATGTGAAGTGAAATTATAACGGTACCAATACTAACTTTAAACATTTCTTAAGGAATTGTGTATAAAATTAAAGAGGATCAGATAGTCCGCTATTTTGAAGTCAGAGTACCTAATCTGAGTAGCTAGGATTTCAAAGAACCATTCTTAGGGCTACTTATGCCTACGGAAAATGGAAGAACTATGAGATTCATTTAGTGAGTAAATGTGACAAAACGCCGAAGATTCTAGAATCGATTCTTGAACTTAAAGTCTGCCATGTTTTTACAGGTCCAACATTTTGCAAATTGCTGACATTACTGATAAACAACCACAGTATCAACTTCCCTGTTTTTATTGAGCTGTAGACCCCCACCACTAGCAAAGGCATAATTCCACGCACAACACGAGTGGTTGTTGAAGAAAGTAGTCGCCTCGTGAATTTCATCACTGGTTATCGCTCGGTCGGCAGTAATAGCCATATTATGGCACATTCAAGGCTTAGTGCTCTTGATGCTCCCACAAGGACAAAATTAATTCCCAATAAAAACAACGTGGTCTTGATTTCCTTTAGCTGTAAAATAAAGCTATTTTTTCATAAAATAAATATAGTTAGCTTTCCAAGTTCATAAGTGGCTTTTTTTTAAGGACAAGAGCAAAAATAAACGATACCACAATTTTTTTGTTATATTTGTTTCTTATATTTATTTGATAAATAATCAAGGAGTAGTATACAGTCCTCATTCAATCACCGCAACATTAAGATGAAGTTCATCGAACTTTTATTTTGTGGATTATTCTAATCAACAAATTACTGTAAATGGTGATCGCTGTCGCACCATGATAAGTGACTATTCTTGACCTCACATGGTAAGTATAGATTTGGCTTCAATAAAGAGGTGCCACAAGCCACCCAAATTTTACTGAAGAGTAAGGTTGCTAAACGCCTCACTTATGTGATTTAACACCTTAACACTATTTTCTTTAGGGAATTGTGACGTCAATGGGGTATATAGACAGATGAGCTCACACCCAATTTTGAACACGAAGTAGCTGGTATTATCAATTTATGGGGAAAAAGTTGTCGAAAATTGTGTTCAACGACTGAACTTTTTCTGAATTTCATACAAAATTGGCGGTGTTCTTGAACACAAAAACATATCTTTTATCTTAACCCGTTTTTTTTTAAGTTGAAGTGCCCTATACCGTATAAACCGTATACATGAAACTTTTCGGACACACGTAAGTAGTAGTGGCGTGTTTAACCACAATTTCAATCAATACACATTTCTTGCTCGATTAAATTAAAAATCTTGTTTGCTTAAGCGAATTCTGTCGCATATGTTTTGTTATTAGTACATCTTGATAACTAATGGTTCCCACATATTAGTTCGAAAAAGCATGACTGTTTTGGATTTAAAATAAAATAGATTTTCTTTCCGTCTTTGATTTAAGTTCACTCATGCATTCAAGATTGTAGTTGTACTTAACTTGGTTATAATTTTTTAATAAGACCAGTTACTCTTACACCTCTACCTAGATTGAAATAAAAATATTTTCATAGCTCTGATGGAAACCTCAATTGAAAAATGAAATTCGAAGTTCGAGAGTCTCCCTTTATACTAAAGCCCAGGTATACGGGCTTTAATGCGAAATGGGATTTGTAAGCATAGAATTATGAAAGTTTTGCTGGTTTCACACCATTCGCAATAAAATACAATAAGCAGATGAATTTGGTTGTGCTACAAAATATTGACGAACGTCTCTCTCAGGCAGATTTTTTACTAAAGAGAAATCGTATAACTTACATCATTTAAAATATTCGGCGGATTTTTCACGAAATAAGTGTGTGCAATAAAACATGTCAGCTGACGTATACGAATATACATACTAGGAATGTTGCGAATATTCGCATCCACATCCGCAAATGCGGAGCTTCCACATAGATTTGAACATCCGCATCCGCATTCGCCATAAATAATGCGGATTTTCATGCGGACACGCATGTAACAGGAGAGCCATAAGAAGGAATAGGCGAACGGCGCGTGCCGGTGGTGAGCTGCCAAGGCTATCCTCGTTAGTGCACAGGTCAAGTTGACATACAGCCTCCACGCGGCGCCCCCTGGATAGCCATCACAACACCCGTTGTATGGTGAACCAATGTATGCAGCGAGCCTCTCTGCCCGATGGTTTAAATAATGGGCTTGGCCTACCAGTCTGTGGGTTGTGCGTGAGGGTAACTTCCTCACCACGTAAAAAACCGTTAGTTCAGAGAACCCGATATGCCTCGGATTAGGACGGATCAACTGTTGACGACCTCAGCAAACGTTTTAAGGACAATGATTTTCGGTTTTGCACGTGGAATGTGAGGTCCCTTAACAGACCACGTGCAGCCGAACAACTTGCGGAAGCCCTTGATTGCTACAAGGCAGACATTACCGCCATTCAGAAAGTGCGATGAAATGGGCCTGGCATAAAAGCGATGAAGAACTGCGATATCTACTACAGCAATTGCTATAGAGAGAGAAGGCAGCGCTTATTCGGATGCGAATTTGTTGTTCGAGGCAGACTTAGGTAAAAAGTCTTGACCTACGACCCCGTCAGCGAACACCTCATGACAATCCGCATCAAGTCTGAATTCGGGAACATTAGCCTAATTTGCGCTGACGCCCCGGCAGAGGAGAAGGATGACAACATCAAGGATGACTTCTATGATCTCCTAGAAAGAACATACGGTCGATGCCCCAGCTTGCTTGGAACTTTGCCGACCGAGTCTCCCAGCTAAACAAGACGCCTATAAGGCGACGCTGCATCGAACAACGAGGGCTGTTCGTGAGCTCTACGAACAGAAAAGAAGGGAAGAGTACTGGCTTCTCAGAAGGAAAAAGAAGGAGCATGAGAAGCGCGCGGTCGAGGAAATGGAAAGGTGCTATGACAGGAATGAAGTCCGAAAGTTTTACCGAAAGGTAAAATAGCTATCCGAAGGATACAAGGTTCGGACCAAGGCCTGCCGGGACCAAAACGGACAACTCGTAGTAGAGTCGCAGTCTGTGCTGAGAATCTGGAAGGATCATTTCTGCAGACTCCTTAACGGCGATGACAGCCCAAATCCCGCTGTTAGGCAGAATGTCCACTCAATTTGGACGATGATAGACAAGCATTCCGTCCCATCGACTTAGACGAGGTGAAGATAGCAATATCCAAGCTGAAGTCGAACAAAGCTGCTGGAGCGGACGGACTGTCCGCAGAGCTATTTAAAGCAGCTGGAGATGACCTGGTTGGGCGCATGCACCAGCTCATCTGTAAGATATGGTCGGAAGAAAGCATGCCCGATAAGTGGAATCTCAGCGTCGTTTGCCCGGTTCACAAGAAAGGAGACCCCTTTGACTGCACCAACTACCGAGGGATAAGTCTCCTGAACATCGCATACATGATCCTCTCTGCCGTATTGTGTGAGCGTCTAAAACCGTTTGTCCATGACCTGATAGGTCCCTATCAGTGTGGTTTCAGACCAGGGAAGTCCACAATAGACCAGATCTTCACATTACGGCAGATCCTGAAAAAGACCCAAGAAATGGAAATTGACACTCACCACCTATTCGTCGATTTCAAGGCTGCATATGACAGTGTGCATAGAGACGAGCTATACAGTGCCATGTCTAGTTTTGGCATTCCTACCAAACTCGTCAGATTGTGTAGGATGACGATGGAGAACTCTCGCTGCTCCGTCAAGGTCGGTACCGAACTCACCGAGACCTTCAATGTCAAAAAAGGTTTTAGACAAACTGACGCACTGTCGTGTGACTTCTTTAACATCATCAACGAGAAGATCGTGCGTAACTCACAAGTCAACTCAAGAAGTCAGTTCAATTACTAGCATACGCTGATGACATTGATGTGATTGGACGAACACAGTGAGCCGTCAATGAGGCGTTTGCTAACATTGAAGCAGAAGCGGCTAAAATGAGTCTGGCGGTAAATGAGGGCAAAACTAAGTACATGCTATCATCAAGGAAGGACACACAACATCGACGTTTCGGACGGAGCGTCACACTAGGCAGCAGAAACTTCGAGGTAGTCAAGGACTTCGTCTAGCTCGCCTCCGCGGTAAACCGGGACAACTACATCAGTACCGAAATCAATCGCAGAATCACTCTTGCCAATCCCTGTTTCTTTGGGCTCAAGAGGCAATTGAGTAATAAAGCCCTCTCTCGAAGGACTAAGCTCGCTTTATATAACAGCTTGATCATCCCCGTCCTACTTTACGGCGCGGAATCTTGGATGTTAGCAAAGGCGGATGAGGAAGCCCTTAGTCTTTTCGAGAAAAAGGTTTGGCGTGCGATTTTTGGTCCTGTTTGCGATGATGGCATTTGGAGGAGAAAATTTAATGAGGAACGCTATGGGCTGTACAGCGACATGCGCCTGGTCAAGCGTCTACGGATACAACGCTTAGGATGGCTGGGCCATATAGAGCGTATGACACCCCTGCTCCGGCCCGAAAAGTCTTTGAATCCGTGCCATTGGGACAACGCAACAGAGCGCGACCTAGGATAAGATGGCGCACACAAGTGGAGAAGGACCTCAACCAACTTGGAGTGCGCAACTGGAGACAGCTGGCGAAAGATCTTGCTGGCTGAAAAGGCATGTTGGTTGAGGCCCAGGTCCACCCCGGACTGTAGCGCCACAAGAAGAAGATGACGACATGTTGATTGTTTCTTGTAAATGTTTTGTAAATTAATCTGCGCTGTGAAATAGTTGTGTTGCACAGGATCCATATTTTGAGTGTTGATTTGGTACAGTAAACATTGTGTGCAAAGTTCCTTATTTTTCCAGTGAATCAACGTAACAAATAAGTCAATTAGCAATATCATTATTACCACAAACAGTAATATTGAATTACTCTAAATCGAATATAGAGGTCGTACCACCTTATCATTAAAAATTAATTTATAATCGATACATCCAAAAGAATTTTCCGCATTTGAGAGCATGAGACGCAGGTAAGTTTCTCCATATAAAACGTTAGTTAATTACTTTTCCCGTGGTATTATTGAGTTTCTAGATAAATTGACTGTGGTTGCGGCAATGTTCCCTTCATACTTATTACTTGTTGCTGCCACATAATTCCTTCACTTGCAGCCATTTATAAAATTCATTTAAATTTCGTTTCAGACAAAGTTGCAGAAAGCAAAACTACAACTGTCATTAGAAGTACTCCTAAGGAAAAGACCGGGACGTTAAAAATATAAATTCGGAAGAAATTCTCATTGAAGAAATGATTGCACTTCAAAATGTGCCTTTTTTTTGGAAAAACTGGGTTTTCGTAGATTAATACAAAAATTGGCACCAAGATATGACTTTCGGAGACGTAATTTTTTCACAGCCTTTGTATGCGAAGAATTATATAAAAAAGTTGCTCAAAATATTAAAGTACTAATCGAAAAATTTGATGACCTGTCGTTTACATCTGACATTTGGTCAGATCCAAGTTCGAACGCTTCTTTGTTAAGCCTGACTTGTCAAGGAATTGCAGAAAACTTTGAAAGATTATCAATTATATTGAAATGCGAGACGTTCGATGGTCGTCAGATTCTTATCAACTCCACTAGGCAGTGTTCCCAGCGAACAATTATTTAGTAATGCGGGTTTAATTTACTAACCTCTGCGTAACCGACTGGAATAAAAAAAAGGCGGCAATATAACTTTTTATTAATTATAATGCTCCTATTCGTAACTTCACGTACTAATTAAGGTTAAGAAAATTGTTAATAAGTGCCTGATTCTTTCATTCATATATTTTTTTATAAGATCCTAAACATCCGCATCCGCGGGTGTGAGCCTTCTAAAATCCGCACCGCATCCGCATTCGCGGACGTACAAAAATCAGCATCCTCAACATCCCTAGAGTAATATTCGACCCCAAGTTGGATTTCTCACTACATTATGATTATACCATTGCGAAGTCTAATTCTATGTTAGGATTTTTAAAAAGAAATAGTAAAGATTTTCGCAACATATTCAGTTTAAAGACCATCTTTGTTTCGTTAGTAAGACCCTATTTGGAATATGCATCCATTGTCTGGGACTCACCTTACGATAATCAAGACCTTAGACTCGAACGAGTTCAAAAGAATTTCACGAGATATGCTTTCCGAAAGTTGTATTCCTTTGAAGATCTTCCTAATTATGTTGAAAGATGTAGAACAATTGGCTTGCAAAACTTAAGTTTCAGGCGTAAGGCAACGTTAGCCATGTTTATTCGTGATATTATTAATTATCAGTTAAATTCACCAGAATTACTATTTCTCATCAATATATATGCTCCCCAAAGATCTCTACGGGTGAGAAACTTACTTTTTGATAAAAGGTATAGAACGAATTATGGTCGCAATGAACCTATTACAAGGAGTATAAATACATTTAATGATCTTTGCAACGAATTTGATTTTAGCTTGCCACGATTAGAATTTTGAAACATGATTTTTGCATCGTATTTGAATTAATATTATTTATTGAAGTAATCTGTAAGACGATAAGAGTCGGTAGATGATCCTTAGTCGCTCAGCAAACATCTGTTGTGTAAAGCGATACTGAGAGTTAACACTTAGAGAACGTAGTGTTTTGTGTTACTCTGTGATGGATAAGACAATCCCTAGTACACACATATTTTGTAAAAGAGATCTTCGGACCATTAGGCATTATAAAAGCAACCAGTAGATTCCAAACCTCTCTTTTATTTAAAAACTTTAAGAAAATCACTATTTAGATTTTGAAACTTTTTATACAATAAAGTATATAGTGCAAAAATCAAGTAGATGTGTAAAAAAATGGACGCAACACTTATTTTACACTTGTTTACTTAAATTATTTTTTTTAAATCTTAGATGGTTTGCCTTTTTCATGGTTTTGACATTTAAAATTAGGGATCTATAAAATTACGATATTGTAACGGATGGTATCGTCAATACAGATCTACTTTCCTTCAAGACTAACAGTTATTTTCAATACTCGGCAGAAGTCATACATTTTGTTACAACTTCACGTTTTTTCTATTAATTTAGGGATAAGTATGATGAAAAGGGTGACACGAATTTAAATAATGTATTTCTTATCTTTTCTAATTGTTTGTGTACAATAGTGCAAACAGAATTTCCCTATTGATACGTACAATACAAAACTAGCTTCTGCTACTCCAGCTTTATGCAGTTTTGAACTCATTTGTACGTCTGTATGTCTGTTTTTGTTCTATTTTTACGCTAAGGTACGTCTTCATATAAACCTGTTTAAGAGATATCGGTAACACGTTTAGTATGTTTGGTTTGTTTATCTAAAAATAGTCTTAACAACACACTTAAATAATAAATCGCTTTTTACGTTAAAGGTGGTGCTTCTAAACGGAAACACATTCTCAGAAGGTATTTAAAATCTTAAGTGGAGGATTTAAAAATACACTTGAAAAGGGTTCAATGTACAGAATACAGGAAACTAATTTTTCTGGAACTAGATATCAGAAGAATTTTGCTTATAATACTTTCTCGTTTTTTATTGAAAACAAGAATCATCAGAATCTTATAGAGAGCTATGTCCTGTTAATACTTTAACCTAGTCTTATAAAAATCTTCAAAACATTAATCAACCATTAAATACGAAAGAATGAATAGGCAAATGCACGCATATCTCCGGCCAGGTTTAAAACAAAAAGGTAGATAACTGAACAAACTTTAACACATCGCTGGAACATTCAATAAAGACAAGAAGTTTTCATGCATGGAAAAATCAAAAAGAGCTCAAATTTAAAAAAAAAAACAGTCTTTCCAACTTACCTACTACTGTTATGAGATATGCAACAATGTAAGATACACCACCAATCCAAGCGACTGACATAGCAAACGTTAAAAATCGACACTTTGGATGTCGTCGGCTATCAGGCACGGATATCCAAAGCAAGAGAGTCATCGGCCATCTCAATAAGTGCATCAGAAGACAACCACTATTTCTACTACACGGATCATCAGCGTATTCTAAAAAGAAATACATGTATATTTTAAATATATTTCAGTATAACTTTACCATTTTCGTCGCTGTCTGGGACAAAAATCTTCTTCTCTCGAGGAGTGGACTCTGGAAACCTATTTGTCGAGGAACAATATTGAATATTTTTCGAAGTTGATGTCTCTCCAAGAAGAGGTGTTATTTCAATAACTTGTCGAAACGGGCGCACTCTTGATCTCCTTCTGACCTTTGAAATAAGTTTCCGGGCCTTGCACGCCATCACGTCATTCCAATACATTGCTAAACAGATTACACTTTGATTACATTCGAACTTAAGTAGGTCTAAACTCACCTGTGATGTAGAAAAAATATGCCAAAACTAAAATTAGAGCCTCGTACCACATAACAATGCCATCATAGAGGGTTGCTATTAAACCTAGGACCGCCAAACAGTACATAAGACAATCACGAGAAACGGGCCACCAGTCCAATTGAATCACCTGCGCATTAAACGGTGAAGAAGAACACGGAAGACGAATACAGAGTAACTAACCTGCCCAGCAAATAGACCACAACACGCTGGAACGGCTAGGATATTAAATACGGCTGAACCAACTATTGTGCCCACCCCAATATCGCCCTTTGTCACAAAAGTTCCGACGCAGTTTATGAATAATTCTGCGCTCGAAGTTGCGGCAGCCATGAAAGTGGCTCCAGCTACGTCTTCTTGCATTTGTAATCCTTAAAAGCAAATCAGTTTATATTTTTACATGCTTTCATTTACTCTTTACAACTCACTGGCACAAATCTGTTCGATGGCCGGAACAAAATAATCGTCGCACACCACCGCCAGAAACCAGAAGCAATAGCAAGCCAGAAGAATGTGAATCACGATATACCCGCTTTTACGTTGTGACCTGGTAAAGCCATCGGAAGGAAACTCATAGATTGCTGGTGGAGTGCAATTTTCATCAATTTTAGCGGAAACTGATGTTCTCGTGCCATTTTCAGTGTTCGTCGACTGATAAAGGTATTGATGACCAGAAAGGTGTTCAAATATTTCAGGTACTACGGTGCTTGGGTAATCATCTGTTGTGCTTAAGATTTTTCTACCAATTCGATCTAAAGAAATTGTAAAATTGAATTTTATAAATTAATATTTAATTCATAATTTAATAATTGATTTTATAACAAAATCACTCAGATATGAATTTTGTTCCCACATCGATTACTTCAGTTTTCTAATCTATTTCAATTTAAATTTCCGTTATAAGTTAGGCAAGGTGAGCTTAGGGCGTCTTGTTCATAGGAGCTTTACCCTAAGTACTTGCCTTGGTGTCTGTGCCTACTTGCTGAAAAGCTGACTTACGAAGGAAGCAAAAAAAGCTTTAAACAGTGGCATATAATGACATTATATATGTGGTTTGTCTAAATTGGCGAGACAGAAACACTTAACAGTATAACTGTGTTTAAATTGATTTGGTTGTGAGATATGGGGCATTTATAAGTTTGTTTTGCTCGCTCGGGTGGAATTAGAGCTTTGACTGTGGGTGAAATTAGAGACTTGGTGCCACGCCCGATAAGTTCATAATTTTTGCAATATAAAGAAGCTAGATGTAGACGGTAGATATGATTGTATGTCCTGTTTATGTAAGGTCACAATACAGATGATTGAAACATGAATCTTTAAGCTTAAAATTCAAATCTGTATCAAACGACGAAAGCGGTGTCTCAGAAAACAAAAAGCAAAAATCATAAGCAGGGCGCGTTCTAATAAATGAAAAGGACAGGGATGAAGTCCAAAAGTTTTACCGAATTATTAACCAACTATTAGGTTGATACAAAATTCGGACCCAAACATAACGGGAACAAAATGCCCATTTGGTAGAAGAAATTTCAAATTGCACTGTTAAGCAAAATGTTCCACTCAATTTTGATGATGATAGACAAAAAATTCGCCCCAGAATTAAACAAGGTTAAGATAGCAACATCGAGCTTAAAATCTAACAAGCTTCTGGAACGGACTGACTCTCCACAAAACTATTTTAAGCAGCTGGATACGATCTGGTTAGCAAATTCGTGCATGCACCAATTCATCTGTAACATATGGTCATAGGGAATCATTGTCCGGTGCAGAAGATAGAAGACTCCTTGGTATCCATGTACTATCACCAATAACTGCCATTTTATGTGAACACCTAAAACCTTTAACATACTTTCTTTATCAGTGTGGTTTCAGGCCAGGGAAGTCTATAATAGATTACATTATCATTTTACTATAGATCCTGGAAAAAACCCACGAGGTACAAATCAACACTCACCAATTTCTAGTCGATTTGAAGTCCGCCAGTGAAAACGTGCATTAGACGACTAAAGCAATGCTACTCCGTCAAGATCATTAACGAACTAACAGGGACCTTCAATGTCATAAAAAGTTTAAGATAAGGCGATGCGTTGTCACACAACTTCTTCAACATTAATTCTTAAGAAGATTGTGCGTAACTCACAAGTCAACACCCAAGGCATGAGCTTTTAAAAATCAGTTCAATTGCTAGCTTACGCCGACTAGGCTAACGTGGCGGTCAATTTGGGCACGACGACGTTTATGCTATCGTAATGGAAGGACATACAACATCGGCGTATCGGTCAGAAGGTCACATTAGACAGCACATACTTCAAGGTAGTAGATACTTCATATAGTTCGACCCCGCGATTAATACGGAAAACAAGATCAGTACTGAAATCAAGCGCGCATTAAAGCGCATGAGGAATGTAGAGCGTATGGACACCACTGCTCCAACCTAAGAACTCTTCAAATTTTTTCCATTGTGACAACGCAAAAGAGGACGGCCTAGTTTGACATTGCGCAAATATGTGGATAATTACCTCAACAAATTTTTAGGTCGCAATTGCGACTGGCTAGAGATCGTGTTGTTTGGAGATGCACGTTGGATGGGACCCAGGTCCACGCCGAACTGTAACGCTATGCAAAGAATGAGAAGACAACCTTGTGATTTAAAGCTTTCAGTATACATTTCTCATTCCTTTAACGTTACACGATTTCTCTTTTGTGAGTCCTTATATTAATTTCGGCTGGTGGTATTTATCATCAAACTATCAGCGTATACAATTATTTCCCCCCTCCCCCACGAAGATATCGAATTTCATTAAAAGCGACTAGTTACAAACCTCGTCGATTTTAAGGCCGCATATGACAGTGTGGATAGAGACGAGCTATACAAAGCCATGTCTAGTTTTGGTACTCCTACCAAACTCGTCAGATTGTGTAGGATGACGATGGAGAACTCTCGCTGCTCCGTCAAGGTCGGTAACGAGCTTACCGAGAGCTTCAATGTCGGAAAAGGTTTTGTACAAGACGACGCATTGTCATGTGACTTCTTTAATATCATCCCCGAGAAGATCGTGCGTAACTTACAAGTCAACACCAGAGGCACAATCTTCCAGAAGTTCCAGTTCAAGTGCTAGCTTACGCTGATGACATTGACGTGATTGGACGAACACAGCGAGCCGTCAATGCGGCGTTTGCTGGCATTGAAGCGGAAGCGGCTAAAATAGGTGTGGCAAACAAAGTACATGCTGTCATCAAGGAAGGATACACAACATCGACGTCACGGACGGAGCGTCACACTAGGCAGCAGAAACTTGGAGGTAGTCAAGGACTTCGTCTACCTCGCCTCCGCGGTAAACAGGGACAACTACATCAGTACCGAAATCAATCGCAGAATCACTGTTGCCAATCGCTGTTTTTTTGAGCTCAAGAGCCAATTGAGTAATAAAACCCTCGAAGGATTAAGCTCGCTTTATATTATATAACAGCTTGATCATCCCAGTCCTACTTTATGGGGCGGAAACTTGAATGTTAGCAAAAGCGGATGAGGAAGCTCTTAGTCTTTTCGAGAGAAAAGTTTTGCGTGCGATTTCTGGTTTTGTTTGCATTGATGGCATCTGGAGGAGAAGATTTAACGACGAACTCTATGGGCTGTACAGCGACATACGCCTGGTCAAGCGTCTACGGATACAACGCTTAAGATGGCTGGGCCATGTAGAGCGTATGGACACCACTGCTCCGTCCCGAAAAGTTTTTGAATTCGAGCCATTGGGACAACGCAACAGAGGACGACCTAGACTAAGGTGGGACACACAACTGGAGAAGGACCTCAACCAACTGTGCGCAACAGGAGACAGTTAGCAAAAGATCGTGATGGTTGGAAAGGCATGTTGGTTGAGGCCCAGGTCCACCCCGGACTGTAGCGCCATAAGAAGGAGAATTACAAACCTGGCAATAGTTGACCTTGTATACTACATTCTTGCGGTTTTCTCCTCGAGATGGTATGTCATTCCACCTCCTTTTTCTTATTTTTGTTTTAACATCACTGTATTTATATTAATAGAATCAGGTTTTTGACCGATGCTTTTACCTTACAATGACTCACAGTGAAAATGCTAGCTAAAAAATAATATTTATTGCGAAATATGTACGAAATTGTTAAAAACCACAAATATTTTTTTGTTAATATTTAACTTATTTATTATTGTAACCAAATAAAAAAATGCAATTTCTTTTATAAAAAAAATAAACATAAAAAAGAAAGTAACACTATTAAATTTTACCACACAGTGAAAATCGCCCAATTAAAATTATTACATTTAATAACGGTATCTTCAATATCTTCATAGTGATTTTCTTTTCATTTTGTTTTTTTGTGCTAAAACTTAAATTATTTTAAATTGCTTTAAAATATAGTAAGAACGTGTTAATTTACAAAATATACACCCAATGGGGCTTTTACACTCTTCGAGCACATCGGGTCACAATATGCATATAACTATTTTGAGGTACAACAAGGAGAAAAGAATTATTAATAAGCCAAGAATTAGTCCAAAGAAAATTTTTACCTCCTATAACGAGCGCTGGATCATCAACAAATCCAAGAAAAACCCAAGGCTGAGTACGCCAAAGCTGCGTAATATGGTACAACAACATTTAAACATCAAATGTAATGCACAAAAAATTCGAAGGGTTTTGTGAAAAGCTAGATTGAGATAGAGTTGCACGTAAAAAGCCATTTATCAGTCAAAAAATAAAAGGGTACAACTAGAATTCGCACAGCTATGCGATTAAAGTTTTCTTTTTGGAAAGACGTTTTATTTACGAACGAAAAAAAATCAACCTTTTTGGGTCAGATAGGAGCACCAAAGTATTGCTAAAGCCCAACGAGGAGATGAATCCAGTCAATTTGCGTGCAACTCTCAAACTTGGAGGGGGGCATGTTATGATTTTGGATGCATGTTCAGCTGCGGGTGTTGGTAAATTACATTTTTTTTTAGATGGAATTATGGATAGATATGAATATTTGAGTATATTGGAATCTAATTTAAAAACAAGTGCTGCGAAACTGGCCATCCAGGATACACTTCATTTCTACCAGGACAATGATCCGAAGCACACGACGGGGATTGCTCGAGAATGGCTACTATGTATATCACTGCCCAAATCACTAACTAAGTCTCCAGATTTAAACATGATTGCAAATCTATGGCGTAAACTGTAGATTGAAACACGGGTATTGCTAGAGAAATGGGATAAAATCAGCCCGAAAACACGAAGAAACTAAATTGATTCCTAGCCGTTTGAAATCTGTAATTAAACAGAAAGGTTTTCTGACGAAGTATTAGAGTCATCTTTGCTTTTTCCATTAATTAATATGGTATATATAATGGTGGGCCATTGTCACTGTGTGGTGAAATTTAATAGCATTTGTATATTTTTTGTTTATTTTTGTCGATAAAAGGAAGTACTTTTTTCTCATTCAGTTACAGTAATAAATCAGTAAAATACAAACAAGAAAATATTTGTTGTTGTTCTTTTTAACAATTTCGTTCTTTTTAACAAGCTGTGGGCCATTTTCACTGTGAGTCACTGTATATAAAAAATTCCTGTTTGCCAAGACTCCTGTTTAAAAAGTATCGTTCAAGATAAGAATAATCGAATACAACTGCATGTGTATGACTCAAAATATGACCAACAAATTAAACTGTTACATAAAGAGTACTGATGCATCTGGATTAAGAAATGCTATCTTTAATTTTTTTTTTTAACTTTAAAATTTTAAACAAAGTAGGGAGGCTCATACATGATTATATAGTGACGTCTACAACTACAGTGGCTTAAGTCACTGCCGCAATTCACAGACTTTAATCCCATTGAGCATATCTGGGAATTGATGGAACAGGATACAATAAAACTAGCTCTATCAAAGTAAATGCAAGTTTTATTAAGAAATAATCGCCATTGTTGTAAGCACATTTAGCTTATACATACAGTAAGGTCTAAAATATAGCGATTTGTTTAAATTTTGTTTTTGTACTTTAATGAAGCAAATCAAGATATATGTACGTACAATAACAATAAGACTCAATTTAATTATTTGCAAGCACTTTGACGAGTACACCATTTTACATTTTGGAATTATATATATGTAGATCATCTATAAAAGAAGTACCAAATATTTCTTGATATTAGGAAAGACAAGTGATTGATGTCTTCATTCTATTTCTATCATTTTGAGAAGTGAATAGTAGCAAGGTAAGGTCCATTTTAATAGGAGTATACAGTTGAAACAGTGACCTGAGAGCATTATTACAAACGTTCTGTGTATCAAATGAAGTTTGCCACTCTTGAGAAATTCTCCAACAAAAGAGATTGCATTCCAAAAGCCTAGGATGTTTGCTATTTAAGATATTCATACAAGAACTATTCCAATCGATGCTTTTAAATCTATTAGTACATACTTAATTATTTTGAAACTAATGGAAAACTAAGTACCTTGTAATGTAATGCAGTTTCAAACTCAATACTCGTTTAATCCAATTTTAAGATATAGCAAATCAAAAGTTACGTTACTCCGGTGAGAGCAATAAAACAGTACAAAAATTTTACAAATTTCTTCATAAATATATATTTATATCTTTCAGATGCTCTTACAGAGTTCCTGACTGATACTGTTTCTCTCAAAAGCGCAAAATGCATTAAATTTAAAGGTACACGTATTAGTTTTGAAACTATCAATATTTACAAAATGTATAGCTATACATTACAAGATAGTAAAACAATCAAAATAAACTGCACTTAATATAAAATAATTACGTCCAACAAATTACTTACGATTGGAAATTCCTGAACTACTGCCGTCTAATAGCAATCCCAATGTATATATGCCAATCACACCTAGAAAAACCCCCAAACGAATCCACAGAGCAATTTTCGTTCGACGCTGCTGCAACGTAACACTGGACTTAGCGAAAACTTTGAACATTCTTTCTCTCGAGAAGCATTCAAAGTAGCTGTTATTTTTTAAAATGCACCTCACAGTCAACTGTTGGTTTCAAATGTCATTTGACACTGACCATAATAAGGAGAAGTCTTATTCGGAGGTAGCGGAATCTTTAAATACACAATATTCCGAAGTCGTTGTTATCCTTATTTAAACACATCACTCATATCGGCAGACTTGGAAAGTGGTACAAATTGCGGACGACGTGATAAGAGTAATATGGCATGGGGGTAACATGACAAAATACATATTCTGTCTTTTCAATTTGCATCAGTAGTTTTTTCTGAGCTACAACTTATGAACAATCAATAAGTTTGTCCATGCATGTCCATGCACAATATTTTTGCTTTTGTTTTTGTGAATTCAAAGCATCGAGGTGTCTGTAAAGAAATATTTTATGTTGTGATGAAAGTTGATATTTATTTATTGATTATCTGCAATAATGTCTCAGTTATTTGCGATGTAAACAGAGGATTAAACACACACAGATTAAGAGCAATCCATTCAAGAACGGTAATGGAAAGAAATTGTAATCACACCGATTGATATTTACCCTTATATTTTGTTGGATTGGTAAACTACATATATTGTATTAAGAAAGATAAACGTTATGTATTATACATAAACAACATGTTTTCATGGATATAAGTACATTTGTGTATTTTGCTGTAAAATCATCATCACTTTATAGCTAAAAAATCATGTATAATGAAGTCAAAATTGTATCTCGGTACAAAATAATTATACTTCCACTAACAAAAGTTTTTAGTTTTATATGTATGCAAGAAACATTGCCTTCATAACTTAATGTTAAGTAATAACGATAATATCAATTATTAATATCAATTACTCGCATAAAAAAAATTCAGATATTTTAACATTTCTTCATGGGAATAAGTAAAATTCCAACAAAATGAACAGCTCTTAAAATTTAACAAATCACTTATTTTTGGATAAAGAACAAAACAATTCTGTTCAATAATATTCAGAATGCAGAATTTCTTCTTCCACGTGCTTTGGATTTGATGTTATAAGTTCGTGGAACTCTGATATGGGAAATTTTTTTTTTTTTTTTTTGCTTTATTTTATATTATATTAAAATTATTATCGTCCATTACTGTACTTGACTAGACATGATTCCTCAGAGATACTCAAAAGGGTTCATGTCAAGACTGAGAGAACGCGTTTCATGATTTCAATGGCTTGGCTATCAAGCCAATCGCTAACAATGTCAGAAAACACCTGTTTCATCGACTTCATTGAAGAATTCAATATGTGCTTTATTTTAAAGGTTCGGATTAAATTTAATTTTTTTACTGATGGAGCATATTAAAGTTTTTCCGGTTTAGCAGAAAGCGGCTCACACCATGATGTTTCCTCCTTGAAATTCCTATTAAAGCTTACGTGCCAAATACTTTTATAACCATTAAGTTTACAAGTTAGTTTTGCATCATTCATCGGTCCACGTTAAAATTTTTGTCGCAAATTTAATACAAGCATGTTTATGACTTTTTTGCAAGGCAGGTTTACCTTTATGTTTGGTCCAAGCATAGTTAACAGGGCGGGTAAGACTAATTCACAACAAATATCAGAAGAATTCGCATTTTACTCGCGCGATCCACCCGTCCGTTTTATTTTTCCATAAAATGATCCTAGTTTTACTACATTTGCTACACCAGTGTGTGATGCTGATTTTTTCCACATTGCATCAACTCTCGTGGTCATATAAAAAAAAAAAGAGAAGCTCAAATTAAAATTTAAAAATATAAAAAAAAATTGTTCGCGGAATTCAATAAAGAATTAACGAAGGGTTTGACAAAGCTGAATATTGCATTTTTTTGTTGGATGTTGTGACACAGTGCACTGCAGTGCTCAGACTAAAAAACCGGTCTATTGTACTATCAAACAGTAACCTTCGTTTAATGTAGTTCTTGGTCTTCCGAAGGAAAACACGCAAGCGCTTCTGTGATAAAAAGCTTACGTTTTTAGCTTCCACCAGGTTAGCGCCAAACAGCCGCCACCTAATACGAGCAAAGGCGGGACATTTACAGAGAAAGTGCTCTGATTTGTCTTCACCTTCTCCACAGGCGTCGCAAAGGGTGCAATCACTAAGCCCAAGCAGACTTAGGTGCCTAGCCAAGGTAAAGTGACAGTAACAGAAACGCCGTGGATTCCTTGCTGACGTTCGGAGAGTCATGTCATCTCTGCTTGTGCTTTTGAGAGACACAACCGTCAACGGAAGCCTTAACCAAGGACGCTGTAGTCCCAACGTGAGTTTGGGTCCTACGAATGCCTCTTTTGATCCTTGTCTAGCAAGTTCATCGGCAATTTCGTTTCCTATGATTCTGTGGTGAACCGGTACCCAGACAACTCTTAGCGAATTCAGTTTGCCGACCAAATTAAGAGAAGACTTGCATTCCTGGACTATCTTGGATGTGGGTAAAGGGTTGAGTAAAGTCTCACAGCTTGACACCTGCTACGGACGCAGATAATTCTTCCCCTCCACTTATGTTTCATAGTACAGTAAGTGGCCAATACTCTGTGGAAACGATAAATAGTGCAACAATTCTTTTTTTAGATCAACTGTAAAATTATTCAAACAAAAAGTTATATGGGCAAGAACTCCGATTAAGTTCTTACAACAAAATGGAATTTCGATGAGTGTATTATTTCGATAAGTGAAGTTTACAAAAAATCCCAACGTTCATTGAGAAACTTATAAACTTATGTTTGTTGAAGAGTTGAGGTATTATCTTGTTGTTAAAAAACTCTTCTGTGTATGAAAAAGTTCTAAGTCCGTGGATTACAACAACCATAATGAACCTTTAAATTTTAATTTAATTTTTTTTAGTTTAAATTTATTTCCTTCAATAATTCCAAAATGAAAACATTTACATATTTGTAGCAATTTCCTTTTTAATTATAATTCCTCCTAGGTTCTCACATGTTTAGCCGTGAACCATTTTAAAACAATTCTTACATCCAACTTTTAAAAATTAAAGAATAGAAGCGGAAACCATCGATTATTTATTATTAACTAACCTTACTCGGTTAAAAGACGAGCTTAAGAATCGCTTCAAAGCTACAATAAGACATCACAAACATCACATGTTCACAGTTGGAAAAACAAAATTGCATAAAATTCACAAGAAAAACAGAATATAAATCAAGATTTATTCGGAGGAAGTATTTTCTTTAAACAAGAAGTATAAATAAAAAAGAGTAGAGTTTAATTCTCTAAAGTCTTTATTGTAAGAATTGGAAAGTTCGACAGCTTAAGAGAACGTTTTTAACTGGTTTAAGATTTAACTTTATCATTTTTTAGAAAAACGTATTAAACTGAAAACTACTAAGGCGCTGTTTTCTTCTACCTAAAGGGTAATTTTGGGCAAAAAACTGGGGCCAAATCAGTCAAAACAGATAGGCCTATAAAATTACATTTTCTTCTTGTTGTTGTGGCGCTACAGCCCGGTGCGGACCTGGGCCTGAACCAATATGCCTCTTTAGCCAGCACGATCTTTAGCCAGCTGCCTCTAATTACGCACTCCAAGTTGGTTGAGGTCCTTCTCCACTTTTGTGCGACATCTTATCCTAGGTCGTTTTCTGTTGCGTTGTCCCAAGGGGTCAGATTCGAAAACTTTTCGGGCCGGAGTAGTAGTCTACATGATCTAGCTATGTTAAGCGTTGTATCCAAAGACGCTTGACCAGGTGCATGCCACTGTACAGCCCATAGAGCTCCTCGTTAAATCTTCTCCTCCAGATGCCATCAACGCAAACAGGACCGAAACGTTTTTCTCGAAAGTACTAAGGGCTTCCTTACCCGCACCATAAGGTAATACTGGGATGATTAAGCTGCTATATAAAGTGAGGTTAGTCCTTCGATAGAGGGCTTTATTACTCAATTGTCTCTTGAGCCCAAAGAAACAGCGTTTGGCAAGAGTGATTCTGCGTTTAATTTTGGTACTGGTGTTGTTGTCCTTATTTACCGCAGTGCTGAGGTAGACAAAGTCCTCAACTACCTCAAAGTTTCTGCTGCATATTGTGACGCTCTGTCCGAGACGTCGATTTTGTGTGTCCTTTCTTGATGACACCATGTACTTTGTTTTGCCCTCATTAACCACCAGACCCATTTTAGCCGCTTCTGCTTCAATTCCAGCAAACGCCTCATTGACGGCTCGCTGTGTTCGTCCAATCTCATCAATGTCATCAGCGTAAGCTAGCAATTGAACTAACTTTTGGAAGACCTTGCCTCTGGTGTTGACTTGTGAGTTAAGCACGACCTTCTCGAGGAGGATATTAAAGAAGTCACATGACAGTGCGTAGCCTTGTCGGAAACCTTTTTTGATATTGAAGGTCTCGGTGAGTTCGTTACCGACCTTAACGGAGCAGCGAGAGTTCTCCATCGTCATCCTACAGAATCTGTCGAGTTTGGTAGGAATGCCAAAACTAGACTGTATAGCTCGTCTCTATGCGCACTGTCATATGTGGCCTTAAAGTCAACAAATAGGTGGTGTGTGTCGACTTGCACTTCTTGAGTCTTTTCCATGATCTGCCATAATGTGAAAATCTGGTTTATCGTGAACTTCCCTGATCTGAAACCACACTGATAGAGACCTACCACGTTGTGGACAAAGGGTTTCAGGCGCTCACACAATACGGCAGAGAGGATCTTGTATGCTATGTTAAGAAGGCTGATACCCCGATAGTTGGCGCAGTCAAAGTGGTCTTCTTTCTTGTAAACCAGGCAAACCGAAATGTCGCGCAGAATCTCGCAACAAAGGGGGTCCTCACAGACCTCCAACCCCACTAGTCTCAGCTGGGGGGGGGTTCGCTTTTCAATTCTACTCTTTCCCCTCTCCGAGGAAAGTGGGCGCCACGTCGTCTTCAATACCTGATTTATCCGCTCGGCCGGATTCGCTTGCGGATGATAGCGTGCTGTATATTTAATCTCCGTCCCGTATTCCGCACATAGTTTTCTAAGTTCCGTCCCCCGGAACTGAGGTCCATTATCGCATACTAACACCGAAGGTACCCCGAATAAGAGGAATACATTATCCTCCAAGTTCTTACAAACCGCTTTGGCGGTAGCCGATCTCAAGGCGAACAGTAGTGGAAACTTTGTGAAGTAATCCACTACTGTCAGGATGAAAGAACATCCACTGGTGGACCTCGGAAGAGGACCTACCAAATCCACGCAGACCATTTGCCAGGGGCCTACAACCCCTCTCCTCTCTACCATCAAACCAGCCGGTTGGGTGTTCATCGGTTTCACTGCTTGACATATTTTGCAATTCCTAACGTACCGGGTAATATCGGCCCGCATTTTGGGCCAATAGTACCTGGTTCCTACTCTAGCGAATGTTTTCTTGACACCCATGTGTCCTACTAATGGGTGGTCGTGACACTCTTCTAAAATGCTTGTCCTATCTGACTTCCCTACCACCTCTTTCCACTCGAGGCCCTGGTCACGAACCACAACCTGTTTTGCCCTAACGAATTTAAAGAGTTTTCCCTGTTCCACCTTCCATGTCGGAAACGAGAGGGGGTTAGCTGCCACTTTCCCTATCATCTTCTTGACCCAAGGGTCAACACTACGGTGCTCTTCTATCCCAGCCGCCACCTCTACGGCCCTGGAGAGCATATCGGGGACCACATGGTCCTTCCCTTTTCGATGTACAATATCGAAATCAAATTGCTGCAGCTTTACCGCCCATCTCGCCAGCCTACCACAAGGGTCCTTCAGATTGCTTAACCACACTAAGGAGTAGTGATCCGTTACGACCGTAAATCGAACACCTTCGATATATGGCCGTAACTTCTCAGTACGGCTAAGCACTCCTTCTCCGTTGTCGATTAGTTCCGCTCGCACCTATTTAATGACCTACTTAGGTAACATATTACCTTTTCTCCGTCCTCAAACGATTGGCTGAGCACTGCTCCTACACCATAGTCCGAGGCATCCGTCTGCACCACAAACGGACGCTCAAAATCCGGACAGGTGAGGATCGGGGCAGTCACCAGGCACTCCTTTGCCTTGCGGAAACTCCCCTCGCACTCTTCAGTCCAGGAGAACTTTTTACCTTTCTTCAGAAGGTCGGTCAATGGTTTGACCAAAACAGCGAACTTGGGTATAAACCGACGGTACCAAGAAACTGTACCGAGAAAACTTCTCACTTCCCTAACGTTCCTAGGTGCAGGAATCCTAACCATACTACCTACTTTATCTGGATCTACGTGCAACCCCTGGCGGTCGACCACGTACCCTAAATACCTAAGGGAGGACATGCAGAAGTTGCATTTTTCCTTGCCTAACTTTAGATCCGCTTCTCTGAGACGCTTAAATACTTCCGCCAATATCTCGAGGTGTTTTGCGAATTCGTTCGTAACCACGATGATGTCATCGAGGTATACGAAGACATATGGCTCCAGGTCTGCACCTAGCACGGTGTCGATCAGTCGTTGCCACGTTGCAGGTGCATTGTGCAACCCGAAAAGCATTCTTCTAAATTGGAAGAGGCCTCGATTCGGAACCGTGAAGGCCGTGTATTGCCGCGACTTCTCCTCAACCGATATCTGCCAATATGCGGACTTGATGTCCAAAGACGACAAATACTTGGCATCTCTCAACTTGTCTAAAGTGGAGGAGATATAGGGGAGTGGGTATGCATCCCTTTCAGTCACTTTGTTTAACTTCCGATAATCGACGCAAAATCGGAGGACCCGTCTTTCTTTTTAATCATGACTATAGGGGAAGCCCACGGACTCTTCGATCTTTCTATTACCCCTTCCTTCAACATATCCGCTAACTCCTTATCTATATGTCGCTGAACCGCAGGAGATACCGGGTAGTACCTCTGCTTAATTGGTTCAGCCGACGTCCTAATAATGTGCTCAACCAGATGAGTGCATCCGATGCCGTCAGGCACGCTCCGCAATGCCTCTTCCACAAGGGTCGTCAGCTGCCTTTCTTGGTCTATTTCCAGCTCTGCTCTTTCCATAACTGCGGACACCGAAACGGGAGACTGATTTCGGAAACTCCATTCGCCGGAGCCCATGTCCAGTACAATACCCGATCGGCCTAGAAAGTCCGCCCCCAAAATTAACTTCTGGGGCAGAGTGGGGATGACCAAGCAGTCCAACGTGAGGGCTTTTCCTCGCACCTCAAATGGTAAGCACACTGTCCCTGTTACACCTACTCCTGCACCATTAGCTAAGATGACCCTACTCGTAGTTGTTTTCCCTAATCTAATCCCTAAACTCTTCAACCTGTTCCATCCTTCCCTACCAACGATAGTACGCGACGAACCTGAATCTAATAATCCTACCATCCTAACACCATAAACCCTAACCTCTAAAAATGGGCGTACATCGTTACCCTGACTCTCAAGCGCGAAACCAACATGAACATCCCTCCCCAACTGGTCGCCAGCAGGCAACCCCCTTAACGCTGTCGACGCTCCTGCCCTGCCGTCACAGGAGGTCGTTGGCCTTTTCCCGAACAGGGTTGACAGTTCCTCATGACAACCCCGAGTTGTCCGCATCCGAAGCTCTTCCTCGGCGTTGTACAAGCGCTCGAGAAATGTCCTTCCTTGTTGCAATTGAAGCAACGTACTGTCCTCGTTGGTGGTGGGTCCTTCCTCACCACAAGTTTATCCTCTCTTCTGGGTGGCGGGTCCTTCCGTATCACCGCTATCTTCGGTTCTTCGGTCACCATGTACGCCAAGTCCGGTTCCAGGAGATTCCTTGATCGTGATGTTGGGGGTGGTGCAAACGTCTCCACGTTCGCTCGCACCATCTCGAGTTTTCTCCCAAGCTGGACTAGGTCCGCTATTGATTTGGGTTCTGCCAGACCCAGTTGAGTCTGATAGAACGGTGCTAAGTTCCTTTGCAGGATACTTAGCTTTCGCTGATCTGACAGAGGTTCCGTGAGACGACCGAACATGTTGGTCATCGTCGCCACATACACCCCGGGCAACCAACGCTGAAACTCCACTCATCATGCATGCTTTCCCCTGACCATCCGTCCCCTCCAGCAGCTTCGATATTGTTATCTTCACCTCTTTAATAAATTTCAGAAATCTACTCTTCATAGTGACGACAGCTGCACTGCCAATCTTTTCTGAAATTTAAAGGCACATTAAACTGGGTAAGACAAGTCCGAATCTTGGTTCACGGCAGAATTACGAGAAATGAAGTGGACATAAAAGGGCCAGAATTGTTAAAAGATGCGGAAACTGTTGGCTGCCTGCTTCCTTGGTTAAGGCTGCCATAATCATGGGGAGCAAGACTGTCCCAGAGTCAGAAAAACCGAATACATCCTCACTTTTCACTGGTACAAACTTACTGATAAAAACTTCAAAGACGCATGTGGAGCAAGGAAAATACTGTGACACTCGGACCAGGTGGCACCTTTATGGCTCTGGGAGAACTGCTGATGTAGGGTTTTGTTGCTGTAGTGTTTGCTAGTTAATGTGGGTTTATGCCCACACTATAATTACCTTTCGAATCGTTCAATACAAGTCGTTTTGGATGGATTCAAGTCTGATATCCACTATATTAATGCTGGTGTTCCCTAGGGCTCTGTTTTGTCTCCGACACTCTTTCTCATTTTTATAAATGATCTCTTGTCTGCTACTTCTAATCCTATTCATTCCTTCGCTGATGACAGTACCCTCAGCTTTTCATATTCGTTCCTTGGCTCACGTCCCTCCACTTCGGCCTTAGACTCGGAACGGCAGCGTATGTTAAGCACATTAAATTCCGACCTTGACAGCATAATCGATTGGGGAAATAAGAATAGAGTGGAATTTAATGCTTCCAAAACACAGTGCTGTCTACTGTCGTTAAAGCGATCACAAAATAATCAGCCGTTATCCATGAACGGCATTTGCGTTGTTGAAACCGAAAGACTTTCCATCCTCGGTATGTGTATGAACCCAACAATTAGTTGGAACGATCACATATTTGAGGTCGCCAAAAATGCTGCGAAATGTCTAGGTGTCCTTAAACGATGCAAGAAGTACTTCACCCCCTCTGATCTGGCTACAATATACAAGGCATACATACGCCCAAAACTTGAGTATAACGCTCCTATCTGGTCAGGTGCTTCTAAGACCTCCCTGCACCTGCTGGATAGAATTCAAAAGCGAGCGATAAAACTTATAGGTGACAGTAATATTGCGAAGTCGATTGACTCGTTAGAACACCGACGTAATGTCGCGTCGTTGTCACTTTTTTATCGCTATTTTAACCAGTTGCATTCCTCCCCTTCAAGAATTCACCCGCAATACGCGCCTCGCTAGGAATGCCCATCAATTCACCCTCAAGCCCTCTTTCGGACGTACAGTCAAATTCAGAGACTCGTTCTTTAGCCGCACTACACGAATCTGGAATGCTCTTCCCAGCTCGATTTTTCCACCTCATTACAATCCACAGGCATTTAAAACCAATGTGCATCGGTACCTCCTCTCCCTCTCTTCCTCTATACCTTCGGCCCGTGCTGTGACTTGATCCGGTCACTTAAGGGTACTCGCAACTCCTTTTGCACGCGTCAATTATTAAAAAAAAAAAAAAATTACCTTAATGTACATTTTCATCTATACGAATTGAGATTCAAAGGACGAAGCAGCATTTGCGATTAGGACTTGTGATTTTATAGATTAAATTTAGGTCTTGCATTTTTTACTCTACAAGGTGTAGTGGGTAAAATGCAAAATTCTCATATTGATACCCGAAGGTTCCTCGTACTCTTCATGGCACCAGTTCTTTCCAACTGCTGATAACCCACAAAAAGTTTGAATCAACTCAAACGAAAAAAATGGTCCCTTCTACTTCTAAAGGAATAGCAGGACACACAACACGAGTACTGAGGAAGCTAGGTCCCATTGTGGATTATTGCGACGTCCAGTCCATAAATAGGCGCAAAAATTAAAACTAATACGAAAGAGGTTGACAGAGTGAATGAGATAAAAAGATCCAGCGTTTTTGCGACGACTGGAAGTTAAACATCAACTACCAAAGGGTGAATCAGTCCTCTTCAAGACTCCATTATTCAAGGGCTCTAGGGATATAAAAAAAATAGGCGTAAGTTTATCATCTCAGACCCACAGAGAGCCATTCCCTAAAACGGTAGTAATACGGTATCTTAGCTTTTTGTTGGACTAGTTTCTGTAGGGTAACACCCATTCAACTACGGTTCTAAAGAAAGCCTTCTCTCCAAAATGGAGGTGATCTGTTACACGGCCATGGTTCGGCCAGTCATTGGCTGTCCAGCGGGTTCAACGGATGTTTGAGAGGCAATGTCTCCGCGCTTGTCTCAAGAGGTAAGGAACATCCGAATCTGGGTTCAAGAAAGTCTATCGCAATGCGATTTTGTATTACGAAGCCAAAGTGAATAAATTGGATAAATTCATTATTAAGCTTATTCGATACCATATCGTGATAGAAGAAAGAGTGATAGGAATCGGGGATTATATTGGTGCCTACAACCCCCATCAGTCGTTTGTTACTTGAAACGTAGAATAAGTCAGAATAGGCTAGAGTTGTTCCTTTACGGCCACTTGAGACATATAATAAGTCACACTAGGCTGGAGTTTAAAGACAAACATTATAAACAAAAGGAAGAAAAATAAAAAAGAACAGTGTGTTAAACTTTATTGTTTTTTAGATAAAAAAATATATAAAATCCAAAGCAACAAGATTAAAAATTTAGAATAACTTAGAGCGCCCGCATAGGACCAGCAGGAAAGTTCTCATTATAGTATATTCTATAACAAGTTTAAGTATTTTTTCTCTAGACATAAGAAATTAGAAAAAAAAATAATAAAAAAAATACATGCTTATACTACAAAACAGCATTTTACATTTATTTCCCAACGAAATCTGCTTAACTTACTCTTGTTAGTTGTGAAATGAAGATGTTCCATAAATCTGTAATGTTTGCTTAATGAAATCAATACTATGAAATTGTAATAAAAATGTTGTCTTCAAAAGGCAAATTTTATCTAGAACAAGATAAGGTTAGCTAAGTGTATTCATATAAATAAGGTCAGTAAGTTAGAATATCGAGACAGTTGTCAGAACAAGTAATTTTTTCTATAATTCAATTAGAACAAAATACCAAAAACTTGCTAACATATTTCTAAATATATTACGAAAATGCAAGATCTTATGAAAACATGAAAGTGAAAAAAGAAGTTATATATATATTTTTTTAATTGGCTATTTAATTGCTGCATTTAAAACTTCAAAACAAATTTGCCCAACATGAGCTATATACAAACAAAGTTTGAATACACCAATACTTCTAGAATTCCCTTAAATATACGTTTTGTTCTAAAAATACGAGGCATGATTACGGTGTTGGTTTTGGCCAAAAAATTACCAACCAACAATGACGAGTGAGCAGGTGCATTATCGTGATGCAAAAGCCATAAATTGTTTTCCACAATTCCGGAAGTTTTATTCGTGTGCTTTTCGTAAGCAGCGCATAACTTGAAGATGAGGAGTATTATATTGACCATACCATCATACTGTAAAAACACCTGATGCACTACGCCACGGTAATCGAAAAAAACAGTCAGTCACACCTTTTACACCAACAACTTAATCGTGACGAAGCATTGAACGTGCTTTGAGGATGTTACTCATTATTCGACACCAGTTATGCCTCTTATAAGCAAATCTGTCATTGAACAATTCCTCAAAGATGCTCATGCGACATTTTTTAATCAAAATTAGAATATTTGGAACACTTCGTGCCCAATTTTTTCAAAAAAATTGTTGAAATCTTCAGCAATCTTCTTTGAAAAGCATGTACCACTTTAAAACATTTTTTTAACTCAAAATACACTCATCCTAGGCCACTATTAACATTTCAAGTGGTTTTGAGCACTGTCCAGTTTTCAAACAAAATTATATTCTTTGTTACATTTTTTCAGACAGCAGGAAATCACTGAATACGTTAAGCTTGTATAACTTTTAAACCTCTTACAAAGAAAACAAATGTGTTTATATCTGAAACTGTAAACATATGTTCAAGACTAGTGTACCAATATAGCAAAATAAAACATTCAATAATCAAAATTTGAAAAAACAAATTCAAATTTCTTATTTTTTGAATGTGCGGCTAACGAATTTGAAACATATATGTATATTAAAATAAAAATAAATCTAACCTTCTGAACCCATGTATTTTAAAATGCCGAAAGATTCAATCACATCGATTTGATTATCTTAACCATCCTACGGTCTTCAAATTAAGTGACGCGGACGGTCTTCGGGTCAAATTTGACACTACTATATTTTCAGGGCTTAAGCTATGTTTTTGATTATTTGTTTGCTATTTTGTGTTTTTATTCGATTATATGAGTATGTTTAATAAAAAAAAACAATGCTGTTTCAATGGAAACAATACGGTTGGATGTTCCAAACATAGCTCGTTGCTGAATCACAAAGTACGCAAAACTTGATTCCATACTTTGCAGGCTTTGATGGCATGTACTGCCTGAATGGACACCTTCCTAAAAGTTACTAATTGTTCATCAATGGTCACGGTTTAAGATGGATTGTAGAGCCCTGGTAATATTTCATTGATTTCACAAATCACGTACAGGAGCAAATTTATCCAGCGATCTTCGTTGACTTCGAGTTTCCCTGTTGTCGAGCCTTATAGCCCTCGTTATTTTTCTGAAAGTCTTCAGAGGCATGGTTGAAGCGAATATTGGTTTTCCTGTTATAGAATTCCAGAGACTCTCAGCGCTTTCGTTATTAGATTGAAAAACGCCTGCTAATATTATGGTAGCAATCCAATAAATGCAAGGAGTTCGACATTATCAATGTCCAGCCATTCTGCACTATATATTAGTTTTCCCTCAATGTTGGTGTAGGTCAATATCGTACGTATCAAAGGAAGTTCAAAACTGGAAATTTCTTTTTTGGTTATTCTTCAGCAAGAGAAACGCGTCAATCCAGGCACCAAACTGATAATATTTTCTTTCGAAGCTCTTCCGGCACTTGTTAAAAGAGGGGTTTTTGAATAATTTTCTTGGCCATTTTTGGACGACATCATATGAGATGGCGCAAGCGCATTTTCAATTTCACGTAAATTACTGTAGGAAGAATCAGCAACCTCAACATGATCTTCGAATTCAGAACATGATTCTTTTTCATCCGAAAACGCTATCAAGGACAATTCACTCTCGCTATCACTCATCGCTACGAAATGAATTGTCGGATAACTAAGCAAATCACGTGTTTTTCACTTTATGTTTACTGTAAGCTGTATAAAAGCAGACTGAATCATACAATGCAACCGCATAGCTAAAAATATGCAGTGCAGAAAATAAATTTAATAATGTCTTACGTCATACTTTGGGTCAAATTTGACCCAAGGGTCGTAGATGTATAAAAATTTGTATGGGACAGAGTCTAAAATATATTTTCTTAATTTTACGTTTATTATCTATACTGTACAAATTTGGAAAAAGTCACGAAACATCAAGTCCTAAAAAAATTTAAATGTTTAAGAAAAGTTAAGTTTTTTCGTGAAATGGGTCATAAATGACCCGAGGACCGTAGGAGGGTTAATCAGTCGGCTTCTATCTTAAGAAACTCGAGTCCAAGAATGCCTCTCACTTCCAGTTGTTAATAAATATTATAACTGAATTCGGGTGTACCCTTCTTCCTTTCCTAATCAAGCGCCAATAATAAAACTAGTAAATATTTATGGTAATGTTGTTGATGGATGTACCATTTACACAGTCATCTGCAATGACTCTTCGAATTCTATTAAACAACAGTTCGCATTGAATTTATTCAGATTTGTGTCGAAATAATTAAAGACGTGTCGAACACGTTCTTCATCTCTACAGCTCTTCAGCATTTTAAAGAACCCCTAAAATGAACATGACTATCTTGTACACATACGATATAAAACGTTTACATATATGTACAATTTACTCTTAACGCTTACTCACAAAGCTCTACAGCTGCATAAACCACATGTGATCTTGACAACAACGTCAATCTTTTTAGCAAAAAACCCAAAATATCCGATTTTGTCTCGTTTTACTTTAACAAAATGAAAGTAGATAAACATGCGAAGAAAAACGAATACTTATTATAGTCTGTTAAATTCGATTAAATTATCTCCTTCCTGGGATCTACAGTAGTTTTACGTCAGACTAAATATAAAATCACAATTGCGACATGGATCCAGCGAATTAAGATAACGTCCAAAAGAATGACGTACTATGAACTGCTGTAAATAAGAGACAATGAATATGTCAAAGATTGAAACTGATTGCTAGAAAAGCCCATTAAATACCGAAGATTATCACCAATGTACCGGTGAAAGCATTTACGTATTTGAAAAGACCTACGTTAACAACGGCAAAGCCAGTGTTTTCGGTTCGATTCAATAATAAACTCGCATGAAGGAAATATGACTTAGCTGTAGTATATGAAAGATTTTCTGTATTTGATCGAATTGGTGCTGTCATAAAATAGTGTTCCAAGGCTTCGTTTTCTTCACAAATCAAATGCATAAGCTTAAGGTTCAGACTTTGACACAGATAATGTTGTTTGCAAATGCATAACAAACACATATCTTTCGCTCTGGCATTGTCTATTCAAAGTGGAATCTTTTCATTAGACATTCAAAGTCGCACTTCTTTGTACACGTGTTGACTGACGATTTTTAGGTTCGAATGTTTGTTTTGGATCTTAAATAAAACAAAGCAGCATTTGAAATAAAAAAAATCATTTATCTTATCTTCTGGTGTTGGTTTGACTTTGAAGGGGCTAACGTCCTTCTACGGGAATACCAAAAGCATTGTGCACAGCTACTTACGTTGCCTGTTAATGATGAAAGTGTCGGCTTTACAATAGACCTACTAGTGCACATTTATTACAGCGGGAACAAGTTAATAAAAAAAAAAACATTTTTCAAAACATTTGAAATACAGTACAGTTAAATTTATTTAATTTTTTTATAAAATGCAGGTTGGATTGTTTACCACTAGGAAAATGTTCATTTCTATCAATGTTGCAAAGATCAAAAAGCTCGCATAAAGCACTAAACACATAAAGCCAACACATCTTCCGAAAGTAAAGTTTGATATAGAGAATGCAAGATAGAGCATAACTAATGACATCAACAACGTTAGCGTTGTGTATTGTATACCAGCTGAATTGATGCTCAAACTTTGCCGTCCTGGCATGGAAGAGAAAAACGACGTCTTAATTAGCCAAGGAACACCAAGGCAGATCAGAATATCAAATGTATTCGAGCCAACTGAGTTACAAATAGCCATTGATCCATGACCTAGAATACAGAAAAGTATGACAATTTCAATATAATTTATCTAATCATAGCTTACCCTTTCTTGCAACATTTATACTAGATATTGCTTCGGGAACGCTAGTTCCAATAGCAAGGACAGTTATTCCCATGACAGAATCGGGAATTTTTAAAGTGTCACCTGAAAAAAAACATGAGAGTATTGACTGTGAAAGTGTTTGCACAGCTGTAAAACCAATTTACACCTTAGCTCTATTTATTGTCCCTAAATTTTGTTTATTTTAGTAAAGGGAAAAATTAAGCGCATTAGCAGTAAACAAAGAACACGCTTTATTTATCTCCACATCTTGTACATATGTCAATTTAATGCAAACTACAAAACTTGTTTGTTTCTACTCAATGGTCAACTAGTTTACTTGGTTTCTAATTTGCTTCTCAGAATCAAAAAGAATTAAATATGGAGGTCGAATAAAAATGCACGCATATTCCGGTATAACAAATCAATAATAAGGCTTACTTCAAAACTCAATATAAATTTGTTTTGTGCTAAACGTTAAACATTTAAAAAAAAATAAAAACCTATAAAACAAGAATAATGTTTAAATTTTCAAAGGCGCTTCTAAGCAGATTTAAGTTTAAGTGCTGTTATACCTGTCTAATGCGTTTTGAAATACTTTTCAAGAAATTTAGAATTATTTAATTTCGAATACTTTCAATTGAGTTACAGCTTGTCCAAGTTCTTTGGGCGATAAATTTCATCGCAGCTGGCTATTCAAGATGAACCACAAATAAGCTAGGCTTTGCCCTAGCCTTTGCATTATATTATATTTTTTCGGTCACCACCGTGTCAAAATGCGACTTCGTCTCCTAGATAAAGGTTTTAAGCACAAAATGGGAAAGATCAGTTTGCAGAATAAACGTCTTTATGAATGATGTAATCGGTCATGTGAAACATGCCAACTTGCTATGACCTGTCGTGACACTTTCTCAACCGTGCTTTACCTTTGCATGACGACGCCAGCATATATGTTTGTCATCGGATTGATGGCGACTAAATTTCAATTCATCCGACCAAACATGCTATCAGTCCTTATTCTGATCAATTTTTGTGCTCTTTAGCGAATTTTAAGCGCCCTCTAACAAACTTCACTAATAATGCTGTTTGGTTTGATAACGTTCTGATAATCTGATTTTGTTAATTCTTCTTGCAGTCCATTGACTAAACGCAGACTTATTTATTGCGATAGCAGTGTTTTTTGGTGTCAAGTATTTGTTCCTTTGAATGTGTCTGAAAACCAGAACATGAACCCTGATTTTGGTTGATTTTTAATGCATTTTTTAGTATACAATTTTATCTAATTTCTTGTTTCTAGGAAAATACGAGTTATTAAAACAAACTTATTTAATCTTAAAAATGGTTTTCACTTGCTCTAAGCTTATGTATATCTACTGTAGTTTAAATGTGCCATTAGGCATAATTATTGTGTGCGTAATTTATTTTGTATGTGTTTATTTTTTTTTAAACAAAAACTCTGTTGTCTGTTTAATATAAACTTAACCTATTTCAAATTAAATTTTAAGGAGTAAGTTCATCTTAAAAATTATTTAACTAACTATTAAACTATTTAATCTTAAAAACTATTTAACATAAAATTTATTAACTGTGTCTGTAATATGGACAAATATGTGTACCAAGGGGTATATGGCATTTATTGGCATGGCATTATTTCATGTCCCTGTAACCTTGTAACCACTGATTGGCTTTTGCTAAGATATAATTTCTACTGAGGAACCTCTCGGGGGAACAACTGAATACGATTTTTAGAAGATGCCAATACCTGCAAGTTATGGCTGTTGTGGAAGCGATTACCTACTTCATTAAAAAGGTGTGACAGTTGTTAGCACTAATTAGTGTGTATCAACGTCTGTTTAACACAACGACATTGTTTTTTGCCTCTTCAAAAATGGTCGCATTTTCTTTCTTAATCGAAAGAAAAATACAGTTAAAGATGTTAAGGGTGAATCTGCTTCGACCGATAAATCACACAAGCAGTAGTTTCGACGCTTCACAATTGTTAACTTTAGAGTCGAAGACAAAGAACGTCCTGGGCATACCAAAAAGTTTGTAGATGAGAAATTAAAGGGTTTACTGGACCAAGATCCATGCAAAACACAAACAATTTTTGATCTACACAAAAGCAAGAAAATTGGGTACCGTACGAGTTCAAACCCAGAGATGTCGAAAGGCGATTTATAACATCAGAACTGCTTTTTGAAAGACATCAAAGAATTCTTGCACCGAATTTTGACTGAATATTGACTGACTGAACCTGAAAAAGAAAAAAAACTATGCTCAGCCTTTTGGACCCCTTCCGTAATCGTCTACACCAACGCTAAAAAAAATGTTTACGGTTTTCTGGTTTACTTTGAGTTGCTAAAGCTAGGTGAAATTTGGTTTCGCCTTCAATTAATGTGTCTTGCATGAAAATGCCTTGCTCTACCCGCCTTGTTCTCCCGATATTGTTCCTTCTTAATACTGGCTTTTTCGACAGATGTCAATCGATTTGACAAGGGTTCGGATTTTTGAAGAAATCGAAGAATGGCTCAATGAATTGATCAAAGCCATAGATGATCAATTTTTCAACAATAGTATTCGTTCGTAGTGGTCGCCGTGGCGTAGTGGGTAGAGTGCGACGCTCACACGCCGAAGGGTCCAGGTTCGACTCCCAGCTCAACACCAATTTTTCGAATTTTCCATGGCACCACCTCTTTCGAGCTGCTGACAACACTCAAAGAGTAATAACTAGGATACTAACTAGGAAAGCTTCTCAAATTTCGCCGTTCGGAGTCGGCAAAAAACTGTAGGTCCCTTCTACTCGTGAGAGAACAATAGCGAGCACAACACGAGTAGTTGATGAACAAGCTAGGCCCTGGTCCCTCTTTGGACTGTAGCGCCAACAATTATTATTATTACGTTCGGTAGTGGCAAACGCAAGTCAATTCTGGTTCAAACAATGTCTTACCTTTTCTTCCACTCTTCTTGAACCAGATCGAGGGTAAGACTCAACTATTTTTAAAATACCAATATAATCGACAATTGACCCAATGTTAAGTGCCACTTTGACAAATTATTTTCCGGAGTACAATCTATGAAACCAAAACTACGAGTAATTTACTGTCATTTTATCAGGACCATAAACCATATTCGTGTTCAACCACTTGGTTGGCGCCTTTGACTTTATCAAAAAAAAACTGTAAAATATGACATGTAAATCAATCAGAAAACTGTCCATAAGCTTCCTCTATGCAGTCGTAATTTCTATATATCTGTTTTTTAACGGAGCGTAAACAATGCAAAATATACATACATATGTTTGTAAGTAACATAGGATCCCTTAGAAAAAAAAAATATTAATTTTACTACACCAGGTATTATATCTGTCCTTTTCAACTTCAAAATTTAGGAATTGAAAATACTTAAAAAAATAAGCACAAAAAAAAATTAACTGGGTTCTAAATTTATCTTCAGTATGGAAGTACGGTAATTTACCAATTATTGTAAGAGTCCATGAAACCAAATAAGTCAAAACCGCAATCCAGAAGCAACACATAAGGAATGATATGCAGTAGCAATTAGCTTGTCTTGATACACGGCAATCCGGAATTGTAAGAAAAAATAAAACGTGAAGCGGCCACTTTATGCTCCATGAAATTTTCTTAAAGCAGTTTTCTTCAGACGGAAATACGATTAAATTGCTTAATGTGTTTTCGTTGTCATTCCCATTTGAACTATTTTCCCTAACGAGTTCCGGAATTGTTTTGAAACAAGGAATTTTCGCAAGCAAAGTACTCTCTGAAAACAAAAATTAAAAAATGAAGCACATCGCTTTAGGATCATGGAAAACATAAAAATGTAAATAATTTGGTAAACTTAAACAAATAAAAATTGATTTTGTTGATGTTGCAGGCATCGTATTAAACGTTTCCACATCCAGTCAAACTTCAAAAATAGACTAAACACCCTTACCGGTTGCGCTTTTAAAACCTAAGTTTACCTAAGACATCAGTATTTTCATCCGCTAGACTATACCGGCATACAGCATACATTTATGTATTGGTGTATACTTTATTTATTGTAGATGTTGAAAATGAAACGAAAGCTATACCACAGAGGTTCCTATAAATTACCGAAAGATATTTACTATATCCTGTGGCAAAACGTACTTAACGACTTATCAGGCTGGCAGCCTATGTAAAGCAAAACTCTCAGTTAATGTTCCCTTCCATCCTTAACGATCCCGGACACGTTTTTCCACTCATCAAGGCCAAGTTCTTGTCCGTTCCGGATTACTTGGTCTTTATGCCTGAGTTTTAATATTTGACCTCCTAACTGGGGCGTTGTTTTCCATTCACTCGATCTGGCAAGTACGATATGACACTTTTTTATTTTCCGAACAGCATCCATATTTTGATAGAGTACATATAATTCGTGTTTCTCCTCCTTTTGCACCCCCCACATATAGGTTCGTAAGAATTTTTCTCTAAAAAGACATCTCCTTACCGATATCCGGTACTGTTTCCAATTGGACCTGAGGTTCTTAAACCAATCAGCGCAGTGCATCGCGCATTATTTAACATCGTGTAATGTAGCCGCGTCAATTTGTCTATATTCTAGCACAGCTACATTCTTATTTCGTTCGGACTTCTCTTCTGAAGTCTTCAGTGGTAACAGTACGCACATACCAGGTTCATGTTGTAAAATGTGCTGCAGATCACAGCCAGGCAATCGCTAATTGGTTTGAAGTCGATGCCTTTGGACGCCTCAACTATTTGTATTTAACTATACCTGTTTCGTTTTGTATCTACTTAGTTTTCCTAACCTCAACCAAGTATTACAACCAAGTACTTTTATAAGCAAACAAAAGAGTTTAAGAATTGAATTAAATTATTGAAATAAAAATATTCATTTAAAACCAAGTTAACCGGATGCTTTAAAAAATAAATATTTCCTTAAAGCAATGTTCCAAAATGTATTGCCTTTCATCGTATCATTCCTTGAATTCCGTCTCATACATATGTACATATGTATTTACATGATTTTTTTATGCACACGATTTCTCTGATTAAAGAAGGAGACTACGAACAAATGAAAGAATGACTCGAAGACGCAAGACATGACTGTACATTGGTATAATAAATATGTACAAACAAATCAAACATTTGAAAACATTAAATATGAACGCACATACCCCGCGCACATTTACTCAATCTCCTGTTCTTATACAGGAGCAATAGGTAACAGACATACAAGACACAAAGATATGCCGCTTCATACCAATAAATCAATGAATCTTGCAATATTACAATAAGTGATGTTATCGTGACAAAGTAAACAAAACAATCTCTTGTAAGCGGCCACCAATCCAACTTTACTGTCTGAAAAAAATAAGAGAACATCAAAGAACGAGAATATATACTCAAAAGTGCTTACCACACCGGAAAATATACCGCAAAACGCCGAAACTCCCAGCAAATTGAACACAGCTGACCCAACAATTGTTCCAATTCCGATGTCACCTTCTGTTATAAATGTCCCAATCATATTCACGAAGAATTCCGGAGAAGATGTAGCAACAGCCATAAGCGTGGCGCCCGCAACATCATACTGCATGTTTAAAACTTAAATCAAGTCTTATTTCGGGCCGAAACCCATTTTTTATCCAAGAATATTTTACCATTACTTATCCTTTCCACAGCCGGAACAAAATAGTCATCACACACAATTGCAAGCGCTATGAAGATATACCACCCAAGGAATACATGCATGAGAATCCATCCATGAGCCCTTTGTTCCTTTGAGAACCCGTCTGGGGGAAATTCTTCAATAGCCTGAGGTATGCAATCTGAAATATAATATATTAAGTTTGGTTTCAAGAGCGGTATATATAATCTAACTTGTCCGATTCGGCATATTTTCACTATTTTCTAAGTAAATTTCATCGCACCGTTTGATCATAAAAAAATTAATATTGTAAGCATTTCTTCAATTAAATTTTAGAAAATTTAGAAATCTTAAAATTTAACAAATTACAAACTTATGCCATTAATTGGTTTTATATATACCAAGGAATTTTTATTAATTCGTCTTATATAAAAGTACTAAGCGATATGATATATAAGGAGACTTATAGTGAATTGAATATTATTATTGAATTATTATTGAAAATCCAATGCGACATTGAAACAAAGCAAAAACTCCATTTTATGATAAATCAACATGCTTGCAAATTATATAAACAAATCGAACATTCTTAAAGTGTACAAGTGCACAAACGATTTGGACAAAAAACCATAAAAACAAGAAACCACTTCAGGACTATGATAACGCGAAAGTTGCAAGTATTCTTATTGTATACGTTGCGAGGCGGTTATAGCGAACAGAACCTTCCTAGTCAATCAGAATTAAGAAAAGCAACCACGTTAACCACGAGATAACAACAAATCGACAAAAACGAGCGAAAAGGGACACTCTGTTTGAATTTAAGTTCCAACGCTCTAAATAACAAATCATAAGCATCCAATAAATAGTAGATTCTTACACACTGACTTATTTTAACCCTTTAATTTTAAAATATAAACTAGTCATTTTTGAAATAACAGAAGTCAGCTTTGCAATGAAACATTTGTACAAGCTTGAACTTGTTGAGTAACTCTATTGGTTATCTTCTTCTTCTGATGACGATACAGTCCGGGGTGGACCTGGGCCTCAACCAACTTGCCTCTCCAGCTCGCACGATCTCTTGCCAGCTGCATCCGATTGCGCACTCCAAGTTGGTTGAGGTCCTTTTCCACTTGTGTGCGCCATCTCAGTCTAGGACGTCCTCTGTTCCGTTGTCCCTGTGGTTCGGATTCGAAAACTCTTCGGGCCGCAGCAGTGCTGTCCATACGCTCTACATGGCCTAGCCACCTTAAGCGTTGCATCCGTAGACGCTTGACTAGGCTCATGCCGCCGTACAGCCCATACAGTTCGTGGTTGAATCTTCTCCTCCAGATGCCATCAACGCAAACAGGACCAAAAATCCCACGCAGAACTTTTCTCTCGAAGAGACCAATGGCTTCCTCATCCGCTTCTAGTAGTGTCCAGGTTTCTGCGCCGTAAAGCAGGACTGGGATGATCAAGATGTTGTACAAAGTCACTTTGGTCGTTCGGGAGAGGGCTTTATTACTCAATTGCCTCTTAAGCCCAAAGAAACAGCGATTGGCAAGAGTGATTCTGCGCTTGATTTCGGTACTGATGTTATTGTCCCTATTCACCGCGGAGCCGAGATAGACGAAGTCATTCATTACCTCGAAGTGTCTGCTCCCCATAGTGACGCTATCCGAGACGTCGATGTTCTGCGTCCTTCTTCGATGACAGCATATACTTCGTTTTGACCGCGTTTACCACCAGTCCCACTTAAGCTGCTTCCGCTTCGATGCTAGCAAACGCCTCATTGGCGGCTCGCTGAGTTCGGCCGATCACGTCAATGTCATCCGCATAAGCTAGCAGTTGAACGGACTTGTGGAAGATCGGGCCTCTGATGTTGACGTGTGAGTTCCGCACGATCCCCTCAAGAATGATGTTAAAGAAGTCGCATGACAGCGCGTCGCCTTGTCTAAATCCTTTTTTGACATCGAAGATCTTGGTGAGTTCGCTACCGACCTTAACGAAGCAGCGAGAGTTCTTCATCGTAATCCTACACAATCTGACGAGTTTGGTAGGGATGCCAAAACTAGACATGGCACTGTATAGCTCGTCTCTATGCACGCTGTCATACGCGGCCTTGAAATCGACGAATAGATGTCGATTTGTACTTCTTGTGACTTCTCCAGGATCTGCCGCAGTATGAAGATCTGGTCGATGGTGGACTTCCCTGGCCTGAAACCACACTGATAAGGACCTATCAGGTTGTTGACGAACGGTTTCAGGCGCTCACACAGTACGGCAGAGAAAATCTTATATGCGATGTTAAGGAGACTGATCCCTCGGTAGTTGGCGCAGTCGAAGGAGTCTCCTTTCTTGTGCACCGGACAAACTATGCTGAGATTCCACTCGTCGGGCATGCTTTCCTCCGACCATATCTCACAGATGAGCTGATGCATGCACCCAACCAGCTCATCCCCAGCTGCTTTAAATAGTTCTGCGGACAGTCCATCAGCTCCAGCAGCTTTGTTAGACTTCAGCTTGGATATTGCTATCTTGACCTCGTCGAAGTCGGGGGGACGGAATTCTTGTCCATCGTCGTCCAAATTGAGTGGGACATTCTGCCTAACAGCGGGATTTGCGTCGTCATCGTCTGCAGAAATGATCCTTCCAGATTCTAAGCACCGACTGCGACTCTACCACCAGTTGTCCATTTTGATCCCGGCAGGCTTCTGTCTGAGGCTTATAACCGCCGGATAACTGTTTTATCTTGCGGTAAAGATTTCGGACGTCATTCCTGCCATAGCACCTCTCCATTTCCTCGACCACGCGCTTCTCGTGCTCTTTCTTTTTTCTTCTGAGAAGCCGGTTCTCTTCCCTTCTTCTCTATTTGTAGAGCTCACAAACAGCTCTCGTCGTTCGATGCAGCAACGCTGCATCTATTGGTTATCACAACAACTAAATTTACCTTTCAAGTTAATAGCAAACAAAATTCCAATTTGTTATTTTTAAAATATATTCCCTGTAAGGTAATACTCATGTTTGTTTTCTAATTCAGCTTCTTAGATGTTGCCTTAATCTACACAGCGTATGTTGTACTCTCACGCGTATATTTAGTTTCAGGAATAAGAAATAAAAACAGGGAGACAGGCCTAGCGATTGAGGTAGCAAGCAGTAATGTGTGAATAGGGCGTTTTAATGGAGCACTTTTTCATGCCCAAACCTTCGTTAAAAATATAATGTCAAAAGCGGGTCGATATGTTAGAGTCCTCGGAAATTTCTCTGTCTTTGGAAATTTCTCTTTCTTAGTTACAATGTACTTTCACCATATTCGAAAAGCATTCTCTTTCCTATTTTGCTTTTAACTCGTAGTTCTATTTTTTTTGAATAGCCAAAAAATAGGAAGCCAATCAAAAAACATGTTGCAAAACAACCCTCAATTATTACGTAAACAATCAACATTAACGAATTGAAGTGGGAGATATTAGTTCCAGCCTATCAGCATATGTAACCCACGGAAAATCGAAACTTTTGATTATTTTTGACAATTCGACATACAACCGTGATTGACATGAAATGCTGGTTGAAGTGATATGAAATGCTGAAATAATTTCAATATCGCTTGATAGATAAATTTGGTCTTTACAATCAAAGCCACTTCCCTAGACATTTCAAGTAAAATAATCAACGGAAGGATTGTATCTAACTATATTAAATCAGCACTAAAAGTGTGGAACATATCAAATCAAAGAGCATTTAAAGATGGCATAAATGTTAATACTTATATATTATAATTACAACTTAAAGAATGGAGGTATATTTTTGTGCGTAAAATTTAACTTTAGAAAGTCAGGTAACATACATGTTGTTGATGTACACGAAATATATCGATTTTAACAACTATCTTTTGGTTTCAGTGCATATTTATCCAATTTATTCCTGCAGAGTTATTTTCAGTTTTGTTTTAAGAGGATCTTCTATTTATGGAAACCCTTAACAAGAAATATATTTAAGACGCATTCTATTCCACGGAACAAATCGGTTACAAAGAAGCCCTGGACAGTATAAACCACCAATTATATTTAAACAAAAAAACTTTGATTTGCATTCTTGCACTTTCTTAGGAACTTTTAATGATCATGAATTTAGCAAGGCCCAACACACACCCTGGCACAGCTAAAAGAAATAATTCGCTGATTGTACCTGTTACTCCCAGTGTAACACTTGAGTATATAGATTCCTATCGACCTATCGTGTTGACTGATGTTACCGTTCTGTACGAAGTCATAGAGCTAGTTGTGTTAAGTTATTTCTTTTCTGCATCAGACTTCCTTCAGATGTTCATTATTTATTGAATTCAATACAGTCAACTTTCTTTAAAATTTAGAAAATATATACTCGTAAGAAAGCACCCAAATACACCAGAAAAGTTCGTTTAAACATTCTGAGTCATTTACAACTACCAATCATTGAAAAGTAATCTACACACGTTGAGGAAATATCAACATGGACACATATAGACATTAATATCACAGATTGTCAGTGCTCCTCAAGTGTTGAATTTAAGTCCTAATCTTTCTTAATTATACAAAGTGTGTATTGATTAGCAAATGACAATATAATATCAACCATGATTAATAATTACCGTTCGTTTAAGAAATCAAACGCTTAGAAATCCTACGCCAATCACATGTTACTTCAAAATTAAAATTTATCAATCCTACTGATTGATAAACGATTGAAACCAAAGAAAATACAAGAAGACAACGAATGACGCAGAAGAATGCCAGCAATAGAACCGGTGTGATGAAGAACTTACTGTTGATGGTGATAATCTTCAAAAAATGGGAATATATTGTTAAGCGTCAAACAACTAAGAAATACAGGCGTTTGTAGTTGAAATTAAAAAATAATAATACAATAATGAATGAACTGATATTGGAAATTTGAAATATTTAAGTGGAGCTTTCGCATATAAGCATATATAATAGTAATTGTATGGCGCGACAGTCCACAGGGGACCAGAACCTAGCTTGCTCATCAACTACTCGTGTTGAGCGCGCTACTGTTCTCTCACGAGTAGAAGGGACCTACAGTTTTTTGCCGATTCCGAACGGCGAAGTTTGAGAAGCTTTCTTATACAGTTCTTACTCTTTGAGTGGTAAGAAAGAGGTGGTGCCGTGAAAAATTCGAGGTATTCAGCCCGGAATCGAACATGCAAATTTTACCATTTAGAAGTACAATCATTCAACTCTCCACGCCTTACATCGTGATTGCTATTTCTGATACCTTTTTTTTCTAGTTCAAGAGGTTTAACTTATCATACAACTGATATTACATGGATCTCTTAAACCTACAGCAATGAGTGTATTATGAATTTAAATACATTTTTTATCAGCTACTCAAGTAAATGCAATTATCGCTTAAGACTAAATTACATATGTTTCTTACGAAACATTCAATCTAAGCCTAGCTTAAATAATAAAAAAAAAAATTAAAAAAAGAACAAAACTAACTAAAATATGAAATCATCTAGAAACAAGGACAACATGTTAAAATGTATTAATAGTTCTTTGTCATACGTTTCTATTATACATATGGCAATAAAAAATGTTTTGTCTTAGACCCGGGCCAAATGTTTTTGCTTTAAATACGACGACCCAAATTAAAAATATTACTTGTTTTGACACTGCCATATTCCACTTTATTCAAACTCCGAGGTTTATATATATTTGATTTATGTATACACTATAAAATATACACTTGGCATTTTCATTAGGAAAGAATTTTCCGATTCTATTGGAAAAATCAGATAAATACCTTTATTCAGTTGCAGAATAATAATAAGCAGGCACAACAGCTTGTTTATACACCAAAATCGTCTTGGGACCTGTGCATTGAAAAAACTTGGTGCCCTTGATATTTAGTCTCCATAGAAATATGATTCATGTTTGTAAACATTAAATTAAAATTTACAAATGTCCTTATAGAACAGAGAACCTTTAAATCTCAAAATAAATAAAGTAGTTCTGTTAATAACCTATATGATGGGTAAAGGGTTATGATCCTATCAGTTTCCTTAACCTATTTTGTAAGGAATGAAACATGAGAAGTAAGAGAGTGAGTAAGTCATTTCGGTCAATTTTTATGTTAATTAAGTCACAATCTTCACAACATCATCTTTCATTAATTTCATGTTCTCTAATCTTCCACCAAAATTATTTTCAAAATATCAAACTTAGGAAAAAAATCTGCTTGTGGATAGAATAATTGAACAATGCTGTTAAACAAAATTCTCAAACGGTGGTTGGAAAGTTAACAACTTTAGCAAATGCAATTAACAAAGTTGTACACAGTACAATGTTTTGCAACTGTTATTATAAACGGCAAACATGTTTGTGAAACAACAAAATTCTTTTTTCATAAAACAATTTAAAAAAAATTAATTTTGACAGAATTTAACTTTTTTCATGAATCATTATGTTCCCATCCAGCACAAATCTCAGGTTTTCTTCTGTGCAGTGGTGCGATACGTTGCAAAAACTTTGAAAGCTTATTTGCTCTATGCAATATTTTCTGGTGTGTGTAAAGGGTGAGAGTTTTTCTAAGAGAATGAAAGAGAATAATACTCTAAAAAAGTTCCCTGAAGTTTAAGTGTTGGCTTTTAGGTATTGTTTCGACTTTCACAACACGCATTTTCACTCTGACACTTTGAATTCACAAAAAAATCAAAGCAATACGAATATTGTGTGATCACTCATTAGAATTTGAACACTAACTTTTTTGAGATATGCCGTACTCCATATGTAGGAAAAATAAGTACATTTTTTTTCAAACACCATTCATATTTATTGGTTTGTTAAAATAAACGCTAAACTCATACTTGCGTTCTTAAAGTACATATTGGATACAGAGGTAATAATTTGGATATAAAATTATGTATAATACATTTAAGTTACATATACGATCACAATCACATAATGTAAACTATTTCCCACGCCGTCCCAATAACGGTCCTAATGTATGAATAATGTTAAATAAACTATTAATAATCAATTAATTAGCCAAATCATAATTAATAACAACCATTGGGTGCAACGTGAGCAAACGTGAACAAAACAATATTTTTACTGTCCTCGCTTTTAGAAAAAAAATTCCAATAATACACAACTCTGTTACTAAGCCATGAAAAAACGATACAGGAAAACCTTCAGTTTTAACCAGCGATGTGTTTAAATAAATGTAATCAGTTGATTTCTGGTTCTCATGAAAATTCAAAAGTGAACATTGCTTACGTTTTTACCAATTTCTAACGTGTATATTTTTTCCATTTTTATTTTTTTGATTTAATAATTATTATCATCATTTTAATGTGAATATCAATATTAAGTTTTGAATGTTTAAATAGCCACGCTAGGCAAACAAAAGCCAAGCAATACATAAGAATGCTAAATACAAGAATAACTTGGATAGTTGCTGTTCGTCTTCATACTGTGTTGTACCACGATTAGCTGCAACCATTGTGTAAAATTAGTAAATGAATTTGAATTTTAATGCCACATTTTTACCTGCTGGTCTTTGCTCGCCAATGTTAAAAGACGAAGCGAAATAGCCAAAGGGGAATGCGCCAATTCCAAATGACATGTGAAAACCATCTCCAAAACCGAACCCTTGAAAGCCTTGTTGTTGCTCTGGTTCAGTCCTTTGACCAGCGGGTCGGGGTGGAACCTTGTTTCTGAAAATATAAGAAGTACATATTTATATTTGTCTTTTATATGAATGCAAGAATATTTATATTTGTATATATATTTATAAGTGTAATAAAGAGAATAGGAATGAAGCGGAGCGATGGTTCACAAGTATATACATGTTAGCTGTGTCGTTGAATGATAAAAAGAAAACACAAAAAGAGAAATTTTCAAGCTCTGGTTATTTCGGATCGAATGATTTTTTGAGCCAAGATGCCACGATGGAATCATTTATCGAATTTTTCAGAACGCTGTAAAACATTTCTGTCAACAGGCAACAACACATGCAGGGGATCTTGAAGGCGATTAAGTTCCGTGATCAAGTCAATAAAATATTTGTAACGGCATAGGTGCACATTTGTCAAACAAGCCATTACAAAAGTTAAATTCGAGGAGTTACTGAAGTTATCTTTTTTGGACAAATTCACTTCTTGTGCTAAAAAGAAGAAAGGACAGAAATTGCATTGACATTCGAGCCCTCAACAACAAGAGTGCCGAATAGCAAAGATTTCCGTAGTGCTGACTTCAATGAGTGGCAACATTTGTTTCACAATGCTGAATTTGCCATCGGGCTAGCACTAACAGGACTTTGGACTAAAATTAAATATGTGAATTTGCGTCTTTGTCAAGACGAGGACCCAATATCACGTATATGGAGTTCGTCGTTTCTTAGGTTTTTCTGAGGCGATCATTGTAACGATGAACAAGCCAACAACCTGTGGAGGAGAAAAAACACGTTTAATGAGGTTTCTCTGCTTGAATTCCATAGGTCCCTTAACTAAAGTGAAGATGCTGATGCCAGTTCAAGAGGCATTTTGGTTCCCAAGAACGCGAAACATCATGAGATGTGTGGACGTGTAGTAGCAAAAGTTGGTACACAATAGAAAAGAAAAGAGTATCCTTACCTTTTTATATGCTGGATAGCTTCACAAAGTATGTAATATGACGAGCTGTTAAGACTTGTAACGCCAAGGTGGCGCTCATTGTATTGAAAAAATATCGGAATTTTTTCTTGCGGTAAAAGATCATCACTGATGATCACTGACGCCGTTTGAGCAATACTGTGAAGAAAATATACCGCCGTATAGTTCTGCCATTATTGTAGTGTGCACCACGGGGAAAGGAAGGATTAGACGGAACATCTGTGGACCATTTAGTGGGAAGGGCTCAATGAATATCACTAAACCAATAAGTCTACATGGCTTACTGCTCTTTAATTTTTGCAGCATGTTAACAGTAATGACAATATTCTAATCATTTTATCAAATATAACTATGCTGTTGTTGTTGTAGATTACATAAATTTAGAAAAATTATTAGATCTACAAATTCCTCTGGCTGCCGTGGCGTAGTGGATAGAGTGCGACGCTCACTGGACAAGGGTCTAGGTTTGATTCCCTGGTCAACACCTCGAAATTTTCACGGCACCACCTCTTTCGAGCTACTGACAACACTCAAAGAGTAATAACTGTATAGGAAAGCTTTTCAAACTTCGCTGTTCGGAGGCGGCAAAAAACTGTAGGTCCCTTCTACTCGTGAAAGAACAGTAACGCGCACAACACGAGTAGTTGCTGATCAAGCTAGGCCCTGGTCCTCTTGTGAACTGTCGCGCCATACAATTATTATTGTTAATTAATTTACCTGAATCACTTGTCATTTAATTCTTAAAAAAAATTAAGTCTAAACTTTTTCGCTTAGGACGACTTGTGTGACGTTCAGCGGAAACAAGAAAGTCTAGGACTTAAATTCTAAGAAAAACACAAATTTGTTGATCTTTCTTCTATTTGCAACCAACCAAAAGTTAAATTTCGAAAAATAAAATAAACAATGTTTTAGTGGTTTTTGGCATCATTAATACTTAGTTTGTTTGACTATTTAAACGTTCAGGAGTAAATGACAACTTGCATTTCAAAACTATCAAAAGTTTTTCGAAGTTGATGAGCGGAAGATGTGGTTACATCTTTATAGGTATTATTATCCACTGAGACGAATACTTAACGCGAATGATGATTCGTCAGGTGTTTATGTAATCAATGCTGAATGCAAAAACCTGATGTTCGATTTCGTGGACATGCCTGAATTGGCATTTAATGTATTTAGATATTGTTGAAAGCAACTTATTATATTAAAGCTTCGCCAATGTTTTATTCAGGCTTTCCGTTGAACAAAAATCCATCTTCAGCGTTGTCTTATTTTACACTAAATGGATTTGTCAACAAGCAAAATATGCGTTAGTCGGTTGGCATCAATTCACATGAGGTACCATTACATATTGAAAAAACACTGGTTTACATGTCGGAGGTGTTCACCATATTATTTTGTCGATGATGATAATCGCCACGTAACAATGAATGAAAATCGATATCGCACTATAAGTGATGATTTTCGAACTTCACTGTAAAGTATAGATATATATCATATATGGTATCAACAGAACGGTGTGCCTTTAGACTACTTTCTTTGAGGTGCCTTTACAAACGGGCGAACTCATACTATATATTATTTTTTCCTTAATCCATCTGTTTAATGAAAAAAAAAGTGAAGCGCATGTAGTGACAACCCATTTATTTAATTTGAAAAGCAAAAGAAATCGAGCGCATGTACCCATATTAATTGTAAAAAAAAATTAAATAAATTAACCAAATAGGTAAGATTCACACAACTACTAGTAAAATTTTCTTGCGACTTTAAGCGCAGAATAAAATACGCTGTATTTGTGATGAAGCCGTTTTGACATATGACAACTCAAGAATAACAACAAATAAGACTTTTACTCATTATATAAATTTACGTCATTTGTTATTATACTTTTCTTTGTTTACCCTACATACGGGGTCAATTTGTACCATACAAATACCATTTAAAGTTTTTCTTATCAAATGCTAATCACGTAGATAAATACCATCTCAGCAAGAGATCTTACAGTTTTCATTGCTTTCAAAGGCAAAGAGAGGTTAACAGAAAGTTGTAACGACAACCAGAAATACTTAAGTCACAGAACAGACATTGAAAATAATACTATAATAAACAATGTCATACCTGGGATCCTCTTGTTTCGTACTTCCACGACCGTATAATGGTATAACTTTTTCCTTGCTAATCGCAGCTTTACAAACTGGACACAATTTTCGTGTTGGTCGTGTTTCCAACCATTGGTGTAGACAAGGCCAGCAAAACAAATGACCACACATACTGACTACAGCATCTTTAGCCGTATCCAAGCATATATTACATTCAAACATTGAATCGTCTCGTTTCTCCTCTGTCTTATCTTCTGTTGAGTTTTTATTAGCCGTTTCATCAGTTGTGGGTGTAAAGTCCCTTTCTGTTGAGCCCATTGCTGCAAATCCAATGGGTGGTGGCTGCTGATTCGAAGTGCTGTTGGAAGTTGATGCAGCACTCGTATATTCTGTTGATGGCAAGTCAGGTGCCGAAGGTAATGGAAAATCAGTTGACATTGTTAAGTTTTACTCGATGTACAATTCCACTTGAGTTATGACCTTCAATGAAATAATAATAGTACAACTCTGTTATAAAATGTAACAATAAATACTGCAATAAAAACAGTAATTCTACATATATAATTGAATCAGTTTTTTCCACATTCAACAAACGCTTATGCAAAACACAAAACAGCATTCACGACATGAACCTCTGATGTTATTTATCATATTTTTTCTACGGATAGGGTTTGTAATGTCTCGTGAAATTTATTGCGATGTGGGCGATAAGAATTTGCTTAAATTTTCCAATGAGTTCAAAAATGTTCTGGTCGGAAAAATCTAGATATTTATGCTTCACTTACTTTTTGAATATTGCTAAAAAAAATAATATCACACAGAGATTTTCATGAACGTTTTTTTTAATTCTTTTAATTAAATTAAAAATTTCTTTTCACTACAATCGCAAAAACTGACGTCTTTCTTTTCGTTCAGCCGAAATTAATTAACAAGTGCGTTCGTACGTGTTCCTTGTTTATGACAGATGTTTTTGACGTTTCGATATAATAACATACACTATAGATGGGCGAACGTAGCTTGATGTAAGTGATTTTTCTGTTTTGTAATTTACATGTGGTCCCGATAAGATCAAAAAACCAAATAAGGAACAGTTCTTGTCCTGTGTTTTAATAGGATTTTAACATCATAATGATGTGCCAAGGTTAAGATATATATCTACATCGAGCAAGTAGTCGAGGTTACCGAAACATTAAACGGCTGTTTGAATACAAGAAACTCTTGAAAAATACGGTATTTGTAAAAGCTGCCTTTTTCCTTAAACTGCCTTCCTTGATGCAAGTATTCAACATCACAGTAGTGTCAGACATACGACGACTAAAAAATTCTTTGTTGAGCACCAGATGTAGAAATAGCGACAAATATAGGGCTATATAGGGTAACAGTTTCAATAAAGAAGTCAAATTGCATCTTAATTATGATCAAGTAGGGTTTTTCAACTACATATTACCTTTATCGCAATTTACGTCTTCTTTGATATTTTGTTTGTTAGTTTCACAGAAGAAAACAATGCTTCCTTTAAATAGCCATATAGTTTTTTAGTAATCTATAATTGGTAGTAATCCTGATTTTCGTGGTCAATATAAGCTTCCCATAAAAATTCATAACGATTGTGTAGTTTATCATAAGCAGATACCTCTAAACATAAATATAAGTATGAAATCCATCAAAAGAGATATTCTCAAGATATTGAAACCTATTATTCTGTCGCACGAAGGAGGGCTGTAAACCCTAACACATCCGTGGCACCACGTTTGTTGTCTTTGAAACGTTTCTATTCTTCTTGTTTGTTTCATTTGTCTTTGTTGTTTCCCACTTAAAACCTTGTTGCCCTGTCTCGCTATCGGACTTTTTTGCTTGGTTAGAGTATAACATAACTGAATTACATGTGTTTCAACATCAATTTCAGATATCTAGATAGCCGTAATGTACGCTTTATAGAATTCCAGGTTCTATGTAAATTCCAACGGTGTAAGTTTTGAACAGACATTCCTTGCCCCGTATTCATTTTCAGTAGTCGTCAAAATTTGATTCATACGAATTTCCGGTAAGAGTCGACTTGACTTATATAGTAAGGTAAAATGGTAAAATGTTAGAAATAACAATTTTCCTCCATGTTTGAAGAAAACGACTACATCCAACGCATGCTAACTTTGCTCGTACGGTTTATCGCCGGGTTCAGTGCGATGAGCGTGCACAAGCGCCAATATGGATCCTTGATGATAAAACATTGACTACCATACAATTTCTACTGTCCATTACGAGGCTCTGCAAGAGACGTTAACGTTGTGCCTCCTTCCGTACCGACTCAATGTAAGGAGCGCCTTTTTAAGGAAGTGTAGATTTTTGAAATAAAATAAAACAATGGTTTTTAATAGCCAAGGAATTTATTTTATTCAAAAGATAATTCAAATATGATTTCTGGCGTATTTCTTCCCTTTTTAAACTTTTGTGGCCGTGAATCGGAAATTACGCGCTGAATGTTGTTTATTTGTTTCGACCTCATTGGCGTCAAAGGCCAAGAGACGTTAAATCGTATGATTTCAGAACCGATTCTCAAGTCTGCAACGTTAAATGATGCGATTAACAAATGTTTCCTTCAATAAATCAATAATTGCACGAGCTGTGTGACATGTTGCGTCGTCTTGCTGAAATCACGGCATTTGGACATGACGATTGGTCAATTGATGAACGAAAAAGTAAATAATCATGCCTCTATAGCGTTCAATATTGACTGATTACTTAAAAGCGTTTTAGCCAACATGGTTCTTCAAAAAGTGCGTACCACTTATTTTACCAATCTATAAACAGATTTTGGATACGTGACGGTTTCTCATTTAAGGAACATCATCACTCCAAATACGTTAGGTTTGTTTATCGACGTAATCATTCAACCTAAAGTGAACATCATCGGTAAATAATATTCTATTATGAGAATTAAGATTAACGGTATATCTCGTTTTTGCACGATTTGGAAGCGTTTTTAGGCATCAATCCTTTCATGTTAAAATAAAACACTTGACGTAGTTACGTATATAAATACTGGTTACTTTCAGTCTTCGCTGGACCAATTTTAGCCGCTTACACTCTCATTGGGACAAAAAACACACAAGACGGCACTATTCACAACACAACGTTTTTATACGTTTATTTGTGTTTACTTCTAGTTACTAGCTTTACGCAATTTCGCTAGAGTAACACTACTGTCGTTGTACCGAACCATTTTTTTTAAATTCACTGTGGATCGAACGAGATCCGAAACCGACTGCATCACTTTAATTATCTGTTGGAAGTTTTAAAGAGAAATAAAAAAACTACAAGTCTTTTATTGAGTGCCGCTGTCTTCAGCTAGGCTGCACACTCTTAAGAAATGCTTTTTGTTCTTCAATAAAATACAACAAGAGCCGCTGTCTATAGCTTGGCTGCACACAAATACTTTTATTTGGTACTCATGGGACCAGGGCGTTTGTTCACAGGCAAAAAAATCAAGAGTTTCAACCGGAGTGTACTATCAAGACTGTAAGGCACGGAGGAGCAAAAACTAACGTAGTGAGATGATTTTCCTATTGTGGTACTGGTCCCATTATTTTTAACAAATCCGATGATAACCCCCGGAGATTATGTCAGCAGCTGCCTTATGCAGAGTGGAATATGCTACTTACATAAATTCTACAGCAAGACAACGAATTAAAACGTACGAGGAACCTGTCCAAAGAATTTTTCCAAAACAATGGAGTTCAAGTTATGCAGTGCTTGCCTCAGCCTCCGGACCTGAATCCCACTGAAAACCTTTGGACAGATGCATAGAAAGCTGTATACGAAGCAAAACCCAAAAATACAAAACGTCTATGACATCGTGACAGGCGATGAATCGTGGATTTACGCGTATGAGCCCGAAAGTAAACAGCAGTCGACTGTATGTGTGTTTCAAATTGAGCCAAATCCAACAAAAGTTGCTCGCGCACGAAGCACTTCCAAGCAAATGGTCGCCTGTTTTCGGAAAAACTGGACACAAATTAGAACATCGCAGAACAGTCAATTCTGAGTGGTACACAACCATTTTTTTGCCAGTTGTCTTCCTAGAAATCAGGAAAACAAACCGTCGAAGACGGATCACTCTTCACCACGACAATGCGAGCTCTCACACATTGGCTCAAACAACTGCATTTTTGAGCACTCAAAACATTGATTTGATGAGTCACCTGCCGTATAGTCCTGACTCGGCAATGAATGACTTATTTTTATTCCCGTACGTAAAAAACGTCAACGTTTTTCGACACGAAGTGGTTGATGCGTTCAGAATGCATGTTTTGGAGATACCTAAATCAGAGCGGCAAAAGTGCTTCGATAATTGGTTCAAACGCATGCAAAAGTGTATAAATCTTAATGGGCAATATTTTGAAAAACAATAAAGCTATTTTCGATGATTGTTTTTGTTCTCTGATCCCGAAGTATAAAAGGGAACCCTCGTATGAAGCAAAACCAAAAAATACAAAACAGCAATAGGATGTTGTGCAGGTTGCGTGGAGGAATATCCCTGTTCAGTGATGTCAGTCCTTAATCGACTCCATGCAACGATGTTTTTACGCTGTACTTAAAAATAAAAGTTATACGACTAAGTACTAACCCAATGAAAAAAAATAAAATAAAAAACTTTACTATTCTATTGGCTATTACTTCATATTCATGAATACTTACGCTTGGTGCTATTATTTTGCACACACTGAAATTCGGTGTTATTCCGGATAAAGGGCATTTTCTAAATTCAGAATGCACATTTTTCTTATCTTGCTTAAAGGTTTTACTACCGAATGGATGTTGTGCCATGAATATAATGTATTTACATGACGGCAGGAAAAAGTTAATAACAAAATAGTGACAAAATTGTGACAAGGTTGAACAAGGTACTATTATTTTGCACAGTGTTGTATACCTATTTGTTTTTACAAAGGAAGTTGTTAATGAGTCAACAGCAACAGTCTTTATTTACTTTAAACAAAATGATAAATCATTGTTATAAATTTCTTGAAGTCATAAATCTGTTAATTAGGTGTTTTATAAGAATATGAAATAATATATACCAACAAAATGTTAATTTTGTTAGTATATAATAAGCCACTTTTCTTACAAACGTATATTTTACTCTTTGTACATTTCCCGCATACATTTACGACTAAATTAGATTAAATGGAATTTGTCCCACGATTATTACATTGCCTTACTAGCACAAGAGAGGTGCTGATATTTTAGCCCATTTGACTTTTCCTTTACAGCGCAAGTTTATCTGCTAGACAAAATATACATTTTTTTTCTTGAAAATGTTTTTTCTGTTGTGTTATATAATATCCAGGAATCTAATCCAGCTAGATCTATAACTGGACAACTCTTTGCATCCTATTTTATACTATTTTTTCAAGTCGTTTGGTCAGTTGCATCGTAGTTTCTTATTAAATTTTATTTTAGTTTTATTTTATATTTTATATTTTTATTGTATTCAGGAGCAGCACTTTCTTATTTAGTTTACTCTTGAAAAATGTAAGCTTACATCCTCTTGATAAATACAGCAACTTTGAGAAACGAGTCATGTTATCTTTCTTTTGCTTGCATATTTTGGAAAAATCCCTCTTGTTTTCCTGTATTGTTCCAAGTTTAGACATTCATTTTCACGCCAAAGAAATACTAGTAAAGAAATTATCCATTGTCGTGGTCCTTCCTTTCACAGTGTAGGGTTCTACAAATTTCAGTACAACAAATTTACTTCATGAAATTCAGGAATAATATGCTACTCCATGTAACTACCAAATTTATGAAGTCTTATTTTCATATATTATGTGAACCTACATCTGGCCTTGGTTGAACGGAAGGGTTTTCCCACTGTAATGCCAGTTTCTTACCAAAACTCTAGAAGATCTAACTCTATACAAGTTCTTATTTGTTCTAAGATGTGATGGTGAAGTTGGTAAAAAACAAAGAAAAGATGAATTTATAATGCTCAGTACTACTTTATGATATTTTGGAGAACGGTTGTTCTCACGGACTGTAACGCCATAAGAAGAAAGTTGTTCTCCCGCCTACTACACTAATGTAACTATTCCCTATTTTTGTCAAAAATGATCATCAAATGTCACTATCACCATTATTAATTGTTATGGTTGATTCATGTCCATTTCACTGCAAAGACGAATGCTAGTGAAATAGCTGCACCAGTTATTATGGTTGTTACTTATACCATTGTCATAAACGTAAATTATTTATTTTACTTATTATATTTATTTTTTGAATAACATATATAAAATAATAATAAAACTAATTCTTTCGTTATAACCAGAAAGTCAAATTATCACTACGAAAATGCATCAGATGTTAAATTGAAATTCCAGAAACAATCATTGTGGTATGTTAAGTGTAAAATTAACGTCGTTTTCAGTAATTTTTATGAATATTACTGGATAGAATTACTATACAACCACATCTGTTTTGTTTAAATTTTATTTGTATTGCAAATTTTATTTCAGTACGGATGAGATCGATTGATTTTCTTTCTTAAAAATATTTCAGCCACACTGTATGTTGGCAACTCCCGTCAAATACGGATATGAAAACAGCACAAATTGAAAATGGAACAGAAAAGTAAATGTCAAAAGGCGTCGTTTGAAGATACGGTTATTTTCTCATTCTTCTTTTGAAACGGACCAACAAGCGACTAAATTGGTAACAGGCAAGAATTCAATAATAAAATTTAACAAGGTTCAAGGTTTGTTCAAGTATCACTGCATTATTTTCAAGTGGAGATACAAGTATTTTCTATATATACATAGAACATATATAAATTCTTTTAATAACTATTTCCAGTCTCACTCTCTGGAGTATATGTGTATAACTATCATCTACCCATTTTATAAGCGACATTTAAGTATTTTTAATAAACAATATACAATTAATGAAAACATTCAAAACGTTAAAAAAAACTTGAATTTCATTAGAAAAAGTTTATTGATTTGTATGATTGAATTTTTGTTAGTGGTTCAACTCAAATCAATGTACGGGCATAACACCTACATTGATTTTGGTTGTGAAGCTGTAGCAAGGATTTAATGTCTGTAATTGATAAGAGACGTCAATTCCGAGTTGATGTGAGCAACGTTCGTGGGCTAGGAGCAAATCTCTTTGCGTATGTATGTATTGGTGTATTGTTTTCAACGTCTCACGCTTGACGCATTTGCAACAAGTTTTATAGCAGTAAGTATATTATGTTTGGTATCGTTAAAAAGGTGAGCTTTTATTTGACATTGAAAACAATACAGCTTTGGTACAAAATTTTTTAGGGAAAATAAAATTATATTATTGAAAAAAATTTTTTCACAAAATTCGTTATAGCTTCAAAAGTTGTTGATGGATTGCAACGGTATATAGCTTTAATTTGATTCATTTTTCACATGGGACTTACCGTTTCGAAGATATTAAGTCCGGATATAGCTTAGTGCCTTTGTTTTTCTCACATCGCTACTTATGTGCGTAGTGATGTTGCTTACCAACTTCAACCAAAATACGGCCACTGTTTCAATCCTGTCATTAAAACTCCATGTCCGTAAGCAGTTAATTCACTACTGCTTTTTTTATAAAATTCTAAACCTGAAAAGAACACAACTTTCAGTGAGTTTGATGCGCTATCCGACTCCATCACAAGAATTGTATCCCTGTATCCTCGCATTGAAGTCGTTATTGCGGGCGATTTCAATGTACACGATTCTTCTTGGCTTAGACATTCAGGCCAGACAACAGCCGAAGGAAGGTATGTTGAAATCTTTTCTGATGTAAACAATTTGACCCATCACGGATGCTTGACATTGCAGATCATACCGCCAACACCTTGGAACTATTTCTCACATCTCATCCTGAGAAATATTCAGTTGACATATTGTCGCCCTAGGCTCGTCAGAACACCGTGTCGTTTCAGCCAATTTCCGTACTCGTCTCATTCAGTTAGAAAGCAAATCCCTAAAAGAACAGTCTGGCTCTACTAGAAAGCCAACTTGAGCGGCCTAAACAACTTTTTATAGGGGTTTTAACTGGTCACTATGCTTCCTCGATAGAAACTGGAAACCGCAGCTGATATGATTACAAAAATAATTTTGTCAGGTATGAAATCCTTCATTCCTCACAGAGTGAAGATTATCAAACCGAAGACAAACACGTGGTACGACTCGAGCTGCAAAGAGGCTTTCAGGTTGAGAGAAATAAGCTTTCGGACTTTCAAAGCCAATCCTTCTGAGGAAAACCAGAAGAAATTCAAAAGGGCCCGAAATGATTGTAATGCATTAATAAGACGTGTTGAATTCTCCTATGATCAAAAGTTGAGGCAAAATGTGCTGCATTGTCCCAAGGCCAGCAAAAACTTTTGGTCATTTGTAAAAAACGTAAAGAATTCCGCCTCGTCTTCAATTCCAACGCTCATTTGCAATGGCATTCCAGTTGTCAGCTCTTTGGACAAAGCAAATCTGTTAGCTGCACATTTTGCAGCCAGCGCTTCCAGGTTGCGCTCTGTCCGCGCCAGTACTCGAGAGCGTAAATTTTTCTATGGGACAAGTCCATTTTCGCACTGATACAGTTTCAAGAGTACTTAATGATCTAAACGTGCATAAATCTGCTGACCCGGATGGTCCGCAGCAACAGGCCCACTTGTATCTCACCGAAAAATGGAACCAATCTTTGCACAATGTAGGAGAAAGCAAGACCGTTGCACTTGAAATTTCAAAATTATTTGACAGAGTCTGGCATCAGGCTCTTTTGTCGAAAATGCGTGCTTTTGGCGTCGACGAGTCTCTTCTTCTGGATTAGAAATTACCTTTCAAACCGTTCAATACAAGTTGTACTGGATAAGTTCAAGTCTGATATTCACCATATTAATGCTGGTGTTCCCCAGGGCTCCGTTTTGTCTCCGACACTCTTCCTCATTTTCATAAATGATCTCCTGTCTGTCACTTTTAATCCAATTCACTCCTTCGCTGCTCTCGTCTCCTCTTCGGCCTGGAACGGCAGCGTATGTTAAGCTCATAAAATTCCGATCTTGCCAGCATAATCGATTGGGGTAAAAAGAATAATGTGAAATTTAATGCCAAAACTCAGTCTACTGTCACTCAAGCGTTCTTGAAACAACCTGCCATTATCTATGAATGGCTCCTGCATTGTAGAAACTGAACGACTTTCCATCCTCGGTACGTGTATTAACTCAACACTAAACTAGAGTTGAGCATAAAATAACATAATGACTAATGACTAAAGAAACGTGACTAAACGTTAGTCACGGATTTATTCATGACTAAAGTTTATTCAGGAATTTTCGTTATTCACACATATGATTGACGGGTATTCATGATTAATGTGTAGTCATGACTAACTCTGTATCATGAATCAGCCACCAATCGCGGGCATGTCGGAATTTACGCATATATTAGCATTTCCGGTAACGAGACCTTTCTTAATAACAAGATTAATTGTTTAATGTCTTGTTTATGGGTTTTATGACTGACGTAATAGATGTTGTGCAATGAATATGAGGCACCTGCCTACCCATAGGAAAAAGTAATTAGCATAATAGTGACAAAGTCGAAGATGGTGCTATTATTTTACAAAAACTTAGTGGTAAGAAATCAACGAAAAACAAAACGTTCGACGATAATGTTTCAAAGTTCGTTATCCACTCTATCATTTGAAATAACTCAATACTTTGTCTTTTTTTATGAACAGATATATGGATTGAATAAATGCTCTTTTTTAGTGATTAATAACTAATGATCAATTTATTTATAATTTGAATAACTCATGAATAATGATTGATTTAGTCATGAGTAATATCTGCGAATAATGAATAATTTATTGGTCATTCATTATTTTCATGAATAATGAAAAAATTAGTCATTAGTCGCATGAGTCCGGGAACTAATGACTAATTTAGTCATAAGTTATTATTCGACTAAAATTTGACCAACACTGGTTGGAACAATCACATATTCGAGATCGCCAAAATGCCTAGGTCTAGGTCTGTCTAGGTTTCTTAAAGCGATGCAAGAAATATTTCACCCCTTCTGACCTGGCAATAATATATAAGGCGTACAAAGCTTGAGTACAACACTCCTATCTGGTCCGATGCTTCGAAGACCTCTCTCCACCTATTAGATAGAATCCAACAGCGAACGATAAAACTTATTGGTGCTAAAAATGCTGCGAAGTCAATCGACACGCTTGAACATCGACGAAATGTTGCGTCTCTATCACTATTTCAACGCTATTTCAGAACAAAATGCTCTTAAGAGTTAGCCAGCTGCATTCCTCTCCTTTAAGAACTCACCCGCAATACATGCCTCGCTAGGAATGGTCACCCGTTTACCCTTAAGACCATCTTCGGACATACAGTAAAGTTTAGATACTTCAGCCGATTACGTAAAAAACAATAAATGCCGTCCGTCCATTTTAAAATTCTCTGTCTTTGCATACGAACTTCTTCAAAAAGAAAATTTGATTCCTTAATTTTTTCAGTTCAAACAAAACACGAGGAAACGTCGTCGTCAATCTTTCTCATTCACTAATTCACTAATTTTTAACAGTTTGTTTTTGTTGGTACTTAATACCTTCTCTTCTTCCGTGAGTGATTGAAGATGTTTCTCTCAATTTCGACCGTCTCTTTACTTTACCTTACTGAGCAGCAGACAAATCCAAGTTAAAAGTTCTTCGGAGATGTTTCTCTCAACCTCTTTCCATAAGGTTTTACAATTTACCTTATTTATTTTGATTACTGTAGCCCTGTTTTCTTGTAATACACGCATGACCAAGTATCTAGTCCAGTACAAACTCATCTATTTAACAAGGGAAGAAATCAGAAATTTCATATCATAAGATATATTTGCCAGTTAGGGAAAATTACTGTTTTTGTACCGGGTTCAGGTGCGAATCGCATCAAATTGTACTATTTCGTTGTAACAATGCAATCTTGTGGAAGATTTCGGAGAAATTACAAAAGTTATGTTGTGCAGTTATTCAAAAAAAAAAATTATAGAACAAACATTTTGAATTACTATTTTTATGTTTTATGTTTTAATTTATTTTTTTTCAAGTATGGGCTGTTACATAATAATTTACAATAACTTCTTAATTTCATCATACAGAACAAGAACGAAAGCGCCTCCAGTACCTCTGAGAATGTTGGAGAAAGCGCCCTTGAAGAAGGCACTGCCACCTTCTTGTTTAGCGATTGTTGCCCAGCAGTGAAGTGTGTTCTTGTAGATAATATCAGTTGCCTTACGACCAGATTGCATCATCATACGACGACGGACAGTATCGAATGGATAGGACACAATACCAGCAACTGTTGTAACAACCTTTTTGAACAAAAAAGTGTTAATATTTGTATTAATTTGAAAGTTATTTAACTTACTTGAGCAATAGCCCAACTGATGTAGATAGGTGTATTCTTAGGATCGGGGAGCATTCCACGGGCAGTATCGTAGAAACCGAAGTAAGCCGCACGGTAGATGATGATACCTTGCACAGATACACCGAAACCACGGTAGAGACCAACAATGCCGTCACTCTTGCTGATCTTAACAAGGCAGTTGCCGAGACCAGTAAATTCACGTTGACCTCCCTTACCGGTATCAGCGGCCAAGCTATAGTTTGTGTACATTTGATGAGAATTTATAACCGTGAAACTGAAAAATGTATCTTACCGAGTACGAGCGAAATCTAGTGGGTAGACGAAGCAAAGTGATGTTGCTCCAGCGGCACCACCTGAAGCCAAGTTACCCATGAAATAGCGCCAGAACTGAGTGTTCTTATCTACACCTCCCAAGAAAACCTTTAAAATAAAATAAAATGGAATACTTTACTTTGATCGGATGGAAAATTTAATGAAATACATACTTGCTTGTACTTATCCTTGAAGGCGAAGTTCAAAGCCTGGGTTGGGAAATACCGGATGACGTTAGCCAAATTACCGCGCCAGTAAGAAGCAAAACCTTGTTCTTTTGGAATGCGGACAAAGCAATCGATCATACCCTTGTATTGCTTATCAGGTGAAATTTGTTTTGAAATGTGTTGCACCTGCAGAAGCAGTTTGACACGTTCAATTGGTGCTACAGCAGTTTTGGAGATGGCTGCGGAGATACCGCCGGCAGCGAAATCCTTAAGGAAACTGACTGGATCGAATTCACCTTTACCCATTTTAGCTGGAAATACAAATTCAGAATTATAAACGAAATTCGTATGTACACCGCACGGTTTGAAAGTTCATTGAGTAATATCAAATAACTTCTAGTTAGTCTTTTATATTTTATTAACATACATGTGGATTTACATCTACCAAAACTAACTTATGGTAGTAAATAACGGTGTGTTATGCAACAAAAAAGATACGACCAAATATTTTTATCAGTCCTAGACCTTGATAGATGTTTACGTAATATTTTCAAAATGAGATTTTATTTAAACAAAAAATACAAGAATGACGCCCACATGACAATGTTCCACGTTTACATAACGCGTATAGTTAGAATGCACAGAAAAAATCTATTCGAAGAAAGCCCGAAAAATTCTTTCGAAGTGTTCTTTTATTTTTATATAATAATTTAGACTTGGTACCATCCACTTAGCATTATCGGCATAATGACGTAATTACGTTCATACTCGAATTAGACGACATTAATTTCTCTTAATCACCCACGTGGTTACTATTGGAAGTGTGTAAAATCTAGTTATCACTGGATTTTGAAAAAAAAATTAAAAGAAAAACCGAGCTAAATGTTTAAAATATTTTTTTTAATATCTGTGAGAGTTGTCACTATTGCATAACTGATGATATTTTTCTTAGTATAGAAGGCAATATCTAATTCATAATCGTTTATTTCACAGGGAAAAAATTTAAAAAAAATAAATGAAAATATAATCCATTGTAGTATCTATAAATGATTTAATAATGAACAAATGATCATTTAACTATACCTATTTATTTATCACAGAGCACTAAAATTATATTCGTAACACCACTTCGACTTCGGCCAGGCAACTGATTCAAGTTCTGAAAATTACTCAAACGTTAGCGGCGATATATTTTATCTATCAGCCACCACCGACCGAGACTATTGTCATTGAATCTATTTGCAGAATCGTCAAGTTTAGGTCACTCTCTCGCTCTCACTCACTCTCTCCCTCACTTTTCTCATGCGCGTTCTTATAAAGCTCAAAGAGAAAAAGTGTGCCAATGGCGAATGCGTTGACTTTTGGCAAACGTGGGGAAAATTTGCCTTCAATATGTACCCTTTAGTGAATTTCTGTCTTTTTTTCGCACTCTCGCAAAACCTTGCAACACATTAGAAAATGTAAGTTCTAGAGAGAAGAATACAGTACACAAATGTGTGCAAACTACCACCGGTTTAGTTTTTTTTTTCTTTTTTCATTTTCAAAGAACTTTTTTACTTCACAGATTCACAATTACATAAGAGTGGGCCATGTACGTAAAACCACCCCTTGGGAGAAAATGGAAGTGCTTAGGGAAGAACGCCTTGCATCTGTACCAGCAAATATCGAATATTAACGGCACTAAAATATTTAAGTGAAAATGGAAAAATAAACAATAAATCTGATAAAAATCACGCATGCACATGTCAACCTTTTTTGTTCTTCTTTTAGTTGTAAATATAAATTGTATAAACATACAAGCAAAACTATCTGTATATAAATGTGCAGTAACTATATTTTATGTTAACACAGTATAAACTCAACCTAAAGGAATCCTGGTAAAATTAAGTTATATAGGTTTCAAACAATCTTAACTCTCCTGCATTCGGTCGTAAGAAGGTTGAAGGGAGATGTAATTTAATTAGATTGGAAAAGACATTGCATAACTAGTTGAAAACAAGTATGCATGTAGGTATACAACTGTCTCGGTAATATTATGCATAAGCTGAATTCGAAAAATTGAACTTCAAGGGAGTAATTATGACATTCACCCGATGATTATAGGAAAAAATTCAGCCAAATTTGTAGAGCTAACACGTTCATTAGCATAATGTTACGTCGGGACTACAAAAACAAGGGACACATTGATTGCTTCTTTTTGCTTTGTAACCAGGACTCAAAGATTACAAATAAATATGATTATGCTTAGAAGAAGTCATACTTGTCCGTGTTCAATAAACTTTTACAAGTCAATTTGCGACCTATTACACTTTAGCTCTTCATAATTTTAAGACTAACTAAAAAAATGTAGTTTTTCCGAACACAATAAAATTACATTAACATGACATAAAGTCATCGTATTTGTAAATAAACGACCGTATTACATAGTTTTTGTTTTTATTTCGATTGACCAATATTACTTTTAGAATAGGCACATTTTCCAAGATTCAAGGTTAGCTTTCTTGCGAATGCTAATCCCTCATATTCTTTTTAAACTAAAGAGAGGAATTTCACAGCTCTTAAACTTTCTCTTCGTTACTTCCACAGTTCTTGTGACCCGATCGTACCTCATGACTTCGTTCATTACACTTTGTAGTTCAAGAACACGACACCAAAAATAGAAGTGAAATAAACGAAATTCATCTTTCTACATTGAAACCGTTGATCGTTGATAATGATTTTGAATTATATAATTTAACAGAGATTTTTTTTTCGAAACAAAGTGGAAAAAAGCAATATACGCCGACACATGACAAGTTGACGTAGATTAAAATGGCCGAACGAGATTTGCTGGTAACGTCACGTGTCAGCATTTCTCGCGAACCGTTGTGCGATCTACTTTACCTTGAACATGTTGGTTTTCTCAATTCTACCCTAAATTCAAAATTAAAAATCATTGCTTGAACCTTTTCACGAAACCAAGTATAAATAATTCAAGTGGTACAATGTTTTTAGTGCAACTTCGTAAAAAGTAGTCAAGCACTATAAGTATATAACTCGTGAAATGAATCCAAAGGAATAAAACCCTATAATCAAATAACCACTCCCCTTTTCGCAATCTGATATATCAAATAATTTGAGGAAATTTTTAGTACAGATGAAGAGATTAATAGCAACAATGCATAAAACAGTTTAAAAATTTAAGTTTCATATAAAATTTGTTACATAACGCATAACGTGAAGATAAACTATAGGCAGTTGGTAGACTAATAAAATCAATTCGTTACATTGAGTGAATAAACACTCAGTTCCCAAAAAACATACTCTAAGAATAATGTTTATAATGTATTAGAGTTCAAAATGTACCTGTACCTTTTTAAATCACAAACGTCACAATTTTTTCAAAAAGTTCAAAGAAAATGCAAGTTTCCCCGGGGTTTGATAACTCGCGTGCTCACTTGACGACCGCGGTTCGTAAAGTAATGAAAGAATTGAAGCAAAATGGTGGACACATAAAATGCTTTTCATTTTATTCGCAATCAGAGCTACCAACTGCTACATTAAAAAAAAAACGTGTGTTCAAGACTTTTAATCGAAATGAAACCATTTTGAGGTTTTCCATTTTTTTCTTAAAAAAAGTTTTATAATTGCATAATATGTGTTTTGACTCATTGAACCGTTTTATAAAAGCAAGCACATTAAATATATTATTACAAATGTTCATCAAGAAGTTTACCAAATTATTTTCGTTGAAATTAAAGCTAATTTCAATCATGACAAAATTCTTCAAATGTTTCAAAAATTTATATTACGGGCTAAGTGGATTTTGAAAGACTTTTTGCAATAAAAATACACAGTCTACACAGTGTGCAAAACAAAACACCTATTTAGATGCATTGATCGTTTTTAAAATATCTACTTTTTTAAGTAGTCCTCTGTATTTACCTGTATACAATCTGCCCGGATTTTATAAAATAAATTTTCGGTAACAAATAACTAAGATACTTAATTGCTTATGTACTTATACATGCACTTAACCTTATAAATATAGACCAACTTCCTCACCAGTGTTATAAAATTTGCCTGTCGATGTTATTTATATACCAAAGATATATATATAATTGAGAAATAAACTGAACTCTCTAATTTTTGTATCATTACTGACACTACTGTTTCTTCCGCAAAAATTGACGAATGTGCTGAATTAAAACAGATGTGTTTGATTTATCGAATTTTAATAAACAACATACAATGCTGCTTATGAATCAATATGCTCTACAATATTTTGGATATTTACTCATACACTTTCCACTAACAAAAAGCAAGGCGAACAAGAACAGCGCTAACGGTTTGTTTCACACAAACAAAATATAATTGTTGCGGCAGACAGTTGAGCGTGTATACGCCATATTGGCAAATATGCTTAGTTATCAGAAAATTATAACTATCTTTGTTACTTTTTATTTGGTACGAAATAAACCAATATTGGTAAATATTTGATTAGTTATTAATAGTATAACTCCAATTATAACTAGAGTGAGCTATTATTTTCTTAAGTAACCAATTCATGGATACACTTATTCTTGCTCCTGTTGAAGCACGTAACTTAAAAATGTTCAGATGTTCTTAAATACCTCATTGCTCTGAAACCCAGTGAATTTTAAAAGAATTTGGAAAAAATTTTTTTCATATTTTATCCCTCTTATGTCTAACGTTATAATAAATTATAAAATAAAAAAAAAAAAATAATACATGCTAATGCAGAAATAAAACCAGCGTTGTTTCAAGTGGAGTCATCTGATAAAACTTGCCATCTAGTAATATTATAGCAGGGACAAGAATGATAGAAATTTTCTATCAAGAATGATAGAAATTTTCTATCATTCTTGTAGCAGGGATGAGAAAAGGTTCACAGCAGAAACCAATAAGGAAGGAGATGGTCAACTGAACAGCTGATCAAACAGCTGATTTCCCCTTTGTCCATCGACCGTTTGACTGTTATTTACGTATTTTAGTAGACATGACCTCAAATTCTGAAAGTTATTTACGTATAATCGAACATTGTCTCACTTTACTCACACATGTTTACGTTTTGATTTATATGCCATCTCCTTCTAACAGTGGGAAGAGTGAGGAGATCCACCGTATAGACAGTTCACACGTATTCTCATTTGAAAACAAACAAAATCCTTTTTGTGCGTCAGCTGTTCAGAAGGGGTAATGTTATAAAAAACGCTGTCAAACGAATTCAAGGGTGGGAGACGAGGGAGTTGACTGCCTCCCTATTGGTCTCTGGTTCACAGCTGATTGATCAGCTCCCTTATGATTTCTGTATCAGATCAAGAATATCATGTCTCCTCCGTCATTCGTGGTATCAGTTGTCCCTGACAATTCACGAACTTGACGGTTATATACGAAGTGTCGTTTGATTTAGACCATATGTTATAAAAAAAAAACCGATTTCTGATAGCAAACCTATCGGGAGTCGACCAGATCAATGTTAAACACAACTCAAGAACACGAGTCTGTTCGTGTACCATCTGTAATCGATTTTTCATATTTTAGAGTGAGAATTAAGTACTGCCATATAATTTAATAATATAGAATAATTTAAAAAAGACGACAATGAATGCCCATTGCCTTTGAAGGTTTGAATGCAAAGAATGAATTGGATCGGGGTTTCCCAGCGATTCCTGAAGAAAAATGAATATGTCATTTCATCAATTCTCTCTTTTGCAAGAAACTGAATTTTTAGTTAACGCTAACAAGATTTGGGGACATTTGTAGTGAGCAATTCTTTAGGTACGTAGAAAAACATGTCTACATCTATAAATGCCTAGAAATATGATACATTTGAAATAAGCCGATGCATATTAATTTGGTTATGTGATTTTATATCAATGGTCAAACATTACTTTTCCACGTTTATATATGAAACAAGGTTCCAGAAATGCCACTTGCTCTGAACTTATGAAGATGACTAAATATACGTTCTTCATGTGTCCATACATGTGTTTACACAGCACTTGCAATTAACTTATCTGTAAGTACAATTTGATCAAGATACTGGTTGCTAAAATATATAATTTTGTTTCTTTCAGTACCAGTGCGATAGCTGCTGAAGCTAGATTGAAAACCAAATTAGAATGGACGTCGTTGTATTCGGATCAGCTATTATTGACTTTATTTGGTACAACAATATCATTTATTACTCAAACATTAAATAGAATTTTCTTGCTAAAGCTATGTTCCCCGCTTGCCAAAACCTGGTGAAACGCTTCATGGCAAATCATTTGAAACTGGATATGGCGGAAAGGGAGCTAATCAATGTGTAGCTGCTGCAAAACTAGGTGCTACAACAGCTATGATAACAAAACTGGGAAACGATGATTGGGGCAAGAAGTATTTGAAACGCCTTACAGAATTAAATGTGAACACGCAATATATTGAAACATGCTCAAACGAAGTAAGCTAATTCAATGTTTTAATATCTGTAATGACATAACACTTATTTCTTTTTAAGAGTACTGGTATTGCTCAAATAAGTGTGGCAGATGGTGGAGAGAACAGTATTATTATTGTTACTGGTGCCAATAATCTTCTGAACAAGAATGATGTCAAGAAAGCTTCTTCATTATTAAAAGATTCTAAGGTAAAATAATAAAAAATTTGGTGGTTGAGCATTTTGTGCTTGAGAATTAAATATTTCAGGTACTCATTTGTCAATTGGAGACTCCCGTTGAAGCTACAATAGAGATTCTTAGAGAATTCCCCGGAGTTTCCATATTGAATGCCGCTCCAGCCTTAGAGAAGACTCCATCGGAATTATTAAAATATTCAAGCATATTCTGTGTAAACGAATCCGAAGCTGCACTAATGACTGGACTTGTGATAACAAATGTCAGGTTTAGTACATAAGGAAACATTTTTATCGTTTTTTTTATTGACAAAGCGTTTTATTTTTAGTGAATCGAAAGCTGCGCTAATCAAGCTCGTTGAAATGGGTGCTAATACAGTCATAATAACCTTAGGAAAGTATGGGGCTGTTTATGTTGAGAAGAATAAAAATCAAGTATACCATGTTCCAGTAAAAGAGGTTGAAAAAGTCGTTGATACAACAGGCGCTGGTGATGCGTTTATCGGTTCCTTGGCATATTTAATAGCACGATATCCTGATCAGCCCCTTTACAAACAAGTAGCTGCAGCATGTGATGTGGCTTCAATATCTGTGCAGCACAAAGGAACTCAATCAAGTTTTCCTGATGCATCAATGATTTCTTTTGACCTATCTAAAGAAGAATATACGTTCAACAGTTTTTAAGTGAACGCTAGGTTAGGTAGATGTTTGTCATTAAAAGTCAGGCACGAGACAATAAATATAAAATATTAAATTTTATTAACAATTTGTCTTATACTTTAAATACACAGTTAAGCATGAGGAAAATTTACTTTTTCCCGGATTTTTTAATTCCACCGCCAACTAGAGGTCCTTTCTGGGCTGCTTTTTGCTTTGCTGCTTCAAGTGCCTTCTGTGTCTCCTTTTGCTTCTGTTTGAAAGCCATGTCATTTTCATCGAGGTCTTTTTCGCCTTTCTTGGGCGCCTTTAATGGTTTCTTTTTACCACCCTCACGACTGGACATTTTTCAAACTTTCTGCGTCCCAAACAACTATAATTATATATACTCCATTTAATTATATTTTTACTTTTTATTTTCTTTAAAACTTACAGCCTTCGCCGACACCAACTCCTCTAAACTTCTACACACCTCAACAACTTTTCAATAATTCAACAGCACGACATTTTTACAATTGTACTAGAACAATCTTAATGTCACAGGGATCCCATCTCGCATTATCAAAAGTACATAGAAACATAAGCACATTGAATACAAAAGTGCAACAATGTTGTTGCATAATCAACAAATTAAAATCTATTTCAGTCCTAATGTCTGTGTGTATGGTATATATAATTTTTTTTTCATTGTTTGGGTTTATTTCCCGTCATAGTTTTTTATTTTTTTGTTTTATTTTTCTTAATTCGTTTTCTTACGTGCTAGGCGAAAATACTCAAAACTAGCTTACAAATATAATCTACTTTTAATTTTTTTTTATTTGTTGTTTTTTTGTTTTCTATAAAATGCCTTACATCTAACTTAACCTATATGAGTTGGCTCTGCTGACTCAACTACCCCGTCTTTTATTTTAAGAAGTTAGCGGATCCGAAGGCTGGTTCTGGTGCAACCACTATTAAAAAATTCGTTCCTTTGCAGAGACTGCTCTGTCGCGGGCAAAAATTGCTCTACTGAACCGTAGGAGTTCCACGTGGCTGCGGGTGACGTCCGGCTAGTATTGAAGTCGTCTTTCTACTGTTCGGCGTACGACATGGAAGATGATAGGGCAGCCTTCCCTATCTTGAATCAGGCCTTTAGTGTCCAAGTAGAGGAAAGCTTCAGGTAGAATAAAGCCGTTAAGACGCACCCGTTTATGGTACTTGTCATTTGGGTAGTAAGTCCCAATGATCAAGCTGTTAGTTGAAGTCATGCCTCGAGCAGTGTGACTCTCAATCAACTTAATAATAAAATTATCTATCCTAACAAGGTTTGCCTCGTTATACAGGTCAGGTGTTAAGTTAACTGCTAACTCCTCTTGCCATAGCGAAGGCATTCTTAGCCCTCGTCAGAGCTGTATCTACATGGAAACCACCATATAGATACTGGTCCAACCAGATGCCTACATACATATTTTACTACATTTTCCACTGTCAAAGGCCGTCCCAGTGGGTCAACAATGCCGAACTTGCACCAATTTATTTTCGGGTCTCTTGAAGCTCTGGACAGCGGGGTTCTGGAAAGGATAGTTTCACACTTCTGTTACTTGATTTTCAATGTCCAGTCTTCGCAAAATCACTGAATTGCATCGAAGTCACTCTTCAACAAACTGTTTCTTCTACCTTCGGACCTGCATAGCAATGTTTTATGAATGCCAAGCATGATCAACTTGAGGAAATGGCCTTCTAACCATACAGTGGTGAATGCCCTTCCATGTCGATCAATCAGGCCCCTGTGCACTGTGTTTTATTTCTATTCCACTGAATATCGGAAACCAATATAGACTCGGCATGAATGGTGTCGTGCACCGCCCTGAAGCAAAATTGGTTTTCCCGTGTTATTTGTTTTCTTTCAGAGCTCTAATGACTATCTTCTCGAATACCTTGCTTATGCACGGAAGAATGCCGCGTTTTGGAATGGGCTGTACCACAGCTGTTTTCCAATGCGTCGGGTAATATGCATTACTCAGCGCATTGATGAACTGAGTTCTACCACCTCAGAGGGTAGATGGGGCAGAAGAATATTTGGTATACCTTTCGCGTCACCGTTTGTCAGAGTCGATTGGCGTGATTGGAGCAGCGAGAGTTCTGCATTGTCTGACGAGTTTGGTGTGAATGCCAAAACTTGAAATGACGCTCTATAGTTCTCTATTGTCACGAATACTGCAGACAGAATCTTGTAATGTTTAAGAAGGCTGATCCCTTGATAGTTGTTATTATGTTTGATTGCGTCCAAGTCGAAAGTACAGAATTCTTGTCTACTATCGTCCAATTTGAGTGGAAAATTCATTCCGTCATCTTCGTTTAGGAGTCTGCCAGCACGATCTTTCCTTCCCCAGCCAGCATGATCTTTCGCTAGCTGCCTCCAGTTGCGCAATCCAAGTTGGTCCTTTTCCATTTGTGTGCGCCACATTAGTCTAGGCCTCTGTTGCGTTGTCCCAAAGGCTCGGATTCAAAGACTTTTCGCGCCGGAGCAGTGGTGTCCATACGCTCTACATGGCCTAGCCATCTTAAGCGTTGTATCTGTAGACGCTTGACCAGGCGCATGTCGCTGTACAGCCTATAGAGTTCATCGTTAAATCTTTTCCTCCAGATGCCATCAACGCAAACAGGACCAAAAGTCCGACACAAAACTTTTCTCTCGAAAAGACTAAGGGCTTCCTCATCCGCCTTTTGTAGCGTCTAGTTTTCCGCGCCATAAAGTAGGATTGGGATGATCAAGCTTTTATATAAAGCGAGCTTAGTCCGTCGAGGGAGGGCTTTATTACTAAATTGCCTCTTGAGCCCAAAGAAATAGCGATTAGCAAGAGTGATTCTGCGTTTAATTTAAATACTGATGTTGTTGTCCCTATTTTCCGCGGAGCCGAGGTAGACGAAGTCCTTGACTACCTTGAAGTTTCTGCTGCCTAGTGTGACACTCTGTCCGAGACGTCGATGTTGTGTGTTCTTCCTTGATGACAGCATGTACTTAGTTTTGCCCTCATTTACCGCCAGATACATTTTAGCCGCTTCCGCTTCAATGCTGGCGCATGCCCACCCAACTCATCTCCAGCTCCTTTAAATAGTACTGCGGGTAGACGGACTACCACCAGCAGCTTTATTCAACTTCAGCTTGGATATTGCTCTCTTCACTTCGTCTACGTTAGGGGGACGGAATTCTTGTCTATTATCGTCCAAATTGAGTAGAACATTCTGCCTACCAGCGGAATTGGGGCCGTCATCGCCGTTAACGGATCTATGTAGTCAGCACAGACTACGACTCTACCACGATTTGTCCATTTGGTTCAGCAGGGTTCGGCCCGAGGCTTGTATCCTCCGGATAGCTTTTCGGTAAAACTTTCTGATTTCATTTCTGCCATAAAACCTTTACATTTCCTCGACCGCGCGCTTCTCATGCTCCTTCTTTTTTCTTCTGAGAAACCTGTGCTCTTCCCTTCTTCTCTACTCGTAGAGCTCACGAAAAGCATGCGCTTGGCTGCACTCGTTGTCAAACTAAGGGTTCCTTCTGGGTGGTGACGTGAAACCGAGCACATCAGTGGCAGCTTCTTTGATGGCTTCTTGACTACGTTTCAAGTCTTCTTCTATGGTTAGTGCAGGCAGCGTCAAACTCTGAGCGAGTTTCAGGGAGACTCGATCGGCAAAGTTCCCAGCGACCTGTTGCGATTGTAGCTTTCCAACGTCAAACCGTTTTGGACTGTCTCGATTCCGTTGCTCTCTCGATATTCGGGTTCTTACCTTGGCTACAACAAGGTGGTCATCCGAGCCGATGTTTGCACCACGGAAGGTTCGGAAATCAAGAATATTGGAGGAGTGTCTAACGTCGATCGCAACGTGATCAATCTGGTTGACGGTGGATTGATCAGGAGATCGCCAGGTCTCTTTGTGAACGTTCAGGTGTGGGAACCGCGTGCTACCCACATAGAGGCGAAGTCCAACAGCCTGAGTCCGTTTCCGGATATGTTGTCGTGCAGGCTGTGTTTTCCGATGACTCCAGCAAAGATGTCCTCCTTTCCCAGCTGAGCGTTGAGATCTCCTAGAACGATCTTGGTGTCGTAGCTGGGGCAACGATCGTATGTTCTTTCTTTTAGATCAAAGAAGTCATCCTTGGTGTTGTCATCCTTCTCCTCTGTCGGGGCGTGAGCGCATAATAGGCTAATGTTCCCGAATTTAGCCTTGATGCGGATGTCATGAGGCGTTCGCTGACGGGGACGAAGCTCAAGACTTTTTGCCTAAGTCTGCCTCGAACAACAAATCCGCATACGAAGCTCTGCCTTCTCTCTCTGTAGCAATCGCTGTAGTATATGTCGCAGTTTTTCATCTTTTTTTTTGCCAGGCCCATTCCATCGCACTTCCTGGATGGCCGTAATGTCTGCCTTGTAGCAGTCAAGGGCCTCCGCAAGTTGTTCGGCTGGACGTGGCCTTTAAGGGACCTCACATTCCACGTGCAACACCGAAAATCATTGTCCTTTAAACATTTGCTGGGGTCTTCAACAATTGATCCTTCATTATCCGAGGCATGTTCTTGTGTCTGAACTAACGATTTTTTGCGTGGTGAGGAAGTTACCCTCACGCACAACACACAGACTGGTAGGTCAGGCCCATTATTCGAATTCTCGGGCAGAGAGGTTCACCACACACCACACAAATCTATCCTTGTTTAAATGATGCGTTCTATAAGAGTTATAAACGGAAAAATGTCCACAGTCTATTTATATATGTAGATAATCTACTTGTGGCACCATACGATCCAAAAGAACTCGTGTTGATCGATTTGATTTATCGTTATGATTCCTTTATTAATCTATATATAACATGTACATATATAAAAATCAATGTTTGTTTGTTTGTTTCTATAGACCCTTAAATGTTAAAAGATAGAGCATTGATGTTTTCGGCAATTTTGTTCAGAATTCTGTCAAAAAGGTTTTAGGAGATGCCTCCCATTAAGTCGAAGTTATTAGTCAAAAACATCAAAATATTAGGTCTGTTTCAATTACTCTGAAATGCTACGAATGCCCATGAAATTCACAGAAAAACTCTCAAAAGGCGTAGAGAGAGCACATGGGAGAGTAAAATATTTCCTCTCCCTATGAATTTCTGCCGAAGAAAAATCTGTGGGCAGCAGATGACTGTCAAATATAAAATAAAAAAAAACGTGATATTTTATAATATTTACCCAAGAAAAAAATATTTTATATATCCGATAGCAGTTTACATTTAATTCTGCGAATTTCTACGAAATATCGTTTCACAAGTTTCGGCATTGTTACTCTCTCCAAGAGATTTTTAGTCCAACTACTCAACTACGAATTTCGGTACACAAATGATTTGGAACATACCTATTTTTGAAGATGCTCGTCAAGATGACCATGAAATCAAAGATTATATGGAGAATAATATCTCCATTTTTCAGCAGCTTAAATTGGTAAAAAATTGTAGTTTTGTTTTTTAGATTTTATAATAGTGTAGTTTAAAAATTAATTTAAATGTGAATACGAGTTGTTGTTGGACATCAAAGTGCGTTGGCAGTGAATTTCGCCTTTAAAAGATTAAAATTTTGTTTCATTTGTAGATTTGGAACTGATTTACAACGTTTGCATTACTTTATAGCCAATAAATCTTATCGTAGAAGCTTTAAGTAAGTAGTTTAAGCTAATCTATTTAGTGCTAAGGGCGTTTTGTCTTTTTTAAGCAATAAAACGGAAGCTCAGAACACTTCAATTCAAAAGCGGATTGAATCCCGGAGATATAATAACATTGTTGATTTATTAAAAGGTCTTGTTAATCCATTCAATGATTTTGCTAGTAATCTCACCAAAATACTTTTTCCGAATAATAACATTTAAGATCCGGACAACGAAAGTTAGGATGAAGTAGCTGTAACGGATTCACAAGATGATTTAATAAATAAACTGAACTCTTTCATGTCAAAAGCATCAAATAAACTTTGACGCAAGAATTCAACATTTTCAGAAAAAAAAAACACTAAAAATAACTCCCAATCTTGAAATGTTCTATAATTCGCTAAAAAAGGCTAAGCCAACATAAACAGACTCCGAAATAAATTATTTATACTAAAGTTATATATTTTTTTAAATTTTCCTTCTGTTAACCGGTAACCGCTATCTTTGCAAATTTCGTAGATTTCGGAGCCTTTTTGCCAATTTTTTTAACACTTTCTTTTCCAAAATAGGTTCTAATCATAAAAATCCTAATGCTAACTGCGTTTTTTACTGATAATACTGTACAGGAATCAAACCTCCAACCACAAAGTTTTTTCTTTGAGGAATACAAAAAATTATAAATTCTCTTAAGGCGTCTAGCTCTTCATCATCTGATAATATATCAAGTACCAGGTATACCCGTATGAAGTGAGCGTCAAGATACAAATGTCTTGATAGGGAACATTTGTTGTGAACGAGGCCTTTTTTTTGGTCTGTTTGCTATGACATCTGTGAAAAATATTTAGTATACATCAAGTCATTGAACAGACAACATCATATTTTTTCATCGTATTAAAAATGTCGAATTTTGTACCAGAAAGTGATGAAAGGCATTAATTTTTTGTTTTCATTTGAAGAAAAGTGCTGCAGAGTCGCATCGAATGCTTGTCGAGGCATATGGTGATCATGCTCTATCAGAAGCAACATGCAAAAGATGGTTTTAACGGTTCAGGAATAATTATTTTGATGTGAGAAATGAAGAACGTGGAAGACCACCAAAAAAGTTTGAAGAAGCCGAATTGCATACGATAGAAAATCGGTTTTTCATCGATTTGTTACTGGCGATGAAAAATGGATTTATTTTAAGAATCCTAAACGGAAAAAATCATGGGTTAATCTGGGACAACCATCAACATCGATGGAATGGTGTGCTGTACCAGAAAGGTGTGCTGTACAACGAGCTCCTAAAACCTGGTGAAACCGTTAATACTGATCGCTACCGACAACAAATGATCAATTTGAACTATGCATTGATCGAGAAACGACAATGACAATGTACCTGCACACAAAGCAAAACCGGTTCAGGATACAATCAAAACACTTGGCTGGGAGCAGCTACCCCACCCGCCGTATTCACCAGACTTGGCTCCTTCCGACTACCATTTGTTTTCATCGATGGGATACGCATTGGCTGATTCCTACGAGGAGGTCGAAAATTGGGTGTCTGATTGGTTTGCTTTAAAAGACGAACAATTTTATTGGCGTGGTATTCACAAATTGCCGCAAAGCTGGTCAATAAAATTAGTGTTTTATTTAAAAAAAAAAGGTATACCTGGTAAGGTATTAAAAAATATTTCGTTTCAAATTTCAGACGTTCTATGTTTTATTTTTAACAATTGTGTGTTTAAAGGTGTATGTTGTTTGCATAAAAAGGATGACACCAGGGTATTGAACAACTATCGCCTTATTTCTCTTTTGTCAGTTTTTTTTCGAAAGTATTTGAAAAGGGTATAAAACGTCGAATGTTAGCTTTTCTAGATAAGACCCACTTTTTTAGCGATCTTCAGTTTGGCTTTCGAAATGGTAGATCTACGGAAAGTGCTTTATTGAAACTGACTGGAGAAATATATTATAGTTTGAATTTATCGTTAAACCCTGCTTGTCTTTTTATTGATATAACGAAGGCCTTTGATACGGTTAACCACAATATACTTCTAAAAAAATGTTTAATGCGGACTTTAGAGGTTTCATTCTTGAATGGTTTACTTCGTACTTATCAAATCGTAAGCAAGTGGTAAAAATTAAGAACGTATTCAGTTCCGTGAGGGTTTCTAGCATTGGTGCTCCTTAAGGCTCTGTTGGGCCCGATATTGTTTCTTGTATATATATTAATAATATATACAAAATATGCAATAAGAATTATGACCCAAGTAAATCATAGAACACCCAGTTTTGCAATTTTCAAATCCCTTAATATTCTCCCACTAAGAATATTTTTTGACAACTCCGGCTACTACCATGAAAGACTTAATCAAAGGTATCACGCATCAATTTCAAACACGTCGCCGCTATTTCAACTATACATAGGCCACATACATATACATGCCCTACGCTTATTTAATTTATTACCTCTGAACCTTAGGTGTGAGAGAAGGAAAAAAGTATTTTTGAATAATGTTAAAAATTGGCTCTTCTCTTTCAATCATAATGAAATAGGTTTGCTTTTTACTCCCTTGCTGTACCATAAATTTTCTTTTGATATATATTTTTTTATTGTCTTTTGTTATTTTTATTTTCTATTACTCCATTTATCTTTGAATTAATATTGTATTTCTTTTCTCCATCAATAATCTTGTATTAGTTGTTAATAAAGTGATAGGTACTATCGCCACTTGTCTTTGACAATAGATAGTCAAATTACACAAAGTATGGAATCATTTTGTAAATTATCATGTATCAAAATGTATATGTTGTTAAATTTGTAAAGGAATTTGTAAAGGAAATTAGTAAAGGAAAAGAAATTATTATATTAAAGTACTATCCGATAACCGCGGTTACTGAAAATGCTTTTATTACGAAACCCCAACTCGGGCCCACATCCTTTCAAGAATTGAGAGCAGTGAATGGCCAAGTGTGAAGCTAGTCAAGAATTTAATTTACTTGAAAATGATGCACATTGGGACATTTCAATCGCTAATACATCGAACACTTCTCAACCAAAGTTAGATTAATTTGGAAAGCTAGTTTTAAGTATATTTGTCTAGCATGTACGAAACTGAATTAAGATAAATAAAAATGCACTATAAAAAAACAATGTTTGTATTCAAGGAGAAATATCTGGAGAAATTGATACTGAAATTATACTTACTGAATACTGAATACTGATACTGAAATTATACTTACTATTATTTTGCTTCGAAAAATTTATCGGCCACGACTTTGCAACGGCACTAGGCTTTAAAAAAAATATTTTCAATATTAATTATTTTTTATTTTCAATAAAATTATTTCAAATGAAAATATGTCCTGTTGCCTCGCATACAATGGATTCCAACTGATTTATCATTCCAGTTTAAAAGTTTGCAGTTTCCAATTCGACTCGTGCCATTACCATCAACAAGGCACAAGGGCAAGTGTATGGCCTTAATTTAGAAAGTTGCATGGACAACTGTATGTGGTCTACTCAGGCGTTGGAAAACCTTCTAATTTATTAGTTCGTCCTAGACAGAAAAACAAAATAAATGTATATCCAACAGCACTTCAATAAACAAAATAAAAAAAAAATAAAAGTGTTATTTTTAGCATATACGAGTATTCATTTACTTTTTTTTAATTTGACTTATTTTATGCGCTAGGTACAGCCCGGTTATTCAATAAAAAAATGTGGCTTCAAGGATCTTAAACTAAACCGATTGCCAATACCGATAAACTTGTGGTTGGAACGGTGACCATAGATCTATGAACAGAGCAGTTTAGTCAGCATCTCTCTGATTTTAGTGAATTTAATATAGCCTGTACTGGAAACGTGGTAGAGTGATCCCAGGCAACAGGGTTCCATAAATGTCAAATAATAACTTATGTATATACATACATTTACTGTGGCCAGTTGGGCAAGAAAAGCTATAGCACATAAGTTGAGTGTGATTTGCAGCCAAAGAAGTTGCACTCTATTTACTTTTGGAGTTTTTACTTAGATTATATTTAGGATCGGTGTCAATTTGGACCGAAAACCGCATTTCCTATGAAATCAGCAGTTAAAGGGAAGGTCGTTTAGTGCCAGATTCATAAGCATTTCCTAGGAATAGAAAATGTTACCAAAATTGCACCTCGAGAGGTTCGGACATCGAGAATACTGGAGGAGTGTCTGACGTCGATCGCAACGTGATCAATCTGGTTGACGGTTGATTGATCAGGAGATCACCAGATTCCAGACCGAGGCGAAGCTCAACAGCCTGAGTCCGTTTCCGAATGTGTTGTCGTGCAGGCTGTGTTTACCGATGACTCCAGCAAAGATGTCCTCCTTTCCTAGATGAGCGTTGAAATCTCTTAGAACGATCCTGCTGTCGTCGCTGGGGCATCGATCGTATGTTCTTTCTAGGAGATCATAGAAGTCAGCCTTGATGCTGTCATTCTTCTCCTCTGTCGGGGTGTGAGCGCAAATCAGGCTGATGTTTCCTTGATGAAGATCGCTGATGGGCTCGCAGGTAAAGACTTTTTGCCTAAGTCTGACTCGAACAACAAATCCGCATCCGAATAAGTGCTACCTTCTCACTCAATCGCCGTAGTATATATCACAGTTCTTCATCGTTTTTATACCAGGTCCATCCCATCAAACTTCCTGGATGGCGGAAATGTCTGCTTTGTAGCGGTCAAGGGCCTCCGGAAGTTGTTCGGCTGCACGTGGCCTGTTAAGGGACCTCCCATTCCAAGTGCAAAACCGAAAATCATTGTCCTTAAGCATTTGCTGGGGTCGTTAACAGTTGATCCTTCATTATCCGAGGCATGTTGTTGTCTCTGAACTAACGATATTTTACGTGGTGAGGAAGTTACCCTCACCCACAGACTGGTATTCCAGGCCCATTGTTTAAACCCTCGGGCAGAGGGGATCGCTGCATACATTGGTTCACCATACAACGGTTGTTGTGATGGCTATCCAGGGAGCGCAGCTGTATGTCAGGCTGTATGTCACTCCGAAGCAATATAAAGTGCCGATTGTCCGGTACAAAAAAAATGGAGAGGAAAGCTTGCAGTAATTAGCTAGGGAACCGTTTCCTTAATATTTGCCAATCTTTCTACCGTTCATAAACAACCTGACTACGATACGCACAACCCATTTGTTGAATTGAAAGACATACAAGGGGCGTTCCCTATATTCTCGGTATTGGTTTGAAGGAAAATGCGAATTCAATTTAAATTGTTTTTATTTTTCAATAAAATCTCCCCTAACATCAATCCCTCAAAAAAATAAATTTCCTCTTTCTCTGCAAAATACCCATTTATTGCCGACTTGAGTTCTTCATCATCCGAAAATCTTTCTCCACGAAGACATTTTTTCAAATCCGGAAACAAGAAATAATCAGTAGGGGCAAGGTCTGGACTATAGAGCGGGTGTTGGATTTCTTCGAAACCACAATCGCGCAGCAGCCTTGGAAATTCGCGCCGTGTGAGCAGGAGCGTTGTCATGAAAAAGCTGCGAGTTTACCCCGTCTTTTCTTTTTAATTTCTTCCCGCAAATTATGCAAAATTATGCTTCACCTTTTTTTGTACTCAATAAGCAAAACCCCAAAAAAACTGTGGCCATGAGCTTCCCGGCAGACGGAGTGACTTTCAACTTCTTCGGGGGGTCTGTTTTTTTTTTATGCCACTGCATGGACTCTTGTTTGCTTTCAGGGTCATAGTGTTGAACCCATTTTTCGTCCCCAGTAACAATTCGATCCATAACACCGTCCGCGCTCTCACTACACATTTCCAAAAGCTCTCTGCAGTATGTGATTTTCACTTTTTTTTTGAGGCGCTGTGAGCATTCGTGGCACCCACTTTGCACTGACTCGTCTCAGTTGCCATTATGATTCTGTTTAACTAAAGATAAAACGCGAATAAATTAACACATTTATATGGAATTGTACATGAATGCACTAAAATAATAGTATTACTTGATAAATAAGTCAATTTATGCATATAACCACAGCTTCACTCCGATACCGACAATATATTGAACGCTCCTCGTATATGACGGTAAGATTGTTTCGTCCGTTTGCTTGAAATGAAACAAAAGCAATTAACATGCACCTGGCGGAAAGCAATGTCATCAACAAAGGTCATGGAGAGCATCAATTACATCAATCACACGGATGGTTAAGGTGCGTTCCCATATGTTTTAGGTATGTAGCCTAAATCTGAAATTTTTTTTTTGGTGCTGAAAGTGCTTGAAGACAGCATATGTTACCATGTTGGCGTACAAACAAAGACGTCTAATCAATTCTGCGTTGAAAAAGACATGACGTTGTGATTGAATGCAGTAGTGAACTCTAGAACTGAACTCTGAACTCCGTTTTATATTTAATTTTTAAGTGTTAAGTAGCGACGGATACATCTTCCCTCAGCAAGGTGAACGGAACCCAATAAAAAAGACGAGTTTTCTTGTAGTGGTTAAGCTGACAACTAACAGGATCGGGAAGAAAAATAAAAGAATTTACTGAATTTGGATAGTCACACCCACTTATGTATATGTATTTCTTTTTTTTTTGTTGTAGTAGTAATCACTTTAATATACAAAAATTGCTACATTTCATTAGGGACAACAAGAATAAATTGATTATTTTACATCTTCTGTTTTATGTAAATCTATAGAAAAGAAATAATAAAATAATCACGGGTGATTAAATCTTGGACTGTATCCTTGGGAGTCCGATCGGATTTTTGTTAGACAGTGCTGGCGGGTTCTACAAAATCATGTAACAAATCGAGTTCATCCACCAATTCCAGCAGGACCTCGATTTCTTCAAATGAACTAATTGTGCTCGGAGCGCCAATAAGCCGCACATTCTTCCCATCAATGTTTGTGAAAAACGTTTTCATTTTGAAAATGACCGCACGATCGTATGGCATACGGGTCCTGGATTTTTGTTGCGTCATCCGCCGGAACATAACACAGGATGGCTGGTATTTGTCTCTGTCTTCTTCCGGAATCGACTGATCGGAAAGGTCACCGGTGAATGGGATTAAAGTACTCTTACCGAGCATCTGATTGGACAGCTTATACAGAGTGACTTTAGTGCTCCATGCAGAGGAAGGAAGTCGTATACTTTTCGCTGCGTTACTTAACGTGATTAAAGGGATGTCAAGGCAGTTCTTAACGACTGGCTCTTGGGTCTCGGGAATATTAATGACATACCAGGTTTCGAAGCAAGTTATTTTTTTAATTAGTTTATTGCCTTGTCGCTGAACAAATACCTTTTCCGGCGGTAATTTACGTGGTAGAGAAGGTTTCATAGGGAGGGTCTTATTGGACCCAACATTTTCCTTCACCATTTGGTTTTTATCCGAATTATCTTCAGAAGATTCCACACCAATGTCGTTGTCCAATTTTCCGAGAATCGGCTGAACAGGGTATGTCCGTTTGGCTACAACTGAGTTGAGAATCCGTGGTGCTGGTTTGTTGCTGACGTTGGTCTTTTTCTCTAGTGTCGGTAAAGATGGGCGAAGCTGCTTGCGCGGTTCCGGGCGCTGCAATGAGGTGCTATTAAGAATGGTTGATATGGTCTTTTTAGGTGGAAATGGAGTTCGAGAAAGTGGCGTCCTTATTTTGCTCGGATCCAGCTTTTCCGATAGAATCGTGGTGTGACCAGTTTTTCTGCGATTAAGACGGTTGGGTGTATTGGGCGATGTAGATTCCTTTTTCTCCTCATTATTCTTCTGAACCAGACAATCACCCTTCTTGTTAATTATATCGTGAATGTTGACTATTGTGAACGTTGGCATAGTTTCGAAATCATCTTGTGTGCTGGCCGAGTCCAATGCGTCTGTAGACTTTGACAATGCAGTCGGCGATCTCCTCAGTAGAGGAGATTTGTTCTTGTCTTCCGGTGAATCTTTAGGTAGAGATGAAGTAGACTTGATTGTGTTGGGAATAGTTTTTTTTTGTGTCGGGGATTGTACTCTCGCGCCTCCAATAGTTCCACTTGCCTTGTACGTATTCATTTTTTGTTGAGCCAGGGGTTTCATTACATTTGAGTCGTAAAGTGCAATGTTAAGACGTTTATTTCGTGCGATAATAGATTCCGGAGGTTCATCTTCTTCATCAGAATCAAGCTTTCTTTTTTTTCCTTGCTGTTGTTGCGCCAAATTCGTTGTCCGTTGGGGCATGTTTTGTGATTGTAGCGCTTTTTTAGAGTCTACCATCTTGGATGACGGAACTGGGGAAAGTCTAGTTCGTGGGCGTCCTACGCCTCGCTTTGTCACAGGTGCTGCTGTGTTTGATGTAGGTGGAGCTGACTTTGTTGGCTTTTTAATCTTGGACTGCATTTCATCAATTTCTGAAAAGTCGGAGCTTTCAGCATCAAAAACCTCACCTCCGTCCGCGTAGTTTGTGTCGCTATCATTACTAGCTTCATCCAAGGCATTATAATAATCTTCCGTTGAATCCGATTCATCTGCAGCGCCATCATCCAATCCGTACAACCCCTTTCCCTTTTTTCCTTTCGATCTAGGGGTTATGATGTCTGCATTAGCATATTTAGGATTGGGTTTTGGCGCCCGGCGGGTCCTTGTAGAAGCCACGGTGGTGGTTGCTTCTTCCACTTTCTTCGCAACTTGAATGGGTGTATTAAAGGGTCGTTTTTTCAAAGGACCAGTAAGCTTTCGAATTGACAGGTTTCTATCCAGTGCTTCTTGCTTCTCTTCCTGTACCTTTTCAAGACGCACAAAACAGGGTTTAGTCTTTTTTTGCTCGACAATTGGCTTTCGGAGTTTACGCCCGACACGCATTGTTACACTGCTCCCCTGCAATTACATCTTAATTGTTAATAAGCACAAAATTTGTTCATACAATGTTTGACATTTTATTACTATACGAATTGGATTATAGGGTACGTACTGTACGTGGAAAGTTTTGGGACAAAATCCCGCGCTACTTTCTATATGCTATACACTCTTTAGATATATTACTGTGCAATAGTAAAAACTCAAGCCTGTTCATTAAAATATTAAAATTTAATTTAAAAAAAATAGTTTTTGAAAGTTATTGGAAAGAAGTTATTTTTAACTAAACCATTAGCTGGACAAAAGCAAGCAACGCTATTATGACATTTTCTCAAGCGCACCATTCACACTCTACAAAATGGACAACCCGTTTCAAGTAGGACAGTGTTGGGTGGGTTCAGTGCCGATTACACAATATGGGTAATATTACGAAAACATGGAATTTCAATCACAAACCACAATAGTTTCGTTAATTGTAAAGAAATCTTGGAGATCGCAAATTTTTTATTCAGTCTAAGGAGAATTCGTTTTAAATAAGTTATAAAAAGAGTTATAACGCAAACACTTGAGATAAATTACAAATGAAAGTAAAGACTTTTTGACTTGTTTTATCTAAGAAAACATTAATAGAAATTGAAATCAATTTACTCGAAACTGTAATTTTATTTATACATAACAAGAAACCAATAAGTTTATGGTGTTTGTACATAACTATCAAGATTTCTATTAGCTCTGTATGCACCTTTTGGGAAGTTGAGAAAATCGCCATCTATTACAATTATAACAGTGATGTTGAAGTAAAATGTTGTTGTAAATGTTGCTCTTCATGAGCTGTCATTTGTCAACTTTTTAATTCCTAAACAAAAAAGTCATCAAACCGTATAAAAAACTGACTCGTCATGGCGGCTAACCTACAGAGTGTTGAAACAATATTTAAAGAATTAAAATCGGAGTGGGGTAAAAAACCACAAAATCTAAAAAAATGTGGCACATTATTGGACAATTTGAAGGTTTAAAAATAAACGCATATAAAAATGTTTGCTAATGTAAATTTTTACAGGTTGCATTGACAAAACTTTCTTATCTTCCAACTGGAAATGCAAAAACTTCTGTTGCCGAAATGGTTTTAGCACGCGACGTGCTTGAAATTGCAGTGGAATACAGCGTTGCAAATAAGGATATTCCTGCATTTGAAAGATATATATCTCAACTGAAGTGCTACTACTATGACTACAAGTGAGTCAACAAAACCTTTGTCTGAATATTCTTAATTCTTTTGTGTAATTCCTAGACAAGAAATTGGGGAGTCAGAGAACATGTACAAGTTATTGGGGTTAAACCTGCTTTTCCTACTGTCAGTTAACAGAGTGTCTGAATTTCACACTGAATTAGAACTTTTGTCAGCCGAAATAATACAAACAAATAAGTTCATTCGCCCAATTCTCTCATTGGAACAGTACATTATGGAGGGGCGATATAATAAAATATTCCAAGCAAAGGTAAGTGTACATAATTCCCGTAAAAATTTACCACAAGTGAACAATATATATACAGAACAGTGCACCATCGGATATATACAACTACTTCATGGATATATTGTTAGAAACTGTGCGTGATGAAATTGGGGCATGTATCGAAAAATCGTATGAGAAAATCTCTGTAAAGGAGGCTGCGAAACGACTCAATCTCAAGTCCGCCAATGAGGTTAAAGCATTTGGAAACAAACGGAATTGGAAGCTAAGTGGTGATGTTTACAATTTCGTGGACAAGGCAGCCAAACCCAAGGAAGCGCTCCCGTCTATAGAGCTGGCAGAACAGGCTATTTTTTATGCACGGGAGTTAGAAATGATTGTTTAATTCTTTAAAATATAAATAAAACATTTGCTATTTGCTGATTTAATTGTATTTCAATAAATTATGTAGTCGCTTTAAAGTTTACTTTTTTAATGCGGATGGCTGCGGGCATCTAAACTTAGCCATTTCAACTTCAGCCTCATAGTAGCTGATACGGTTAAAGCAGAAGTATTCCGGCACTTTGTATTCTCCCTTCGATGATGCTCCTGGGCCCACTGGTTCGTTCGGTGTATTGACGCAACGACTGCTTAGTCCTTCTACATTGGCGTTAATGCCAGTTGGGCTCGTAGTTTTTGGGGAACTTGTCGCTGCAGTCTGACAATAGCGAAGAATCATCAATCCTGCACGTGGGAGGCGGGTCATTTTGATGCTTGTCTTATTTAAACGCGAATAAAATGTACTTTGTTTCTGCAAACGTTCAGCGTAGGAATCACGTAATAGACGTCTACCTTTTAGCTATTCGTTCTGACAGTTTCAGGTGAAAAATAATAAGACACTTGACAGAGTTATTCCCTCCTCTAATAAGTAACAAATTTTGACAGATAAGCGGAAAAACGTACACGCTCAAATTGGGCTTTGTAGACCAGAGACCAATTCCTTAATGGTTTTTGTTGTTGACTATATGTGTATCCGCAAACATGTTCTTGTACACAAAAATGAAGAAGCTATTGGGCTATTTGCATAGATGTATGTGTTTTTTTTTTGTGCAGCGAAACACGACTTTGTTTGCATTACTTTTATCCATTTGTGTACAGATACTCCAAGTCGAGTAGTTTGTGTAAAAATCTTACTTGCAGAGAGTAACTCTGCCGAAAATTGTAAAACGTCTTTTCGTAGAAATTCGTAAACAGCTATCAGACATATGAAATGTCAAAGGTTTTTTATTTTCGATTCGACAGCCATTTGCTGTCGTGCTGCTAACCACAGTTTTTTCCTTGGCAAAAATTCGTAGGAAGGGGAAATATTTTGCTCTCTCGTGAGCTCTCTCTTCTACGAAAAAATCAGCTAATGGAACGCTTTTTCGTAGTTTTCGGGCAATTCGTAGACATTCGTAGCAATTCAGAGCAATTGGAACTGACCTAATATATAGTTGAATTGGAAACGCCATATGATTAAGTCTTTTAAGCACATGTGTATCAGCCCAGCGTATATTGTCCGTATCCGTAGTCATCTACTACAAATAAGGTCAATCAAGAATGACCAACTTCTCTCAATTCCAATATCAATTTTCCATATGTCTTAAAACGTATTGTAAATTTCTATGATTCTAATATTTTTCTTTTATTTATGATTGACATCAGATTTTTGAAGATAGCTGTCGCATGAGCACAAAGAGATAAATAAACTATTTTAAAATATTATAATTTATTCTAGTACGTGCCTAAAAAAACGAGTCTCGAATGCGTACCTGGTTTGTTTTATGAAGTGAATTCATCTTCATTTTTCTTTGAGAGTCCATCTTGCGCGGTGAAATTTTAGAAGTAATTTCGTCAAAAATATCTTGTATCATTCATTCTGTGAAAGGAGCTATTTTTCCTTTTTCGCATTGTAATTTTGAATCGAAATTTAATTTTTCAAAATGGGAGCAGAAGGTAGGGACAAAATTTAGTTCATATTGTTACAAAATTGTTTTATTTTATGCATTTTTCTAAGATCGAGATCGACGCCGGCATAGATCACGCTCTAGGGATCAACAACGTCGAAGATCTTCCAGGTCACGCTCTAGGGAACGTAAACGTTCTCGTTCACGCAATCGTCCTGGTCACAGGTCACGCCGACGAAAGCCCTCTCTTTATTGGGATGTGCCACCGCCAGGGTTCGAACATATTACTCCATTACAATACAAGGCTATGCAAGCGGCTGGACAAATTCCTGCTAATGTTGTTGCTGATACTCCTCAGGCCGCAGTGCCTGTTGTTGGATCCACAATTACGAGGCAAGCGAGACGTCTTTATGTTGGAAATATTCCATTTGGTGTAACTGAGGAAGAAATGATGGAGTTCTTCAATCAGCAAATGCACCTTTCTGGACTGGCACAAGCAGCTGGAAATCCTGTGCTTGCGTGTCAAATAAATTTGGACAAAAATTTTGCTTTCTTGGAGTTCAGGTCAATTGATGAAACAACCCAAGCCATGGCATTCGATGGTATCAATTTCAAGGGACAGAGTTTAAAAATTCGCAGACCGCACGATTATCAGCCAATGCCTGGAATGACAGATAGTCAACCAATAAATGCTCCAGCTAGTGATTTTCATTGTAAGATATTAAAATATGTGAACTAAGAATGGTATATAGAAATGATTTTCCATTTTGTTTCTTTGTAGCTGGTGTCATTTCAACCGTTGTTCCAGATTCTCCTCACAAAATCTTCATCGGTGGCCTACCTAATTATCTTAATGAAGATCAGGTAAGTGATTTAACACAAGCGAAACAGGTTTGTGTGACAAAATATATGTTTAAATAACAGTAAACAACAAGTTAGCATATATTGGACATCAAAGCGGTGAATATCGATTTAACCCAAAAGGTATGAATCCTCGGCAGGAATTCAAAATATACGGAAAACAGATCGTGTATATAGAATTGGATGATTTTTCGCAGGATTATTAGGTTGCCTGCGGTACTGGTCTTCCTTGGTGGTTTGCATATCCCTTATTTCAGGATTTTCGATTTTTTGTTAAATATTTGGTGCAATCAATTGCAAAAATGTGAAGGCAACCAGTTTTGAGTACAAAAGAAGTTGAGGTACTTAACAAAAATATATGTTATTAAAATGCCGATGAAAAAGCTCTACAATATCTTTAATATTCCCAATTTTGGTTTCATTTGAAAGCTAAGGATTCTTCCCTCTTTAGCTACTAGTTCATATCAATTTTGATTGAGATTGAATTAATATTTCTTCCTGCAAAAATAGTTTATGGAAAAACTTCTTATTGCTCGTAAACTATTATAACATTGCGATTGAATAAAATTTGCATTTCAAAAATAGACATACAGTTGTCCCTCCAATTCCGTTCTGTTAAAGAAAGATATGGGAACCGATATGAAACTTGTGTCTATTTTAGTAAATATAAAATATTTTTCAGAGAAGCAAGATGGGAGGAGGAAATTTCGCAACAATAATTTTTATACTAGTATTTCGGTTTATGTGGCCACCGTGGCATAGTGAGTAGAGTGCGACGCTCGAGGTCCGGGTTCAATTCCCAGCTCAACACGAATTTTTCACGGCACCACCTCTTTCGAGCTACTGATTCAAAGAGTAATAAGTGTCAAAGAAAAAGCTTCCCAAATTTTGCCGTTCGAAGTCGGTAAAAAACTGTAGGTCCCTCCTACTCTTGAGAGAAGAGTAGCGCGCACAACACGAGTAGTTGATGAACAAGCTAGGCTGTGGTCCCCCTGTGGACTGTCGTGCCAACAATTATTATTATTATTATTATTTCTGTTTATGGTTTTATGACTCTGTCATATGATAGGGCTTCATGTTTAAATCAAACACGATTAATTATATTCAAGCTTCACGTTTCTTAATCTTTTACTTAGAAACGAGTTAAGAAGTTTGTAAAGAACAAATAATTTCATAACTAATGTAACCTATGTTTATGAAGCAAGTTTCATGTGGAACCATGCGAAAAAGCGATAAGACTAAAAAGTGTGTTTATGTGGAAAATTAGGCGCGTTCGAAAAAACAAATGTTTAAGTTATTATTTATTCAGTTTAAATTTACTTCAGTCAAGAAGTGTTTCAATATGTTTGTTCCAAATCACAAGGATAAACATATTTCTATTTAATTTTTCCAACCAAATGAAATACAACCAAACCAAACGAAACCTAAAAGACTAGTTCATTTAAATCAAAGTTCCAAGAAATAAAGTTTACGAAAGTTAAAAATTAAGGATTGAATTATTTACAGCTTAAAAATTATAATTTTCATTCATTCTGTTTGTGGGACTGCTCTTAAAATAGGATTCACTCTCATACTGGTAAAGTTTACCTTGTAAGAAAAACATAGGCAGAAGTGTCAATGTCGCCAATAATTTTTGAATGGATTTCAAAACTTAATTTTCTTCCATCCATTTAACAGTTTAAATAAATATGTACATACTTCCTGTTCAGCAGTAGATGTGAGCGTTGATATAAAATGCAGTAGTTAATGGGATAGCGAAATGTTATTAAGTTAGGCTAATCTCTTCGCCATACACGGTGACCAATGAATAAATGCTTTGTCAAGTATTCGCTTAAAATGAATAAAAACAGAAAATAATAATAATTAAAAACATAATAATAATACCAAAAGAAACATATGCCTAAGAAAATTGTCCTTGTAATATTTTAATTTTCTTAGTGAAAAAAAAAAGAAAATATATATTTTGAAGCCGCTGAGAGAGCACATAGGATTTATATTACTGACCTTCATTTTAAGCGTAATCGCTAAAAGCTTCTCTCAATCTGTCGGATTTTTTTTTAGCGCATATGACAATGCTATGGGAAAAATTAAGTTTTTGAGTAGATCCGCGTTTGATACCGTACAACCTTTCTCATCCATCTACTAGCCTTATCATTAACATAATAAAAAAATTTCGAATTTTTATTGTAATATTGACTAGGTGGAACTTAGAAAATGGAATTTTTGTGAAACTTTGAAATCGAAATTCGAGTGAACCTTGCACGGCATCTTACTTTTTTTAAACATCTTTTTCACTTACTCCATTGAAAAGGGACATGGAAGGAAGTGTTTTGCCGACACACTTAAATGGATCACAAAAAATATAGCATGAGCATGGTGTCAGTGGTGGGTTTTTTAAAGTAGTTTTATTTGCTAAAATAAGTGGGTCTGACGTCGATTGGCAATTTAGGAAAAAAGATTTAACATATTTGGATGAAGCAAATTTATGGTAAATGTAACTTAGATTTCTTTTAATAAGTTTAAAATTAGCAAAACTCTGGATGTTATTTTATTTTATTGCTTTTTTTTCTACAAACCATTTACTTCGTGTCCAAATTCTGAAAATCCTTTAATTCCAACTTGTTTCCTTCAAGTTATTCCAACTTGTTTCCTTCAAGTTCAAATTTTAAAACGCATCTAAACTTATAAAACTCGTAACTGGCCAAAATAAAGTAGAATAAAGTATTTTTTACTCAAAACTGGTTGCTTATAACATTTCAGTTCGGATTCTGAATGAAATTAATTTGAAAACTTCACTGTTCGAAGTTATTTGTTTTTGATACATTTATCGTGCTTACAGTCCTTAAAGATATCATGTGTGTGTTTTTTTGTTTTGTAGCTGTTTTCAGGTTCAAAAACATACATACAAAAGATGTGGTATACTCTTTCTTATTTACAGCTGTTTGCATTTTCAGCTAAATGTTTCAGGATTTGTTTTATTATTTTCTATTTTACAGCATTTTCAAGCAAAACAAAAAAAGATACAGCGAAAATAACAATATTTATATTATAACTAAAAAATCAAATCAAAAGAAAACAAACAATACTGATAATATGTTTCATTGTGTTGTTGTAGCTTAGGTTGCGCCATGCTCTTCATTCCCCTGTTTTATGCGTTACCATAGTACACATTATAACGCTGTTTTAAAGATTCTTCAACCAGAATATATGCATAAAATCAAACCACAAAAAGGCAAGTTGAAAATAATAAAAAACAAAAATCAATTTCAGCCAATCTGCAATTTTCAGTAAACTAAAATTTGGTATAAATCACAAGCCCACAATTATTGCCAAGTTGAAATTATTATTATTTTTTTCACTAGCTGCAGCTCCAACAGAGTATACATAGTTAAGTCGTAGGATAGCTGGTCTCGAATGTTTTTAACCTTAAAAGCGCGAACTATTTTTTTTCTGTTAATGAAGTAAGATAACACGACAAGAGTTTGTGTTATCGGTGAGTACCTAAATTGAGGGCTAAGAGTATTATTTGTCTTTGCTTAATTTGATGGGAAATTACAAATCTTATAAAAAGCAAATATTGTAAATCATGTTTACTTCACTGGGTGTTAGAACCTAAACCATAAAACAGAGACATTTGCAAAGACTCATTCCTTAAAGTGCTAGAATACAGTTGAGCCTCCACTATCCGCATTTGTAAGGGTCAAGCTTATTGCCTAAAATTGGAAACGGTTATGTACCTGTGGGATACATAAATTTTGTTGTCAAAGCATTAGAGGGAAAAAATAAATGACATGACGTCCATACCTAGGTAGGAGTAGAGCAAACCGCTTTGACGTAAATAATGAGTAAAATCTTGTTGTTACGTTATTTGGATATAAGTTGAACCTTATTCCTTTTGCAAATTCGTCGTATTTCCCAACAGTTGTTTTAAAAAATGACCAAACAGATCTATAAATCCCAGTTAAGGGAAAAATGTTAACTGCAATATTTTAGACTATGATCGCATGTGCCTGTTTTGTCGAGTGAATGTAATCAAGGTATCTATATTATATAAACGTTTTCCCATTGAATGGAATATGTTGAACCTTTACGATGGTTCTTTATTAAGTTGGTTCAAGAAGTGTTATTCGTTATATTAACTTGGATACAGATAACTTAAACTTTTGTTCTTTGCCCATTAGTTAAAATATAAATATATAAAATATACAAATAAATAATATAAAGTTTTTCAACGTCAATGATACATTTGATAATTGTTCGCTTATAAAATCGAAGCAAAGAAAAATTAAAGGAAAAATTAATAGCCACTCGAAACCAGACATAGATCGAAAGGTATACAAACACTACTGAATCCCACTCGCATTTGACATTAAAAGTGTGACTATTATTCGTGAACTAAAACAAATCCTTATAAAATTAACACCAGAGTATGGAATAATACTTTCGTGCAAACGTTATCTGCTCTTTACTTATAGCGATTAGTTTCAAGTTGTGATTTTTATTTATCTATTTCTTGGGTTAAAGTGCTTACAGCCAGTCAATAGATGCGGATACTTGAGGTTGAAATGTATTTTTTCCGGCACATGAATTAAACGTTAATGAATTTTGCGAGTATCATATAATATCATATTTGTAGTCAAAAAATGTTCACAACATTTTTTTTTATTTATTTCGTTCAAAAGTGCATCGAAGTTTAATACTTCTGGTCGCCCGAAATATTCCGTTTAAGCAAAGACATTACTTCGTTATCTCTTCAAAACGGGTTAGATTTCAGAAGTAAAAACAATATTTGGACAATGTCGTTTCTTTTCAAATGAACATTCAACTCCAAGTCCTTATCCTATTTAATTGTTTTCTTATTTTTACACTTTAATCAAATTTCTACAGGTAAAGGAGTTGTTGCTATCCTTCGGGCAATTACGCGCCTTTAATTTGGTCAAAGATGCTGCAACAGGTCTCAGCAAAGGGTATGCGTTTGCCGAATATGTGGATTATAACATTACGGATCAAGTAAGATTTTGTTCCTGATCAGATTTGAAAGTCACTAAACGCAATTTTTCTTAGGCAATTGCTGGACTAAATGGTATGCAGTTGGGTGACAAGAAGCTTATTGTACAAAGAGCAAGTGTTGGCGCAAAGAATTCACAACTTGGTGGAACAGTTGCTCCGGTTCAGATTCAGGTGATTTTTTGTGTCATGTCGTTAGCAATGTTTTCTTTAACTATATATTTTATTCAAAACAAGGTACCGGGAATGTCTATGGTTGGAACATCCGGTCCACCTACTGAGGTTCTTTGCCTCTTAAACATGGTAACCCCCGATGAATTGCGAGACGAAGAAGAATACGAAGATATTCTCGAAGATATTAAAGAGGAATGCAATAAATATGGAGTTGTACGCAGCGTTGAAATACCCCGACCAATAGAGGGAGTTGATGTTCCAGGTTGCGGCAAAGTTTTTGTGGAATTCAATTCTGTTGTTGATTGTCAGAAGGCACAACAGGCCCTCACGGGACGTAAATTCAGCGATCGGGTTGTAGTTACGTCTTACTTTGATCCGGATAAGTATCATCGCAGGGAGTTTTAAATTAAACCACATAAATATGTCTACTTATAACATAAATATAGTTTGACTAGGAATACATTAGTACTTTCCTGTATCTATAGATCGCAAGTCTTTGTCCCTTTTTTGATTAACTGGTATTGCGCGATTCTTTAGTTAGTAATATAAGAGAAAAATAACATCCATTTGTCTGATTGCATATGTGAGAAAAGTATCAAATTCACAGTAGTAAATTTTGTGTATGGAATTATTTATCATGATAGACATAATAAACACGCTAAAGCAAAGAATATATATCGTTTCGAGATGAGTGCCTATTTCTTGGTTATTGTTTATTTCCTTGAATTATATGACTTGTATAAAATACATGCTTTTTTTGGGCACGTATTTTGTGTGTGTGTGTGGCACGTTTCGCCGTTCGGAATCGGGAAGAAAATGTACGCCACTTCTGCACGTTAGTTATATATGATGTAAGTGGTATCAAAATGTTAAAAGGCGAAAAACAAACAAATCTAAACCAAAAGTTGGTTTTCATATTATAGACGTCTGTAGTATCACCTTGGTCAAACTTTTTTTCATTAACATTAATTATTCGTCATTGAAATGGTGGAATCTTTTTATTTGATATGAGGGAACATAGGCATCTTTAATTAAATTAATCCGAAACAATAAAAAACGTCTGTATGAGAAAGAAATGCTCCACAAGTGGGTAAAACTTTAATTTGAATATAAAAAATCTGGGAATGTAGAGATAATTGCCATTGCACATAGGAAATATTAATATCACTGAACGGAATTTAAAAATTCCTATCTATGTGCATCTGAGATTTTCGGTTTACGAAAAGTATTTGTTCTACCTTGATTGAACCGATTTATTCAATCTTAACTCTGCGAGGGAGAAGAAACAGTCTTAAAGTGGGGGTGGGACGTAGAGTTGCATAGAAGGTGCTTATTAAAAATAATATTATTGAAAGTGTGTTAAAGTTTAAATGATTCATATGTAATATATTGTGATAAATAATGTTTCTCCGAATAGAACAAAAAACTTATCTGTTACTAATTCTCAGCGAATAAGTTTTTCAAGTAAATGAAGGGGTTGATAATTAATGAAAGAATGTGAGCCGTGCCAAGTCTTTAAAAATAAACTATCACAACTCAAAAAGTTATTGACTACTAATAACTAAATAAAAACTAATAAAAAATTTCTGCTCTAAATCACAAAAGTGTCAAGGCTAGTACTTGGTGTGGAACCCATTGGCATCAATTATGGTTTGTAATCGTCTGGACATCGAATAAACCAAATTTTTGTTGCTTCTGTTGGAATTTTATTCCATTCTTCAATAAGAATTATGTTTAAATCTGATTTGAATGAACTTTCTGTTTTTATTTTTTTTGTTTTTTTAACAGTTTTGTACAGCGATGACTCCATAGATTCTCTATTGGGTCGATATCAGGATATCGGAGAGGAGTTTTCAGTTGCCTGGGAGCGTTATACAACAGTCGTTATCGTATTTTTAAAGGCGTCTGGTTGGGATCGTTTGCACGTAGAAAACTTTTTGTGTTGTTTTTGCGACTTCGGCTAGTTTTGGATCACTTCTTTTTGTTTTTTTTCTTGCTTTTCTTATAATATATCGTTTTTTCCTATCAAAAAAAAAAAAAAGCGGTCTTCCCGTAATTTTCTTGTTTTCAGTTGATCCAGTGCTTTCATACTTTTTTATAACACTTTTCACAGTGAATAAACTTATTTCAAATTCCTTTCCAATTGCACTTTTTAAGACTTATTTTCGAAATGTAAGCACGTGTGAACAAATTGCTAAACTTTGATGAAATATTTTCTAATCGCTACAAGCTTACATGTCTCCGGCATTGCAAAAAACGCCTTCAATTGCATGATTAAAAGTTTGAAGTAATTTTATTTTTTCGTAAATGTTGTAACATTGAAATTGAATAATAATAATAAACTATTTTCTTTCTTTCCTGCTTCTTCTTTCAAGTAAAATTAGATTTCATAGAAAAAGTGTTTAGTTTTACCAGTACAGAATGTACGTTCATTATAATTAAGTCTTCTTTATGTTGGCATAATAAATTATATAGAGGTGAGTAATAACTCTACAAGCTGGGTATATTTAACACTAATCACTCATGTCCTTTTCTATAGCGTAAGACTCCGCACACACATGAAACACACTAACTATAGTTCCAGATTAGAACAAAATAAATGTGACTGCCCTTAAATTAAGAATATAGAAAGATCTACACAAAACTGTGCGGAATAACCCATTTTCCATCTTTATTCAGTTCATTAAAAGTAATACATAAATGAAAATACTATGCACTTTTTCGGTATTTGAATACTATACACAACGATGAAAATAAAGTTAACCCTGAACATGAATTTAGAGAAGAGAAAGAATGAACATTTTTCAATGATTATTTTCATTTTCTAGACATCTATGTCTCACACTTTAGGCTTAGTTAGAATCTCTTACAGTTGGTATGTTTTTTCACCATAAAACTCCATTCACTTAAAACAAAATGGTTGAGATCCTCCCTTTCTTTGTTTTCCTCAACTCCGACATGTTCTTAGTTGCCATGTTACAATGGCCTAACCACTCCAAGCACTGCATCCGTAAACACTTTATCAGGTAAAGGCATCTGCCTTACCTATTGTAATAATAATTGGATGGCGGCCCACAGGGGACCACGGCCTTACTCGACAACTACTCGTGTTGTGCGCGTTATTGTTCGCTTTCGAGTAGAAGGGGTCTACATTTTTTTTACCGACTCCGTACGGCAAAATTTGAGAAGTGCTTTCCTAGACAGTTATTACTTTTTGAGTTTGTGTGAGTATCGCATTCTACCCACTACGCCACGGCTGCCACTTACCTATACTTAAACCAAATGCCGTAGAACTTTCCACTAAAAAGAATCAACGACTTTCCCCATCAACGTTCAGGTTCAGAACGTGAACCTACAGTAGAGAAAGAACATATTTTTTTGCTTATCGAGCGTAAGAAAAGGCTCTGAAATTTTAACTTATATGTTCAACATATTTGTAGGTGTTATGCGTGGATATGTAAAAGATTTTTAAGATAGCTTATATTTTCTTATTCATATTTTCTGTCTCAAAGCAAAGTACTCTCCTAAAAAGAACAATGCTGTGTAGTTGAATGGACTTTTTGTAGACTGTACCCCTACCACAACCTGATTTACCTTTAAGGGAAATTGTTATAGATATTGCATGTTGCTTTAAAAAATCAAAACGGATGTGTTTATATTTATGGATGGGATGGATCTGGGCCTCAACCTACATACCTCTCCAGCCAGCACGATCTCTTGCCAATTTCCTCCAGTTGCGCAGTCCAAGTTGGTCGGGGTCCTTCTCCACCTTAGTCTAGGCCGTTCTCTATTGAGTCGTCCCACAGGCTCGGGTTTGAATATTTTTTGGGCCGAAGCAGTGGTGTCCATATGCTCGAAAAAAAGAATCGTTTCAAATAGTAATAAAATAGAGTCCAAAATCGTAGTAGCACCATTAGTTTAATTAATTTTTTAAATGATAAATAATTAACACTTATAATTATTGACAAAACTTTTATTTTCTTTTAATTTTTGTAGAAGAGCACACATGAAATTTAGGGAAAAATTTGAGATTGCAATTTGGGGATTAACTATGTTATTGGAAAGTTGTGACATTTGTAAGCAATAATTATTGGAAAATGTCCGGATTTTTTGCAGGAGCATTTGCATGAAGTTTTGATTTTCTTTTTTAAGTTGGGAGAAAAGTGCGACTCGAGCTGATCGAAAGATTCTAGAAGTTTAAAGTGCATCTGCTCTGATAATTATGCCGAAAATGGATTGGACTCTTCAAAAGTTGTGATTTTAGATTTGAAGATAAAGTTGGTCTTAAAAAACCCAAAAAGTTTAAAGATGAGGAAGGTTTTACTGGATCAAGATGCAGTGAAGTTGCAGAATCGTAGGGAGTGATACGATACACACTATTTGAATTTATTCAAAACAAAACTAAAAAAATACGAATGTTCTATGTTTTGGAAATGAGAGATGTCAAAAGGCGAATTTTGATCTCGGAAAAACAGTGATGTGATTTGAGTGACTTTATGCTGACTGGAGATATATTACGATAACATAAAAGTGGATATACTACGATAACTACAAGAAGGAAAATAACATTTTGATAACGTCCCATCATCTTCTACATCGATGCAAAACAAAAAATCAACAACTATTCAAAGCTCATGCTCTCCATATGGTGGGAATAGATGGGCGTGGTGCGCTATGAGTTTTTAAAACCTGGCTTATCCTCTGATGTGAAACACTATCGCATTACGTAAAAGTGTACCAAAATCAAATGAAAGGCGTGACAAGATGATTTAGCAACATGACAACACTCGGCCTAACGTGGCTGTTTCCGTCAAACACTACATGCAAACGCTGAACTGAGAAGTCTTACCATATATTCTCAAGATTCCTGACTTGTCTTAGCACAAAGAAACGAACCAAGTATACATATAAAATAATATAAAATCCAATAAATTATATTGTAGAATAATTTGAACTTCCAATATCTTGTGTCAATAATTAGCGCTACTTCAATGCCACCGTGCAACAAAAAAGTGAAAGCTTAGATTTTGAGTATATTGAAGTAGCCCCTATTGTCTTTCCGAATGTACGGATGCAGGCGCCATAACACCTCATACATGGGAACTAAAGAGTATTTCCATCACATCATCCAAGCATTGTGTTTTTGAAACAACAGAATAAATAACTTTGGTCAATCGAGGTCACCATAGTGTTATGAAACAAATTTTGTTCATTAGAGAATAATGTTTATATCACACGAAAAATAAGACAAATACATATATACAACGGCAAGTATATGCCTGTGTGAAAATGCAAAGGTACGTGCACATGATACATGCGTACAAACATACATACTCGTATGTATGGTGTTATTCGTTATATTTTCTAGCAGACAAGTTGACTCGAAGAACGGAATGAATTGTGTGTTCTTTTTATGCCATGTCAGGTGTTCATAATTTGTTTATCTTCTCTGGAACAATCAAAGAGTTCAGCTTGATTTTTAAGACATCGAGAAAGCGAGTGGAATGCCTTATAAGGATTGCAATTGAGTTCAATGATCAGGATATTGTCATGTGCAGATGAAATACATAGGTCAGCTTGATTCGGTATTCATTAAATGTTCATTAAATTTTCATTAAAATTGAATGAGTCCGACGCTAAAGATATTTTAACAAACATTGGTAGTTGGAAATTATAGAAGTCTTTTTTACTGTCAATCTTTTTTTCTTTGGGGCATGAAAAAGAAGCCTTTTATTTGATTTGACTTTTTCCATGAAATTTGTTTTTATTTGAAAACGTTCCATACTCTGTTTTGCAACAACCACCTTGACAGATGTTGGACTTTAATTCTTATTCACGTAACGCTTCATATTTACATATTATATATAAACAGCTTAAATAACTTTTTGACTCTGACATTATTTAGTGCGAAAGTGATTTAACTATCTATTCGGATTATATATCTTGCAAAGCTAACCAAATTTCCGTCAAAACTTGTCGTTCAGTGTCCGCAATAAGCAGTTGGTCTTTTGCACTTATGGAAAATTAGTAGAACGCACAATATGAGTAATTGCTGATAAAGATCTGACCTTGTAGCATTACCCGACCTTATTTTTATAACAAAAATTAAAATTAAGATCTACTTGTTTCTAAAGAAACATTTTCAAACCATTAAGAGTTGAACGAATGTTCTTATATGTGCTTTGAATACAAAAAAAAAATCAAAGTCAAGAACAAGCAGTTGATAATTTTTGCAAGAATCGTCGTTGCTCAAAACGATCAGCACTTCTTTACATAATTTTTGGCTGTAGGAATACGTAACGTAAAACAGTTATAGCAGAGATCGGTGAAAATAAGATTACATAAGTTCCGGTCGATAAATAGCCTGAGCCGAAATAATTCCATTATCTCTTCTCCAAATGGACATTACGTGTGTACAGATGTATGTGTGTTCATACAGAGTATGCATACATACACATTTCTTGTATCTGATCAAACAGCAAATGAACGAAATATTCGTACTTTTTTTCTTACTGTCAATGACCTTCAAATACAGATAAAACTAGAATTAATAATAATCTGCATACACACAATAAGCCACCCCACTTTGAGTGCAGTGCAGAATCGTTGGCAAGCCGATTTCACCGGTTGTATTTCATTATTCTAAAGTTCACGACAATAAGTGCACCTCAAATATAGTTGGGAAAAATGTTTTATCGATGTTATCATTTAGCGAATGGAATTGGAATACATTTTGTGTCTCTGGATGTGTCTGACATTTTCATAGAGGGTTTAAGATAGCAAAAATGTATGCAGCTCCATTGGAAGCAAAATTGCAACCTGTTTTACCAATCTAGTCTTTCATATTGCCACTTGGTAATGGTATTTGTGCAGGTTACCTGCACTCATTCATATACTCGTACATTTATGCTTGTATACGGATGACTATCGTCGTACGGGGAAAAGCGAAAGTGAGTAGGGATCACAGAAACTGTTAGCGAAAACTGAACAGAAAAGTACACTCTTTATAGCGCATGAGCTGTGCACTTTTACCTTCAGTCGAAGACAAGCTTAAAGTTAGTCGTGTCTTCGTGCATATGTATCTCTTCAGAGGGGATTATTGAATAAATTACCGTAACAATCCACATTGCTCAGTTTTTAATTTTGAATACTTGGTGCTTCTTGCGTGCTGTAAATATATACATTTTGTGCTCATCAGTCTTCTACTTTGTTTATGCTTTTACTAAGAACTCGGAAAAGACTAAACAATTGAACTGGACAACGTTTCAAAGGCCCATCACATACAGCAGGTTAAAACTATATCACAGGCTGTTGCCTATGTTATTTACCATCAGACCAGGTGAAGAAAAGATCTTAAAAGAGTGAAGATTGTCTGTTCGGTAGTTAGTTGAGTTTCAGATGTATTGTGACTTGGCAGTTGCCTCTTTCATTTCAGTATTTTTGCGCGTTATTCTTTAGCTCTTACACGTTTGTGCTGTTAAGTTGTGGAGAAAATTGTTTCTGTTTCTTGAGTTGCATGAAGAAAGTTCATTTAAAGCATAAATAAATATAATTACATACATATGAGTGTATCTCGTTTATAGTCCGTTTAAGATTTCGGGAGGTGAAGAAGTACCTCCGAATCATCGTGGTAGTTAAGTTCTTTGTGCGGTACGCATATGATGGTCTAAAGTTCTTCAGTGTGCTAATTTACGAAAGTGATTTTCGTATCATATCTAAATAAATATTTACCAAGGGATAAATAAACCAATATGTCACAAAAAGGAGTTTTGTTGATGCTTGCAATTTTTGCAGGTAAGTACTTAAAACAAAATAATGTCCCAAGATCTAGATTCATTAATGAAAAGTTTTTGTGAATTTTAACTTTGTACCAGAGCCATCTACATACCTGTAAAATTTGTTTTGGGTGTACATACAGTGCTCGTGTGAAGAATTCTTATATTGAGCACAACTACTTGTTCTACTTTTGATTTAATGGCTTTAAAGTAGAAATGAGAGCTCGTATTCATTTCTTGCCACAGTTTTCTTCTATGATGGTCTTTGGGTTTAGTAGACGTTTTTGTGTTTTACATTGAGTATAAATTCTTGATTGAAGTTAGGCAACTCACGTAATTAAAGCCTTGAGGCGTAATAATTTTTTATTACATAACGGTGCAATTTCCATCAAAGCAACCAGATAATCAAGGTAAAATAATATAAATTTGCTAAATATCGTCAGGTTGAAGACTTTAGAATTGGCATTTAAGAATTTGTTTTACAAAACGTTTAAAAGTGGTTTTGGCAAAGAAATGCAGCTTGATGTGAATCCATAGATGGAGATACCATCAAACCACTGATCAGGTAACAACAGCTAAAGAACCTAATTACGGCGACACGATAATCTAGTTTCTTGCATCTAATCGACCAAATATAGCTGTGGAAGATATGTTGGACGAACAAGATAGCGTGCCACATGTTAAAGTATTACTTCACGAGTCGTTATATAGACATGCGATTTTTCTAAGCAAATCACAATTAATTAAGAAAACAATTTATCTGAGTACAAATTTCGAAGAAATTCTGGTATACACATAAATTGGGTGTATCGTAACTACAAAAAGGTTAAGAAGTATCGTCAACAGTCGTGGAACGTTCGAAGTGAATGAAAGATAAGTTCATATTTTAGATTTAGTCCTCCTTCTAATTAATGTTACCACTTAGCCACAAACAGACATGACAACATTTGGCGTGAATAATAATAAAGACAGGCGAAGCAAAAATCGCTCGCTGCGCGCAGGTGGTTCTGCGGTGCATTGGTTCATTCCCGGAGAAATAACTGTTTTAGAACGTCCAAACTTGGTATACTTTAGTGTCAACATTTACATTCGAAATATCCCAAACGAAAAGTTTGATTGACCAAGGCTTTCATACTGCCACACTGACGCCACAGTTCAGAAATACGAGCAGAGGGCGTATCGGCTCGTATGGCTGCCTAAACCATTACCATCAGTGCAGTCTGTTTTCTGGTTTACGTTCGAAGGTGTACATTTTTAAAGGACCTCCTGGCAGGAAAATTGGTCATTTTGTTTGTTGATTTGTTGCTTGATAACAAAGGACGACTCATCGAAAATAGAATCGCCAAGTCACCACTTTTGTACATGCGTAGCAACTCTTTGGATCGTTCAACTCTTACTTCTGTTGTGGTGTTACATAGATGGGCAACTCAAGACTTTGTACACCGATGGAAGGCTCACGTTAGGGAGCTGTGGTCCAAAATACAAATGATTATTTCGCGTTGAGGCTTACGAATCATCGAATTGAATTTGTTTAGAAGTTTACAAGTCCTATACAGTTATTTGTCACGTGTCAAAATCTGAGTTCACTGCCATGAACGTTTTGGAAACTATAACAGTGAGAGGTTGGTTACAATCAGAGTCATTCACGGTATATATATGGATAAAACAAGAAAATCAACATGCTTGAGTCCCTTACTTCATTTGAACATCTCTGCAGATTAATCGGAAACTTGACAAAAAACAATAGATCACAAGTTATGTTTTTGACAAAGACTACAAAATAAACGAAAACACAAATCAAAGACAAAAACATCATACAATTTTGCTTGCTTCCAAAATTTCAAATTTATTATAAATAAGGTAATAATTTTCATTAACCCTTTCTATTCGAAATAAAAAAGAGTTTTATTAGTCTAACACCTTCCTTAAGATAAAATCATAAGGTACAAAAAAACTGCTTTTAAACGAAACCCTAAAATGGTAAACAAATAAATTAAAAGATTTGCGATATAAGCGCATTTTCTCATTTGAAAACTAATTTGCTTATTATTTACCAAATTTTTCTTATTTATGCGTTGTAAACTATGTAAGTTAACTACATGTACGCTGTGACATTTATGTATACAAACATATTACCTTTGTGACCAACGTTGAAGATATGTACAAACATCCGTACGGTAAAATATTGAAATTTCAATCACGATCTACCACAGTTCGATGACATTTTAAAACTATTCACCGGCAAATGATTTTTCAATGAGTCTTGCAGTTCTTCAGAATAATAAGCGACCGGCATTAAGGCACTGAGCACTCTATATAGATACGTATAAATGTGGTATCTATATATGTTCATTATGCTGTGTTTGTTTTGATGTATGTACTTTTATGGTAAAAGCGTTGAACACCATAGGTAATAAGATTTCGTTTCCTATAAACAAACGACCGTTTATTGAGATTCACGTATATGACTTAATATTCAGAAGAGCACATTAGTGGCCTCTATTCAATTCAGTTATCGTGGGAGCGTGCTTTGCTACTTTTGGAAATTCCGGTGAGCGTTTCCTTTAATGTTATCTATGTAGATTGTAATTTAAATTTAATATAAACTGACTCATATTTAAATACTGAAGAGGAAATCATTTAGACGATAGTGACTGTTTCTGTTCCGTTGTGTTTAAATTGTGCATAAGACATAAGCTGTAAATATAATAAGGTGTCATTGTCGATTCCTTCAATTGGTCTCATATCCAATATTATGATGCACATCCCAAATAATAATTTTGACATTATTCAAAAATTTTATACAATTCAAATCAATAAAAAGAGACATTTGGAACAGGCTATCATTTGTAAGGAAATAAAAATTGTAATCGAAAATTTAAGCTTTATATACAGGTAAAGTAAAACTGTAAATGAATTGTAAGATAATGACACTGCTTCATATTAAATTAAAACTGCTCACTCATTGGGGTTTTTAGGGCCGTTAATTAAAAATAAGAACTCAACGTTATAAAGATCATGTTTCAATGCAACTTGTGTTCAAATCAAATATGAAATACACTGTCGTTCATGTGGCTTCGTCGCCTGGAATCGCATTCAATCAGTTTTCCATCCAAATTTTCACGGTTAAAATAAATGTGTTTCAGTACTTTTTGCACCAAATTATAAAGTTTGTTATTTCTTAAGTGCATAGGGTAAACATTTGACAGAGGTAGTTAAAATTGTAAGCAGTGAGGGAACGCAGCTAATTCAATTGTGTAAGTTACATATGCCATTTATGAAATGTAAATCTATTCTATTCTATTCAGATATGTTTTCCTATCCAAAATAAACAATATAAAACAATTCAAATAAATCAAAATGTTTTATGTCAAACCAAACAATTTAATTTACACGATTGATTTGATTGATTTGAAAGAATACTAACAGCCTACCCACATATATTTTTTGGGCCAAAGTGGCCAGGTGGGGTGTATTGAGAGAGCGCTTATTTGAACTAAAACCAATTTTTTGGCATAAGGTAGCAAACTTTCCTTCATCTTCCTTGATTTGAACTGTTTTGTTTTATTTATTTCGGATAGGGAAATACATTTACTTTTAAGATTTTGCTTCCCTCTGAAAGATATAATTTCTTATTGATTAGGACGCGCATAATGTTTGCCTTAAGTACTACAAACAGTATAACATCATTTTTTCAATGTCCTTCACAGAAAAGAACATGCGTGTCAAATCGTCATCACCAAGGTGGCAAAAAATCGGTTGGAATCATAAAAGTATTATTTGATTCCATGCGTCAGTGAATTTTGAATTACAGAATTTCATTTTACAAACTTCAATGTCGAAAAATGCATTTAAAGAAGATATGTAGTGAACCTAAAGAGTCGGCAAACTATTAGCACGAGATTGTTGGCAGAGGTCTATGCAAGTGATGGGTTATAATACTATACGTCGTAAAATAATACACTAATGTTTCTAAAAAAATATAAGTGCATATTAAACTGGTATGTTGCAAAACAAATTTTTCATTTAAAGCATTTATCTCTCCAATTGAAGCTCGGAATTGGCATCTTGAATCATATATTAAAGTATATATTGATAAAGAGCCTAAGTTGTACTCGCACAATATGGATGAGTTTATACAAAGTTGAATTTGTGTGTATCACAAATCATGCAATGTAAAAATACTTTATTTGGAAACGTTAATTTACTCAAGAATTTACAGCATCAAATTAATCAACTCAACCAATATCCTCGATAACATAATTGAATTTAAAATTCAAAGCGGTGCTAGTGATACATTCCAATTTTTAATAGTATATCAATTATACATACGGATGCACTTAGAAATGATTATATCATCAATTAAAACTGTTATGCTCTGTCTTAGATATAAATTATATCCCTCAGTTAGACTTACAGATTATGTATAAAATCGTTCCGCAACGGTTAAAGAAAGCAACTTTCATTGTGCACTTATAGTAGTTAATGACCCCGTTGAAGAGAAATAACCTTCGCTTGCAGCTTTCGTAATCGAAGAGTATCTACAGCATTTCGATGCCACTTACACGCCTTAAGCAAGTTTCGTTTTTGCAAGATTTGTTGACGAGTGCAAATATTTTGAGCTTTGCTTGGTCACCTTGTCGGTATCTCGATGATTTATGTCATCATTAAAAACGTTTGCTGAATTGGAAAATATTTTAATTAAAGTGCCCATTTTCTTATTAAATTAAAACTTTTGACAGAAAAAAATGTGGAACATAAATTGAACGAACATATATTCCAAATTTAAAATGCACTTATGAACAGTTTTCGCTTAATTTAAGAACACATAGTATGTGTAAACATAAAAGTATAAAGTGAACACAAGGTAAGAGTATTCTTATCAATCCATCAACAATATAAATGTTAATTAGGATTCCTTTCGCTATGTGAAGAGATTTCAAAATAATTATTTTCTTTATGCTTTATTCGCCATGCCATCTCATTCGAAAGGAAATTCATGCTTACTTTCTTACTCAATTTATTCTTCGAGCTTATTATTGTTCCAAAACGGCCTTAAAAATGTCTTTAAGGATACATATCAATAATTATCTACAGTTCATAAAAATATATTTTTACGTTGTAATAAAGCATACCTGTTTTTAGTACCCCCTCTAGCTGCGTATGCATATCGTCAACAACACGATAAAAAGTTCCATTATAAATTCTAAGAAAAAATTGTATTATTATTCCATAAAATGACTTGAAATTGATAGTCGAAGACAGCATTGAGCTAAGGAGTTTTCAAACCCACTTTGTTATATTAATATTCGTTCGTCAAGATATCTGCGACTAATGCCTTATATTTCTTGTGGTTCTCTGAGTAGCGTCCGCATATATTATATGACATAATGCTTATTTTATTGTTATCAATATTTTAAGAATATGATACAATCAATGTGACGGGCTTGGCAATAAAAAATGTCTTTCTCTAGGTAAATTTTCAGCTCACAAGAAGGATGAAGTTATCTTGTGGAAATAAGGAAAAGTTTACTTTTATCGTGTTCATGCTCTGGGAAATATTTAAATAATTCAGGCACTTAATTAGGCGGGAATACAATGAGAGTGGAAGTAAACCCCATCTCACATGCTACGGTTCCTTCTTTTGTTGTTTCACCGTATCATGCATGGCACTATGAATTTGTAATTTGGCGCAGTGCTAGAGGAGTATGCATACGAATTATAAGGGAAACTTTGTCCTTTATTCAATTTATCTACGAGAACACTTCGTCCTACTATTTAATTGCAAGATTCATGTAATGAGAACGGTGGAGTTGAAATTTTTCAAACTGACTTCGATATAAGTATTTGACTTGGAAATAACTCTTATAAATTTCAAAGTGAAAAATGTACTGAGAGGTACGTAAAAGTTGATTGCCAAGCAAATGATGAAAGGTTCATAACAGCATAAGTTACTTTTGGTTACTTTGGTTACTGCTTAAAAAAATTATTTATTTTTCACTGATTATGCACAACACGAGTAGTTGATGAGCAAGTTAGGCCCTGGTCCCCCTGTGGACTGTAGCACCAACAATTAATATTATAAGCAAGCGAGCCTTTTCTCGAAAAATGAAGCTGAAACTGCGACGTACATAGACGATATTGAACACAAATGAAAAATTACATGGCCGAAAACTCTCCGTGCGTTGAAAGTGTCTGAAGAACTACATTTCCCGGCGAATCCTGTAGGCTGTATGGGGTCATGGTCCTATCGTTAAGATGTCTTGGCGGAAATAGTTTAATAGTGGCCATAATTTCAGGCCTAACCTATAATTTTCGGGCTTTAACCTAAAGGTTTTGCGCCGTTGTCCGAGGCCAGTTAAAGTTAATATATAAATAAGGATAATTGTCATACATCAAGGCCTTTTGGAGATATATTTTCAGAGTAAACCTCCTACAACGCGGTGAATAGGTTCCTGAAAAAATCCGCGTTATAGTAAATCGCATTGTAGGAGACTAACTCCATAAAATAATACAATTTTAAATAAAATATTGGAATATTTATGTATAGTAAAAATATGTGTTTTTTTTTCCGAAGAAAAACCAAGATGTGCTTCTGTGATATAGAACTTAGGTTTTCATTTCCCACCACATCAGCGCCAAATAACCGCCACCTGATACGAGCGAAAGCAGGACACTGACAGAGAAAGTGCTCTGAAGTGTCTCCACCTTCTCCACAAGCCCAAGCCGATTAAGGTGCATAGCGAAGGTAAAGTGTCCCGTTAGTACGCCGACAAGGCGTCTGCACTCGTTTCTGTCTAAAGATAGCAGAAAAGGCGCTCATTTCTTGCTGACGTTCGGAAGCATATTCTTGTATCCTGGAGAGTCACGTCGTCTCTGGTTGTGCTGTAGGGAGACCCAACCATCGATGGAGGCGCTGACCAGGGACGCGGGTAGTCCCAAGGTGGGTTCGGGCCCTACGAATGCCTCTGCTGAACCTAGCCTAGCTAGATCATCGGCATTCTCGTTTCTCAGACCCGGGACCCAGACAAGTCTTATCGAATTCAGCCTGCCGACCAAATTAAGGGAAGACTTGCATTCTTGAACTTCTTGGAAGTGGTTAAAGGGTTGAGTAAGGCCTTGAACCTTCCTTTCTGGATGCCTTTTCGCGGCAGAAGGGCTTAAGAGTCAATGAACCTCGGTTTGAAATATCCCAAGTGAGACGTCGAACTAAACTCCAGAAATGTCTTGTCTAGAGAGTAAGGCCTTGATACTTCTTCCCTTCCATCTATTCTTCACAATATAGTTGGTGGCCATTAGGATCACGAAGGCTTCCGCCTGGAAGACCGACGCGAAATTACCTAAGGAGGCGTGAAGTCTGATGTTGTCGTTTTCCACGAAAGCCCCAGCTCCAGAACCCTCCGTTGTCTTGGAGCCGTCAGTGAAAATCCGACTACATTCCTTTCCCGGTTTAGTTTCTGGCCACAGCCAGTCCAGGACACGGGGAAAGTAGACTTTGTATAAGCGTCGCAACTGTATTATTGGCGACCTCGCATCAGACAACGAGAGATGGCCTTGAGTGTACATCCATGATGTGGAGATCAATGGGGGGAGGAGATTAATCAGAGCATCAAGAGCAAAGCCAGAGGTCCTGGGGAAAGCCCCTGTGCAGCCGAGACAAACTGTTCTTTGAAGATTGGTGAAAGCAGCAGTCACGTATTTGCTCGAAAGCTTGTTGCATAAGAAGCAGCTTGATGCTTAAGAAAGAAGTGATCTTATCATTGCCGTGTAGATCTAAGCGGATCTTTTGGGTGATAGACCCTAGGTTTTGCTAAAAACTTCCATGTATTGCCAGAAGACTGAAAGCGCCTTGGAGGTTTTTGTCTCAATGTGTCTTTTCCAGAGAAGTTTACTGTCCAGGATAACAAAAGACGCAACAGCGTATTTGATGGCTTCATCAGTGACCACGAGAGATGAAATATACCAGCCTCTGCGGGTAGTATTTGTCTGCTGATCTAGCATGAGTTGGAGGGTCTCAGCTTTAAATTCGGTATAGGTACAGACTGATTTTCTTAGTGTGTCCAGCCTCACTGCTTTGTCCCTTTTGAGACTTTCTCTAGTCTGCTGGTTTCACTGAGTGTTTCGATTTTCCCACAAAAGTCTTTATAAGAGGCCCTTTTTGAAGCTCGAATTAGCCTTTTATATTCTTTTTGTTTTAATCGATACAGGTCCCAGTCCTCTTCCAGATTGGTCTTGAGTGGCCTATTCAGAAGTTTTTTGGTTTCCTTGCGCTATGTGCTAATTATAATTTTATGTGTTTATTTGTTGAGCCATAAGAACATACATATTATGTAATTTAATAACACTCCATTTATTTAAACAAAAACAAAACAAAATACAATTTCAATTCTACGTAAAATATTCAAGTTGAAAGATTTAATAAATTAAAGCCAAAACAGAATGATAACTTTCTTCTCCTCCTCATCACTTAGTATGATTTGTTTCAAACGTTTTGTTCGTACTAGTTTAAAATCTGAGCTTGATCCACTATCAGATTCGTGCATCCTTTCAACGATTATTGGAGTTTGTTTGCTCTTATTTCGCAAATCTTTATAAATTTCTTGATAGGGAGATAAACTGTTTTGAAGATTTCGTTTAAATATTTCTGCTCTATCACTTAAAGGGTCGTTCTCGAAAATGTATTCTTCCAACTGCTTTGCCTTAATATCTCTCGATATTTTTAGTGAAAAGTTTTTCGTCAGAGATATCACCAACTGATTCTTTATTTGTCATTGCCACTAAATCTACTTCGTTTATTTCGTCGTCCGCAATTAATTCTTGAATATCAGCCATTGCTGTTTCACCAAATTCATTATATTCTACTGCATGCGCCAAAATCAGTGTTCCTATATTCATCTTTTATTAGTGAAAGTAGAAACAGTGTCCGGTATTAGTGCTTTCCAGCAAGCTTTTAGTCTTGAAGGGACGCGTCAACAATTTCAGCGGAATTTAAAATTGTAAATTGTTTCCACACTTCTTTAACGGTAATATTTGCTGACTCCATCTTCTATTATATTGCCTCAAAGGATTTCCGAATGTAGTAAGCTTTGAATGCTGCTATAATGCTCTGATCTAAAGGCTGTAACATCGATGTGGTGTTGGGCGGTGAAAATTCGATTTGAAAATTAGGATGACTTAAATCAGTCGAATGGGATGGCGTATTATCTAAAAGTAGTAAAACTTTACATGCTAAGTTCTTTCTTTTTAGATAATTTTTTACGTCAGGAACAAAGCAATGATAAAACCAATCATTGAATAAACTGGCAGTCATCCATAATTTTTTGTTGGCTCTCCAATACACTGGAAGGTTGTTTTGGATGCATTGTATCATACATCTTAAATTAAATGATCGGTTAATAAAGATCGGGTTGCTCATAAAATCACCAGTCGCATTACTGCACAGCAATAATGTTGTTCGATCTTTCGAAACTTTAAAGCCAGGAGCTCTTTTTTCGTTTTTCGAAATAAAAGTAAATATTTGAAAAAAAAAAAATCGTAAAAATGGCGTTGTAAGAGTAGCGTTGTAAGAACATGTCCACATTTTGGGAACCGCGTTGTAGCGAAAACGCGTTATAGGAAACCGCGTTGTAGGAGGTTTACCTGTATCTATACTTCCATTAAAAGAAAGTTTGAAAATTCTAGGTAGATGTGAATTCGGACGTATATAATAATACTTTTAATCTTTTTCCTGAAATACATTTGGTGAGAGACAGATAGAGAGAGTAATAGTATTTCATAACTTGACTATGACCTTACATATGTTCATATTCCATAGACTCTTGCGGCGATGAATATATAAAACAGAATAAAACCAAAAATAGCATCATCTGGACTCAACCCGAAAGTTGAATAATATTTCCCTTTTATATAGAAATAAGTTGGTTTTTAAGGAGACACGTTTTACCTAGTGTATGCAGATGCAAAACGAGTTGAAGATGATATTTGTCGGATAGCCATTCTTGCATCGTTTGGTGAAGTCGTACACTGATGCCATTAGAGTAAACTCATATGTTCTGTCAACGCAGTGGAAATCGCTGGTCCTAACAGAAGAAAAACGCATACTTTTTTAACCTTTCACCATTCTTTATGAATAAATAACATAATTTACGAAAAGCAAGGTACGTCCTTTAAAGTGTATGAACATTTTTAAATGACGTGGGATCAGGGGATTGTTAAGGGTTGTGATATGGATATTAATAATATGTGTGTCTTGCCTCAGTCTACTTTGTGTACAAGCTTTTTCAGCCTCTAACTCATACATGTAAGACTTGATTCGAACACCTTTGATAAACAAGGGGCTTTATTCATTCAAATGGTTATTTTCCTAATAACAATATTTCAATCTATTCAATTTTGATGTTGACATACATATATAGTCTCAAACGATGGATCTGTTCGTTATCCTTAAATGAATAGTGGAAAACAAAGTACATCAGAAGGGTTCATCCCTGTAGTAAAAGTAATATCGATATCTAAGGGCGTATTAAGTGCGCTATTTCTAGGTTTATTTGTGGGGACTTGTACGAAAGACAATGAAGGTGCCGCTTTATCGGAGCAGATTGTTGTAGGGTTGAGCAGTTGTTCAAAGAGGGTTTTCGAATGCGTGTACAATTTTATAGCATTAATAAATAAGGGGACCTCAGAGTAGATTTTTAGTTCTATATTTATATATGAATATGCACAGGAAGGAACGAATATAAGGACAGGTGGCATTTTGTTGGGAAGGAGTATATCGTCAGTTTATAAGCACTTTAGATAACCATTCTGCAGGTGAAAATTTCAAAACACAAATGAGAGTTTATGAAGAGGTTTTCATTAAGGGCGCTTCCACTTAGTTTTTCTTTTAATAAAACAAAAACAGATTGAGATGACCAAAAAATATAATAAAGTGTTGTACATTATTTATGTACGAAATTAACTCTCCTTCGTATGACCAACTCGGGTACGTTCGCTGATTTCTAAACGTTGAATTCAATTATCGACAATTTTTTCGCATTAATTGGACGAAAATTCCGTTCAATTTGGGCCATGATTAAGCGACGGCCCTAACATGTCACTCAGTAAGTCAAGGGACTGACTTGAAGGGGGCCACTAATAAAAAACGTTTATATTATGTTTAAGAACTACAAGTATTCAAATAATACATGACAATATGTTAAGTAGGTAACAAGTTACAGTGCTTCCAGTGACGCTACTTTTGCGATTTTTAAAACATTGGAAAAAACAGAAATTTTTTGTTTTGATTAAACACTGATTTTTGATGGGAAAGGATACCGTACAAGATAAGCATTGGTTTGAAAAGTATTAAAGGGACTCTGCTCCATAAAAAAAACTATTTGTCGGTGATATGCTGACACCTGAACCTGAACTAACTACAGACATCTGAAAACGTCCAAAAAGTACATAAAATCGTCTTGGAATCCCACAAATTGAAATTGCGAGGATAGCTGACGTCTTAAAGATATGAGAAAGTAGTGTGTACATTATTTTTCAGAAACTTTTGTTCATGAGACAGCTGTTTTCGAAATGGGTACCGCGATTGCTCACAATAGACCAAAAACAACAACGAATCGATGATTCTGAAGGCTGTTTAGAGCTGTTTCAGAGGACTTTTTGCGTCGGTATGTCACAGCGGATGAAATATGAATCCACCAATGCACTCCAGAGTAAAATCGGCAGTCAGCTGAGTAAATATCAGCGTGTGAATCACGCCCAAAGCATCCAAAACCCCAAAGGTCGGTTGGCAAAGTTATTTTATTCATCGACTATCTTGAGAAAGGCAAAAGGATCAACGAATACTACATGGAATTATTGGTGCATTTGAAGGAAGAAATTGCAAAAAAACGGCTCAAATGAGGAGGTGATCAACAACACTGAGTTTTTCATGATGTAATGGAGCCTCTTGAAGCACGTGCTGCTGGTGCAATAACGCATATTTAAATCAATTAGTCAGAACTAAGCCTCAATAAGCCTAAAGATGTTTTTTTCCTGTTGTTGTTGTTGTGTTGACTGAATGCAAATGTTGGCAATAGATTTGAATAATAGAATGTACTCCACGATGATTTGCCAATTAAATACGAGTATGAGTATAAAAAGCTTGAGAACATATATTAAAAACAAACTTTTTTCAGGTGTTCAGCAGGGAATCAAACCTAGACCTTCGGCGTGTGAGTGTCGCACTTTACCCACTATGCCACGGTTGAGATTAACGATAAAGTTGCTGGGCAAGGATTAAAAGAGGCACACGTAGCGCCTGAATCTACCTTGAGAATGTCCGCGAGCTTGGTCAGGGCTTACATTCACAATCTGGCCTCCTGGCAGCTCAACCAGAGATGGCATGACTCTACAAGTGGACTGAACAAATGCAAACAAATTCCCAAGCGTTACAAATAAACACGCGGTATTTCTTGACAGACAAGACAGCAGACTACTTGTTGGCGTACTAATGGGACTAAGCACTTGGGCTTGGACTTAGTGAACCCCTCTGCGACGGCTGTGGAGGTGAAGACACTACAGTACTAATTCTGTCATTCAGTTGCCTTTGCTCGGATCAGGTGACGGCATTTTGGTGCTGATGTGGTGAGAGCTGAAAACTTTGACTCATTATTATAAACGAGCCTGCCGGTAGTCCCCCGTACGACCAAGAAAATACATTATTAGGTATGTACCAGGTATATCGGTATGAAGTAAGCGTCAAGATACAAATGTCTCGATAGGGAACATTTGTTGTGAACGAGCCCTTATTTTTTTTTGTTTGTTTGCTATGACATATGTGAAAAATATTTAGTATACATCAAGTCATTGAACAGACAACATCATATTTTTTTATCGTGTTAAAAATGTCGAATTTTGTACCAGAAAGTGATGATTTGCGGAAAGCATTCAAATTTTGTTTTCATTTGAAGAAAAGTGCTTCAGAGTCGCATCGAATGCTTGTCGAGGCTAATGGTGATCATGCTCTATCAGAAGTAACATGCAAAAGATGGTTTCAACAGTTCAGAAATAATGATTTTGATGTGAGAAATGAAGAACGTGGAAGACCACCAAAAAAGTTTGAAGACGCGGAATCGATATTGGATGGAGATGACACTTTGAGTCAAAAGCAAATGGCAGCAATGGCAGCTATGGGAAAATTCCAAAAGTGTGGAAAATGGGTGCCACTTGAATTGAATGAAAGACAGATGGAAAACCGAAAAAACACTTGTGAAATTTTGCTTCAAAGACACGAAAGAAAATCGGTTTTGCATCGGATTGTTACTGGCGATGAAAAATGGATTTATTTTAAGAATCCTAAATGGAAAAAATCATGGTTTAATCTGGGACAACCATCAACATCGACTGCAAAACCAGATCGATTCGGCAAGAAGATAGTGCTGTGTGTTTGGTGGGATCAGATAGGTGTGCTGTACCACGAGCTCCTAAAACGTGGTGAAACCGTTAATACTGATCGCTACTGACAAAAAATGATAAATTTGAACCATGCATTGATCGAGAAACAACCAGAATGGGCCAGAAGAAACGGCAAGGTAATTTTGCTCCATGACAATGCACCTGCACACAAAGCAAAACCGGTTCAGGAAAGAATCAAAACACTTGGCTGGGAGCAGCTACCCCACCCGCCGTATTCACCAGACGTGGCTTCTTCCGACTATCATTTGTCTTCATCGATGGGACACGCATTGGCTGAAAAATGGGTGTCTGATTGGTTTGCTTTAAAAGATGAACAATTCTATTGGCGTGGTATTCACAAATTGCCAGAAAGGTGGTCAAAATGTGTAGAAAACAATGGCCAATACTTTGAATAAAATGTTTTTACTTTCCCATTAATAATTAGTGTTTTATTTTCAAAAAAACCGGCATACCTGGTAGGTAACTATACCTAGACGTACCTGGACGTACCAGGACCAGTTCTTGAGTCTGTGTGCTCCACTGTGGTGTTTCCCTACCTTCAAAAAAACCGAATTTAAGAAAAAATAGAAAACAATCTTTCTTGTTCTGTCATTTTATGAGAAGCATAATAATCAATTAATAATTGTCGCGACAGTCCACAGGGTGATCAGGACATAGCTTGCTCATCAACTACTCGTGTTGGGAGCGCTACTGTTCTTTCACAAGAAGAAGGGACATACAGTTTTTTTCCGACTCCGAACGGCAATCAAAATAACATAATATTTTTTCAAATTATCAAATCAAAAATTACCTCAAATTCATCAGCAAGATAAAGTGCGACAACAACCAAAAATGACAATAATAATAAAATGAAATACTTTGTGTACTGCCTTTTTAATCTTAAAACTTCTTGCAATCTTTCGTTCATCAATCCGACTAGGATTTTTGCTCAGAAGCTGGAATTTGTTGACACTCATTAAGTAAAACTGTCCTTAACTTTTCCTTAGAGTGAATTGTTCTTTTTCGCAACTCTTTTTCCAGAAAAGCATAGAGGTGCTCTATGAGATTCAGATCCAGACTTTGGGGAGGAACTGGTAATTTTGTTTAGTATTCTAAATCAATCGTAATACCAGCTTTGTGTTTTGAATCATTGTCATGGCCCAGTATTACATTTTGTGGTAACCACAATTTATCTTTGGTTTCGGGGATATAACGTTTTAGAATATCCGCATATCCAAATTTGGTTTCCCTTCAATTATATGGAGGGAACCAACTTCGTTTGCTGCCATTGTACTTCAAACCATCATATTTCCACCACCATATTTAACTGTGGGAGTAACATTTTCTGGACCCAAACTGGTTCCGTCCCTCCACCACACAAAACTTTGACCAAAGCAACCAAAACTGCTGAATTTGGATACTTCGCAAAATATCACCTGTTTCTAGTCGCCTCTTTATATTTCTTTTCGATGAAGTCGGTTTTTATGAGGTGTGTGGTTTTGAAACCTTTTTCATGCAGGAAATTGCGTACTGTTTGTACGAACTTCTGTAAATTTATCTATATTCAAGGTTTGCCAATTTCGACAGCTGATTCCTTTGGATTCTTTCTTATAATTTTCTTTTTAATATTACTGTTTTAATGATATAGTAGTTATTAACTCTTTTATATCGGGAGACGTCTGTTTATTTTCCATTTTTTAACAATGAATATGTAACAATAAATATCAACATGTTACTGTAAACAACTTGATAAAAAAAAAAGAAAAATTCCTTAATGCTATTGGGATTGAATATATAAAAATATTCTTTCATTTGCAATTTATTTCATTTCAATATTTGAAACGATGGTTGAGATATTTCAAGTTAAACTCGATTTTCATATTTGTTCCAGTATTTTTTTTTTGGTTCATTGTATATTTAAACTAATAACTTTTACTAAAAAGTGTTTCTTCCGATTGCATCAGAATATCAGTGTATCAAAATATACAATGGCTTTAGAGGCTATTCAAAAATTTGTGCCTTAAATGAAAATTATACATTATATATTTGTTTATGACGTACATACAAAATTAAATTGTTTTAGATGACTGTGCATTAAATATTATGTACATGAGTATGTGTGTGTATGTTTTTATGATCTAATCATATTACTAATGAATTTAATATAAGTTCATAAAAATAAACACAATAGAAATAACAAAGAAACATCAGAATAGCGACATTCGATATTTTCATTATTATATAAAATGACTTTCAATATTATTGAACTTCAAACAGAACAATAAGAAAACAAGGTGTATAAATGTTTCTTTAGTCCCTTTATGAATGCAACATCAGGCAAAGTTTTTCAACAAATGCTGTCAATTACCCACTTGCATACTATTTCTTCAAGAATTAGTCCGCAATGCACGCCACGGAAGGAATGTCCAACAATTCACGCTTAAGCCCTTCTTCAAACGTATTTTAGCCGTATTGTACGAACATGGTATGTTGTTTCTACCTCAACTTTTCCCTTTATATACCTTTGACCCGTGCTGTGACTAGAACCCCTTTAGCACTCGCCAATTATAAAATAAATATAATTTCATGTTATCCAATCCTAAGAACACAAAATAATTAACATGAGTGTTCTTAGGATTTGACGGGTATATTACTTACACAAACTCGTGAAAAAATACATTTAGTGAATACAAAGTAAAAAAAGCCTTAACGCTTTACAAAATAAACTTTCTAGGAATACCCTAATTAAATATGTATAGTACATTACTAAATCGTTTGTAAAATGTGCTTATTTCAGCAGGTTTTACATCGTAATGTTTATACGCATAGTTATAGAAGAATAAATTAGCCCTTCATGATTCCTTTTAAAAGGATTTTTTTCACTATGTAATATAGTAAGGGATGTAAATAGTTAAAAGTTATAAGTGCTGTTATGACATCGTAATATTTGAATAGCTGCAACGTTCACCATTATACCTTAAAAGGAAATTAAATCAAAATGAAATGATCACATAGAAGCAATAAATATATATGTTTTTTATTATTAAGAACCCGATGAACTTGATAAATTTATTAGTTGTATGGCATGGAGTAGATGTATAAATTAATTTTCTTATAATTATTGACAAATTGCTTGAAGCATATTTTCAAATACGCAACTCGACTGCGTTGTGTATGACTAGTGTGAGCATTGACTCAAATTTACTTACTTATTAGGTTTGGATTAGGCAAAGATGTTTAGTAACTAAAAACTAAGTTTTTAATTTGTTGGTTAAAACTTATTACTTACAGTGCTCGAACCAAATCTGTATTTTCCAAATAAACGTTTATGATTTTCTCGTAAAGGAACTGTTTAATGATAGAGATTTCAGATTTGAAAACATAATTTTAATACGTTAATTCATTTCTAGAAACAAACACAAACAAAACAAAAAGTTGCAAAATTCCATCCATAAAAGCTGAAATACTTTTTCGTTTAACACTGTTTAAGTAACGGTACGCAGTTAATCAAGCGGGTAAACGTAAGTTTAATTCAATATTGGCGCATGTAAAATATAAAAAAGAAGAATAAAAGGCCGCAAATTATTAATTTGTTGTTATATGATCCAATTATGAAGCAGATATTAAGTAATCGCTTAATCATCCAGCGAACCATAGAACGCTTTCGAAAGAACTTACGAATTGAAAAAATGGTAAGATCTGGTAGAGCATCGAATATATCCGTGAGAGAAAGAAATTTCAAAGCGAGAACTCCTAGTAACAGTAAGGTCAATAGGAGATGTACTTAAACAAATTAACAGTACCGATGTGCATGCAGAAGAAGAAAGAACAATGATTGTTGAAATGGATTCCAGATTATGTTAAATTTAGTGGGCAAGGTAAATCAACAGTAGCGTTCGCAAAAGAATACGTCAACACATTTCTAGACTTCCGGCGTAGATGTTAGATGAATCTAAATATATTTTGTCAAACGGCCGTTACTGGATGTGGCGGAGATAAAATGTAGCCCATAATCCGAGAAACACTGTTAAGATAATAAAGTACGTTGATGGAAGTGTTATGATGTGGGGCTGTATCACACCATCAAGCGTCGGTTAACTAACTGAAATCAGTTCGCCTAAATCAGCATTCTTAAATATATTTGAGATCATGTGTGGAAATACTGTGTATTTGTAACGATTCTCACATATTGCGCGTATGCTATTATTGTATAAAACCCCCCACATGCTATAAACGGAACCACAGAGCCAACATATCAATCGTATTGACTTCGTTTAGGGGATATGCACCCACAACATCCGAAACGTATAACTTTATTATTTGAGTGGAATAATGACCTTCTTTAAATGAAAAATTGGTAGCATTCATGCCAAAGCACAACAGAAGCGGGTTTCCTCCTCCTACCAAATACTAACCAGAATTAATAAATTATGATGATTATTAATTTATCCTTTTTATCATTTTTTCCCATTATTTTTTATCTGAAAGTTGCACGTATGTACACAAATGTTTGCTCTGTTTTATTTTTTGTCTTTTAAAAATTTTCCATCACTTTACACAGATTTTTGTGAAACACTGTAAGAGCAAAGTTAACATTTTTACATCAGATGCTATCAGGAACAAATCTCACTGTCGCATGTTTTTTGTTCGCAATTATTTAATTAGTTAAAATACTGTAGTTTAAACTTACTCGAATACATTCCGTTTTGTGGTAATTTCAGTAAATCCACATTTTCGGCAAACTTAAATTAATTTAACTTAATTAAATTTGAAATAGTTTGTTTTAACATTTGAAATTCAGGCCTTCTTGGTGTACTTTGTTTCCTGCAGATGAAGTTATTTTCCTAGGTATAAATATCTCTAATGGCTAAAGGAAACTCTATTTGTCCACGAATTTACTTAATTTAATACTTACATTAATTTCTGTCAGTAACATTAATTTTCAGTTGCACAGCACGCTAGTGACTTAATTCATTCGTATGCATTTATGAAACAAAAAAAAAGTTGTCAGCTCATGTTGCATATCACACACATACGTTTTCTGTAGCGGACATCCGTTTAACGAATGAAAGAGACTGATGCGGTTTGCATTGCCGCACAATTGTGGCCGGCCACTTTTTTTAAGTCTGCTATCGTCCGTTCACATTAAATTCGCTGAAGGGTATTTCTTTTCATTTACGTTTTGAAATTGTGGTTAAATCTGTTTTTTTTTTTCTTTTTTTATTTTAATGTAAATAATGGTCGATAGGCTTTATTTTTCAAAACATAAAGTAAACAAATACGAGTACCTTGGAAACTAACACATATTTCCTGAATCTTAAACTTTGGTCTTTTTAATCAAAAATGTGTAAATAATATTCTGAAATATGTTTTAACATTTTCTTATACAATCCTTTTTCACCAGCTTAAGTTACCAAAATTTAGCTGAACTTGAGTCAGTATCGTTTCTTCAATTTTCAATTAAATTTTTAAGCAATGTATAAGCTTTTTTATCTGTTACATTAAGTTGCAATAACATCAAATCATTATAAAGAAATTTGGTTCAGAAGTATCAATAATGTGGTGCAATGTTCTGTTCACCACAATGAGTTCAGGACACTTAAGGCGTCCTGATAATCACAGAAAACAAAAGCTCTGAAGAAGCGGTCCAAAATTTCAATAAAACTATGTTGATTTCAAGGTTAATTATAACTTTATAATTTCAAACACTTGTACTAGATTGAGCTTTTGAATCCAGCATAAATGTCTCCATAACCATATCGGCCAATACATGGTTGGGTACACCTTTTTGTTCGGAAAATGTGGTGGAATAAAATATTCTACGTATTTTCAATTAGCTCAATATATATTTTGAATATTATTTGCACTGTAATCTCTCTCGCGCATACCTTCTTTTTTGTGAGTGTGTATTACCATTTTCGCTTTGATGTATTTTAAACCTATAAAAACAAGAAACGTGTAAAAATGTAAGCTATGTTTTCTTCTCGATAAAACGCTGTGTTTTATCGCCTTTATTTTACCCTCTTACCCACTTGCCCATTTCCTAGCTGTTATGCAAGAAAATTTCCTAGCAAATAACCTGCAAACATCAATAATGCGAAACTTCTTTCGTTAGTAAATGTAAACATCACAGTGTAACCTGCTTTCTGCAACTTCACCATTAAGGACTGAAACGCTAATTAAATTAACCACGATGCTATCGCTCATCGCACTCTTTAAACTTGCTCCAGTACAGTGGCGGTAAAACTAATGAAATGATATGTGCACATACGAGTCATGTACATTAAACTCTAAAACAAACCCCACAAACCAGCAACCATCATCCTCATTTACAGCAAGCACAATACAAGTTCGCTAGTAACCGCCTTTTAGACGAACAGAAACGAGCATTCCATTCCACTTGAGGCGGGCGTGCGGAAAATCGAAAAGCCAGTGGTTGCTCGCTCAAATATTGAAACAGAATGAATTTTTACCGAATGCTCTTTGGTTTTGCACCGGTACAAGACGTCCTGTACCGGTTAAAAATAATTATTCGACTGCCAGCCTAGTTAAGGACGGCATTGGCATGCATACTGGCACCCGTGTTATACCAGCCTAGACGAGTATCGTCTTTTCGTCGATACTCTTTTGGTTCATGACTAATGCGTCATAAGGGTAATTAAACCGTAATTGAAAATTGAGGTTTAGGCAATTTTATGAGAGACGAATGCAAAAACTGTTGAGAACAATAGTTTGAAAAAACAACAGAAAGTTAAAAAAACAACAGAAATTATAAGAGTTAACACAGAAACGTTTGTAAGTTTACCTAATGGATGCTTGATATGTGCTGTTGTCTGTCTTATACTAGTTTAAGTTCAGAATAACGACCACATTTAGATAAAGTCTGAAAAAAGTAAACGCCCATGTGATATGCTCTAGTAATATTTATTTTTTTCTTAAACTATTAGTAGATTTGCAATTACAACTGTACTGTCATACCACGGAGTTAAAAATTTAACTCACATAATTGGTCGCAGAAGCGTAGTCAGTATATGCGTCACTAATAAGCCTAAGGTTGCAGTTTGTGTTTTTCAGAGTTCCTTCGATTTGCTGGTAAAACCACAAAATGTATTTGTGTGAAGAGTATATATTAAATTATATTATTATATTGGTATTATATTGGACTCTTGTGAAGGCTGTCCAATTATTTTTATTTATTTAGAAGTCTAAGATCTTGAAAGAATGCTCGTTGTTAGAAGGAACAACCCGACAGGAAGTGGGCCAGGTTTGTTTATTTAAACTCCTAATCTTCCTAACGATCTCTCAAACCTTAAATATCACCCTTTTCTTTTCCCAATCTCTCTTGCAAGCAAAAACAATAATACCCCTTGTATCTGTTAAGGGTGATTGGCTACATAAGAAAGCTTCCTGAATAACACTTAAAGTTCATTGATAAAACTTTTTTTATGTATTCTATAAATCACATAAGGAGTTCATAAATTTTGCAATTATATTGTTATTGTTTCTCTTCAAATTCTAACTGAATTTTTGATTTTGTGTTTATCGGAACTGACCTCGCTGTCAATCGGCAAAAGGACACATTGCAAAGGAAATACTTGTTATATTGAATACACCACTGAGAAAAGTTTAAATCTTTCACACTCCCCAAGTCCATTATTAACTTTTATTAGTTTCACTAACTTTTATAAGTTTGCAGTTCGGAGGGAAGAACACAATTTTGGAATTTCAAGTGTTTAGTGTAGCCTTCAGTTCCATTTCTGCATTAAAACCGAAGGAATCAAGTCCATTCAGGATGTATGTACAATCGCCTTCCTGTTGTACGTTTATGTACCTTGGCTGGTAGTGGCTCTTTGGTTTCTCGATTATTTCCAGAAGTTCTCTAATTAGAGAAAATTCTCATTCGTAATAGAATTCCGAATTTATTGTAATTTTGTTACCGCTGTTTCTCGAATCAATGGCAAATTGGAAAAGTTCAAGGATGCTAACGCTGGCTGAAAGAAAGAGTGGATTTATCCTATATAAAAGAGGGTTAATTTTAGTGTAATTTGCAAGGGGTGAATGCTATGTACACTAATAGACTTTCACTGGGCTGATAAGTTTTGATATGTTGATGAGCGCGTTAAGGGCTTTTCATAAAATTCGAAATAGAGTATAGTCAAGAGAAGAGCTCTGAATTATAATTAAAAAAAACGAAGATTTTTTCTTTCCTTAAGATGAATTGGTGAGAAACAAAATGTAAAGTACGTGTTGAGCAGACTTACGACCCTTAGGTTATTTTCTATGAGATTGGATAAAGTTTTACTGCAGATGTGTTTTTCATTGAGAATAAATAAAATTCCACATAGTTTTGGTATTCTGAATTCAGTTCGAATCTTAGTTATAAGAAATAAAATGAAGAATTTCATCAAAAAACCTTGTTGATGGAAACGGTCAAATGAATATATTTGGACTGGTGGCCTAAAGCTAAAATGTTTTTGAAATCTTACCACTTGTACACAATTTGTGTTCACATTGTTGGTACAAGTCAATTAACTGTAAATTTGTATGATTTAAATAAGAAATAATTTGCTTCTGTTTATAATCAACTATTCGCGCAAGTGTCAGATTTTCGTAGAGTGGATGTTACTAAATAGAATATTCAGCAATTGAAAATCACCTTTTCATTGAAAGGCTTCTTTTTACTTTTCAACAACATTTGATATAAATACTCAAGTATATGCCAATAAAAGACGTATTTTCCGTTAACACATATATGTATGTAAACTTTTAAGCATACCCAACTCCTCCGAATCGTTTATTCTGTAGCCTACTCTGAATATTGAAATTTGTTAAATTTCAAATCAAAAGCTTTTTCAATTTATTCAGTAAATTCAACATTTTCATCTTTGTAAAGTCCATGAACGTCCGAAATTTTTACCACAAGATAAAACAGTTATCCGGTGGTTATAAGCCTCGGACAGAAGCCTGCCGGGATCAAAATGGACAACTAGTGGTAGAGTCGCAGTCGGTGCTGAGAATCTGGAAGGATCATTTCTGCAGACTCCTAAACGGCGATGATGACGCAAATTCCGCTGTTAGGCAGAATGTCCCACTCAATTTGGACGACGATGGACAAGAATTCCGTCCCCCCGACTTCGACGAGCTCAAGATAGCAATATCGAGACTGAAATCGAACAAAGCTGCTGGCGCGGACGGACTATCCGCAGAGCTGTTCAAAGCGGTTGGGGATGAGCTGGTTGGGTGCATGCACCAGCTCATCTGTGAGATATGGTCGGAGGAAAGCATGCCCGACGAGTGGAATCTCAGCATCGTTTGTCCGGTCCAAAAGAAAGGAGACCCCTTCGACTGCGCCAACTACAGAGGGATCAGTCTTCTTAACATCGCATATAAGATTTTCTCTGCCGTACTGTGTGAGCGCCTGAAACCATTCGTCAACAACCTGATAGGTCCTTATCAGTGTGGTTTCAGGCCAGGGAAGTCCACAATCGACCAGATCTTCACACTGTGGCAGATCCTGGAGAAGTCCCAAGAAGTACAAATCGACACCCACCATCTATTTGTCGATTTCAAGGCCGCGTATGACAGCGTGCATAGAGACGAGCTATACAGTGCCATGTCTAGTTTTGGCATCCGTACCAAACTCGTCAGACTGTGTAGGATGACGATGGAGAACTTTCGCTGCTCCGTCAAGGTCGGTAGCGAACTCACCGAGACCTTCGATGTCAAAAAAGGATTTAGACAAGGCGACACGCTGTCATGCGACTTCTTTAACATCATCCTTGAGGGGATCGTGCGGAACTCACACGTCAACACCAGAGGCACGATCTTCCACAAGTCCGTTCAATTGCTAGCTTATGCGGATGACATTGACGTGATCGGCCGAACTCAGCGAGCCGTCAATGAGGCGTTTGCTAGCATTGAAGCGGAAGCGGCTAAAGTGGGACTGGTGGTAAACGAGGGCAAAACGAAGTATATGCTGTCATCGAAGAAGGACGCAGAACATCGACGTCTTGGACAGAGCGTCACTATGGGCAGCAGACACTTCGAGGTAGTGAAGAACTTCGTCTATCTCGGCTCCGCGGTGAATAGGGACAACAACATCAGTACCGAATCACTCTTGCCAATCGCTGTTTCTTTGGGCTCAAGAGGCAATTGAGTAATAAAGCCCTCTCCCGAACGACCAAAGTGACTTTGTACAACACCTTGATCATCCCAGTCCTGCTTTACGGCGCAGAAACCTGGACGCTACTAAAAGCGGATGAGGAAGCCATTGGTCTCTTCGAGAGAAAAGTTCTGCGTGCGATTTTTGGTCCTGTTTGCGTTGATGGCATCTGGATGAGAAGATTCAACCACGAACTGTATGGGCTGTACGGCGGCATGAGCCTAGTCAAGCGTCTACGGATACAACGCTTAAGGTGGCTAGGCAATGTAGAGCGCATGGACAGCACTGCTCCGGCCCGAAGAGTTTTCGAATCCGAACCACAGGGACAACGCAACAGAGGACGTCCTAGACTGAGATGGTGCACACAAGTGGAAAAGGACCTCAACCAACTTGGAGTGCGCAATTGTAGACAGCTGGCAAGAGATCGTGCTAGCTGGAGAGGCATGTTGGTTGAGGCCCAGGTCCACCCCGGACTGTAGCGCCATCCGAAGAAGAAGAAAGTCCATGAACGAGAAACGTCTGAAGCTTATAAAAAATTGAGCTAAACTAAATAGATTAAGTCATTATTTATATTATTTTAGGTTAAGAAAAAAATGTAAAATTTAGTCTAGTTATTATCGCTCAATTCTAAATGTACAGATAATAACATTTAATAAATCAAAAGCATCTGTGTTTATTCTGAAAATTGAGTATCTATGTGTTAAGGTGTTGTTTTATTTATTTTATAATAGAGTGGACACTCATACACCCAAGGAACAACACTGATTACCTCGCATTTGTTTACGTCACCATTTCTCTTGTTGTTGACAATACTCATAGAGCTCGGATCGTCTATGAAAACAAACTTCTTAAATTTTCTTATTCCGATTACAAAATCTGTAGCTCTCTTCAAGTTGTTAGGAAAAAAATCGCATATCACGACCGGTTGCTTAAGAGGGTAGATCTGATATGATTAATATATTTTGAATTATTTTCTGGACTCATATACATAAATATCCTACACATGTGTTTCTTTTAAAAGCAAACTTTTTTTTTAAATAAAATAGAGATGTCGTACCAGATTCTACCTTTCCGCACAAAGTGGTGAGATGCGGCTTGAAAGAAGGGAAATAGATTTTCAAAGAAGTTAAACAGCGTTATATTAATATTAACGTATGTACGTGCTCCCTTTCGCGGTAATAGTACATTTCCTGTTTTCCCTCTTCTCCTGCTTGATATATACCAAACTTTCTCTAACGGCATATCGCAAAATGGAACATTTGATTTTTAATAAGATCTAACTTACTTATATATCGGTTCGAGAAATTTTAACAGAAATTGCGAAACCTCTGCTCACAAATATATTTTCATCAATGACATTTTAAGAAGGTTTTGTAATAATAACGTTTATAAGGGGAAGCCTATATTATTCTTCCTTCAATGAAAGAGAAAGTTATTCTTTGACAGGCATAACAGTATTCTTTATATTGCATTCAACCAACACGACTGTTCAACTGACACTCACTCGGCTTCAAGGGCTCTTCGGTTGAAAATATTTTAACAATAATTGTTTATTCACATTAAAATAACATCCAAAAACAAATAAAACAAAGTTTGCATACGTGCACATTGTGTGTGCTTACTCCTTTTATTTAACTCAAACCGAATATTTTCTAGTCATGCATTGACACGTGATGAATTTAAATCATGATTTGACAGCTCTGTTGAAAAAAAGTGAAGCTTCTTCCAACGATTACTTTTATTGAAACAGTTGGTGTGTATGCATATGGGTGAACGCCTATGTAAATATACATGATTTTTTAATTTTTTTCTGACAGTTTACTACCGACGATTATGTTTCTATAAATAGAAAATGAAACATGTTGTTTTAATGTATTTGAATGAAAGATAACTTATAACGAGTGAAGAGTTTTCATGTTTTCAGGAGTAAGAAGTTGAGTCAATAAAACATTTTCAATTGTCCGTTTTACTGGAACAAATACAAGTTGATGTAAAAGACAGAGGATGTATAGAAGGTAAAGGAGTAAATGTAATGCGGAAGCTTTAACGAATCGTTGTGCAAAACAGGTGAACTTTTGTCGTTTTACTTTTCACTGCCCAGTGAAAAAAATGCGAAAGTACACACAGATATAATTTGTACTTCGTTTGATAAATAATGGTTTAAAATGAAGCAGCTAAACGCAGGTCTGGTGGAACACGTGAGGAAAATAAATAAATGGGAAGCAGTATGATTGTTGAAATCTTACGTAGAATTTTTCGGGCTAATAGCGGTTTCTTTCTGGTCAAAGGTAAGGGGTAAATAAATATCTCAGGCGAGAGACGATCTTGTAGAGAGCTTTGATTATTCCATTACAGTTTTTTAGCCTTACAGCATTCAGCCCTTAAAAAAACTTGGCTTAGAAGTTCTTCATCTTCGCATATGGAAAATTCTAATGTCGGTGTGTTCTTCTTCTATAAGGTTCTATTCAACAAGGAAATTTAACGTATAACAACTCAGGCTGTACATTGGTATATGACAAGTCAAGTCAACGTATGCTACTTCAAGTGTATTGTATAATATGTAAAGTGTGGATAGATATCAGATAACTCAATAAGTCCCGGGACAAATAGGGGACTCCACTAATAAAAATTATCAGTTTAATATTAATTTGTTTATTAATGGTGTCCCCATGTGCCCCCGGATTGTGTGATGTGTTATGTATAAAGTTGTGTACGCATTCATTTGTGCTTTATATGTACAGTCTCCTTCTGTTGGGATCTCGTTTCGAATGTGGGAGAATGGGATTGTGCTTTAAGATAAAAATTTGAAACGCGTGATGCCAAAGATCACAATCACATTAGGAGCGATCCAGTACTTTCTGCACCAAATTATGAGTTCTGTCATATGTTAAGGAGTGAGGGTGAAACTTTCTCAGAGAGAAGCAAAATCAGGAACATAGGAACGCAGTTAAAATAAATGTGTAAATCGCTTATGATAGTCGATAAATAAAATTTCCCAAAATACGGATGCCATAACCTTGGCAGCCGACCTTTGTGTTTTTGGACACTTTGGGCGTGATTCATCGGCTGCTCTCTACTCCTCTGGCTGCCGATTTGATTCTGGAGTCCAGTGCAACGCAAAATGTCCAGCTTATTCTGGCGAAACATCTCCAAACATCACTCAGAATTATCGATAAGTTTTTGCTTTTGGTACATTGTGAGCAAACGCGACACCCATTTTCAAAACAGCTTTCTCGTGGACAAATGTTGATGCAAAATAGTGTACACACTTTAAGGTGTCAGCTATTTCACGCGATTTCACTTTGGGTTTTCCAAAACGATTTTGTGTACTTTTTTGACGTTTTCAGTTATAACCACCTCAATTGGTCTTACAGAGCATTCAGTATCGTTGGTGTCTGTACAGCCACGTTCAAAGTCAGCATACCTCCGACAAAAGGGAACCTAATTATCAGATTGTCATGAAAATTTGAATTAGGTTTTCTGTTAGTGGCTCCTTCTATACGTAAGCCCCTTATTTAGTGACTTTCCTTTCCAGAGAGAGCGCGAAGAAACACATATAAGATCAATAAATGCACACCTAAGTTTATACGCATTATGTATTTAAAATCCGATTTGTAAGTATTTCAAATGGAAACGCAGTTGTACTGCTTCCATTACAAATGTACATTTTGTATTTAAAAACCGATTAATTCGACTTGGGCGCAATCAAATCACGTATTTTCCGAAAGGCATACATGATTCAAGAACTTAAATTTCCGCGGCTAGATGGGACCTACAGTTTTTTACCGACTCCGAATGGCGAAATTTTTGAGAAGCTTTCTTAGACAGTTATTACTCTTTGAGTGTTGTCAGCAGCTCGAAAGAGGTGGTGCCCTGAAAAATTCGAAAATTGGTGTTAAGCAGGGAATCGAACCTAGACCCTTCGGCGTGTGAGCGTCGCACACTACCCACAACGCCACGGCGGCCACTTATACTCTAAATAATAAATTAAAAACATCATGGATTCAAGAAACCGGTGAAAATTTCTGAGATTTATGTTCTTAAACTTCAAAATAATTGAAAATGCATTAAAGTAAAAAATCTATAGATTAAAACAGTCAATCAATAAGCCATGGGCTAATTGCATAGGTTTAAAACCAGTAAAAGTCAGTGATTTGGTAAGGCATTCAATAGAATGTCGGCACCTTTTAGACAAAGTTAATGTTCATGTCATTTGAGATTATTAAAATGACATATGTGACACAATTAAGGGCTAATCGTAATCACATGAATACTTTTCGTATCATTGATTAAAATCATGTAAAAGATTTGTTTAAAGTTGTAATTCCAATTGAAAGCGACCAGAGATTGTTTGAATTTATAAAAAGAATTTATTCTTAACTTTGTTTAATTCAAATTTGTTCCGATATGAGTGTAGTTTATTTCCTTTCCTCTATTTGTCCTTTCCACATTAGATTTTGCTAATATCGATCCCACTGTACATACAAAATTTATTACATGCATGAATTAAAACTCAATAGTACGCCAACAAAAAGAGATACTGATCCTTAAGTTGTCCATCCTAACTAACCCCAAATAAGCCCAGGGCAAATCAAATTATCGTGATTCGTTTTATGCCGAAATAATGGTCATGTGACAAATGGTAATGTACTCCATAACAAATCTCAATTTCACAGGGTAAATTAAATCACCACATCCTAATGGCTAAGCAAAATAATAAAAATACACCCACCCTGACATTTCTTTCATCCCATTTGCCGCCCACACGAAATTAAGAAACCTTTCAAAGCAACGCCAGAAAACGGAACCCCTTTTCACCGACTCGAGTCGTTCGTATAAAATGTATTTTTGTTATTATTAAACAAGGTTATAGCACAATCACTGGTTGTGTGACCGTCCTTTTGCAGGCTGTCCACATTGAAGCACACCCCCATTTTGTAACACAACGACACATTGAGGCTAAACCCTAATTAAGTTATCCATTCTTGCAGTAGATGACATTATTTCTCTTCGTCTTACCTTCATATTTTCAACACACTAACAATGAAATTATCCCATCAAACCGGATCACCCAAAAACCTCGAATAATGCCCAGTTAATGTTACAGACCAGCAAATTCGGGAAGTATCTTTCCGTTTTTGTGTGTCAAGGACCACGCCAGGACGTGTGTGATTTTGAAATTAAATTACCATTCCATACCGTTTCACAAGCCATTAGTAATCATATTAAATACACTCTGTAGGGTGCATGTGTCTGAGCATTTTACTTTTTTTCTTGTCAAATACGACGGTTGCCTTTTATATTTCGGGATTAGAGAACAAAAACAAATATTAATCATCGAAAACAGCTTTATTGTTTTTCAAAATATTCCGAAATAAGAAATATGTATACAAGCATGCAACGTTTGAACCAATTGCCGAAGCACTTTTGCCGCTCTGATTGAGGTATCTCCAAAACATGCATTCTGAACGCATTAACCGCTTCTTCAGGTGTCGAAAAACGTTGACATCTCATTTTATTTTTTACGTACGGGAATAAAAAGAAGTCATTCGGTGCCAAGGCAGGACTATACGGCGGACGACTTATCAAATCGATGTTTTGAGTGCTCAAAAATGCAGTTGTTTGAGCCGATGTGTAAGAGCTCACATTGTCGTGGTGAAGAGTGTTCGGTCTTCGGCGATTGGTTTTCCCGATTTCTTGGTTGTGTACCACTAAGAATTGACTGTTCTGCGTTGTTCTAGTGGTACGGTTGCAACATGTCCAGTTTTTCCGTAAAAACAGGCGACCATTTGCTTGGAAGTGTTTGTTGAATTTGGCTCAATTTGTCGAGCCAAATTGAGAAGTCGACTGCTCATACGCGTAAATCCACGATTCATTACCTGTCACGATGTCATAGGCATGTTTCGAAGTACCGCGATCGTATTTTTGAGCATTTCTTTTGACCAATCGACACGAGCCTTTTTTTGAGCGATTGACAAATTGTGTGGGATCCAACGCGAACACATTTTTTTGACGGTCAAATGTTCATGCAATATTGAATGTATGCTGGTCCCACAAATACCTAAGGTTGTCTCAATCTCACGATAGGTGACATGATGATCTTGCAATATCAGTTGGCGCACATCAATCAATGGTTTCAACAACTGATTTTCGACGACCTTCACGAAATTCATCTTGGAGTGAACTATGACCTCGGTTGAATTCACCATACCATCGATAAACACCGGTCCTTGATGGAGTTTTAGAGAGAAGATTTTTCGAATATATACTTATTTCTATCATTTTCCCTTTTGCAAAGTATTAAAACGTTCGTAATAAGTTGAAAAGTGAAGCCAATCGGGAGTTATATTCTAGCATCAATATGAGAATTAAAATGGCGCAGTGTATATTGAAGTATTTTATATTCAAGTATTCTGGACCTAAAACCTCCCATATTTTCACGGCACCAGTCCTTTCCTCTTTTCAAGGAGTGCTGAGTAGTTCCGACTCTTGAGAGAATAAAACCACGCACAATACGAGTTGTTACTAGAGGAGCTAGGACCCGGTTATTTGTGCACTGTGCTTTACAAGTATGTACTTAGCTACAATTTACTGAATATGTTTTTATTTAAGTGGAATATGATTCAAAAGAGTTTCAAAAAACAGTAAAACAGTTTCAAAAAAGTTTCAAAAACTTGGTCGATTGATATATGTTATCACATGTTGGGTTAGGGTATTATACGAGTACATGCAACGTACGCAAATTTTAACCACCCCTTAATGTTACATAAAAATTTAATTTTTATATACATGCGATGTCTAAATTCCATGAAAATTAACCCATTCGAAACCTATGAATGCATCGCACCGTGAAAGAAATCTTTAAAATAAAAAAAGCTATGAGTCATGAACTCAGTGGGACGAATTTAAGAATTGGCATTATTCCTATGCACCACCAGAATTGGGATGAACATAAAATAACTTTCGCTGAACGCTTAAAAAAAGGAAAGACCATGGAACCATCTCACAAACAATGGAAATGCATGAATTAATTGTCTGATTCCGTTTTCGTCATATTCCGTAGAAAAGGATCTTGCTCCCGCACTTAGATTCCCAAACCTAGAGTGAAACAAAATTTGAACTCTCCTTATTTTAAAGAATTATCAACGCTTTTTGGGTTAAGAAGGACTCGTTGTTTACACTTTTTAAGGAAACACAATGAAACTTTAAATGTGTTATATGGCAGTCAAGACTGCAAATAAAAAAATAAGCAAAGTAGATAATATATCAGCTCTACTTGGATACATCCACATTTCAAACTTCGCCCACCCAACATTCTCAACGAACATAGCCCCAAAGTGTTCCTAAAACTTTTTTTTTTAAATAAAACATTGTAGAAGATGTCTTTGCACAATCTTCGCACCGTCTGAAATCAGCAGTGGCAAGGACACAGAGACGCATAAAGTTTCCGACGTCGGCATGCAAACGCTTCAATTGGCAGTGAAAATAAGAAAATCCAGCAAGTCACGTGAGTCTCATAAATTGTATAAAATGCAAATGTGGCTTCCGTTGGCACTGCGGGTGATTAATGAATTTCCATCCGATACTGGTGCTCGTCGCTGCTGTGCTGCCTTCCCGTGCCGGTGCCACGAGACGTCCTCCTCTTGCGCCATATCAGTAAGAAGTCAGTCAACCTTTATGTCTGCACTGCGAACAGGAACTGATACTGAATTTGTTTTCCTACACTTTCACTGATTATAGACATCGCAGCCAGCACAATCACTGCTGCCTCCGACGTTGTCGGCCAGCAGCCACTGTTCCTTGCTTCGGCAGGGCGGAAAAAGAAAATACCACTGTCATGCCAATAAGAAGCAGCAATAAGAAAATTTTAATCGAAAGAAAATTATCTCGACCAGTTGCAGGGAGGCTTCATCACATTATTTTAAATGAGTTAGGCATGGGTAGAGGCCATAAGTGCAAAAGTTCTTCATGATTGAATTTGGTAGACGGGCGTGCCGTGGAATGCAGTTAAACGAATAATCGTTCAACTTTGCTAGTGGAGTTCCTTGCAATATAGTATAAAAAGTAAAGAAGAATGAATTGTGGTCGTAGGATGAAATCATTTCATAAGTTTGTATAATCCATTGTGCTTCGCAGTCGACTTGGGACAATGCATGTTGTTGATCTTGTATTGGAGGTTACAATTAATTCGGTTCGTTTTCAAAAGTTGGCGCTACATGCATTCGAAACTAATTGGTATTCATTAGCGTTTTTAGACAACAACATTGGTTTTTATTTCTTCGAAAATGACGGATTTGATTTAAAAAATAGCATTAGCGGGAACTTTTGATTTTCATTTTTTATTGAAAATAAGTTAAAGCTGAAGCTCATTGAAAGTTTGTAGAAGATCCACTTTCAAGATTAAAAGTGATGGGCTTAGGGTTAAATATATCGGCCCAAAGAGTTTCAGGATGAAGAATTAAGGGCTTTATTGGAACAAATTCCGCTTCGCTTGAAAAACAAATTTACCCCGGATCATGACTGAGGATAACAAGAGGATATACAAGGATCAGAAGACCAAACGACTGTGATATAATATGAGCTGCTAATAATAATAATTGTTGGCGCTACAGTCCAAAGAAGGACCAGGGCCTAGCTTGCTCATCAACTACTCGTGTTGTGCGCGCTACTGTTCACTCACGAGTAGAAGGGACCTACAGTTTTTTGCCGACTCCGAACGGCGAAATTTGAGAAGCTTTCTTAGACAGTTATTACTCTTTGAGTGTTGTCAGCAGCTCGAAAGAGGTGATGCCGTGAAATATTAGAAAAATTGGTGTTGAACTGGGAGTCGAACCTAGACCTTTCGGCGTGTGAGCGTCGCACTCTACCCACTACGCCACGGCGACCACATGAGCTGCTAATACCGGGCGAAATAATCGGTAAAAAACGTAATCGACTACAACTAATTCGTTTGACGTTGTCATGTTGCAAAACGTGATTTTGAACTTCCAAAATTGTAGGTCCCAGACCACCCGCCGTTATCTGTTTCCAGGGTATAAGTAAACAGTTAGTTAGAATTATTTTGGTCTAAGATTTTGTGATCACTGGTAACATCGTGGTTGAAATTTATTAAGTCTAATCAACCTAGTCTATTAACAAATTTTGTCATCAGAATTGTTCAATGCTCATAAATCTACTACCATCGCTAGCAAAATCATCAGAAAACGGTGTATGAAAATAGAGCCTTTTGGTATCCCGTGCTCCCTACTGTTTCTTTGGGTTCAAAAGGAGAGTTAGTCTTAAGGCCCTCTCTCGAAAACGCTAAATTCGTACAAGGCCTTAATCATCCATGTCCTGCTCTATGGCAAAGGAACTTGATGCTGATGCTGAAGTCCTTGTTATATTAAAAAGGAAAGTTTCACAAATGCCCTTTTGGTCGTGTTTGATTGCAGCAAACAGTGATCTTCATTTGTGCAAAGTCAGAAGATGGCAAAGCGTTAAGGCCACCTTTTCAAGGTATTTACAACTCGATTTTTAACGACTACCTAGAATTATTGAATCAATTCGAATCGAATTGCAGAAAAAACGTGTTTTTCGGCTCTCTTGGCCCTCGTCATTGCCACGGTCAATTTGGTCGAATGAAGATTCCATCTGCTGTTCTCCAGATTAGACCATGGAGAACTGTTTTTTTTTTAACTTGAGAAAGTCACTCAAAGGACGCAAGTTTGAGATTAATTTGCAAATCTCTTGTATGTTGTTTCTACAATCGTATAAGACCAAACCGTTTGTATAAATGTATTGCAGAATATTGTATATATCTTAACTCAAATGCTTTATAATGTATTTGTATTCTCCAAGACCCAAAATAATAAATGATGCATTATAGAACATTTTTGTACAAATCTTATGAAACTCAACATCTGATCGTAATTTAATTTTTATTTAATCAATCTTTAAATTAGTTTTAACTTTCATTCCGTTTAAAGTTTGGTGCTTTGGGCAGGCGATGATATAAATTCAGCTGCAAAAGTGCAGTTAGAACCCTTAATCTTAATTCATAATCCAGGTTCTCCCCTTCTTTGAGATATTATTAGATCTGGTGGTTAATAATTAATTTACACAAGATATTTCTCATCAGGTCCTTAGTTAATGAGTTAATTTCTTCCCATTCTTGCAGTGTCGTGTGCGGGACAGCAGTTAAAAGGAAACCAAGAGGATCCATGCAAAACAAAGCAACGTGTTGTTGGCGATGAAGTCTATTGTGACAGGTATTGGGAGTGTGTCAGCAATCAGCCGGAACTTTATGATTGCCCCAACGGACTGGTGTTCGCCGGTAAACATCGTGGCGTGACCGAGGGGTGCGACTATCCTTGGAGGGCCAACTACTGCGATGGCAAGCAAATGGCAAGTGAGTACGAAGTGAAATTGATTTTAGCTGCAGATGTGACCTCACGGTCATGTACGCACAGCATGTGGTTTTTGGGGTTGCTAGGATTCGAATTGTTTATGATTTCGTGTGTGTTTCAAACACATTGTAGACGGACCAATTTCCACCGAACACTGTGACTGGTTGTATGGAATCTTTGGACACGAGACCTCGTGTACTCGGTATTGGACATGCTGGAATGGCACTGCAACCGAACAGCTCTGCATCGGTGGCCTGCTCTATAATGAGGTCGCGCACAGTTGCGACTGGCCAGAGAATGTCGACGGCTGCCAGAAGCATCGTAAGTACTACGATCTGTTCTTTCAGCTCTTTTCAAATTGGATTTGGTTTTGTTTCCAATCATTCACTTAGCACTGTGCAACGAAGACGCAAATGGAAATGTGCCGCTGGGAAAGTCGTGTAATCGTTATTGGCAGTGTCAAGGCGGTTATCCACGCTTGCAGCGCTGTCCGGCGATGCTGGTGTTCGATAGACATTCACTGAGGTGTGTGGTGCCGCCCACAGCGGAATGTGATGTACCCACAACTCCGCTTCCGATTGATGGAGAAGAACTTTCAGACGATAGTGCTGCAAGAAGGGCTAACCAAAAGGATGAACAAGAGAGACAGGTTAGTTGTGGTTTCGAATTCTTATTTGATTTATGTCCACTTAAGGTAAAGTACATATCAAGTTCATAATTGAATAAGATTTGTAATTTTAATTGGGAGAATACATTTTTCATTTCATTGCACTCTATCGCTCAGATTTTAAGCATATGTAAGGGTTTGCTTTACTGCCTAAATCAAGCTGACAATTTTAATTAGAAACACTAACTAACTAAGTCTTTCTCCAGAATTCAAAATCTTATTTGCAATTAATGTGAAAGCGAACATTTTGGTAAAAGAGGGAGCGAGATCAAGTTACGGCACGCTATTCTCGTTACCAACTGTGCTTTGTAAAAAAATATCATGTAGCTGTTTCAATCTATGTCAGCTAGGATCCAATTTTTTTCAAAGTCTAATTTAAAGTTCAGTTAAATTCATATCATTATCAAAAGTTGTGAAGCGCGAACATAGAAACTTTCAAAAGGCTAATTAGGAAAAATAGGAAACAGCATTGGTATTAAACAGGCTGTAATTGTAAAACGATTTTCTAACAGAAAAAAGAGCCTTAGCTTATGTAGAAATAAAGATAGGGCTATTTGGCTTTATTAAAACTTTTCTTCTATTTATATTTGAAGTATAAATTTATTCGGCCCGTTTTCAAAAGAAGGCGCATCCTGTAAATTGTGGCTGATCTCGGAAGCGATTATCTGCTTTATTGGAAGGTGTGATAGTTATCAACAATGATAAGTGTGAATCAGCGTCTGTTTTTAGACGAGAACATTGTGTAAGCGATTTATAAAAACCTGCTACTTCATGTACGTGCTGTATAAATAATAATAATAATTGGATAGTGCGACATTTCACAGGGGGACCCGGGCCTAGTTTGCTCATCAACAACTCGTGCTGTGCGCGCTACTGTTCTCTCACAGATAGAAGGGACCTACAGTTTTCGCCTACATTTTCACTATTAATTATTCTTTGAGTGTTGTTAGCAACTCGAAAAAGGTGGTGCCGTGAAAAAATTCGAGGTGTTCAGCCGGGAATCCAACCCGGACCTTCGGCGTTTGAGTGTTGCGCTCTACCCATTACACCATGGCGGCCACTGCCCGTAATGTATGCCTAAGCTAAATAAACCGCCATTAATTCGGTTCTAAGGTTCTTCAACCCTGCTCGCGAAATTCTCCCGCTTACCACATAATATTTAACACAAATTATGGGGCTTAATAAAAAAAATAGACAAGGCACAGAGTTAGAATTCGTTTTCTCGTTTTCTTTCTGTCACTCCCCAACAACTGTTTTTTTTCCTCTTCGATTTATATAAAATAAACAGCAAATCAATTCATTTTCTAAATACAAAAACTTGATTTATATAATTCACGCATGTATGTACGCATATGTTACACACACTTATGAACATTGTTAAAATACACAACTTATAAGTATTATCTCAAACTGACATTCTCCCCTATTCAGAAGCTGGGACCATTTTCTCTGAAGCACACTATGCGAGGATATTAAAGCTGTTGGTTAAAGTCGTACTTCGCACAGTATGAACCCTCTTCAATTTCAAAATATAAAAGATAAATGGTCTTTACCCTCTGCTGACGCTTACATCGGAGACATGAACAATTTTTATAATTCCGTTTGAAGAGACAAGGGCCAACTTATCTTCCTAACTAAATTGCTCATAATCATTACAATTTCAAATGATAGTCTAATGCATCTTCATATCACATATTCCACTGACATTAATAATGACATTTATAATTCCGTGTGAAGAGATAAACTAAATTAGTAATTCTATAACTTGATAAAGAGATGAAAATTTTTATGGAGACTTAGTCTGATATACCGCAAATTTAAATACAATTTAAATTACGATTAACGGTCCGCTAGATATCCGTCAATTTCAAGCTTACCCTGACGTATTGTTCCACCGAGAAACAACATTAAACTAAAGCGTGATTATCTCTATTCCCGCAGTCATAAAATTAGTAGAAGCTCTTCCGTTGGAAATAATTTTTGCCGGGCTGTATGTTTATCTTGACATGAATTTTAAATGATAAATGACACTTTTCTGCTCCCCACTAGAAGGCCTTCGCCCTCTTTTTGTACATAAATAAAATCACAAGTATCCACATTAACTGCCATTTACCACAACAGCACATTATTTTAATTCATTTTTGCCTCGGGTCTTATAAAAATTGATTGTCTTTTTTTTTTCATATCGCAAACAGCAAGCAAACGAAGGTGTTCCGCCACTACCGCTTCAAGGAAAGAACTTCCAACGTGCAAGAAACTAATACGAAATGGATGAAATGCGTTTCCAATGAGGATAACGTCAACGTCTTGATGAATACTTTTAATCTTCTACCCTGCACTGCATCCGTTGGATGACTTTGCAGTTCGAGAAAGATACGGGACTAAATCAACTTTAATATTACACATGTCTATATTCATAAGTACATTATAAAATGAAAGTTCGTATTTAAGTTTTCATTATATCAAGTTATATAAGGTGACTTTCTGGACACCACAGAAGCTTCACTAGACATCACAAAGTATGGTAAAACGATACAAGTATTTTTTTAGCAATCAAACAATTATGTCTGAGTTGAATAGTGAGTTGTCTAAAAAATAGATACTTAATTTGAATTGTAAGAATTTTGAAAAATTAAATTAATAAACAATAAACTTGAATCTGACTCATAATTTTGTTTTTTTTTTTTAACAGAAATATTACAAAAATGCTTTTAACATATAAGAAAATAAATAAATCCTCTTGATATGATTTTGATTGTTTTATAAATGGTTCAACTACTGAAGGGACCAGTTGATGCCCGAGATGGATTTACTATATATACGAGGGGCGTTCGATATATTCTCGGTATCGATATAAAGGAAACTGCGAATTTAATTTAAATTATTTTTATTTTTCAATATAATCTCCCCTAACTTCAATGCATTTGTTACATCTTGAGATAAGCTTTTTTAAACCCTGAAAAAAATATATATCCTTTTTCTCTGCAAAATACCCATGTATTGTCGACTTGAGTTCTTCATCATCCGAAAATGTTTTTCCACGAAGACATTTGTTCAAATCCGGAAACAGGAAATAATCACTAGGGGCAAGGTTCGGGTGGGTGTTGGATTTCTTCGAAACCACAATCGCGCAGTAGCCTTGGAAACTCGCGCCGTGTAAGCAGGAGCGTTGTCATGAAGAAGCTGCGAGGTATACGAGTATGAAATGACCGTGTTTTTGAAAATAAAACACGAATTAATAATGGGAAAGTAAAAACATTTTATTCAAAGTATTCACCACTGGTTTCTACACATTTTGACCACTTTTCTGGCAATTTGTGAATACCACGCCAATAAAATTGTTTGTCTTTTAAAGCAAACCAATCAGACACCCAATTTCCGACCTCTTCGTAGGAATCAAAGTGCTGCTCAGCGAATGCGTGTTCCATCGATGAAAACAAATGGCAGTCGGGAGGAGCCAAGTGTGGTGAATACGGCGGGTGGGGTAGCTGCTCCCAGCCATTTTGGTCGTTTCTCGATTAATGAATGGTTCAAATTGATCATTTGTTGTCGGTAGCGATCACTATTAACGGTTTCACCAGGTTTTAAAAGCTCGTGGTACAGCACACTTTTCTGGTCCCACCAAACACACAGCATTGTCTTCTTGCCGAATCGATCTGGTTTTGCAGCCGATGTTGATGATTGTCCCAATTTAACCCATGATTTTTTCCGTTTAGGATTCTTAAAATAAATCCATTTTTCATCGCCAGTAACAATCCGATGCAAAACCGATTTTCTTTCGTGTCTTTGAAGCAAAATTTCACAAGTGTTTTTTCGGTTTTCCATCTGTCTTTCATTCAATTCATGTGGCACCCATTTTCCACACTTTTGGAATTTTCCCATAGCTTTTAACGGTCAGTAATTGTTTGTTGTGCAACATTTAACATTTGCCATTTGCTTTTGACTTTGAAGTTTCATCTCCATTCAATATCGTTTGGAATTCGGCGTCTTCAAAATTTTTTGGTGGTCTTCCACATCAAAATCATTATTTCTGAATCGTTGATCTTTTGCATGTTGCTTCTGATAGAGCATGATCACCATATGCCTCGACAAGCATTCATTGCGACTCTGCCGCACGTTTCTTCAAACAAAAAATTAAAAAAAATAATGCTTTCCGTAAAACATCACTTTCTGGTACAAAATTCGACATTTTGAACACGATGAAAAAATATGATGTTGTCTGTTCAATGACTTGATGTATACTAAATATTTTTCACATGTCATAGCAAACAACCAAAAAAAATATAAGGGCTCGTTCACAACAAATGTTCCCTATCGAGACATTTGTATCTTGATGCTCACTTCATAGAAGTATACCCCGTCTTTTCTTTTTGATTTCCTCCCGCAAATTATGCAAAGTGGAAGCGTAGAATGTGAATTTTGTACTCAATGAGCTCGATTCCCTTTGAGTCTCAAAAAACTGTGACCATGAGCTTTCCGGCAGACGGAGTGACTTTGAACTTCTTCGGGGGGTCTGTTCCTGTTTTATGCCACTGCATGGGCTCATTTTAGTTTCCAGGGTCATAGTGTTTCGTCCTCAGTAAGAATTCAATCCACAACACCGTCAGCGTTCTCACTGCACATCTCCAAAAGCTCTCTACAGCATGCAACTCTAACTTTTTGCAGAGGCGCTGTGAGCATTCGTGGCGCCCACTTTGCACTGACCTTTGAAAGGTTAAGATAACCATGAAGAATGGTGTGAATTGTACAAGTTGAAAGATTGGGGATCTCTCATTTTCACCTTTATCGGACATCCTCAAGAACAAGTTTTTCGACTTCTTTGATGCTTTCTTCCGTACAAGCAGTACCCGGGGTGCCGAAGCAGGGGCCGTCTTCAATGCTCTCTCTCCCTCTTTTGACCTCACTTGACCACTTTTGCACAGTTGAGAATGAAGGTGCGGAACCCTGGTAAACAGCCACCATCTCTTCATGAATAGTTTTTAGACTTTTTCCTTGCTTAGTGAATAATTTAATTACAATTACGTTATGCTCAATTTCACCATTATCGTCTCAGTTGCCATTATAATTCTGTTTAACAAGAGATAAAGATCGCAGCCGATCGCTAGAGCTTTTGCCGATCGATTCTCCCTGAAACTTTCTCAAAGTTCGACGCTGCCTGCACAAACAACAGAAGACAAGTGGAAACCATCAAAGAGGCCGCCACTGGTGTGCTGGGTTTTACGTCACCACCTAAGAGGAACCCATGGTTTGACGATGAGTGTAGGCAGGCGCATGCAGCCAAACAAGAAGCATACAAGGCAACACTGCATCGAACGACGAGAGCTGTTTGTGAGCTCTACAAACAGAGAAGAAGGGAAGAGAACCGGCTTCTCAGAAGAAAAAAGAAAGAGCACGAGAAGCGCGCGGTAGAGGAAATGGAGAGGTGCTATAGCAGGAATGACGTCCGAAATACCACAAGATAAAACAGTTATCCGGTGGTTCTAAGCCCCGGACAGAAGCCAGTCGGTGCTGAGAATCTGGAAGGATCATTTCTGCAGACTCCTTAACGGCGATGACGTCGCAAATTCCGCTGTTAGGCAGAATATTCCACTCAATTTGGACGGTGATAGACTAGAATTTCGTCCTCCCGACTTAGACGAGTTGAAGTTAGCAATATATAAGCTGAAGTCGAACAAAGCTGCTGGAGCTGATGGACTGCCCGCAGAACTATTTAAAGCAGCTGGGGATGAGTTAGTAGGACGCATGCACCAGCTCATCTGTGAGATATGGTCGGAGGAAAGTGGACGAGTGGAATCTCAGCATCGTTTGTCCGGTCCACAAGAAAGGAGACCCCTTCGACTGCGTCAACTACCGAGGGATCAGTCTTCTTAACATCGTATATAAGATTTTCTCTGCCGTACTGTGTGAGCGCCTGAAACCGTTCGTCAACAACCTGATAGGTCCTTATCAGTGTGGTTTCAGGCCAGGGAAGTCCACATTCGACCAGATCTTCACACTGGATCCTGGAGAAGTCCCAAGAAGTACAAATCTACACCCACCATCTATTTGTCGATTTCAAGGCCGCGTATGACAGCGTGCATAGAGACGAGCTATACAGTGCCATGTCTAGTTTTGGCATCCCTACCAAACTCGTCAGATTGTGTAGGATGACGATGGAGAATTCTCGCTGCTCCGTCAAGGTCGGTAGTGAACTCACCGAGACCTTCGATGTCAAAAAAGGATTTAGACAAGGCAACGCGCTGTCATGTGACTTTTGTAACGTCATCCTTAAGGGGATCGTGCGGAACTTACACGTCAACATCGGAGGCACGATCTTCCACAAGTCCGTTCAATTGCTAGCTTATGCGGATGACATTGACGTAATCGGCCGAATTCAGCGAGCCGTCAATGAGGCGTTTGCTAGCATTGAAGCGGAAGCGGCTAAAGTGGGACTGGTGGTAAACGAGGGCAAAACGAAGTACATGCTGTCATCGAAGAAGGACGCAGAACATCGACGTCTCGGACAGAGCGTCACTATGGACAGCAGACACTTCGAGGTAGTGAAGGACTTCGTCTATCTCGGCTCCGCGGTGAATAGGGACAACAACATCAGTACCGAAATCAAGCGCAGAATCACTCTTGTCAATCGCTGTTTCTTTGGGCTCAAGAGCCAATTGAGTAATAAAGCCCTCTCCCGAACGACCAAAGTGACTTTGTACAACACCTTGATCATCCCAGTCCTGCTTTACGGCTCAGAAACCTGGACGCTACTAAAAGCGGATGCTCCGGCCCGAAGAGTTTTCGAATCTGCACAGGGACAACGCAACAGAGGACGTCCTAGACTGAGATGGCGCACACAAGTGGAAAAGGAACTCAACCAACTTGGAGTGCGCAATTCGAGACAGCTGGCAAGAGATCGTGCTTAATAATTAATTAATAATTAATAATCACATTTATTTAAAATTTTACATGATACTTGATAAATAAGTAATACTATTATTTTAGTGCATTCATGTAAAATTCAGTCAGCTTATATATACAACTTCATCCCGAAACCGAGAATATATCGAACGCCACTTGTATGAACCTGCTGAACATGGTAGACAGCAACACTTCGGGCCAAATTTACGCAGATAGAATTCGTAAAATATGCAAAAATGCGAATTCGCAGAATATGCAAAAATGCGAATAGAAGCCATTATATTACTGTTGCAAAGTATTAGTTGAAATTTTCTGGACCAATATACAGTGGAGGAAAAAATAATTAAACAAGGTTGTTTGGTAATATTTAAAAAACAGAGTAAAAGTATTTGGGTAAGAAGTATTTTAAGCCTTTACAATTTGAATTATTATAATGTGTAACAAGCATTCAACATTTAAGGTTTTCACAAAAAATTAAAAAAAGATAGGTGAATTTAAGCTGATTTTGTTTTTCACCAGTTTTAGCCTGAAAAATCTAGAAACATTCTAAGTTTAAGGAAATAAATATGGAAAAGTAATGAAATTACACCTAAATTTATCACACCCCTTACTATTTAGTTGTTGAGCCTTTTTTTTATCGCTACAGCACATCTTTATCCCATGGAATGAATCAATTTGCTACAAGTTTCCGTTGGGAGCAACTTTGAACCATAGCTGCTCCTTATTAGTGGCTCCACAATTCCCGATCTTGCCTTTTGAAATGTTTCTCTGTGTTCCATTGGATAAAGATTGGGGGATTGTGATGGGCACTCCACAACTGTTTTTTAAAAACGGGTAAACCACTCTTTTGCTAGTTTAGAGTAATTGTCCTGCATAAACTCCCATTTCAGTGGGATGTCCTCTTCGGCAAAAAATGGCAGCATCACTGTGTTTAAGATGTGCACGTCGACAACTGCACACATTTTGTCTTTAATTTAGAAAAACTCCGGCGGTGCTGAAGAAAAGATTCGCTTTGTTATATCCTTGAATCGAACATGGGACCTGCAGTAGCCATAGCAAAACCAGCAATGGAGGTTTATATAAATAAATATGATGAAATCGGTATTTAAATGCATACATCACACTCATATTTAACGTTATTACAGGAAAAAATTGTCTTAATTTTGTGGTAATTTCCCCGAACAGAGTTCCCTTTTTAATTGTAACTCAATCTAAAGAGATTGATTGAGTTCGCTGCACAAAACTTTTTTTGTATAATTTATTTGGTACCAATATGGTGACCCCATTTTGTTAATGTAGTTTCTAAGGTCATAGCTGCGTAATGAAATACTTCATGTCAAGACTCCTAGCACGTTGTGTATTTTTCAGCATTGCATAATTTCACCAGAATAAAGCACATTTTTTAACATACAAATTACAAAATCTGCTTTTATTCTTCCCGTAAATGATACGCGTGTTGAATAAAATTATTCAAAGGACTGCGGACAAAGGTTGGTAATCGAATCAATACGTTTTATACTCAAATTTTCAATTGATGGTTTATTCAATGACAGCACAAAGATGGTCAAATTAAAACATGTTGCCTAGCCGCTGTTAAGTTCCATCAGCCGTGGTTGATGCCAAAAAAAAGAATGACAATTATATGAAGCTTTAGCACCTTCTAAATGATTTTTTTCTTTGTAAAAAACTCTTTGAGACGAAAACTTCTCAAACGCTGTCAATTTTCGGACAGTGTAAGGGAATTTTTGGTAAAACCTGAGGCCTGTTCTCAAATAGATAGGATCATTACGACAAAGAAAATACCTTTTCCTTCCTATGACTTAGTCACTGCGTTCACCAAGTGGCTTTCCCTAGCACGCCTGGTTTTGCTCTTGATGCACAGCTTAATCTCCATTCTCTTGACATCCACATCTTGGGCAATTTCCGAAAAAAAAGAATGGTTTTTGATTGAACCCGTACTCGAACTTGGATGATCTCGTGCACCGCATCTCCTATGACACTAGTCTTATGAACCCCGAACCCACCTTGATACTTCCTCTGATTCTAAAAATTTTCACTTTGAATCTTGTTGCATTTGATAGTTTTTGAAGGGAGCACAGTAAAAGTAGTGCTGACAAATTTTCAATTATTTTCTTAAGAACTATAGTTTTAATTTTCAGAGAAGAAGTTAAAATCTTTTGTTTTGAAATTTTACGCTTGTGATTGAAGTTATATCGCTTTTATAAAAGTAGGTAGTAAAATATATCAAAGACGCGCAATTTGATAAAATCCTCTTAAATCAGCCAAAGAATTTATAATAATTTCAAGAACCTTTTAAGTGCTATTGAGCTTTCGACAAATAGCAGCACATTGAAGAAGTATCGATGTACAGGAATGTTTACGTCGACATTAGAAATTTCAATGTTGACTCCACAATCGGTTTTATATAATTAAATAATGTATAAGTTTTAATTTTGATTATCGGTTTCTAATTCCATTATTTCGTTATCTTGCTTTCATATATAAGTCAAGAAACTGTACACTTGTAACCGTGATTTAACACTTTCTCGAGGGTCACTTAATGTAATGATAAGACGGACAACAAGTCGACAAGCAACAATTATTGAGCTTACATTAAACTATTACTTAATACAACTGTGTTGAAAACTTTAAAGAAGGAAATTAATTATAAAATAATATACAACTTGGTTTACATCCAATATTGAAATGTGCTTTGCAGCCTACTCCGGTGTGCGTGTCAGAACATCATAATCTTCTTCTTTATCAGCCTGATTGCATGTTATTAAAAAAATCATTGAAAGAGAAAGAGGGAGAAAACTGTAAACAATTTTGTACGTACGCTTTAATGAAATGATCCAACACATACTAAGCGAATGGAAAAGTGGAGAGTGTACTTCGCAACAAATACGAGTGCGAACCAGCAGAGGAGATAAATTGATTAAAACAAAACGAATAACGAACAAATTCAGTGCGAGTCAGTTCGTCTTGCAGTGGTTCCGTTGACAGTATTCCCGTCCGTAAAACTTTTGACCGGTATTGGATTGCAGATAATAGAGTTAGAACGTGAAATAAACCCGAAAACGAAATAGAAGAAGAGCACAGAGGAATATCAACGAAAAAAACACAAACAATTTTTTTTGGATCTGTACTGCGAAAGGTGAGTTACGCGGCTCTGAACAGCCCCACAGAGCTCCACCAGTTAGGTTTGCCCGATAGCTACCTACTTATCGTCTTTGGTTGTTTCACTGGACGTTTAGGTATAGCTTTATTGCTGAGCATGGAGAAAGAAAAACAAAAAATTAGCAATCACTCATCTCGTAGAAGAACTTGTCCGGGCATTGTTCCCGTCTTGCTCACTTGCCAACAGGGCTGTGGAAAGTCTCTCAAGAAGCCAAAAGAAGTTTCTTATTTCATTTGCTATTTTGTTTCATTTTCTTTGTGGGCTGCTCTTGGGTTGTAAAACAGTGGCCGTTGCCTTCGGGAGGTCTTTTAGATGCAGTCAATTGTGATTGTTGTTGCCTTGGGGTTAATACGGCCAAAGAAACCTCAAGAGAAGAGAAACTTTTCTCTTTTCGTGCGCTAGTTTCGTGCGGCTTCAAAGCCAAAACAACTGACATTCGGGTGTGTGTTGTGCGCCAAAGAGTTATTGACGGTAGGGAGAAATTTTTCTGTTGTCCGTCTGTAGGACAGAAGCGACAACCTTGGTCAATTATTGACGGTTGTACGTTTACTTACCGGAAGAATAATAGTTTAAGTACTTTTAAGTTGAGGGTGGAACTCCCCTGGATAGTGTATTTGGAGTTACTTTGAAAGTAAATGTTGACTGTTTCTCCAAGGAATTTTCGTCTGCAGCATGCCCATTTTTTAAGTAGATGTTAAACTTTGTCTTGTAATAAAAAAAATGGTTACTTAGTGGTATCTGAAATTGAATTTTCACTTGCCGAAGAAGAGACCAACGCCAAAAGGCTGTTGCGATTATTTTTGAAAGTAATTACTTTAGATGTCAAAGTGTTTCAGGAGTTTTCGCGAACGACACAAATTTATTTTTCGTTGTTTCGTATATTTACTAAATGTCACGCTTTCTATGTCTTTAATGCGTATGAAATGATTCGAATAAAATTTTGAATTCGAAAATTCAATATTTGTGGTGGCTATTGTAGTCAGATCGGAAGATAACAATTTTTTTGTAATTGACACATCTTTTGAAATTTAGATATCTTGATTTGCATAAGCAATCAAGTTTGTAGTTTCTTTCTGTTTCCAACCGCTATACTTCAAAATTATGAAAAAGAGATATACCGAGTTATATTTAAACACAGAATGTGACTATGGTGTGGAGATTTTCAATATGAATTTTGGAATCGAATTGTGTAACAAGTAGTAAAGTATAATAGTATTGCGTAATAAATTATATTATGTATATTATATAATAAATTAATTTTTTAGATAACGAAATACATATTTAGACGTTTTTTGTTTCACTCCACACAGGAACTTTTATTTGTACTTCAGAACCACCACCGAACGATTTGAATTTCATTTGATTTTCTTTTTTAATTTTTTTTTTATTTTTCAAGAATGATATCAAAAATCTGAAATTACGCATTAAATTCAATTTCCTGAGATGATCACAATAGGCACTCATTTTTCAGTCACTTTTTCGCAAAGATTGACCGAAACCACAGATGTTTCATGTTCAGTATGGACTCAGAGCTCTTCTGAATTAATAATAATTGTTGCGACCAGGGCCTAGCTTGCTCATCAACTACTCGTGTTGTGCGCGCTATTGTTCTCTCACGAATAGAAGAAACATTTTTTTGCCGACTTCAAACGGCGAAAGTTGAGAAGCTTTCTTAGACCGTTATTACCCTTTGAGTGTTGTCAGCAGCTCGAAAGAGGTGATGCCGTGAAAAAATTCGAGGTGTTCAGTCGGGAATCGAACCTAGACCCTTCGGCGTATGAGCGTCGCACTCTATCCACTACGGCACGGCTTCCGAATTTACATATTGTTTAATTATATACATAGTTTAAGGCCAAAAAATTTTTTTTTTATGTTGGGATAGTGGTTTTCACTCACAATAACGTGGCGATTTGCAATAGGCATGAATGCTCCAATGACACCTCTAGCACATAATTCACACATAATAGTAACTTTTTGGAGATGCAAAGTTGTCTCGTGAGTTTTTGTTGGCTGCCCAATAACGTATATTCTACATGTTACCAAAATCATGCAGCCAGGTTTATCGGCGGAAATGATTTTTGCATTTAAAATTGTGGCAATCGATGGGAATTACGGAAATAGATTTGAATAATTTGTCTTAGTTTTTCAAGTGCGAACTGTTTTAAGATGATTTTCCAACCAAATATGAGGCGCCGCTTACCGTTTCTATAGAAAAAAAATTTGAGCACCCCTATTGAAAATACATTTAATTATAGAAGTTTTCGAATAATCGAAAGTTTACTTTATGTATATTGCTTATACCAAATATTCTCCTTTTCTTTCTTTGACTGTTTTTAAACAAAATTTCTCTTATTATCATATCAAATTGCTGAAGATCATTTCAAAATTTTGGGATTGCCCTTATACAAGCCCACCTGTTTATTGCGTAAGCTGAATCAGAGGATTATAGAGGTGTCTTGAACTCACTTTACAAGACCTAGCCAGTTAAACTGTCTGCCTTGGGGCAAATCACCATACAGAGAGCTTGCTATGCCGATGAAGATTTTTCTCCAGGTGAGCTTTTTTCCGAGAGTCTCACCCGCAACTTGTGGGAGAATATGAATGAAGATGTTGAACTAATCTAACTTGGTCAATTGAAATTCAATTACCTCTTAAATCCAAGTAAACAAAGATTGCAAGTGTTTATACGCTGAGTTTCTATATTGATTCTGTTGTTTGTATTATACTTAACTTTCTTTACACTTTCGATGCTGCTCTATATTCGATATATATTTGTGTAAAATTTTGTTATGACATTATATAAATACTTTCTCATAACATCAAAAGTCAAACTTATCGGATAAGGCTTTTTAAAGATTACGGCGTCAACAATGATGTTGAGGAAATATGGAAGTGGCGTGAAATAACACGTCTTATCATGTTTTTAACAACGATTGCAATTGTGATAACATTTATTCTCAAAGTCTGTTTTCTTTTGACTTGAAGAAATTTAAAAGCGATCTTTGATCAATTGATATTTTATGTAACATTCCAACAAAAACGCATCGAATTCGCATTGATCAGTTATAGCTTGCTCATCAACTAACGGTGTTGTGCGCGCTACTGTTTCTCTCACGAGTAGAAGGGACCTACAGTTTTTTGCCGACTCCGAACGGGGAAGTTTGAGAAGCTTTCTTAGACAGTTATTACTCTTTGAGTGTTGTCAGCAGCTCAAAAGAGGTGGTGCCGTGAAAAATTCGAAAAATTTGTGTTGAGCTGGAAATCGAACCTTCACCTTCGGCGTGTGAGCGTCGCATTCTACCCACTACGACACGGCGGCCACCGGCTTAGGACACTGTTTTTCATTAATTGACATGTGTCAAGTGGTATTTTGAACCAAGATGTCTACATAAATTTCCAAAACGCATTTATTTCGAAAAGTGTGGTATGTTATATGCACGAATAACCCCTTCATTACACGTGAAAACATAATATCATTTCCCTCGACCGACAACGTAAGTTCAGTTTACTTACGACTAGGCACATGCAAATTTTCTCCTTTTTTAAAGATGATCTGCCCTTATTACTTCACTACAATTTTTTTTTCGATCGATCGTCGCACAATGTAGTAGAATCTAATATCTCTCCTGGGGTCTTAAGTCAGTAGTCATAAATAAAAAGTTCTCCTTCATATATGTTCTTAGTATGGGTATATGAAGAAATGTTTCCAAACTTAAACCTCATTGAAGACATTGTTTTCCACAGCCTGACAGTGTGAACGAAAAATAATTGAGATGAATTTAGAAAACTTTTAGTAAGAAGAGTATTCTGAGGTGTACTGAAAGATCCAAAACGTAGCAGGGTTGCTTTTCGCATGCTTATTTAAACACATCGAGCACTTTGTGATCTATTTTTAAAATAATTTGGATTAAGAGATTGGACTTAGTACAATTGACCAGTATTTGAGTCTAAGCGCTCCTAACCTCCAACAAGAGATTGCACTGCTAATAAACTTGTGTTTTAGACAGGAAAGTGCGTGTGTCCGTCCGTTTTTTGTGTCTATCAGACTTTTCATCTATGAAGTCATATCGACCAACTGGAGGAGATGTTAAATGGCTCCCGTACGCGAGAAGTTGCGAAAAGATTAAAATACTTGCATTGTAGCTACATAGCTTTTTGGTACATTTTTGGCAAAAATTACAATCATCAATAAGTCCCGGGACTAACCAACAAAAAAAACATTTTCTAGATAAAGATCGATTTTATTCATCAACATACTTTCTTTCAAGAGCGATACAATTTGTCCAACGCCGCTCTAACATTTTGATACTTTTTTTTAAAACGATTTCTTTGGCCTCAACACAGGCTTCAGTTTCCTCATTCGAGATATATTTTTTTCCGACGAGCAATTTTTGAGTTCTGAAAGGAGGTGGAAGTCGCTGAGGGCCAGATCAGGAGAATACGGTGTGTGCGGAGCCAATTCAAAGCCCCTTTGTGCGATTTGGCCATGGTAGCCAACGACTTGTGACACAGTGCATTGTGTTGGTGGAAGAGAATTTTTTTCTTCTTCATATAGGACCATTTTTTTTTTTTCAATTTCATCCTTCAAACGTAACAATAATGTCATGTTTTGTTCGCTGTTGATCCTGTTGCCTTTCTCAAGATAGTCGATGAATAAAATAACCTTGCCAGCTGATCTTTGTGTTTTTGGATGCTTTTTGCGTAGTCCACGGCTGCTATTCACTCCGCTGACTGCCGATTTAAATCTGGATGCATGTTTCATCCATTGTGATATTTCGACGCAAAAAGCCCTGCTTATTCTGGCGAAACAGCTCCAAACAGCTTTCGTTGTCGTGTTTGGTCCATTATGAGCAAACGAGGTACCCATTTCGAAAACGGCTTTCTCAAGGACAAACGTTCATGCAAAACAGTGTACACACTGCCTTCTGATATCTTAAAGGTGTCAGCTATCTCACGCAATTTCTCTTTGTTGTTTTCCAAAACGATTTGTTGTACATTTTCACGTTTTCGGGTGTAAACACCTCAATTGGTCTTCCAGAGCTCAGTATCGTTGGTGTCTGTACGGCTACGTTTAAAGTCAGCTTACCACCGACAAATAATTGTTTTTGATAGAGCAGAGTCCCTGTAACAGTTTTCAACCCATTGCTGAGTTTGATATTTTTCCCATCAAAAATCAGTATTTAATCAACACACCGAATTCTGTTTTTTCATTGTTTTAAAAATCGCAAAACTAGTGTCACTTGAAGCACTGTAAATTGTAACCTAATAATCATTGTCATGAAAACTTTATAAGTATTATTTGAATGTTTGTATTTCCTACAAATAATATGGATTTTTTTAGTTGCGTCCCCTATATATATGTCAGTCCCGAGAACTATTGAGTCATGTACGAACTTTAATCATTTTCCGCGTAACATTTTTATTCTATACTTAAATGAGTATCTTTCAGTGTTTCTTTGGTCGGTCAACCTTGTTAACATAGTCTTGCACAAATTGAATGTAATGGTATGATTATAATTTTTAATAATTGTTATGATAAAAGACAATTCCTTCACGATAATTGCTTCATACGATCGGCACTAGCATTTCTAGCATTTCATAACAGACAATTTCACCGGAAAAAATATAGAAAAAATCTAGATTTATACATATATTAGAGAAAGTTAGAAAATGATATATATTAAAAAATAACCTGACTTCAATACAGGTTTTAAAATCTATAGTAGCCAAGTTTCAAAGATAAGTTAATTCCCTTACGTATCAGCAACGTTTGTTAAAATTTTTTAATACTATGGTTACTTTTTAGTGCATCCGCTGTTTTTCGAAAGTTTCGCGTCCACAGTTTTGTTTTCAAAAAATGTAGCGTGAATAGTCAGAGGATAAAATATAATGTTGGCGTCCATTAATCTAAACCCAAGTAGTATCGAACTTTTTTGGAAAAAATGATTATTGGGTGTTGGAAATAAATAAAAATTGTCTGTGACCTAATATTTTAAACAAAAAATGTTCTTTAATAATTTTGTTAAAGTCTCTCTGTGTGCAGAAATTAGCATTTACATAAAACGAGTGTATAGCTAAATGTAAGTGTAAGTTATTCCGTCGTGTAATTTTGTCGTTCATGACAGATACATATGAGTACGTATATAAGCGCATATTGGAACAAATTTTAATTCCGTTGCAGTTCCAACCTCGGTTGCTTCCATTCAACAAATCAAAGCTTACACTCAGATTTTTCTTGTGTAAAACTCATATTTTTCTTGTGTGAAAACAAGCACCGACGGAGGTTAATGTTTCTTATATCAAAAAGAGCACAAAACAAGAGCGATCTTTTGTCTAGATTAGAGTAGATTTTCACTAGTGGCGTTGATTGCACTAAGTGTGCGTTCGCCCACTTTTTTGATAATCTTATCTTTTGGCTTTGTGATACTTTCCCCGGCTTTGTGATAGTTTTAATAAAAATCGTCTGCATTATTGACGTCTTGGCATTTCCACTCACTAATAATTTAAGGTCTTATACTTTTAGATTATTAAGTATTTCTTTACAAATATTAAAATTATTAAACAAAGTTGTAAGAATGTATAAGATCAACACTTGTATGTGAAATAAAAATTTGATTTGTAAACTACTTTCTTACACGTTTGCACTAAATACACGCAATCATCTATTTATAGACAAAGACGTTGGTTGTTGCTCATTATGTCCTCTCATATAACAAAACTACCCACGTTCGAAGACATATGGCGAATTGCTAGGGAGACATATAAAGAGCATTTTGGCAGTTATCCGAGCATATCCTGCTGTGCGCCAGGACGTGTGAATTTGATTGGCGAACATGTTGATTATAACGATGGATTTGTCTTGCCCATGGTGAGTTCTTTCCCTTTATTTCATTACATAAAATCTTTTGAAGGGTATGTCCATTTTGCAGGAATCTTATTCACTGCATAAATAATTTTTTTCTTGTTTCAGGCACTTCCAATGGTAACAATAATTGTTGGAAGTTTGAACGGTAGTAGCGATGAAGCAGATATTGTTACGTGTTGCGCTGGGGTTGACGAACCGAAAAGAGTGCGATTTAATTCGATAAAGTTGCAGCCGGGTGAACCCAAGTAAGACACTCCATTCTATGTAATTTTTAATTTTTTATAGAAAAATTCATCAGATCGAACCTATGTGAATGTGTTGAGGTTGAGCTAATATTTGCAGTGTAAACAGTAGTATTTTCTTCCTTTATTTCCATTTGTCCTTTCGATAGAGAGATTATACGACGTTAACAGTAGGTTATGATTTGGAATCATAGCAAGCCTTGAAATACTTGTGATAATCAAAAGTATTGCACGGTTATCTAGAGCTCAATATTCCCTATCTTGAAAGCAGGCCAATCGATTTTGATCATCTTAAAAGGGTTTGGTAACATCTTATAGCTCTGAAATGTAGTATTTCTTTGAAAGATATGGATTGAACCTTTATGTTTGGCTTATTCGATAATTACTTATTAAGGTTAACATTCGGAAAATTATCACCGATTTTTTTCTGTGAAAACTTTGGTGTTAAGAACTCATGCCACGCTAACCAATCTCAAAGCCGACGAATAAATGAAAATAGCTTGTCATCGTTGTTAACCAGTCTTTAATTTAAATAAGTCTTGTTGCCCTATAAGCCCCGTGGAAGCAGGATGCGAATTGCTAATTTTTATCAAATTTCTATTTTTGGAAAGATTTGCGAATTTCACATTTTCCATAACACTTTTCTACCCTATTGACCGCGAAAATGAGTATGACGCTTCAACTCTGAGAAGTCTCTATCTGGCTTTTCTGTTTATAGGGGTCACGAAATGCGTTGTTTGGCGAAGCATTGCATTGTAATCTGCTCTCACTATGTGGTGGCACCTATGTTATTATTCTTTTTACTTTGTTAACAATATTTCCCATTGCTATAGAATTTATACTGACTACTTTTCCCTCAGTTCTAAGTAAAACTGAAGCAGAACTAAGCAGGACAGTAGGTAGATAAAACAAGGAGTTCTTTAAGTAGCGAGTTAACTTTTATAACAAGTTAACAGTCTGGTTTAATGTAAAAAAACAACTCTGTGCGGCGGCTTCAGTAATGGAATTCAAATTAAAAAAAAAACATTTTAAATATTTTATCTACAGTCTTATTTCTCGAAAATCGTTTTTCAAATTTATTCTGCAAAACAAAATAATATTATACCAGGTTTATCTGTACATGACGCAACTGTTATTAACCATTGCATAGTAAGTATTCCATCTGTTCAGATGAGCTCAACCACTTGAAAAATGGATATGGTATATTCTTCATTTGAAAATAATGGATCTCACTGGTATTACAATATTAGATTGGTTCAATTTTTATTTAAGCTCCCATGTTGGCAACCGCTCATTGCCAAAAACATACGTGAAGAAGCAGTAGAAACTTCGAACTCGTAGTGACGTGAAGTGGAAAGACGATACCGTTTTCGAGCAGTCACTAGTGGACCACGTGCAGAAGTGGTCAGAAAACCTCCTCATAGAAGAAAATAAATAATAATTAATTAAAATTTTGACACAATTCAAAAAATTACTTGCTCATGGTCAAAAAATTAAAAAAATAAATCGACCAAATCTTTATAGGAAACTTAAGCACAACAACAAATTTAATTATTACTATTTTGGGTGCAAAATGTTGAGATTAAATTATACTGAAAACTAAACGTAGCCTGTGTAAGGGATATTTTCAAAACGTCTCCTTTTAAGGGGTATGTAAAGCAAATACTTGTTTGGCCCTAAAAATCGTTTCGAAACTAAACGCTCTGGCGAGCAAAAAGAATATTCTACATATCTTCATACAGCAAGATGACCGAATGAGATTTTCCCTCACTTCTTTTCTTCATGTTTGTTTGTTTGTTTCTTCATGTATGTTGATTTCCTAAAATATTAAGTGTATTCAAGAGTGATCTTCACATTAAGAAGTGCTCACTCTGCAAGGGTTTAGTTTAAACATTTGTTTAACCTAATAAAATAAATGAACAGTTTTTAAATGCACAATAACCAAGCTTATATCCCCTGACGAACTGTTCCTGCCTAAACGTTGGGATAAATTGATTGAAATAACCTGGTTTCATTGCTTTCACAGTGACCGAAAAAGACCAACAAAGTCTCTCACACATTAAATTTAGTTTATGTATAAGGTTCATGCAATACCCAGTGGCAAAATTGGTAGAGAGCGGTTCACACGCCGAAGGTCCAGGTTGCAATTTGCATTTTTCACGGCGCCACCACAGAAAAGCTTATCAAAAGCAGTTCGTGAAAGAAAAGCAGCGTGCATAACACGAGTAGTCGATGAGCAAGCTAGGGCCTTTTCCCCTGTTGGCTGTTGAGCCAGACAGTATATACTTGTATATATAAGGTTCTAATAGGAACTTGTCTTTTTTTTTAATTAAAATTTTATATACTGCAGACGTTGATTTAAGAAGAAGAAAATGTTGGCTTTAATGAGCACATTAACAGTTTGATGACAACTTAAAGACTGCGTTCACGAATTTAATTGGATGTTTTCAAGTTAAGTCATGTTCACATTAATAATTGTGTTCCCCAGGGCTCCGTTTTATATCCGACACTCTTCCTCATTTTATAAATTATCTCCTGTCTGTCAGTATGAGACAGTACCCTCAGCTTTTCATACTCGGTCCTTTTGCCTCAACCCTCCTCTTCGGCCATAGACTTGGAACGGCAGTGTATGTTAAGCTCATTAAATTCTGATCTTGACAGCATAGTTAATAATTATAATAATTGGATCATTGGATTTTATTATTGGATAGCTTGCTCAACAACTGCTCGTGTTGTGCGCGCTACTGTTCTGTGACAAGTAGAAGATACCTACAGTTTTTTGCCGTCTCGGAGAAGTTTGAGAAGCTTCTTCTTCGACATTAGTTACTCTTTGAGTGTTATTGAATCAAACTCGGATCTTCGGCGCCTTAGTGTCACGCCCTACTACTAAATTAGCCCTACGTTACTACGCCACGGCGGTCACTGACAGCGTAATTGATTGGGGAAAAATAATTGAGTTTAATTTATTGCTTCCAAAACTCAGTGCCTTCTACTGTCATTCAAGTAATCCCAAAATATCCTGTCATTATTCATGACCGACTCTTGCGTTGTTAAAAACGAACAACTTTCCATCCTTGGTGTGTGTATAAACTCATAACTAAGTTGGACCGATCACATATTCGATATCTCCAAAAATGCAGCGAAATGTCTAGGTTTTTTAAGCAATACAAGAAATATTTCATCTCTTTTGATATGGCAACAATATATAAGGCGTACATCCTACCAAAACATGAGTATAATGGTCCTATCTGATCTGGAGCTCCTGCGGCCTTTCTGCTTCTACTAGATAGAATTCAATAGTGAGCGATAAAATTTGATGGTAATAACAATGCTGCGAAGTCAACCGACTAGTTAGAGCATCGACGAAATGTTGCGCCTTTATTACTCCTTTATCGCTATTTTAACAAAAAACTTAATTAGCCAGCTGCATTCTTCACCTTTAAGAATCTACCCGCAATACCCGCCACGCTAGGAACGCCTACCCATTCACCTTCGGACGTTCAATTAGGTTTTGAGACTAGCTATTCATTCGAATATGGAATACTCTTTCCAGTCCAACTTTTCCCCCTCATTACAATCCGCAGGCATTTAAATAAATGTGCATTGGTACCACCTTTCCCTCTCTTCCTTTATACCATCGGCCCGTGCTGTGACTTAATTCCTGCCACAGGGGACTAAACAATCCATTTAGCGCAAGCCAATTATAGAAAAAAATATCATACGAGTATATAGTTATATATTATCCGCTTCATGTGAGATATCCAATTGTTAGCAATTCTAATTGTTCCCTCCAAACTTTCCAGAATATAAAAATTACTTTTTCTTGTATTGTTTGATCAAATACAAAATTGATTCATAGAGGGACAGATATGACAGACAGTTCGAGACAGGGAAACTACGTTCTTTAAATCTTTCGTGCAGTACAGTTTTTTTATTTTTATTTGACATTATTCTTTGCTGTATAAAAATATAATTTTAAGGTAAATTTTAAATAAAACAAAAATACTTACCACTCATATAATTATAAAGATGGTCAAACTATGTTCGAGGTGTGATTCATTCATTTGGACACCCAGTGCCTGGCTTCAACGCTGTTATTGTGAGCAACGTCCCAGTTGGGGGAGGTCTATCAAGCAGTGCTGCCCTAGAAGTATCGACCTTGACATTCCTTGAAGAACTTACGGGAAAAGCAATTGTAAGGTAAATTCACCACTAATGGTTCTTATCACACTAAAATATAATCTCATGGCATATCTTTACAGCAAATCTAGAAAGGCGCTTATATGCCAGGAAGCTGAACACAAATTCGTCGGCATGCCGTGCGGCATAATGGATCAGATGATATCCGTCGCGGGAATGAAAAACCATGCCTTACTTATCGATTGCAGGTAGGCGCCCGCACACTGGGCTTACGTAAGAACATATTCATTTTATACCTATCCACACAATTCGTTTAATTTGCATCAATTTTTAATTTCTGGGGCGCAGAGTTAAGTTACATCCGCTCAATGCAGGAAGTGTTTAATAATACAACCACTCCTCATAACTTTTGATGATGTCAAGGCCATTGTTGACTTTAAACTTGCAAATTGATTCACTGCACATTGGGAATATGTCCTGTGAAAAATCACTCTAAATCCTGCTTCAGTATGTGGAAGAGAGAGAAGTTATATCTCCTCAAAGCCGGAAATTGTTTTCCTTTCTATAGTAGTAGTTGCGGGTGGTAGAGTGGAACTGTTTCTGTCATGAATTCACCATTTTTATTGTTTGCCAAAACCAGCGATTTTAATGTTTCTCACAAGGACAATTTTGCTTGGTTCCTCCCATCCTGCCATCCTCTCATTCGCCTGCTGCTACCAGGATATGGAAGCCCTTTGTTCAGCGGTTTTTAGGTCTTTGAGAAATGCCACTGCCAGAAACAATGAATAGTACAGTCTGTAACATCAGTATCAGCCGCAAAGAAGCACCGAAGCTGCACGCTCTCGGTTCGGCTGGAGAAACATATTTGTATGCACGTCACTCTTGTCCTGCTGACAGGATGCTTAAATCTTCCGTTTTCGCGCGCATATCGTAGAGACGGGTAGTGTCGGAATGTAAAACGCTTATTGCATGAGATTTTATTGCATTTTCTTTGGTATTTGTTTATTGAACTGTTTGCGCTTCATCTTTGCAAATGGTAGTTGTTGATTTTTTTCCTCGCCGGTATTTGTTTTCACGGAGTCTGTGTGCACGCGCAAGGTTTAGGAGAAGCAATACTCTTTTGTGCATGCACGTTCAAAGCCATAGTCTGCGCTGGCTGTTCCTTTGTCACAAGAGGGCAAATATGTTGTGTAAACAGAAGTAAAATTTAGTGTTAAACGGGAAAACATACATAAGTTTGGAGATAAGTGTTTGCCGACGTTAAACAGAAACTGCTATTAAATGTCACTGCTGCATGCATGGTCCTGCATGAATTTTGCATATGTGTGGAAAATTTTGTCGTGCGGATAAAACATATGAACGATTCTATATTTGCCGGGAAAATAATTAAACAATCTGTTCACGTCTCGTGAATAGAATAGAATAAAGAGGATTTGAATTATTTTGTCAACTTTGCCATGTCTGCAGATTCCGTTGTAATGCAAATTATTTTGCGACAAGTTTTGTCTGACTCAAGTTTCTTATGTTAGTTCAATAAACTCACTTTTTTGTATAAATTGCGAAGAGAACACGATTTGACAAGAGGGAGTGTAATGTTTAATTGGTTGCATGCTAGCCGATAGACTTAAATGACAAAGTTAATCATAGAAATGTTAAACACACTTTATGTACGTTATTATTGATAATTCCTTTGTCGTGACTTTCTTGAAGCAAAGTGAGGGGTAAAAAGTTGGAGAAAACACAAAATACGGATGTCGTAGCTAAAATTTAGGCATATGTTAATGTATACATAGTTTAATTTTACATCTTTAGTGTTATTACAATGGATATTGGATAGGAACAGATGAAAAGAATAAAAAAGAAAAAAGGAAGGCGGATTTGATGTACTGTATTTCGAGATCTAATCAAAAAAAATTAATGTTCAAATTTGAATTTCAAAAATTAAACAATACGTGGTTGATTTTTAGATATGTTCCTTTCATGAACATTGCGATGCAAGCTTTAAGCAGACACACATTTGTAATATGACGGTTTTGACAAATTTTCCGAAACATTTTATTTGCAACAAACCATGATCAGCAGGATGATAGTTTACAGTTTGGTGAAGTCGTGTTTCTTCCATATAATTTATTGATGTTTCATTTTCTTATGACTTGAACAAACAAAATGGATAATGAGGACTTTAAGAGCGTTTGTTTTTGAAAAGATGGAAAATTACGCTTTTAATTGATATTAGTACCATTTTAATTACTGCGGCCGCCGTGGTGTAGTGAGTAGAGTGAGACGCTTACATGCAGAAGGTCTAGGTTCGATTCAAGGCTGAACACCTCGAATTTTTCACTGCACAACCTCTTTCGAGCTGCTGACAACACTCAAAGAGTAATAACTGTCTAAGAAAGCTTCTCAAACTTCGCCATTCGGAGTCGGCAAAAAACTGTAGGTCCCTTCTACTCGTGAGAGAACAGAAGCGCCCACACCATGAGCAGTTGATGAGCAAGCTAGGCCCTGGTCGCCTGTGGACTGTCGCGCCATATAATAACAATTATTATTTTAATTGCTAGCTTATTCCTTTATAATTGGTAAGTATTTTTTGGGAAGCGTGGCTTTCGTGGAGTGGTGAACCAGGCCCAGTAACAATCCGATGCAAAACCGATTTTCTTTCGCGTCTTTGAAGCAAAATTTCACAAGTGTTTTTTCGGTTTTCCATCTGTCTTTCATTCAATTCAAGTGGCACCCATTTTCCACACTTCTGGATCTTTCCCATAGCTTTTAAACGGTCAGAAACTGTTTGTTGTGCATCATTTATCCAATATCGTTTGCAATTCGACGTCTTCAAACTTTTTTGGTGGTCTTCCACGTTCTTCATTTCACAAATCAAAATCATTATTTCTGAACCGTTGGAACCATCTTTTGCATGTTGCTTCTGATAGAGCATGATCACCATATTCCTCGACAAGCATTCGATGCGACTCTGCAGCACTTTTTTTCAAATGAAAACAAAAAATGAATGCTTTCCGCAAATCATCACTTTCTGGTATAAAATTCGACATTTTTCACACGGTGAAAAAATATGATGTTGTGTGTTCAATAACTTGATGTATTCTAAATATTTTTGACAGATGTCATAGCAAACAAACAAAAAAAATAAGGGCTCGTTCACAACAAATGTCCCCTATTGAGACATTTGTATCTTCATACCAGTATATCTGGTATATGTAGCCTTGTGTCGTGTTGCTTTAATTATTATTCACTGCATCTCAGAAGCAGTTGTCGTCTAGAAACAAGGAGCTTATTTTATGATTTATATTTAATCGAAACGGCTGGCTCGGACGTCTGGAGGTTGAATTTCGATGACTATTATCAATACCGACAAGATTGTCCTCTAAGTTATTTACCGTTTCGGTCTCATCGGCGTACACTTCACATATCCCCACAGCAGATTGTCTGCCGGCGTAAATTGCACGATCCTGAAGGCTAATTCAAGAGTCCGTTAATTGAATCTATGCGGTTATCAATCGTTCCCTTTAATAAGTCAATTGTGGTACGAGGTGTGTGACTTGATGCACCGCATCGTTTCAATTGTACCTAGAGCTCAATATAGTGTAGTTAATTTTTGGCGAAATATACAGAAATCATGGAACCATTGCGGTCAGCATTGAAAGAAGTACGGAGTAATAATTCCTTCAGCCCATAAGTTCCGCCAATGTGTCTGTTCTTGTGGATAGTTATTGCTCCAAGAACTACGGTTTTGTTAAATGACGTGTCTTATAAACCACCATTGCCAAGCAATATCCGTTTATGAAAATTGGAATCATCGAAAATATCGTTTAGGGCCTATGTACTGAATCTACATCTAACTTGCCTTCTAATGAAATGTTGATATGCCAAAAGAATAAATCACTTCACAGTTTGCAAGTTTTAAACCTCTTCAAAATTATTTGTTCCTTATTTTATCCTTTGATAAAACCCTTCGATTTTAAGCACATATTGAATGTGCACTATACGCACATTGTTTCCCGTTCGAAGTGTGCCCTTTTTGTATCTTATCACCTCATACAAACTAAGGTATTTTTGCCTCGTGCAAAGTGCGAGACGTGCGTGCTTGCCACGTCTCTCAATTGGTATAGAATGTTGTTTGTTTAGAGTTTACTACTGCTTAATGCCTAAATTTATGTTTTCCAAATTATTTTTCCAATTCATTTGTAACAGATAGACGTTTTTCACTTCAAACTTTATAAATACCAAAATTAAAAACCATTTGTAAAATTTCATCACTTTGTGCTACTTTTCTGAAAAGGTATTGAACACAACATCATTGTGGAGGTGATTATTATTACTAAATAATCCGATTCCCAGCGAGTGTTTTTGTCATTCATTCCAATCTTTTTTGTATTCTCTTTATTCCCATTTTATGAAATATGTAAATAACTTACCTGGAATCTTCCTTGTTGGTTGAATTTCTCTTTCGTTTTAGGTCTCTGGAAATTTCACAGATTCCCTTTCTGGCCGAGGACCTGGTGGTTTTAATTTGCAATTCAAATGTGCGACACGAGTTATCCGACAGTGAGTATCCGACGAGGCGAAAACAATGCACAGAGGCACTCCGGTTAATGGGACTTAAGAGTTATAGAGATGCAACAGACGGCGACTTGTCAGGTAATTAATATTTGAAATTCAAAGGTTCCATCCATAAAAGTTTTATAACAAAATTGAAATTTTATAAAAAATCGCCTTAACTGTTTGAAAATGGATCATAGCAAATCGTTGATTTTGAGAATGTAAATTTTGTTTTGCATAGAACATAGAGCTATTTATATGTGAATGCAATGTACATATACGGAAAAACAACCAACGTTCTACATTAATTCGAAAATTTAAAAGCTCTACTAAGAGCTTCAATAGAAGTCCTCATACTCAGCTTATTGGCGGGATTAAAAAAATTGATCCTCACTCTTTAAAAGGGGTTGCTAAACGTCTAAAATAGTCTTTCCTCTTCCAACGCATTTAAAGAGAAAATTGTATTTGTTCTCTATAAACACATGATGCCGATGTTGCCATGACAATATGTGAAGTGTAAAGGCCTCTTCGGATTACAAAAAAGGCAAATAATAAATTAACAAGAACGTTTAAAAATCGCAACTGTGTTGTACACGTTTGCAGCTAATAGTGTTTTAGGGAACCGTTGGTTTTGAATCTCACTACTTTCATTTCATTGTATTTGTGTCTCGTATCCTTTTAAACTATCAAGGGTATCTCTAAACTTAAAGGCAGTGTTCTGCTTTTAATTTTATTCGAACCAAATTGTGAAAGAATTTCTATCAAGCCCGTTCCATTAAAAAGAAAAAATAAAATAAACAAGAACGCATGAGAATATCAAAAAATATGTGTCTAAGAATGTATACAAAACTGAAGCTTCTTTGCCACGTTTGCGAAAGTCAATATTATAAAACTCTGTCTAGTTAATTGGCATATGTACATATATCACCTCCAATACTGGAAATGAGCCCATCTATCGTTACCAGCTTGTTGGGATAAGCCAATGACTTCAAATCACAATCTTAAGATCCATTTCTTGATATAAAACTCTCCTCAAGCTTCCTGTCCAGCATATTGTGTAACTTACAGCGCAATTATTTTGAAACCACCACGAATTGAGGCAAAAGTCATCATTTATTCTTGTGCGACAGCAATTTCCAATCTGTTTAGTTTTACTTTGCCAACTAAATATGATTAAAAAAAAACTATAACGTCATTGAAAAATCGTATGGAAAGAAAGTTTAAATTTCTATATTCTATATGTGACATTAAGGCAAAGTGTACTTAACCTTTTATGAGTAGATGAGAAACCATGAAATATTTTAAAATATTTTGACATTTTGTAATTTGAAAAGTAATTGACAGTGCTTATGGTGATGGTGCCTCAGAGCGTAAAATCGAGAAATACAAATGCATAGCCGCCGAATCACCGGCAAATACATTGTAGTGGACAGCATCGATCGATCTTTTAATAAGTGGTTGGTGCATGATACCATAAACCATATTAACAACACAGCACACATATCGTTGCTTGTGATAACATAATATCTTTGTAACAAACACACATAGCACATCACTCAATAAGTCCCGGGACTGTTATATAGGGGGCGCCACTGACAAAAAAATCCATATCATTTTTAGGAAGTACAGACATTGAAATGATACCTGTCATGACATTTTCATGACAATCTGATTATTAGATTATAAGTTACACTGCTTCAAGAGACGCTACTCTTGCGATTCGTAAAACAAGTGACAAGCCAGAATTTCTTGTATTGATTAAACACTGCTTTGTGATGCGAAAAAATACCGAGCAATCTCAGCAACGGCTTGAAATGTGTTTCAGGGACTCTGCTCCTTCAAAAACAACCATTTTTCGATGACACCAGCGATGATGAACGCTCTGGAAGGCCAATTGAGGTGGTGTTAGTTGTGAGCCTTCTCATGACAACTGGTGGATGAATGAATCCAACAAAATAGTTAAAACCTTTTATAAAACAGGAATGTGTTCATTCTTCGTATGGCGCTTTGATTAAAATAGACGAAGTTGTTGGTTTTTTCAATAAATCTGCTGCTTGTGTTAAGCCAGATGCCCGTGAACTCATTTTGCCTGGAAATTTTCTGGAAATTTTGTCTTTGAAAGAACTGTATAATTCAACTTCCCAGTTTATCTGTGATAAGTTAATTAACTGCAAGTTTTCAAAAAGCAATGGAAGAAAATAGAAAAAAGTTAAAAAAAAAATACTCTATTTACGGCACCAAAACTCATGTTTTCATGCTCAAACATAATTAATAAATTAACTGGAGTATACGTATTTTATCTTTTTACATTATTTCGTTTTTGTCCTACCCTCACAGATTAAGTCATATTTTTGTTAATGCTTTTGATATACCATAATACAACTTCACAAACGGAAAAAGGCAATATGGAGTATAAAAAAAAATAACAAGAAGCTATTAATGGTGTTGATCAAAATTTTGTTAAGCATGAAATTGAAAGATATATGCTACATGACTTTACCTTCCTATTGAAATGAAATTGAAATTGAAGAGTTATTGACTCTGAGGTGAATAAAATTAAAAAAACAAAACCAACAAATGATACTAAGAAAATCTCTGGCACATATTTTTATAACACATGTTAGAACTTTTCGTTACCGCCGTGGTGTAGAGGGTTGAGTGCGACATTCATTCGCCTAAGGGGCAGGTACGATTTCCGGCTGAACACCTCGAATTTTTCACGGCACCACTTCTTTTGAGCTGCTGACAACATTCAAAGAGTAATTACTGTCAAAAAAGCTTTTCAAACTTCGCCGTTCGGAGCCGGCAAAAAACTGTAGGTCCCACAAGTCCCATTAACATAAGCAGTTGATGGGTAAGCCTGGTTCTCCTATGAACTGTCGCACCACCCAATTATATTTATTTATTTATCTTAGGACTTTTATACGAGGTGTGCTCAATATATTCTCGGTATCGATATGAAGGAAAATGTGAAATCAATTTAAATTGTTTTTATTTTTCAATATAATCTCTCCGTACATCAATGCCTTTGTTACATCTCGAGATAAACTTTTTTAAACCCTCAACAAAATAAATTTCGTCCTTCTCTGCAAAATACCCATTAATTGACGACGAAATACGAAGACATTTTTTCAAATCCGGAAACAGGAAATAATCACTAGGAGCAAGATCTGGACTACATCGTGGGTGTTGGATTTCTTCGAAACCACAATTTCGCGCAGCAGCCTTGGAAACTCGCGCCGTGTGAACAGGAGCGTTGTCTTTGAAAGGTTAAGGTGGTCATGAAGAATGGTGTGAATGGTACCAGTTGAAAGCTTGATGATCTCTGCCATCATTTTCACCTTTATTCGGGCATCCTCAAGAACAGGTTTTTCGACTTCTGTTATGCTTTCTCCCGTACAAGCAGTAGCCGGGGAGCCGGAGCGGGGGTCATCTTCAATGCTCTCTCTGCCTCTTTTGAACTCACTTGAATGCTTTTGCACAGTTGAAACTGAAGGTGCGGAACCCTGGTAAACAGCCACCATCTCTTCATGAATAGTTATTAGACTTTTTCCTCGTTTAGTGAGAAATTTAATTACAGCTCGATGCTCAATTTTCACCATCATTGTCTCAGTTGCCATTATGATTCTGTTTAACTAAAGATAAAACGCGAATGTAATAATCACATTTATATGAATTAATAATCACATGAATGCACTAAAGTAATAGTATTACTTGATAAATAAGTCAATTATATATATAACCACAGTTTCCTCCCGTTACCGAAAATATATTGGTATTGTGTATAATCAATATCTCTCATTATAAAGGGCGCGGTGAAGCAAAATATGAAAAAACAAGGCATACTTTCCATTTCCTAGTTAAGATTGCTTATAAGTTTGAATAATTGTGCAATTACGTCTGTAGCAATTTTTCTCGCTCTCTCGAGATTTTTAGTGTGTTGAAATTTGGTTTTTCGAAAATTTTCCTATTTCAGCTGCTTAACTTCTTTTCTCCTAAAGACTTTTGTGTCTTTAGAATATTAGGTTTTCGTCGTTTTGTATTTGCGTGACTTTACTATGCGTAGGACAACGATTGGACACCACAGCTTTTGGGCTGAAGAGTTTTTGATTCCGAGCCATTATTATAAAGTAATAGAACGAAAGAATAATAATAATAATTGTTCGCGCGACAGTCCACAGGGGGACCAGGGCCTAACTTCCTCATCAACTATTCTTGTTGTACTCAACTACTCGTGTTCTCTCACGAGTAGAAGGGACCTACAGTTTTTTGCCGACTCCGAACGGCGAAGTTTGAGAAGCTTTTTTAGACAGTTATTACTCTTTGAGTGTTGTCAGCAGCACGAAAGAGGTGGTGCCGTGAAAAATTCGAGGTGTTCAGCCTTGAATCGAACCTAGACCTTCTGCATGTAAGCGTCTCACTCTACTCACTACACCACGGCGGCCGCAGTAATTAAAATGGTACTAATATCAATTAGAAGCTTATGTAGAAATAAAGATATTAATTTACTAGAGCTTTTTGGCTTCATTAAAACTGTTCTTCTATTTATATTTGAGGTATAAATTAATTCGGCCCGTTTTCAAAAGAAGGCGCATCCTGTAAATTGTGGCGGATCTCGGAAGTGATTATCTGCTTTATTGGAAGGTGTTATAGTTATCAACAATGATAAGTGTGAATCAGAAGGGACCTACAGTTTTCGCCTACATTTTCACCATTAATTATTCTTTGAGTGTTGTTAGCAACTCGAAAGAGGTGGTGCCGTGAAAAATTCGAGGTTCTAAGCCGGGAATCGAACCTAGACCCTTCGGGGTATGAACGAAATAGATCACGCAAATTAAGAAAGCCCTCAACCATGTTGGTGTGCACAACTGGAGGCAGATGGTAAAGAATGATATTGGCTGGTGAGGCTCATTGGTTAAATACCCAGTCTTCATTTCACTGCAGCCTATTTTGAAATATTATTTAAGCATTCAAGCTTAACGTTTTTGTTTAAGAAGCTTACGAGCAAAGTGCGTATAAACTGTTGAGAATACTGAATAAAAACTGGCGAGAACACTGAATATAATTTTCTAGAAATATGCTTTAAGTTGAAATCATATTCGCTCAAAATGTGGCAATATTTAAATTTTAGTTCATTGCACTGCGTGGCAAACAATAATCTCTTAGTTCATTTACGACTACATCTTTTCTCGAAAATGTTCTCTAAATTGTTAAATTGTTTAATTCATTGTACAATAAGTCTTTTTTGGAGAATATTCTCTTCCTTTCTTATACCAAGTGAACCTACGCAAATTTGTTTCCGTTGTGATTATGCTTATTAACACACATATAACAGGTATGAATTACAAATAACCACACGGCGGCAGGGAGCGCCCTCGATAAACTCTCGTGCATAATTATCGTGCCTTGGACACAAATGTGATTGACGGTGACGAAGAAAAAGAGCAGAAAGCCGAAGGAAATTGAGTTACAATTTCCATCTGTTGAGGGGCCACATAATACATAATTAGTATCCAAGACGTATACACAGCAGCTCGGACGTAGATATGCCCGGCTGCCAGCATACCCTTCCCGCTGCTGAACTCACCACTAACAACACTAACAACAAACGGATGAAATGTCATTTACAAGGTCTCGACGAGATGCTCTTAATAAACCTGTCAATGTGATACCTCACTCATTTAAAAGGATGATGCCCTTTTGTGGACTCTTGTACTTGTAGCAAGGCGACGAAGGAAAAGTAAAATAACGACGCCCAGTGAACATATTACGAAGGACGATGAATAAATTTCGCTCCCTCGGCCGTGTTGTTGTAAACATCCATGTTGTGGTAGATGTCTCATTTGGTGCTCCCATCTTCAGAGGGGGATTATATAGACTCTTCTTCTTCATTCATTATCGTCACGTCCTAGAATTAGTTTTGTAAGAGACTGTCACTGTCTGCTTCGGCTGGTTTGGTGGTGGTGATGAAGCTGAATGCCGCTGCAGGCTATGTCTTGATGTATTTATTTCGCATGGAAGGATTCCGTCTCAGCGGCCAACGACAACAACAACTTTGTCGACAAAGACGGCGGCAACGGCGGCGACGACGACAACATTCTGAAATGCTAACGAAGAATAATAAGGAAATATTAGGGAAAGTGTCATTTAGGGATTTGGGAAAGTCTGTAATGAATCTGTAGGCTCTCTGTTCAGGGTGGTCTTTGTGTGTAGTATGTGAGGGCTTTCTATTTTTTCCTCCTTATCTGGTGCGGCTCATTTTTTCTTCGCTCTAAGCCCGGAGTGAAATGCTATCTGAATAAACAATGCCCTGGATGTAATAAAGTCACATTGGGAATGCTTGTATGGGAAATATTTGAATAATTCAGTATCCCCTTGAAATGAAAGCTATTTTTGAATTTACATTATGAATGAGAAGAGGGTTACGCAAAATTTTTTTATCGGCCAGATGGCAAGCGTAGAATTTATTGGGTTTGGTTTGTGACGAAGAATTGGACTGAGATTGGTTTCGGGCCTTCACATGAATTCGCTCTGAATTGTTTATGCTAAAACTGTTTGTCACTCTATGTGTGAACAGGGTGCCCTGGCGTGATATTATTTATGGTGTGATTTTGATCAAAGCATAAAACTGGGGTCTAAATTTAATAATATTGAATGTCCACGATTCCCTGGCTTGTTCATGCATCTTGCTTTGTAGTAATACTAGTTTCCCATTGAAATAGGCGACAGGCATAAATGTTGCAAAGGGTGCTGTAGGCATATATTCCTTTTATTTCTTCTTTATTCGATGTGTATTATATATATATTTTTGTGTAATGGTTTTCGACAAAAAAAATATTTCGAAACCAACACTTTTCTTGAAGGAGGGTAGTCACAAATACTAAAAAAATTTAATATTTTGCCTTGCATTTTGAAGAATTGTTTAAATAATCAGTGAAAACATTTTAAAAAAAATACATTTGTATTTATATTTCCTAAATATCAGTCAATTTGTTTTATATCTTAAAGAATATAAAGTGACAACTATGTTTTTGATAATTGCTTCACTATCAAACAGGAAGCTTACGTATATGGGCTTGAAGAAGCAATTTTTATGTTCTGCTAAAGGAGCGATGGATTAAACCGAAAGGAACAGTATCTATGAAGAATCGCTCACTTAAACGGGAGGCGTTGACATAATTTTGAGCAAACTTGATTGAGTTCAACAGAGCAAATCTATGAGTTTTCTTTTTTCCTTCTTCTCTCTTCAGTCAGCACGATCTCTCGCCATTTGCCTCCAGTGGCGAACTCCAAGTTGGTTGAGGTCCTTCTATACTTGTGTGGGCCACGTCAGTCTAGGCCATCAACTGCTGCGTTGTCCCAATGGCTCGGATTCGTAGACTTTTTGGACCGGAGAAGTGGAGCCCTTACGATCTACATGGCCTATCCATCTTAAGCATTGTATCTTAGATACTTGACTAGGTGCATGTTGCTGTAAAGCCCATAGAGTTCTTTAAATTTTCTCCTCCAGATGCCATCAACGCAGACAGGACCAAAAATCGCAAGCAAAACTTTTCTCTCGAAAATACTAAGGGCTTGCTCATCCGCTTTAAGTAACATCCAGGTTTCCGCGCCATGAAATACTACTGGGACTATCAAGCTATTATATAAAGAGAGAGAGAGAGAGAGAGAGAGAGAGAGAGAGAGATATATAAAGGACGTCAACGTTGTCCTCGATGACACACTTATTCTCATTAACCTTCAGACCCATTATAGCCGCTTACGTTTCAATGCCCGCAAACATCTCATTGACGGCGTCAGCGTAAGCTTGCAAATAAGCTGACTTTTGGAAGATCGTGCCTTTTTTGTTGACATGTGAGTTACACACGATCTTCTCGAGAATGATGTTAAAGTAGTTACATGACAGAGCGTCGTCTTGTCTAAAAACTTTCTTGGTCTCAGTGAGTTCGTTGCGGACCTTGACGGAGCAGCGAGAAAACTCTATTGTCATCCTTCACAATCTGACGTGTTTGACAGGAATGCCAAAATTAGACATGCCACTGTATATCTTGCCCCTATGCACACTGTCAAATGCTGAAAAATAGAAAACAGAAAACACGCTCTTTATCTTAAATGCATTTTTTATACAATTTTTACTATTTTATTCTAAATATTTTGATTTATCATTTATTCAAAACCAAAATGATTGAAAATAGATAGTTAGTATACATGTCATAGCTTACAGTGGAGGAAAATAAAAAGGAATTATCAACACCGTTCGTGACCGCTCCATATAAGATATGCGAAACTGAGGCAGCTGATAAAAACGTATCAGCTGATGAAAACAATTTTTAACCTAAAGTAAGTCTAAGGAATTTAACAGAGCATCTTAAAATTACAGTTTTCAGTTGCCAACTGATAATTGTGTGTTTTTAATGGCAAATGACTTACCGAAGACGAAATTAAACACTGTGTCACCGTATGTGAATACCGGACTTTTCAATTACGTTGTGTTCAAATTCTATATCTATGTATCTATATCTATGTATCTATATCTATGTATCTATATCTATGTATCAATATCTATGCAAATTTATCTATGTATCTATATGTACATAAAATTATGGCGAGAATAGTCTGGAAAAATTTACAAGTTTCCTAAAATTACTAATAGCATGATTAACATATTCCCCAGAAATCACCCACAAAAAGAAAAGGGAAACGTTACTCACTCATCTTCTTCTGGAGAGTGTTGTCAATCTGCATTGCATGTCTGTACCTAATGACATGACTAAAATTTTATGGATCTCAACAAGTAAACCCACATAAACTAAACGTCATAAGATTTGAACGATCCCCTTACTTGTATTTTGTACTTACGGTATGTTTGTATGTGAGTGTCTCCTTGTCGCCAATGAGAGCGACCCTTTTGTTGCTGTCTCAAAATTTAATGACACATTTAGATACCAGACCACTTGCAGAAGGAGCTGTGAAACGATGCGAAAGCAAGTGTTTCTCAGAGTATCATTTAAGGCAGAACTTAAGCATTTATCGTTCATTTTTTTTCTTGTTGTGCCATACAACAAGACAATTTGCATAGAATTCAGGTTAGAAGAAATTCTATCGACAATTGTCTGTTTTGAAGTGCTCATGCATATTCTTGTGCTCAAAATGTGAAAAAAAGTCAAGAAGGGGAAACATCAAGAATGTTCCTCATACCATGTACTTAATTATAAAATATGTTGCTTCAAAATGTAAACTATTTTAAAACAACTGCTACTTACGAGTTCTTAAACAGTATTTTGATAACAGTGGCTTGCTGGTAGCAAGTATTCAAGAGGAAGAACCAAAATTAAATCGTCTTTAAAGTAAATTATTTTATGTAAGAAAAATAAAGCGCTATACAGTGATGATCCCAACTTAGCTGATCGCCTATTCCAACTTAAACCTAAAGTACAGACAAGAACGTGAACATGTGGGCAACGTTGCATAGAATGACGAAAGTTCTATAGACGCCGAAGACAACAACAGAAAGAGTTCTTAAAGGTAAAAGGAAGCGCGCGGACGAAGAGATGGGGATGTATTTTGGCAGGAAAAAAGACCGAACGTTTAACCAAAATGTTCGAACCAAATTCCGAAGGGACAAAAATTCACAAATGGTAGTAGTCACAAATGCTTAGAATTTGAAAAGATCATTTATGGAAAATTTTAAACGGAGATGATGGTTCAAATCCCGCTTTTAAGTGGAACGTCCCACATAATTTGGACGATGATGAAAATAGATTCTGACTGCAGTGCAGATAAACTGTCCGCACAAGAGCAGCTGAATCTAATTAGTAAGATACGGTCGAAGGTAAGCACGCCCGATAAGTTTCATATTAGTGTCGTTTGTCCTGTCCACAAGAAAGAGGACCTCTTCGAAGATCAGTTTCTTTTACGGTAGATACCGAAAAAGGAATACAATTCGAACACCACCTATTCGTCGATTTTAAGGCTACATATGACAGTGTGCATTGGGATGAGTTATACAGTGCTGTTAAGGACTTCATCTATCAACAACATCAGTACTGAAATAAAACACGGAATCACTCCTGCTAATCGCTGTTTCTTTAGGGTCAAATAGAAATTGAGTAATAACGTCCTTTTTTAAAAGGAATAAGCTTGCTTTATATAATAGTTCAATAAGCGCGAAAATCTGGACGTTGCTAAAAGCGAATGAGGAAACCCTTATGCTTTTCAACGAGGAATGGACAAGACGCTTAAGGTGGGTAAACCATGAAGACCGAATAAGCATCACTGCTTAGGACCTATTTGTCTTGAAATCCGAGGCATTAGGACAACCCAAGGGCCTAGGCTGAAATGACGCATAAAGGTAGAGAAGAAACTCACTCAACTTGGAGTGGGCAATTGGAAGTAGTCGACGTCAGATTGTGCTAACTGGAGAGGCATGCTGGTTAATGCCAAAGTCCACCTCTGGTTGCAGCGCCTTCCAAAGAAGAAGTATAATATCAAGAAATATGTTTACATTTTCTACAAAAGGGTATCGACAACAGTTTTCATCGGTTTGTGCTAAATTTTGCCAGAGTGTCTGTTATTTAAAGTTAGAAGGGTGTGAGAACGCTTTTGTTACTATGTTTCCAATTAATGTTTTACCTGTTTACGACTTCGTCAGCTTTTCCTAGGTCTCTAGCGTAATGCCTAAATACCAACAATTTTTCAATTGAGTTTTTACAACATTTTCCTTACAATGTTAGTGGGTTTTGTATATATGTTTTAAAGCAAGTAAAGTAAGGTTACTTGGAAGATGATTTAAGCAGCCATTTTTTCCACATTGAATTTTAGTTTTGTCACTGTTCTTATTTGTGGGGTGTTGAATTTGAAAATGTGCAATTTCCATCAAGCCTGTAACCATTTCCCTTAAACGATAACTCCAAATAATTATCCCAAATGGCAATTCATGTTTTGCTGTCGAAATGGAAAATGGCCTCATTTTCGTCGTGTATTGGCTGCTTCACGAGCCACTCGATTTTGTTATGTTCATTGGCTTCAGTATGCGCCGGGTAGAATTATTTCCAGGAGTAAAACTAATTTTAGCTTAGTTACGAGGTTTTAAATTCGTAGTGATGTCTGTAAAGATCACGTTCTAATATTGTTCAGCACATTTAAACATCAAGGATTGGTGCATAAAAATCTCCCTAGCCTTACTCTAACCAAAAAGGGGAGGTGTAGTTGCTATTGACTTCCAGGTACTACTCCGTTTCGAGTTGGTATAAAATTTATATGCAATATGGTTATATGCAAATTAATATATTATGGATACTTGTAAAAATAAAAAAAGATTTATTTAAAAGACGGTACAATTTATATATATATATAAAAAAAGAAATGCCAAACACAACTGGGCCGTAAAAGGACTGGGTCGTCTGAGGACTGGACCGTCCGACGACTGGATCTCGATGACTGGACCGTTCGACATCTGGATCTCGATTCCTTTTTGCAGGATGCTGCTCGAAGTAAGTCACCTCGGTATTCTTAATCCGATGTGTTGTGGATGGGGGCTGAAATGTGAACCGATGCACATGTTTGAACATTATTCCGATATTGGGAAAGTAACAACATTTTATTCAAAGTAGTGGCCATTGTTTTCTACATATTTTGACCACCTTTCTGACAGTTTGTGAATACCACGCCAGTAAAATTGTTCCTCTTTTAAAGCAAACCAATCAGGCACCCAATTTTCGACCTCCTTGTAGGAATCAAGGTGTTGCTCAGCCAATGCGTGTCCCGGCGACGAAAACAAATGGTAGTCGGAAGGAGTCAAGTCTGGTGAATACGGCGGGTGGGGTAGCTGCTCGAAGCCAAGTGTTTTGATTGTATCCTGAACCGGTTTTGCTTTGTGTGCAGGTGCGTCGTCATGGAGCAAAATTACTTTGCCGAATCTTCTGGCCCATTCTGGTCGTTTCTCGATCAATGCATGGTTCAAATTGATCATTTTTTGTCAGTAGCGATCAGTATTAACGGTTTCACCACGTTTTAGGAGCTCGTGGTACAGCACACCTTTCTGATCCCACCAAACACACAGCATTATCTTCTTGCCGAATCGATCTGGTTTTGCAGTCGATGTTGATGGTTGTCCCAGATTAAACCATGATTTTTTCCGTTTAGGATTCTTAAAATAAATACATTTTTAATTGCCAGTAACAATACGATGCAAAACCGATTTTCTTTCGTGTCTTTAAAGCAAAATTTCACAAGTGTTTTTTTGGTTTTCCATCTGTCTTTCATTCAATTCATATGGCACCCATTTTCCACACTTTTGGATCTTTCCCATAGCTTTTAAACGGTCAGAAATTGTTTGTTGTGCAAGATTTAACAATGCTGCCATTTGCTTTTGACTGAAAGTGTCATCTCCATCCAATATCGTTGCGATTCGGCGTCTTCAAACTTTTTTGGTGGTCTTCCACGTTCATTATCATCATTATTTCTGAACCGTTGGAACCATCTTTTGCATGTTGCTTCTGATAGAGCATGATCACCATTAGCCTCGACAAGCATTCGATGCGACTCTGCAGCACTTTTCTTCAAATGAAAACAAAAAATGAATGCTTTCCGCAAATCATCACTTTCTGGTACAAAATTCGACATTTTTAACACGATAAAAAAATATGATGTTGTCTGTTCAATGACTTGATGTATACTCAATATTTTTCACAGATGTCATAGCAAACAAACATAAAAGAAAAAAGATATGGGCTCGTTCACAACAAATGTTCCCTATCGAGACATTTGTATCTTGACACTAACTTCATACGGGTATACCTGGTATACAAACAATATTTTGTGAATTAATAGCTTACAATGACGTTCTTTTAAACACACAATTTTACAATGTTGGTGCCGCTGTAAGGAAATTGGAGTTAATATCTGAAATTAAGCCTTCTCTCGGTCTTGCCGTTTAACTATGCAGCAGGTGTATCAATGATGAAAAACATTAATTGCAATTATGAATAAAAAAAGGTCTAGGAAGTAATCTTAAAATAACAGCGTTAGTTAACAAATATTTCTGACTTAAATGTACATTTAATAAAAAAACGTATGGTTCGAAAAATTTTTAACTGTGGCATAGTGAAAAATAATTATGAACCTTTGCATATGTATATATATATTATGTACAAAATTGAATATATAATATAAATTATTGGATTTTGAAGAGATTTCTGGTTGCGCAAATATTTTTAAAAATAAACTAGTCTGCGAAGGCTTACTCCACGTTAACAAAAAGTGCGTGTTTGTTGTTGTGAACGAAAATAACTTTCTAAATGTCGTGGTTTCAAAAATAAATATGAGTTCGTGTTGAGTCTATTCTTTAGCGGTAAACAACCCTGCTGATGATCGTTTAATGCTTTAACCGACAATCAAAGTGAGTAACATCGCTTTCACCCCACAACACTTTTGAAATAACCTTTATAAAACATTGTCCTTGTTGCGAAAACAATCCCCATTATCAACATCAAGCGTGAATTCATTTTTTTCTGAGAATCATCAGTCCGCTGTGATAAATTCATCAAAGAGTTTTTGCATCCAAATGAAAATAAAACGATACGAACACACCATACCCTAAAAGCTTACAAATAAACACCTTTTTTTCTGATTGAATTTACTGATTACTGATTATTTACTGATAGCTTTATGTAAAAGTATTTTAACTTTCAATTAAGTTCAATGCTTGCAGTTAATTACTCAGCTTGCACATCGAATTTTCTTTCTAAATAAACAACATGAAATCACAGGAAAACTGGGCGTCTGCAATTTAACTAAAAATTAAATAAAAAAACAATCCATTTAAAGTCATTCTATGGAAAAAGAGAAAAGCTTACTTACTCATCCGAATCATCACTCAGCAACTGTCAATTGAGCATAGAGGTAGCAGCTTTTCCGATATCAAATTCCAGCATTACGTGAATTGAAAATTCTTTTCCGTAGATGACAGAAACAAATCTCTCTGTGGTTCCTGCATTCGGTGGGAGTGACCCATAAAAATGTCTGACAAGACTGATTCCTACTACAACTGGGAACTAATACCCTGCGGAGCACCTAATTTCCAGCATCCCATCGCAACAGAGTCACGGATTACAGGGCCAATCAGGAATGAAAAAAAGACAGAAGTTCAGCACCACTCCCTTTCCGAAATCGAAAAGAAAGTGGTGCAGCGGAGAATCCATAATGGTGGTAACCAACCAACTCAACCAGAACTGCAAACAAAGTTCGTAGTTTGCGGACGCTGGCTGTGAGCACTTGGTATGCATTGACGTTCGAACTCTAACCAATTCTCAGTCATGCATGCTGATAGGGGATTCGAAAGAAAAAGTGAACCTTCACAACCGGATCTGGATGGTTAACACACACATTTGCACATTTTTCTGTGCATTATTTTGCGAGTGGACTGGCTAGCGGTTGGCAAGCAGATAAGTCTCAATGAACCAGTGCCCACCCCCGACACATCTCAATGGTGAAATACTTGTGTAAATTTCTCGATTGATTGGAGATAATCGTCTCATATTTACTTACCTCAAGTTTAAGGCATGCAACCCTTTGAGTGTGGTTTCCTCTTCAGGGGCTGAGCGAAAGAAATCAAGTGGAAATTTGCTGAGGTATGAAATAATTTAATTGAGTGAAGTCTCATTGTGACGTGTGCATTGACAGATGTAGGTTGTTATTCGTGTAATCCCAAAGCTTCAGATCGGGTAACCCCATGAAAGAAGAAATTATAATGGGCGCTGAAATTTTGAGGTAGTTGAGCTGCATTACGGCGCGGAGCAGAAGAACAAATTTTTTGGCACGCAAGCCAAGGAGGACTTTTTACGACAGTATGGATTTCGCAGAGCGATTAAGGCGCTCGGATTTCTGCCAGATTTTTGTGGGCTAATGAATGCGAATAATAATACAATTTCGCTCCACCTTGTGGGGGGAGAATGGTAATCGCATACCAAACTGCGGTTTTTTTGTGATATTGACTGGTTTATGTGAGCGTGAATGCGATGGGAATATCGCCAGATTTTTTTAAAATTGTTTTGCTAAGATTTGCTGCTAATTGCAAGAACGGGTAGAAATATCGTAATTTGCGATTTGTGTTTGTAGGACTTTGAAATGGGGTTTATATTTCCGCTTCCTGTCACTTTTAAAAAGATTAACATTTTGGTTTTCGTGTGCAAGCAAACTTTTGTTGCAATCAGAAGCAGACAATATTTTTGTGGGCCTCACATAAATTGATAAATTCGCTGAAATTTACGGTCAACTCGAAATTCCCTACATACTCATATGCCAGGATTAGTTTTCATTCACATCACATTTGCGTACTGTCGCTGAATTGTCCTATACGGTACTTCGAAATTTTATCGTGTAAAAGAAAGGAGTTGAGATTAAATAGCATTATGTTCACCATATTCTAGAGTATACACTTTGTCCACAATCTTGGTTCCTTTCATATCAGAAGATTTATTATTTACAGTGCTCCACAAAAGTCTAGGTGCAGCGCATATGATTTCTAACATTAGACTGCTGTTTGATAGTTATTGCAAAAAAGTTTAACCTTTTTATATTTTTCAATTAGTTGATATTTCTAGATTTACAGCAAAAATAAAATCTCCAATTTGCAGTTATAGAAAATAAGATTTTTTCTAATAGGGGAATCCCCAAATTAATAACTTTATTCTGTTTTGCTATATACTTGGTGTCGTGTGTCATTCGCGGTAGATCCTTGTTGTACTAGTGTATTTTTGTTCCTGTTTTTATTGAAATATAACCCGAAAAAAGCTGACGATCGAACAACGGCAGCTAATCGTTGATTTACATATCAAACAAGAAAAATCCCACTCTGAAATAGCTATTATAGTATCGCGTTCTCGTTCTGCTATCCAGAAAGTGATTTAGCGCTATAAGAATGAGAATAGAGTGGAGAACGCTGCTAGATCAGGACGCTCCCCCAACCTAATGACAAAGATAAGAGACGAATTGTCCGCATGTAAAGAAAAATCCATTTGAAAGTGCTAGAAAAATTGCGCATAAGTTGAACAATCTCAACACAATACAAGTTCACTCCGAAACTGTACATCACGCCATGGTAGAAACCGGACTATCCTCCCGCACACCAAGGAAGAAACCATGTATATCTGCAACAAACAAGAAAAAACGAATTGCGTTTCATTGGTCAACGAAGTCTTTGAGTAAGGTCCTTTCCTCCAATGAGTCAAAGTTTTGTATATTTGGATCAAACGGCCGCCTAAGAGTGTGGAGAAGCCTTCAATCCGAAACACACAATTAAGACTGAGAAACATTGTGGTGGAGGACTAATGGCTTGTGGGTGTATGTCAGTTGCTGGAGTGGGAAATGTAGTATTCATTGAAAATATAATTTCAATTTCAATTTATTATTTTTAGTGTAAAGGTACAATAAGACATGAGTCTTTTATATTACTAAGTTGTGAAAAATTCGGAAATTTATACAATTTTTCATATTACTTAAAACTAATAGTACAAAAAACAAAATAAAAGGGTATAGGAAGGGGATTTAAGGAAGGGAAGAGAAGTGTAGGAAAATGACATGTTTAAATCGCTTGGCATTAAAAATTGTTCTTATGTGGTTTGGTAGAGAGTTCCAAATGAATGTAAAAAAGACGCTATGAATTTAAATAAAGATGACGAGATGGTATAAGAGTATGTGTTCTGATAGATCGACCAAAATTAAGTTTGTTATAAAGATACGATGGAGACTTGAAAATTATTTTATGCAGAAATATCAAATTTCTCATATCGATGAAAAGATCTAGGGAAGCTCCCAGTAAGCTTTTACTGTACTGAGATACATGATCGAATCTTCGTAGTCCATATACATATCTAACCGCATCATTAAATGCCACCTGTAGTTTTCGTTGAGACAGTGAGTCAACTTTACTGTATACTACTTTAGCATAAGAAATTAAAGGAAGAGTGAGGGTTTGGACAAGTTTTTTTCGTGTATCAAGTGGAGTGTAGTTAGAGGTCAGCCATAACTTGTGTAGACAACCATATACTCTTCTTATTACGAAATTTGTGTGGTTGTATCCAGACAACTTTGAATTGACAATAAAACCTAAACTGGTAACAGTATTAACTACTTTGAGTGTATCACCACCCACTACTATACTCCGCAAATTATCGAAGGACACAGTCGAAGTGGAAACAGGAATTACCTGTGACTTCTCCGTATTCAAATGCAATCCATTTTGTTTAGACCAGCTGTGGATATTGAAAAGCTCTTTAGTAATTAAAACTATCAATTCACCTACGTTGTCAGGACATTTTGCTAAATAAAATTGCACATCATCAGCATACAAATGGACAGTGGAATAATTACACACAGACGGAAGATCGTTGATAAACATGGAGAAAAGAATAGGTCCCAGGATTGAGCCCTGGGGTACACCTACTTTAACTGATAAGAGAGCAGAAAAATTAAGGGGGTCGGTAATAGTTCTTTGGAACCCATCGGATAGGAAGCTTGAAAAAAGACTTACAGCTGTATCACTAAATGCAAAGAAAGTTTTCAATTTCCAGCAAAGTATCTTGTGATTAACTTTATCAAAAACCATAGAGATATCAAGTAAGCAGAGAAGTGTAATCTGTTTTCTGTCATAGTTTTGCCTAATATCTTCTACGTGCTTACCATGGCAGTAGAAGTACTGCGATTAGCTCTAAAACCAGATTGTGCTTCATACGGTAGGCTATTACGAGATAGAAGTTCAATCAGCTGCTTTGCTATGAGTTTCTCTAAGACTTTTGATAAGCACGGTAGAATGCTGATGGGTCTAAAGTCTGAAGGAGAGGATGGATTTAGTCGTTAAGCGATAGGTATAACTCGGCCTATTTTCCATGATCCAGGAAAAGTTGATGATGATACAGTGATTAATAATATGGGTTATGTGAGATATTATAGTAGGGAGGATTAATTTTACAAATTTCAAATGAACTCTATCTTCCCCAACAGCATTTGATCGTATCTCTCTGAATGCATTAATCACCTCAATTTCACTGACGGTTTCCACTTCAAAAAGAGTAGAGTCTTTCATATGAAAAGCTCGAGCATTGCCTTTGAGCAGGTCAGCGTTGAAGTCACCACAAACAATAACATGCTCATACTGCGCTGAATATTCTGCAAGGCAAGCAAAGAAGGGTTGGGTAAAACAACTGCGATCAGGGGCATAAGCATATGCTACAAGACATTTAATGGAACCATCATGTACCTCAGCAATCAAAAATTCAAATGATGTCTTACAATAGAGTGCTATACCACCACCTTTTGTAAGCGTTGTTCTGTCATTTCTAATAATCGATAAATTATTAATTTTGCATAGAACATCAGGAACATTACTTTTAAACCAAGTTCCGCATGCAAGAATTAGATCTACACAAGAATTAGAGAAAGTGTAATTAAGATAATCTAATTTAGATAGTCGATAATTTGAGAGAAAATTCACCATAGTGTGCGTAATATTTTCATCCACACTATACATTTTGATTAAAACTACCAAGCAAAAAGAAAAAAAGAAAGAAGGATAGAGAGAAAGAAGTAAGAGATCAGGAATTAGCAAGGGAGCAAGATTTTAAAAGGGAACACAATTTTTATCCCAGAGAGAATTCAATTTGAGTAGTAGCAATCATTCAGAAGAAGCAGCGTCGGCAGCACCAGCAGCGAACCAGCGAAGATCTTAAGCGGTCTTGATGGCAAAACTTCTTCCGTTAACACTCTTCTTAATATAAAGGACTTCAGATTTGGTGTAAACAACAAATACAATGAATCAACATGTGTATTTGGATATTCTAAGTAATCTCAACGAAAGTGCCACTAAACTAGGAATGCCTATCGATTTCCTGTTCCAGCAAGACAACGACCTGAAGCATACCGCGCATAGGGTTCGAATGTGGTTGCTCTATAACACGAAAACACCTATAGGGTACCTCTAGGATTCGCTGGACGAACAATTAAGAACGCATCAGATTTCTAATGAAATCCAACTAAAAGAAATCTTACAGAAGGAGTGGCACAATATTAGCAACGAGTATACTAAAATATTAGTCAATTCAATGCCAAAGAGACTCTCGTCTGTACTCGAAATAAAGGGGTTACCCACAAAATATTGAGAAGTATAAGTTTATTATTATTGCTATTATTTTTTTAAATTTTACGAAGATGTACCAAGACTTTTGTGGAAGCAGTTTTTCAGTTTCGGGGTTATAATGGATTTTTTTTTATAAAAAGGATAAATTCGGAATGAATATTAGCTGTAATATCAACTAATTGGAAAATATAAAAAGGTTAAACTTTTTTGCAACTACCATCAAACGGCAGTCTTATTTTACAAATCATATGCGCTGTTCCTAGACTTTTGTTTTTTTGTGGATCACAAAATTGATTTTTTATTTGATTTGATTTATTCTATAAGATACAACTAAAGCCATTTCAAAAGTTATTACAATTTCACGTAAAAATGCAATTTTAAAATATTATGCTTAATACCTAATGCTGCATCGGAATGATTTCAAACATGTACATCGGCTCACATTTGAAGAAAAAATCCTACTCTGAGATATGAGAAATTATATTAAAAAGCAGTTCAAAGAGGACAACCGCTTTAAAACTTAAAACCACTTGGAAAATAAACCCCGTAATGGGTGTCCATCAACACTCGCCTCCACATATAAAACTGAAATTAGGGAGTTGGTAGCTCAAGATCTATTAACTAGTGTAAGTGAGACAAGTCGAGTAGAAAAATATTCCGAATAAAGAGTTTATCATAAATCTGTCCGACGAACAAAAGTTTATGCCAGAGCTGAGTCACATTTGCCTAGGAGAAAGTCTCTACTAGGGAAAATTCAAAGAAAAATTGTTATGTGCCAAGATTGATGTACGACACTATAAGCTTAATAACATTTAACAAGAAGGAATTTTTATTTGATTTCAATGCAGGGATATAGATTTATGTAAATTTAAATTGAGTCATAAGTGTTTCAATTATCTTGACAGAATTTTAGAGAAGAAAAGAATCTGGGTCCACTTAAACAATTCCTAAAGTTAACAACAATAATAATTGGATGGCGCGACAGTCCACAGGAGGACCAGGGGCAAGATTGCTCATCAACTAGTCTTTTGTGCGCGCTACGGTTCACTTACGAGTGAAATGAACCTACAGCTTTTGCTGACTCCGAATTATTTATTTTAAATACGAACTCAAAACAGATATCACCTACAGACGCTTTAAAGTAAACGTTATTTTACTGCACTCCGGAAATTACAATCAAGTTTTTTGACATAGAAATTCAGTAACCCTTAAGCTGTTTCTCTATAAAACATAGATGCTATACGAAAATAATATATTTTTTAAGAAGATTCATTAAAAATTTTGGCCCAAGCGACTTTAACCTCTTTTCTCTTCTGTCGTATTGCTTTAAATTTCACCTCTTTTTCTTTACAGCTCTTAGCGGAGCAGAGGATGCGATATTAAAAAGAGCCAGACACGTCATTACGGAAATTAAGCGCACACAGGAGGCTTGCACTGCCTTACGGGAGCGGAATTTTGAAAAGGTATGTAAGTATGTGCATCTGCGTGAGTTCGCTGTCCTATATACAATTTTTTCTGTGCAAGTATCTCTGCCCACAGCTTTATTTTGCATTAGTTTACATTTTTCTTTTATCATTATCCATTGTGCTTTTCTACAATACTCTGGTTTTCTTTCTTTTAATAATTGTGACATACGAGGGAAATCATTTATGAATAGCAATTCAACTTCTAGGGTATTGGTCAAAAAAAATATCGACCGTCATTGTGTAGAGGTCTATTAATACGAATTGGAAGCGAACTTTTTTGTTAGACTGCAGAGCACGTGTAGGGGTTGTTACGGATGCTGATTCTATCATGTAGCTTCTTTGTGGTTTTAATTATATACATATATGCACGGATGCGTTGAAGGCAATCGATTGGGTAGATTGGAGGCTGTACTAGAGACTTATATGTTCGTCTCTTCCTCAATCTACCTTTAAACTGCGACGGAATTGAGACGGAGGGGACATTGTTCTGACTGTTTACAGAAGAAATATAGTAGTTTTTACCCGCCAGATTGCACTCCAATCTTTTAGAGATCACATTCATCTTCCTCTCAATGGTCAACTCAGGAAAATACCGAAGGAAAGCTCATTCCCGAAGTGAATACTACGTGGCTCCAATAGTGTGTTTTCGAAGAAGATGATTTTATCAAGATAAAGCTCCCAAAAAGTTAATTGAGTTACATACAGGATATTTTAAGTCGCCTGTAGGTGGCTCCCGGCTCACAAGTATTTGGAATCATTTGAGAGAGTGCTCCATGTACAAATGATACCTTCTTACTGGCATACTTTACGTGATCCATAAAGGAGGGCCTACTTTTCAACAAAATCTTCGGTACTTCACACACTTCTTGGATCTGTTCTCAAAGAATGTAATAACCATATCCTATCTTCTTGGGACTTATAATACACTGCTTTCGTATCGTGAGCTACAAGTTCTGCAGTTGTAGCTGTAGGTCTTTAGGCCATTTTCGGTGTCAAAGTTAAGTCTATAAGGCTCTTCAGCAGATAACCACTGTGCCCATAGTGATAAGAGACCTTCGTGTGTGCAGCCTGTCCGTGAATGAATAGTATTAATAACACTCAGCGTAACTACTGTAAAATACCTTTACCTCTCCCCTCCCCTCTCTTAACTTGAATCCTATTCAATGACACTTGCAATACAAAAATTACAAAATTAGTTTCGTACGCAAGCAAATGCTTTAACTCGATATTTATCATAAACGGCTTTGGAATAAGATGTGACTTTTATTGTTTCGGGATTAGAGAACAAAAACAAATATTAATCATTGAAAAAAGCTTTATTGTTTCTCCACATATTCCAAATTAAGATCTATACACTTTTGCATGCGTTTGAACCAATTGTCGAAGCACTTTTGGCACTCTGATTGAGGTATCTCCAAAACATGCATTCTGAACGCATCAACCGCTTCTTCAGATGTCGAAAAACTTTGACCTCTCATTTTATTTTTTATGTACGGGAATAAAAAGAAGTCATTCGGTGCCAAGTTAAGGCTATACGGCAGATGACTCATCAAATCGATGTTTTGAGTGTTCAAAAATGCAGTTGTTTGAACCGATGTGTGAGAGCTCGCGTTGTCGTGGTGAAGAGTGATCCGTCTTCGGCGGTTGATTCCCCTGATTTCTAGGAAGTTTTTCCGAAAAAACAAACGACCATTTACTTGGAAGTGCTTTGAGCAACTTTTGTTGGATTTGGCTCAATTTGAAACACCTATACAGTCAACTGCTGCTTACTTTCGGGTTCATACGCGTAAATACACGATTCATCACCTGTCACGATGTCATAGACGTGTTTCGAAGCACCGCGATCGACACGAGCCTTTTTTTGAGCGATTGACAAATTGACGGTCAAATGTTCATGCAATATTGAATGTATGCTGGTCCCACTAATGCCTAAGGCTGTCTCAATCTAACGATAAATCACATGACGATCTTGCAATACCAGTTGGCGCACAGCATCAATGGTTTCCGGAACAACAACTGATTTTTGACGACGTTCAATAAATTCATCTTGGAGTGAACTACAACCTCGGTTGAATTCACCATACCATCGATAAACACTGGTCCTTGATCAAGCTTCTTCGCCCAAAATTGAATTAAGTTCATCGATGCACTGTTGTGGAGTTAATCCACGTCGAAAGTTTTAAAAAATAATCGCACGAAAATTTTCACGGTTTAATTCCATTTTTTGGGCGAGATGAATCTTTTAAGTTACTGAAATAACACAAAGAGCGGTCGTATGTCAAAACGTTCTCAGTACGATTAACCTCAAAAATGTCAGACTTTACGATAGAGCTGGCAGTTGCCAGATTGAAACACTAGGGTTGCCGAATCTTACGTATTCAATATAACCCAATGCGAAGTGAACAACATGCCTACTCTTCCCGACATCAACTTTTTGTTAATTTGTCATGCACTCTCAAAAACATTTTGCGAATAATGCTTTCTTAAAGTGAATGATATATCCAAGAATAATTTTTCTGCCTTACTTTCTTGCTTTCTGGCATTTTTGGCTACTAATCGGAAATTAAGTGCTTGAAAAGAATTCGATTTCTGACCTATGTAGTAATTGGATTTTGGCTTATTTCGGTTACAGTTTATGAAAAATTAGATGAAAAGAGAACAATTATGAATTTTATTTAGAAGATGAAGCAATAACAATAAATGTGTGTGCATGGAGGGGTATTCTACTTGGTTATTGGCATTTGAGTAAGGTGACGTAAGTCAAATGTTTTTCATATAAACCATCGATTTGGTTTTTGACGCAAAGCTTTACACAGCACATTATTATAAGATAATGAAGTGAGGCGTTCTAAAAGTAGGGTTAATATAGGGCTATTCAATATAGACGCTTAAATTTTTTATACTTTGTTTTTCGATATGAACGAAATAGGACACCACATTTTTGACATTTACACTTATTCATGTACTGCAAACTTGATCAACATTTGCATTTTATTTCAATTCAACTTACGAAATTCGCAATCAGTTCCCGCAACTTTAAAAACATTTAGACCATACTGTCACATCAACACTTGAATGTCTAGGAAGCATTAATCTACATTTTTGCTCCGAAATTTCTAATGTCTGTGAGAGAGAAAAGTGCGCACAGTGAAGAAATTATCGCCGCCGCTATCCCTAACACACAAGAGGACTCAAATCAGCCACTCACCCAACGTTCTCAACATTTGGACATCTTTGTGTCGTCATTGTGGCTAATTTTGAGAAAATGGCTTACAAACGTCCTACTCGTAGGTCATGTTCGTAAAAGAACTAAAGCCGTTGGACTAAATAGCGTTGTCTTGTAATTCAAATTCAATTCGATTACGTTCATATATATCATTATATCATGAATTGTTTTTGTCGCATGGGCTCTTGTGGACTAAATAACATATTTTGAAATCTTGGTCAATGCCCCCAAGAATATATAAGCTCAGGTCCAATCTGATATGTGAAATATCTGGAATTTTGTTTATAGTGGTTGAAAATGAAGACGAAAGGCGAAGGAAATTTTATTTTATTCATAAGTGTCAATAAATCGTCATGTACACATAATAAATTTTGCTGGATTACTTAAATCTTTTTCGTTTTATAAAAAAAAAATAATTAAGTTACTCGTTCCGTGTAATCAGCAAAACTTTGGCTTGCACAAAACAAATTTAGTTTTCTGTCGTAGCATTGAAATAAAGTATTTGCAACCCTTCTAACATTACATTTCCTTGAGCCTTCCTCGTTAGTTGCTCCCAACAAATCTGTTAAGCTTATATGGCTCAGTCAAAAGTAAGTTCAAGTACACTCGGAAGGTATAAGGTATACTCGTAAAACTATTCATCCATGGAATCATATGTTTTTTTAGACATTAATTGTCAATAAATGGTTGCTTGAACCCTTAATCTTTTCATAACGTTATTATTTATTTGACTATATTTCGCTTTAAAGGGAAAAATTCACACAAGTCTACTATTCGTCTTCACAGCGAACTCGCCTGTAGAATGAAATATTTTATACTTGTCGTGGAAACGATTCGTCTATTAACACAAACCACAACTGGCTATTTCGACAAACAGTATATATACATAGTTTAAAAAAATATATAAAAAAACAGAAAGATGTCCATCGAATCGTCGAAAGAATGGATGTCGAAAGTCTCTCCATGAATGTATAAATTCATGAACATATTCAGAAAATATAACGAAACCAGTGAAACTCGTCTATATGAGCATGCATCAAAATCAAACCATTGGCGAAAATGTATTCCACGACTCCGAGTCCAAGTAAAATAATTTAAAATACTTTAACCTCAGCCTCTATTCGAGAAAAAGTCATTATTGTACTCTGTTTTTACTTCATGTTTTAGAGAATTTCAGGAGAGATCCTTGCTTTGAATTAGATGAGCATGCATGTACATAGTCTGTAGACATATCATCAAAGTCCTTATTTGCAAACTACATCTAAACATATGTCTTGGGCCCACTAATGACAAACGATAATTCACGGGTTCACTATCTGCAGGTGGAACAGCACTGTGAATATCATATAAGCTACCGACGAGGCGAAGCTTAACTAGAATTACATTTATATAAGCGCAGATATCCCTTTGTTTTTACTTAACTTTTTTTTATTCAGCCATGCGGTGAAAAGGAATGGCTTTCGACTATAAAGCGTCGATCTTTCATTTGCCGAGGGTATGCCATCCATAACCGGGACTTCCGAGTCAAAAAGAGCCACATTGCCGCTTCAACATGAGAAAAAAAACCCGGATGTTCTCCCATGAGCCCCATGAACATACATGTGTGCTGGCAGAGGCTCTGGCACTCTAGCAAAGGAAAATTTTGAAAAAAAAAAACTTTTTCGTTGTTCAATCAAATTATTATTTCTGTTTATGGGAACGAAAAATTGAAAAGGGCACGACCAATTAACGTGCTCTGAATGGACTCGGTTTGTGCGTTTTGGGACGGCCAACGCTGCAGAGTGTTCATTACGGATGCTTGCCTGAAAGACTTGTGACTGAATTAGGAGGTTTTATTCTCTCCGATGAATTGAGCGATTTTTTTCTAGCGTTTCCCAATGAATAGACGTTGCCTGGTGAATGCGGGATAATGAGGAAATAAGGACGTGAATACGTTTTATTAGGACTAATACCATTCGCACATGAATTCACCCGTCCACCCTTGTGTCAAGCTAAATTTTGAATTGCACATGTCTCTGGAGAAAGTGTGTGTGAGTAATCATTGCAAATTAGCGAAGCTCCCTTGGTAGGTGTTGGCGTGCGCTTTTCCTTTGTCCGCATTTGTATCGTTACTGCGTTAGAGCTGTAACTAAGTCCGTCGGGTATTAAAAGGTCTAGCACAGAATCAGAATGGATGTAGAAAGACATGACACACAAAACATATTTCTTCATTCCGCCATAACGCATTTGTTTCTCTTGAAGTTTTATGGTTGAAGGAGCCAATTGAGCTCCCACTGCGTCCTCTAGGGGATAACTACATGCGAAGTCGCTCGTGTCGCCTTGAGCTGAATCCTTTTTCTTCTCTGATTTTCTCCTTAACACTTATGCAATACTCTTTCTCTTCTTTTTTCCTTAGATGGGAGAACTAATGACACAGTCTCATATATCACTACGTGACGACTTCGAAGTGTCGTGCAAAGAAGTGGATGTCCTCGTGGATTCAGCCATTAATTGTGTCGGTGTACTGGGATCACGTATGACTGGCGGTGGATTTGGTGGCTGCACGGTGACACTAGTTGGTCAAAGTTCGGTTGGGAATGTGATTGCGGAGATGCGAGAGAATTTCAACGGAAAATTCAATAACGCCGGACGGAATCTGGAGTTTTACATCTGCACGCCGAGCGACGGCGCGAGGAGAATTTAATTTTGAATTGTATACGTGAAGAGAACCAGCAGCAGCATCACTTAAAACTATTGTGAACTGGAGTGGTGGTGGACGGTCATGCAGCGATAAAAACTCTCTTGGCTATCGACGTGATGATCGGATTCCTACATGTTTAGTGTATGCACGTGTCACGTGCACGACATCTGCACATGCTTGGATTTATTTGTGGGTGTGCTATTTTCTATGTAGGCATTTGATTTATACGTATAGTAAATGTTGTGGTTGGTTATCTTATTTGTATTTTGTGTCTGATATTAACATATTAATAAAAACCGGATTTATTAAAATGCCAAAACGCTCAATTAGTAATACAAAAAAAAAGAGGAAAATTTTCATCTGATTTTTAAAATTACTGCGTTGCGCTTTACACGGTTACAAGGAACGGGTTGCATAACTTAAATATGCGTAAACCATTGAAACTTGAATCAAGGTGTTTCTATATCGTTATACAAAAAGCGAATTTCAATTATTTATGAAGTCATTACATTCCTCATTAATAATTTAACTCGCGTGTTGTATTTGCAATATTCATTTTTACGTTTCAATTGTTGTTTCAATGATCAGGCACGTACAGCTTTGCTCTCGGAAAATGCATGTACTTCCTCTTTCCCATTTGATAGCGTTCAAGTTTCTGCGCTATAGGGTCGTACAGGCGCCATCGTCAAAGTCAGAGCCGAGGTTGAATAATTAATAATAATTTACTGCGAGTCCTTGTTAATAATAATTGTTGGCACGAAAGTCCACAGGGAGATCAGGGCCTAGATTGCTCATAAACTACTCGTGTTGTGCGCTCTACTGTTCTCTAACGAGTAGAAGGGACCTACAGTTTTTTGCCGATTCCGAACGGCGCAGTTTGAGAAGCTTTCTTAGACAGTTGTTACTCTTTGAGCGTTGTTAGCAGTTCGAAAGAGGTGGTGCCGTGAAAAATTCGAGGTGTTCATCCGGGAATGTGAGCGTCGCACTCTACCCAGTACGCCACTGCGGCCACGAGTCCTTGTTAACCTAAATGTTTCTTTTCGCTCTTTCTTGATGACAGTATACGATAAGTGTTGTCATCGTGTACCGACAACAAATAGGTGATTGATGTCGATTTTTTTTTGCATTTTTTTGAGTTTATGGAGAATAAACCGGTAAGGTGAGAAATTTGTCAAGTAGATCTTTCTGGCCTGAAACCACAATAATTAGGACTTCGATTAGAACTTACATAAGTCGCGAATGATGTAAGGTGTTCAAACAAAATGGCAGAGGATCTTGCATAAAAACTAGTGTTACTGTTGATCTGTTAAACAACTGTGGATCTGTTAAACAATAATGAACTTCAATTTCCTGGCATTTTTTCTGAATGTATTTTATAAATGAGTCGACCCAACTTAGCTTGAAGAGGTTCTGCGGGGAGTTCATCAGTTTCTTCATTTTTTTGACATGGGTCTTTATATACCTATCTTAGGCCCTGGTCGCGCAATGAGTGGCCAGTGGCAAAATGCTGAGCGACAAAAATTAAATTGAAACAAATGGATATGGTTGTGGCCTTCCATCTTCTAAATTTATTCTATTACATTAGTGTAGTGGTGGGTGGCAAAGAATATTTTGACAAAAATTAACACGCAAATTTTAATACTACGAGTAGTTTAATTCCAATCTTATTAAACTTTAGTGACAACCTATGAAGTATGGTAAGTTGAAATTAAACTAATTTTCAGCTGATGCCCAAAATCTCAAAGAATATTTTGTGAGCTCTATTCATATGTATATTCAGTATTGTTTGCCTTGTGCTGTTCAATCCCTTTGAAACATTGCAGAATTTGTTGGAATTGTATAATTGTCTAGTTACATTGTTGGATAAACACCTAGTCTTCTAATTTAATTTAAAACATAATATTATATCCCAAATCTTAAGAACGGCGTTTTCACAGCTAGTCGATCACCCAGCTAAAGTTTTTACTTTTCGCTCATCCGCTAAGCCACTTAGCCGCTAAACCGCGATACACAATTCGTCACCAGGGCCTTAATCAGAGAATTTGTCAATCGGTATCTACTTCAAATATTATGTTGACAACTAATTTGTTTATCCCTTTTAATGCGGCTTTCGTTTTATAAAAATTACTTACTTACTTACTTTCTTTTGGCATTAAATACAAATTCATACACAAGTATATTTTTTTGTACAAAATATCCGCCTTCTTGGATTACAAAACAAGTGGTCAAATTCATGCTTAGATGTACTAGAACTTAAATTGTTCATGATTGTCGATCGATTGTAAAATTATTCAGCATGCCAATGAGGAGAGGAGACAGTTGACTCCCTCGTCGGCCACCCTCAAATTTCCATTTGACAATGTTTTTTTTTTTTTATTAAAATTATCAGGCCTTAAATAGCTGATACAAAGAGAGGATTCTTTTCTTCACGTCTGTAATCTGTTTAGACGGTTGAATTTCTCCGATTAAACTGTTTGAAATAGAGGGCATATAAATCATACAATTGAAAGATAGAAGAAAATAGCAAAGTACTGTCTGCAGATAGTCACGGTTAGGAATTGTATTTGAAAAAAAGTAGTTGCATCACTATACAGTATAGTATTATAGTATTAAACTTGTGTATAGTTTTAAAACTGTGTAATTAAAGCTGAAAAAACATAATACCTTTAAAGGTGCTACTGATTATAAATTCTAAAACTCGTATTCCAAAAGCGCATATCTTATATAACTTTAATTGACAAATATTATGTCGTAATATTTTGATACTTACCTATGCTTATAAAAATCAAACATTTTCTTTAATTAGTTAAACTGTCCTTTTTCAAATCAACCAAAAATAATTCTAATCACTGGGTAAGTGCTAGAAGGTGTATTTCATTAATTTATGGTATTGCTATTGCATGGCAAGTAGTTGCGTGGTTACAGTACCTTCGCTCTCTTTGATCGGCGTTGTTTAATTGAAGCACTGACGCTTGGTACCAAAGTTGTAAACAACGCTCATTTGGTACAGTCGCTACTGTTTTTGGTTTGACGCTGAGGTTTCAGTGCATGTGAGAGTATGCATGTAACTCCTCCGGCCGAAGTTTTAGCAGACCACTGTGTCGTATCAGCCAATTTTCCGTACTCGTCCCAACCAGTTAGAGAGCAACTCCCTAAAGGAACAGTTTGGCTCTACGAAAAAGCCAACTGGAGCGGCTTAAACAACTATTTTAGGGATTTTAACTGGTCACTATGCTTTTCCGATTGTGACGTGGATGCCGCAGCTGATAGGATCACAACAATAATTTTGTCAGGTATGAAATCCTTCATTCCTCACAGAGTGAACAGTATTAAACCGAAGATAAACGCGTGGTACGACTCGAGCTGCAAAGAGGCTATCAGGTTGAGAGAAAGCATCCGGACTTTCAAAGCCAACCCTTCTGAGGAAACCGGAAGCAATTCGAAAATCTTATGATCAAAAGTTGAGGCAAAAAGTGCTGCATTGTCACAAGGGCAGCAAAAACATTTGGTTATTTGTAAAAAACGTAAAGAATTCCGCCTCGTCTTCAATTCCAAGGCTCATTTGCAATGACATTCCAGCTGCCAGCTCTTTGGACAAAGTAAATTTGTTAGCTGCATATTTCGCAGCCAGCTCAACGCTTCCAGATTGCGCTCTGTCCGCACCTGTACTCGAGAGCGTAGATTTTTACAGGGGACAAGTCCATTTTCGCACTTGTACAGTTGCAAGAGTATTTAAAGATCTAAACGTGTCCAAATCCGCTGGCCCGGATGGTATCCCCCCCGTTTTTCTGAAGAGGTGTTCTTCTAGGCTGGCAAAACCACTGCGTAAGCTTTTCCATCTGTCCTACGCTTTAGACCTCTTTCCGAGTAAGTGGAAAACAGCATTTGTCCAGCCCGTCCCTAAACGAGGTGAACCATCTTTACCCACCTCCTACTGATTTCACTTACGTCCCTACTTTCCAAGGTCATGGAAACGCTTATAAATCGTCAGCTTATGAAATATCTTGAAACTCGGAAGCTTCTAAATGACCGGCAATACGGCTTCCGCAGCAATAGGTCCACTGATGATTTGATGGCATATCTCACCGAAAAATGGAACCAATCTTTGCACAATATAGGAGAACGCAAGATCGTTGCACTTGATATTTCAAAAGCATTTGACAGAGTCTGGCATCGGGCTCTCTTGTCGACAATGCGTGCTTTTGGCGTCGACGAGTCTCTTCTTCAGTGGATTAAAAATTACCTTTCGAACGGTTCAATACAAGTTGTATTGGATGGATTCAAGTCTGATATTCACCATATTAATGCTGGTGTTCCCCAGAGCTCCGTTTTGTCTCCGATACTCTTCCTCATTTTCATAAATGATCTCTCCTGTCTGTCACTTCTAATCCAATTTTCTCATACTGATGACAGTACCCTCAGCTTTTCATATTCGTTCCTCGGCTCTCGTCCCTCCTCTTTGGCCATTGACTTGGAACGGCAGCGTATGTTAAGCTCATTAAATTCCGATCTTGACAGCATAATTGATTGGGGTAAAAGAATAGAGTGGAATTTAATACTTCTAAAACTCAGTGCTATCTGTTGTCACTCAAGCGTTCTCAAAGCAAACTGCCATTATCTATGAATGGCTCTTGCATTGTTGAAACTGAACGACTTTCCATCCTCGGTACGTGTATCAACTCAACACTAAGTTGGAACGATCACATATTCGCGGTCGCCAAAAATGCAGCGGAATGTCTAGGTTTCTTAAAGCGATGCAAGAAATACTTCACCACTTCTGACCTGGCAACAATATATAAGGCGTACATCCGTTCAAAGCTTGAGTACAACGCTCCTATCTGGTCAGGTGCTCCTAAGACCTCTCTGCGCCTATTAGATAGAGTCCAAGAGCGAGCGATAAAACTTATTGGTGATAATAGTGCTGCGAAGTCAATCGACTCGCTTGAATATCGACGAAATGTTGCGTCTCTATCACTATTTTATCGCTGTTTCAACAAAATATGCTTTTACGAGTTAGCCAGCTGCATTCCTCCCCTTCAAGAATACACTCGCAATACCAGCCTCGCTACGAATGCTCAGCCGTTCACCCTTAAGCCCACCTTTAGCCGCACCAGACGAATATGGAATGCTTTTCCCAGCCCAATTTTTCCTCCCATTACAATCCACAGGCATTTAAAACCAATGTGCATCGGTACCTCTTTTCCCTCTCGTCCTCTTTACCATCGGCCCGTGCTGACGTAATTCCAGTCATTTAAGGGTATAAGCAATCCCTTTAGTGCGCGCCAATTATAAAAAACAGAAAACAAAATCCATTTATAAGAATTATATCCCAAAAAATATTTCGATTACACATACATAATCGAACAATTTACAGTAGTTATTTTCGAACGCAATCTGTTGAATACATACAATATAACTGACGAATTCACAAATCGCGGGAAGCTTACGGTTGTTGGACATTTATGGGGACAAACATTGACAGGCGTCATATTAACTTTCAGAAATGTGTCTAAATTCATTAAAAATTCAGAAATAACAGTCGAAATTTTGATTCTGCCAGGGGAAATCAGTTCTTTACTCAGTTGTTCAGTCGACTATCTCCGTCCTTATTGTTTTCTGGTCTTCATTTTAGTTGTAAAGGCCTTCTTCATTTGTCAATTTTGTATTTTACAAGAACTTATTTAATCTATCGCCTACTATGTTCTGAGTGGATTAAATTTAGACAGGTGCAATAGTTGCAAATTGTTAAATTCTTCTTGTTGGACTTTACTCACCGCGTACGTGCACATAATCATGTTCATGTTTTTTATATATCATTGTAACACTACCCTCGAAGGATGTTAAGTTTAGTTAAGATAACATTATTTTATGCTCATGCTATGTACGCTTCAGTTATGCTCTATGGTATGCTCTGTATGATCGTGGTGAATAACAGATCAGTCAGTCAGTTACAATAAAGGCATCGTCGCATAAACACTTGCTTCACTCTATTTGTGGTTACCTTACATTCCATTAACTTAAGTGTGTTGATCTCAAACTGAGAGTTTTAAAAAGGCAAATTTTGAAGTTTGTTGCGATATTGTTATAATTATTATTATAATTATTTTGTTTTGCATCAGTTCTTTAGTAGATATCTGGTCTTTATTTAGCCTAACTTGGAAATTCTGGATTCAGACATTAAAAATATTGATGAAGTGTCTAACGCCGTAACTCAAAAGAGTAATTTATGTTAAAGAGCCTAAGCTTCTTTTGATTGTTCACGACTATTAGGGGCCGAATAGAAATAATATTTAGCATAGAAGTGAAAACTATTTTTGCTTTTATTAGATCTCAGTAAGAGTTAAAGTAAAAGACTTGCAATATACTATCTTTTTTTTATATATAGACAACATAACACGGTTATGATACATTTTCAAATTAATTTATGATTTCGAATTATTTATGATTTCTTATCTAACTCTTGTATAAGTTTAACTTGTTATCTATTAATTTAATAAACAAATAAGTAAATAAAGTACGATTAACTTATCCATCCAAATAAACTTAATAATGATTCGGGAGGTGGCAAGAGTAAGGTGAAAAACAATTAATGGTCACCTCTACAACCTTTCCAACAAATAGCACTTGCATCAACTTTTTATGGGACATACTAGCAAATACATTTTTCATCAATGATTGCCTAGTGATGTAGAAACACTCTGAAATGCAAATCAGCAGCAAACATTGTTTCGAAGTAGTTTTAATGTTGCACCTTGTTGAATTGTGTGCAAAGCTCAATACATCAAACGGGACGAGTCGGGCATGCGGTCTAAGATGTTCTCTCAAAATACCTTCAATCAGAAGCCTGGCAAGTTAAGATCGTGAATATTTGTTATGCTAATCACAATAGCCTTTTCGGAGCCCATGAGTCCATTGCTTTAAAAAAAAGCTAAGGTCCGAATGTAAAGCTTTTCCTGCATTTACTGGCAGATCCATAGCCACTTTAACTTCAATGTGTTTAAATGTCTTTTGAAAAATCGCTCTACTGGTATTGACTTGTGAGCTACGCACGAATGATGGTAATGATGGTCATAAGTCTAGGCATCGCCTTGTTCTTAAAGGAGCAGTTTCCCCATACTAGAAAAACTGACGAGTTTGGTAGGAATGCCAAAACTATACATATCACTGTACAGATCGTTCCTAGGAACATTGACATATGCGGCCCTAAGATCTTCGATAGGTGATGATTTCCACCAGATTTGGTCATTTAGAGATGTTGAAAGCGACCACGTTCAAATTTTAGCGATTTAACAACACAAGGATTATTGGATTTCGTTACGCAATTTCCTTTCAACAAGTGACAGAGCAAAGTTTAATACTGAATAGTGTTTAATCTCCTTATTGCAGATTCTAAACAATAAGAAAACAGGGAAAGTTATTTCGCTAAAAAATTGCGGCTGACTTCAGTTATGAACGTTAACCAAATGTTTTTTGGAAGTTTGTGTAATATACTCGTACACAGTGCGCTTTGATCAGAAAGCGAAACCTTTTTTGTGTAGTCGCTCAGTAAATTATCCTTCTTATAGCATAATCGGGTTCTGTAAAATATTTATAGAGTAATGTATGTTTGATTTGAGGTACCTAAAAGCATCGAGACATCAAAGTCGATGTCTGTTAAACCTACATTTTTTGTGCAAGGATTCGACTCTCTTTTTATACGAATAAGGCGATTTAAATTGCTCAAGTATTGATTTAAAAAAGTAACCGAACCGGAAAATGACTAAAATCCAAATTAAATATGCAACAAATTTAAAGAATGAATAAAATGGATTACGGCTCACTGTCTGATAATTGGCTTAATTCTGTTGGATGTCTGATATTAAAAACACTCTTAAAAACATTCATGCTTATTTCAAGTTCATCCCATTATGCTTTATCCTACCAATTATCCGCAAATATGAATCGCTTATAAAATGCAAAAAACACAATGTTTTTACTTCTATAAAAGCCCACATTTTAACACTTGGTTGCATACAGCACTTTTTCTTGTTTTTATATGGACATTATTTTTTTTTTGGATGATACCGAGTTTTGCTTTCTCCTCCCACCAGTGAGAGCAACAATTATTTACGTTTCAGAAACTACTTCCATTAGGCAGGCAGTAAAATAATTACGCAATCGGCTTTGCTTTGGTTCACTCCACTTACGGGCATGTCTACTCGTCACGATAGCGAAGTGTTAAGTCATATCGATCGATGCGGGCATATGTGATGGATAGCAATTAGCGCTCACGGTAATGTTACTTTGCACATGTTGCACATGACGGAGATACAATCTTTGAATCAATCCATAATGAGCACTTAGTGAGCTTATGCTTAAGCGAGTATCAAGATGCGTTAGGACAGTATGCTTAGCATTCATCTTTCATGGTTTGTGACACCCCCATCTTTCCCACATTGCAGTATTCATTCAAATGGGTGGAATTACTTTGGAGAAGACATTTATTACTCAAATATTCTGCCTAACATAAGACCGCTTGACCTCGTTTGTGGTTTGTAGTTAAGTTTGCTTAAGCAAGCTGTTTGACGCTTCATTAACACGATAAAGGCGATATCGTGTATATCAGCATACACAGAGGAACGTATACATCCCCAGGCCACCATACGATACCCCTTTGCTAATGCAAGAGGAAATCAATAATGAGTGTGTGCTCAAAACTCCCTCTGTCTCTAATTATTCGTTGCGTATTACAAGTGTTTGAAATATAAGTCCTGGCGACCAAATTTTGAATAGTCAAAGTTCTCAAATTGCCAAAGTGGTAAAGTGGCGTCACATGACTTACTGCATGCTAATTATTGTAGTTGCTTTTATTTGTGTACGTATATACACATTCTTTAGCGGTGGTTTGTGTTTATTAAAATACCCGTGGGGGTAAGTAGTAATGGGGAGATTTCATGTGAGAGTTTACACATGCGGTTGAGCCCTGAACTTTCTTCAGCATATGCGAACGGCTTCTATTTAAGAACTTGTTTAAATTTGGAAATTAATAAGTGCTTATCGTTAGTGTAAGTTGTTTCACCACAAACATTTCTTTAATTTTTGTGACCGCTACACAAACTATATGCTTTTCTGGGTTAGGTTCAGAAATGATTTAAAATACAGTTTTGGTGTGTCGTTCTTAAGCTTCGTGCATTGGACATAGTGAGTACCAACCAGGTGTGAAAATTTACAATTGGGGTCCATTTGGAATTCAGCTCATCATTCACTACTGCTGCTCCTTCATGATGATTTTGGAAGAAAACCCCAATGTGTCTGTGTGGATCTTGCAACGAAACAGTTTGGGTTTTTTAATTGAAAAAACAAAAGTTTTTCTGTGTAGCTGCTTTCGACCTAAATCCTTTATTTTGATTGATATTATTTTCAATGAGCAAATTACAACTTTTTCAATCTTTTTCTCCTTATGCCCTGCTTAAAGATTTCTTTAAATGTTGACAGTGGCATACGGGGAGTATACTCTAAATTAAAAATTTAAATTTTAGCAAGTGGTACAAGCTTTTTTAGCAAGTGGTACAAGCTTTACAAAGAAGGTCGATAAGATGTGAATGACGCCTGGAATTGAATTAATAAAAATAAATAATTGTTCGCACGACAGTCCACAGGGGGACCAGGGCCTAACTTGCTCATCAACTACTCGTGTTGTGCGCGCTATTGTTCTCTCACGAGTAGAAGGGAGCTACAGTTTTTTGCCGACTCCGAACGGCGAAGTTTGAGAAGCTTTCTTAGACAGTTATTACTCTTTGAGTGTTGTCAGCAGCTCGAAAGAGGTGGTGTCGTAAAAAATTCGAGGTGTTCAACCGGGAATCGAACGTAGACCCTTCGGCATGTGAGCATCGCACTCTACCCTCTACGCCACGGCGGCCACCGGAATTGAATTATTAAATTGAATTTTGACCAGAACAAGTATTGCATGAACATCGCTTAAGAATTGTTGAATGACATCAACGGTGATCTAGATCTGCTTAAAAGTGTCATAATTGATGACGAATCACGGGTATATGGTTATAAAATCGACAGAGTGCACTAATATAAAAAAGTCAATAATCGAATGCACATGTGAAGTTTCTCATTTTTGAACAGAATTCGTATGTGTAGTGCTTGTGTTAATCAAGTCCTCACTTTTCACCTTTTTATTTATATTAAAGAATTGTTTGTTTTAATTTTGTAAAAAATTTGTTTGTCATCATAAATAAAGCACAGTACGTGCTCGATTAACGCAACTCTCGATTTACGGAACTCCTTGATTTCCACAATAGCTGAATTTACAAAATCTTTGACGCGGTAATCGTAACTTTAAAAAAAAAAGTTACTTGATAAGTGTAACTTTTCTTCTTTAATGCATATTTTTTTTTACTGTATATAAAAATGCTTGGATGACGTTAGCATTCTTTGAACAATGGTTCCATTCAACATATGTGCTTGAGGTAACTAAACCGGCTAAGGTAGAGCTTAATTAATACGTTTTTTGTGTCTTTTAGGTCCGACGATTTTTAAGTTCGAAGGGTCTTCCATGAAAGCTATGTTGCTTTTGGATAACGTTTCTGCTCATCCAAAATTAACTGGATGTAATTATCCTTTCATTAAAAATTGATGAGGGGATAATTATTGTCATGTGTTTTTCGGCAAACTGCACTGCAATTCTTCAGTCAATGGATGTGATTGGAATTTAAATTTGACGAAGTTGCACTGTAAGAAAAGTCTATTGGCGTTCTTGGTTGGATGTGGGGGATCAGACCTTGAGTTAAAACTCAAGGCACTTAATCTACGAGATGCAATTTGCCTTCTATCAAACTTAGGGAATTTTGAAGACAGATTCAATTAACAAAATGGTGGAATGTATTAATTGATTTTCATAGCCTTTGGGAAGATAAAGAAGAACTTCCTTTGAGCACAGTGAGAGCTGTTTATTGTTTGTTTTATTATTATTTATATGTTGTTCAATAAAAATTGGTTATATTTAATGTACATATTTTCATGTGTTGGTTTTCCTTGTTGAGCTCTTCATCCTGAAAAATATAAACGCGGTTATTTCAATAACATCGGTCATTGCAACTGCCATTATTTTTATTAGTTGCGTAAATCGAGAATGTTCTGTACTGATTTTCGCAAATTATGAAAACAGCAGCTATAATAAATTCGAAATAAGATGCATCTCGTAAAAATAGGCAAAATATTTTTAACAGACTTTTCATTGAGAAAGAATTATTTTCACAATGTTTGCACAATATTTTTTCACATCCAAAATGGCAATTTATTTGTAATATGCCTGTCTTAAGTTGATTGAGCTTTAAAGATGGAGAAGAATTTATTTGTGCTTTAAATTACGGACCAACTTCTCTTAAAGGGAAGTACTCTATTGAAAAAATATATCTTGACAATTTTTTTTTTCAATTTTTGTCCCAATACACTTTTTGTACATTCAACAGCCAATGAAACATCCAATAAATTGGTTCCCAATTAAATTAAGAGATTTACTCACTAGATTATTAAAAAAATGGCAAACACCGACGCGCTGAGGATGTATAATTTGTAAATTTACAATTGGTTTGATTTGAGATAATTATGGATTGAACTATTTATATAATTATTTCTTGTGCTAATAATTTGAAAACAGTGAACTTTTTCAAGACACCGTTTATTCATTAATATTTGTAGCAAATGCTGAAAAGAATTATTGCTATTGTCACCCATCTGTAGCGAATGGTATTGATGTTCATAAGACTAAATGATACAAGTGGTTTGACATGTGGATGCCATGCACATTGATTAGATGGCTTCCGACACATCGCTTTTTTCAATGAACTGCAGATATTATAATTGAGCTCTATCAGTTCAGATTATACTAGACTGTGTTGCTTATAGCGAAAGTTAACTTCGCTGGCTGGAAAGACGACACTTGTGTTGCTGCCCTTGTAGTCTCTTAAGAAAACGCAAACGTGACGTTGATGTCAATAACTAAACGTAAGGACGGTACGTGGTTCCAATAAAACCGAACAACAAGCTCCACGACACCAATAATTATGGCTTTATTTTGTGAGAAGTATCTTGGTCGCATATTTTCATGTTTTTTCTATCAATTTTCTGCCAAGCGAATGCGATTTGACGTGAGTTTTTGTTCTGCGAGGTTTTCTAGTTACTCCCACATTTCATGTGCCTTATTTTAATCCCATTTATCAAATCTTCTGAAGGGAGTCATTTGAATGATGATGTTGAGGTAATCACAAAATCTTAACCTTATCAGAAAAAGAAACTATCAAAACTAAAATAATTTAAATCCATATACAAATACCTCAGGTTGCGACTGAGACGATTAAATAGAACAACCAATTCATACCATCCATCCTTGTCTCGTGTGGGAAGGTGTTCCCAAACAAAGTGCCTGCGATGATAAGCACAATTTGCTACGAAGGCGTATGCAGATACAGATAGACAACCAGGTGGACGAATGCAGGAAAACATATTTTTTGAAATAAGGTCCGGCTTTATTCAGAACAAGTTTTGTCATCGTGTCACACATGTATTTTCACAATACGCACTGAAAGAATTCACAGGTCAAAGCTGCCCAGTTCCGACAGAACGAAATTTGTTTTGTTGAAACCTCACAGGGGAACAATTAATCACACAACAAGGTATTGTGTGAATAACAAAGGACAGAGTTTGTCCTCAACCGACAAGATAAATGCCCTGCTCGCTTTTAGCTATTCATACCCGATATTTGAACATCACGCATATGCACGCATCCATAAAAATGTCCATGTGCGCACTCAAATTATGAAATTAATTTCTTTTTTTTATCCAAAAACTGTCTATCAAGTTGGCATTCATCCAAGTTGTATAAGGACATTGTGCAACTACCTCGTCCACCAAGGATACTCACAAAAGAATGGTCTGTGGATAAAACTAAAAATAAGAATCAGGGATAATGGGAGTTTTTCTTTTGCATTCTACTTTGCGAAGAAGGGGATTTCCGGTGGTGCATTTTCGCCACTGTAACTGTTGTTGGCGGTGGTGTTGGCGAGAGGGAAGCTGAGGTATTATACAGATAGTACGCTTCTCCTTAATATGACATGGTTGGACCACAAGCTTCTTTCACAGATATTGCAAACTTTTACCGCAGTCTGCAGGGTAAAGTCATCGAAAAAGTAAGGAATTAATTCAATTGCATTTCTTGCCCGTTTGTACTTATCACGGTACTTCCGCAAAGTTTGAAACACTTTTCTTAGTTAAGGCTTAATGTTGAGCATTTATTGCAGGTGATATTTTGTACATTTCATTCAATTGCAGTAAGTTCATTCCATTCCTTATTAATGACGGCAAACTAGATTTGAAAAACGCTGCAGTAAGCGTTTTTACATTTAGGCTTAAATTGGTAGGAAAAAACAAGCTTTAGGCAAGTGGTGACAGAACATAAAATGAATATATTTTCTTTAAGGTCAAATTTAAGGTAACTGTTGCTTTAGTATACTTTACAAATTCGTTAGGATCATTTTTCTTTGAAGGATAATTCTCTTGTAGCATTGTTGTTGTTTGTACAAACAGTTTATTTTAAAAAAGATAGTTATCTGTAGACAATAATACGAAGTGCGGAATAAGGGCGATTCGGAAGATGAACATGATGGGCGGCTTGATATTTCGTCGCAGTAACTGGACGAGGTGGGCGGAATGTTGAGAAGTCTCATCCCTATATATGACAAACAGGTCAGAATCAACTGAACTAAAAGTGAAAATAAAAAACGAACAGAAATTTTGCCTTTAAATGTCACTTGAAAATAAAACGTTATTATTCTTTTCCTTCGTAAAATAAAGATATTTGGTTAACTCCCTGTTCCTTGAGCTCTTTTCACCCGATCTTTATCGTATTTTCAACATACGATAAAGATCGGGTGAAAAGAGCTCAAGGAACAGGGAGTTAACCAAATATCTTTATTTTACGAAGGAAAAGAATAAAAATGCACACCTTATCGAATCCACGTTTTATTTTCAAGTTATATGGTATGGATGTCGAAGCTTGCGATTCAGACTCTAGACTAATTTCGAAAACCGAAAGTTCTTCAAATTTTATTTTTATCAAACGAAATAATGATATGACCAAAACAAACAATTATACAAAAACAAAAAAATACTACTAATGATAATATTGTTCCTTAGCATGAAATGTGTACGTATGGCACGACAGTCCACAGGGGGACCAGGGTCTAGCTTGTTTATCAATTACTCGTTTTGTGCCCGTTACTGTTCTCTCGCGAGTAGAAGGGTCGGTTTTGTGCCGACTTTAAGCGACGAAGTTTGAGAAACTTTTTTCTTAGACAATTAATACTCTTTGAGTGTTGTCAGCAGCTCGAAAGAGGTGGTGCAGTGAAAAATTCGATGCATTCAGTCGGGAATTGAACCTGAACCTAGACCGCCTCGGCAGCTTCGGCATACAATGTATAAAATTTTGGACAAAGTCTTGATTAATATCGGACTATTGAAATGAAAACCTTACTCTGGCACACTCATGATTTAATAAAGATTTCGTTTTCGGGCCAGAAATTTGTTAAATTTAAAAAAGATGAAAAGAAATTAAATTAAAATTACTACTTTCAGCTAAATGTTGGAATTTATTATTTATAAAAAAATAAAATACAAAACCAGTTATTGAAATTGATATTTAATTCTTCCCGGTATTTTCAATGTTGGTATAGGACCTGTACCAGGGTATGAATGAGGGTTCATTGTGTTTTGCAAACTTAACTTTCACATCCAATCGGACTTTAGTTTTGCAATACGAAATCTTATTTTGATTTCATCACTATCATCAAACAAGGAAACCAGTTTAGGTGAATTTGAGGGCTGTTGGATAGCTTTTCTGTTTTAAAGTTTAAATACCGATGATTGTTCGTTTTAGTCGTACACAGATGCTTTATTTCCGCACAAACATTTCACACTACTTCAAAACTATTTGCCTTTGACGCGTTGAATTTCGTGAAAAATTATATATTCGTAAATCATTTTAGCTATGTTATGAGCACGTTTAGTTTAGTAAATTTTGTTGTGAATTCTTATTTTAATTTTTTACATATTTCTAAAAATTTAAACCCATTTTTGAAGGTTGTACAGGGATAGAAGGGCACAATTTTGCAACGGAGCTTAAATTCGAATTCTTCCAGACAAAAGACTTCGTTGGTAAGAACTTGATGAATTTTTTTCAGTTTGTTAGCACTCGCACTGCAGAATTCATTCATCATTTGAAGAGACACAATATTACTTGAATATTTTTCCATTACTGTAATGCTTCTGCAAAGCGTTAAAATAAGAAAAACTTACTAAAGATCTTATAATTAAAATGTGTTAGCTGCCTATTACGTGATTATTTAATTGCCATGACGGATAGACTATGCAATTAATCATAAAAATCACAGAGAATTTCGAACAGAGTGGATACTTTACTGATGTGATTATAGATTTTCCAATGTTTGCAATTATTTGAAGCATTGTACACCTTACTACCTTGTACTCTGCACTTAAAAAACTCCGGTTATGAAAGATTTATTACCTGACATATGTTCTAGTTTGATAAAATTCTTAAATACATTTTACGGGGCGTTAGGATTGTTTTAAATAATTAAAACAAAAAACTCTTTTTCAAAGTAGCGCTGAGAAGGAATGGAATAGAATATTAACACATAAAAATAAAAAACTATTGAAAGTTTTAATGATACATAAACAGTTATACATAATTAAAAAAACAAGTATTTGCAATCACTTACCTACCTTATGCGTTGCCTCTCAAGGCAATATTGGTTGGGTTTTTTGTTTTGTTTTGTTTTGCTTCTTGCGGTTTGGTCGAAGAAAATTTCTAAGTAAGACAACCCGAAATAATTATAATAATATTGTTGACATCCAACATGTCATTTTCCTTTTTTTCGATATCGAAATTGTGGCTTTGGGCTTGAAGCTTTGTGACCCTCGAACAGCAGTTCTCCTTAAATAAAATGTAGCAAAATTTTATGTAGATTCTTTTTGCAAGGTATATTGATTGAAATGTGCTTATTTTTAGGTCTCGGAAATCATAGTCGGCATGGGTACAGTGGATCAAAATAGTAATATAGGCAATAACGGATTTTGTTATTTGATGCAATTTAAACTCTATTTCTTTGAAAACTAGTTTTATTAAAAAGGAGAATCAAGAAAATAATAGTTTTATAATAGTTCAGTTTCATTACATTTTATTACGAAGAAAAAAATAAAATTAATTCGAACTCCAACTTAAAAAAAGTATTGGCAACATTTAATGATCATGAAATTGATGCCGTTATCTCCAATTCCGAAGACAATTATTTCATAATAGTTTGGTAATTTCTTCTGTTATGAAATGACTGTCTCCGGTATTGGAAATAACGATAATTTGTTCGTGACCGCCGTGGCGTAGTGGGTAGAGTGCGACACTCAGACGCCGAAGGTCCGGGTTCGACAAGTTAAATAAAGCCCCAGCAGATGAAGTTGAAAAAATTTAAATGTTCAAAGTCTTCGTAATGTTTGGCATAAAGCAAAATAAAATAAAAGAGCTGCTAGGAAAACCATTCAAAACAAAACAAAAAACATTTACAGTTTACCAAAAGTTGTGTACTTTTTTTTTATTTTGGGAATTATATAAATAAAAATTAATTTTTTTTCGAAGTGATAGAAGTTAAAACATTTATAAGAGGTCTAATACTGAACTGTGAACATGAGAGAAAATTTCGTTTTAACCGTAAAACATGGTGGAGGGAGTGCTTTCAACAATATAACTTATAGAAGAGTGGAATGACATTTCAACTGAAGCAACAAAAATGTGGTTTATTCGATGACGATTGAAAGCCATAATTGATGCTAACAGGTTCCACACCAACTTTGATATTTTTTGATTAAGAACAGCAATTTCTTATCATTTGTTACTAAATTATTAGTTGTCAGTACTCCTTTAAGTTTGAAATCATTGTATTTTTTTTGTAAATATTATTTTCTATCTTTCCTGTTCCTTCTTTCGAAGTAAATAAGCTTTCAAAGAAATAATGTTTAGTTTGTGTTAAAAAATCCCTTACATCTGTAGTCAGTAGTAGTCAGTATCTGTAGTCAAGAATGTATTAGAAATAAAATTTGAATTTTGCCAGTCATCAATATTTCCTTCAAAGTACATAATAATTTATGTTAAATATTAAATGTACTCAAATCTTAGTGTTGTGAGTTCATGAGATTAATTGCACTTCAACAATACTGTTAAATATTTTCTAAAAGTGTTTCAATTTTAAGCCTGTGTGCTATTGCCCAATGCTTCATGTAGATAAGTTTCTTTCTTCTGCATCTTTCATCTCAAAAATCATTTTGTAACCGGTATCTTCTGGATAATAGGATGCCTTGTTACAGAAAAAACACTTGCACTTTACATAAGAGTCGGTTTTAGAAGAATGTTTACAATGTAAAACACGTTGATAGAATCAGTTGAACAAAACACTAGTTCAGCAAGTGTATAAACTTTATTAAACACAATAATTCGACTGTGAAATCCTTAAAGTGGGTGACAATTTTCTTAATTAATATTTGCCAGCAATAACGGCAGTTGTTGCGAACTGAAAACTGAAAAATGAAAATGAAAATTCAACTACCAAGTAGACAACCAAAAATAAAAAGGCGCGTAGGCAGGGAATAAAAAACTCTATTCTTCTCTTAGAAGTGAGTGTTGTAATAGAAGTAGTCGTGTGTCTTATGACACTCATAAGACTTTTAAAACATCACTCAATAAATCACTAGACTGACATATAGACGGCGCCACTAACAAAAAATCCATATTATTTTTAGAAATACAGACATTCAAATGATACCTGTTGAATTTTCATGAGAATCTGATTATTATGTTACAAGTTACAGTTCTTCAAGTGACGATTTTTAAAACAATGGAAAAAACCGAATGCTTTATGATGAGCAAAAATACCTTGCAAGCTAAACAATGACTTGAAAAGTATTACAAGGACTCTGCACCATCAAAAACAACTATTTGACGGTGGTATGCTGAATTTAAACCTGGCTGTACAGACACCAACGTTGCTCAACGCTCCGGAAAGCCAATTGAGGTGGTTACATCTAAAAACATCAAAAAGTACACAAAATCGTTTCGGAAAACCGCAAAGTGAAACTGCGTGAGATAGTCGTAGCTAACACTTTATATATATCAGAAGGCAGTGTGCGCACTGTTTTGCATGAACATTTGTCCATAAGAAAGCTGTTTTGGAAATTTGTGCAGCGTATGCTCACAATGGACCGAAAACAACGACGTATCGATAATTCTGAGAGCTGTTTGGAGTTTCTCGCCAGAACAAACAGGGCTTTTTGCGTTGGAATACCACAATGAATGAAACATGGATCCACCACTACACTCCAGAGTCAAATCGGCAGTCAGCGGAGTGGAAATCAGTCGATGAACCTCGCCCAAAGCGTCCAAAATCACAAATATCGGCTGGCAAGTTTATAGCATCCGTATTGTGGGAACGGAATTTTATTCATCTTGAGAAGGCAAAATGATCAACAGCGAGTACTACAAGGCATTATTGGTGTATTTGAAGGAAAAAAATGGAAAAAAACTGTCCCATATGAAGAAGGAAAAATTCTCTTCCACTAAGACAATGCACCAAGTCACAGGTCGTGGGCTACCATCGCCATATTGCACGAATTAGGCTTTGAATTGCTTTCGCATTCACAGTGTTCTCCACCTCTCTCAGATCTTAAAAAGTATGTATTGAATGATTAGGTGATCGCCGAAACTGAAGCATATTTTGAGTCCAAAGGTAAATCGTTCTATAAAAAAAGTATCAAAATGTTAGATTGTCATGAAAATTTGACAGCTATCATTTGAATCATTATACTTTCTAAAAATAATATGGATTATTTTGTTACGTCGTCCCAAGACTTATTGATTTATGTGTTCTTTATTGATTCGCAGGCGTAATCTCATGTGATAGCGGTAAGAGTTATATACTACATAGTCATGATGTTAAAAAATTCTTTGTTCTGTGTTTTTTTTAATTTCTGTCCTATGAAAAAGGATCTCAAACTTCGCTGTCCGGAATCGACAAGCAAATGTAGTTTCTCTCTTCTCGTGAGAGAACAACAGCGCGCGCAACATCGAGTCCTTTGGAGTGTTCTAGTTTTTAGCGCATTTTTATTGATATGTCTTATTACTAAATCCTGGGAAAATACTTAAATACAACAATAGTTTTGAAATTTAACTTTCTGTCCCAAAACAGGTACTTTAAACTTATCTACAAATATCTACTCTAGTTTAAATTGCCTTTGGACATAATGAATGTAAAATTATTTGTTTTTTTTATTATATTTGTATATGTTAATTTTATTCTAAGAAAAATACAAAAAAACTTGGTAGTCAGTTTTTTTCTAAGAACTTTTTTTTTGGACTAGAAATAAACTAAAACTTAAATTATAACTGTTCTTTTTAATTTTTTTTGTTTTTATATATTTTGTTATTTCTTAAATGTATCTTAAAAGAATTTGTAAGCTGGCCACAATTTCAACTTTCGGCTTTAATTATGATCGGTGGCGGTGGCCGGTTTTGGTGGAGCCACCAGTAATTATAACGCTCTTTGGCGGACTCTGCCCTATCTCGCAGGGATAGCGCCCTGCTGAACCGAAAAATTTCTTCGTGGCTGCGAACGATGTCCGGTTCATATTGCAGTCGTCTGTCCACTGTTCGATTCACAACATGGAAGGTGATAGGACATTATTTCCGTAACAGCCTTTTGGAGCGTAAATAGATAAATGCTTTTTAATTTTAATTTTTAAATGCATTTTTTATTATTGTCTTTTATTCTGAATTCTTATATCTAGAACAAAAATACTTAAACTAGCTACAAGTATGTTGTAATGTGAACTATCTTCATGGCCCTCTGAGGGCTCTCTAAGTTAATCTAATTATATAATAAGATTGCCTTTCAGCGTCGTGTTGTTTTTATTTTAGTTTATTAATAAAAACTATGGATTTAATATTTAATACTAAGAAAAATGTTCTTAAAAACTTAGTAATCTAATTTAAAGCTAAATTTAAAAGCTTAATCTACACCTATTCGAATTAAACTAACAATTTAAGAACTAACGAATGTGTATATGTATGCGTGTGTGTGCTTATTTTTGTTTTTTTTGTATTTTTTTTTATTTGGTTCCTATTCTAACTTATTCTACATGCCAAATGGCCGTAGGGGACCAACAGAAGACGACAATGGGGGCACCTGATGGGGTTGTAGCCACCAATCCCCATCACTTTCTATTCCATCGCCTTGCTGAATCGGAGATCATTTTTCGTTATGGTTTCTACATCGCTATTTAAGAGCAGCCCCTTGTTCACTATCCTTCTTGTCACGTCAAACAAAAGTGGGCATCCCTCCGCATTTTGGATTAATCCGATATGGTCAAGATATAGAAATGCTTCCGGTGGAATGAATCCACTTCGGAGCGCATTCTCATGAAATGCATCGTTGGGGTAGTACGCTCCGAATATAAGTTCGTTGTGAGAAGTCATGGCTCGTGCAACGTGTCTTTGAATTAGCTTAATAATAAAATTATCTGTATTTCTTGAGACAAGCGCGGAGACATTGCCTCTCGAACATTCTTATCTTTTCCATCTGGGAAGGACTCACGTTGAACCACACTGGACAGCCATACACAATGACTGGCCGGACCAGGGCCGTGTAGAAGATCACTTTTACTTTGGAGTTAAGTTGGCTGCTGTTAAACAACCTACTAACCATGGCAAACGTTTTCTTGGCTTTCTTTAGAGCCAAAGCTGAATGAATGTTTCCCTACAGAAACTGGTTTAACAAAATATCGTACGACCGTCTTTACAGGTATCGGTTATCCCTGTGGATCGAAGATGCTGAACTTACGCCAGTTTTTTACTGTACCCCTTGAGGCACAACGGAGTCCTGAAGAGGATGGTTTCGCACTTCTGGTAGTTGATTTTCAACTTTTCCATCTTGAAAGGACACAGAATGAACCATACCGGGCAACTGTACACCATGGTTGGCTGCATGAGGGCCATGTTGCAGATCACCTTTGTTCTGGTATTAAGTTTGCTGCTGTAAAACAACTAACTTGACGCAGCAAGAGCTTTTTTAGCTTTTGTTAGAACTGAAGCTGCATGCTTACCGCAGTACGAATACTGGTCCAACCAAATGCCAAGATATCTAACTTTTTGGTCAGTTAACGGCTGGCCCCGCGGATAAAATATGCCGAACTTGCGACAGTTTTTCTTCGTGTCCCTTGAAGTACTGTTTAGTTTCGCACTTCCGGAAGTTAATTTTCCAGTCTTCGCAAAATCACTGAATTTCGCGAAAGTCACGCTGCAACAAGTTGTTCATTAAGTCTACTCTCGGGCCAGTTCTGCACGTTATAAGATCATTAACGTACGCGATTAAGCGTGAAAGCTTACTCCTAGCTTACTCCCTCCTTATATATATATATATATATATATATATATATATATATATATATATATCTATCAATTTATTTCTCAACAACGCTAAAAATAACAAAAAAAAATATGATTCATTCATATATACATTTTGATATTCCTTCTGTCGAGAACTTTTACATTGAAGATAACAAAAAGGAATGTGTTTTATTTTATTGTGTTTATGCTTATAAGTGAATTAGGAAGAACGGAAATTACAAAAGAAACTTAAAAGTTGTAAAGTGTTCTTTAAAACTTAATTTCCGCACGCATGTTTGTAGTAAGACTCTAAAAAAATGGCATGGATAAGTCCCAAAGCACACAAGGCTGAGGCAGCCACCTGATAAGAGTCGTCGTTTTATTGTTTAGTGGGTGTACGTTTTATGGCAATGCCGAACCTTTTAAATCTGAAACACAAAATAGTTTTACAATCTCCACATAATCCAAAAGTCAAAGAATCTCGTAATCATTTTATAGGATATGTGCCATATGGCCAATAAACTTCAAATTTCCCAGAACCAAAATGATGAAACGACGGGAAAATCCCAATACCTACTTCATCCGGTCTTCCCCTGTCAATCGTTGCGTTCTGATAATAATAGGAATGTAATACGGGCTCTCAAGGAAGCAAAAAAAAAAAAAAAAAGAGTACGAAAAAAGGGAAGGGTCCAGTGCTTTTTATTGCTTCTGACTTTTATATCCACTTTGTTCGCAACTTTTTATTCCTCTTTCGTCCTATGTCTGTCCAGAACATGATTTCCTACTTAAGCTTTGCGACCGAACCGGACAGAAAAAAGTATAAATAAAAAGAAAGCAACACACAACGACAAAACAAAAGGCAAGGGAAATCAATGCTGGCAATAGGTTAATGGCAGAGCATATTTTCCTGGGAAGGATTTATAACTTTGGATTCGGATAAGGATTTGATTTTTTTTTTCATTATTAATTCCCGTTCCGCCCGCTTTGCGGGATGATGATATCTGTGAGATTCTTGTTGAAGTTGACAAAGTCAGTTGTGGAAAAGTTTAGTATTTGAACATAATTGAAGAAGTGGAAGTTGATGAAAACTTCTTTCCATGATAACCAGCATTAGTTTCGCTATTTTTCTTGTTTTCTTGATTTCTTGTCCCTAGGGTTTACTCTCAAATCTAAAGAAATAAAAAGTTAATGACATACGTAGGCAGAGTGGCATATATGTACATGCACATATACTTATAATGTACGGTAACAGTTGCTTGTTGACGTTGGTGGAAGTTTTTTCACTGTACGAAAATCAATGCATTGTGTTACAAAATTGTAAGTATTCACACAATGTGGATCCGTAAGGACCTAAATGAGAGCAACGCAAGTAGCATTACAGTTGAACTAAACAACTAGACAGTGACGCTAAATATTCTTAAATCTAATATGTTATTTTGTTATGGTTTCGTCTATTAGATTTCATAAAAAGGCATATACATGTTCTATTAACAAAAGCTTTAAATGTTTTACCAATGACTTGCAATGTGAAGGAATTTATGTGTTGTTATTTGTTAATAATTATTATTATTATTTCGTTTGAGGAATTAAGATCCAAATAATCAGATAATAAGGGAATCATGTTCGAATTCTAGTTTTTCTTAAGTCTTTGTAATGAATTATAATTCCTTCTTTATAAAAAGTCATAAAAACTTGCCAATTACAATCATTCAAATGGCGAACACCGTGAAACAAGTTCATTGGCCTTATTCTTGAGTTGAATACATATGAATTTATTAAGATTCAAGAGACTAGAGAGAGACAGAGAGAGAGAGAGAGACTTGATAATTGTCACTCTCTAAAAAGAAACAAAGACCATAAATGATCACCAAATGGGATACCACTGTAGTGTCCTATTAATGGAGTGACCTCTTATGTTTAATATTTAATTTACGATTGAAAAAGTCTAGCTTCTTGCTTCATAATTAGGAAAGAAAATTCAGCTTCAAATTACATACCTATCAATTATCATTTCTCTGTAAGAACTTATTGCCAAGCTTTAGTTATAATCGTTTTTAAATTTAACAATTTTAAAATTGAATGTGGAAGAAAAAGCTCTTTCGTACCTTGAAACATAATCCTAAGTTTTTAAAAATTTGCATATTATATATTTTACTTTTTTGTTAATATTTTATCGCCGAAGCCGCAAATGGCAGTCCTGGGTTCGATTTCTACACTTTATTTTCACGGTACATCTTTAAAGATTGATTTTTGTTTTGAATGGACGCTTAAATTTTCTATAGGGAGGAAAGTTGAACGATGCCATTTTTTTTCAACAAAAACTTTTTTTTTTAACAATTTAACGTCTAGTACTCGTAAGCAAATACTCGTATGGATTCAAATTTTGATAACACAATCTTCCAATGACAGAGAGACAAAAGAATGCGCACAGTGAAGAAAATATCATAGCCACTAGCGACTCTATTCCAAGGACCCAAAGCAATCATTCACACGATTCGTCAAAAAGTCATCTTCAGTGATGAGGTTGATATCTGGTGGAGTGAGTTTGTTCACGAGTAAAATGTGAGTTATTGGATAGGCAGCAATCAGTACCTGCCCTGCTGCAGGTTTAAATTACATGCCGGAGGTGCAATTGGACCGAAGTGTTGAAGATTTGGACCCTAATTGCAAGTAAAAACATGACCACAGGTGTTTTATCTTCCACAGGTTTATTATATTTCACAGGTTTGTTATCTTCCACAGGTTTTTCAACAGGACGATGTTTGACAAGCCTATTATTTAAGGAAGTGGACCAGCAGAGCCTTTTGATCATATTTTTGAGGCTACGTGATGAGATCAGTCAAAAGCCAATATTTAGCGTGATAACTGGAATTTCGGCCAATAATAGCAAATGTTTTGGTGTTGGTTATGCGAAGGAAATTGCTCCTTACCATAACCACGCCATTTGCGTTTCATTTGGACATATTTATCCGTTTTTGCCATATTTTATAAAGAAATGTAAGCAACTTCAGTGAAATGTTCAATAATACTCATTTGCTTATACGTTTTATCCCGAAGATGTGCGTGGTAGTCGTGTGTTCGATTTCAAGACGGGCTTGCTATATTATAATGCTACGTCGTAAATCTGACAACAAGAATTGTTAGTGGGTATGAGTTAATAAAAACGTCCTCATAAGATGACAATGGCAAACACTATAAGTGTAGTTTGCTGAAGTAGAGCTGAGGTCCTTTCTGATTTTTTGTATCTAAAAAAATAAAAAAAAATTCTGGGAATTTGAGAAAAGAAGTAATAAAAAATAACTTTTGCTGAGATTAGTTTCAAAACACAAACATCTGACAAATTGAAGTGCCTCCACGCGGAGGTTGAAAGTCAATACACAATATATGAAAAGTTTGACAAATTCTCATAAACATTTCAGTTTATGTTAATATGAGACCGAATGCTCATGGAGCTGTTTGAAAACTTTATCAAATGCACTATTTTCAAAGTCCTTACATAAAAGCGTCTGAAACTTCATCCGCATTCTGTGTATGAATATTCAAGGCATCCTCGTGACTGCCTCTTTTTATCAGCCGTCAACAAGCACATCTTGGAAATGCAATCAAACTTTTGATGACAGGAAATTAAAGATGAAGCCATTTTGTGCACTCAATCACAAGCGAAGAGCATCCAAAGACATTGTTAACTGCACGCATTCCAAATGAAACTTTCCACGCCCCACTCACCTCCACATCGTGCAAACATCCTAGACTGAGCATCGAAATTTTAACTGCTGTCCTGTCTCAGCAAGTAACTTGAATACAAATTTAAATTGTCATATATGGCGTATGTATGATACACATGAGATGTTTGACATAATCAGCAGAGTTATCACAGTGTCTGAGTCTCTTGGTAGGGCTGTGGTGATGTATGTTATGTAAATTTATGTACATTTGACCAACATTTTCTTATTTGCTCCTTTTGGCGCTTTAACTTAAGTGAAGCCAATTGAAGATGGAAGAAAAATTGTCATATTCATCAGCACGTATTCCTTGCCTAATACTTCCTCATGAAAGACACTAATCTTTGCCTTAGAAGACATATACATGTAAAAAGCTAACTATGGGTGCAATCTGTTCCGTCCTATAGCTTTATGTTTCTGTAGTTCTTCTGTTGCTTTAATTGCAGAAATCGAAAGAAAAAATTCAAGCTTTTACAGTTGTTCTGCTTTCATAAATTGCATTGGTCACCAGTGTATACTTCCACGATCTAATCCCTTTGGCATGCCAGAGCAAGGATACGGGGGTGCAAAGCTCATGAGTCAACGTGATGTTAAAACTTTCGCGCTTTAGCAGAACAATGAATAAACTCTCGAATGGATAGAAGGACATCAACTCAGAGAACTGGATTTACTTGTTTGAGTTTCTTTCTTTTTCTGTTTTTTTCCTCTAAATCTGAGTTATGGGGATTTGACAACGTCAAATGGGCTTCATAGTCTGCACATCGGTAAGTTTATTGAAACAACGATAGTTTATGGAGTGAGTACACAACGAACATATATCACTTTTGCAGGAGATTTATGTTGGACGGTTTTTCTGCACTTCTCAATAACCCCGAAAATCTGATACTGAAATGATGAGAGGAAAAAATATGAAAATAACAGATGTACTTTGCTAGGCGAATACATTTTAAATTTAATTGCATAAATTTCAAATTAGATTGGTGTATTTCACGTGAGACTTATACTTTAATGAAGCAATTAAAACTCTTCGTGTTGTTATAATGGTACAGAACGTGATGCTCCAGTTTTCATCTGTCGATAATTTAAAAATTAAATAAAATGAATCGTACAGTTTTCAACGAAGGACGAAATTGAAGCCGCTTAAGTTAGCGTTCTGAATTGTATCAACTCCGAAAATAAAATGTTGCATAGAAAAATGTATTTTGAGTAAGAGTTCAAATAATAAAGAACGTTCAGAATGTATTGTATTGTTGATTATTATTTAATACATTTTCATAGTTTATGGTCATGTATAACGTTACAGGATCGTTTAAGACTGAATGCTTTACAGGGAAGGTTATGTTTCTTAAGAAAGCGTCAGGTTCATGGAATAAAATCGGTGGCGGGCAGATTAATAGCAGCCTTCACGACGTTATAATGAACCCGTCAAAACAAAAAAATAATCCAAAAATCGTTAAGAAAACGCCAGCATTTAGAGGCCGTGATGCAATCGGATGAAGATATAAGACGCCCTAATTTCCTTGATTTTTCACTGGTACTAAGGTCAGCCAACAATGCGTTTAAGATTCTGAATGTAGATTCTGAATGGGATTGGCGAGAATGCCGACTCTGACAGAAAATGTCAACCGAGAGAAAAAGGAAGTTCAATAAGTGCTAAATCTTGACTCAACGAAGAACATCGGGACGAGTTCTGCAACTGGATTCAGCTGCTTCTGCCCAGCTTCTTCGTGCTATATGAAGCCTTTAAAACAAACTTATTGAGTTAGGAGATAGGCAACCAACCGAATTTTACTTATTGGGAAAAATCCTGGTAAAGGCCTACGACTTTCACCTTGACATTAATCGTTTTTATATCTCATAAGACATGATCCGCCACATGATCACCGTTGGAATTGGATGAATTTGGAACGACAAGAAAAGTGATCCAGCGTATCGCTGTGTTCAAAAAACGTGTTCAAATCGGATTCAGTCTTGTGAATAATTTCTGCTGTTTTGAAACTTATTTTGCAATAGAAACTCATTGTCTTCGAAAAAATGTCTGGTTTGACATGATCGGTTGCATTCAGAAGCTAACAGAAAAGTTAACGGCGCTTTTGAAGAAGGCATTGCTCTGTTGTTTATAACCAGAGATCAATTTTTTTGTCGTCAATTACTTCGGGGTTTTTAAGAACTTAATCACGCCAAATTATGAATGAAAGAGTTATTGATCAAAAGTGTCATAAAACTCTTCACTTCAAAGGATAAAATCATAAGAATAATATTCATTATGGAGACAACTTTGTGAACGATATTATGTAAAATTTTGAGAAAGAAAAGTCTTTTGAGGAAATTTTATGGAGGTCCAAACTTCCGAGACGTATGAGCTAATAACATATAAAGGGACAACACCATATGGCATAAACGGACACTGCGCTTATAGTTCGCAGGTTAAAAATAAAAGTAAAAACACACTTAAAGTGAAGTAAATGTGATATGTACTTTTCTTATGACAAATGTTTGCCGACTCCGAAAGGTGAAGTTTAATAAGCTTTTTCATAGAGTATTATGTTTTTGAATATTTTGCAGATAAAAACGCCTTAAAACGTCGTTAAATACAATTTTAACCTCACAGAGACCTTGTATAAATAACGATATCTCAAAATTTAGCGTTAACATATAAGTAAGAATTCATAACATTTACATCATGTCTTTTTGAGTAGGCGGTAAGTCTAATTTACATTACGGCTGCACAAATCCAAGGGTCAAGTTCAATCTCTTAACGTAAATTTATACAGAACCACCGATAAGAACAGAACGCCACGCGTTAAAACTATTTTCAATGTTCGTTGCTTCAATTCGGCTAATCACAAAATGCAATTCTCTATCTAAAGAATTGTGGCTTCCGATTTTACCCTTTTGTTAAGCCAACTCATCTTAAACCGACTTTCGCTCTTTCTGCAGACAATGAAGCAAATAGTTTTTTTTTTTTGCAATAGACTTACACTATCTACATTTTCTTTGCAAACAATTAAACCATGTGAATTGCGATTTGAAATTCTATTGAGAATTCGTGCCCTCGCAGATCCCATCGTGGAGGAATTTCCAATCAGCAGTTACAAACAAATTAAAAGCCATATAAAGGTCTAACAATGCAATTACTTGGAAATTACCGAAAATGCAAAGCGGAGAACTGCCTTTCCTTACGTGCGCCATTGTTGAACATTAAGGACAATGCATGAAATTCCCCTCACAATAGTTTGGGGCGATTATTTCATGGGGATGAAAAGAAGGACCGATGAACCAGTATGTACAATTTGAATCACATTGAAAGTATAATTACGTGATTAACTTAGGGAGTCAACTACCAGTGCTTAGTTCGCGCCAAATGAACTTATATTATGCACATTAGGACTTGGGTTACTTTTTGATTTTGCTATTTGAAAACAACTACCGAGCCTCTTTTTGAAATCAGAAACGAATTAAATTGTAAACCATGTTTTATATAGACATTAGTTGACGGCATAAGTTTTAAAAGGATTGTATAAATTACTATTTTTTCATTTATGCGTTTTTCACACAAATTACTTTTCACGACTTTGAATTGTTAAAGAAAGAAAGGAGAGATTGGAAAAAAAAATATTACACAAAACACATAGTAGACTATCTGTATGCCTTAACACAGAATAGTGAATGATAACCTAATTTCTTATAAATATGATCAGATGAGCTTGCAGCTGTTACTACCCAACAAAACTAGATTAGTGGAAAAGGCAAAACAATGTATATTTTGCCATCAAGGCAGGGTACAAAGCCTCATGGTTTATGATATATCGTCACAATGGGAAGCAGATTTAAGGGACAGATCTTCACCTAATTGGGCCTTGTACGAAACAGAAAGAATAACATCAATCTCAAAATCAGACACTGAGTCAAGAGTGTCAATGGCTGCGTTTTTGTGTGTTTTTAAAGAGGAATTACTTTAAGAGTTATTTGTGGGACTTGCAACGGAGAAGCGAAATGTAATTTTATAAGCGAAAAAACCGGTAGAGAATTAGCTTAGATATTACATATGAGGCAAAATAATGAAGGCGGTATTGTTCATTACTATCAAATATAAAAGCAATGGAGCTTGAATACAAGGAAAAACGTCTGAAAAACGCAATATCTTTCGGTGTAGAGTTATAATATAGAGAAGGCAAATGTATCTTGTCACAGTCAAACCTCGGGAAGGCTATGTAATGGTACGAGTCTGTATGATATACACAGGAATAGAAAATAAAGTATTAATGGACGGAATAAAATATAAGGAACATTATCTTAATCTTTTAAGACAAAATAGCACAAAGTGCAGAAAAATGGGGATTTTAAATACTTTTAAATAAAACCAAAACAACAGTATAAAGTTCATATCGATCACGAATGATATGAAGCTTAATGACGTTGGCATTGATCATAATGGAAACTGTTACATCAATGAATGTCTCACCAAACACTTTCGCTCTCTTCTATAAGCTGCTCTTATTTTAAAGAGAAAGAATAAACATTTGGGAACATTTGTTGTGAACGAGCCCTTATTTTTTTTTTGTTTGTTTGCTATGACATCTGTGAAAAAATATTTTGTATACATCAAGTTAGTGTACAGACAACATCATATTTTTTCATCGTGTTAAAAATGTCGAATTTTGTACCAGAAAGTGATGATTTGCGGAAAGCATTAAGCTTTTGTTTTCATTTGAAGAAAAGTGCTGCAGACTCGCATCGAATGCTTGTCGAGGCAAAAGGTGAACATGCTCTATCAGAAGCAACATGCAAAAGATGGTTTTAACGGTTCAGAAATAATAATTTTGATGTGAGAAATGAACAACGTGGAAGACCACCAACAAATTTTGCAAACGATATTGGATGGAGATGACACTTTGAGTCAAAAGCAAATGGCAGCAATGTTAACTGTTGCACAACAAATAGTTTCTGACCTATGGGAAAGATCCAGAAGTGTGGAAAATGGAGGCAACATGAATTGAATGAAAGACAGATGGAAAACCTAAAAAAACACTTGTAAATTGTTACTGGCGATGAAAAATGGGAGAACCATCAACATCGACAGCAAAACCAGATCGATTCGGCAAGAAGACAATGCTGTGTGTTTGGTGGTGAAACCGTTAATACTGATCGCTACCGACAATAAATGATCAATTTGAACCATGCATTGATCGAGAAACGACCAGAATGAGCTAGAAGACACGGCAAGGTAATTTTGCTCCATGACAATGCACCTGCACAAAGCAAAACCGGTTCAGGATACAATCAAAACACTTGGCTGGGAGCAGCTACACCACCCGCCGTATTCACCAGACTTGGCTCATTCCGACTACCATTTGTTTTCATCGATGGGACAAGCATTGGCTGAGCAGCCGTTTGAGTCCTACGAGGAGGTCGAAAATTGGGTGTTTGCTTGGTTTGCTTTAAAAGATGAACAATTTTATTGGCGTGGTATTCACAAATTGCCAGAAAGGTGGTCAAAATGTGTAGAAAACAATGGCCAATACCTTGAATAAAATGTTTTTACTTTCCCATTAATAATTAGTGTTTTATTTTCAAAAAAAAAATCATACTGGTATACCTGGATAGCTGGAATTGTATATGCTAAAAGAGTGTCAATGTACAAAGTTTTGCTATCAAGAGCTCGAAAGATCTGCACTCAATTAATGCTGATGATACTGCTGGTGCCGCTGCTGCAAGTTAAATTATTAAATTAATACACGTATTAAAACTTTTTCTTTAACATGTATATTTTGTACTCCTCACCTCTCACTCTCTCTCCCTTTCCTATAATCTCTCCACCTTTCTTCCTTTTTTATGTTTCTGATTTCTTATTTAAGTGGCATTTTTAAACTAATATTTAGAGCATGCATGAAAAAACCACATATACTATGATTAATATCTTATACAAATTTCGAGATGATCTTAGAGGTTGCTTTTTCAATGGTCATAGTCTTAATCAATGTAAATTAGACTACCTTAGATATATATTTTCTAATTGTTGTGTTGTCATTTGCAAATCCACTGGATATGATTGTGAGTTTCTGATTGCTGAGCTGCATGAAGGCTCAACTAAATGTCTAGTTGCATGTGCTTATTCACCAGATCGCAGCTGCTCTACTCATACTGGGTGGTGGAATTTTCAACCCAGTATGAACATATTATTGTTTGTGGTGACTTTAAAGGCGACCTGCTTAAAAATAATGCTCGGGCTTTTCAAATTCATGATGCTGCTTTGTCGCTTGGTCTTCAAATCTCTAACACCACGTATTCACGCGTTTTTCCAAAGGACATACACCTAGCCTTCTTGACCTAACCTTAGTATGTGACTTATCCTGTTCTCCTTTTTGATCAAGTTTCCTTGGACTATATTTCTGACCATGACCTTATCTACTGCACTTACAACATAAAGTTTGACCACTCTGCTATACCTCTGACTTTTGTTTATAGGGATTATAGGTCTCTGAATACTGATATTCTTGAATCTACAGCCTTTAATGCCCCATGGATGAACTGTCGACTGCCGGCTGAAGCTGATGAGAAGGTTAACTCATTCCAAAACATTATATATGATCAACCAACATATCCCACTCGAAACTGTTAAGATTCGAAATAAGTGCTGCCCTTGGTTCACAACTGCAGTCATTAATAGCATTAAATTGCGATACCGACTATACAGTAGGTGGATAAAATGCCCCTCTAATTTAAATTGGCAGTCTTACAAATTCATGCGTAACCGATCGGTTGTGATTATACGTAATGCTAAGAGAAATTACTTTGCCTCTAAGTTGAACACTCCACTTCCCCCAAAGCAGCTCTGGAATAATCTTCGTAACATTGGAAACATTGGAGTCACTTGCAGCAAACTCAATCACAGTTGTGTAGCTGTTTCCCTATTTATTAACGATCTTCCGTCTGTATGGAAGCATTCCACTGAGTTAATACATTTAATGAATGAAGAGCTTGCAAACATTCATATGTTGTCTTTAAAAAACGGTTTACAACTGAATCCAAAGAAATCTCAGGTAATTCCTATTTCAAATTCGGTTGTGCCCCTTCGCTCCTTGCCGAATATCATACTTTCTGATGATAAACTCGAAATTATAATTACGGTCACCAGCTTAGGATTCACAACTAACAATAAGTTGTCAGGATATGACCACATGAACAAGGTTATTGGATCTACATATGGTTGTTTACGTAAGTTATGGCTAACCGCTAACTATGCTCCAATAGATGTTATGTGAAAACTGGTTGCCGCCCTCATGCTTCCACGGATAACATACGCCGAGGTTGTCTTCAGAAAGGTAGACTCCCTGTCCCAACGAAAGCTGCAGGTAGCGTTTAATGATGCTATTAGGTACATTTATGGTATACGCAGACTTGATCGTGAATCCGAGTTTAATAAAAGTTTATTAAGAATTTCTCTCTTCCGTTCTTCGTTCTTTCCTTCCTAAGCCTTCCTCTTCCATTTTCCCTATATCTACTTTCATTTCTTCTAGAAATCTAAATTGTTATCGATCCTCTTGATACTTATATCTCTATCATACTATAAAAGACTCATGTCACATTGTACCCTTATACCCAATAAATGATAAATGAATTGCTACCATACTCTATGGCTCCTCCAAAGTCTAAGAAACATCTCCAAGCTCACTGGACCTGAATCCTAATTTTTAGGATGAATTTGAAGGTTTCAATTAAAAACAACAGATAAGTTTGTTTGTTACATAAAAGAAACAAATGCCAAATGGATTTCTCAAGACAAGATATAAACACAGACAGAATTTAAAATTCAAGGCGTGTTTTTTTACATAGTATTACATGTCGTTTGTGGCCGCCGTGGCGTAGTGGCTAGAGTGTGACGGTCACACGCCGAAGGGTCTTGGTTCGATTCCCGGCTGAACACCTCGAATTTTTCACGGCACCACCTCTTTCGAGATGGTGACAATACTAAAAGAGTAATAACTGTCTAAGAAAGCTTCTCAAAACTTCGCCGTTCGGAGTTGGCAAAAAGTGTAGGTCTCTACTACTCGTGAGAGAACAGTAGCGAGCACAACACGAGTAGTTGATGAGTAAGCTAGGCCCTGGTCCCCCTGTGGGCTATCACACCGACAGTTATTATTATTTATTATCTCATGTCGTTTGGCACACCGAAATTTATTTGAATTTCTGTAAAAATTAAAATCATTAAATTACATCACACAGGAATTCTTCAGAATTAGCCACAGTAGTGTAAATTTAGTTTGGTGCTTTAATTTATAACAGACACATGCTTAATTTGAGTTCGAAAACATAACATCGAATTGTTTTAAAGTAATGGAAAAAATATTTAAATTATTTATTTAATAATTCTACATGGAATGAACTACATAGATACTTGCAGTAACGAACCAAGGATGTCATTAGACTTGGCAGTGGTGGCAAACATTAGTCTAATTACCCACTTACCCCGTAATAGGTTAAGGATTCCCTATAATGAATTCTACAAGGGTTTCCGAGACAAGGTTGTAGAGATATGTTCATCATTCACTGACCCGCCAAAAGCAGGCTACAAAGCAGGCCACAATCGGAAATTATTTCAAAAACAGCCTAGAATTGCAAAATGACGTGAGGCCATTGAAGATGAAGAAGTTTTTGAAAGGTGGCTTAGCCCGTAGACATTTTATAAAAAGTTGTTTTTAATATAGACCTCAATGAGAGTTAACAACCCACATTCATTAGTAAAGTGGCATCAAAATGATCCCGCTTGCAGGCTAAGTGGACTTCAGTAATCTTCCCGAATCAGCGGATATACATAATAACTAATACTTTTTGTATTTATAAGTTTGCAATGTCGTCGATCTTTTTTATAACAAAAAATTTTGTCAAACACACCTCAAGCATTTTTCTATTTTCTTTTGGTCAAAGCAGTTGCAATCCAAATTGACTGGGAATGATTTCCTTCAATCTCATTTGTCTAGTAGACAAAGGTGACACTCGACTTATCAACGCTGTTTCCTGAATTTTATGATAGTCCAGCAAGCAAAAAATTGCAGTTCATCGTTAACCAAATATTTCTCCTAAAATGTGTTTGTTCCTCACATATGAAAATGTACACTAGTCGGTCTGTGAGTTTTGAAAATTATTTGACCAAATTTCCATCTTACACAAAAGAGGACGTTGCTTGGAGACTATCTGCTTCAAATATTAACGTATGTGTAAAGTGCATCTAAATCATCCAGGACATCTGTGTTCAACCCCTGTATGCTAGAAGACATGCGATGCACGCTGCAGAGTTGTTCATTGCAAGGACTAAATCATCCAAACGCATCACATCAGCAACAGTGTGTGTACCACCGTTGTATGTTTTGCTTGTATCTGATCTCTCTTCAGCCGTACTTACAAAAGTACATATACTAGGAATAAATTGAAGCACATCTGCTTCAGTGGGGGTGAGTAGACACGTTCTTTGGTTTACACCGACGACATTCTTTATTGTGTCACCCGCAATAGTAAAGATAATAAATAAATTCGATTGACGGCGCGTAAACCGGAGTAATTAACATCAAGCAGCTCGCCGACATGGCCCACATCCTGGCAGTAACGCAGAAGAAGAAAGTATTACGCCGGAGCGCAGACTCACAGACACGGCATACGCTCTTGAGCTGTCATGGCCAAAGCATTTTATGAACCTAACAATAAAGTTATCTTTGAAGAAGATTATTTGATGTGTCGGTCATTATCATTGGTCCAGGGTTGCATTGAGCCATTGCTCTTCCTCACAGTTCACAACAATTGAGATGCTCTTTCTCTATCTACCTTCTTTTTCTCTTTGGGCGGAAAAAACGTTCTGAAATGGTAATCTCGCGTGCGAGACAAAATATGTATGTACGTAAAGGGATTGGTGGTGGCAGCTTTGGTTCGTGTACTTGACTGCTGGAGTCCTTAAAATGCAATTTATTTGTCGTGGCTGGGTGTGCGGGCTAGAAGAGCGGACAACACGAAGAGACCCAATAAATTTTATGAGACGTATACGTTGGAAATGTGGCTCAGCAAATTGCGGAATTGAATGGTTTATTGGATGCCATCATGAGGAGTGGTAATGGGGTGAAGTGAGCTTATTTTATTTGTACTCTCACATCGATTCCCGACATTGACTTCGCCAGTGAAGATGTCCATTTCTTGGGACTTGGACTTTGCGTATTTCGCCACCCTCATAACCAGCTTGACGGCAAATGTTAATGCGAATTTATGTGCATATGTACGTTTTGTAGTTTGGATCGAAATGGGTCGTAAATGATTAAGGATTCGCGTTGATTGGATTCTAGACTGATGAGTGCGTGATGACCGACATTGATGTTTTTATTTCTTAGTGAACTTCGGAGATGAAATACTTTACTTGAAATGGCCTATAAATTTATATAAAACATCTGATTTTCACTATGAAAATTGGACGGTCACAGGATCGATCACAGTTTCGATTGATAAAAATTAAGAGCTTACGAGTATTGCCACAGTAACATCAACTTTTACATTTAACTTCGTGGAGATAGCTCGAGCCCAATTCTTCATCGAATTTGGAAAACCATGCTTTAAAACGCCTTTATGTTTAAAAATTGGCTTGTACATGTATCTTCATTTCGTTTTCTTTCGACGTTTCCATGCCTTAATAGCCCTTAAATACATAAGTTTTCTACCGTCAGCACATATTTTTAAACAGTCTGTCTATCAGAGAGTATGCAGAGTTATTTATGCAAAACTCATAGAAAAGGTTTACTGAATGTACCCTCTAACATTCTTCAGAGCTGAAGTTTAATATATTGGGGATAAACTGGCTTATACATTATTTAAAGCGTATAAAGAAAGATTTTTTTGAATGCATCTGGAGAATTGAGGACGAACTTTATATGCAATGTGGAATAAGGACATATATACGCGAATAGTAGCCACTCCACTCCAAAGGTAATTTAAATTTAAACTAGAGAGATATCAAGAGAGAACGGAATCAAGTAGAGAAAAAACCTCAAATACCTCCTTCTTCATATTTTTCTTGTGGTGCTACAGTCCGGGGTGGACCTGGGCCTCAACCAACATGCCTCTCCAGCCAGCACAATCTTTCGCTAGCTGCCTCCAATTGCACACTGCAGTTGGTTGAAGTCCGTCTTCACTTATGTGCGCCATCTAAGCCTACGTCGTCCTCTCTTGCTTTGTCCCAATGGCTCAGATTTGAAGATTTTTCGGGCCGGCTGTTGTGTCCATACTCTCCACATGGCCTAACCATCTTGAGCGTTGTATCCGAAAACGAATGTCGCTGTACAGCCCAAAGAGTTCGTCAATAAATCTTCTCCTCCAGATGCCATCAACGCAAAACGGACCGTAAATCGCACGCAAAACCCAGTCCAAGGGCCTCTTGAGCCCAAAGAAAGAGCGATTGGCAAAAGATTGGACTCTAACTCTCCCTACCGCTGAGCCGAGGTAGACAATGTTGTGTGTCCTTTCTTGATTACAGCATGTACTTAGTTTTGCCGTCATTAACCGCCAGACCCATTTTAGCCTCTTCCGTTTCAATACCAGTAAACGCCTCATTGACGGCTCGCTGTGTTCGTCCAATCAAGTCAATGTCATCAGCGTAATTAAACTGACTCTTGGAAGAACGTGCTTCCAGTGTTGACTTGTGAGTTACGCACGGTCTTCTCGAGGATTATGTTTAAGAAGTCACATAACAGCTCGTCTCTATGCATACTGTCATATGCATACTGTCATATCGATGAATAGGTGGTGAGTGTCGATTTGCACTTTTTGAGTCTTTTCAAGGGTCTGCCGCAATTTGAAGATCTGGTCAATTGTGAAACCACACCGATAGGGACCTATCAGGTTATGGACCAAAGGTTTCAGGCGCTCACACAATACGGTAGTGATCTTTTATGCGATGTTAAGAAATCTGTTCCCTCGATAATTGGCGCAGTCAAAGGGGTCTCCATTCTTGTGGACCGGGCAAACGACGCTGAGATTCCATTCATCGGGCATGCTTTCCTCCAACCATACCTCATCTCCAGCTGCTTTAAATAGTTGTATGGACAGTTCGTCCGCTTAAATGTCTTGAAGTTGCGAAATAGAGTCATCTACCTTGGGTGGCCGCCGTGGAGTAGTGGGTAGAGTGCGGGAGAAGTTTCTCAAAACGTCAATTCTTGGATCGATGAGTTTGAATCCATTTGCGAAATCGTAAATTGGAATGACCTGCAAAGATTTGTTTATGGCCGAAAATTGATCGTAGGAGCAGCTAAATTATTTATGCAAAGCGAGAGAGGTATCCAATCATAGCAGACACTGAAGAGCGCGTTAAGAAGGGAATTTTCGTAAAGTATGAGTTCAGCCGAAATCCATAGACAGTTGAGGATCAGGCGAAAGTTGCCAGGAGAAACCCTGAAAGAATACCTCTACAAGCTGATAAAAATTGAGAGACCAATCGACATTGACGAAGCATTTATTGTCGTATATTTCATTGCTGGCCTGAAGGATGAGAAATTCAACAAGGTAATCCTGTACGAGGCACAAACGGTGGGAGAATTGAAAATAAAGCTAAGAGAGTATGAGCGAATTAAATTTCATACAGCAGAATATGCAAGATTTTCATCGGCAACATCAACCACTAAACGGGAACCTACAATCAAGAAGAAGGGAGAACGCAAGTGCTTCAGCTGTGGAGAGACCGGACATGTGGCGAAACTATGTCCATCAAGGCAGAAAGTCGTCAAATGTTTCAAGTGTGGAGAAACAGGACATAAATCTTTCGAATGCGGCAAAGTAAAAGTTGAAGACAAACCAAGAGCTGGTGTTCACGTAGGCGGAGCGGCGGGATATTTGATGAAGGATGTTGTTATAGAAGGTAGGGAAATAACAGCATTGGTAGATACTGGTTGCGAAATTTCGTTGTTGCGACAGGAGGTTTTATTACAGCTTCCGCACATTGAGTTGGTGCGAGAATCAACAGTTCTGATGGGTCTGGGAATCCATGGAATTAAAACTTTGGGTTATTTCGAAACTGAAGTTACGATGGATGGGAATGTTTTTCCTGTAAGACTACATGTGGTGCGGGAGAATGATTTAATATTTTCTATGTTGATTGGTATTGATGTTGTTAGGCAGGCATCCGTAACGATAAAGGATAACGAAATCCAGTTTGAATGTCCTGTAGAGGTAGTAGATGGAGGAGCAGGAAATGATGTAAAGAGTACACAGTCGAAAGGAACGGTGCAAGCGAGTACAATTGAACCTGGAACAACAAAGGGAGCTGGTGAAGTCAGTGAGGAAGTTAAAAGAGCTAGAGAAAAGGAAGAATTTTGTGAACTATCCGACATTCAGAAAAAAACTGTGGCAACGATCGTGAGTAAGCTGCGGGAAGGTGTCCCAACGCGTGGAAAATTTAGGAAGTGGCCAGTTTCAAGGAATGTTGATGGCATCGAGGAATTGAAAGGAGAGTTCGGAGTACTGTGTAGCTCAATTGCAGCCGATGACAAAGTGAAATGGAGTTTCATCATTTGCCTGAGGAATATCGGAAGAAAATCCAGTCATTAGTATCAAGTTACAATCCGAGCGACAACGTAGAGACGGATGTATAAATGAAAATCATTTTGAAGGATGAAACACCACTGTATGAAAGGGCTCAAAGAACATCACCGTCGGAGAAAGAAGAAATCGAGAGACAAGTTTCGGAATGGAAGGAAAAAGGAAATATAACAGAAAGTAATTCGGAATTTTCAGCTCCACTTGTTTTAGTTTCCAAGAAGAATGGAGGGAAAAAAATTTGTTGCGATTTCCGGAGATTAAATGCAAGGATGGTAAAAGATCATTTTCCTCTTCCATTAATAGACGATGTAGTGGAAAAATTACAAAGTGCGTTAATATTCACGACGCTGGATTTGGCGGAGCCAAATTCCCGAGAGTATAAGTTAACGACACAAATATAACATTCCACGCGACGTCTGAATGACATCCGTTCTCACACCATGATCTACAGAACACCATCTTCAAGGTTGCTGACGATGGACATTCTATCACTTACCGATGCATGGGAACAGCGTACTAACGGACTGCTATTTGACCCGTACCAGCCACCTACGGGAACGTCGTACGAACAGCGTGTCACCTGATCCGCATCATCCAGCAGCAGAAGGTAGTGTAAGGAAATTTAGAGATACAGTTCACTTTTTAACGTGTAAGGGAAACCGCTGCCCTACAGCGGGAAATTTAATAAATATTGTTTTTAATAAACTAATGTAAAATAGTTTAATTTATGCATCGTTTATTACTCACAACGGGCAGTACCGTTCTTAAAAGTAACGTTTGGATTGAGTAATTCGCCGGCTGTGTTTGCGAGGTACATAATGGATGTGTTGAAACCACTTATCAACGAAGGTATAGTCAAAGTATATGTGGACGATGTAATCATACCGGCAAAAGATCTTAAAGAAGCGATGAGGCGATTGGAACGTGTACTGGAGGTAATGAGGAAAAGCGGGGTCAGACTGAATTGGCGCAAATGCAGATTTTTGAAAGAGCGGATCAACTTTTGAGGAATATTGTAGAGGGCACGACATAACGCACTTACTTATCACTACTGGAAATGGACAAGTCGAACGAGTCAACCGAACGCTAATACCATTGTTGACAAAGATGTCACTGAAGAACCCAACGTGTTGGTACGGGCATGTAGAGAAAGCACAACAAATCCTTAATTGTGGAATCGAAATATACATCAATGTATTGCCAGAGTTAAAGGAGCTACTTGAGCAGGAAGCTGTGAACGAGTTTGAAGACGAGCACCAAGAACTGAGAGCGGAAGCCAAAGGAAACCTGTTGCGGATACAGGAAGAGAATAGACTGAAGGCAGCAACCAAGTATTGCATTAATGATTTGGTAGCTGTCAGAAGGACTCAGTTTGGACCAGGGTTGAAACTTAACCGAAGTATTTGGGACCTTAGAAGGTAACAAAAGCAAATGTCAATGGACGTTACGAAATGGAAAAAGTTGGGTTTCATGAAGGGCCGCGGTGTACCACTGGACTACGGACATTATTCGGGACGAATAAGCGGTCAGGAGGGCCGAGATGTTGGATATAAACAGACCACAAATTATACGAACGCACCCGTGCCATTAAGCACTGACAGACGAACGAACGAACAAAAGGACGAGACGATAAAGATAGGAAAAACAACCCTTTTGAAATAAAAAACGGGGAGTCGCAACCAAGCTGCTGAAGAAGAAGGAAGCAATTAAGTTGTTGTATTGTGTTTTTACCAACGGTGTGAATAATGTTTTTGTTTTATTTCACGTGTATTTACTTAATTAATGTATTAAAGCTAAATAAAGCATTGTATTTTTTTTAAATAGATTCCTACATATATAATTCAAATGTATACACACTGCATGCAGTAAATAATACAAACAGATTAACCACTGCAGGTGGTTCGGTAATTTTGATGGAATATGAACTCACCATGGAGATAAACTTAACAGGCCAATACGCTCTTTATCTTCGACGCTTAAGTTGCCTTTCAAAGCGTTGAAATCACGCTTACAATGTTGTTGTCTACAAAAGTCGCTGCCAAGAACAGCCTTGATCCGCAGGTAACATCGCGTTCCCAATTTGAACCCTAATACTTTGAGTAAAGGCTTTTAATTTTTGATTAGGACAATTAAAGCTGGAAACTTTTGTTGAACTTGTAAAAAGATTTATCAAATCTATTTATCTATGTACGTGTGTACTGGAACTGGACATACGGGTGTACTTGTATTAGACTTCCTTTCGAATGTTCTTGTCCCCGAGATAAGAACATTGTTATAAAATTATTTCCTCGCCTAAGGTAAGTGTCGCAGTATAGTTCTTACTAAAGTAAGTGTCTAATAAAGCAATCTCTATCTGCCGCTGTGGACAAAGTAGTTTTACTTACTGAGTTTTACTTTACTGCAAATTTCCTTATATTCTAAAAAGAGATCAATGATGAATTCAGTTTGAACTTTGCTCAGTCCAAAAAAAAAAAATCGTTGCAGCTGCTTCACCATGAATGTTTTATAGCTCTCTCTTGTCTGTTGAGGCAAAAAAGGCCCATTTGTATTAATTTTGTTTGTTGTACAAAAATATATCCAAAATATTGGGGTCTACTTCAAGGAAATTCAGTCTACAGGGATGGTCAAACTTTCTATCGGTGGGAACGGTATAAAACAAAATATTTCTCATAAGGTTTCCTTTTATTTGGCATGTATGTATGTTCATATATAATAGCACACATTTGAACAAAGTTTGAAATACGGTATCCGGGTGAAGCTGTCGTTGTACATATAAATTGACTTATTTATCAAGTAATACTATTATTTTAGTGTATTCATGTAAGATTTTATATAAATATGATTATGGATTCGCGTTTTATTGCTAGTTAAACAGAGACGATGATGGTGAAAATTGAGCATCGCGCTGTATTTAAATTTCTCATTAAGCAAGGAAAAAGTAAAATAAATGTTCACAAAGAGATGGTGGCTGTTTACCACGGTTCCGCCCCTTCATTATCAACTGTGCAAAAGTGGTCAAGTGAACTCAAGAGAGGCAGCGAAAGCATTGACGACGACCCACACTCCGGCGCCCCGGCTACTGCTTGTACGAGAGAAAGGATCAAAGAAGTTGAAAAACTTGTTCTTGAGGATCCCCAAATAAAGGTGAAAATGGTGGCAGAGATTACCAAGCTTTCAACTGGTACCATTCACAACATTCTTCATAACCATATTAACCTTTCAAAGGTCAGTGCAAGGTGGGTGCCACGAATGCTCACAGTGCCTCAGAAATATGTGAGAATCGCATGCTGTAGAGAGCTTTTATAGATGTGTAGTGAGAACGCGGACGGTGTTATGGATCGAATTGTTGCTGAGGACGAAACTGGGTTCACCACTATGACCTTAAAAGCAAACAAGAGTCCATGCAATGGCATAAGAAAGGAACAGACCCTCCGAAGAAGTTCAAAGTCACTCTGTCTGCCGGAAAGCTCATGGTCACAGTTTTTTTAGACTCAAAGGGAATCTGGCTCACTGAGTATAAAAAAAAGGTGAAATCTTCAGCGCCACATTCTACGCTTCAACTTTGCATAATTTGCTGGAGGGAATTAAAAAGAAATGACGGGGTAAATTCGCAGCGGGTGTGTTGCTTCTTGATGACAACGCTCCTGTTCAGACGGTGCGAGTTTGCAAGGCTGCTTTGCGAGATTGTTGTTTCGAAGAGATCTAACACCCACCCTATAGTCCAGACCTTGCCCCTGGTGATTATTTCCTGTTTCCAGATTTGAAAAAATGTCTTTGTGGAAAAGATTTTCGGATGATGATATTTTCCTGAGAAAGCGGAAATTTATTTTTTTGAGAGTTTAAGAAAGCTTACCAAGATGTAACAAATGCATTGATGTTAGGGGGATTATATCGACGCTTGCGAATCACATCAATAAGTCTATGTCCAAAAAAATATTTGCATTCATATTTTCGATGCACAATGTTGTAATGCCAGTGAGATACAGAAATGCGCGCAATGCCGAAAATATGGCCATTCAGTTACTCATTTAAACATTTGGGCATATTTACTCTGTCATTACTGTTCAAATTTTGCGGAAAGGTCTTGGTCCATGTACTCTCAAGATCAAGTTGACACAGGAGCTAGAGCCGTTGAACGAATTAAACTGTCGGTAATTCCTTAATTAGAATTCAATTCTACAAACACTTTATATATATAAAATATTCTTGAAGACAAATTCTTTTTGGATATCCAAAATATTCTTTTAATTTGAAATAAGTGGAAGGGCCCTTAATGAACACCCTTTTATGTTATTAAAACTAAATTTATATCATCACCATGTAAACATCAAACCTAATCTCCCTCCATGAGATGTGGTTACATTTCCTATCAAAGCAATTTTTGAAATCTCAAAAATATCGTAAATATTTCGATTTACCAAAGACATAGTGGGCGCCGTGGCGCAGTGAGTAATGTGCGACACTCACACACAGTAGAGCTAGGTTCGATCCCTAGTTGAACACCTCGGATTTTTCACGGCACCACCTCTTTCGAGCTCAAAGAATAATAACTGTTTAAGAAAGCTTCTCGAATTTCGCCGTTCGGAGTTGGCAAAAAAGTTTAGATCCCTTCTACTCGTGAGAGAACAGTAGCACGCACAGTAGTTGATGAGCAAACTAGGCCCTGGTCCCCTGTCGCGCCATACAATTATTATTATTATAGTTTTTAATCATATACCGAGCGTCGAATACAGGTGCACATGAATTTATTGGTTAGAGGAATATTTTCAGTATTTAAAGATATTCTTGACGCTGAGAGTTTCTCATTCAACTTAAATTTCTGTCTGGGGTGTAATTTATTTTTCTTCATTATTTTAGCCCTTCAACTATTAAAGAAAGGGACACAAAATACAAGGCTCAGAAAATGAATTTTCAATTCGGTCTACTGCTTTTCCGCAGTTGAACGGCCCACAACTCATGTAAATTGCTTCGAAAAATCCCTCAACGAATGCACAATAACTACAGAAATTGAACTTTCACGACTCTATCAGGAAGCATTCTCTAACAAATACGACATCCGACTTAAGTCACTCCACCTCTAACTGATTTGCCGTACTGCATTTGATCGTACGGTCATCCCCTGTGCATAAATTGGTTTATTACGAATTGAAGAGCGCAAAATGACGTCCTTTTAAAATAATTTTCCTGTCAATTCCTTTTGTCGCTTTTAGAGTCCGCCCTTTTTAGTTCATCGTGCGATTTGCAGAAACATCAGCTCCAACAGACCTCCCAGGAGTAATGAAGGGGAATGGGAGTGCAGGATAAGTAGCAGTATAGCGGGCTATTTTCTTCCATATCCTGTACATAAGCCCGGTGATTTACTTCGATAGAAATGCTCACATGTTTACTGTTATGTGTGCAGTTCGATTCAATGTCCCTCCTTGTGCTTCGCATCAACAAATGGTATAGCTATATGATTATTTTATATAAAAATGGGACAGAGACCGTTGCAGTTGTCCAATAAGGATATGGTTTTGCTGTGCTCTGTGTGTGGCGATTTGTTTTGATATCAACCGAACACCGAATGGGAAGGAACGTTTCGAGATACTATTTCGATTGACGGTAGAACAAGAGTAAGATTCCTAAGCTTAGCAAGTTCTGGAATCGATTGATCAATTTACTCAATCAATTTGTATACAGCACCAAGTGGTTGAAGAAAGTTTAGCTTTTTAATCTGTAATTACATACTGGGTAGAGTGGACATTTTTTATTGAAATTTATTATCTTAATTATTTTCACAATCGGCGCGGCGGCCGATCAATGAGATCAGGACCAATGGCGAAATTTAAGTAACTCTTCGATAAACAATTAGTATTTTTTGTGTGCTGTCAAGAATTCTTAAGGTGTGGTGTTGTAAAGAAAATGCGAAGTATTCAGTACAGAATTCCAACTTATGGTAGAGCCTTCTGTGGGTAAGTATTGCAATTAATTCATACTCCAAGGTAACGCCGATACCGATATCAGTCACATTAATTTAGGTATACCAGCATGAAGTGAGCGTCAAAATACAAATGTCTCGATAGGGAACATTTGTTGTGAACGAGCCCTTATTTTTTTCTTTGTTTGATATGACATCTGTGAAAAATATTTAGTATACATCAAGTCATTGAACAGACAACATCATATTTTTTTATCGTGTTAAAAATGTCGAATTTTGTACCAGAAAGTGATGAATTGCGAAAAAAATTAATTTTTTGTTTTCATTTGAAGAAAAGTCAAATGCTTTTAGAGGCATATGGTGACCATGCTCTATCAGAAGCAACATGCAAAAGATGGTTTCAACGGTTCAGAAATAATAATTTTGATGTGAAAAATGAACAACGTGGAAGACCACCAAAAAAGTTTGAAGACGCCGAATTGCAAACGATATTGGATGGAGATGACCCCTTGAGTCAAAAGCAAAAGGCAGCAATGTTAAATGTTGCACAACAAACAATTTCTGACCGTTTAAAAGCTATGGGAAAGATCTAAAAGTGTGGAAAATGGGTGCCACATGAATTGAATGAAAGACAGATGGAAAACCGAAAAATCACTTGTGAAATTTTGCTTCAAAGACACGAAAGAAATCGATCTAAAAGAAAAAAATCGTAGGTTAATCTGGGACAACCATCAACATCGACTGCAAAACCAGATCAAATCGGCAAGAACACAATGCTGTGTGTTTGGTGGGACCAGAAAGGTGTGGTGTACCGCGATCTCCTAAAACCTGGTGAAACCATTAATACTGATCGCTACCGACAACAAATGATCAATTTGAACCATGCATTGATCGAGAAACGACCAGAATGGGCCAGAAGACACGGCAAGGTAATTTTGCTCCATGACAATGCACCTGCAGACAAAGCAAAACCGGTTCAGGACACAATCAAAACACTTGGCTGGGAGCAGCTACCCTACCTGCCGTGTTCACCACACTTGGCTCCTTCCGACTACCATTTGTTTTCATCGATGGGACATGCATTGGCTGAGCAGCATTTTGATTCCTACGAGTAGGTCGAAAATTGGGTGTCTGATTGCTTTGCTTTAAAAGACGAACAATTTTATAGGCGTGGTATCCACAAATTGCCAGAAAGGTGGTCAAAATGTGTAGAAAACAATGGTGAATACTTTGAATAAAATGTTTTTACTTTCCCAATAATAATTAGTGTTATTTGAAAAAAAAAACGAATGCATATTTGAGGGTTTCCGTGCATTTTTTCTAAGTTAGCAGCGCTCATTTCTGTACGATAACTTTTTTGGCCTGCCTTGTGGTACAATATCTTCTAACCGATTTCCACGTTCTGCTCGGTTGGTTATGTTACAAATGGTTTTCTTAGATAAACCAAACTTCTCGATTATTTCTTTCACACTTTTATCATTACAATTGTTATAACAAACCAACTGCTTTACGTCAAAAGAAATTCTCTTTCCAGGCGTATTAAAATGAATCAACAAAAATTGTTCCTACTCATTCAACAGCAAAAGTAACAATGAACATTTTCGCTTTTGACTTCCTACATCTCATACGGAACAGAAAATAAAAATACCTACATAAATTTATTTAGCAACTCTGTTGGGCAGAGTTTTACAGTACAATGTTAAACTTAGACTGAATATTACAATTTCCTTAGTTATAACACTAAGGAGCTTGGGTACGTGTAGGAATGCGGGATTTGATAGGAAAAACAAACGTCTGTTGTTGGAGGAAATAGCGTAGTCGATTGTTAGTTAAATTTTTGATCCTTTTTGCTTTTTATGTATTTATTGTTCTCGTTGTTATGTTATTTGGAGTTTTGTTTATGTTATTTTTTAAAATGTGAAGCATGGAAATAAAAACAATTGGTGAAATAAAGTTCATAAAAGTGTCTCATATTGAAGCGAGAAATTAGAAATTTCTGTTTTTTTACCTGTACAAATATTGCCATCTGCACATCTGTTAAAGTAAAATACTGTAATATTATACACCCGTTAAAACTAAAAATATTATAGACCATATTTGCAGAAAATATATTTTCAGTATATTGTCGGATTCTAATTTCATAATTAAATCGCAATTGTCTTGATACACAATTCTTTCGTTGCTATGGGATTTTTAGATTACAAATTATCAAAAACTGCTTTATGGCAGGAAGTCAAAGGTTGCCACTGTGAGACCATTTGTTGAAATGACAATCATGTGGCAAGTGTCTGAACACAACAAAGCTAGTGTTGGGCAGGCTACACAAAGTAAAAGGGCTTTGTTGGATATTTGGATGTTTGGACAAAAATACAACATCATATGTGGTTGTTGTTCACAAGCTTGTGGAAAAAGTCTCTGACACGAGTATGCAATATATTCAACATATTCTCGGTATCGGAGTGAAGCTGTTGTTATATATATAAATTGACTTATTTATCAAGTAATACTATTATTTTAATGTATTCATGTAAAATTTCATATAAATATGATTATTGATTCGCGTTTTATTGCTAGTTAAACAGAGACGATGATGGTCAAAATTGAGCATTGCGCTGTTATTAAATTTCTCACTAAGCAAGAAAAAAAATAAAAAAAACTGTTCACAAAGAGATTGTGGCTATTTGCCAGGGTTCCGCACCTTCATTATCAACTGTACAAAAGTGGTCAAGTGAGTTCTAGAGTGGCGGAGAGAGCATTGAAGATGACCCACACTCCGCCGCCCCGGCTACTGCTTGTACGAGAGAAAGAATCAAAGAAGTTGAAAAACTTGTTCTTGAGAATCCCCAAATAAAGATTAAAATTATGGCAGATATCACCAAGCTTTCAATTGGTACCATTCACACCATTTATGACCATCTTAACCTTTCAAAGGTCAGTGCAAGGTGGGTACCACGAATGCTCACAGTGCCTTAAAAATATGTGAGAATCGCATGCTGTAGAGAGGTGTAGTGAGAACGCGGACGGTGTTATGGATCGAATATTTGCTGAGGACGAAACTGGGTTCACCACTATGACCTTAAAAGCAAACAAGACTCCATGCAATGGCATAAGAAAGGAACAGACCCTCCGAAGAAGTTCAAAGTCACTCTGTCTGCCGGAAAGCTCATGGTCACAGTTTTTTGAGACTCAAAGGGAATCTGGCTCATTGAGTATAAAAAAAAGGTGAAACCTTCAGCGCCACATTCTACGCTTCAACTTTGCATAATTGCTGGAGGAAATTAAAAAGAAATGACGGGGTAAATTCGCAGCGGGTGTAATGCTTCTTCATGACAACGCTTCTGTTCACACGGTGCTAGTTTGCAAGGCTGCTTTGCGAGATTGTTGTTTCGAAGAGATCCAACACCCACCCTATAGTCCAGGCCTTGCCCCTGGTGATTACTTCCTGTTTCCAGATTTGAAAAAATGTCTTTGTGGAAAAAGATTTTCGGATGATGAAGAACTCAAGTCGGCAATAAATGGGTATTTTGCAGAGAAAGCGGAAATTTATTTTCTTGAGAGTTTAAGAAAGCTTACCAAGATGTAACAAATGCATTGATGTTAGGGGAGATTATATTGAAAAATAAAAACAATTTAAATTGAATTCTCATTTTCCTTCATATCGATACCAAGAATATATTGAACACCCCTATTATGAATGAAACACAACTCATGAAAATTATTTACAATCAAACTGTGAAACTCAAAATTTCGTAATGAGAAAAAATAATATCACTGTAAATTTAATATAGTGCTGAGTCTTCATTTCCTGGTTTGATTCGAGTTCTTGGTATTGGTGCAAAAAATTACCCTGAGAAATACTTCAGGAATTCATCATATTAGAGGCGAAACGAACCCATCTAAGAGTGAGTTATACTAAAACGCAGTTTGTTTTAATTCTGCTGACATGGATTTCATTTGATGAATACAATTTTCATTTGCGATTTAAAGAAGAAATAGGAGATAAGTTTCTGAATATGTGGGCATATCAGTTGGCTCATGGCATGCAACTTTGTCAGAAATTTCGTTCATGAAGCGTATGGCACCGAGGTTTGTTCCGAAATCGTTGAATTTTGACTAACAAAAATGTCGCATTAGCATTGCTCAGGAACTGTTATGTAAGTGATATCAACGGCGATCCAGATTGGCTTAAAAGGGTCACAACTGATGAGGAATCAAGTGTATATGGTTATAATATTGAATGTCCAATGAAAAAACGGCGTTTTGCAACCATTGAGGAGATAAAAACCGAATCGTTTAGAGAGCTCAAGAACTGCTTCAGGGATTAGAAAATAAACGCTAAAGCGTATTATATCTGAAGGAGACTACTTTGAAAGTAAAAATTGTTGAATAAATGAATATTTTTTAAGAACGAAGAATGAAAATTCGCTTATTTTTGAACAGACCTCGTATTTCAAGGGACAAAGATGGGTTTTTGTTTTTTATTCCATATGTCCAGACAGAAATAATTTACTGCAATTTTACTAGTTTACTGGCAAATGGAGAACAGTCTCCAATTTCATCGGACTCCTTGTGCTAAATTTCATTGAATTATAAAACAAAAGCAGAATATGTCGAATAACTTCATATATGGTTTCCGTGTGTGACCATAAAATAGTGTGTATTCGAGTAAATAAATCTGTATTGATTTTTAAAGATGTTTTATGAAACCGAAGAGCATATGTATATCGTACAGCAACAGTTTTATATTGGTGTGGCGTTGATCCAACAAAGAATGTTTAAGTGTAGCATAAACTTACAACAGTTTCCTCATGAGTGGTTGGTATGCCCTATTAATCATATCTTATAATAAACGCCTAAGTAAAAGTTACAATACAAAACATTAAAAATTTTATTTGGAAACATTTGAATGGTTCCTTTGGAAACAAGTATTTATGCGGAATGTAGAGGAGTGTGAATTCCAATCTTTCAATGTTACTTGAAAGTCGTGATAGTCCAAATTAACTTTAACAGTAACTTTAAGAATACTTGATTACTTAATAGCACTAATGATGTGACTGGTATTCAATTACAATGTAGTGTTTAAGAGTTTCAAACAAATATGTACACACATATGAATTCATTAAATCTTTTAAAGTTGGAAATTCTGGCGACGTGGCCGCCGCGGCGTAGTGGGTAGAGTGCGACGCTCACACGCCGAAGGGTGTAGGTTCGATTCCTAGCTCAACACCAATTTTTCAAATTTTTCATGGCTGCTGACAAAACTCAAAGAGTAATAACTGTCTAGGAGAGCTTCTTAAATTTCGCCGTACGGAGTCGGCAAAAAACTGTAGGTCCCTTCTACTCGTGAGAGAACAGTAGCGCGCACAACACAAGCAGTTGATGAGCAAGCTAGGCCCTGGTCTCCCTGTGGACTGTAGCGCCAACAATTATTATTATTATTAATTCTGGCGACGTGGAGAATATGCAACCAGTGATGCTATGCTTTAAGAGGAATTTTTTTTTGTCTCTCTCATGTTTTTAAGGTGGATTGAGAATTTGGCGTTTGGCAAACAGATATAATCGTTCCTAACAAATAGAGAATGAGTACTTCTGTGACAGAAGGTCGACGCTTAGGTGTTGGCGGCCCACTCAAAGAGTAATAATTGTCTATGCAAGCTTCTCAACTTTCGCCGTTCGGAGTCGGCAAAAAAATTAGCTCCCTTCTACTCGTGAGAGAACAGTAGCGCGCACAACACGAGTAGTTCATAAGCAAGCTAGGCCTTGGTCCCCTGCCGCGCCATAATATTATTATTATTTCGAGTCCAGATTGAGAATCAATATTGTGGCTTTGTCCTGGCAGAAGTACAACCGACTATCTTTTTACTCGAATAGGCTTGAGAGTGTGTTTCAACAATAAGTTTTTTTTGTAGATTTTGAAAATGTACATATATGACTGAGTCCTTTGAGGTAAAACCTGAAGTGTCTACAAGACTATATCTGTATAACAGTAGCAGCAGGGTTGGGTAAGTGTCTGGACGTACGTGCTAATCCTGCAATAAACGTGAATGTAAAAAAGTCGAAAGTAAGGTTCATTTCCAAAACGCCTTTCGAATGCACTTTGCATATAATTGGGGTTAGCACTTTATATGAAACAGGGAGAGTTGTTTAAGCAAGTCCTGGTCTTCTTAACGAGCAGGAGTAATACTGAGATTTTTGAAGTATTGGCCAACGTGTATCAGATTTTGAAGCCGTTTGGAAGATGGAAGCTTGAGCTTGGTATTAAAGCCAAGTTATTGGTTTTTAACTTAGTATTTGTGCTATATTTCACCTTTTGACTAGAATTTGACCGAAAGAAAAAGATCGCGAATAAAAGTCCCGAGATGAGATTCCTCCTGTTGCGAGTGTTAATTGCCGCAGTAGAGTGGGAAACGCAATATTGGTGGGAGGGCGGATGCTCAATATTGAGCAGCCACTTCTTCGGATCGAAAGGGCTTATTTGCATGGTATAAATGTTTTCTTTATTAGGACTTTAGATGCACGCCTAAGATACGAATAAATCAAGTTAGCGAACGCTTGGCGGATTCAGGGCGCGTTCGATGGTGGGGAATGAGCCTGCATTGCCTCCGCTACTTCTTAAGTGGAACATGCCAGACACCGAAAATTATGTTGATGATCAGTGGTCACCCTCTTCCAACTATCTTGTGATTCCTTTTCGGATTTATTTTATTGTTTCTGATAATTAGTGTGGTAATGAAAGTTCAAAATGTTTTTGTTATTTTGACTTTTCGTTTTTTAAACGTATCGAGTTCCAATCCCCATACTTCATAAGTAAAGTTGAATTTTACTCTTCAACATGCGCCCACATTAGCGTTATAAATAAATATATATAGATATATATATATATATATATATATATATATATATATATATATATATATATATATATATATATATATATATATATTTATAAAAATTTATATTTGCACAACTTCTCTTATGATTTGTGGAGTTCAGTGGTAATTTTACTTTTTATATTAAATAACAAACAATCTTCTATATCTCCGAAACTATGTCTCAGATAATACAAAACTTAAAATTGTTTGTATCATAATTTTATATTGAGCAAAATCACCCAATCCCAGATATGTTTCAAACTTTACATCAGGAGGTGCTTCACATCTAACTTTCGTTTACCAAAACCAAAAAGTACAATTTACTTGTTATACATTCAAATTCATTTTTAAATGTGACGAAAACGGGCCCTTCCGAATTGAGTTTTCTGAAAAACGAAAATTTTTCAAAAGCTTGAAAAATAGTGTAGTCTCTGAAGCTCATAAACAAGAGCGTCCTATTGAAGTAAAAAGCCCTGCTGATAATGTATGATGGCTGCGGCTCAAGATTGCATTGATGTAAATTGTTCGTTTACTGTAATTTATCGTGACTGATTTACTGTTCGCGGAATTTGTTTGCTATTCGGTAACCAATATAAATTCAAAACGTGTTAAGTGAGCAAAAAGCGAAATATGTCAGACTGAAGAAAATCTATTTTGATATTTGATGTAATGCCCAACAAATTGAAGTCTTAAGTATACTCACAAGACGATTCTTCAGCATACGAAATGATAGTCTAATGTTTTAACCTGTGTCAGTGTACATATGTATGTGGCAAAATATGCGTGGCAGTTTTACTTTTCTATTGAAAGGAGCAAATGCTGTCTTATATATGAGAGATAAGGGCACCATCCTGGGTACGACATCACAAATTGTCCACCGGTATTAAATCGAAACATGACTTTAAAGCTATCCTCTCCGTAAGCACAGACAATGTCTACATTTTTTTACCGATTTGTCAAAAGGGCTTTTCGGCATTCCTCCCTGATTTCCATTCCAACAAATTCATCTTACACCGTGTTGGCAGGATATTTTTCCATCATGCATTTTAAATATATTTCCCGGTGACAATGCGAGATGGATGTGACAGTCAAATTCAACGGCACGCTCCCTTCCGCTGACGAAAACGCTGTAAAATATTTGTATCCTTTTAAATTACCCAATCGACAAATGAATCAACGGGGTGTGCTGCAAATTGCTCATATTTCCCAAAACACCTACGCACATCCGATTTCGAAAACATTCAATTTTCAACACATGTCGTTTGGGGCTTCTGTTCGGGTTACCGAAACAAATTTGTTATCATATGAAGCTTATAAATTATTTACTGCGCAGCAACCCTTTGTACGCGACGCTAACTTCGCTGTTTGCCGTTTATTTATGGCGCCTTTGCAACGAAATATTGGAATTGGTTTTCGATTTTTCACTTTTCCGCGGGCAACTTTGCTTCCACACCCTCGCGATATGGCGGCCTACCGCACACGTTTGGTCTGTGCCTCTAATACCCCTAGAACACCATGCTACAGTGTTTAATGGGTTTTGGTTGTGGAGCATTTGTCAAGAATTAGTTACTAGAGTGCTCTCAGATGTGCCAGCAAAAACGAGGACTGCACAGTTGGACCGTGAATGTTCAGTTTCGAATGTTCAATTATTTTTAAAATGTTACCTTGGTTTTAAAATTAAAAGTACTTGTATTTGCTAAATAATTTAAGGCTGAAGTGTCGGTGCCGTCTGATTTAATTGATTTCATTCATTTAAGTGATGCAATTAAGTATCCAGCAGATCATGATTGCATCATTGCACGCAATAATAGTTTACCTAAAAAGCTCTTTACGGTCACCGAAGGCTAATTTTGTGTATATTTGGAGTTAGATGGTAATTTCCAGTTAATTCCTCCCTGTTTCTCAATATTATTGTAAAATCACAACGGTTTTTCTCTGTGGCACATTTTCATACGGATTCAGTTCTAAATTTACCTGTTAATTACAAGATGCCCGAAGTCATTAAGGCAGCAAGTTCAGAATTGTTATTTGCAACACAAAATCTATCAGGGAATACTGTCATAATAAAGCTTTCAGCTACAAAGCCAAAATCCGAAAACGTGAACAATAACACCGAATTTAGCAAAAAAACGCGAAATGAATAATATTTTCAATATAGCCAAAGGTTTTTGATTGCATTACAGGGCACGGGAGGGGACCATACGGTGTTTTTGCAAGCGTCCACCAGTTGGAGCGATTGTAAATGGAGATGTGGTAAAATTGACTGGAATATATACATTTTTTTTTTCTTAGTTATGGTAGTTCCTAAATGCTTTAATTTTCATGTGATATTTCGGTTCCTGACATTTGTTAAAAATTTTGCGTCAAAAATGTTTAAGAGTCACGCCCATTTTGCTTATACAGCCTTTAATTCAAATAAAATAAAAACTGTCGAGTTTTTGTTGCTCATATCGATGTTCACCTTGAAAGTCATGAAATGATACCCCCCGCAGCGTATGTTGAGATTTTAAAGTTTGCGAAAATGAATTGACTTCAAAAGTAGCTGAAAGCAGTATTAAGCCATGCATAGCATTGTCATTAAAGAAATATATGTAATAATAATAATAATTGTTGGCGCTACAGTGCACAGGAGGACCAGGGCCTAACTTGCTCATCAAATACTCGTGTCGTGCGCGCTACTGATCTCTTACGAGAAGAAGGGATCTACAGTTTAATACCGACTCCGAACGGCGAAATTTGAGAAGCTTTTTCTTAGACAGTTATTACTCTTTGAGTGTTGTCAGCAGCTCGAAAGAGATGGTGCCGTAAAAAAATTTTTAAGAATTCGTGTTGAACTGGGAATCGAACCTGCTGCTTGTGAGGGCCGCACTCTACCCACTACGCCACGGCGACCACAGAAATATATGTACTCTCTGTGTAATTGAATTGTTAAGAAAAAATCTGCATTCCTTTTGGAAAATTGTAACGTAGATTTACATGTTTATATACGAAAATATGTTTGGCAAAAGAATCTGCACTGTAGGTTCTTGATTCTACCAAGGCAGTGTGAGAAGTGAATATACAGGGTCAGGTCGCGAGGCGTAGTTCATTGAAGATATGGTAAAATGTTATCTCAAAGTAGAAATGACATCAAATTTACATACTCTTTCAGATGACGAGTATAGTTGTTATTTTCATTCTAAATTAGTGTTGACGACAGTTCTTCAAACTTCTTCTGTAGTATGTTATTTTGCAAGCACCAGTAAAAACCCATGTTTAAATACAATGTGTCCAGATTTTTGGTACTTGCTTTTATGAGCAAATTGTTTCCTCTTTATTATGCTCCATTGAATGAAGCAAACAAAACAACTTCGAAAGCAACACTTCTGGACCCAAGGCTCAAGAAATTTGGTTTCGGATCAGAAGAAAACGCTAGCGAAGCAGATCTTGTCTAACCATGTCAACAATTCAAAGTGGTTTGAAAACAATTGGTTGAGATTTCAATCTTTCTAGAAATGGTGACTGGCAGAACAGCAATTTTGTCTGCTAGTGTGCCTAGCACAGTACCTATATGGCTTCTATTAAATAACAGTTTTTTTTGGGGAACTCTATTTTGCATGGATTTGAATTCAAAGTACTTATTGTTCTGTCTTACAAAAATGAAAATATCCGATGGATATCTTCAAAAAATTTAGTAAATATTTGTCGAAATTTATGCCTCAAGTCTTATTGCTTAGTATTGCTAAACCTTTCCAAAGGCTTCGAAGCATTGTGCAGTAAAGCTAAGTAGACGTGTTTTTCGTCAAATGATATTCTTCGGTAACCAACTTGGAAACTAGGAATAAGTTGTCTTTTCTTCACGTCCGATTTGAAATGTCTTCTGAAAATAATTTTATTTGCCTTGGAGCGCAATTCTCTTTTAAAGTGAGCATTTAGGTGCTTCTATTTGGGTGAAGATTTGGGTCCATTTCGGGAGACCGTCGAACCTCTATAACTCTTGTTCTACGTAAATTGATGTAAACTCTTGGAGTTTTGCTTCTTTCGGACGGAGAATCTTTAAGTGTGCCCTTTTATGTTCGAGGTTATAAAGAAGTGCTTTTAAAATCTACTTAGATATCAATAAGGAGGTTTCACGGCCCAATTCATTCAATTTATGATTGTCTAAGAACAAAGAAAAGCTTCTCAAACTTCTTATTTCGAAGTCGGCAAAAAATACGGCACAACATGTGTCCCCCTATGGACTTTGTGCCACCCATTATATAAATTTATACGTATATACAATTACCCTCTATGAACTCCATTCGACTAGAAAAAGCTTATGCCCTTTTAACAGACGAAACAGTTGAAAAACTTCGATTCTGTTAATGGGTATGGAGTTTCAGGGCGTAATGAAATCAAATATGTGAATATGTGAAAAAACAGTGAGCCCCACGCAAATAATCATTACAGAGTCGATTGGCGGTTCAACTGTTTACAGATTCCCTCTAATTTAGACGTTTTGATCAAGGAGGAGCAGGGTATAGTCACTGAACTCCTCAATAATCTAGGTATTGTTTATTGACTTCTATTAACTAACCTTACAGTGACAATTGTTAAAAAAGACGAAAGCAAGAGAAAAAGCAGAAAGAGACTGATGAAAATTAAACTCTAGAACTTTTACCTACAGATGCAACGTCAATCGCATATTCCTTTAGGGATAGTTTTTGGAAAGATATGGTGCTGGTTTATATATATACTCTAGAAGTAGGAAAGTATCATAGGAGGAGGTAGGAAAGTATAGTAATATAGGAGTAAACAGAGGAGCAGAGCTACAGAAAAACACTTTAACAAAAATTAATTATGGAATTAGGATCGAATGTGGGGATATATTTGAGTTGATAAAATATGGAGCAAAACGTTTCAAAAGTCGTATTTTGTAATATTAACCTTTTAATTTATGCTTCTAGTCGGAAAAAAATCGATAAAAACCAGATTGCACTGCTGTAAGGTTTATTAATTCTATATAGGGCTTGTTTAACCTGAATTAATCAATTCGAACACATGTAAATAACAGTAAATTACAACTTATAAAAACTTAGTGACAGAGAAGGTTTTAATATTTCCTTTATTTTGTTGATAACATATTTAAGGAGTTCTTCTAGGTGATTAACTTTGTTCTTAAAGACGTCTTTTTAAAGAAAACCCACAATTAATAAGTGCGCACATTACTAAGTGGTGTACACTTTTTTAAGAGGTGTACATTCCAATTTAAGGGCTAGTTAAGAATTACATGTCAGCAATTTAGACGAAGTCTTGATAACTATATTAAAACTTAGGTCAATAGAACTATGACGACAACTTAAGAGAATAACCAGCTTATCTGCATGTTCGGATGATAGCATGTAGAAGACAGTTTTGTCTGGGTAGCTCAGCGCAAGGGAATTCCCTACGACTAAAAGAGAGCAAAAAAGTATACGCAATTTGTGAACGCAGTTTTTCAATAACCATCAAACTGTCATTCTCAATTTTTTAGTAAGCTTTACATTTTCATCATATTAAAGTACATGATTGACCAATATCGAAAATTATAATACATTTCTACTGAGTTCCGGAGTGGGTTACTGAAACGAAACGAAGAGGAACGAAGCGATTGGTGTAATTTTTCGATCGTATTTCCCGCCCCTTTAGGTAACAATAAGTAAAGTTCAAAAATTCTAGTTTCATATTCGTTGTGGGATGTTTTCGTGTCAGTGAGATAACGTGTTGGCCGAAGTGTCGAAAACATCGATGCCGTTCAAGTGTCCGTAGCAAACGATCAAAATCATAACATCCCAAAGCGTTTTCAAAAATTGGGTTTTGGTTTCTTTTTACTCAAAAAGAATTGACTTCACTAGAGAATTGAAACTCATGGACTAGGGTTCTGCAGACGATGTGCCAAAATGAACTAAATGTACAATCATCTTGCTTCTGACGCAATAATAAGTAAACATTTGTAATTGGATGGATGAAAATCCACATGTATTTCATGATTCACCGCTTCATAACAAAAAAAAAGTTTGGTGCGGTTTGCATGTCGGGTTATTGACCCTCCGAATTAGAAGACATGTAGTTGGACAATATGTGGTTTCAACAGGTTGCCCACAAGTCGCACAGCACATGTTACAATTCAATTATGGAATTATGTTGACCTTCCCAGGAAGTACAGGCCGACACTCAACACGTGTGGCCGTATGTGACAGTGTGCATAGAGACGAGCTAAACAGTGCATGTCTAGTTTTGGCATTCCTACCAAACTCGTAAGATTGTGTAAGATGACGATGGAGAACTCTCGCTGCTCCGTCAAAACAAATTTGAGATATGGCGATGCACTGTCATGTATCTTCTTTAACATCATTCTTGAGAAGATCGTGTGTAACTCATAGCTGAACATCGGGGGCACGATCTTCTAAAAGTCGGAATAGGACCAAACGCATCCATTTAATTATTAAAAGGCGCCTCTGCCACGTTCTTCTAGAAACTTAGCCAGAGAAATAAGTTCAAGTGCGATCAATCCTCCTACGAACAGAAACCTTATGAACGAAGAGGTTTCTTCTTTAACATGATGCTTGAGAAGATCGTAACTCATATATGAACATTAGAGGCACGATCTTCTAAAAGTCGGAATATGTCCAAACGGATCCTTATAATTATTAAAAGGCGCGCTGACCACGTTTTTCTAGAACCTTAGTCAGAAAAATAAGTTCAAGTGCGATCAATCCTCCTATGAACACAGAAACCTTACGAACGAAGAGGTTGATGGGTACGAACGATGAAAAAGACTATCCCTACGCTGACATCAAAGGATGCTGGCGACATCTACCGGAACGCAGAGACAGACGCACTTCACGTGCCAAAAAGTAGACTACTGTCATGACTAAAACTCTTGTATAGACGGTTTACAGATCCGCGGAATGATGAAATACGGTCCTTGAAGTCGCAAATCAAGCTAGTACAGCAATTGCTCCAACAGCAATACAGATTAGCTGGAAAATTGTACAGGGGCAAAAAGATTCAGGCTGTAAGTTCCATTCGAGCATGTTCCCACAAGTAAATAGAATCTTCCGGAGAAAAGACTAAAGCGACATCCAAATCGACAGACAACGCTAACTTACTAAGAACAGTAGACATCGACCAGACCAGATGGGACAGTACTTGACGATCACTTCTTTGTAGTTGAAGATCCTCAGGAGAAGGTGAAAGTAATTGAAGCTGTCTTCCAAGAAGTGTACACGGTCAATGAAACTCTTTGTCCAAATCACGACTTGGAAGATAAAGCCCAGCTTAACCACTTCAAAATATGTCCCGAGATAAGTCAATGGCGATCCGAGAATCCTGGTCTTACCAGGTTCAGTGACGATCTTCTGGCAAAAAACGCCGTCGCCGATGATGAAAGTAATTACATCCTTATTTCGAATGATGAGCTCCAAGGTAGCTTTAATTCACTGAAGAAGAAGAAGTCAGTAGGAATCCATGTGACACCAAATATTGTTCTGCGCCATATACCATCTGAGGCAGTAGGTGTATATACAACCCTGTTCAAAAAAGCACTGAGTAACGCATATTACCCGGCACATTGGAAAACAGCTGTGGTACAGTCCATTCCGAAAAGGGACAAAGATACTTCCATCCCGACAAATCTCCGGTCTTTGAGTAAGGTAAGGTTTTTGAAAAAAGTGTCTTTAGAGCCCTGAAAGAATGGGTCGAGGAACGTGAAATTTTACCGGACAACCAATACGGCTGTAGGACGGGACATGATATCATACTTGCCGCCAAATTGGTATCCGGCATTCAGTGGAACAAGAACCAATGTACAAGCATTTGCCTGATAGATATGGAAAGGGCGTTCGACACCGTGGGGTTAAAAGGCCTCTTCTCTAGTTAGTCAAATTAGGCATGGATGTATATGATCTATGGTATGGTTACAAATAGGAATTTTGTTATGAAAAATGGCAACATAACATTCACCATAGTATTTCACATAAAAAATGGGCTGCAATAGGGAGCAATTGGTTCCATGCCGTATTTAATCGCGTACGCCGATAATCTTATAGGGTACAGATCAGGTCCGAAAATTGAAGTGTTAAATGACTTGTTGCAGCATGTCTTCGACGAAATTCAACGTTTTTGCGACGACTGGAAGTTGAAAATCAACTTCCGGAAGTGCGAAACTTAAATATCTTGGTATATGGTTGGACCAGTATTTGTACTGAGGTAAGCATGCAGCTACTGCTCTGAAAAAAAGCTTATAAAGCCTTTGCTGCGGCAAGTTGGTTGTTTTACAGCAGCCAACTTGATACCAGAGTAAAGGTGATCTGCTACATGGTCCTCATACCTCCAATCATGGTTTAGGGTTGCCCGGTCTGGTTCAATCTGAGTTTTTCCCAGATGGAAAAGATGAGGCTGTTCGAGAGGCAATGTTTACGGCCCTTCTCCGGTTGTACCGAACACCTGAATCCGATTACGAAAAATTCTATCCCAACGAGGTTTTGTATAACGAGGCAAATCTAATCAGGATAGATAATTTCAGTATTAAGCTGAGTTGAAGGAACATTGCACAAGCGATAACTTTATTCAACAGTTTGATTTTTGGAGCGTAGTACCCCAACATCATGTACCATGAAAAGGTGCGTCTGAACAGATTTAAACCTCCTGAAGAGTTTCTCTATTGAGACTCTAAAGACCTGATTCAGAACACGCAAGGATTCCTTATCATCATAGGCGACTCCAATACGAACCGGATGCCACGATGAAACTCTTCGGTTCAGTAGGGCGATCTCTGCACGAGATAGGACATAGTCCGCCAGAAAACGTCACTTCTACTGGAGGTTGCATTAAAACCATGCCCCGCCACTGCTCAAAAGTGTACAATTTTGAATTTCAAGTTTCGTTTGTGGGAAACTGACAGTTTTTTTTAAGGTAGACTGTAGGTAGTGTTTAAACGGTAATAATAATTGTGTGCGCGACAGTCCACAGGAGGACCAGGGCCTAGCTTGCTCATCAACTACTCGTGTTGTGCGAGCTATTGTTCTCTCTGTAGGTAGAAGGGACCTACAGTTTTTTGCCGACTCCGAACGGCGAAGTTTTAGAAGTTTTCTAAGACAGTTAATGCTCTTTGAGTGTTGTCAGCAGCTCGAAGGAGGTGCCGTAAACAATTCGAGGTCTTCAGCCGGGAATCGAATCTAGACCTGAGCGTCGCACTCTACCCACTACGTCAAGGCGGCCACTTTAAGCGGTAGTTTACATTAAAAAAAAAAAAAAAAAAAGGGCATGAGCCCCCAAAAAAAGGTCATCATGCCATATTAAGTATATATGTTACGCATACTAAATATGCCTATATGCCATGTTGCACACATGGTGCCGTAATTTAATATGGACATAGTTTAGTTTTATTTCTTGATGAATGTTAGTTAAGTTTAAATTTTGAATTAGTTAAGAGAGGTTAAAACAAAAACAAAGGAGCCAAGTTTTTCATCTTTTTCTTGAAAAAAAAACTATATACTATTATATTAAAAAATTATTTATTTATTCCCAAAGGCAATTTGAAATTTTACATAGATTACCTTAGAGCACCTGCTTATGGTCAGTTAGTTAGATACCTGTTGTTGAGATAATTGTAAACTAGTTTTAAGTATTTTTCTAGAATTAAGATACGAAATATGTCAAAAAAAATCTTCTAAAAGACAGCTTAATTGCTGAGTTACGCAGACAATATTAACGAGGCATTTGCTGGCGTAGAAGCAAAAGCGCCTTAAACGGGCCTGGCTGTAAATGAGGGTAAAACGGAGTAAAACATTATTTAATAAGTCCCGGAACTGACAAATAGTGGGCGCCATTAACGAAAATTCCATTCATCATTTTTAGGAAGTACAAAAATTCAAATGATAACTGTGACATTTTCATGAAAATCTAACATTTCGATACCTTTTTTATAGAACGATTTATTTTTGGCCTCAACAAAGGCTTCAGCTTCGGCGATCATCTCCCATCTCATTCAAACCATATTTTTTTTCATGAAAATCTAACATTTCGAAACCTTTTTTATACAACGATTTATTTTTGGCCTCAACAAAGGCTTCAGCTTCGGCGATGATCTCCCATCTCATTCGAGCCATAATTTTTTCCGGCGTGCATATTTTTGATTTGTCGATTTGATTTTAACTACCGCACTGCTGCTTTGAGCAGAAAAGTTAATTGATATCTCCCTCGATTATAGCTGTCCCAAAGTTATCAAGGCCCATCGAAGAATCCCGTGATAGAAGAGAATGCGGGAGCATCAGATGACTATGGTTTTAAAAGTCGTAGAATCCTATTTATTAAAAAAAACGCAATGGTGATATGGTGCATACAAGTGCATCTGCGACTGTGAAATTAAAAGCGCCATTTCAGAGACCGAGCTAACTACAGATGTACGTTCTCAACAACAAAATGAAACATGTTATGTACTTGTAGTAGCTTAAATATTTATTGTCGATAATTGATAACTATTAAGTTTTCTTTCTATTTTTTCTCTCAATTTTTCATTGCTTACTCTGTGTTTAATCTGTTTGTAATCTTAAGTGTCCACATCAAGTGAAACGAGTTGCAGTTTCCTATTAAATGCTGACTGTTCAATGGTGAAATTGTGCAATGCCGTCGTAATAATTAACCGCACATAGATAAGTTATTCCAAAATCGTGCAAAATAAAAATAAATTAATCCATCCATCTATCCATCCATCGTAAACTTGTTATTGAATGATTTTATGCCGATGGGATTACTATTTTTTAATTTAAAAAAATATAGATTTACTTTGTGGTAGCGTTAGTAAGTGTTGTCATAAGAAACGACGAAAATAGTTTTATACTAAAATATTTGTTTATTTTCTTGTCCTCTATTCGTAACTACCAACTAGCGTATACAAACATAGGGCATTTAAAATATTCGTTTGATGCGGTTGCAGAACCTTTTTTTTATTGTATAATGTTCTAACTCATTTTGTATTGAGTCCACAAACGAAATATTTACAAGAATCTTATGATTAAGTTATCGTCCATAGCTGCCGGCTTTTGCTGAAGATGTTGCGGAAGCGCTTGCTCCAGCGAAGCCTCCAAATCCGCCTGGCCCACCAGCATTAGGGCCTTTACCATAGCCTCCGCAGCCACCGCCCCCACATCCGCCACCACCACCGCATCCGCCTCCTCCTCCACATCCACCTTGCCCGCCACCGATTCCACCATGACCGGCACCGGGCCCATGTCCACCACCCCCAAAACCACCAAAACCTCCTCCTGGGCTACCGCCGAAGCCGCCGCCAGGTCCTCCGAAACCGCCGCTCCCAGAACTTGCGAAGCTTGAACTTTGTGCGGATGCACTGCTAAATGCGTTTGAAGAGCCACCACCAAAGCCGCCTCCACCTGGAGATCCGCCACTACCATATGGGGATCCACCACCACTTCCGCCATAGGGGGAACCGCCACCTCCACCACCATTACCTCCTCCACCGCACGATCCGCCCCGACACCCACCTGAGCGTCCACCGCCTCCACCACAACTACCACCGCAACTTGGTGAGGGACCACTGCCTGGGAAGTCACCACCTAGTGGACCACCATGCGGAAACCCGCCTCCACCGCCGTGCTTTCCACCACCTGGCCTTCCGCTTAGGCCGCTTCCACCACTTATTGCGTTCGCAGAAGCATCAGCGTTAGCTGAAGCAAACGCATTTCCATTGGCACCAGCCGATACTCCATTTCCACTTGGTCCATTGCCACTTCCTCCAGCGCTAAAGACGGGTCGTCCGCTGCTGCCTGAGTTGCTCGATGGAGCAGAATACAGTTGACTTGGCGCCTTTTTCGGTCCTCCACCAAGGACAAGACCTCCAGCGCCTATTCCACCAATTCCTCCGCTTCCACCGGCACCTCCGCCGTGTCCACTTCCAGCACCATTACCCCCAAAACCTCCAGCACCGGCTCCTCCATTCGCTCCGCCTGCTCCTCCAAATCCTGCAGATCCGCCAAACCCAATACTGCCAGAACCACCTGCTCCTCCTCCAAATGCTCCGTGTCCTCCCGATGCTCCTCCAGCACCACCACCAGCGCCACCACCACCGCCAGCACCACCACCACCGCCAGCGCCACCACCACCACCAGCGCCACCACTACCAGCTGCACCATGTCCACCAGAACCACCGGCACCATGTCCACTAGTCACAACACCAAAGCCTCCATGCCCTCCTGCAGCTCCGCCGGCGCCGCCAGCTCCTCCGGCACCACCACCGCCGCCGGCTCCACCTCCTCCTCCAGCAGCACCACCAACACCTGCTCCAATACCTAAACCGAGTCCAAAGCCATCGGGTCCGCCTGCATTACCGCCAAATCCACCGTGCCCACCTGTGACTCCTCCAGCACCTCCTGCGCTACCTGCGCCACCTGCACCTCCAGCGCCACCACCTCCTCCAGCACCACCGCCTCCTCCAGCACCACCGCCTCCTCCAGATCCACCGCCAAAACTACCAGCTCCTCCACCGTAACCGCCAGCTGCTCCTTTACCACCACCAGCTCCAGCTCCAGCCCCAGCACCTCCTCCTCCGCCTCCACCACCGCCGCAACCACTTCCGGATCCGCCACAGCTTCCTCTACCACCAGCACCTCCATTCAGTAAGCCTGTTCCGAAAATTCCGCCCCCGCCAAGGAAACCTCCGCTTGAGCCTCCTATTCCGAGTAATCCTCCCTTTCCGCCTCCGATGCTTATTTCCTTATGAATTCCCAAAGACAGTCCACCTCCGCCTCCTGGGAGAAATGGATTACCACCGCTCCCTGCTCCGGCACCTCCTCCTGCTCCTCCGCCACTGCCTCCTGATCCTCCGCTTCCAAAGCCTTCGCCATTTCCTGGTCCTCCTCCATAATGACCACCACTGCCGCCTGAAGCAAAACTGCTTGAACTTGCAGATGCGCTCGCACTTGCACTAGCCCCAGCTCCAGCTCCTCCGCGTCCTCCTCCACCGTATGAACCATAAGGTTCAGCTTCGACTGAAAATAAAATCCACATTAGTTTAGAATGTTTACTCCATAGTTGCGCAACGCTGGCTAACCTAATCCGCTGGTAACCACAAGGGCAATCGCCAGCAGAGCTCTTCTGATCATCACTTTACCCATCGAGAAACAATTGTGTGCTGTTCTCTGAGCAGAACTCCCGTTTTATACCTCAAACACAGTCACAGCAGCGGGAAACTTGGAAAATCCATGACGACAACGATTACGTTTCTGGAAATCTCACTACCAAGAGAGCACAAAAACACAGAGAAACGGAGAGCCCGGATCCCAGTTTCTGGTCTTCCCTCCAAAATGACTGACCAAAGCACATTCCCCTCCGCCCGCGACAAAGCTAATTTGCTTCCAAACGAAAACAGAAAATTTACAATCGCATGTAGTTGCAGTAGGTGCCTGCGATAATGATCTTCACTGCGATGAGCATCGGCGAGACCACGGTTCAAAGGGTGCACAACCACAAATCGAATCGTGATAGTAGATTAATAATGGCAATCAATTAAAAAAATGTTATTTACATATTTAGCGCTTTTCTACGGCTTGTACGTCTGTGCAGAGAAGATGGGTTATGAAACATTCCCCCACCCTTGCATTAACCATTGACTTCGATTTCAGTTGTTGTATGGTTTCAGTCGACTGGCACTGGCGTTGCATGACGCCGACCCGGAGCTGCTGTTTTCGAATTCTGACTTGTTGATTGCTACAGTTCTGGGAATATCCAGGAGTTTTTTTTGTTCTCTTTTTATTTTTCGTTTGTTTTCCTTGGTCATGGCATTCAGAACCTGGTGTGGTATCCCCGGAAGGAATTGGAATTTACAATTGATTGCGACTTTGTTTTTGATAAGGACCACAGGGCAAAAATTGACAAGAGTTCGCGCACCGTTGAGCAAAGTGATTTCTGATTCAAAAAAATGATTGCTTTCCAACAAACTGTCACAATGCCTCTGCAAAAGAATATGTGAAATAAAGGTTGTGGTTGTCAAAGACAAGTCATGCAGCGAATGTTCAACTTTTGGAGAGTGCTGTTGAACAGTTTGGAGATAAGGTATATGCAAACATTTTCGTTAATGATTGCTGGGGCTGGTCTAGGTGCTCAGCGGATGAAGAAATTTGTAGGGAATATCAGGGGCATTTTGTTCCAGCACTCACTTAAGAATCCTTATTCAACTGAAATGTATTATATCATAGAACAGTTTACTTTAACTGAAGCAAATTTTCCGTCAAATATTCCCTACCAAGCCTGTTCAAAAGTATCGAATTTCGTAATTTTTCAAAGGTATTGGAAAAGGGTAAGGTGTTCAGCCGGGAATCAAACCTGGGAATTTCGGTGAGTAATTGTCGATCTCCAGCCACTACGTCACGGGTTCCACGAATATTGCCAATACTTAAAGCAGTTCAAAAAATATCTTTTGTATTCTACTATTCAAACGTAGCCTGGTTTCCATTAATAGGTCTTTAAAGTTTCGGACATAAAACAAAAAATCAACGCGGCCGCAACTGGGGAACACGGTAGCTACGGCAATATAAGCACTATTAATATTAACATGGAGACTCTGAAGAAAGACTATAAATTAAGTGACATTTCTGCTTAAATTACATTTTATTACATTAACGATTACATTAACGTTAACGTCCGATTGTGTTTGCAGATCTTGTTTGAACAATTTTTAGAACATATGCTTCTCATAAAATGACACCACAATCTTTCTTGTTTTCTTCTTATTTTAAAATTCTGTTTTGTTGAAGGTAGGGAAACACTACAGTGGGGCACCCAGACTCAAGAACTGGTCCATTGTACGTCTTGGTGCGTCCAGGTACGTTTAGGTATAGTTACCTATATATAATGTATTTTCTTGGTCTTACGGAGGACTACCGACAGGTACGTTTGTAATAATGAGTGAAAGTTTTCAGCTCTCACGACATCAGCACCGTCAGCTGATCCGAGCCAAAGCGACTTAATGACAGAATTAGTACTGTAGTGTCTTCACCTTCTCAACAGACGTCGCAGAGGGTTTCACTTAGTCCAATTAGTCCCATTAGTACACCAACAAGTAGAGTGCTGCCTTGTCTGTCAAGAAATACCGCGTGTTTGCATTTGTGCAGTCTGCTTGGAGAGTCATGCCATTTCTAGTTGAGCTGCGGGAGGCCAAATTGTGAATGGAAACCCTGACCAAGCACGCCGACAGTCTCAAGGTAGATTTGGACGCTACGTGTGCCTCTTTAATCCTTGCCCAGCAACTTTATTGGTAATCTCGTTTTCCATGATCCCGAAGCATATTTATTTATTTGGAACCAAATTCACTTGCTTGACTGAGCCAATATAACTTTTCCAATAATTTTTCTGTCCCTTGCAATACCTTCTTAAATCCCATCATCTGCAACAACTGGCTGCCGTAGCATAGTGGGTAAACTGCGACACTCACACGCAGAAGAACAAGGTTCGATTCCCTGCTGAACACCCCAATTCCACTGTTAGGCAGAATGCTCTACTCGATTTGGATGAGGATAGTCAAGAATTCCGTTTCCCCGTCTTAGAAGAGGTTAAGATAGCAATATCCAAGCTGAAGTCGAATAACAATGATGGAGCGGACGGACTGTCCACAGAACTATTTAAAGCAGCTGGAGTAGAATGGAAGGGCGAATGCACCAGCTCATCTGTAAGATGTGGTCGGAAAAAAAACATGCCCGATGAATGGAATCTCAGCATTGTTTGCCCGGTTCACAAGAAAGGAGACCTATTAGACTGCACCAATTACCGAGGGATAAGTTCCCATAACATCGCATACAAGATCCTTTCTGCAGTATTGTGTCAGTGTCTGAACCGTTTGTACATAGCCTGATAGGTACCTATCAGTGTGGTTTCAGGCCAGGAAGATCCACGGTAGATCTTTACGGCAGGTCCTGGAAAAGACTCAACAAGCACAAATCGACACTCACCACATATTCATCGATTTTAAGGCCGCATATGACAGTGTGCATAGACACGAGCTATGCATTCCTACCAAACTCGTCAGATTGTGTAGGATGACGTTGGAGAACTCTCGCTGCTCCGTCAAGGTCGGTAACGAATGTACCGAGATCTTCAATGTCAAAAAGAGTTTTAGATAAGGCGACGCACTGTCATGTGACTTCTTTAACATCATCCTCGAGAAGATCGTGTGAAGCTCACAAGTCAACACCAGAGGCACGATCTTCCAGAAGTCAGTTCAATTGCTAGCTTACGCTGATAACATTGACGTGATTGGACGAACACAGCGAGCCGTCAATGAGGCGTTTGCTGGCATTGAAGCGGAAGCAAACGCCTCAAAAAGGGAGGGCATGACATGCTGTCATCAAGGAAGGACACACAACATCGACGTCTCGGACAGAGTGCCACACTAGGCAGCAGAAACTTCGAGGTAGTCAAGGACTTCGTCTACCTCGGCTCCGCGGTAAATAGGGAAACAACATCAGTACCGAAATCAAATGTAGAATCACTCTTGTCAATCGCTGTTTCTTTAGGCTCAAGAGGCAACTGAGTAATAAAGCGGATGGAGAAGCCCTTAGTCTCTTCGAGGGGAAAGATACACGTGCGAATTTTGGTCCTGTTTGCGTTGATGGCATCTGGAGGAGAAGATTTAACGACGAACACTATGGGCTGTACAGCGACATGCACCTGATCAAGCGTCTACGGGTATAATGCTTAAGATGGCTAGGCCATGTAGAGCGTATAGACACCACTGCTCCGGCCCGAAAAGTTTTCGAATCTGAGCCATTGGGACAAAGCAACAGAGGACGGCCTAGGCTAGGGTGGCGCACACAAGTGGAGAAGGATCTCAACCAACTAGGAGTGTGCAACTGGAGGCAGCTGGCGAAAGATCGTGCTGGCTGAAGAGGCATATTGGTTGAGGCTCAGGTCCACCCGGAACTGTAGCGCCACAAGAAGAAGAAGAAGGAGAATAACTCACAAATACGCACTCAGCCAGGGTTAATCTTTACAAATGTAATTATTTTTCATTTAAAATTCTTTCGAACTATTGTATAGATAAGAACTATCTCTTGTACATATCTGCGAATAAATAAATACTTAACTATAATCTCCCTTTCTTAAAACTGCCGTGTATGGTTTGGAGTTAAAGTTTAAATCTTGGCAGTATTGCAGGGAGGATAATCAGCGTCCATGGTATACGAGTCCCCCTTTTGATAACGCACTCCGAGTTCGATACGATATTCTGTCTTTAAAAATATTGTCTTATAAAACACTGTCTTATAAAATATTTTTTCTAAATTTTTGACATATCTTTTTCTATGGTCGCCATAAAAATGGCGGATTTAGATATGCAGAGTAAATATGGGGAAATTTTCAATTTTATAATAGTACATAGTGCAGGGGACGCTTTTTCAGAACCAATTAGTTAAGATGGCTGAGAAGAAGCCTGGGTACTTGCACCATGGAATATCAAAATTAAAACTAATAGAATTTAACTTTTCCGTCATTTCACAAAACGTCCTGCCCAAGATACAAAATAATCTAAAATTGATTCGATCTTATTCCTGCGGGGGAATTTAAAACTCAGGACATTGACGTCAGTAGTAATCGATTCTGTGAAAAAAGTAAATTCACAAGAAAAACGATTGCACAGCGAATAGCAAAGAGGAGCGAATAAGCCCAATTTTTTTTTCAAAAATGTAAATTTTGCTCTCTTTTCTTATAGCCACCTTTTCCATTTTTTGCTGGTTGCTCAGTATTTTTCGGCGGAGACGCAAAATTTAACATAACTTGCCAATGATGTATACCATTAAATAATTGACTGACGTATCTGGAATTCGATCGGGTATACTTTCCTTCGACCACATATTACAGATGAGCTGGTGCTTGCTCCCAACTCGGTCATTCCCAGTTGCTTTGAACATATCAACGAACAGTTCACTCTAGCAGCTTTATTCGTCTTAGTTGGGTTTGATTCTCATTCATCTTCATCCGAACTAAGTGGAGCATTATGGCTCACAGCAGACTCTCAGCCTTGACTGCAAATTAACTACATGTTGTTTGTTTTGAATACTGCAGGCTTCAGTCTGTGACGCATATCATTTGCATTACTTTTGCTAAAAATCCACTGTTATTATTCGACGCAGCCTTGCTTTGTTGGCCTCCTGTTTGGTTGCATTCGCCTGTCTGCATTGGTCGTCAAACCACTGTCTATCCTGGTGGTGTCATAAAACTCAATCAAATTAGATGTTCTATCGTGAGAATAGTAAAGGTAGAACTTTCAGAAAGTTTTTGGGTGACTCGGTCTGCAAAATATTTTATTACTTCGAAATTTCGTGCGTACAGTAAAACCTCTCTTAGCTTGATGTTCACACATTTTTCATTTATCGCTTTTGTTGCTGATGCGTTTTTATTATTTATTTACTCACTTGTTGAACAAAAATTTAAAACTAGTTTTTTAGTCTAATTAAATTATCTTTTTACAAGTGCCCTAAATTAACCTTGGATTTTGTATGCATGCCATAAAAACAGTTATTAGAGGTATATAACAAACTTATGCCAAACGGAAGTATTCAAACGTCTTATTCAACAAGTATGTACGTTTATAAATCGCCGGATGTCAATCTATAGGATACGTTAAACAGGTGGATGAGAAGGCATCACATAACATAGGAAAAGCGGAGTGAGGACGTGATCCAAGAAGAATATGTTTTTAATTGTTATTGTTATAGAATAGCGCGTCTTATTGTTTCATTTATTATCTAGGACATGATCTATTAAAAAAATAAATATCGACCTGATGCAAGCTCTTTAGACTCGTTTCTTTTTGGATACACTGTTGCTGCGCAGATATTATTATGTGAGCTTATGCTATCGACTGAACTACACCCTTTTATTCTTAGAGATGTAAGTGGCCACAAGTAGAACATCCTTTTCTTTCTCTACTGAACCGTAGGAGATCATCATGATTGCGAGTGATGTCATTTGCTTCATATTTGAATTTGGATGACGATGGAGCAGATTTGCCTATCCGGTATATAGTCTTTTTCATCCAAATAGAGGATGGGGGTATAAAGCCGTTAGGACATATCCATCATGTTGGTTGAAGTCTCGGCTGTAGCAATATAAAAAAATATTAATTTAATAATAAAAACATTTATCCCAACAATGTTTGCTTGTTGTACAGTACATCCTTTGAATAGAATTACTTATATTGGATTTCTTGTTTTCGATATAAAGGAAGACGGGCCCGATGGCAGTTCCTCACGCACACCCTCAACTTCCAATAGATGTCTTGTGTATTGCACGGTTATTTGTGTGAGGTATCCATGAAACACTTCTTTTGTGAGGTTTCTTTTCGTAAAACGATTGATCAGTCTCGAACTTATTTCTCTGGTTAAGGTTCTAGAGAAACGTGAACAGCAATCAAACACAGCTTCTTTTTCCCTTGAAATGAAATACATGTATCGGCTGCTTCCAGCGCAACAAAATCTTCGTATTACATTGCATTCTTCAGTAAAACCTGTTCTGGCTTGAGTTTTACGCAGTTCTTTTTCGTACACTTTTAACGCGTCATGAACCATGCGTGCTTGGTTTGGTTTCTTTCGCCTTAACATCAAGTACAAACGGTGCATGCAACCGGTGACTTAGTCTATCATTATCTCATGTTACGGGAAATTAATTGATTTGATTGTTAGGGCACTTCATCTTAACATTCATTATTTATAATGGATGGATCATCATCCACTAAACACCTCAGGAATAGCAATTTAGCAGCACAATTGTGGTCAGTATTGCTGTTTATTGCCCACGACACTAAAAACGACAATAAGGTCTCACACTCTTGAGAGAAATTCTTTTATTGCCAATGAATAATAACGGATTGTCAGTTGTGAACAAATTTCACACTGACGTTACAATCCAGTTAGTAAGCATTCTTTTTCATGCAACACAGACAAATTTCAAAGCAGATAAAACCAGGTATAATTATTCTTAGAAAAATGGGAATTCAAGAATTACACAGAATCTTGGTGTGATATTTTTCGAGACCCACTTCTCTAGGGCTCTTATTTTCCATACTTGCGTGTTCACAAAGTCAATGATATTTCTCACACTGTAACCTGATAGAAATTGTCTAATTAACATGTCTCAAGGCATGGTGAGACAAGTAGAAAAAATAAACTAGTAACAGCAGTACCTTACTTGGAATCCCCTGTTGGTGTAATTGAAAACAGATGGCAAAATTGGCACGATTTTTTTCAACCTGACAGTATAGAAATTCTTATTCGTATCTCTTAATTGATAGATTTTAAGTCACGAAGGAGACGAAAGAGGGTTAAGCAATTAGTTATTTATTTATTCATCGTGTTCAATGACTGGAATACACTACCTCTTAGTGTCATTATTATTTTACACTATACCTAGTTTGATTTGGAATTGCCGTGCATGCGGTTTCGTGGGTTTGCAATGTGATGTCTGGCTATGAGAATGCAACAGGAAATCAATTAGTTTACAGAAAATATAAACAAATTTGACTTAATTGGAAAAGACATCAAGTTTCAATCAAGACTGTTTTGTACAACATCCCACACTTCGATAAGCTTACATTGACTTTCTGTAGATTTCGGGGCAGGTTATGATATACAGTGGTGGAAAACTAATTAGAAACACAATTTTTCTGTAGCAACAGAAGCGTTCCGAATTTAAAATAAATAAAAAAATTGAAGCTTTTTATCAAGTTACATAAACGAAGGGAGAGAGACAGAAAAATGTCATCTCATAGTAAGAGTTATAAAAAAAAAAAACAAGGAAATGTAATCCATTTTTCAGTGGAAATATAATTAGAAACGTAAATTAAAATAATTTAAAAATTAAAATATAGTAGTGAAATGAAAGTTTTATACTTCAAACATTTGTTAAATCTATATACGAGGGGCGTTCAATATATTCTCGGTATGGATAACCGTCTAAGAAAAGGCTTTCGCCGTTCGGAGTCGGCAAAAAACTCTAGGTCTCTTCTATTCGTGAGGGACCAGTAGCGCGTACAACACGAGTTCTTGATGAGCAAGCTCGGCCCTGGTCCGCCCGTGGACTGTCGCACCAACAATTATTATTATTATTATTATGAATATAAAGGAAAATGCGAAATCAATTTAAATTGTTTTTATTTTTCAATATAATCTCCCCTAACATCAATGCATTTGTTACATCTTAAGATAAGCTTTTTTAAACCCTCAAAAAAATAAATTTCAAAAATACCCATTTGTTGCCGACTTGAACTCTTCATCATCCGAAAATCTTTTTCCACGAAGACATTTTTTCAAATCCGGAAACCGGAAATAATCACTAGGGGCAAGGTCTGGGCTATAGTGTAGGTGTTGAATTTCTTCGAAACCACAATTTCGCGCAGCAGTCGTGGAAACTCGCGCCGTGTTAACAGGAGCGTTGCCATGAAGAAGCAACAAGCCCGCTGCGACTCTTGTTTGCTTTCAGAGTCATAGTGTTGAACCCATGTTTCGTCCCCAGTAACAATTTGATCCATAACACCGCCCGCGTTCTCACTACACATCCCCAAAAGCTATCTACAGCATGCGATTCCCACTTTTTTCTGAGGCGCTGTGCGCATTCGTGACACCCACTTTGCACCGACCTTTGAAAGGTTAATATGGTTATGGAGAATGGTGTGAATGGTACCAGTTGAAAGCTTGGTAATCTCTGCCATCATTTTCACCTTTATTCGGGCATCCTCAAGAACAAGTTTTTCGACTTCTTTGATCCTTTCTCTCGTACAAGCAGTAGCCGGGGCGCCGGAGTGTGGGTCATCTTCAATGCTCTCTCTACCTCTCTTGAACTCACTTGAATACTTTTGCATAGTTAACAATGGTGCGAAACCCTGATAAACAGTCACCATTTCTTCATGAATAGTTTTTTGCATTTCTCCTCGCTTAGTGAGAAATTTAATTACAGCGGGATGCTCAATTTTCACCATCATCGTCTCAGTTGGCATTATGATTCTGTTTAACCAGAGATAAAACTTTTAAATGAAATTTTACATGAATGCACTAAAATAATAGTATTACTTAATAAATAAGTAAATTTATATATATAATCACAGCTTCACCGCGATACCAACAATATATTGAAAGCCCTTCGTAAACTAGCACTTTGTCGAGAAACCCTTGTTCGCAACAACACCTGAGCAGCGTCTCGTTAAACTGGCTACCAAGTCCTCACATCGTTTCACTGGAATATTTCTTCAAGCTTGTTGAATGTTCTCAAACATTTCCTCGGATCTTAAACTCCTTTCAACATCAGTCCACAAGCTTTCAATGGGTTGAGGTTGGGACTTTGAGCTGGCCAGCTGAGAACCTTAACATTTTCTTCTTGAAACCAATTTTTCACTAACAGTGAAGTGTGTCTAAGATTGTTGTCCTGTGGGAAAATGAAATATTCTGGCGAATTCTTAAAAGTAAATGGCTCCATGACGTTCATTAGAATGCTTTAATGCATTAATAAGGCATTAATGCGCAAAATAGGCCTAACACCATACCAGGAAAAGGCTCCCCACACCATAACATTTCCACCACCATGTTTTATCGTTTTTATGGTGTACTTAGGTTCGAGTTCTTTGTTTATAAAACGCCTTACGTACCGCTTGTTCTTGGCGTAACTTCAGAGCTGAATTGAGTCGGAATGACTGAGTAATTATCTTTACTGTTGAAGAATAGATTCGCTTTACTCAGCCGACGAATAAGTTTGTCCTCTCTGACAGTTGTCTTTCTTTCACTTTTAATTATTTATGGTTTCTCCGTGCCGTCTGTGCTCGTGTAGACCTTAATTGCACCATACCACATCTTTTTATGTATAAGCATATATGTCAGAATCCCGCTTTTGATCGTCTACTTTCAGTGTCTAAGCATGCCTATGGTTTGTATTAGAACAAAAGAAACACGACAAGAAAATTTTGTTTTCGTGAAAAGCTAGAGATTTCGCTTGCATTTGGTTTTCTGGCTCTCCAGAACAGTGTCAAGATTTTCTGTTAGTTGTTACGAACGCTTACAAAAAGTATTCCGTAATAATAAGTGTTAACTTCACTTTGCCAGTAACTCGAAGCTTTGGCTACTTATTTTAACAAGGTGTCAGTGCTCTGGAAGTACTATTCGGTCTCCGTTTTCTAAAGATGGACCCTTCTGCAAGTTGTGGCTGAATATGGAAGCGATTACCTACTTCATCGGAAAGCTTTGGAATTTGTCAACAGTAACAAGTATGCATCATCGTTTATTTTAGACGACATTATATTTCGCAGCATTTGCGGGAAGTTTTGATTTTATTTTTTTTTAGAAGAAAAGTGAAGCTGAAGCTTACCGAATACTTGCAGAAGATTATGAAGTTCATCTTGTCTGACCGATATTTTATGCAGTCAGTCCTTCACAGACCACCGCGGTGTAAGTACGTGTTTCGGTTACGTACAAAAAAATTATCAGTGTTTTTGGTAAAGAACAAAACCATCATGTTAGGAATACATATATGAAATGAGCGTTTTTTTTGTGAAAATAAAACACTAATAATTAATGGGAAAGTAAAACCATTTTATTCAAAGTATTGGCCATTGTTTTCTACACATTTTGACCACCTTTCTGGCGATTTGTGAATACTACGCCCATAAAATTGTTCGTCTTTTAAAGCAAACCAATCAGGCACCCAATTTTCGACCTCCTCGATGAAAACAAATGGTAGTCGGAAGAAGCCAAGTCTGGTGAATACGGCGGGTGGTGTAGCTGCTCCCGGCCAAGTGTTTTGATTGTATCCTGAAACGGTTTTGCTTTGTGTGCAGGTGCAGGTGTCTTCTGGCTCATTCTGGTCGTTTCTCGATCGATGCATAGTTCAAATTGATCATTTGTGGTCGGTAGCGATCAGTATTAAAGGTTTCACCAGGTTTTAGGAGCTCGTGGTACAGCACACCTTTCTGGTCCCACCAAACACACAGCATTGTCTTCTGACCGAATCGAACCATATGCCTCGACAAGCATTCGATGCGACTCTGCAGCACTTTTCTTATAATGAAAACAAAAAATTAATGCTTTCCGCAAATCATCACTTTCTGTTACAAAATTCGATATTTTTAACACGATGAAAAAATATGATGTTGTCTATTCAATGAATTGATGTATACTAAATATTTTTCACAGATGTCATAGAAAACAAACAAAAAAAAATATGGGCTCGTTCACAACAAATGTTCCCTATCGCGACATTTGTATCTTGAAGAGAGCTTTATACCGGTGTACTTGGTAAAGAGATTCGGTAGCTCACGTGTTAGGCCACAAGTGAAGTTGAACTAACAATCCCCACTTCGAATCGGAAGGGAAATGAAAGATAATTTTTTTTAAGTAAAACAAAATTAAGAGACACAAAGAGTGAGACTGAAATATGAAATGGAGAGTGGCGAGCGACCCGATCTCAGCAAATCGGGGGATTTCAAAACACCGGTGGCCGAGACATCAGGCCACCTTACCAGTGACGGTAGCATCCGTCTGGCTCATAAAATGTCGGACGACAGCAAACGGTCGCATCAAACAAATTGAGGGTGGTTACCCGAGCAACAACAAAATCGGCTTCAGCTGTAGTCCCAATCGACAATGTGAATCGGAGGGCAACAAATGCCGATTTTAGAGGAAGTGAAAACTCCTTGCAGGTGTGCGCGACATTGACGCCGGACGAGTAGGAGGAGCAAATAAGAGAGGAGGAAATGAAGCTTAAGAAATTCGATGAAGAAAGGTCCAAGGCCCGCTGCCTATTAATAAGCGTCTTCGGCATGGGGACGGACTAGCTAGAGACCTAATGTGAGTTGGCCCTTAAGATAAGACTCGTTATATGAAATTTAAGACCCCTTATACCCATACCGTTCATTAAACAATGGACGGATTTAGATTTCTAAAAGAAGATTAGCGGCATCGAACGCCGACTATTATACGCATACACCCCCAGAGGAGAAAGGCACCCCTTGCATAAATCCTTCTACAGATCCGAAGGTCCTCCTCGACAATCTGCGACGAGTTGAAAGTGACGAGGTCCATTTCGTAGGGTTAACCCCTACGGCACTGCGGCAGCAGAAGCGAAGAAGAAGGCACTTCCCTTCTTCTTAGTCCAGGTATCCCAGGGCACGTAAATTGGCAATCTACGATAAATCTGATCCTTAGGCGGTCTTAGTGTAAAAAGGGAAAAATTAAACAAAACTGACCAAGTACTTCAATGTGCGAAGAAGAGAGAGAAGAAGAACGCGGAGAACTTTAACATACAGTTCTGCTACAAACGATGCTAATTCAGCCACAACAAAGGCGAATTTAGGATCGGAGAAAGTCGACGATAAGGCGCTTCGCAAGTGTGTACTTTGAGGAGAAAACGGACACATTGCAACCTATTTGGGGTGTACATGAATTAAAAAACTTCGACAGTAAAAGTAAAAGAAGCAAGGAACGACAAAAAGGTAGCCGCCAAGCCAGCGTTCCTTGCGCTGGCTACCACTATTACGCGTAGTGTCAGGCAGATAACCGACACAACGGACAGTGCCAAAGACTGCCTAGGCTTCAATGGCCAGGCAACCTGAAGCAGACCCCTCCAGAAGCGATGTACTGTCTTCCATCCAGTCGACGCAAGAGCAGATTGTTGCCTTGTAGAAATAGAGACCAGTTTCCTTAAGCAGCCAGCCAGAGTAGATTTCCTTTTCTCTCAGCTGTCTGCGAACAAGCGCGCATAGATTTGGGTTCATGTGAGGTAAGAACTCTTAAGATCCTAGCAGTGAATGTAAATTCGCTGATAAGGATGGAACAAAATTTAACGCTTTCCAATTTATTATAAGCCCATAATACTGATGTGCTAATGGCTAGCGAAACTAAGCTAAACCAGACGCGCAATCTCAGGAAAAAAAATTACAACATTACAGAAGAAATAGATCTCAATTTACTCGAGGTGGTGGAGTCGCTCTCTTAATTATATGTAATATTAGTCATAAGGTTATGTATAGCAATGAAGAACGTAGGCTTAATGTGCTAGAAGCATCCATTCCATGCATCTCTCTCCATGCATCAGAACCTCAAAATCCTAACTTTTTTCGAAGGTCGAGGCTCTTTTCTTAAGCTAACGCTTGTGCTCGGAAGAAAACAATTACATCTTTGCCGGAGATTTGAACGCCAAACATGGTAAATGGGGTAAGAATGTTCCAAATGAGAGAGGAAACGCTCTCTCTGAGTGGATGTAGCAACTGATAGATAATTCTTTCGTACAAGTGGATCCTATCTGGATGTGATGTCAATCGACAGACGACTAACGATACTAAACGTGACCTATGGGGAACTGTTTGACTACTATCGAGTATGACAGTGATCATTGTGGTCTCGCCGCGGTAATACAGCTCCCGAATAAGCTAGAGGAACTGGAGGTCCAATATCCAAACACATCCATGCAGTTAGAATGGCGCTGGCCACATTTCTCTAGAACCTTAGCCAGAGAAATAAGTTCGAGTGTGATCAATCCTCATCTATGTCGATTTTAAGGCCGCATATGACATTGTGCATAGAGACGAGATATGCCACGTCTAGTTTTGGCGTTCCTACCAAACTCGTCAGATTGTGTAGGAGAACTCTCGCTGCTCCGTCAAGGTCTGTAACTAACTCATCAAGACCTTCAATGTCAAAAAAAGGTTTTAGACAAGGCAACGTACTGTCATGTTACCTTTTTAACATCATTCTCAAGAAGAAGCTGCTTAACTCACAAGTCAACACGAGAAGCACGATCTTCCATAAGTCAGTTCATGATGACATTGACTTTATTGGACGAACACGCCCAGGCGTCAATGAGGCGTTTGCTCGCATTGAAGCTGAAGCGGTCTGACGGTAAATAACGGCAAAACTAAGTACATGCTGTCATCAAAGAAGGACACACAACATCGACGTCTCGGACAGAGCGTCACACTAGGCAGCAGAAACTTCGAGGTAGTCAAGGACTTCGTCTACCTCGGCTCCGCTGTAAATAGGGACAAAAACATTAGTACCGAAATCAAACGTATAATTACTTTTGCCAATCACTCTTTCTTTGGGCTCAAGAGGCAATTGAATAATAAAGCCGTCTCTCGACGGACTAAGCTCGCTTTATATAACAGCTTAATCATCCCAGTCCTACTCTATGGCGCGGAAACATGTACGTTACTAAAAGCGGATGAGAAAGCCCTTAATCTTTTCGATTTTTATTCCTGTTTGCGTTGATGGCATCTGGAGGAGAAGATATAATGACGAGATTTTTGGGCTGTACAGCGACATGCGCCTGGTAAAGCGTATGAATATCACTGCTTCGGCCCGAAAAGTATTCGTGTACTAGCCATTGGGACAACGCAACAGAGGACGGCCTAGGGTTAGGTAGCGCACCCAAGTGGAGAAGGAAATCAACCAAGTTGGAGTTTGCAATTTGAGGTTGCTAGCGAAAAATCGTGCTGGCTGAAGAGGCATGTTGGTTGAGGCCCAGGTCAACCTCAGACTGTAGCGCCATAAGAAAAAGAAGAAGTGATCAATCCTCCTACGAACAGTTACCTTACGAACGAAGAGGTTGATGGGTATCTCTGATGATGGCGACATTTATCGGAATGCTACCGTCGATGCACTTCACTTGGAAATACACCTGTCAAAACTTAAACTCTTGTGCAGGAGGTTTACCGATCCACAGAATGCGGAGATTCGCTGCCTGAAGTCACAGGTCAAAGTACTCCAACAGTTAAACATAATTACAGACTAGGTCTAAGCTTGCATTGGGGCAATAAGATTCAGGCTGTAATACCCAGCAACTCGAGCATGTTCCCACAAATAAATAAAAAAGATCATAACGAAATTCAAAACGCTCGGCTAGACAGAACAAGAGACAACGCGAACCTACTTACTTCAGTTGGCATCGATAGAGATCGTGCTTGACAATGACTTCTTCGTAGTTGAGGATTCCCAGGACAAGTTTCTGAGGGTATATAAGGTCAAAAAGACTCGTAGTCCGAAACACAACCTGGAAAGCAGAGCCTTGCTAAATCATGTCTATGTCGATGGCGATCCGAGAATCCTGGTGTTACCAGTTTCAGTGACGATTTTCCGGCAAATAATGACGTTGTCGATGTTGGAAACAACTCTCCACCCTTACTCTGTTCAATTATGCGATAAGTAATACATATTACCCGACGCATTGGAAAACAGCTGTGATACAGCCCATTCCAAAACGGGGCAAAGATACCTCCATCCTAACGAATTTTCGTTTTATAAGTCTTCCTCCGTGTACAAGCATATATAATATAAGGTATTCGAGAAGACAGTCATTAGAGCTCTAAAAGAATGGGTTGGGGAAAAACAATAAATACCGAAAAACAAATTTGGCTTCAGGTTGGGACACGACACCATTCATGTCGCGTCTAAATTGGTTTCCGACATTTAGTGGAACCGAAACAAAACACAGTGCACAGGAGCCTGCCTGGTTGACATGAAAAATGCATTCGACACCGTATGGTTAGAAGTTCTCTTCCTAAAGTTATTAAGATTCAGCATTCATAAACATATATGATCTACGACATGGTTACGAAATTTCCACAAATTTGTTCCATATAAAAAATGGGTAGCAACAAGGGGTGGTGGATTCGCCGATCGTGTTATAAGGATAGATAATTATTATTATTATTTATTTATTGTGGCAAGAGTTACAATAGTTTTTGTGTATCTTACATTTTTTAGAGATACGGTCACGTTACCTTACTACTTAAATTTTAATATAATTTCTTAATTCGAAGGGAAAGCCACTAAAAAACCTTAATTAAATTGTATGGTGTTGTGGAAAGGAAAAGAGAAGTGGTATTAACACATGATTTCGAAGATGGCACTGACATAAAAATTAAAGATATAGACGAAATATTTATAAATTAACAACTAAATAAAGTCAGAACAGAGCAGAACAGAATTATTTAAACAATATTATTTAAAACAAATAAATAAACAGCAGATTAATATTAATAATATTATCATTAAAAATAAGTAACAAAAATAAATTTAAATAAATAAATATAAGTAAATAAATGTTAAGAAATAAATATAAATAAATAGATAAATAATTATAAATAAATATAAATAAGTAGATAAATAAATAAATAAATATATAAATAAATAAAAATATATTGTAGGGGAAGGGATTGGGTTGAAGAAAACACTTTTGTTTGTTTGAGATAAGCGTGTTTATTACTCGGCGAACTCCAACTGAGTGACTGCCCTGGATCATAACAAATAGCTCTACATTTATGATCTTAGCGGAATTTATAACAAACATGAATAATTGTGTGAATGCGTAAAAGTTTAATGTGCATTAGCAAATTGATGAGCTTTTCGTGCAGATCATTCGATCGGGCCTGGAACGTTAATTAAATAGATACCGCAAAAGATGTGAGATCATGTCATCCGAATACAATATGACAGTGTAGTCAGATATTTTTCGAACGCTTTCAATTTTTTTTTTTGTTTGTTTGCCTACAATATATATATATATATATGAATAAATATATAAATAATGAAAAAAAAAAACTATAAATAAGCAAATAAATAAGGGTAGATAATTATATTCACTACTGATCATATAGGTTCTATGCCTAATATAATAGCGTTTGCCGATGATCTGTTTGCATACAGATCAGGTCCGAAGGTAGAAGAAATAAACGGTTTGCTGCAGAGTGACTTCCATGCGATTCTACGATTTTGTGACGACTGGAAGTTGAAAATCAACTATCAGAAATATGAAACTCTTCTCTTAAGAACCCCGTTGTCCAGAGCCTCAAGGAACACGAAAATGAACTGGCGCAAGCTCGCCATAGTTGACCCATTGGGACAACCGTTGACCGTGAAAAGTGTAGTAAGGTATCTAAGGATCTGGTTCGACTAGCATCTATATAGTGGTGTCCATGTAGATATAGCTCTGAACACGGCTACGAATGCTTTCGCTATGGGAAGAGGGCTTTTTAAAGCAGTCAACTTAACACCAGAGTGAAGGTAATCTTCTATATGGTCGTTACCCGGCCAATCATGGTATATGGTTGCCCTGTGTGGGTCAACGTAAGTCCTTCCCAATTGGAAAAGACGAAGGTGTTCGACATTCGGGCCAGTCTTCGTTTATATGGAACATCAGAATTAGAATACAAGAAATTCTATTCCAACGAGGCAATGTACAACGAGGCAAACCTTATAAGGATAGATAATTTTATTATCAAGTTGATATGGAGTCACATTGCACGAGCCATGGCTTCAACCAACAGCCTGATCTTTGGGGCTTACTTCCCTAATGAAATGTACCATGAGAGAGTACATTTTAACGGCATTATTCCTTCTGAAGCTTTCCCCTATCTGGATGCGAAAATAGGGAAGTTTGCTCTAACATCTTCCACGTCACACGCCGAACAGTAGATAGGCAAATCCAATGCGAACCGGACGTCGCTCGCAGCCGCAAGGATCTCCTACAGTTCAGTAGAGCGATTTCTGCCCGAGACAGAGCAGTAACAGACAAAGGACGGTATTTTTGCTGGTGCTTACACCATAACCAGCATTTGATTCCGCTAAAAACTAAAAGTAAAAATGTGGTATAGTTGAGTCACTTGGGCCAACTCAAATAGTCTATGGAATTTTATGAAAATACAAAATAAAAATAAAAAGTAATAAAAAATAACGAAAAAGTTAAAGAAAAAAAAAACAAAAACAAAGACACCACAAAAACAACAAAACATCCAAAAAAGGTTAATCATTGCGTATTAGATAAGTAAAGTTAAGTATTATGTAAATATTCACGTATAGTAGATTTAGTTAACTAAGTTTAGTAATTAAGGTAGTTTAAGTAGTTATGATAAAATAGGTTAGGTTAAGGAGCAGAACTAACATGAAGTCCAAGTTTTTTTTAATAATAATTACATTTATATATATTTAAGCACTAACTTCACATATAAGAATCCGAAAGGAATTGGAAATTAATATCCCTAGGTTAGCTTAAAGAATTTGTAGAGAGTCAGTAAGTTAAGGTTAAGATTATTAGATTTGATTAGCAAGCTAGTTTTAAGTATTTTTCGTGTAGCATGTAAGAAATTAAATTCGAAAAAATGCATTGTTTAAAATTTAAGAAAATAAGAAAAACACACAGTCACAGAAGTAAGTATACATCCAAGCTTTTGACCTAACAGATCACAGGAATAAGTTTATTTTGCATAATTCTCTTTTCACTGCACTATATCTGTTTTGCTGCGTCTGTACACAACTGTCGAAAAGCAAAATAACGGTACATTTTTCGTTCCCTTGCCAAGCAATCGAATGTTCTGCAACTGTGTGTGAGAAAATGCGTCACAAAAGTAAGTATACAGTTGGTATTTTTCATAGTGGTACGTCGATCTGCAGCGAGTTATTCAAGTGATCTTTTAAATATTTGGTTAAAATTGCAATAATTAGAAAGGTGAGTAAAAATAACTAACATTTGCCGGTTTAAGCTTAAATTGTTTTTGCATAGAGCTAGAAATGGCACCACGTGGCAAGGAGCTTCCGACTGAATTGAATAAGTTAATTTTGAAATACATCAATGAAGGAAAATCTATCCGCAAATTGGCAGAACTTGTTGATAAAAGTCCAGCAACAGTTCAAAAAATAATAGAAAAATATAGGACCTTTGGAACGGTGGAGAATCTGGCACGTAGTGGACGGCCGCGAATATTTACTGAAAAAGAAAACCGCCCAATTGTTTGGAAAGTGAACCAAAATACCAAAATAAGCGGCCCAAAATTGCAAGCAGAAGTTAGAGAAGAGATAGGTAAGCTATGCAATCCCCAAACCATACACCGGGTCTTACATGAAGCCGGGTATAACGCTAATGTTATAAGAAAAAACCATACGTTAGCAAAGTAAATCGTCAAAAACGTCTCGAATGACCCAAAGCATACTTTGCTTGTCGTTAAAGAATGGTTATTACATAATGTACCAAAACAGCTCAAAACACCCCCGCAGTCGCCGGATTTAAGTGTTATTGAGCATTTATGGGACCATCTAGAGCGGCAAATTCGTAAACATCATATTAACAACAAAGCTGAGCTTAAGGCTGTTTTCCAAGAAGAATGGATGAAAATAAGCCCGGAAGTCACTCAAAAGCTTGTTGCTTCAATGGAATCGAGAACAGGTGCAGTAGTAAAGGCAAAATGCTATCCAACTAGATACTAATATGCAGATTTTATGACGTATTCCAACTTTTCGAAAAATTTATACTTACTTTTGTGACCAAAATTTGAATCGTATTTTACTTTTTTTTCAATAATTTTTTTATTATTCATTACTTTGTTTATATTGTTTGTGTTCTAAAAAGGGTGTGAAATTCATAACAAAAAATAAAAAAAAATCACGTTTTATAAAATGTACAAGCTTTTTTCCTGGTCAAGTTAAAGTTTCAGATCTTGGTGTATACTTACTTTTGTCACTGTGTGTATGTAATGCAGGTTTCGACGCTTTAAAGTGGTGATTTATCGTCGAAGTCAGATCCGTGCGCAACGCGAAGTGGACTTGCATAATCGCCGAGTAATTCAGCTAACAGTTTCCATACGACTACGATTTGGAGTGTGTGCAGGATCGGGTATTTTGTAGAAATCGAAGAAGTGGATGTCAGATAGAACTTTTTTTAGAGGAAATTAAAGAGAGAGAGAGAGAGAGATAGAGAGAGAGAGAGACTTTAGAGAAATTGAAGAAAGTAGTCATTAAAAAAATCGTGGAACACAAGAAATAGAATTTATTCGTACTCTCGATACGTTAAGGAACTGTGCGGTTGGAAAGTGTGGAATGTACCCAGACAGAAAACTTCATATAGGTATTTCCAAATATTTTCTGAAGTAGAACTATTAAGTCATTAAAGATGTTTATATATAAAATCAGTGTCACAATAAATATATTAATATGTATACATAATCAGTCCCAGTAAACTTAGAAAATTAAATTTGAACGTTATCTTTTATTCTTTGATCGGTCTGATAACAAAAATGTGTTGCGTTGTCAGTAAATTTTTCTCTCGCCAAAACATTGGTCACTAGAGCTGGATTAAATCTCCCTAACTTCAGGTTTCTGCAAGCCCTCCGTTTAGTGGGGCTGGTGACTGTTGCGTACAGACATCTAAAGGGGGAATGAAGAGGAAGGGGCGGAAAGGAAAAGGTGTTCAATGCCTTTGCCCTTGCCACCAAACAAGACCCGAAGGTGCTCGCGAGCTAAGCTTACTACCCTACCTTAAACCTAAACTAACCTATTATTCTTAAAACTTTACCTACGATAAGCCTACAATAACTTAAGACTACCTAGCTTTGCCCATATACGAAACTATGCCCTTCCAGTGTCGTTCAGTGAAAAGGGTTCGTTCGTTCGCGCGTGCCTGATGACATTGTCACAAGTGGCCATCCCACCCCTCATGTCATAGCTGACTTGACCTTTGATATCTCCTTTGACGAGTTTATGGGAGATAGCCCCCTTGACGGAGACTTTAGCTACGGCTCAACGCTCCACCCCATCAGCAGCCCCTAAAAGGACGGCCTTCTTTACACATCACACGCACAATTGGCAAGAAAACGAATTACTCCATTATGTTTAATAAAAACAAAACAACTTACCTCAAATTAACTTATAACAAAATTTTTTTATTAAAAAAAATCGTACAATATTGATCACCATCCTCTAGAAGTATGCAAATTTCCTTAGCCTTATTCACAAATAAAAAATATATTAAAAGCAACTAACTTAGAATGTGTGAAATTCAAAAGGGAAAATATTAAATAAAAATTTAAAAAATTTAATGTAGGGCTGGGGCTCTAACCCTGGCCGAAGGCTATAGGACGACATACTACACAAAGAGGTTTCCAATAATCGAAAACCTCGGACTCACGTTTTTTGCGGTCCCACTGCGTCGCACAGTGGGGCAGAAATGGCCGTTTGACGGCGATAATTATAATCCCTTTAGTTGAGTTGAGCGCGCAGCACAATGGCGGTGACGGTCCTGTGAAGAAAAAATGTTGGGTCTCAGCCCTCTTTTCGCAAACACTAACAACAAGGAACACAATAATATTTAGTATAATTTTTTTTAATACAATTTAATACAATACAGTACAAACAAAAAAACAATAATTCAATCTTAACTCTGTAAACTATTAAAGAAAATTTTAAATATTCAAGAACGCCACAAGAACTCCGGCGTATCCTCGGTTAACCGGTACACTTTACTTGGCGCTGGGATAACTATAAATTCCTTTGATTTTTCCTTTTTTTGTGAGTTTTATCTCAGTTTTTTATAAAAAAAAAACACTGTGTTATAGTTTTCACCACTGTGCACACTTCTCTCTTTTTCTACTGCCTTTTCTAGACTCCTTTTTGTTTTTTATTTGTCTTGCCTGTGAATTCGTCTCGATCTCCAGATTTTCTTTACACCATTCATCAATCAACTTCCAGCCTGGAAATGTCGTCTCTTTTAATCTGTTGTCTATGGTCTCATCTATCGTTCTTGGTGTCTCGTTAGATTTCACTCGCGTGCATTGTTTTGGTACGTATTTTAATTTTTCCTCTTTACTCATAACTTTTATTATTTCAGGAACTGGCTACCGTAATACTGTCCTTTCTAGATGCAGTTTATGAAGAAGTTATTAGCACAAGGGCCTAAGAATGAAGAATGATTCACCAAATTATTTTTGACAACTTATTTGATTTAAATTGTAGGAGATAGGTAAACATACACATTTACCAACCCTTAATTACTAGATACAGAAATATTTAAGGTCTAAGAGGCTTTTGTGTATACTTTATATTATTATATAATTAATTAATTTCGATCTTAGAATTCCTCATTCCCAAACATACTTACTCGTAAATAGAGAAGGTGTATGCTTTTCTTTTTGTTAAAAAACGTTCTTTGTATTAGAGCTGAATGATTATTTAGCTGCTGGCTTCACAAAAGGTGCACGGATTTTATCATTCTTACTCATCATCATCACACTCGTTGTATGATGTATGGATGTTTGACAAGCTTTCGTACGTATTTTATCGTTTTACCGTAATAATCTCTGTCAACTTCAATTTTGGCTGCCAATTTTGCATCTTACTAAAACCGAAGTTTACTTTTTAGTTGATAGTGATTTAAGGAAATCTATAAACTTGCTGAAATAGCAATAACAAAAAAAATGTGTACTATGCATAAAAATTGCCATAATACTCGTAAATGAGCATATACAGTCAGTAGCAAAATTATTTACACATCACGATTTTCGATTCTAAATAGCCTTCAGCGCTTCAGATCATTTCAAATAATAAATGATAAACCATACCGTTTTCAAACGTTAATCTGTGCTGTTTTATATATTCAGAGAATGAAATTAAATGGGTACTTACTGTTTTTCAAAATTCATTTGGCTTTGTTGTTCGGTTGATGTCCAATGGGTGTCATTTAGGCGAAGTTTTTGTATGAGAAAGCTACGAAATTTCAAAATCTGTGGAACTTTCAATCGAAGAAAGAGCTGCATTTGTGGAAAAGAGGTGTTTTGGCTGCCGAATATACCCGAAAATACGGTTGTAACCGGAAGATAATTTACAATCATGTCTCAAAATGCAAAGAATGCAGAAATCTGGCAAATAAAAATGGAAGAGGCAGAAAAAGGGTAATATCAAAAAGGGATGACGCAATTATTATTCTGTCCTTCAGAAGTTATCTAAAGAAAGAACCTTGCGGCGGAAGCTAAAGACATCAAGGGCTTTATCATTCAACAGAACCCCTATATAATAGCTAATGACAAACGGATTACATTGCAGTTTAAGAAAAAAAATATATTTCAAAGTCACTTGAATTTTAGAGGAATATTCTTTGGGCAGATGAAACTGCTTTTTTCTTGGCCGGTACTTTTGGGCATATGTTTTACTTCTCTAACGCTAAAAGAAAAAGATTTCATTACGTAACCTACGGAGCAGGCAAATAAAATCATGATAAATATTATAAAAATAAAAATTTCTTGTCAGAAATTGAACAAGAAATTATGAAATGGCTCGTAGAAAGTGCGGCACTGAATGTAATAAAAAATCTTTGGCATTTAGTAAAATCAAAATTGCCTGAAAACATTGGCAGAACTGCTAATCAGACTTGAAAGGATTTTATTGCGACTTGGAGTGCAGTTCTATTGGAGCAAATCGAGGTATTGATAGATTCCATGCTCAGAAGCCTCAAAGAAGTTATTGCAGTAAATAAAGGAAACACAACTTATGAAGTATTTTATTTATTTTAGGTATGTATGAAGTATTTTATTTTATTTTTAATTTCAACAGTAGTTTATCGATGCTTTACTTGTTATTTCTTTTTTCAGAAACTGTAACTCTGTAATTAAATCCACTTGTGAAAATAAGTCTGTCATGCTTTAAAAGAAGTGTAAATAAATGTGCCACTTATGTCTTCATCATTTGAACAATTATGTTTCATTTTATTTTGGTCCCTGAATAAATAAAACAACAAAGATTAACGTTTTAAAACGGTAAGGTTTATCATCTATTATTTTAAAAAGTTCGAAGCATTGAAAGCTATTTAGGGATCAAGAATAGAGCTTTGTAAATAATTTTGGCAATAACTATATGTACGTGGGAAAATACATACTGTGAGCGTCAAAAGTGAGTAAACAAATATCTGATTACTGTATAAAGATGAAAATTTGGTCAAAACGAAAATTCCATTGATACACAAAAACAGCTTTATTCAATGTGAACAATTATTCAAAAAATAAAGTGTGGTAAAAACAAAAACAAAAACATTTTTTTAATGAAAATTATAACTACTTCAGTATACACAGTATACATTTCTGCACTTATTTATTGCTTAAAAAATTAAATTTAGTACTTTGTTGGTCCTCCTCTAGACTTAATTATTTCCTTGAGTCTACGTGGCATAGACATTACCAGTTTATTGGTAACATCGGGGGAAATTTTTGACCATTCTTCGGTTATAGCATTTTTGAGGTCTTCCTTGTTGTTAATAGTACTCTCTCGAATTCTTCTATCCAAATGCTCCCATAACTGTTCTATTGGGTTAAGGTTCGGTGATTGCGGGGGATGATCAAGCTGTTTTGGGGTCCTATAAAGCAACCATTCTTTAACAAGACGTGAGGTATGCTTAGGATCATTGTCTTGCTAAAAGATCCCATTCCTAGCTAAACCTAATTTGTCTACGCTCGGTTGCAAGTTGGTCCTGAGAATATTTAGATTATCTTCCTTTCTCATTGTACTATCAATGAAGACAAGATTACTGACCCTAGATGCTGCTACGCACCCTCACACCATCACTGAACCTCCCCCATGTTTCACGACCGGCCTAATATTTTTTCAGTAAATTCTTCATTTTTTGCTCTCCAAATTTTTTTTTTATTCATATGGCTCTTACAAATTTCGAATTAGCTTTCATCACTAAATAAAATGTTTTTCCAAAACGAAATGTCATTGTTTCTCTTTGTGTTAATTTTTTTGGTCTCGCTTTTGACCCAATTTTCATCATTATACAGTAATCAAGTATTTGTTTGCTCACTTTTGACGCTCATAGTATATACCATATGTCAGTGCCTGAATTCATAATATGATTTTTTCCGTTACACGTGCCACCATAGGCTATGATATTATCTTGAGAGGTTATCGTCTGAATATGCTTCAGACAGCATATTCAGGTATATAAACTAATTGTAACTAATAATATCATTTATTAGAACCAAACAGTTGAACTTGCGAAGGAGAACTAAACAAAACTAGTTTGTAATTACTTGTCTAATTTCATCATAACAATACTACCGTAATCTTGATAACAATGTTGTTAATACACTATCACTAAATAAGTAATATCTCTTGCAAGAAAACAGTTGAAGGGAACGGAACGGACTTATTTCACTTTCAAAAGAAATATTTGTGCGATAGCATTGTACAAAAAAAATTTGGTTTTATTTATTTTATGTCGAAATTATAAAGAAAATTCAGTAAAATTAAAGTTCAAACTTGGGCAAAACCAGCTCATATATGGCTGTAGTTAAGTAAATTATCAGTAAAATTCATTCGTGCACATACAACGTATCCCTTGTAAAGAAACGATAATAATCTATAAAGCCCAAGCTACATCAATGTACCTTTGCTTCCTTTTGGGAGAAAGTCATTGTCACACGTCTGCACAAAAAAACGCTCTCACTTAATAATTTGCGTATACATGGGAAATATAACGGAGCATAGACGTTGTTGAACTCTCCATTATCTGCTACTTTTTTAATATAGAATTTACGTCAGAATATCTCCGAATCAACAGGAGACATTTATCAGTTTTACAACACATCCATGTGGGTACATGGCTTGGTTACAAAATATTAACACCAGTTTTTTAAGAGACGGAAGAAGCGATTAACGGTCAATAGCACGCATCACTGATAAATATACACATTTAAAACCCGATGGTCATGAGGAGAATTCACAAATAAAAGCTTAAGAAATTAAATTTTAAAAATCAGTCCGAGATTGTGGGAGTGATGAATTGGCGCTTTGCTATTTATTTCACATTGATTTTGTTCACATCTCAGACCACAGGTTGTTTGAATCTATTCAGTTTTATTCAGTTGCTTTATAATCTTTTATATTAAGGTAATGATGTGTATGGCGGATATGGTGGCAACAACGGTGGATACAGTGGCAAATTTGGCAATTATAGAGCTGGATTAAGAGGTCCTGCTACCGCTGATGGAGGAATCGCCGGTTATTCTGGCGGATATGGGAGCTATGGGAGCCCATTGCCTCCAATAGGAAGTATGGCAGCAATCGCATACTACAGGACTTAAAATTATAATTGATTCGATTAGGTGGATTTCGTAATGGCAGAGGTAGTGAACAAGGTGGCATTGGAGTGGAACTTGATGCTGCACTTAGAGGCAACCTTGGAACTGGTATTGACGCAGAATCCAGTACTAAGCTTGTAGGAAACCTTGGAGCTGGCATTGGTGGCGTTGGAGGAAATGCAGGGGGAGGCATAGCAGCAGGACTTAATGGTGTACTTGGAAGTAATCTAGGAACTGGGACTGCTACTAATGAAGGTTGTGGTGGTTGCATGGGATCTGGACTTGGCGGAGCACTCGCAGCCAACCTTGGAGTTGGTATTGGAGTTTGGTTAGGCCTCGGATAATATAATATCCTTGCTCAAAAAATGTGTTACCTTTAAAAGTTTTTATTCATAGTTCCTTACTTCCTTCAAAACTGAATATGAAGAAAATAAATTGTGAATTCATCAAAAATAACATTTGTAATTTGGACAGAAACCATCCGCGAGAGTGTAGAGATTGTCAATTACATTTGTGACAAGTTCGATTTTAAGAACTGAGGCCCCTCAAACCGCGTTGGCATATAGCTTGTATAGATTTTGTGTTTTATTCAAATTTTCATGGCAAAAGCGGACTAAATTCAGCCTATAAGGCGAGAAATCTTGCCATAAAATAGGAAGGATTTTTTTTTTTAGAAATAGCTACATAGTTCGGTAGGTTGGTCATGATTTCGTAAAAAGCACACACGATTATTTGTAATTGAATATTCCATAACCGAAATTTTATTTAGTTTGCATTTGGAAGAGCGTTATTACCCTTTTTCTAAAATTGAAGATTTCTACGCTGTCTTCACTACCTGATGATTTTGGGAGGAATGATAAATGGGCATGGTACTGTATAGTTCGTCCCAATGCACGCTATAATATGCAGTCTTCACAACGAAGTGAGTGAGTATCGATCTGAACATCTTCCGTCTCCAGGATTCGTCGTAAAATGAAGATCTGGTTTATTGAGGACCTTTTTGCCTGTTTACAAACTGCTTCAGGCATTCAAATAATACAACAGAGAGGATCTTGTAAGCGATGTTAAGGAGTCTGATTGCTCGATAGTTGGCTCAGTTGAAGAGGTCTTCCTTCTTTATACCTGACAGACGACGCTGAAATACCACTAGTCGGATATGCTCTCCTCCGACTATATTTAACACATGAATTGGTGCATGCGCCCAACAAGTTCATCTTCAACTCTCTCTAGCAGCCTTACTTAACCTCATTGTCCCAAGTGTAGCAAAACATTTTAGTCATTCGTAAAACTGGTAAAAAATTCCACCTCGTCTTTGAACCTAACACTAATTTACAATGTAATTCGAGCTGTCAGTTCTTCAAACAATACAAATCTGGTATCTGCAGTTCAACGCTACCAGATTGTGCTTGTATTGTAGCAGATTGTGCCTCCACCTGTACATAAGATTGTTGCGCTTGTGGCAGAGTCTGTCATTAGGCTGTCGTGACGAAAATGCATGCTTTTGCTCTTCGTTAGCGAATAAGAAGATACATTTCGAAGTTCAAGTCTAATGATCTGCTTTCTGTCACTTCTAGTCCAATCGCTGATTATGCATATTTGTTCCTTGGATTTCGTCTTCGGTATTAGACTTCGAACGGCAGCGTGTGTTAAGCTCATTAAATTCCGATTTTGATAGGATAATTGTTTGTTTACTCTTGCGATATTGAAACTGAACGACTTCCCATCCTCGGTATGTGTATCTACTCAGCACTAAGTTGAAATGATCGCATACGCTGTGAATTGAATTGACTCTCTAGAACATAGAGCCTTCTTATTACTCTATCATGACTTTAAAAAAAATGCTTTAATAAGAATTTTAAATACACCTTCGGACGAACAGTTAAATTTAGAGATTCGTTCTTCAGCTACATCACACAAATATGGAATGCTGTTTCCAACTGAACTTTTATTCATTTTTACGATCCACAGGCACTAAAACCCAATGTGCATCAGTTCTTCTTTTCCCTCTCTTCTTCTATACAATCGGGCCGTGGTATGACATGTTTCAGGTCACTTAATTGTACCAAATAATCCCTCTAGAGCACGCCAATTATGAAAAAAGATTGCTATCTTGACTTCGCCTCATCTTCTGAATTGAATGGAACATTTAACCTAACACCAGCAATAGGGCCGTCATCGCCTAGAAATGAGGACTTTATTTTTTAGTTTAAGTAGTAGTAGCAGTTACATTTATTTTCATTTTTTAAAATATCATTTACATATAACGTTTAGAATTTTTTAGTTTTCAAAAGGATAAAATTAATATCTTAACAGTTAGAAATAAATATTGAATGTTGATACATTTGGTTTATTGAAAGCAATCTTAAAATCTTTGTAAAAGGGAGCAAACATTGTTTTTTCACGACTGGGGAGAATCCAAAGTTATATAACGACTACGAAGGACAAGCTTTGCGTAGCTTTTCATAGACATCTTGCATATTCTTTGCCGATTGAGCCTTTGTCGGGTAAAGGTGTAGTTTCTGGTCAATCCAGGAATTGGAATTGACTTAGTTATCAAATCATTCAGAATAAATGACCCTTTGCAAAATGTACCCAATGTACCTAAATCTTAATTTCATTACTTTTATAAACGTGCTCCAGAATTCGTTTGAATAGAGAGAAGGAAAAAATTATTATCAATTTTTAAAACACACTTGTCGTGTGACCAACACGGTTTTGGTTTTGCACTATTGATGTATCAACTTGATAAGGCTGGGGTATCAAACATCAAATTTAATTTTTAAAAATTGCCTGTTTGACATTTTCGGACAGCGAAGGCGACTATCAGTCGGTAGTATCCATCGCTAATAAATAAATACTTAAAATCTACAAATAAAAGCTAAAGTAGAAAATTTTATTCAACAGTCCGACATTCTGGCAGCGATTTGTTTGCTATTTACTTTACATTAATTTTGTGCGCTTCTTAGACTTCAGATTGATTGAGTCTCTTCAGTTTAATTCAGTTGTTTGATAATCTATTATTCTTAAGCTACAATGAGTATGGTGGCTTCGGTGGCAAATACGGTGATTTTGGTGGAAACTATATTATGGAGGCGAAGTTTTCGAAGGTTTTTCCTGTGAATATGGTGGCTTAGGGTACCAAGAGTTTGTATGTACTCGTCATAATTCTTATCAGCCACCAACGATGAGAAACATTAAATTCCATGATTTGATCAGGTGGATGTGGTGCTGGTATAGGAATAGATGGTACTCTGTCATAATCAAATTACCTATTACCCGGGCTCTAATCACGTAGCTTTTCAAGCGACTATCGTCATGACGATTAACCAAAGCGATAACGTCGATAGTTTGCATTACGTAACTGAACCACTATCGTCTCGTCTACGGTTTTTTTTTACACAGCTTGAGTGCTACTGAACTCAACATATTTCTTGTCATAATAGTACACACACAACAAAATATTGAATAACGACGGCCTGATAGTTTCATTATTTTGTGTTGTGTGTACACATTACGAATGAACGAACGACTGTGCGAGTGGAGGTTATAGAATGTATGGGGTTTGATTTCAGGAAATATTTTTTTAAATAATTTTGGATGTACATACATACTTGCGTAAGCTAAGGATTATGTCCAAACATTTTGTAATTACTTATCGCATTTTTTTTCTTAATTTTTCTTCAAATTTGTATTGTTTGTATGCCAGTGCAATGCAAAACGATAATGAAATAGCTATATAGCAATAATGTTTTTTTTGCTTACGCGATGCAGAACTCTCGTTTCAACGACATCGTCGCACGAAAGACGTCATAAGTGATTAGACCCCTGGCTTGTGTGACGATAGAAGCCACGTTTCACATTGGCATCTATGCGAATTCATGTCTGTAGATCTTAAGCAATGGATGATGGAGCAGAAGTCAGTAGCAACTGTCATTCATACAAATACAACGATCGACCTTATGAAACCGACAATGGAGAAGTATTTGAAAGTGGAAGGGGATCTTGGTTTAACACTAGTATCGAAGCTGGAATCAATAGAAATGCTGCTGGAAGCCTAGGAACTACTTAGAGGAAACTGCTGGTGAAGGTAGTGGAGGAAGGTATATAGGAGCTGAGATCGGTGGAAATCCTGCTAAAAATCTTGGGATAGGAATTGTCTCTATAGGTAGTGAGGGAGATGGTTTTGGAGCAGGATTTGACGGGGCACTTGGAGCTGAAGCTGGTGTCAACGCCGGTGGAGGAGGCAATTCAGATAAAGGTGGTGCTGAAATCGGTGCAGGAGTAATGGGAGGTTTGAATTAATGGGAGGTTTTGGTATTGGGGCTGAAGGCTATAAAGGAAAAGAAATAAAATTGCACAAATTAAATTTTAAAAAATAATATATTATTAACTATATATATATATCAACTATATATATACATATATATATTATTAACTAAACTAATGTATTTTTAACGAACCTCAAATTTGTTAGCATTAAGAAATGAATCACGACTGGGCTATTACAATTCTCCCATTTGGGGTGACTTTTATGTTTCTGGAAAACACTGAAACGGAACAGTATCATAGACAATGCACCGAAGCTTACACGACGACGAATACATACATCGGTCAAATGATTCCTTTCACATGTTAACCCCTCAGGTGGAAGTCGTAAGGCGTTCCATGGGGTTCTATAAATAAAAACTATTTTGGCAACCAATTTATTCGATTTTAATGATCAACCTTAATTATATTTGTTTCGAAAAGTTTTCCTTTAAACTTTCAACTTGAATGCGGCTGTTTATGCTACGCTGCTTTGGGTCATCTGACTACGTCCATGTTGAGAACAGATTTTTTATTTTAGTTCTCAGAAGTTTTCACTGTGTTCGTCTGCTTTCCTGTGGTTTTGCTTTTTGTTCTGGGTATGCAGGTCGGTCGAAGGCACAATTGTCTGTTTTTTTATTGATATTGTGACAACCATTTATTTTATTTTATTGTCTTATGTGCTGCGGACTTGCGTACATATATCTTTCTTTAAGCATCCGCAGAAATGATAAATCATTTTTTGAGTTAGAAATACGGGGAACCTTATTTGAGAATACCGCATGATTCAGAATTCAGAATTTTTGAACTTTGTATCTATGCTGCAGAAGCTTAAGCTACAAGTGAATGTGCTAAACAGGGTCATTTGTTTTTTTTTTTTTTTTTTTCTAAAGAAAGGAATAAGGATTCATTGTCTATGGGCATCGAAGGGATGTGGCTTTTTAAACTGTCACTAATTCACTTCATTTGAAACTAATTTCTTACTCAGACAGGTCTACTGCTGTTTGAGGGCTTGTTTCGCAAATGATCGAGACTACGATTAAGTATTTCATGTAAAAATATTGACTGAATGTGTGCAAGTTAATGCCCAGTAAATCATAAGAAAACACAAATTAATACAGCTATCGAAAATTTCCGTTGGCAGAAAACTACACGATTCTTAATACCATGCATTAATTTAGTTAATGAGCGCTTTTGTGTGACACGAATTAAGGCTCATGTCATATCGAAGATGTAAAGTCTTTTACCAAGCACAAAGCAATTTCTACATCACTGATTGATATCCCAGTAATGATCTCTACTATTTTAAATACAAACTTGTTATATAGCCTGCTCCTGACGTCCCGGGACATCCTATAGAGTAATGCCTTGGATAAAAGAAATAAGAGCATTGTGCTTGAAATTGTTTCATAAAGTTGAACAATCCAACATGTTTAGCCACATACAAGATGTTTCATTTGCGCAACGATGGAAAGATTTATTAAATTTTTCAAATAAGTCGACGGAAACCAATTAATTCTTCTTTCTATGAAACCTACTTCAGCGAATATATTGACATGCTCAACGTACTACTTAACACACATAATTCATCGGCTTACCCTCAGTGTCAAACAGAAAAGCATGAGAAGTTCATACAAATTTACAAAAAGAAATATAATATTAAGTTGTATTGAAAAGAGCCCTGTGGAAAGTATGTGAAAGAAGAGGAAAGAAAACAAATTTGTTCTACCGACATATTTCCGGTTGTTTTGTTTCTAGTTTAGTTCTGTGTTTGTTAAGGGGTGAGTTGAGAAGCCGACATGATAACAGTAACCAGAGTTGTTAAAGTAACGTGTACAGCGTGTGCAAGTGTAGGGCTACACTGAGTTCATGTTGGCTGAAGCTATAATTATTAAGGATAACCCTTCCAAAAATCAAAATGAAAATAAATAAGTTATATGAATAAATAAGTTATATGAAAAATTCGTCACTTAAGGACAACAATCTCTTGGAAGGGATATACGATTATTGCCTTACTACCAGAATATTTTTTTTTTCAATGCAAGTACGAAGACAATTTCAAAACGAACTCAGGTTACTGGATCTCTTGAAGGGAGAGGTAAAATATTATACAGACGATCAAAGCAGAGGGTCCCAGGATGTTTGGAGACAAAGCACAAGAATACATACATATGTACATACATCACACGCAAAGCCGATACATGTAGTGTTTCCGTACTATAATGAATTTTTTTTTTTTATAAAAACCATTACTTTGTTTTCTATTTCTTTTATATTTCATCTGCGTAAAGGGCACATACTGTGTTGAAATAATATTTTCCCTGCAACCTTATGCAGACGAGGGCAACGTATCTCATGCTTCATTTTATTGTAAATTGAATTAATTTACAAAATTACAAAAGCCGCTAGGGCAAGTACAGCTTGATCAACAAATATATAAACTATACTTTTTCAAATACAAGAGCTATGAAAAACCAAATACGCCGAAACTTAACGTGTTTCTGTTTTGCCTTTAACATCTAAGAATGTGTAATATGTATTGTCAATCATATTATAAAATATTATACATATATTATTTGAAATAGACGTTACATAAAACACTACAGTTAATTAAGATAATTACTTCCGAGAACACTTTCAGTTTATGACGACATTTTTGGGAGCAGAATTGAATTCTGTTTAATTCTGTTTTAATCGTTGTCATGTTACAAAATCAGATTTTCATGTCTTCTGTCCCTTTTCAAACGCATAATTTGTAGTTGGTAATGTTTTCTCATTGTTTTCACAATCGCTTCATTCCACCATATGCATATCATGACCTTGGACTTTAGATGTTATTCTTTGGCGTCGATGTAGACTACACCAGTTTTCTCATATTTTTTTTTCTCGGGGTTATTATTATTAGTAGTGTATCCTCTTTTCATCTCCAATATCTCAAAAGGCAGTTCATAGTAGATGTGAAAAGTCGCATTTTGACCTCCCTCGATGTAAACTCATATATCCTTGCTGCTGAAAAGATCCAAATGGAAATTGCATACTAAGTCACACCTAACGTTTCTGCGTTTCGATCGAGTAAACTCTACAATTTCTCATCCTCAAAACCTTTTGGACTGGATCTTTCTCTTGCCTGCATGATTAATCGGTAGCAGCAGATTCATGCATTCTTCTTCCAATTAAAAAAACAATATCAAAACTTCCCGTAAATGTTGTTTACTTAAAAAAAATCCGGACATCTTTGAAGAGACAAAATAGAGTGTTGCTAAATAAACAGATACTGATGCACACTTATTATTGCTGACAAACGTGCCACTTTTTCGTTGAAGTAATTGCCAAGATCAGCAATAGGCAAAGCAAAGACAACAAAGAATTCTTAATTCACTTTTGAAAACGTCAGTCGATTAAGAATTCGGTCCTGGAGAGACTTATATCGGCTATATTCCGTGGTGGCCTGAGCAACGTAATAATAATATTTAATAATTGAAAAATTGAAAAATCAAAAAATCAATAAAACTCAACTTTTATTCAAAGATTAAATTAGAAAAGAAACAACCAATTGTTAAAGGCAAAATAGATAAAGAGCTGATTCCCAGCGACATGTCAGATAATGGTAACAAAGACAGGAATTCAAAATGAGAAAGAAAAACATTAAAATCGCAGACGAAATTAATAAAAATGGCTTGCGGCGATCGTCAAGCAGCAGATGACGGCAGTCGGGTGGAATTCTACACCTTCACGCCAAACATTCAGAAATTGCTGACGGTTCTGCTCAAATGTTTAGATATCTCGGCTGAGTCGTGGAACATCGTAAGCACTTTGGAATAAATGGAAATTGAGAACATGGATATTGTTTCTCTAAAGCGCTTTTTCACAGTCTGGTCTTAAATGCCACCTGAGCGCATACTTCTCCTCTTCCTGGTTCAGGTTTCACCTGAATGCAAACTTGAAAGTCTCAGGTAAACATTCTCAAGGTGAAAATCTTAACTTCCAGGTTCCAGACAAATCAGATGGTTCTGTGCCCAAGTTACCAAACTTTTGGCCATGCAGCAGGAAACTGTAATAGGCAGCCTTGCTGCAGCAAATGCGCATAGACGCATTTGTTGGCGTGTTGCGCTTTGAAAAAGAGAAAAGTGAAGACAAGTCGCGCCTAAAATGTGTGCATTATTAGCAGAAGGGACATCCTTCCACCTATCGAGGATGTCCGATTGTTAAGAAAATAAAAAAATTACATGCGTAGAAAGCAAAAATAATTTATTCAAGGCTTCAGCAAAAGACTCCAATTGCCCCTGTTACACCGGTTTTTTCCTACGCTCAGGTAGCATCTGCTAGGTGACTAGCACAATAGGCAGTGCCAAAAGTGGCACCAGTACCGGTGGAGGCATGGAATATGGGCTTTGAGGAACTTTTCTCCATGGTGACCTTAATAAAGGAACAAATGAAGCAAGAGATCCTTTTGAATGGATACGTCGGCAGCTGGAGACCTTTCGATTCTGGTGGTGAATGCAAATTCAAAATGGAAACAACGATTCTTAAAAAATAGAGATAAAGATATACACACATTACCTAGAGCATTAAAAGACGGCGGTTGTTCAACCCATCCCCGAGAAGGACAATGATTCTTTGCTCTTCGGTCGATAAGTCTTCTCCACTGCAAAAAGAAGGTTTTCCAAAAGATGTGAAGGTGAATAGAGTCGTGATATAGTGTGCTGAGGAGAATAATGTAATACCAAATAACTAATTTGGATTCAGGGCGGGGCGTCAAAATTTGTTTCGGACATACAGTGGAACAAGGCTGAAAACCAGTGGGCCGAGGCCTGCCTAGTTGACTTGGAAAAGACATTTGACAACGTCTGGCTAGAAGGCCTCTTTCTTAAGTAAGTGAAACTCGGTATGAGGAAAGCACTGCCTTACACGGCCTACAACATGGTATCAGGTAGATATTTGGAACTCAAAAGTGGAAACAATGTTTCTACTCATGTTTTCAAAATAAATAATGGGCTGCAGCAGGCTGCCGTAAATTAACCAATCCTTCACTATCAGTGAACTTCAGTGAATTTCAGTGAACTGATTGGCTTCATACAGCATCTGATCGCGATCGCTGAAGATTTGGTGTCGTACAGAACAGCGCCAGAGGTTGAGTTCATTAACACACTCCTGCAACATGACTTCAAAACGATCCAGCAATTTTGCGGCAGCTGGAAGCTGCCTTTTTATTAAATATGTAATATTTTATTAAATATGTAATCGTATTTTAATTCTAAAAAAATACTTAAAACTAGCTTACAACTATCTCAACAACAGCTCTTAAATCTAACTTCCTGAAAATAAGCATCCTCTACAGGACTCTATTTTTCCTCTTGGAAAACGGGCGTGAGTTTAGCATCTTGGACAGACAGAGAAAGCCATTATCTGTAAAGACGGTAGTACGATATCTTGCAATTTTGTTGGATCAGTTTCTGTATGGTAACACCCATTCAGCTGTAAAGAAAGTCAAGAAAGCGTTTGCTATGGCAAATAGGTTGCTTTGCAACAAACAACTTGACTCAAAAGTAATCTGCTACACGACCTCGGTCTGGCCAATTACGGTGTATAGGTGTTCAGTGTGGCCCAACATGAGTCCTTCTCAGATGAAAAAGAGCAGGATATTTCTGAGACAATGTCTCCACACTTGTGTTAGAAAATACAGTATACCCGAATCTGGGTACAAGAAATTCCATCACAATAAGGTTTTGTATAACGAAGTAAATAGAACTGAAAGAAATGCACGATCCACAACTTCCCACAACGAATTTATATTCGGAGCCATGAGAATGCGCGCTGAAGTGAATTCATTCCATCGGAAGCGTTTATATATCTTGACCGCTTCCACTTTTTTATCACGAAGTAAGGAGGATAGTGGACATGAGCTACTTTAGATTAGCGATATAGCCACAGTAAGCCCAAATGATCCATACCATACCTTATCGTGATGGAACAGAGGGGATCTATTTGTGGGTACAACCCAAGTAGTTAGTTTTTAAGTAGTTACTTTAATTAGAATAGGTGTAGTTTCAGCTTCTGTGTGCTTAGATTTAAAAAAAATGTTTTTAGTAAAAAAACAACTACAACGCTGAAAGGCAATCTTAAATAATATTAAGTAATTAGGTTAACTAAATTAACTAAGGGTGGTCACCGTGGCGTAGTGGGTAGTGTGCGACGCTCACACACCGAAGGTCTAGGTTCGTTTCCTGGCTCAACACCGAATTTTTCACCACCTCTGTCGGGCTGCTGACAACACTCAAAGAGTGTCTAAGAAAGTTTCTCGAACTTCGCCGTTCGGAGTCGGCAAAAAACTGTAGGTCCCTTCTACTCGTGAGGGAACAGTAGCGCGCCTAAAACGAGAAGTTGATGAGCAACCTAGGCCCTGGTCCCACTGTGGACTATCGCACCATATAATTAATATTATTAATTAACTAAGCACCCGCGTGGGGCCACGAAGAAAGTTCTCATCATCACTAGTTTAAGTATTTTTATCTCTAAATAAAAAAAAAACAATAAAAAATCCATTTAAGAACAAAACCAAACCGGAATCGTCAAACCAGGTTTCTAAGCCAAAATGACTGAAGGACTAGGAGTTATTTAAGGGTGTTTCTGGCGTATACCTCAGAAGCTTAAGCCTTGGCATAAATAAATTCATAAATTTATTTCTATACAATAAGTATGACAATTAAAGAAACTCTCTACTGGCAAAAGAACATTGCTATGTCTAAAAGGATATAATAACATTTTCCTACATCCAGGCTACATTATTTTCTCTTGAAGTCATGAATTCCGTTCAAACATTTTTTAATTAGATATTCATCGTTAATCTTGGTTTCGTTAAGCTTTAAATCTGTTGTCCCTATTGTGAATTAAATTTATCACACAAATGTAGGAAAAAATACTTTTATATTGGATCTTCGTCAACATAGAAAAGCATGGTTACAGATGATATAGAAGTACACGTTCCTACGGCTGGCATTTTTAGCAATGAATCCGGCACGACCTGCAGATTCGAGAAAAAAGTTAAAACCCTTTCTCACTTGCTTTGATGTTATCCAGCTTTTACTCGCACTGGTTGTAAGGAAGCCCAGACGTGGTCTGTGTAACACAGAGTGGCGCTTTGTAGTCCAGCCACTTTAAACTAATCTAAGCCCTTTTAAGAAATAGAAAGAAGTGTCATGTACATTAACGGGAATTCGCTTAACTTTTTCCGACAGTCAAGCAATAATAAAGTTAACTACATAACAGCTATAAGAAAAAATTTTTTTATTTTAATTCGAGCAGTCAATGTTTTATCGCAATCTTATCACTACCTTGCTTCGGAAGGGAAATCTTTTTTTTTCAAAATCGTTGAACAGTTTCCACAATTCTGGAATGCCACATAGACAATACAAACGACCAAAAAAAACAATGTCCATCAACCAATCAAAACATAAAACCAGTATAAACTACTCTTTGCTTATCACATGTTTACTTAACTATATTGTCTTCCTTTGCCTTAAGCTTTTAAGAACGGTGCCTATACTTGATTCTTTTCACTGTTCTGTATGTATAGCCTTCACTGTTGTCTTCGAAAACTGGAGCAGGTTGAACGTTCTTTGGTGCTGAGTCAGCTGATATTGTGGAAACCGCTGGTGGAATGTATTCAGGTGTCACTCCAACTGGAGGTAGATATTGCGGCTGTTGATTTTCCGGTGGAATGTATGCTGATGCTAGCGTTGCAGGTGGAAGGTATGTGGGTGCAGGTGGTGCTGGAGGAATGTAATCCAGAGACAGAGGTTCCGACAAAGGAGCTCCGTATACCGGCGCTGGCTTGGCGACTACAGGTGGAAGTCCATATTGTGGGGCTGGCACTGGTGGAAGATATTCCGACTGTACTTTTGCTTCTCCTGCCGGCGGTAGGTATTGAGTTGAAAGATGTGAAACATCAGCTGCCACCACACCCAAGAGTCCCAAAACGATGATAATCTTCTGTAATCGAAACACATTGAAATTTCCGTAAATTATCTTGATTTACTAACGCACCATATTTCTAGATCGAAATCCACTGTATCTTTCCCAGAGACCGTCTGCGTCAATAATGCTTTGCAGTTTTAGCAGAAGCATCTTTTATACACAAGAGTACATTGGTTGCATGAATGCCGATGGATGTTTTGAAACACATTGCAGCACCCGTTGGCGCATAAGATGTGGAACCATCATCTTGGTCACCACTTAGCCAGCCGAACTGTGCAGAAATGAATTCAATCAACCTCTTTCAAGGTGACGTACGCCACCTATCAATTTCATTGATCCATTAACGTCTCACATCGGCATTAGCATACGCCATGCGACACATCCAATGAAAGAAGGGGTCACCTAGCGATTGGCTCCGGCTGGTGTGTCTTCGTTATGTTAATTTTTCTTCGTATTGAATTCATCTCATTTTGTAATTTTATGCTAAGTTCGAGTGGTTCAGCCATCCTCGGCGCGGTGTGTCAAGTGGATCATGCATATGCATGTGGATACGCACATAATTGCTAATGTAAAACTTAATTTATCTGATGTATGCACATTTGATTTGAATACGAGTATTGACAAAATTGAATTTGAAAAAGCCGACCCTTGGGTAGCCTATTATCCAGAAGCGCATCGACCTTAATTTTCACAAATTACGGTCAATATATGGTAAATGTTGATTTATAGTCACTAAATTGGGCAATTAAGGACAATTGCTACTGCTACAACTTTTCGGTTAGTATCGATGTGAGCTCTCCTATTGCTACGGTGCGTTCTCTATGCAAATTTGATTTGTTTTGCAGTCTATTCAATACACAGTGAAGAAACAACATACACCTATTTAGATACTGTTGTACTGGTTGCCGTAAGCAAGTCCACCGAGTCATGTATGTTAAAGACGATTTTCAGAATCTGTGATTCTCCCACAGATAATCTCGAGAGTTAAGAAAACAGAATAATTTTTCCATTAAGTAATTTTTTTTAAAAGCTGGTCAATGTCGTCCACATACCTACATTCTGATTCACAATTAAAAAGATAGCACTTTTTATATAATTTTAATGCTGAAATTACAGAATATACACGTCCGGAAATGGATTCAGGCTGTTGGATTTCGCCTCGGGGCAAAACCTCTCTGTAGCTAGCACGCGGTTCCCACACGTGGACATTCACAAAGGAACCTTGCGATCTCCTGATCAATCCACCTTCAACCAGATTGATCACGTTACTCCAGTATTCTCGATGTCCGAACCTTCTGAGCTGCAAACCTCCACTCGGATCATCGCCTTGCTGTAGAAAAGGTAAGAACCCCTATATCGAAAGAGCAACGGAGTCGAGATAGACCAAAACGGTTTGACGTTGGAAAGCTACAATCGCAAACGATCGATGGGAACTTTGCAGACCGAGTCTCCCTGAAACTCGCTCAGAGTTCGACGCTGCCTGCACTAAACATAGAAGACGACTGGAAACGTTGTCAAGAAGCCATCAAAGAAGCTGCCACTGATGTGCTGGGTATCACCTCACCACCCAAAAGGAACCCATGGTTTGACGACGAGTGCAGGCAAGCTCAATTGTAAGATATGTTCGGAGGAAAGCATTCCCGCTGAGTGGAACCTCAGCGTCGTTTGCCCGGTCCACAAGAAAGGGGACCCCTTTGACTGCGCCAATTATCGAGGGATTATTCTTCTTAACATCGCATACAAGATCCTCTCTGCCGTATTGTGTGAGGGTCTGAAACTGTTTGTCCATAACCTGATAGGTCCCTATTAACGTGGTTTCATGCCAGGAAATTCTAAGATAGATAGATCTTCACTTTACGGCAGATCCTGGAAAAGACCCAACAAGTGCAAATCGACACTCACCACCTTTTCGTCGATTTCAAGGCCGCATATGACAGTGTGCATAGAGACGAGCTATACAGTGCCATGTCTAGTTTTGGCATTCCTACCAAACTCGTCAGATTGTGTAGGATAGCGATGGAGAACACTCGCTGCTCCGTCAAGGCCGGTAACGAACTCACCGAGACCTTCAATGTCAAAAAGGGTTTTAGACAAGGCGACGCACTGTCATGCAACTTCTTTAACATCATTCTTGAGAGGATCGTGCGGAACTCACAAGTCAACACCAGAGGCGCGATCTTCCACAAGTCCGTTCAACTGTTAGCTTATGCTGATGACATTGACGATGTCGGCCGAACTGAGCGAGCCGTCAACGGCGTTTGCTAGCATCGAAGCGAAAGCGGCTAAAGTGGGACTGGTGGTAAACGAGTGCAAAACGAAGTATATGCTGTCATCGAAGAAGGACGCAGAACATCGACCTCGTGGACAGAGCGTCACTATGGGCAGCAGACACTTCGAGGTAGTCAAGAACTTCGTCTGACTCGGCTCCGCAGTAAATAGAGACAACATAATCAGTACCAAAATCAAACGCAGAATCACTCTTGCCAATCGCTGTTTCTTTGGGCTTAGGGGCTATTGAGTAATAAAGCCCTCTCCGAACGACCAAAGTGACTTTGTACAATACCTTGATCATCCCAGTCCTGCTTTACATCGCATAAACCTGGCCGCTACTAAAAGCGGATGTGGAAGCCCTTGGTCTCTTCGAGAAAAAAGTTCTGCATGCGATTTTTGGTCCTGTTTGCGTTGATGGCATCTGAAGGAGAAGATTCAACCACGAACTGTATGGGCTGTACGGCGGCATGAGCCTACTCAGGCGTCTACGGATACAACGCTTAAGGTGGCTAGGCCATGTAGAGCGGATGGACAACACTGCTCCGGCCCGAAGAGTCTTCGAATCCGAACCACTGGGACAACGCAACAGAGGACGTCCTAGACTGAGATGGAGCACACAAGTGGAAAAGGATCTCAACCAACTTGGAGTGCGCAATTGGAGGCAGCTGGAAAGGTCGTGCTAGCTGGAGAGGCGTGTTGGTTGAAGCCCATGTCCACCCCGGACTGTAGCGCCTTCCGAAGAAGAAGAAGAATAGATCTTTTGTTGTCATCTACTCAAGATTATAAGGTGGCAAACAGGTTCCTTTTTTTTCCTCTTTCATCACTACTCATATCTATTTTTTATTCATATCCTTTGTCTTTAAAACTGAAATAAAACATAGACGCTTAAGTTCTTTCATCATAAACGGAATCTTTGCATTTATTTTCTCCAAGAGGTTATGGGCCCAGACTCAGAATATCGGTGCATTAGATATTTGATAATTTAATAAGTGCGTGTTTTGAAATTCAAGATAGTTTAAAATGTCTGGACAAGTATTTCATATTGAAAAACGCAATAAGAAAATTTAAGCAGATTTAGATGGCAGCTATTTTAATTAAAAATGATTCTTGGGCATATGTCGCTGGAACATTCGCGAAGACTGCTGATGTTATTAATGACGACGTCATCATTAATCAAGCAGAAATCGAAGCCCGGGGTGTAGCATATCAAAAAGCAAGAGCCGGCATCATTTTGGCGATGTCACCATCTAAGCTGTTCCACATTTAGAACTGTACTACATCTAACCATGTCTGGGCAAAATTAGAAGAAGTGTACCACTCGAGAGGACCTGCGTGTAAGGCTACGCTTCTGAAACAGCCAGATTTTACAAAAATGAAAGAAGGTGAAAATATGATGGATCATTTGAATACTTTCTTTGGAACTGTGGACAAACTATCGGAGATGGAAATTGGCATCCCGGAAAGCTACGAAATTTTAGATGCGCCATCGAAGCAAGAGACGATTTGCCTGTACCCGAAGCGTTGAAAATGAAAACTTATTAGCAATATCGAATACATTTTGTAAAAACGAAGATGTGGTTGTTCAAAATGATCGAACGGTTGTAAAGAGTTTAAGAAGAGGAGATTTATATTTTGTTACATCAGATACTGAAGTCGCAGTTTCAGCATATGATAAGGATAGCTTAATTGAATGGCATAAGTGATTTGGCCACCTGAACACAAACGACCTAAACAAATTAGTAACTAATGAAATGGTAACTGGCATTAATATAAAATCCTTGAAAGAAATGCCATTATGTGAAATTTGCGCTCAAGGCAAACAATGCTTGATACGATTTCCTAAAAACAAAGGTAAGAAAAATGGTCAATTGCTGAAAGTAATTCATTCTGATGTATGTGGGCCTATGAGAACAACTTCAATAGGCGGATTTAAATCATTTGGCATATTTATTTATTTACTTTCAGAGCGACATTAAAAAAGCATTTTTGAAATACAAAGCCCTTTCAGATAATCAATGGCTGGAATATTGTAGTCCTGAATTTACTGAACTGATTAACGACGCTGGAATAAAAGGAGAATATACTGTTCCCCACACTCCTCAACAAAACGGGATCGCAGAAGGAATGAACACAACTTTAATGGAGATGGCTCGTTGTATGTTGTTACAATCGAATCCCCCTTAGAGCTTCTGGGGCGAAGCGATTGGGACTGCTGCTTATATAAGAAATCGGTGTCCAACAAATGTACGGAATGGCGTAACTCCTTTTGAAGCTTGGTGTGGATATAAGCCAGGTGTTTCACACCTAAGAACTTTCGGTTGCAAAGCATTCGTAATTAATAAGATTCCAGGAAAAGACAAATTTGAATCAAGAGCTGAAGAGTGCATTTTCACTGGATATTCAACCACATCCAAGGCATATCGTTTGTGGGATCCCAAAGCAAAACAAATTATCGTAAGTCGAGAAGTTCGATTTTTCGAGGATTCTGGATGTTGAGCAAAAACCGCAGAAGTTGATGAAATTTGAAGTTCCCCTTGCTAAAACAATTCCTATTTTTTCAGAAAAATTATGCTCCAATTCAAAAAGAAGAGAATGAATCAATGAAACAGCCAAAGTCCGACTACGAAGTGCCGAAAATGGAAGTAAAGGCTGACGCAGAGGGAGATACTCCATTGACTTCACATAGACGGGGACCTGGAAGACCAAAAATAATCCGAACATACAAAAGAGGAAGACCACGTAAGGTGTTCAACATTATTTTATCTGAAAAACAAGAGGTGGATCTCAAACAAAAAGTCAACCTCACATATGATGATCCAAGCCCGAGTATTCAAGAAGCTATGTCAGGACCATTCACTGACGAATGAATGATAGCAATAAAATCTGAATACGAAGCACTAGAGAACGTCAAAGCCTGGAAAGAAGAGGAGAAGATCATTGGTTGCCGTTGGGTGCTGAGAACAAAATACCATTCAGACGGTAGTATTGAAATACGAAAGGGACGCTTGGATGCAATAGCTTGCTCGCAACAACCAGCGATGGATTTTCAAGAAACGTTTGCACCAATCGCTAGACGAAGTTCAATACGCATTCTTATGGCGCTTTCAGCAGAGTACTTTCTTCAACTTTATCAACTAGATGTAGAAATGGCTTATATTAATGGTGACTTAGAAGATGAAGATTTGTACATGGAATAAGCTGAGGGGTTTGAGCAAGGTAAAAAAGAAGATCTGGTTTATTCTTTAAAAAAGGCTATCTATGGCTATCTAAGGCTATCTAAGCAGTCTGGCAGAAAATGGTTCATAAAATCAGAATAAGAGCTAATAGACGCTGGTCTTCAACCAATGAATACTTAAAAATGTATGTATACCATGCAAAATGCTAACGTATTCTTGTAGTTATATACGTTGACGACATCATCATCGCCACTAATAACAAAAGTGCCTATTCAACTTTAACACAAAGATTGTCACAAAAATTCAAGGAGAAAGAGTTGGGTGAATTGCGTTACTGTTTGGGTATAGAATTTCATAAAAATTTAGGTAAAGGAACTGTCATTATGCATCAAAAGAAATACATACAGTACATTCTAATAAAGTATGGCATGACAAACGCAAAAGAAGTAGCACCACCATGGTTTTTGATAACAATCATGGTTGACAAATTAAAGGTGTTTCTCTCTAGTGAAGTTGTTAATGTATTTGACATGGGAAAACCAACTTTCGTTATCGGAGAACCTATGTATCTTAAGATGCAAGTCTACCAATAACAAGATATGCAAGAGATATACTTTAGTACCACATAGAGCTAAATTCCTACGAAGCAGCTGCGAGCTGCAACTAGGGAAGTACAAGTGGAGTAGGGACAATGAAACTCCGCTCTGCACGCCAAATTGGAAGTGGAAGCCGAAAAACGTGTGAAAGCTCTGAAAAAACAATAAAATCGACCGCATATTCCGACGTGGCTTAGTTCTCTTGCCAAACTTGGAGAAAAAACTTAAGACATCCTTGTTAGGGTCTTTAAAAATGAAAATGACAATGCATCCAAAAGCAGAATTTGATTTGTTTTCTGTACACTTACTTGAACTGGCACACCCCTGAACAATTAACGAGTCAAACGAATTAAACACGTCGCGGACGACATCAGATACCAATTAAATAGTCGCAAAAATCCTAAATCCTAAACGAATCTTTATATTGTAAGTTACTTCCTAAATTAGCATATTCACTAGAAATATGGCCTATAGAAACTCCGTTTAATGAATAAATACATTGCTGGAAGCAATTGTATAAACATGAATGTTGTGTCCTTCAATCAAGCAAGAGCTGAAAAACAAACTTGAATGTGGCTTTCATTTTCTTTCTTTCCCTTCTTTGGAAATCTACTGCGTCACTTCCCGGTGGTTGATAAAAGTCATCACTTAGTATGCACCAGGAACAACACTTACGTCTGTACTTCTGTCTCGGTATACCAATCTTCGTTGTCTCTATCTCCTTGGGACAAGAACCACATATCCCGACTAGAAGTAAAATAAGAAAAACGAACTAAAACCTCATACATTCCTTTCCGGAACAATATCCGATAAGAATAGGGAAACATTTATATTTTTCCATTCAGCACTTCCTGCAGGAGAGGAAAAGGATAAAGGGAACACTTCCTTATGTGTGATATGAGTAGAAAAATATCACATGCAAAACTTACAATGGTTTCAGGAGAAAGACGGTGGAATCGGTAGAGTTGGCGGTGGCGTGACAGGATTGCTGCTGCATGCCACTTGTAAGTCTGGCGGGTGGTAGCGTTTGGTTGTTAACATTCACATCCATTAAGAATGCTTTTGCCACAAAATCTGACAACTTGACAAATGATTTTTATTCTTGGCATAGAAATACGGATAGTTACTGCATGTGTGACCGCGCTTGTGTGTTTTCCCTGCCATTTCAAATATTCGAAGAAAGTGTCTTCCAAGGATATTCACGACAAGAATTTATACATACCCTCGTCCCTGAGATGATGATTACAAGCTGAAGCTGTCACATGTTTCCAACAACAGATATTTCACGTACACACAAACTGCAGAAGAAGTACAAAAATCGGACGGACAACAATGAACAACCTGCTCCCTTCTTAAGTGCAAAGATATTTTATACGTGGTTCTCCGTGTAGTTATGAATTTTCAAGAGCGAAATTCTCGACTGAATAGAAATTTGAATTTATATCAACCCTTTGGCTGTGCAGTCACAATTTAAAGTTTATTCTTACAAATCATTTATTCTCTTTTACAAAAAAGATTATATGCAATCCAAAAACTAAGCTGACATTAAAAAATAATGACCCTTAGAATACACTTTTCCATCATCTTATGCGATACTCGTAGATCCCTTATAAGCGACTCTCTTGTTAAAAACGCACACAAGTAAGTAATAATTGGTTAAAAACGCAAACATTCATTATCCCCCTCAGTGTGAAAAAGGGAAGAGTTATTTTGTAAGACATTGAAACGGTTTGGTGGAATTCCGGACAAGCACTTACTGGGACCAATAAGTACTGCTATTGCATATAGAAGGCATATAGAAAGTTCCATTAAAGGTCTCAAGCCACATAGTGCAGACAGTTGCCCGAAGGTGATATCGTTGTTTAAGGTCGCCTTCAGATATACAGTGGGCGTCAATAAAAGTTTACAAAGCTATGTGTCAGGTTTCATACTAAAGTATAGATTTTATTGAAGGCTTTAGTTGAAACTAATTTCATACTTATATTGAATTGTTCTTGAATCATTAGATAACATACACTTAGAAGCTAACAAAAAAGTAAAAAAAAAAGTTTTACGCAAAAAATTAAATACTGCTTATATATCACGGGTCAAAAAAAGTGTGAAAGCAAACGTCTCTTAAATTTCGAAAACTTGTCTTAAAATTTAGGGAGTAAGGAAAAACTTAAAGAGGAATATGAAACGTTATTGGCAAGTCACATCAATGCGTAAAGAAAATAATCGAAATATAAGAAACTTATATACAACTTCAAGACCACGCACGTAATGGTAGACCCAAGGAACTTCCACAATCGGATGTGCGATCAATTGTGAGAGAATTTCAGAAATGATATGTGGAATTAGTTTTCAATAAAACTTTCAAAGAAACTATACTTTAGTATGTAACTTGAAATGAGGGCTTGTTAACTTTTTTTGTCACTCACTATATGACTAAATGATAAAACGACTAAATAAAGGCACAAGGCCATATCTTTTTTACAGGCAAAATGAACCATATTTCAATCGATTTTATTGCAGAATGGCATTTACAGTGATATTGACAAAGCAACTGAGCTCGCTGCCGATTTTGTTAAATATCATTTAGTGTCAGAGAATCTAAGCGACTTTATAACAATGGGTACGGTTAATAACCAAATATATAACTTTAACACGTCACATATTGATACGAAACACAGCGTGTCTGACGACGACGTTGAATTTCATTTAAGCAGTCTCAAGGCAAGAAAAACACCTGGGCTAACACCTGGACTAACACCTGGGTAACTTTTCAAACGACAAACGACGTCCTGACGATATACCAAAACGATATCGTCGATAATTTGCAACATATAACCCAACCACTATCGTCTCGTCTATGGTCTATTTTATACACAGTTTGAGCGAGACTGAATGCAACATATTTCTTGTCATAATTATACACACAACAAAACAATAAATACCGACTGGCTGATAGTTCTCATTGTTTTGTTTTTTATGTACACAAATTTGACAAATTAAGCAAACATTTTTATAAAATTTATACACTTGCTAGAAAATGAAATACTTCCCCGATTCTTGGAAACTAGCAAAAGTTATCCCAATCAACCGGCAAACCTCCTGACAATGTTGAAAGTTACAGACCTAATAGTCTGCTCAGTAGTTTAAGCAAACTATTAGAAAAAGTAATAAGGGAAAAAATAATGCTTTATATTTTGGATCACAACATTTTTTAAAATAAGCAATTTGGTTTCCTGAACTTCCACAGCACTACCCACTACGAGTAGGCCTTACTAATAGTCAAACGTATCAAAAAGCAACGTTCTCAGAAACATCAACAGGCATGGTTATGCTTGATATAGAAAAAGCTATTGACTCTATGTGGCATAATGGTCTTGTTTTCAAAATGACTGGTTTTAATTTTTCGTCCTATTTATGTAAAATAGTCAAAAGTTTCCTCAATAATCGTTCTTTTAGTGCGTCTGTTAATAATGTTCAGTCTGAAATAAAATACTTCAACATGGGGGTTCCACAAGACTCTGTTCTTGGACCTATATCGTATAATGTATTTGCATCAGATATTCCTTACCCTCCTGTTTGTTTACTCGGATGACACCGCTCTATTTACATCGCATTAATATTCTCCCACTATCGAGAGGAATCTTTCCAATGCGCTGGAAATACTTATAAGCTATTACATTAAGTGAAAAATTAAATGTGGAACAAGTACAAGCTATCTTTTTCATTCTAAAAAGAAAGCATGTTACATTCCATCCAAACACTGAAGAGTGGCTAATGTGTCAATTTAATGGAGCTCTTCAGTAAAATACTTAGGAATTCATCTTGATTCAATGCTACTGTTTAATCAACAAGTGAGTCAAACATGGAAGAAAATAAATATAAGTGTAAAACTCGTATATTCCTTTATAAACTGAAAGTAATTCTTATCAATTGAATACTAAATTATATTATATGAATTAATATTTCAAGCTATGATTCTGTATAGTTGCCGGTTTGGGGTGATTGCACAAAGTGTCATAAGCAAAGTTACAGGCAACACAAAACAAACTTTTAAGAATGATGCTAAATTTTCCATGGTATTTCTCTACAAGGGTTTTACATAAAAGAGCGAATGTTGATCTGATATCTGAAGGAATAAATACACTTATGGCAAAATTTAAGGGCCGCTGCGGTCATTTAGATAACACTTTAGTAAAAAAATCTTTTTTTCCTAGACGTAGTTTTGCAATATTCCGTAAGCACTTTCAATTTAGTTTAATAAGATATCTGTATATTTATTCATCAAATAGTCATTTATCATATAAATACAATTTATATATTTAATTTTTTATTTGTTAATTTATTTATTTATTTACTTACTATATATTATATATGTGGCCGTAGAGGCGTAGTGCGACGCTCACACGCTGAAGGGCCTATGTTCGATTTCCTACTGAACATCTCGAATTCTTCACGGCACCACCTCTTTCGAGCTGCTGATAGCACTCAGAGAGTAATAACTGTCTAAGAAAGCTTCTGAAAATTCGCCGTTTGGAGTCGGCAAAAAACTGTAGGTTCCTTCTACTCGTGAGAGAACAGTAGCCCGCACAACAGGAATAGTTGATGAGCGAGCTAGGCCCTAGTCCCCTGTGAACTGTCGTGCCATCTAATTATTATTATTATCTATTTCATCGATAAAACAAATATGTACGCTATCCAACAAGGATAGGATTCTCGAAAGATGACAAGTTGGATATATTCAATGTGGCACGTGGGACAGCAAAGGCTTGCAGAACAGCTATACTATGTCTTATTTTACAAACATCCCTTCACATTTCGTCTTGAATATCGTTAAGCAAATGGGATGTCATTAGGTATAACAGAAAGCTCAACCAGAAGAACTACTTCCACACAAGGACAAAATCTTTAAAAAATTTTACGGCATGCTGATGAGTAAGACATTTTCGTCTATCATAACCGATTAAGTGTTGGATAACCTTTTGGATGCCTGATTCGAAAAGATAGAAGAAGAAGAAGATAGAAGATACATATATGACACATTTTCTGTGATCGATCGTAGCAACGCACACCGTTTGCTTTTATTTTTTAATGAATATTAATGACTAATTAAAGTTCACAGTGGATTACGAGAAGCTGAACGAATTTTTAGCATTTTTTGGCCCAAAAATCACCGAGAACATGACCGTCTTTGTTTTAATTAACACAAAAAAGACACAGCTTTAAGGAAACTAGTCAATTTTTGCATAAAACATGCCAAGACTAAACATTTTCGTCATTCCAGCAAGCAAAAAAACCCAAAGTGTTTAATATGGAAACGGACAAGGGAATAATAGTGACGTTGTCTACAAAAACAACTGTGGGGGCAAAAATAATGAGTCCTGCAATTTATGTTACATGGTCACCGTCAAACAGTTTTTTCGACAGAGATTAGCTGGTCATAAATCGAAATGAACTCGAAATGAAGACGCGAGGTGCAGCCGCAAATGGAGGCCTCGCCAACAGTGAAAATATCTTCCATCGAAGAGATGCTAAAGTAGTTTACGGGGGAGAGCGCAGAGAAAATAAGCAAGTAGTTCGAAAAAAAATCAGTAAGCCTTTGAATTTGTAAAATGCGGAGAGCAGATTCAATGTACTCGAAGAGCGTTGGGGGTTCCCTAGTACCGACAACATACCGTGAAGTGAAAAAAATACCTGATGTCCGAAATTAGTCACTCGCATGAACTTCATGAAATGTTAAAGCGCCTCAAGGCACGCGTTTTCAAACCATCCGAATCAGTCCGACTATATGTACTGCAAAATTCAATCCATCCGAATCCGTCCGACAATATGTACTGGAGACTCAAGCCGAATCAGTCCGATGATATATACTGAAGATGAGAGAAATAGCCTAGAACGTTAACAGTGGATTGAATGCATTGGCCAACAATTGTGTCGAAACAAGCCATCAACCTTATCTTGATGACGTAAAAACCCTGCAAATGGAAAAACAAGCCAGCGAAAGATACATTTTACAATATATCCGCCTTACAAACATATTTTGGATTCAAATTTAAATTTATTTAAGACTGATCTTCACATAAAGAAGTGTTCTTTTAGCGCAATAATTTTGTTTTATTCACCCTTTCCCTAGACCAATACCATAAATTAACAATTTAGACAATTCATAAATTTTCTAAAAACACTAGAATGCAATTTTATTTATGACTGTTACACATTTATTTAATTTGTACGTTTATCACGCGTTATTGAAATTCAACAGTGACCAAAAAAAGCCGAAGATATCATCTTTTACCCTTTTAACTTTTGAATACTTAAAATGTTTGAATTTCTGAAATGAAATATTTCACTTGTCCACCGGAGAGTTACATATTTATTACCTTTTATAAGAAGTTTTGAAAATGAAATAAACAGCTGTATTCCAGAAACCCTGATTGGTTGCAATCAATCTCTCAAATGTGATTCTTGAGATCGGGTTACTTTCGAAATATGAGATCGGTCTTTGTGCCGATGTGTCATTGATTCTTTGACATGAGTTTGCTCATTTATGTGTCTAGACTGAACGAAAACAAATACGTTTTGGTTAGTTTGTGGAACTGACCAAAGTCATTAACTCAACATTTAAAATACCTCGTTCTCTTTGGAAAATAATTTCGTTCTAATGTTAATTGGTGAACAGACGAACCGGCAAAAGTAAGAGTAACAGAAAATCTTGTGCGTTGTAAAAGGCTGAATCTGTACGATAGAAGCCAAAATGTAGTTACAGAGCCATATAAGATGTGCAATCATTTAATCAGACTCATTCAGGAACTGCGAATGAAGCCTTGGGAAAAAAATTTTATTCTTCTTATCAGCTGTGATGGAAATCGGCAGGAATTCGGAGTCTTAGTAAAATTATTTAATCTCAGACCCATAACGAGGGAGCTAATGCAGCCAAACGTAAAAGAAATCGGGAAAATCACAAACTGGAGCAGACACTACATTAGCATTAGAAAAGCAAAAAAAATTAACAAGAAAGTAGAAAATGCTGTATAAACGATTTATGTGAAGATTGCCCTCATCGTTGCTGCAGCTAGACCCCACATAGTACTTGCTTAAACTGGGGAACTACAGACGTCAGGGCAACAGTATGGCTACCATACTGTAAGTGAGGAACAGAGAGAAAGACCACTACAAGAAACACACTCTCACTGTAGTCAGCAACACCCCGCATCGCCGCATTGTATACAGACTGGAAGGCCGAAAAATAAATCTTCTCAAAAGAAAAGTTGTAGTGAGAATGTTTATGGAATAATGTCTACATACGCCCTGGTGCACGCATCCGTAGTATGCTACGGACATAGATTACGTTTAGAGTAACTAGCTAAGTACAGATAAGTGTAGGTTTAAGCTATTCTAATATAGATTGAGTTTTAATTTTATTCTTAGATTAAGTTAATATAAGCACTTTAATTACTAAAATTTTTCAAAATTCAAAAACGATTTATTTTAGAAAAATACGACAAAATTATAAAGAAACCCAAACCCACATGAAATAAATATTAGGTTAGCTTAGAGCACTTGTTAGGAGTCAGTAAGTCAGAATGAAGATAAGCAGATTAGATATTAAAATAATTTTAAGTATTTTGCATGAATTAAAAACAAAACGATGGAATTATGTTAATTTTATTTCAGAAAGGACAAAAAGCAAAAAACTTGTGTAGCGGCCTATATACCAAAAGTACAAACTCGCCAAAATCATGCGAACCAATCAGCCTAATATATTTTCTTTTGGAAACGATGTGCAAAGGCTGCAGATACCTTAATTAAGAAATGGGTGCTGTACACATGCCCTGAAGAACCTGTGTACGTTCAGAGAGGAAAGGTCCACAAACACTAATTTGCATCAGTTCACAGAAACTATTAGAAGTGCCCTTGAAACGAAGTAAATAGTAATTTGTGCATTCTTAAACATGAAAGATGTATTCTATAACACATCTCATGATGCAGTCCTCTGAGCTCCTCATGGAAAATAAGTAAACTACTCAGCGTCAAGATGAGTGTATGACGAAGGAGTGCAAGATGAATGTAGACGCAACTAGAGGATGTCCACAAGGAGCAGTTTTATTCCCACTTAGGTGAAGTTTTTTTTATGGATGAATTTCTGAATGAAATATCAGCCGTATGCCGATGATAGACAAAAATTGTCAGTGTAAAACTGGAAGAAACCCTAATGTAACATTATTACGGTGATAGTTGCCCGTTCTCAACCTGAACTCTGCAAACCATATTACCTTTTACATGGAAACGAATTGAAGCAACATTGAAACGATTTGAAGCAATAAGTCAGTCGGACTTTACGCTGATGATAGAAGAAGCATACGACGGAAATAATCAAAAATTCGACCCGATTCTAAATGACTAATAGAAGTCTTGTGGGCAGATCCTGGGGATCCCGCCCATGAATCCCAACATTGATACACCTATGTAGCTATTAAACGACCTATAATAACCTATGTAGCAGTAGCGTGGCCGCCGTGGCGTAGTGGGAAGAGTGCGACGTTCACGCGCCAAAGGTCTAGGCTCGATTCCCCGCTCAACACGAATTTTTCGAATTTTTCACGGCACCACTTCTTTCGAACTGCTGACAACACTCAAAGAGTAATAACTGTCTAAGAAAACACTTCTTAAGCTTCGCAGTACGGAGTCGGGAAAAAAATGTAGGTCCCTAAGTAGTAAAAAGTAAAAAAGTAAAAAAGTAGTAAAATTTGCATGGCTCTGCATTAGGCGCACTATGAGAAACTGCCTGACAGCTACAATGAATATGGTACTGCACCTAAATACTCTGAAGCGTACATTCAGCTGAACAACGAAGGTTTTCGTACCATCACCTGATACCTCATATCATATTTGTCTGATTAAAAAATAGAGAACAGTAGATCTCAAATTCGCGGTGCATTATTCTCTGCCGGCAACATAGAATGCATGATTTAAACGAGATAAATGACGCTTTTCAAAGACAAGAAGTGACATTGCTTTGTCGATATCGACCATAATATAGATATCCAAGCGAGAGGTGGTTAAAATAACAATGTACATACCCGTAATGTACAGAAATGAGACTTGCGTTGTATACTCGAAGGAAGAATTCGTGCTAAATGTGGACAAAGGAACAGACTCGAATTTAAATGTTCTCTCTTCAACATCATCCATTTCACCATTTCCTCGTATCAAGCGATTAGTTCCTCTAACGCTACGAACTCTTAGGCACATCCACTAGTTTAAAAGATATTTTCTGAGGGATTGTGCTCTATTTCAGTGGGATCTGCACAAATAAACTTTTATGAACGTCGTCGTGTTGCGGGGGTCGTTTGTGCACTGTTTCGATATGTAGGAGGACATTAATCCTTATGTTTAACATCTAAGTTAAAAAACGCTTTAGTCGGAAGAAAGCCGATTGGAGACAGCTCCACATGGCATATTGCAAATAGTTGTAGTTGCATATCCCAAAGATCAGGTGTTTCAAGGAAGTTGTATCACTTTTCGGCGGCGAAGTATAAAATGTCAATAACGTTATTCCGGTCCTTTTTTTTAGATTTTGTAAACATGACAGGTAGCTTGTACTTTACGCCGTTTAATTTCTTAATAGCCCTTACTAAGCAATCATGTCACAGTGAAATGGGTTCAAACCGTTTGGCACTCATCGGCATTTGTCACACATCAATCAAGGTAACATGCATGCTACAAGTACACGTGTGCTCCAGCACATGTGTCTAAAATACAGCATTCACATTTCCCCACTCACAGTGCGGATAATGTTACAACTCGACCAAAACTGCCAGCAACTCATAGACGATTCCGCAAAAATAATTGCCTCCAACACGGTGTAACAAGTGCTTCAGTATGTCGACAACGGTTTATGGCAAATTTCAGTGAAGCAACGTCATTCCAACACATGTTTCAACGCGTTCCATGAGATCAGAGAACAAAATGAACCAACATGGGCACAAACATATGCACGCGTATGCTGATGACGACGGCGGTTTTCCGTGTCAAAGGCATAACATCCAGATGAGTCTACAACAGAGTTGAATTATCAATTTAAGCCAAAGGTAATGGAACAACTCTGGGGAGACAGATGAATGTGCAGTATGCCATCACCACACACCACCGCTGCCGTCATCGCCGCCAATTTCATAGCGGCATCCACCATTCTGAGAAGAGTGCTGCCCCCTTTTCACCCAATGGCGTGAGGGCACCATCTCCGCCAACATCAGCAGCAGCATCGCATCGCACATTGACATAAATGCAGGCCGAAGCATACTCGTTCATAGATCGAGGATACAGGGCGCTCTCTTATCTGGGTAAACATAGTGTATCCACAGCATAAGTAGTATCTTATTACGGTCTGGAATGGTACTTTGATGATATGGTAACGAAATCATTGCCTTGGCACATAGTGAAATAAACTGGTAGTTAGGAGTTCAGTGCTGGTTCCATCATTTTGGGTCGCAGGCAGGTGGGTATTCGAAATTTCAAATTAATTCCGTGTACCTACTTTGTGTGCACGATGATGCACGTGCTTTTGAGTTAATATACTCGGCATTGCCTTAACTCGCTACTTCTTCTGAATAGAGTCTATACAGCCATCTCATTAACGTGAATAGTTACAGTTCCTCTTCTTCAGCAGACAGTAGCACCCACTTTCGTTTGCCACCTCCACTAGACCTACGATGAGCCAAATTAAATGAGAAGTTCCTCGAGCTAAAAACACACACACCCACATCCAAACCCCCAGTCACACAAACACACAATCATACGCACACGAACTTGTTGTATGCAAATCTCTTGGCGCCTCTTAAATTTGACGCTTTAGTTTGCACATCCAAATTGACTCCAAGTTTACCCAGTTCAATTAGGTTTCGTACCCATCTAACCGACCTCATACCCAACCTCCCGTTGCCACCAACTCTCCACAAATTCTTAAACGAGAACGCACAAGGAGTGTACTTCTTATAGTGCTTCTTCTTCTTATTCTACTCCATCGTCGTGTCGTGTCGTAATTACGTCTGAATGTGTACGGCATGGATTAGAGACAAGGATGTGTTCGTAAGAAATTTAAATTCCTCAAATGTCGTGCATATTTGATGGCTTTAAACTCTTGTTAGGCTTCCCAAGGTGTTGATGGTAGTGGTGGGGGTCTATTTGCCTGTCTACCGAAAGGACTTCTTTTATAAATTCACTTATAGTCCATATATTTATTTGCAGTAATGATGTTAGTTCTTACAAACATGGTTCATAAGCTATTAGAGAAAATAAGGACTTTGTGTATAAGGTGTTTGTAGGAAATATCCTTTTTGACAAAGTGTTATAACCACACGTCTGCATCCTCATCATAACCTCTGCCTGTTTGCCTCACATGATGAAAATGTGCATCTGCAATTTTTTCATCGGTGTTGCTTAAATTGATGTTATCCTAGAGGGTGATTGAATGGATGATAACTCTCCTGACATCGGTCTGCAGTCAATCGCGTGTAGCTATGAAACGCCATAACATACGACCGAAATGTGATTTTGCTGTCTTCAGCCTCTGTAACCCGTGTGTAGGCCATGTCATGATGTCCTGTGAAACATATCCTCCTCTCCTACCCATCAGTACGTTGTTGGCTGGGATGGAATCAGCAAGAAAAAGAAAGGACGATCAAAACGGAGAAAGTCCAAAGTCAAAGCTGAAGTCGTCGAAGAAAATTTCACATGGGTATGTACAAGCACTAGTTGCAGCAAGAGAAAAAAAGGAAAAAACCAGTGATGGCCGCCTTTACGGTTCCAGATAAAAGTTCATGGCAGTGTGCGAACGACGAGAATGACTTTGAATGGTTTCTTTAAAATCGTAAAGAATCGTGCAATGATTCGAGGACAATATAACCGGAAAGGGTAATAATAATAAAAGGGGGAAAGGAATTCACATGATTTTTATGCTTTTAAAAAACTGGGAAATTGAGATACCCTTTAGCAGTATGTTGTAATTCCCGCTTATTCACTGTGCCTTCTTGGAGTAAGTTGACACTTATTTGGAAAGTTTTGCTTCCACATAACAGTGCATTGACAATGACTCTGTGGTTATGCACAGAGTAGTTTGCAAGAGAATGTATCACTCCAACTTTTTCATTACACTGCCTAAGTTTGAGAGAATGGTAAGCACTGCAACATTGGCTTTCATTCAGTTGTTGGTGTTGCAGTGGTGTTCAACCGAAAAAGGCAGATAAAATTATGCTAAGTCCAATGTGCATTTTGCAACAAAATAAGTGGAAAAGATTCCTTCCCGAGAACGATATAAGCAATAACGTGACAATTCAATGCAGTGTACACGAATCTTTCCCAGCCGGAGTGTATTGGTCATAAGCCTAGAGGTGTTAACTGCTGTACGACGTAGTTAGTTACAGGAATATGAATGCTCGTCGCTATTGCATATCTGCTTTGGAAGATCCCTGTAAACAGATAATAAATTAACATGGACACCGTATCTTCATGTGAAATTTGCGGTCCCATACCGGACCAGAAAATTTCGGGATAACTCAGGGCTGTTACATACCAGACAGAGATAGCTTCAGAAAGGAATTGCAGTGCTTATACGAAAGTGGATTTATTGTTCGAGACAAAAGTAAAAAGTGCTAAGCTTCAAACCTTCAGGGTAATTTGTATAATGGCAACATTTCGAGAATGCCAGTCTGTTTTGCATCCATACACCCAGTTGACACTTATTTGGAAAGTTTTGCTTCCACATAACAGTGCATTGACAATGACTCAGATACATGGATAAATTCCCAGTAAAGACATCCATATTAAGGAGACTTTACCTAATAGCTGCGTCTAGAAGTTAGCTTTGTTCAACTTCGACGACATAGAGGATTCAGGTAAGTCAATCGAGAACCTCTCTGTGAAAAGGGCGTAATCCCAACACCTTAACGTACATTGAACCCATGTCATGACCAATTCATTGACCCACATAGTTTCTTAGTTATTGTCCATCAAAAAAAAACGAAGCCCGACCGTTTATTAGTCTTGACTAGATCTCTTTTCCAGATCTGATTTTAGTCAAAGTTTTTTTTCCCTTCTATACGTCGGACGTCATATCTTGAAAACTAAAATTGAATTAAATATAAAACCAATGTCATCGAGAAAGCAATGCAGATTGAAGCAGAACCTACTTCTTTTAATTGGAAGATGCATCTGATATTATTAGGTAGTGGGATTTGGTCTTACGTGATCACCTGCCTTAACGGCTTATATCACGGGGAACCTTTTTCCCAAGAGTCGTAAGTAACGCAAGACTAAACGCCTTAGTTACCCAAGTACCAAACTGGGATCATGCTTGAGGGGCAATCACCCCACCTTGGTTTGATGCGAAGCCTTCCTAAAACCTCTTCCGCTCTTTGGGTCGCAGCGCCCGGTTGAGAATGCAACTCCACACTGAGAAGGGATAGTCCCCTAACCGACTTGCCTAGTTTTGCTTAAACAATGGGCTAGACAAGTCAGCACAGTACACTATCCTCGACTCTACCCGTGATGTTAGGTGGTAAACCACAGCCACCACGAAACTCCCACAAGGGGGCCTATCGCAATGATCAGGCTGGAACCGAAGTTCCAAGGGCCCCTGACCTCCCGTGGCACCAGAATATAGCCTCTGGCTAAGCTGTCACTACCAGTGAGGTTCCCTCAAGCCTGGGTCTGTTAGCCGCCATCCCGCCACAGATGGTCTTCCTCCATCAGTGTTTCCGTTGTCACTATAAATAGTGATTCGGATGTGATTTTGAATCATGTGATTCATAAATCCAGTCACATCATCTGGAATTATTAGGTAGTGTATACGGCTCCTGTGTAGCCGTGTTTTTTTGTTTTTTTAATTTTGGCAAAGCAGCAAATGTGTGCGATTACAAGTTTATATTTAGCGGTAGCGATAGAGATGGTAGCTGCTTATTATTAGAACCTGACGCCTGACAAGGATCAAAAGATGGGATTATTGAGTCGACAGCCTCACCAATTACCGCCATCGTGAAAGCATCCACATCTCAGTGTTTAATAGGTATATTTGTCAAAAATGTCAAGGTTTTGGTCGATTTATAGAAATCAACATCCACGACACTTTTCGCTTTATATTCCAAACTCAAATTCTAGTGCTTCTGCAGTTTGGTCTCAAGAAACCTATTTAGAAATGATTTGATTGCCTTCAAATAAACTTTCAATCGTTTTTTTCTTATTTTTGAATCTACCTTTAAGACGATTTTTAACTTCTTGGTCTCGAGACTATTGCTTTGGTTACTAGCATAACGGCAGTTTCCTTGAGCTCTTCAGTACACAGTATACGTATACTGAAACCCAAAAAGTTGGGATCCTTTTCAACTTTCATCAACGTTCTCCAGCGCACAGTCACTTGAGAGCCACAAATTCTCTTCACTTACTATGTAGCTCCCACAATTGATTTTTGCTGTGTTTACATAATTATTATCTAGCATTATCTCTAGAAATTTCCGTCTTATTCCCAATCAGTTTTCCTTTTTCTGCGCAAGTAAGTACAGGTGGTAACGTTTCAAAAGTCTGGTTGGCTTAATTTCAGCTCTAGGTATTATTCTATCTTGAGTTCATTCATATACATGTATATGTTTACCGAGTCCAGGTTAGAGATCGAAGCAGACATCTGTGAAAGTGACATAGGAGGCAAACTGAATAAAGCAGCGCCTTTTCTTTTAAAAACTCAGTTTTACTAACGTGCCGAAAGGTCCGTGGCAGGAATTGTCAGTTTCTTCTTTGATCTAGGTTAATAATAATAATTGTTGGCGCTACAGTCCACAGGGGTCCAGGGCATAGCTTGCTCATCAACTACTCGTGTTGTGCGCGCTACTGTTCTCTCACGAATATAAGGGACCTACAGTTGTTTGCCGACTCCTAACGGCGAAATTTGAGAAGCTTTCTTAGACAGTTATTGCTCTTTGAGTGTTGTCAGCAGCTCGAAAGAGGTGGTGTCGTGAAAAATCCGAGGTGTTCACCTAGACCCTTCGGTGTGTGAGCGCCGCACTCTACCCACTACGCCACGGCGGCTATCAATGCTTAAAATTACTCGCATATTTGGAATATGGAAAGTGTTTGCATATTTAGGATAGCAGCGATTCTTAGCTAAAATGCATTACTTTGCACTGCTATGTTGTAGTTTCCCTGCGATTAAGGAATTAGTGGTTCAAAATATCGATTTGGAGTATGTGACAAACAGGTGAACATTTTGAGATTACATTATATATCGCTAGTGAAAACGAAACCATTAAAAGATAAAACTTCCGTTTTGTTTTTCACTCTTAAGAGCGTGAAACTGGATACCGCAATTTTGCACTTTATTCAGTGTAACCAGAGGGTTAAAAACCGTTATGAGTCAGTGAATAGCAAAAATATGTGTCTGCTAATCGCACGATATCGAGCCATTTTAACAGGCTGTCTACTGAAGCAAGGTAGCAAGAAGATATTAAGGTAGAATAAACTGTGTGACTTTTATAGTCCTTCAAACACATATATACATACAAAGCTTTTACAACTTCCGCTAGTAATATTCCTCAATGGACAGCCCTGCGAGTATACCCACAACCGTATCCCATGTAAGTTGCCAGGTTATTGAGAGGACTGGTTTGATTGCTCCGTTTTATTACACACATAATTTTCGAAAGCGAACCTGCCCTCAGCAAAATAATGATCTATCCGTTGGGGATTCACTTTTTTGATTATAACAGTCATTTTTGTCAAAAGTACCCTCGCTTGCTACCGGTGGGTCAGTGATTTATGCGACACAAAGAGTCTCAAGTCTCGACTCATATTCTTTGCGTTGTTGTGGGAGCTGTATACTGTATACGGACGTATGCGTTTCTACCGCAATTACAAAGTTTATTACGTCGTTTTCACCTGTATGTGTAGTGGCGAGCATTTAGTTGCCTCTTGCCCTTACTGTGGTTATGGGGATAATAAAATTGTTCTTTGCACAGTCATATAGTAGCGTATAGCCTTCATATATACTAGCGTATAGCCTTCATATATGACAAAGACTTAGTATATCCGCTTTAATGTGAGCAACAACGTTTGTGGTTTTAATGAAAAACTGCAACACAGCACGACGGATATTTACTTAAGAGGTATTTTACTTGGGAAAAGTAATGGCAACCTGCCTTGGGTTCCACAAATAACGTTTACTCATCTTTAAATTAATCTTTAACATTGTCAACAGTTTATTGACTAGTTTTGAAATTTCAACGTTTACGTTTTAGTAGAGCATACATTTTTGTGTGAGGAGATTAAACGGCTTCTTCAGGATGCGACACATCTCTGACACAGAATTTATAATCTCTTATTTATCACTAGTCAAAAGTGTGAATTTTAAGTAAGTATAAGAAATTTTATACATTAAGGTTATAGTTTATGGTTTTAAGCATGCCTTCAAATTAGTTTTTGCGGATTGCGACCAGTATATAATATAGGGGTGAACCGGGGCTGACCAGGATGTCACAGTATGGGCAGCATGTTGGTCGACTCTGTGCTTGTCGTTTTAAACAGTTTTAACACCTTCGCCACTTGCACTTATCACCGAGCCATGTCCAGCGACTGTATGCTCAAGAGGATAGGCGGCTATAGATTTAATTGATGACTGGTGTACCAGGAGTAGGCTTTAAGTTCATCCTCTCTTTATTCCTTCACGTGGTGGAGGAATTTGATATGTCTCGTCATTATGAAGATAGGAGTTATCATAGATAAGAAAATTCGTTTGGAAAAAATCCATTGAAACATTGAAACTTCAGTTTTCTGGGCATATAAGTAATAACAATATTTAGGGCTTATTACCAAGAAGATCAATACGGCAATTATGAGACCCTTTCTTTCTATGTATCAGTTGTTTGGATAAGCTTTCGCGCAAGTACGTGACTGCTGCTTTAACCAGGTTTCAAAGATCGGAACTTGCTTGGAGAGGGTCTTTTCCTAGCATGCCTGGCTACGCGCCTGATGCTTTCATAATCTCGCTTGTATCTCATACAACACACACATTGCAAACGCTTGCAAAACTTTCATAGGATCATTAAATATATCATTATGACAATATAATACTAAGGGCATAAATAAAGTGTTTTTAATCGAACTTCTAAATAAAACAATAACTGGTTATGAAAAAACGTAAATATTATGTGTTTAAGAATAATAAGTGATAATTACATAAAAATCTTGTTTTCTTCGCATCACCACCACCTTCACGCTTGCCGAAGCGCAGTTGCTTAACCTAATTTTTCATTACATTTTCAGCTGAATTTGCAGAAATTTCAGTTATTTTACTTTTAATGTTCGACCTGAGCTTATCTATGCGTATAGACCAAAACTTCGCGTAGTGCCAAAGGAGTTAGGCGAAAGATCATGTTATACGAAGAGGCCATACGATGGGTACATTTCTAAAATAACGTGTTCGCCGAGCTTACACTTTACTTAATCGATTATAACGACAGTTGCATGTGGCACTGTCTGCTGCAGCCACATACCTTACAGTTGACGCAATATTTTTACTCTTATAGTTGAGGAGACTAAGCGCGAATTTTGTGAATTAATTTAAGCAAAATGTTCTTGCAGTGTGTACTACTGCCTTGTAGTTTGCCGAATATATACAACTTTATATAGAAAAATACACCTAAACGTCCCTCTAGCAAAGAGCTTTACATGAAATATTACATGAATAACAAAAAAATGTATTTCAAAAAAAAAAAAAAAAAAACGATTAATGAATGGATAAGTTGTAAAATTTATAATAAATAAACAATTAATTGCATACGAGGTCTGTTAACTTAATTTTCAAATTAAGTAATTTTGGAACAAACTTCGCTGTCACACGCTTCATGCTCAAAATTTCCGAAAAAATTACATAACGTGAGTCCACCGATATGCCAACATTTTCAACAGGTTCTTCAATAGTGATTCGAAGATTCTCTATAACTATTTTCTTCACTTTCTCAACATTTTCAGCTGTTGATGTTCTGGAGCGTCAAGGGCGAGTGTCGCCATTCAAATTTTCTCGACCTTCTTTGAAACACTTATACCACGTGTAAACATTTTTTTTCCACTGAGAGTATACTCAAAGTACATTCACCGTACGCAAAACACGTATATAGCTAAAACTGTAAATATATCTTCGAGACGTGTGTAATAACATAAGGAAATAAAAAAAATTACAATCGAATGTAAATATCCCGCGAAATTAGAAAATTAAAGAGAAAATTAACCATATATATATTTATAAATAAATGAGTAAATTTTAGTAAGTTAGTAAGTAATAAATAAGGAAATAAATAAATTAAATATTAATTTTTCATGGAGACATATATTAATGTGTTGATGCTTAGCATATTATACGAAAATTGAACAGCTTGGCATAATATTAAGTTTGCATTAAATGAAGTTCAAATCCGTTAATCTATAACTTCATTAAGGAACATTTTTAAAACATACCTTCATTTTCAATTACTGTTATCAATATGTTATTTTATATTGGCTGAACTTTTCTCGTTTGTTGCCATAATAGGACAGATTCATGAAAGAGGAAATATCGTTTTCAAAGTTTTATTCTATATTATTTGCTACTTCTTAATGTGCGGGTTGGTCTTAGTCTCCAATCTGTTGAATCGTGGATAATTGGAAAATCGTATATGTAATTTGTTATTTTATTGTATTTATAATTGATTATAACATAAAGCAATTGCATCGACGAATTGAATCTTGTGGATATATATTCCCGAAAAATATTTTATTACTCACTTTCTTACTTATCGGGCCTCCATTGATTACGGTGCCGGGCGTACTGCTTTCAATTGACAAGGTCAAGCTTTCTAACGTCCGCAATCATTTGATCTATATACCGGAGTTTTAGCCTTTTTCTTCTTTTCAAACCCGGAGGCTGCGATTCGAAGACCCTCTTAGCTGGAGCGTTGTTGTTCATTGCACGATGTGGCTCCACTGCATTGAAGGGATTTTTTCCCTTCGAATTATATCCATATTATATGTGCTGTATACATATAGTTCGAGGTTGTGACTTCTCCACCATTCGCCTTCCTCGCAAACAGGACCATATATGTATTTGTAGCAGAATTTTACCTTCAAAAGAACTAAGAATCTGATCTACCGTTTTTTTTTCATCTTCCAGCACTCAGCTCCATAAGAGTATGAAAAGGATTAGAGTCCTGTTGCGCATTATCTTAGTCCCCAATTGTCACATTCAGCCGATATGTTGTTCGACGAATAGATTCTTTGTCGACAGCTTATATTTTATTTTATTCTCGTTCACTTAAAAATATTTTTTGATACCCCTAAATTCATTATTCTGTTAATGTTATAAGCAAATTTAAACAGGAGCTGTGTGACATAGTTGAAACCACAGCTTCTGCACGTCACTGTTGTCCAAATATCGAACGTCAGTACTCATGGCTCTATAGTAGCCCGAATTAACTTTAATGTTCTGACCAACATCGTCGTTAATCTTAGTAGTAGTTTTGTTTAGGGACGCATCAACTCAACCAAAAGTCAGCTTTATCTTCTATTTAATGTTGAAATGCCAAACTTAACATAAAATAACTCATTAAATAAATTTTTCTAATTTTGTTATTTTTTTTTAACAGTGTTTACTTTAGTTTCAATACCTGGGAAAAAACACTCTATATTAAAATATGAACAGATGTGTTATTTGGTTATGTCTGTCTGGAACAGATGTGTTATTTGGTTTTACGTGATCACCTGCCTTCACGGCATATATCACGGGGTCCATTTTCCCAAGGGTCGTAGATAACGCAAGACTAAACGCCTTAGTTACCCAAGTACCAAACTGAGATCATGCTTGAAGGGCAATCACCTCACCTTGGCTTGATGCGAAGCCTTTCTAAAACTTCTTCCGCTCTCTGGGTCGCAGCGCCCGGTTGAGAATGCAACTCCACACTGACAAGGGATAGTCCCCTAATCGCCTTGCCTAGTTGTGGGTGAACAATCAACTAGACAAGTCAGCACATCACACTATCCTCGACTCTACCCGCGATGTTAGGTGGTAAACCGCAGCCACCACGATACTTCCACAAGGGGGCCTACCGCACGATCAGGCTGGAACCGAAGTTCCAAGGGCTCCTGACCTCCCGTGGCACCAGAATATAGCCTGTCACTGCCAATCAGGTTCCCTCAAAGCCTGGGTTGGTTAGCCGCCATCGCGCCACAGATGGTCTTTTTTATATCAGTGTTTCCGTTGTCACTATAAATAGTGATATAGATGTGATTTTTGAATTATGTGATTCATAAAATCCAGTCACGTCACCTGGATTCTTCCGGAACAGCATACTTAATTGTTTGTTCATTTTCCTGCATTTTAATCATTATGACAATGATTTCTTTCACCACTACTCCATATGTCATATAGAATATTCATTGGTAGATAATGATAGATAAGAGCTACGAACCTATTTCCTATCAACCCTTGGCAAAAATCGGCTAAGAGTGTAACAATTGAAAACAAAATTGTAATCTTAGTAAACCATGTAAGAATCTTCAATAAGCTTACTGTCTTTCAACTCCAAAGCAAATGAAAACTAAGCTCATTTAAAGTTAGAGATGAAATATTTGAATGAAAAGGGTACACAATAGTACTTTGGTTTATCCGAAAACTCAAAAACAAAATTTCCTGCGGGGATACGCTATCGCTCCGGGACCAAAACTACTGCAAATGGCATGCCATAAAATTGTTAACTTTCCATTTTCGTTTCTTTTCCTGATTTGATTAAATGCCCAAGCCTAGAGGTGCTTACATCTGACTGGCATTTACATTATTTATGCTGCCGTTGCGATAAAACCATGTCCGAAATAAACGACGCTAATTCAATTGTAGCAGTGTATGTGCCTGTAGGTATATAAGCGCGTGGCAAATACATCATAAAAATTTAACATAATGTGCTGCGAATATATGCAAATGGGTATAAACTAAAAACAATTGGGTTCATAAATTTGTGCGTGCCTACAATTTATGTTCCTAGCCACACGGGGGCTATTTGTTACACCATCACACGGAAGTGTGTTTACTTTGGATAGTCATAGTGTGTTACGGTTTTATGGATGCCATCAACCTTTCATAGGCGCTGTAAATTTCTTGCAGAAAAAATGCATTTAACATGAGATTATAAATATTTTGAGGCCATTACTTTGAATCATCAATCCAGCTAAAAGTGTTTAGTTTTAAGTTAGCTAAGCAGAGCTTCACTATTGTACTCGCCTGGAAAAAGAAATCGCAAACCACTTCCCTGTAGGATTTGATTTCCTCCATTGCGAACTCATCCACCTCGTTTGCTGCACGTTGACTCTGCACAGCACCACAAGTGTTCTTCTTTCCAAATGGAGCCACGTTTGCCGGAATGCAACACAAGTAAACGATTATTGTCACCAGCTACGACGTGAACGTGTACCTTTCTTTTCACTTTTCCCCGTGGGAAACCACCTTCGAAGGAAACCATAGAGGGAACCATCGTTCGAAAAAGCCAGAACACGGATGGAAAAGCCTGAGAAAAAACCTTTGCATCCGGCAAAATCGGTTAAAACTCCATTTGAATACCTTTAAAAAAAATAAACTCTTCTCACAAAAACGGATATTGTCGTATTGCATTGCATCCTTGAGTCTTACTACTTAAGGAACCGCCTTCCGGGTGCCATGACAGGTCTTCGAAGGGGGACGCACTGCTTCAACAGCAGTGTCCCGATGGGAACTGCTTGCTGTGCACACCCGAATTCAAATGGAATTCCATCCGTGCATCAAGCTTGAAAGTCACAAAAAATACGCTTGCCTTTGAGGGGATGTGTAATTTTAGATACACATGCGAACGGAAGCAAAGCGAAGTTGCACAAAGGCTGCAGTAACTTACAGGCGAGCTTAAAGGTTGACGAAAAATTTGCTCAGAAAAAATGTTCAAGTATCTTATTCGGTGCTTTGGCGTAGCTTCCGGCACCTGTCAGATGCCTGACGTCGCAAGTTGATGTATGTACGTGTGCAAAGGAAAGCAAAAAGAATAAGACAAGAAAGTTACAAAGTTCGCTTTGCGTTTGTCGTACAGCTTTTCTTTTATCGAAACGTATTACTTTACTTAATCGTTTCAAACCTCGATACTAGTTTTTACAGTAGTCTTACAACAATTTGGGAACGTGAATAACAAACAATCCTTTTGATGATATAAAAAATGCGTCAGCGAAAGACACGTACGGACAGTCGTTTATGCGTTCATAATGAAGAAGAATCTACAAAAAAAAAAATGTGGAATTGCAAGCTTTATTGGATGACTTGCTCACATCAATTAGTAACGCGATCTTTGAGCTATACTTTGGGTCACAGATATTAAGAAAATGCTCATTGAGCAGTTAAGAGCAGAAGAGAATAGCTTCAGCTGGGGCGGCATTCTATTGTTTCGTTCAAATAGACCTTGAATATTTTTGTTGAGGCCGTTCAATATATTGAGTTTCGAAGATGAACAAATGGTAAACGAACGATAGTATTTTTAAGAAGTTTTAGTATATCAAGACGGCAAAAACCAAAAAGGAATCCCTCGATATTCACGAAGAAATTTCCGTTTCCGTGGAAGAATTTGTTCCACTGCCCAACTTCTGTTACTTATCCAAAGACCTTTTAATATCTGTTGTGCATATGACTTCTTGAATAACATCACAAAACTACTGAAAATTTCATTGGATCTTCTAGTGGAATTTAAGACAGGATTGGGTAACTAAAATGCCTCTCAACTTGTACCATCGAAGACGCGCCTTGCTGCCAAGAATTTAAATCCAATTCGAGTCACGTATGGTAGTGTGGCCTACTCGAATAGACTACTCAGCTCATATCTTCCCTTAATAGCGCCCGACTGTGTGCTCTATAAAGCAGAGCAGATCAAGTTATTATATTTATTCAACTTTTAGAGAGTTAAGTCACTCAATTTTTTGCAGAGCCCAAAAAAGACATTGACGATGTTGGTGAGTTATTTTACGATCTTGACGGAAGTTCTTCAATTTACATTTAAAAAAAATATTGCAATAATGTCAAAACTAAACGTATGTCTCAACTAAATGTATCGCAATATGAAAAACTATTCTGCCCTAAAGGTACACTGATATGTAAAGGCATTGTCAGAAAACAGTGAAGATGTGCTAGCGAACAAGAAACTTCGTGTTTCTCAGTTTTTGTATTACAGACTTAAGAACAATAATAACAACAATGAAAAGAATGAATGAATTTTCAATATGAAAGTTTAGCCACTTGATTGCTTGATTCTTTTCTTCGATAAACTTAATACCTTCTTTTGAAGGATGATTGAAAACTGTAGATTACCGCACAACATTGAAAAAATGAAAGACAATACTATTTTCGTAATGGCTGTGTGGGAAATAGATAAATTAAAGCAAAACATTTTAAGCCAGCAGAAAATATCAAAAGCGCTGATGAGGCGAGAAATACACTCCTTATATTCTGGTTTGATTGAAGGAATACTAGATAAATAATCGCTTAACGATTTGAGTAATAAAGGCATCTCTCGAAAAACTAAGCTTGCTTTTTATAAAAGCTTGATCATCCCAGTCCTACTTTATGGCGGGGATACGAAAGACAAAGCCCTTAGTCTTTTCGTTAGAAAAGTTTTGCGTGCGATTTTCGGTCCTGTTTGCGTTGATGACATCTGGAGGAGAAGATATAATAACGAACTCTGTGGGCAGTACAGCGACATGCTCCTGTTCAAGCGTCTTTGGATACAATGCTTAAGATGGCTAGGCCATGTAGAGCGTATGGATACCATTACTCTGGTCTTCGTATCTGAGGGGCAACGCAAGGGAGGACGGCTTAGGCTAAGAGCGCACACAAGTGGAGAAGGACCCTAACCAACTTGGAGTGCGCAACTGGAGACAGCTAGCGAAATATCGTGATGGCATGATGGTTGAGGCCCAGGTTCATTCCGGACTGTAGCGTCACAGAAAGAAGAAGAATCGCTCAACGAAGAGGGCTACAGAAAAGAAAAATGTTAACCGAACTATTTTTAAATTGGTCATTCAATTGACCTTGATCTAGACAAAGGAATGAATGCAAACAAGGTCATATATCCAATTATGGTGGGTCTTATATTAGATAAGCTAGAAGTTGAGGGTTCAGGGTTTAGGACGACATCTCCAATTGTTTGTGATATGTTTGTTAATAATCATATACTTAATCGCCTAGAAGAAGTAAAAGATCTTGGTATAATATATGCTATATATATTTGCCTTAAGTTGGATTTTGTATTTCTTTCTGATTCTTATGACGAAATGTAAAGACATATTGGAATTTTTGAAAATTTTTGCGATATTTATAGTCTGAAATCAATCTATATTTCGTTATTTATACCTCATTCATTATCTGGGACCGACCTAACGATATTCATGATATTTAATGAGTTCAAAGGAATTCCATAAAATATGCTTTTAGAAAGTTAAAGGTTTCTCTGCCAAGTTTACGTTTAAGGCGGAAACTTCACTCAAATTTATGTTATACGTGACATTGATTATTGTCATTTACACGAACTTTAAAGGTCTGTATCGGCCTTGCGTATTGGTACCGTTGCTCGAATTGTCACCTATGAACTACGAAAAGCATGGACCAAGAGAACGAAATTTAAAGGGAAACAAATGTTATCAAACTCTTGTATTAAAGAAGTTTACTGGTCCCTGTTGTAATCCTGTGCGATCACACAAATTATATAAGCATGTACATTCCAGGTAAACCGGTATATTTTTTTTGAAAATAAATAATAATTATTAATGGGAAAGTAAAAACATTTTATTCAAAGTATTTGCCGTTGTTTTCTACACATTTTGCCCGTTCTGGTCGTTTCTCGATCAATGCATGGTTCAAATTGATCATTTGTTGTCGGTAGCGATCAGTATTAACGACTTCACCAGGTTTTAAAAGCTCGTGGTATAACACACCTTTCTGGTCCCACCAAACACACAGCATTGTCTTCTTGCCGAATCGATCTGGTTTTGCAGTCGATATTGATGGTTGTCTCAGATTAACCCATAATTTTTTCTGTTTAGGATTCTTAAAATAAATCCATTTTTCATTGTCAGCAACAATCCGATGCAAAACCGATTTTCTTTCGTGTCTTTGAAGCAAAATTTCACAAGTGTTTTTTCGGTTTTCCATCTGTCTTTCATTCAATTCATGTGGCACCCATTTTCCACACTTTTGGAATTTTCCCATAGCTTTTATACGGTCAGAAATTATTTGCTGTGCAACATTTAACATTGCCGCCATTTGCTTTTGACTCAAAGTGTCATCTCCATCCAATATCGTTTGCAATTCAACGTCTTCAAAGTTTTTTGGTGGTCTTCCACGTTTTTCATTTCTTACATCAAAATCATTATTTCTGAACCGTTGAAACCAGCTTTTGCATGTTGCTTCTTATAGAGCATATGCCTCGACAAGCATTCGATGCGACTCTGCAGCACTTCTCTGTAAATGAAAACAAAAAATTAATGCTTTCCCCAAATCATCACTTTCTGGTACAAAATTCGACATTTTTAACACTATGAAAAAATATGATGTTGTCTGTTCAATGTCATAGCAAACTAGCAAAAAAAAAAAAAAATACGGGCTTGTTCACAACAAATGTTCCCTATCGAGACATTTGTATCATGACGCTCACTTCATACGCGTATACCTGGTAATATGAAATAAAACCATACATCAATAAACCATCAGAAATAATTCTCAATTAATTTATTTTAAGTCTAGTTCATAAGGAATTTGGTCGCCGTGGCGTAGTGGATAGAGTGCGACGCTCACACGCCGAAGGGTCTAGGTTCGACTCCCAGCTCAACACCAATTTTTCGTACTTTTCACGGCACCACGTCTTCTGAGCTGCTGACAACACTCAAAGAGTAATAACTGTCTAAGAAAGCTTCTCAAATTTCGCCGTTCGGAGTCGGCAAACAACTGTAGGTCCCTTTTACTCATGAGAGAACAGTAGCGCGCACAACACGAGTAGTTGATGAGCAAGCTAGGCCCTGGCCCCCCTTTGGACTGTAGCGCCAACAATTATTATTATTATCATAAAGAACTTAAATCCAGAAAAAAAGCAAATCTTTAAGCTACTCAAAAAGAAAAGAAAAGTTTTGACATTTGGAAGTGAATGTTTTGTTCCAGTATGCAATTCACGTTGCCAACACCTTCCCCTTTGAGATGTGATAGTGTAGAAGATGATTATAATGAAGATGATTATAATGAAGGAACAAACCTATCAACTAGCCGTCGAATTTGTTGAGTGTGACGTGTTAAGGTTTCTAAAGTGGCCATAGGATCGTTCGATGAAGACATCGGCTTGGTTTCATTTTCTTTGATAACATTGCCTGATGATGGAGCTGATTCACATTCGTAAACGTCCAATGCTTTGTCCCACGGTTTCTTTGTACATTCCGCCATAACACTAGTGCAACAAGTTTCGAATCTATTAATTCTATCGGGCAGGATGTTCCGAAACGAGGCTCTTCCTGTAACTCAAGATAGCACTGCACTCAAACTATTGACATATTGATCTGTCATTGAAAATTTGTTTTTGTATTTTTAACCTTGAAGTTTTTTTTTGTTGGTTTTGTTTTGTTGGTCAGATCTGTCATTCCTGAAGTGACAAATTAATAAATTAAAATTAAATAATAATAAATTGTCCACAGGGGAACCAGGGCCTAGCTTGCTCATCAACTACTCTTGTTGTGCGTGCTACTGTTCTCTAACGAGTAGAAGGGACCTACAGTTTTTTGCCAACTCCGAACGGGAAAGTTTGAGAAGCGAAGTTTCTTAGAGAGTTTTTACATTTTTAAGGGGTTGTCAGCAGCTCGAAAGATGTGGTGCCGTGAAAAATTCGACGTGTTCAGCCAGGAATCGAACCTAGACCCTTCGGCGTGTGAGCGTCGCACTCTATCCACTACTTCACGGTGTAGATAAATATATCTATAAATTTTTTATTAAACAACCAGCATGACGTCTTCGAAGTTGATTAGCCATTCTGCTAGTCTGCCATTCTGCAATAAAACGTTATACATTACAATACCAATACGTTCGATCTCTTGTTCTGGTCTCCATTGAAAATTGTTTTTGTTAAAATGCAAGCTGGCATAAACTTAGTCCTGATTTTTGAATAATATATTTTTCGTACCAAATTTTCGTTCTATCATTTTACGTTGCTTGTAATCTTATGTCTCTCCATCAGCCTCCTTAACATTGTTTTGCACTTGAATTTGGTTGAAGGTAATGCGAATATTTTTACCAAACGGCTAGTGACTTTGAATTTGGTGTGTTGTTATTTGGTGTCGACCGATACGACCGTGGAAACTTTTGCAGATCAAATCGCTCAGCCTGTCCATTTGACATTGGATAGTACGCGGTTGTGCAGATATGTTCGATCCCATTTTCTGCCATACACTACTGGAACTGTGCACTTTTAAATTGGGTTTGCATTGTCGGACACAATTATTTTTGGAAATCCAAATCGGGAGAATATTTCATTAAGAATTTTAAATTTGCGTTGCATGGTAATTGATTTCGTTGGAATTATTTCTGGCCATTTTGAAAATGCATTTACTAAGACGAAGAAATAATATCCATCTCTTGGTCCTGCGTAGTTTATATGTAATTGTTCCATTGTTCCGAAGGTATTGCCTATGGTTAAAATATTGTCTTAGTAGCCTTCTTGCCTGCGGTCATGTAATTATCACAGTTTTGAATGAATCCTTTAATTTCGGTATCAATGTTTGGCCAATAAACAACGCTTCTGGTGATTGTTTTTGTTCCTTCAATTCCAGTGTGTCCGTGATGAAGTTGTTTTAGTGCCCATTTCCTATCTACCTGCGGCATAGTAACTTGTCGTTAAAGCATGTTACATTCATCGACGACGCTGGTGTCCTATCTACGATTGTAAAACAACTTTAATTAGCTTCGTTTTTTAATTTGTCATGAAATTTAGAATTTTACGAAGTGTATCGTCCTTCGTTTATTCAAATCTCCTTATCTGGCGTGTGATTGGCAAATTTTCAAAACTGTCAAGAATTTGAGTTACTTCTTTTTCCATATTAACTTGGATTCTTTTATTGATAACACGCGATAGCACATCAGTAAAACCGAAGTTGCTAGTTGAAACGAAGCTTATGTCAAAATCGTACATTGACAACTTTACTGCCCAGCGCTGAAGTTTTTGATAAACAGCTGTTCCCTACATTTTTCCGAAAATGGCATAAAACAACTCATGGTCAGTATGCAGTTTGAATTTTTGGCACAAAATAATGCTTGTCGATGATATAACTGAGGTATTTATCCTCTTGGGCCTATAATATGACAAGTCTTGTGTGTAAGCGATTTAAATGAACGTTGGTTTTTAAATTTTCGATTAATTCCGTATCTGCTTTTTTTTAAATTAATTAAAAGTTAACATTCTCCGGATAAACATAATAGCAGCACGTTCGCTGCCCAACGTATTCAACATTTTTGTTCTAGCCTCAAAATCTGATGCTGATTTTAATCCCATAATAAAGATCAAGCTTTTGAATTGATCCAATGTGAGTTCATTTAGTTTGAATTGCTCACAATGTTTATTCACTATGCCTATGTAGTCGAAAACAATTTAATAGCGTACTTGTTAGCCAGACTATAAGTCATTGCTCACTCTATTTATCTCTTCTTTGGCCATCTGATCGGACGATTCTCCCGAAATGTCTTCCAAATCAGCTAACAATGAATTTCAATACTTAGCATAAACATATAAATATAACGGTGAATATACAGTTGGGCCGAGACACCAGCAGATCGTTGGCATTTTATTTTACTTCCACTCATCCATTTATTTAGTCGGATAAGCATTCAGCGTGTCAGGTGTACCACTCGTCTAAACAATAACATATTCCTATCGCGACTCTGTGCATTTTGTGTGTTTATTATAGTGCAAAAGTGTGTAAAATGTCTGACGAATAGACAGAATATTTAGAAACAGCCACTGTCTTTTGGCTTTAAAAAGTTTTAAGATTCTTGGAAATTTAGACAGCAGGTACGAAAGTGCAACTGAAAATACATACGTGTCCTGGAAGCGGTTGAGAATTTTGCAGAAAACGAGCTTGCGAAGTTGATGCTGGATGTAAAAAGCAGAAGGGGCGGAGGAGGAGGTTATGTTGATGCAAGTATATTGGTGATTCCCCTTTAACCGATGGACGGATCAGTTTTAAGAATTGTTCAAGGTCATGAAACTGTCTGAGAGGGAAAGATTTGTTTACGGAAACCATCTACTGTCTGGCACTGTAAAACTGTTTGCGAGCACGGTTAATGCGAATAGTGCATTAAAAGCATCTTTAAGAGAAAAACTTAGAGGAACAGTAACTAGATCCGATGTTTATAATGAATTACGGAACCAGAAAAAACGGCGAGAAGAAACGATGCAGCAGTTTGTGATTCACATTCAGAAAATTACCTCGCATAAATATATGGAAAACGAAGATTTAATACATTTTATAATCAAAGGCATTCTAGTTTCTAGTTTTTCTTTTCAATTCTGTACAGTGCAAACAACATTCAAGACCTAAAAATTGCATTAAAAAATATGAAAAATGAAAAATAATAGTTCAGAAAGTGTAACAAACTTTACAAAGTTCAGTTTTACATTAAATAAATCCTAATTCTGAAGTTATTCCTAACCTCAAGAGTGGACATCCAAAAAGTAAACAAAAAGTGAATACCTGCTTTAAGTGTCACAAACAAAGGCGTCGAAATGTCCCAACAAATATCAAATTATGGCGTTACATCAAAATTCAGATAGTATGCGATTGGCAGATCATGATTTCAAAACTTACATCAACTACCGATGGGTTGATAAGGAAACTGCGAAGTTGCTAAACTTCTGGACTCTGGCAGCCCCATCAGTTTCATCCAGGAGAAGTTTATTCCACCAGTGCTTTTATCAATTTTAGTTGAAACATCACAGTCCTCTCATAACAGTTGGAGTCATAAGTACATGTGTCACATTCAATAATAAACTTACAACTTAACGTAGTCAAAATTTTTCAATGACCTATCGTGATTTAGGACGAGACTTTAATGGGAAAACAGGTTTGACTCTGAAAGAACATCAGGAGAGCAACTTTTGGACAAGAAAAAGTAAGGTCAGCTTATTTTTCCAATTGCAATCGGTTATCGCAGTCAGATTTTAAAATGCATATCCTGTTATCGAAAGACACCCTTCCTCCTGTCCTCCAAGGAAGCTACCATATGCACACAAACTGGAACTTTTGAAAATTTCGGACGATTTGCTTGATAAAGGCATTATTTGCGAATCGAACCCCCTTATGTTTCGCTTATAGTTTTGGCGCATAAAACGAATAAAGAACTTAGATTGTGCGTTGCTTTTCGCGAGTTGTATAAATGTACCTCTACTCTTACCTTATAGCAGATCATTTGGATCGTCTTAAGTGCAAAAATATTTCACGTCCTTGGACTTGAAGAATGGTTTTCACCACGTTCAACTATATGATGAATCAATGAAATATACTTCGTTCATAACCGCCTTGGGTCAGTGTAAATATACGCGGATGCGTTTTGGGCTGAAAGCGTCCCTTCTGTTTTTTAACGTTATATGAAACATTTCGTTAAACTTTCCGATACCGGTATGTTCAAAAGAGGTACACAGTTTTCTGGGGTCTTGCTCCTATTTTCGGAAGTTTATAAAACACTTTGCAAATATTGCGAGGGCATTGAAAAAGGATACAGCTTTATTATTTGGCATTCAAGAAATGGAAACTTTTAACATGCTCAAAAATAAACTTTTAGCTTCACCGGTGTTATCAATTTATAACACCAGATTCGGTGCCGTTCTTGCAGAAAAAGTTGAATCCAAAGTTTCATCCCGTATTCTATATTTGAAAACGGGCGACGACATCTGAATCAAAATATTACAGTTATAAGCTTGAAACTCTGTGGATTATTTATGCTTTGAGAAGGTTTAAATTATATTTGGTTGGCATTTTATTTAAAATCATAACCGATTGTCAAGCCTTAACCTTAACATTGAAGAAAAAGTTTTTAAATCCACGAATCTCTCGTTTGGCACTAAAGCTCCAAAGTCTTCAGTATGTGGTAGAGCATAGTGAAGGAAGACATATAACACATATCGATGCGTTAAGTCGTTACTTCAACATACTTTTTGTAGACGATGAGTCTTTTGAATATGCACTTGCTGCAGCACAAGGGCGAGATTCGAGGATTGTATACATTACTTCTGAGTTGGAAAAATCTGAGAGTTAATTTTATGAAATGATTGACGGTTTGATTTATAGAAAATATTATATAGATAAGATTCTTTTCTTCGTACCATCGCAAATAGAAGATCAAAATAATTCACATCACGAATCAATCAAACCATTTGGGAGCCGATAAATGTTTTGAATATATTTCAGCAAGTTATTGGTTTCTCAAAATGAAAGAGAAAATAAAAAGCTATATTCGAACATGTCTTAAGTCTCTCACCTCATTCAGGGAAGAAAGAAGAACAGCTGAACATCATTCTAAAAGATGATACTCCTTCGGTACACTACATGTTGATCACTTGGGTCCTTTACCTAGTTCTCATTCTAAGAAGCATGTATTTCTTTTTATTGACGTGTTCACAAAGTTTATTACTCTATTCTGTTAAAAAACTCAAAACAGAGAGGTAGTGGCCTTACATCCTACTTTGAAAGTTGTTCCAGACAAAATCGAATTTTGTCGGACCGTTGGAATTGTTTTCAATTTCTTTGTAGGATGACAATATAAACTACCTTAAGATTGCAAAGCATGCACCTTAATCAAATGGTCAAATAGAGCGGATGAGCCATATAATTATTCCTTTGTTGTCGAAAGAATATAACGCAAAGACAATGGGGCAAAACATTTCATCAATGTTGAATTCGGACTCAACAATAACTTAAATAAAAGTACATTAGTCTTAGCGTTCTTTTGTTTGGAATAACATCTTTAAAAATCATATTTCTTTAAGTGACAGTAGGCAAAAGACAGTTTATAACATAAAAAACGTCAAACAAGTAATAAAAATAATTACAAACTAAATAAATACCATAAACATCCAAAAACATTGTAACCATTCCAGGTATCAACAAAAACTTTATGCCAAATATCGATTCCCATACAAGGTGAAAAAAGTTTTACCTAACGATCGCTATGTGGTTGGCGATATTGAAGGCTTATAGATAACACGTCTTCCATATAGAAGTATTATATTTGGTCGCCAGATAATATGAGACCGTATAAAGTGGAAATAGTTGATCCTGAGAATGAGTAAAAACGTGGTTGGAGGTTACTATGGGTTGCGTGATATTATGGATTCCAAATGAGTGATAATTGATGTCTCCGGTTTGGTGCCTTAAACGCGTCGTCTGCAATAAGATCGTTCTTTATATTTTTTCCTGTATAGTTTTTAAATATTTTATTGAACTACCATTTTTCTAATGAATTGAAATCTCAAATTGTGTTATCTTTTAACTCCTGTTTTGTTACAACTTTGAATTATTGTAATTTATTGATCTTTGTAATCGGGCCGATTATGCTCCCGAAATGACTCCAAAACAGCTAACAGGATGGATTTTAGTACATAGCATAAACATATAAACACAACAAAGTATGTACAGTTGGCGCTTAATAAAGTCGAGAGACCAGTAGATCGTTGGTCTTTTATTTTTCTTCCACTAATCCCCTTATATGTGGCCGCCGAGGCGTAGTGGGTGGAGTGCGGCTCTCATATGCCGAAGGGTCTTGATTCGATTCTTGGCTGAACACCTCGAATTTTTCACGGCACTACCTCTTTCGAGCTGCCAACAACACTCAAAGAGTAGTAACTGTCTAAGAAAACTTCTCAAACTTCGCCGTTCGGAGTCGGCTATAAACTGTAGGTCCCTTCCACTCGTGAGAGAACGGTAGCACGCACAACACGAGTAGTTGATGACCGAGCTAGGCCTTGGTCCCCTGTGGACTGTCGCGCCAACAATTATTATTAATCCCCTTATCTCCTCCGCTGGAGACTTCTACACCTGCGTATGTAATAAAGTTGCAGTAAGACTCTTTTTTGAGTTGAAAGCAGTGTTACCTCAAATTGAATTCAGATGTTTAAAGACCAAATAATTGTGTAAGCGTCTGAACCGTTTCCTTAAAACTGAAATCACGAGACTGTTTTTAGAAGAATGTAGTTGATATATTTAGTATGAAAGTCTTCTTAGCAAGAACCGTCGTCCAATTTGCATGAATCTATATCAAAGTTGATCTCTTTGATATTTGATGCGAGTGCTTCTATTATGATTTTCCACATTTGAACTTGTAGTTGGATTGGAGTTCCGTGATATGAGCTTTGTGATTAACGACTGCATTGCAAGATTATCGCGGTACTGGATTTGCTGAAGCAACTTTTGGAAATGCTCCTCTATTATTGAAATTAAGTTCTAAACTGATTAATTAATTTACATAGATTTAACACTTTATCCTCGTCGTTATCCTGTACGATTACATAAAATTATATTAGTATATGGTATATAATATGAAATAAAAAAAACTCATCAGAAGAAATTCTCAATTAATTTATTTTACATCAAATGAAAGTTTTTGACATTTGGAACTAAATGTTTTGTTCCACAGAGCTGGCCGCCATGGCATAGTGGGTAGAGTGCGACACTCACACTCAGAAGTTCAAGGTTCAAGGTCCCGGCTGAACACCTCAAATTTTTCACGGCACCACTGCGATCTGCTGACAACACTCAAAGAGTACTTACTATCCAAGAAAACAGCTTCTGAAATTTCGTTCGGAGTCGGCAAAAAACTGTAGGTCCCTTCTACTCTTGAAAGAACACAAGTAGTTGATGGGCAAGCTAGGTCCTGGTACCCCTGTGGACAATCGCGCTCTAAAATTATTAGTATAATTATTCCACAAAGCTATTCCCGTTGCCATGAACCCCTACTGTGGCCATTGAAGTGCTACTTAGTTCTATTATTTTGAGTAATGTTAGTGCAAAGTACAATGGAGATAAATAGGGCAAATACCTGAGGCATAACTTTGTAATAAAATTTATTTTTACAGTTGTTTTTTGTTGTGAAAGAACGAATGAGCAATTGCAGTAATAGAACAACAGGCAAAAAGTTGGGTCTGCCTCAATATCATTGATTGCTACACCATTTCACTAATAATTATTAGTGCAAATCATTCCATATCTGATGAACCCCTTTGATTCCTTTAAGATACTGTAAAGCACAATAACTCTGAGAGTTTGCCAGTAAAAAGATTTAATAAAACAAACGGAGAACAAATAGAGTAAAATAACAAGCTACTTGGTAACTGTGAATCACAACACTTTTCAAAGCCCGGAAACGCGACAAGCACCAAATCCGATTATGTCCGTTTCTCTGCAACGTGAAAGTGACCATTAAAAGCATAACACTGCTTATGACTATATTCAAAGAAATCAGTTCAATTCATCATAACTACTTAGATTTTATTGGTTATGTTAAAAGGAATTAATTGTTTCTACGTATACTCGTATGGAAATAGCTGCACCTAGAAATATTTTGAGTTCATCAAAACTCTTCAAAGTACTTAAGTCCAATTAGCAATTCGTCCATTCCTTCTAATTAGTGCCGTCAATACATCAATTAATGTTTTCTTATTTTTGTTTTTCTTAAATGAGAATTTCTCTTCTATTTTAGCAGAATCGACTGATTTTTATAATTGGGAGAAGCAGAAGCACAATTTCTGATTAAAATATCTCAGTCAAATAATTCCTAGAAAAAAAAGTAAAAGAGCTTAAGCTTCATAACATCTTACATCTTAAAATGTTCTCATTAGGACAACAGAAGAAATTTTCTTTTGAATGTATTGTAGGCCAAGGAAACCCTTGAATAAGGCATCACTTCTTTGAAGGCTTGTAAATAAACATTCCTGAATCAGTTTACAGAGAAGAAAGAAATTTGTTTAGAATCTTTACTGAGAGCGATTCGGAGATTTAACATTAAAGCAAATTAGTTTTATAATTCATCAGTACACATCCCACCTAACCAAATTAGAAACATTGGCTTATATTTGTTCTTTACCGAGCATGCAAGGCATAAAAGTTTATTTTTCGTACCAACGACATATATTCTTTGATTCTCATTAATTATTTTATTGATCGATCCAGTCAATCTCATATATGGATGGTTTCGTTATTGCATCTAATACTGACAATCCACATTTGTGTTAAGTGTTAAAGAGTCTATAAGTGTCCATAGTAGAATACACCTAAAAATCCTTACCACTCACACTCAAAAACGATATTTTTATACACGTGTTTTGTCAACACCATACTGCCTGACTTAGGCTTTCTAAAAGGAGCTTTGTTATTTGTCATTCGCGTTTATAAAAAATTAAGCTATGAGCAGAAGTATTGGTTTGTCTTTCTGACATTGTTGCTGGTTATTTTCGAGCAGAACTGAAGGCAGGGTTCAGCCATATCGAGTGTACGTAACCCGAGAAATTGTACGATTCACAGAATGAAAAGACCTCGTATATTGTTAAAAGTTGCAAGTGCAAGTGGATAATTTTAGTATTATACCACTCTTCATCATCAAAATATGAATTTATCATATATATAGTAAAATATGCCAAAATCTGACTCACGGTTGGATGTCATTTAAACGGAAATTTCATGATGCGCATTCAGAAGTTCTCTTGCATCCAAGATGTGCTTAAGAAAACGTGCAAGTTAACACGTCGATCCAATCCTAAAATACACTGGACAAACAATACAATGTGGTATTCATAACATTATGTTTTATGACCCACGCGATCCCAAAATCCGAGAAACCACTTGAATATCGGAATGATGTTCAAACATATGCGTCGGTTCACATTTCACCGCCCATCCACAACACATCGGATTAAGAATACCGAGATGACTTACACCGAGAGCATCCTGCAAAAAGGAATCGAGATCCAGAAGTCGAACGGTCCAGTCATCGAGATCCAGTTTTCGGACGGTCCAGTCCTCGGACGGCCCAGTCCTTGGACGGCCCAGTTATGTTTGGCATTTCTTTTTTTAAATATCTAAAGTGTACCGTCTTTTAAATAAAGTTTTTTTATTTTTGCTAGTATCCATAATAAATTAATTGGCATTTACATGAATACCTAGCAATCAGTTATGCGATCAAGGCACAAAGCAACATGTCATAAAACCATATACGGGGTAGCCGACAGAGAGTATCATATTACTTGACAGCATTATTGAATTCATTTCCCGTACGAAATACCCCTTAAGGGTGTTATGACGCAGTGTTAAAGTCCCTTTGGTCTTAATACCGACCTTTCTCACTTAAATGCGTGTACAACGTACTTTTCATGCGGAAAAATAAACACCATTGACAAAGCTTTAAAGTCTTCAATTCAATCTGCCTTTCACAATAACTCAATATTCTTGTCCGCACAGCTATTTCCCCGTCGGTTTAGGCATCTTCTTAATGTCCTTAATTAAAACAAAAGTGTTCACCGCACTCATCAAAGTTAAACGTTAGAGACAAATTAAAATCGATCGCAGAGCAAATAAAGCGAAATCGCCTCGAACCTGTTGTCGGGCTGTGGAAATTGAAACCGACAGCTTAGCAACGAAATAATCCACACCCCAGGGGACTCTTTTGAAAATTTCAATTTCATTATCACTCGAAAGGAATTACTGCCCGCTTGCTACGCGAAGTTGACAGTCGGAATTCTAATTTCCAACTATTGAAACATCAAAACAAAATCTTCGGCTTTTAGGGTTAATTCCATGGGTCATTAGCTGGGGCCGTGTCGATGCCACCTTTGAGGCCAGGGTTGACACGCAATGACCCCGTTAACGCCTCAAATGTCCTGCTGCATGTAGATTGTCGCATGACATTAATTTCTACTTAATAGCTGACATTTAAGGGGGCAATGTTTGCTTATATAAACCCCTAAATGCGGGATAAAATCATCCCTCATGGCTGTAATTCCATTGAATCTTATGGCATCCACGTGATTCGTCAATAAGAGGTGGGCACGCTATTTGCGACGCTATTTATAGTGACATTCCATACCTGTGGAGCACATGTTTCGTTTAATATTTTCAGTGTTTTCTGCTACCCAACACCTTCGTTTGTGAAGTACTCTTGGTGGATAATTGTGTGCTCTCGACTCGATGCTTAAGTTCTGTTGAGTTCTGTGCTCTGTGGCTGAAGTTAATTGCTTTGGAATTTCGTTTGCTCTCAGCAATTAATTGACGTATCCCGTCTGTCGGATTCCTATGGCATAATTCCAATGCCTTATTCTGTATCGTGATAAACGAGATGAGAGGTAAAAGCTTTAGCCCATCAAGTGTACGCTAGTCAGAGAAGCGCAACAGACGAACCACTTACACCGTGCCATCCTGTTGTGATAATCCGTTGGTTGCCGACAAGGATGCAAGTGGAGCAGTTGCTGAATGAGTTTGCATATAATTGGATCGAGGTAACAAGATGATGACAATTTGCTGCACCAGTGAATTGAGATTGGGGATTGTCCTCTGCGGACGAAAGACATCAAAGCAAGTGCTGTTGGCTCAAATTTTCCCACTTGCTGTGAACAAACGCAATTTGGTCAGAAATTTTTCGTATTCTCAAAATCTTAACATTGTGATCTAGTTTTTGTTCATGTGGTAGGAGAACATCATTTTTGCTTTTTTAACTTAAAATAATGCATTGTGAGCAGATGATTCAGAAATATCAAACCTCTCAAAACATTATTTACATTTGGCGTCACTACAACTCTCATATTCTACATATAATATAGAAACCACTGTTCGCTACTGAAAGATAGTTCTGCGAACTCTCCTGAACTGTGGATGTCTTTGTGATGCATGCCCAACTTAAAAGGGTTAAAATTAAGCGCATATTGATTTTCTCGCCTCGCGTTTGTTTATGATCATTAGACCAAAGTTTTCTTCACTACTAGTCGAAACATTTCGGTTTTAACATAGTCCGAAAGAGAGATAGGAGGATACTAGTGTAGACCACAGCTAATGTACGACATAAAATTGGAGACTTGTTAACTTCGAGAAGCTTGACACTGTAATGCCAATTTGACAGGTCTCTTGTCAGCTGCTTTCTATCAGGCAGAGCTCTTTTCGGCCATTCTCCACCTACATGCGTCTTCATGGACGAGGTTGTCCCAGTTGCTCGAATTTAAAATTGTCTCAGTGTTTGTTCGATGTTTTCCTTAACTTTGTACTCAAGCCACACGACAGTGTATGGAGCTTTCATGCTTTCAATGCAAATAATGCTAAAAAATGGCATGTAGAAGAGTTTTTTTTTGAATAGACCACATCCTTCGTTATTATGGCTTAGCAGATTCGAAGTTTCTTCATCGTCCAGCACTATAGTAATCTTTGAAATCTCCAACAAATTATCTACTTAATGGCTTCGTTGCGCATTCTGCCAGATGTTTCTTGAAGACATTTTCACAGAAATGAAAATGCAGCCTTTTAAATCCGTATGGGCTAATTAAATTTAAGAACGAGCATTAATCAAGGCTAGTTGATTGTTCCTGTACTATATGGAAATAATAGTTCCAGATTGAATATTAGTCTTTAACTAAACAACTTTTTCCTTGAAGGATTACGCGAACTTTGTGATATTAGTGTGAGACACATTGAAGGCTTTTGTTATTAAAAGTTTTTAATCATTTTAAGCGAAATTAATATGCAACCAAACCCACCGACTCTTAGCACACCTATTCTCCTTTTTGCATTCATTGATTCCTTCTGTTGTTGGCTTGAACAGTGAGGACTAACTTTCTTCAGAGTTTCATAGACCGGAGCCAAATGATTCCTACAAAAGCGTATCAAGGTTATAGGGACTTTGGTAGAAGAGCGCCAGAACTTCGACAGGTCTTTAAACAAACAAGTTTAACAAGATCTATGTTTGCGTATAATCTGAAATGAAAACCTTTTGCTTACGTGACCTAATCTTGTTGTAGTTTATTCAAGGATTTCGTTTGCCATTTCAGCTTCATTTTATGCAAATTTTTCTATGCGCTTCGTTGGTGGATACTTAAAATTCTCTCACATTTTTTTATGTGCCCAGGGATGTAATCTTGAATGTCCATTATGGGAAAACTCCTACCCCCCACATCCTCTGTGTGCCTAGCCACTGTAACGATGGCGATATCGTCGGCAAAGCCGAATAAAATCTAGCACAACTACTGCACAATATCTCTTCTTCCCCGTCCCTATCTCTTTTCTTGGATAGCGTCCCCAGCCAAGTGTATCACATGATTGAAAAGATCTAGTCTGATTGTAGCCCTTGCTTTCACCGCCTTTTAAGGGATCCCAATTGGCCCGGGTTAAATATCTGGGTTAACCTTCGTCATGTTTCCACTTACGATCAATTGACTTCGTGAGAAGACTTGTTCTATTATTTGTGGAAGTTTTCCGAAATTGGTTTTCTCAACTCACCCTTTATTAGGTTGAATTGCAGAAGTCGTTCTTGAAAGTTTCGTCTATTTTTGGTGCGCTGGAATTTCTTTCGTATTTTAAGACAAATTGGTCTTAACATCTGGAGCCTCTTTTGCTGGACATCCCCTTAGCCTGTTTAGTTAGCACGGTTGAAAATCGCAAGACCTTTTCGAAGACTTCATTAGTGGAAAGAGCCTTCTTCCACTTCCTCTCTTACATAGGGTCGTTTGAATCAGAGATAGTTTTAGAAAATAACCGATTTCACCTTTGTCTGATTCTGTGATCGCGGACGCTAATCAATGTTACATATATCCTCAAAAACTTTCTGCAAAGTATTGCAACACGCAGTCATCTCTTATGGCACCCATCATGCAATGAGAACGGAAGAATAAAATAGGAATTTAGAAAAATACCAAATGGCACATAATGACACATAATTTCAGTATTCCATGCACTAAACAGTGGAACCTTGTCTTGACAATTGACTTCGCCCATGATATGGTATGATAATAGAAACACTTGAATGTCAAAATCCTCAATAGATCCAACATCCAAAATATTCATAACAGATTGTCTAACATACTCTGCGGCTTTTGAGTAAATGACTCTTATTTCAAATATATAATACAAGTATATATAATGTTTACAGCTATGTTTTAAGTTCAATATATATATATTCAATATATATATCTTGAATTCTAAATGTTTTTACTGCGATGAATAAACATGTAAAATGTCGAAAAAGAGGCACAAAAGCAAAAATAACCTTTAAATATGCCGTCGTCTTAGAGAATAATAACCATTACTGTCTTGCCTTTTTTTAAATGCAAATTCACCCAAGATACCTGCTTATGCCCGCGGGAAAATAACGTCAACTGCAGCCAAGCAGATGGTTTATCTTGTCACAAGCCAAACAAACAATTTTCCCGACTCACCCACGCAGCATAGAGAATACCAAAATATTGGACCACATGGTTGAATTCACTCATGAGCTCTCATCATCTAAAAAAAAAAATTAAAAAAAAATCTATGTGGATTCATGCACCATTCCAACTCTTCTTCACCATCGCGAGAACAAAGAATACCGCCTCCTACTTCCATTTGACTTTATGCGCCAGAGAGTCAACTCTCGTAAGAATACAAAACCAGACGAAGGTACTTTCAGCCTCGCTAGATAATGTCCCCTCCAACAGAGGCAGCGGCAGCAGCATCAGCTTCAGCGGCCGAAAAAAGCATTGAAAATACGCAAACAGAAAAGAAAAATGAATGAAAGAAAAATAATAGGACGTGGCAAATGCCGCCGCCACCGCCGCTGCCGCTACCACCGTCACCAACATCGCAGCCATCTCTACTGTTGCTATAACAGCAGCTGGAGTCAAGCCAAGGGGAATGGTTATGAAAGGCTTACGTATCCTTGGAAGCATATCTAAGAATAATAAAGAGCCCAACGCTCTAAGAACCCTTTCACAGTGCGCACTCTTCCACTTCAATTCCAATTTTTGTTGAGAATATAAAAAAGACTGGAAAAGGGATGATGTGCCAGCCAACCAGCCAACCATCCAGCCAGCCAAACAGCCAACCAGCCGACCAACCAGACAGCCAACCAACAATTCTGTCTCTCCGTCACACAAAACCCACCTCAGGTACATTGCATTTTTGGGTTTTACACAAAAAAGGAAGGGAGAGTAAAATAAAAAATTTGTCATAATTGGATTCCGAAAAGTGCATGAATAGAGGCACCAGTTCCAAACTCACTCCCCGCTTCTATAGTGGGCCTGTTTGGTTTGGATGCATTTTTTGAGACTTTTGAGTTCTTTTGTTTTAAAGAGGAGCCTCGTTCTCATCGGCATGCAGCATGGACATTTTTCAAACCACATAACATTTTGTGCTCGGCTCTTCGCCATCACTGTGAAGTTCATAACGCTATTTCGGAAATATTTTCTCTGGAATCCTTTTGAATTCATACGGGCTTGTGTGTTCTGCATTTTTCAAAAAGGCAGCAATGTCTTAAACAGAAAGAAGGAGTGCCATTGGCAGTGCACTGGAATTCCTCTGGTTAGGTATATATTTCATGCTTTGAACTGACTGCCAATTGTTCTATGGAAGCTATTAAGGCTGAGGTGTTGTTCTTTGTGGTCAGCGCTTGCATTTGGTGGACAAACCCAATATAGTTCAATTTTAATGGAACTTTATGAAATTCGAAAAAGATACAGCATCTCCCAGGAATTATGTCTTGAAGACAATTAAGTAAATTTTATTTCAGCATTAAGTCATTTACAGGGGCTGTAAAAATCACTACGAAAAAGGGAGGAATACTCAGGTTGTGCTTTTTATTAATGTCTCACAAGTTGAAGGAGGCTACACTTCTTTGCAGCCTCCGAACGCTTAATTCTTTCATTGTTGTCGATGACTCAAAACAGGTGGTTCCTAAAAAAAAGCGCGATTCGAACCTGGAACCTAAGGCGTGTGATTGTCGCAAGTATAACAACCAAGATATTTACTTGTGTTAACAACGGAAAAAATGCTACCTCAATTAAGGCGCGGTCAAGAAAACAAAGTCGAAAATAAATTTGCTTAAATTGACGGGATTTTCCTACAGCTCTTTATAATAATTAGAATTGATCAGCTTGGATGGTATTATGTGTAAAACATGCCGAACGAGTCAAATCGCGGTATCATTTGCCCAATTCAAAAAATAGAGGTGTTATTTCTGCGCCACTGATCAAAGGATTAGTCTTCTAAGTATAAAATATTTGATACTCTACCTGCTCTCTAAATTATGCATTTCGATTAAACTTATCAGGTCAACTTTCTCTTTCTCTCTGTGTCGGTACCGAAATAACCGAGAGCGTTAATGTGAGAAAGGGTCTTAGACAGCTACATTACAGTTCAAAAGTACAATTACATAAGCGTAGTCATTACTGCTTATTGTAGTTCTCTTTCTAATTGCCAGAAAAAAAAGAATTTACAAATAATATAAATAACCTCTTAATCATACATGTCTTGCGGTATAGCACACGAAGGTGAGCCTGTTAGTTCAGTTAAAGTAACGTAAGTAACGTTTCACCCTGTAGCACCCTATCAAGTTGGACAGCATGCGGCCAACAAGCTCGACAGCTTGTTACAGGTTATCTTTTTTTTCATTTTCCCTATAAAATTAATTATAATCAAAGCAATGAATTTCTAACTTCGGAATCGACTTCAGTCATTTAATGTAACGAATCCTACACGAGTTCGGTTCAGTTGAAGATATTTGAATCTGTTGATAAAAAAAATTGTGTGTCGAATGATTTGAGACCGAAAGATGTCAAACGTAAATTGTTCACTTCGGACCTGCTTCTTGAAAGACATCAAAGGAAGGAATTTTTGCGCTTGATCGTAACTGAATATGAAAAGTCAATGTATTAGCAAATGGTTACGATAACACCAAAGAGGAAAATCGTCGTCTACACGAAAGCCAAAGAAAAACTGCTACGGTTCAAAGGTTATGTTCTGCATATGGTGGGACCCGACGGGTGTGGTCTACTATGAGCTACTTAAACCAGGCAAAACCATTGACGGGAAACATTATCGACTACGACTAATGCATGGAAAATTACCCAAAAAACATTGATATGGAAGCTCTTGCTTCGCCTGCCCTACTATTTTTTAGGCTTTGATTGGGACTACTAGATTTTTTGACGGATGCAAAATTAACAATTATTTCCGGAGTCACTGGGTCTGCACTTTTGAAGAAATCGAAGAATGACACAAGACAGGACCCATTTTTAGAGATGGTATTTAAAAATTACAAGCGAGATGGGAAAAAGGAGAACAATTCTTTGGTTTAAACAAACTTTTTTGATTATAAGACCAGACTCGAAATTAACGCTTGAAACTTATTTGATTTTCACAAATTATTCTTAACATATATTTTAAATTATATTGAACATAAAAAATCGATTTAGTCCATCCACCATCCTCTGGTAATGTTAAAGTCTCACTGATTTTTCTGTGTAGCGCTGTGTTGGTGGAGATCTGCATCTCCTATGATCTTCGAATATCAATATACATTATACGAACATTGTGCTATTTTGGTTGTTTTGTGTGCGTTTTTTGTATTTTATTATTGATTTATCTATTGAGCACAACAATAGTTCCTTCTCTGCACCACCCTCATGAGTCTTTAACTCCGATCCAGTGGAAAAACGCAATAGAACCCATGACTTGGATTAGATGGCGCACATGTGGAGAAGGAAAGACTTGAAACAGCTGGCTAATGATCGTGCCAGATGGAAAGGCTGGTTGGTCTTTTGAACCGAGTTGCTTTGCCTTTTCGGTTTTGATAGACATCATTGACCATTAATGGGATATGAATTCATCAATCAAAATGTATTTGCTTCACGCTTAGTTCCTGGAAAATGTATAAACACAAGTTGTAGATTATATTGTACCGTTAGAAATGAATCCAATTAAACTTACACTTACTTACTAACACTTTAATCAAAATGGTACAAAATTACATTCACCACCCCCACGACTGCAATCATTTCAAATTCAGGCAAACAATTTGTAAAACTCTTGCTATACTAATTGGATTGTATTAGAAAAGTTTTTATATTAAACATAATAGGTGCGAATGCTTTTAGGAGTTTAGCCATTTGCCCTGCACAGGAGTTCAGCTGTAAGTAACTTTTTAGCGTTTTCTGCGAATTTTGAACGGAAAAAATTTGTCGGTAAAATGGGTGGTGAAACGGACATGCTTGACTATTAAGCGTTTTGTCTGTACAAAAGTCGCATACTATGGAAACTGTGTGATCTGCTTTTCTACTTACTATGAAACTCTGTTCGCGTGTTTATTTATCAAATTCATGTGTTCTTAATATATCACACATAGTTTGGTGATTGCACATGAATTTGGAGACATGACGAAACCACCCCAAGGGTATTACGTTCACAAAGCCTTACATAAGAAGATTAGTGGCCGTATACGTTTAATTAAGACTCCTTTGATCAATTAAAATTCTATAACATGTGACCGCCGTGGCGTGTCGCGTAGAGTGCGACACTCACACGCCGAAGGTACAGGTTCGATTCCCGGTTGAACATCAAGAACTTTTCACTCTTTCGAGCTCAAAGAACAACACTCAAAGAGTACTAACTAAGAACAAGCTTTTCAAACTTCACCGTTCGGAGTCGACACAAAACTGTAGTTCCCTTCTACTCATGAGAGAACAGTAGCGCGCACAACACGAGTAGTTGATGAGCATGCTAGGCCCTGGTCCCCCTGTCGATAGTGACGCCACCCAATTTTTATTAGTATTAACATGTTCAGAGCCTCAAGATTTTAAATAGGATTTAGAGGCTTAAAGGGATGGGACTTGTCGCCAAATAAGGTGTTAGAAATAGCAATTTTAAGTTAAACTCAACGCAGCCACCGTTAGTCCCTCTTGCAGGCAGATGTAGACTAGAGTCTTTGACTCATAGAGATGGTGGCTACAGCCCTCCCAAAGTTGAATTCCACTTTTAGAGTGGTGATCTTTCTTTAACCAAAAGAATCAGAAATTTAGTTTACAAATTGTTTTTCTTCTTCTTCTTCTTCGGATGGATACAGTCCGGGGTGGACCTGGGCCTCAACCAACATGCCTCTCCAGCTAGCACGATCTCTTGCCAGCTGTCTCCAATGGCGCACTCCAAGTTGGTTGAGATCCTTTTCCACTTGTGTGCGCCATCTCAGTCTAGGACGTCCTCTGTTGCGTTGTCCCTGTGGTTCGGATTCGAAAACTCTTCGGGCCGGAGCAGTGCTGTCCATGCGCTCTACATGGCCTAGCCACCTTAAGCGTTGTATCCGTAGACGCTTGACTAGGATCATGCCGCCGTACAGCCCATACAGTTCGTGGTTGAATCTTCTCCTCCAGATGCCATCAACGCAAACAGGACAAAAATTGGACGCAGAACTTTTCTCTCGAAGAGACCAAGGGCTCCCACATCCGCTTTTAGTAGCGTCCAGGTTTCTGCGATGTAAAGCAGGACTGGGATGATCAAGGTGTTGTACAAAGTCACTTTGGTCGTTCGGGAGAGGGCTTTATTACTCAATTGCCCCTAAGCCTAAAGAAACAGCGATTGGCAAGAGTGATTCTGCGTTTGATTTTGGTACTGATTATGTTGTCTCTATTTACTGCGGAGCCGAGTCAGACGAAGTTCTTGACTACCTCGAAGTGTCTGCTGCCCATAGTGACGCTCTGTCCACGACGTCGATGTTCTGCGTCCTTCTTCGATGACAGCATATACTTCGTTTTGCCCTCGTTTACCACCAGTCCCACTTTAGCCGCTTTCGCTTCGATGCTAGCAAACGCCATTGACGGCTCGCTGAGTTCGGCCGACAACATCAATGTCATCAACAGTTGAACGGACTTGTGGAAGATCGTGCCTCTGGTGTTGACTTGTGAGTTACGCACGATCTTCTCGAGGATGATGTTAAAGAAGTCACATGACAGTGCGTCGCCTTGTCTAAAACCTTTTTTGACATTGAAGGTCTCGGTGAGTTCGGTACCGACCTTGACGGAGCAGCGAGAGTTCTCCATCGTCATCCTACACAATCTGACGAGTTTGGTAGGAATGCCAAAACTAGACATGGCACTGTATAGCTCGTCTTTATGCACACTGTCATATGCAGCCTTGAAATCGACGAATAGGTGGTGAGTGTCAATTTGCATTTCTTGGGTCTTTTCCAGGATCTGCCGTAATGTGAAGATCTGGTCTATTGTGGACTTCCCTGGCCTGAAACCACACTGATAGGGACCTATCAGGTCATGGACAAATGGTTTCAGACGCTCACACAGTACGGCAGAGAGAATCTTATATGCGATGTTAAGGAGACTGATCCCTCGGTAGTTGGCGCAGTCGAAGGGGTTTCCTTTCTTGTGGACCGGACGAACGATGCTGAGATTCCACTCGTTGGGCATGTTTTCCTCCGACCATATCTCACATTTGAGCTGGTGCATGCACCCAACCAGGTCATCCCCAGGCGCTTTGAACAGCTCTACGGATAGTCCGTCCGCGCCAGCAGCTTTGTTCGATTTCAGTCTCGATATTGCTATCTTGACCTCGTCGAAGTCGGGGGGACGGAATTCTTGTCCATCGTCGTCCAAATTGAGTGGGACATTCTGCCTAACAGCGGAATTTGCGTCGTCATCGCCGTTTAGGAGTCTGCAGAAATGATCCTTCCAGATTCCCAGCACCGACTGCGACTCTACTACTAGTTGTCCATTTTGGTCCCGGCAGGCTTCTGTCCGAGGCTTATAACCACCGGATAACTGTTTTATCTTGTGGTAAACATTTCGGACGTCACTCCTGCCATAGCACCTCTCCATTTCCTCGACCGCGCGCTTCTCGTGCTCTTTCTTTTTTCTTCTGAGAAGCCGGTTCTTTTCCCTTCTTCTCTGTTTGTAGAGCTCACAAACAGCTCTCGTCGTTCGATTCAGCGTTGCCTTGTATGCTTCTTGTTTGGCTGCATGCGCCTATCTACACTCGTCGTCAAACCATGGGTTCCTCTTAGGTGGTGGCGTAAAACCCAGCACATCGATGGCGGCCTCTTTGATGGCTTCTTGACAACGTTTCCACTTGTCTTCTATTGTTTGTGCAGGCAGCGTCGAACTTTGAGATAGTCTCTAGCGATCGGCTGCGATTGTAGCTTTACGACATCAAACCTGTCTCGACTCCGTTGCTCTCTCGATATCTGGGTTCTTACTTTGGCTACAACAAGGTGATGATCCGAGTCGATGTTTGCACCTCGGAAGGTTCGGGCATCGAGAATACTGGAGGAGTGTCTGACGTCGATCGCAACATGATCAATCTGGTTGACGAATGATTGATCAGGTGATCGCCAGGTACCTTTATGAATGTTGAGGTGTGGGAACCGCGTGCTGGCCACAGAGAGATTTTGCCCCGAGGCGCAGTCAACTAGCCTGAGTCCGTTTCCGGAGGGGTTGGCGTGCAGGCTGTGTCTTCCGATGACTTAGGCAAAGACTTCTTCTATTCCCAGCTGAGCGTTGAAATTTCCAAGAACGAGGCTTATATTCCCGAATTTAGCTTTGATGCGGATTGTTATGAGGCGTTCGCTTATGTATTGAAAGCTTAAGACTTTTTGCCTAAATCTGCCTCGAACAACAAAACCGCATCCAAATAAGCGTTTCCGTCTCTCCCTGTAACAGACGCCGTGGTATATGTCGCAGTTTTTCACTCTTCTTTTGCCCGGCCCATCCCACCGCATTTCCTGAATTCACATAGGATAAACGAACAGAATTGCTCGAGATGCTCCCTATCTCAGCAATTGTCCTTTTAATCAGTGAAACACATTCATATAAAGCAACGTCATCTAACATCTTTGCTACTCTGTTGAGTTTAAGAAGGTCCCCTTAATCAACTATCAACAAGAGACTGTATACAGTGTACTGGTGTTGGCATATGTTTGGACTTCTTAGCAACTGGAAAAAGCAACATCTTCCTATGTCGAATGCTTTGATGCACCCAGAAACTGTCAACATACAATAATCATAATAATAATTGTTGCCGCGACAGTCCACAAAGGAACCAGGGCCTAACTTGCTCATCAACTACTCGTGTTGTGCGCGTTACTGTGCTCTTACGATTGGAAGAGACCTACAGTTTTTTGCCGACTCCGAACGGGGTAGTTTGAGAAACTTTCTTAGATAGTTATTACTCTTTGAGTGTTGTAAGCAACATACAAGAACCGAGAAAATAAACGGTTTTCTAATAGGGACTTGACTACGTTAAAACTAATTTGTGAATTAGCAACATATAATAGGCAATACATTTTCACCAACGAATTTCCGTGCGATTCAAGATGCGGACTTAGATCGTATGTGCTTTCAACATAATGACGGCACAATCAGCACAGGACACGTGACAATCGATTTATTAAAGAACAGCTAGTGAACCAGTCGATTGGCCGCCCCCGTTCGTGTGATTTTACTCCACTTGACTAATTTATATGAAGCTACGTTTCAAGAGTTCAGAGTTAACATTGAAGGCGAAATTGTGTATCTTTCGGGCGAAATATAATCAACTGCTGAAAATGCGACATAAACAAAGTCAAATTCCATTCTTAGAGGTTTTAGTTGTGTTTCCAGTCGATAAAAATGTAATTGAAATGTCTCAAATGGTTTGCATTTTAAGTAAAAGAACAGTTTTCGAAATTTTATTGGAACACATATTAAACCTGTTCTTGTTGGATAAAATGAATTTAGAAAATCCTTACATATGTCTCTACTGATTCGATATGTTTATTTTTGTTTGCAAATCAAGTGTGTGCGTTGTAACCAGCATTGTGTACAATGTGATACACGAAGTTCTAGGGGTAAAAATTTTATCAAAATTATTATTTAAATTTTATTTAAATTTTATTTATAATTTCTATTATAAACCGTTTATGCCTGTGTCGTAAGTTTTCGGTACCGACACCATCTCAGCTGGTTTTCTAATAATTACTCGTTTATTACTTACTTGTTATAGCTTATAATTTTGTCTTATTTAGATAAAATCCTAAGATTCTTATCCATATTTAACCAATATTTAAAGACCTCATTCCCGCATATGTAGACAATGTGAAATGCATTTCTTTTTCACAAGCCATAGTTGTTGTCGTTGTCTTGAAATGGGACAATAAAGTGTATTGGAATACAAATGTATTTACTAAATCCTAATTTATTTTAACAACACTTTCTATGCAGCAGATATATATTATATTTCCGTGTCAGTAGTTATTTCGGTGCATGTAACTTTCAAGGCAATTTTTCGCTTGGATAATCTGCCTTTTAATGCGCGAAAAGGTTTCGTTTTTTTGTAACCCCACCATTAGCGAAAATATTAGAGTGACATTTAGTTTCCTCCGAAAGTACACTCAGCGTGTATCTGAACTAATTGCTTACAGGACATGCTGAATGTTTTGCACTGCTGAAGGCTCCAATCCTGCCGACATCCCTTTGTGGCTTCGGCGCCCAGTCTGTCAAGTTGGAACTTTACCTTTTTAGATGACAGTTAATAGTGTTTCTGAACTTTAACTTTTTAGATGACAGTTAATAACGTTTCTGAGCAAACTTTTTTTTCGTTAGACAGATGCTTATTTCGGTTTAAAAGTTTGCATTGGTTTCAGCTATTGCACAGTATCTAATACAGATATCTTACTTCTGTAAAAGTATTTACATTAATGTGAAATCTATAGAAATAAATACATATGAACTGGAATACAGAAATATGAAGGAAAATTCGACATAAAACCTTCAATACAAAGGAAAAAAATAGGGAAATATATAAATGTATACATAAATATTTATTTAACATAAGCAAATCAATATTTGATACCAGTAGTAAGGTAAATAATTATATCACAGTATAGATGTTACTACTAATTTAATAAATAAATAAATAAAAAATAATAAATAATAATAATAAACAAATTAATAAATATGTAAATAAATAAATTAATTAATTTAAAGGGAAATGATTAACTGTAAGGTACAATAAAGTTGTTTGTTGATATTGACCAAATCAATTATTATTATGCAGGGGAAACTTTGTTTCCTTCGTCGGCTTTTTCGGTCACTATTGCTGCACTTATAGGATGAACAGAGCAAATCCCACAGCAACGCTTCAGACGAGAAACAACGAAATAGTCAAATAGCTATACAACAACAAAATAATTGACGATAGACAGAAGACTAGGATGACTACATACACAGCCGAAGTACTCGGCATATATGCACTCCGGAAATTCCATGAGCAAGATATGCCTCTGAGACCAATTACATCATCTATGAGACTGCAGTGCTAAGAACTTTCCAGGTACATCAGACAAATATTACAACACATAACCAACAACTCACAATATAAATTAAAAAAACTAATTTGAATGTGTGGAAAAGGCTAAACAAGTTAAATTATATTCAAACGATGTCATAGTATCATACGACGCTGTGTCGCTTTTTACAAATATCCCTTCACAACTCACTATTAATATCGTTAAGAAACGATGGGATGTCATTAGAATTAACACAAAGCTCAACCAAAGGAAATTCCTGGACATCTTAGAGTTTTGCTTAAAAGAGAACAACTTTCTGCAATATAAGGACAAAACCTTTAAACAGGTTCATAGCATGCCGATGGGTAACCCACCTTTCAGATGTCTGTTTTGAAAAGGTACAAAAGCCGAAAGCAATATATAAATATGTGGATGACATATATGACATAGCATAGACAGTTTGCTATTCGCTCTCGGGAACATGACCATCTTTGTTTCGACTGGTACAAAAAAGACACAGCTTCAGGGACACTAGTCAACTATCGTCCCAACCAAGCCAAGCACATTATAATTAACACATCTTCTAACTTGGTTAAAAAAGTGTTCGAGTGTAAGTTCAATAAAAAAAAACGAACGAATTGTCACAGATATCTTTATGGGCAATGGTTATCCGGCGCAACTTATGAGAAAATTATTAACACAATACAAGCACAACATACTCTCTGAAACACAGACAAACACGACAGTAGATTATGTCTAATAATTGTTGGCGCGACAGTCCACAGGGGTCACCAGGGCATAGCTTGCTCATCAACTACTCCTGTTGCGCGCGCTACTGTTCTCTCACGAGTAGAAGGAACCTACAGTTTTTTGCCGTTTGAGAAGTTTTCTTAGACAATTATTACTCGTTGAGTGTTGTCAGCAGCTCGAAAGAGGTGGTGCCGTTAAAATTCGAGGTCTTCAGCCGGGAATCGAACCTAGACCGTCCGGCGTGTGAACGTCGCACTCTACCCACTACGCCACGTCGGCCACAGATTATATCTATAAAAGTGAAAACACCATTAGCAAATCATTGCGTCCAGACAAACCATCTACGCGATCTTTATGACGTCAAAATCCAGCAAACGGAAAAACATTCTAGCAAAAGGTACAGTCTGGTAACCCAACACATAATCAAGACCAACGACAATATGAATAGAAAACAGGACATACAAAACATATCAGCCATATATTCAGCTCTTGTAACGGCTTAGACATATTGTATTTAATTCGAAATTCAAGTTTCACATCATTCTAGACTAATCTTCACACACATAAGTGCTCAATATTTTGTTTTTGTTGAGAATATTGTGATCAACCGTATCAAATGAATTTTTAATATCAACAAAGAGATTTGCACAATACCTTTTAACATCTAATCCTTTATAGATTGAGTTTCAAAAATCTACCAAGGCATCTTCAGTTGATAAGTCCTTTCTAAAACCAAACTGTTCACTAGTAAAAAATTGTTACTATTCAAAAAGTTTAAAACTCTTTTTTTAATTGCCTTTTCAAAAACTTTAGAAATAGATGGGAAGAGAGATATCGGTCTATAATTATTTTTATCTTTAGGATCTCCTTTTTTATAAAGAGGAACAACAATTGCACATTTTAAATCATCAGGAGACGTACCAGATTCTACACTGAAATTGAAGATATATGTTTAAATATCTGCCATATTAAACACCATATTTTTAAGTACATGATTTGAAATACTACCATTACCATACGATTTCGAGTTGTTAAGGGATTTGATTATTTTTATTGCCTCAAAGGAAGAAATTTCATAAAAATAAAGACTATTGAAGCAGTTTTTATCATCTTCAAATCAAGAGTTCGAATCACAGTCGCAAGTATGAATAGTGTTATCTGGAATAGAGGATGCAATCGAAGTGAAATAACTATTAACTTCGTTAGCAATCTTGGTTTTATCAGTAATTTCTTTAGGGCCGTTTTTCAAAATGATTACCCTATCGCATTTGGGACGTCGATGAGTTATTCTATTAATTACATCCCATTCCTTTTTTGAATTCCCACTACATCTTTCGAATTCCCTACGATAAAATCTGTCACGACATTCCTGCACTTCTACTTTCAATTTCTTACATAGGTAATTTTAGCGGTTTCTTAAAGATATATTCTGTGGATGTTTTTTACATTTAACTCCAAGCTTATTCCTTACTCTAATTTTATTTCAAATATATTTATTAATCCAAGGTTTAAGTTTCTTGTCTTTGGATTTTGAAGGTCTGATTAAGTGGCTCGATTCCTCGATATTTTGATTTAATATTTTTAAAAATGTCTTTCAAGCCTTATTCACATTTTTCTCAGCGTATACCTCTTTCCAACTTTCAAGGCGAAGTTTATCATTAAGAACATTGAATTGAATGATAGAAATGTCCAAAATGCGGTTATTGAAGGTTTTGTCATTGTCAGATATACTTTTAGAGCTGTCTATTAAAATACCTGTCATGCAATGATCCGTAATCTATAAATCGAGGTTTAATCCTGAACATTTCTCTAGTGGTATATTGCCAAGACGCGCTAGTACATGGTCTATGTAAGTCCCGGAGGACGGCTGTGTAGGCTGATTAATCAAGGAAACTAAGCCAAATTCGGCCAAACAGTCCACAATACCGCATTGTGACAATATGTCTAGGTTGAAATCTCCAACAAGAACAAGATTTGAACATCTCTCACTTTCCAAAAAACGTGTTAACTCATCTATGAAAATTTCATAAGAATAGACATGTAACTTATAGAAGCAAACAAGAGTAAAAGCTACTTTATCAATAACACAACATATTTTTAAAACATTTGCACTAACAAGATTACATTTCGTAACTTCACAATCATACACAAGTTTAACGAAGATACCATCACCACCAGCGGTATAGGAATCATTGGTCACTGCAAAAAATGTGTACCCGGGAATAAAAAAATCATCAATTTCACATGAGGAAATCCAAATTTCCGACACAAATATAAAATCTGGCTTGGTTTTAAAAGTTTCAAAGTGAGCAACAAAAAAATTAAAATTTTTTCGAAGACTTCTGATATTTTGCTGCGCAATAATTAAAGAATTATCATAATTGACATTGATGATTTAAGTTATGATTATCGTTATCAATAATATAATTCATTGTATATAAAAAAAGTGAAAAAGTAATAATAATTTAAGTCAAACGATTATTTAAATCGTTTGGCGATTCAATAACTATAATCCTACTTTTTTAAGTTTTCTCATTAAAATTCTGCCTTTTCTAATCCATAAATATTTAAAACTATTTTCTGCTTTGAATTTCTTTAATATAAATGTTCAAAGAGAGAAGTTTTAAGATTGTTTCTCCTTGTTTTTTTATTTTTCATAATATTTGACTTTAAGTGATAAGAGGACAAATGCACACAGATGATACCAACATTTTTGCTCCCATTGTTGTTGTTGTCTCCCTCTCTCCCAACTGGACGTCTTTTCCGCTTAACAAAGCATTTCTCAATTTGTTGATCGCCAACTGTCACACCAGAGCATCACCAAAAAATTTTTTTGCAATTTCTTGTGCGTTCGTTTCATCAACGTCCGGAACACCAGCAATTTCAACAGCGTTGTGTAGTTCACATTGCTCCATCCAGTTAAGTCTCTTTTCCAGCGTACTCACTTGATGCTTAAGCACATTATTCTCAGCTTCTAAGAGTCGCAAGGAAGAGAGAAAATCAGTGTGTGAAGTTTTTTTTTATGTTGATTATTTCTTCATAGAGAAGTTAGAAAGTTATTGAACTGTTGGCTGGTTGGTTTTCGTTGTTTGCACTTGTTGTTTGCTGCTTTCCTTTCAGTTTTCCCGTGTTAATGTCGGCTGCTGTAACAGGGGTCAACTGTCTGTTAGGTGAGTGACGTTGTTTCGCAGAAGTTTTAGTCGATGATACTGTAGCTGCTGGTGTTGTAGTTGCAGATGTTGTAGCTGCTGATGTTGTGGCCGTTAACGTTGTAGTTGCTGATGAAGCAGGTTGTGAGTGCAGCCATTTACGACGAAGAGCTGAACACTTGCCACGACTATAGGTTTTGTTGTTGCTTATCAGGAATTCAACGTCTGCCACACTGAGATTTACGCATTTGCAATGAAAAATGCAATTACAATTTCCACAGACAATCCTTCCCGCCTCGCCACGATCAATTCTCTGTTTGCTAACTAGACAACTCATATTCAAATTGAAATAGACTTGATTTTAATAAGCATAAAAAAAAACACGTCCGAAATGGTCGACAGACTGACAGACTCGACGTGTGTTCTACTATGTATGCATGTAAAATGTTTTGTTTTATTGTTTCAATAAAAAAAGATCCCCTGAGGAAGGTAGCAATCCCTGCCGAAACGTTGGGATAATAACAATGAAATAACCTGGTTTCATTGAAAATCGACAGTGACCAAAAAAGCCGATGAAGGAAAGAAAGTTTCCTCCCATAGTAAGGGACAATAGACACTAACGATATTAAAGTTAAACAAATAAATCGCAGAAATCCCGATATGCCTCGGATAAGGACGGATTAACTGTTGACGACCCCAGCAAACGTTTAAAGGACAATGATTTTCGGTTTTGCACGTGGAATGTGAGGTCCCTTAACAGGCCACGTGCAGCCGAACAACTTGCGGAGGCCCTTGACAGCTACAAAGCTGACATAACCGCCATCCAGGAAGTGCGATGGGATGGGCCTGGCATAAAAGCGATGAAGAACTGCGATATCTACTACCGCAATTGCTATAGAGAGAGAAGGCAGCGCTTATTCGGATGCGGATTTGTTGTTCGAGGCAGACTTAGGCAAAAAGTCTTGAGCTATGACCCAGTCAGCGAACGCCTCATGACAATCCGCATCAAGGCTAAATTCGGGAACATCAGCCTAATATGCGCTCACGCCCCGACAGAGGAGAAGGATGACAACATCAAGGATGACTTCTATGATCTCCTAGAAAGAACATACGATCGATGCCCCAGCTATGACACCAAGATCGTTCTAGGAGATTTCAACGCTCAGCTGGGAAAGGAGGACATCTTTGCTGGAGTCATCGGTAAACACAGCCTGCACGACAACACATCCGGAAACGGACTCAGGCTGTTGGACTTCGCCTCGGGGCGAAACCTCTCTGTGGCTAGCACGCGGTTCCCACACCTAGACATTCACAAAGGAACCTGGTGATGTCCTGATCAATCAACCGTCAACCAGATTGATCACGTTGCGATCGACGTCAGACACTCCTCCAGTATTCTCGATGTCCGAACCTTCCGAGGTGCAAACATTGACTCGGATCATCACCTTGTTGTAGCCAAGGTAAGAACCCGGATATCGAGAGAGCAACGGAGTCGAGAAAGGCCAAAACGGTTTGACGTCGAAAAGCTACAATCGCAGCTGATTGCTGGAAACTTTGCCGACCGAGTCTCCCGGAAACTCGCTCAGAGTTCGACGCTTCCTGCGCTAAGCATAGAAGAAGAATGGAAACGTTGTCAAGAAGCCATCAAAGATGCTGCCACTGATGTGCTGGGTTTCACGTCACCACCCAGAAGGAACCCATGGTTTGACGACGAGTGCAGGCGAGCGCACGCAGCTAAACAAGACGCCTATAAGGCGACGCTGCATCGAACAACGCGGGCTGTTCGTGAACTCTACGAACAGAGAAGAAGGGAAGAGCACCGGCTTCTCAGAAGGAAGAAGAAGGAGCATGAGAAGCGCGCGGTCGAGGAAATGGAAAGGTGCTTTGGCAGGAATGAAGTCCGAAAGTTTTACCGAAAGGTAAAACAGCTATCCGGAGGATACAAGGTTCGGACCAAGGCCTGCCGGGACCAAAATGGACAACTCGTAGTAGAGTCGCAGTCTGTGCTGAGAATCTGGAAGGATCATTTCTGCAGACTCCTTAACGGCGATAACGACCCAAATCCCGCTGTTAGGCAGAATGTTCCACTCAATTTGGACGATGATAGACAAGCATTCCGTCCCCCCGAGGTGAAGATAGCAATATCCAAGCTGAAGTCGAACAAAGCTGCTGGAGCGGACGGACTGTCCGCAGAACTATATAAAGCAGCTGGAGATGACCTGGTTGGGCGCATGCACCAGCTCATCTGTAAGATATGGTCGGAGGAAAGCATGCCCGATAAGTGGAATCTCAGCGTCGTTTGCCCGGTTCACAAGAAAGGAAACCCCTTCGACTGCGCCAACTACCGAGGGATCAGTCTCCTTAACATCGCATATAAGATTCTCTCTGCCGTATTGTGTGAGCGTCTGAAACGTCCATGACCTGATAGGTCCCTATCAGTGTGGTTTCAGGCCAGGGAAGTCCACAATAAACCAGATCTTCACATTACGGCAGATCCTGGAAAAGACCCAAGAAATGCAAATTGACACTCACCACCTATTCGTCGATTTCAAGGCTGCATATGACAGTGTGCATAGAGACGAGCTATACAGTGCCATGTCTAGTTTTGGCATTCCTACCAAACTCGTCAGATTGTGTAGGATGACGATGGAGAACTCTCGCTGCTCCGTCAAGGTCGGTACCGAACTCACCGAGACCTTCAATGTCAAAAAAGGTTTTAGACAAAGCGACGCACTGTCATGTGACTTCTTTAACATCATCTTCGAGAAGATCGTGCGTAACTCACAAGTCAACACCAGAGGCACGATCTTCCAGAAGTCAGTTCAATTACTAGCTTACGCTGATGACATTGACGTGATTGGACGAACACAGCGAGCCGTCAATGAGGCGTTTCCTGGCATTGAAGCGGAAGCGGCTAAAATGGGCCTAGTGGTAAATGAGGGCAAAACGAAGTACATGCTGTCATCAAGGAAGGACACACAACATCGACGTCTCGGACGGAGCGTCACACTAGGCAGCAGAAACTTCGAGGTAGCTAAGGACTTCATCTACCTCGGCTCCGCGGTAAACAGGGACAACATAATCAGTACCGAAATCAAACTCAGAATCACTCTTGCCAATCGCTGTTTCTTTGGGCTCAAGAGGCAATTGAGTAATAAAGCCCTCTCTCGAAGGACTAAGCTCGCTTTATATAACAGCTTGATCATCCCCGTCCTACTATATGGCGCAGAATCTTGGACGTTAGCAAAGGCGGATGAGGAAGCCCTTAGTCTTTTCGAGAGAAAAGTTTTGCGTGCGATTTTTGGTCCTGTTTGCGTTGATGGCATCTGGAGGAGAAGATTTAATGACGAACTCTATAGGCTGTACAGCGACATGCGCCTGGTTAAGCGTCTACGGATACAACGCTTAAGATGGCTAGGCCATGTAGAGCGTATGGACGCCACTGCTCCGGCCCGAAAAGTCTTTGAATCCGAGCCATTGGGACAACGCAACAGAGGACGACCTAGACTAAAGTGGCGCACACAAGTGGAGAAGGACCTCAACCAACTTGGAGTGCGCAACTGGAGACAGCTGGCGAAAGATCGTGCTGGCTGGAGAGGCATGTTGGTTGAGGCCCAGGTCCACCCCGGACTGTAGCGCCACAAGAAGAAGAAGAAATAAATCGCACAGATTATATAATACAATATAAACATGCTTAATCACATTCAAAATTACAATTTGTGACTAAATTGAATTGACTAAAACACATAAGTAATTAAACTGTTTTGTCAAAACAGTAAGGGTTTTCTAATGAATCAAGCTATTCGCACTTTCAGTTCATTTTACTTCTCCGGCTGATAGGATCGTATTGGAATCTGCCTTCGGTCGGAACTCTTCCTCATTTTATATCTTCACGGCTAAAAAATCCTAAAAATATTGATTAAGGTCAAAGCATTAGAATTGAAAATCAGTCAACAGCCTAATATTTATAATCATGTTTATGGATAAAGCAAAGTTAAAGGATAAAGCAAAGACTTAGAAACTTAAAAACATCCAGTCGCTAATTTTTTTGTACGAGATAAATGCATCTTTTCTCTCTCAAAGAAAAAACTTTTTGAAACCATTAGCGATCTGCGAAGGAGAGACTTGCTTCCTGAACACATCAGAGAATGAGTTTTAAGGTCTTAGCTGGAGCATTAGAAGTAAACGCGGGAAACCCTCTTTTTATCGTAGACTATAAAAGAATTCATTACTTCTTTGGCTACCCACACGTTATTTACATGCGAAACTATTTGATGATCAATGACATAGTGTTTAATTGTACTTCTCGTGCCTGTTGGAAAAATTTCGTTTCTTTTTATAAAGAAGACTGCAAAAAGAATCCGTTATGCGCCGATACAAATGTATGCACACATAAGCCCTAACACTTTTTAAAGATTGAGGGTGAAATATGATACGCAACTTTTTAGTCATATGGTTTTCATCTTGGTTAACTTACTGCATTGGGGTCGAGGAAAGTGATACAATGCTAGAGAGTGGTCAGTTATTATAATTTCATATGGAAACATAATTTATTTGATATCAATTCCTCAGGCACGTTTTCCATCAGTTCATTCAGGGTAGCCTTTTCTAAGAATGATATCCAGATCCAATTTTAATTGGAAGCCGTAAAGTACTCAATCCTCAAAATATAACAAATATATAATTATAAAGGTGTAGTTTTTGAATATTTTGTTACTTGCCTCTTTGTGAAAGCTTTGACGAGGCACCTTAATCAGAATTGCTTGAAATAATTTTTCGGAAAAGCAAGAAGTATGGGAAAATGTTGTGGTAGCTTACAATTTAAAAGCCCAAACCACAACATTTGGAGAGTGCAATATTTCAAGATTTTATAAAAGGACATTTCGAATAAAAACAAATAAATTCCATCAGTTGTCAGGTTCTGCTAAATAAAATATCAAATATTGGCAACGAATGCAAACGATTTCTTAGAAGAAAACATTTTCGCTTGTTTGTGATTATATATTCCGAAAATGACAACAAGGAATACAGCAACACCATGCGCTTATATAATATTTAACCTTTTAAGCAATTTGGTAATATCTTATATTGTTGCTCCGCCATCAAACTTTATGCAATATATACACGAATTCGATGATCTATTGTATATTGAAATTAATATTGCTTAATCAAATATGTATGTAGCCGTCCGTTTATACGAATTGTTTCACACGGAAAATCCATATAGTCAGTCACAAAAGTAAGTACACAGAGCCAGTCTTCATAAGTAAAGTAAAAAAATACTGTGAGTTTCTGTTCATGTATCAATGAAACTGCACAAGGAGCTTCATTGCCTGTTGGCAAACATAAAAAATGTACCGTAAGACTAACCGTATACAAGAGTTTCGTAAATACATACGTTCAGCAGTGTTGCGAAAACACATGACAAAAATAAATACACAGACATTACATTCTGAGTGAAAACTTTGAGAAGAGAGGTTCCATTGTGAAAAGAAGGTATTTTGTTCTAGTTTATGTTTTTTTTTTATTGAATTTAATATTGCTTTAATCAAAAATTGTCGTTTGTAAAGGAATATCTTCAGCATGGCACCCCGAGGAAAGCAACTGTCAGAAGATGTAAAAAAATTAATAATCAAATATCACAAAGAAAAAAAAAAGAATACGGAAAATTGCTGATCTCATCGATAAAAGTTCGTTTACAATTCAGAAGATCATACAAAAATATAAGAAAACAGGTACGACAGAAAATAGAACTCGCAGTGGACGTCCGCGTACGTTTACACCTCAAGATACTGTGATTGATACTACGGAAAATAAAGCAAGACCCCAAATTAAGCGCTCTTAGCATTCAAAAAGAGATTGCCAATGATATTGCTAAACACTGTAATCCACAAATAATTCGTTGTGTTCTCCATAGTGCTGGATATCATGGTCACGCAATGAGAAAAAAAACCGTTCATCAATAAAATTAATAGATCCAAAAGGCTAGAATTTGCAAAAAAATCATCTAAAGTATGATTCAGCTTTTTGGAATACTGTAATTTTCACTGATGAAAGCAGATTTAATATCCATGGGTCAGATGAACGTGGTAAAGTTTGGAGGAAAGTAAATGAGGAGCCACACCCAAGGAACATGGCTGGTACCGTCAAACACGGTGGTGGATCGGTAATGGTTTGGGGGTGTATGGCAGCCTCTGGGGTGGAAAATTTGGCCTTCATTGACGAAAAAATGGATCGGTATGTGTATTTGAACATTCTTAAAAGAAACTTGCACCAAAGCGTAACAAGATTAGGCCTAGAAGAGTTATTTATCTGCAAGCAAGATAATGACCCTAAGCACACTTCCATATTGGTTAAGGAGTGGTTGCTTTACAATGTTCAATAACTCCACCCAGTAGCCCGATTTTATTGCTATTGAACATTTATGGGAACACTTGGAACGAAAAATTAGAAAACATTATATAAAATCAAAAGACGACCTGTAACGTGTCTTGCAGGAAGAATGGTCAAAAATCGGACCTTATGTCACCTCAACATTAGTAAAATCAATGCCTTCAAGATTGTCTGCCGTTATCAATGAAAAAGAGTACCCCACATATGTTGGCACATGTATGTATTTGTTGGGAGAACTTGGCTAAGCATCTCATTTTAAATTATCTTATTAAGTTTCGTATGTGTACCAACTGAAAATTCCACTGATTTTATATTAAGAAATAACAAACACAACTCACTTTTATTATTTATTTCCGTCTTCAACCGGCTATGAAACTGTGGCGGAAGCAGATAAATAGGAAAAAAATCGAATAATACATACCAAGCAATACACCCGATCGACAATAAGCTTGACAGAAATGAAATAGAATGCTACAGACGAGCCTATAGATCACTGACAAAAAAAGTAAGACACTTCCAGGCTGGAATGGAGTAGCGGAAAAAGTAAAAGAGGGGAGAAAGAAGGCACAGTGCTAAAACAAAGAAAAAATTGAGGCAGTCACTAGACAAATGATTGGTGACGTCTTTATGGAGTGGAATTTAATAATTTCTCGTTTAAATATAAAAGGAAGTTAAAACAATATACAAACTAGGATGAAATAGTGCGAACAATTCAATTTCGTGCATAAAATAATGTTCCAACACCAAATAGACGGGGATGCCAATGAATTGGGCCACACACAAATATTTAAGTCAATAGTGCACCCCCTCTGCTGAACATATACAGAGCATTTCCTTTTGTGTGTAGATTTGGAGTATAAAGTCACACTTTTTTCACACTGAATGTATTGAAACGGGAACTGAGCTTCAGATAATTAATTTCTGAGCGAGTACAGGAAGTGCAGGAACTATTTCCTATAGTTTCTTGATATTAGTTATCTATAAATATTGCTTTTAATATATTTAATTAGGTTAATTTGATTTTGGTAACAAATAACTAACTTCAATGGACCATTTGCAATTTCATTCTTTGATGTACATAGAATGAAAAAAGAAGTACAACTGTACAACGCCAGCTTTTAATTCATAATTCGTGTTTTCAAAAAGTTTCAAAATTGCTTAGTGTTATTATTATTTTTATTAAACAATCCTTTTTATTTTCATATAATAATCATACAATTTAAGGTAAAAAAGAAGAGTTAACATGGCCGTGTGCTGAGAGATGACTCTTTATTCAAATAATATTTAAAGAAGTACTCATAATAATAATAAGTATATGGCGCAACAGTCCCCAGGGGACCATTCACTGAGGTTAGCCTCTGTGAGACTTAACTCAATATTACGTGAATATGCCAGCTCTTTAAATTCTTTGAAAGGCGATAAATTATATTGTAAAGCTATCTTGAGAAGTCTGTTTTGAAGATTTCGACATACTTAAAACCTTATCTAAACAATCAGCACTTACCTTCAGATTCCGCTGGTTAATTTGAGGCAGACTAGATTCAACATAAATTGCATATGAAGGAGTTGTTGACGTTGTTATTGAGTCCTTTAAAAAAAAACCTTTAAAGCGCTTCGCACTCTTCAAAGTGCTTGAAGCCAATGCATGTCTGGTTTGCGTAACACAGACATGCATTAGTAGTAGCATTTAAAACTTTGAATTTTGAAGCAAAAACAAAAATTTAAAGCTGTCTTAACGGTAACTGTTTTTTTCATGGACATGATTCATATATAAGTTAGACATTATGAGAAAATCCAAGTGTTTAAATTCCTTGACAACTTCTATGTGGTCATCCTTCAAAGACAAATATTCTCGAGCAGAAGTGCTACCCAGACCAGGGCCGAAAACCATAATATTTGACTTCGAGGTGTTACTCTTTGTCCCACGGGTTACATTAACTTTTCAATCTGGTTATTTGTAACTGCAGTCAGTGGTATTTTAGTCAAAATAACCACATATTCAGCATACATAAGGACTTTTACGTCAACATCACCAACTCTGTCGCCCAAAAAGACACTACCATTCCATACCGTAGCAGAAGTCTGTTTAAGTTATAAGCTCCCCATAGATTCTAATAAATTTGGTCGATAGTTTATATAATAAGCAGTATTTGTATACTTACAGCTTAAAAATCCACAAAAATTGCATATAATCTCTTTCTCTTACCCTCCTAGCAATCGTAGTCAATGCAAGTCCTGAACAAATACCAGCTTGAAAGACACTTAGACGCTGAGAGCAGTGAAATACCCCTTTAATATCCCGGAATTTTATCACAAATTTAAGAGAAACATCTGGAACTATGTGTGAATCTAATTATTTTTTGTAATTGTTTAGTAACACTTCGAGATACCCAGGGGTGAGATGTTTAATGAATGGCCGGAATACCATTAAACAGCTATTTATTTCGGCATTGAGAAAGAAGCGTCGAGTTCAGGCGCTGTGACATACAGACAGAGTTGTTGGTCGGCTGTTGAGCTCAGTAGTTGTTCGTTTTGTTTTTGTTTTTTTTTTTTTGTTTTTAAAATATTAATAATTTCTTTTTGCTTCTACGTACATAAGCCAAAATACATCATTGTTGGCTCTTCTAAATAAATTAAGAAACCTAAACGGCTACTTACCTTGCATAACATCTCGAACCATAGTGCAGCAAGTTATAGCTTGTAATAATAACACACAATTTTCCTCACAATTAAGGTCATATTAATAAATTCGTAAAAGGGATTTAAGATTATTGATAATATTCATGTCACAATAATTCAGTTCATTTCAGCAAAAAAGAAACAATCACCCAAATGTAAGCAAAAATAAGGGAATGAAGGAATCAAAAAGAACGTATTGTTCGATACTTATGTAATCGCTTAAAACATTTCAAAATAATATTTGTAAACGGTTTGTATCAAACGTAATTCTCTGCAGAGAGATTATAAATTGCAGATGCAAATTGGCTTGGAAATATGAGTAGGAAAATCAAACATTTTGTAAGAATCAAGTAGCATTTCGGTATTTTTATTAGCTAGGTTATGGAAATACACAAACCATTAAAAAAAACATAAACCACGTGTATATCATTTCTGCGCCGAAATATATGCAATAGAAACATAAAAATAAAAACTAGAATTCTCTTATTTCTTAGAACTGACGCATTTTTTATGTATGGACTTTTATCAGTTTTTAATCTCAAATGCTGCCTAAACTAAGCCGATTAGACCCCCCACACATACAATTTTTTCTTCGTCTCATTTAGACTTACAACACTGCATCTCTCATTCGAGGGGCCGAAAGTATATGTATGTAGTTTATTTTCTCTTTTAATATGTAAAAAATAAATTTAGTGAAAAACAAAACATAACATAACATAATTTTAAGGCGGAAAAAAACTAAGGAAACTGGAAAAAATGTTAGATATTGTAGCACTTTTAAATTAATATTTTGTGGGGCCACACTTGTTTTTTTAAACTACTTGACATCGTCTTGGCATAGATTCTATAGGATTTTTTACAAGGGTTTATGGGGTTTTTTCCCCTTCTTCCCTAAGTGCATCTTGAAATAATGCGCCTTCAGTTTTCTTTTAACCATTTCCTAAAGATTTTCATTGGGGCCAATGTCAGGAGATTGGGATGCCATTTAATAACATTAATACTATTTACCAGAAAAAAATTGTCTATGTTTTTTGCATTTGCCTTGAATCATAAGCTTGCTTTTTACTTGTTTTTACTTTTTACCAGAAATCAATTTTGGATGTTTTTCGCCATGTGCTTTGGATCATTAGCTTTCCTGTTCTTTCATGGATGTTTAAATTAAATTCCTTTATAAGCGCCCACGTGGTCGCCGTGGCGTAGTGGGTAGAGTGCGACGCTCACATGCAGAAGGGTCTAGGTTCGATTCCCGGCTGGACACCTCGAATTTTTCACGGCACCACCTCCTTCGAGCTGCTGACAACACTCAAAGAGTAATAACTGTCTAAGAAAGCTTCTCAAACTTCGCCGTTCGGAGTCGGCAAAAAACTGTAGGTCCGTTCTACTCGTGAGAGAACAGTAGCGCGCACAACACGAGTAGTTGATGAGCAAGCTAGGCCCTGGTCCCCCTTTGGACTGTGGTGCCAACAATTATTATTATTATAAGCGCCCTTGCAGAAACATCAGGCTCACCTTTTATTTTTTTTAGGGATTAGGAGATGGTTTTGCTTTGTGTAGTTTTCCTGGGCCTGACTTCTCTATGAACTACAGCTTCATTTAATTTTTTTATAAGTTTAAATTGGTTTGTATATTTATTACATATTTCTTGTTGAGACACACCTCTTTTATAATATCTATATATACATTTTGATTAAAATGCTTCCGTTGTACTTATTGCTTATTATAAGCTTTTAATTATCAAAACACGTTTTATCTCTTCAATAAACAATTTGCATGTGAATCCTTTAACTCAAGTTTGTCGTCACACATACACAATAAGTAAAGGTACATAAGAAGAGGGAAATTTTCTCTGTAGGATTTAATATTTTTATTATATTTTAGGATATTTGAGGAATTTATTTAGTTCTTTTATATTTATTTTCTAAATTGGTTACGATATTCCAATAAAATTTTGTTTTTTATTTTGAACAGTGTTAAAAGGGGAAATAAATTTATTATAACGAATAATTTTACCTGCGTCCAAATGTTTTATTCATTTCAAGATTTTCTTTATTCTTAGACAGTTATAAATTCATCTTTGAGTGTAGTAGACAGCTCAGGAGGAGTGGTGCCGTGAAAAGTGAGAGGTGCTCAGCTGGGAATCGAACCTTATTCCTTCGACACCTGACCTTGCCCCTTATGCCACAGCGCAATGAGTACATACACACATCTACCAAAACAAATATACAAAAACACAGACGAAACGATATGAGGACGTGAAAACTATTTATATTATTCCTTTTTTATATTATCACTAGCTATACCCTGCGCGCGTTGTTACGTATAAAATAAATCAAATTTAAAAAAGTTAATGTTTATACATATACTATTTTTTATTTTGTTTATTTTTTTTTTGTTTTTCTATCTGGGGCATAAACGAATAAATTAGAAGGCTTCCCGACTCGTGAACATTCCACATACAGTTGTCCATGAGAGAAACACGGATTTTCTAAATTCAGGCCACACACTTGTAAGGATTGTCCTTGTGCCTTGTTGATGTTAATGGCATAAGTGAGTCGCACTGGAAACTGAAAACGTTTAAATTGGAATGGTAAATCAGTTGGGATCATTGGAATGTGTGGCAATAGAACATCTTCTTCATTGAATTTTCCATTCAATATGGTAGCTTCGATGATATTCGTCATCATTTTTTTTTTACTGAAAGCCTAGTGCCGTTGCAAAGTCATGGTAGATTAATGTTTGGAAGCAAAATGATAGGCAAGAGAATTTTCAATGTTAAAACGTGCGGAGACAGGCCAGGTAAGTCAAGTGAATTCAAGAACTCAGTTGGATAGTTGACAACTGCGTCTTGGTTTATCACAGTATCAATGGATTTACATATATGTTTTCGCTTCTCCAGGTATTTCACCTTGAATGGTGAAATTAATTGAGTTGACATCGTTGTTTTTGGCTGCTAATATAGCACGTTCACTGAGCCATGTATTATGCATTGGCTCGTCTGCATTTGATGCAAATATGCAGAAGTCTGGTGGCAATAAGATACATTGTGTGACCTTATCGACAGTCAATTCACCATTTCCATCATCCAATTATTGTTTTGCAAAACGTTTAGCGGATCCATCAAGCAATTTGGGTTTATAGGTATAGTTTCTGCACATGTCGCCATAAAACGGATAATTTGAAATATGCATTCAGTTCGCCAGCCAGCGTTGAACGCGGCATAATGGGAAATGTTTGTTCAAAAACACGAAACTATAAAATTAGCGCACCTCCGAAAACACATTCGTTTCCTCTTAAGTCCTTTAGTGTGCAATGAACGCTACCAATGATTTTTTGCACGCCATTGTATATTGACATTGATTTGCTATTGTTGGAGTAGTTTAACATTCGGTATTAACATTCAAACGTGATACGAAATAATTACACTGTAATGTACATTGAAATACCGTATACAGTGGCTCCAAGCCAAAATCGGACACTTACTCAGTAACACGATTGAAGATTGATAAATAATTAAGGAAAAGAAATAAACGAAATTCATTATTAGTTTTAAACAATATATATATTCATTAGTTGTTTGACAAAATTTTATAAACAAACTCAATTATATATACAAGCCAAACTCGGACGGCTTATTAAAATATTTTAAATTTGGATTTTCCGACAAATAAATCGTAATCATTTATCACAATACAAGTTTTTAATAGTTGTGCAACGGAACGGAAGTCAGTTAAGCTGTAAGATACGTAAAAAGTTTAATAAGATAGAAAATGGGAAGACAGAATGGTCAAACTACTCTCGAAATGAGAAAATTAATTATAAAACACTCAGAAGACGGAAAATCTGTGAGAGATATCGCAAAAATCTTAAATAAAGTCGGCCCACCTTCTTCTTCTTCTTCTTGTGGCGCTACAGTCCGGGGTGGACCTGGGCCTCAACCAACATGCCTCTCCAGCCAGCACGATCTTTCGTCAGCTGTCTCCAGTTGCGCACTCCAAGTTGGTTGAGGTCCTGATCAGCAAACAAAACAAGAAGAAAGGACTTGAATTTGCCAAAGAACACAAAAATAAAGATTTTTCGTTCTGGAAAGAAGTCTTATTTACAGACGAAAGCAAATTCAATATTTTTGGATCTGACGGCAGGGGCGTAGGGTTACGTGTGGAGAAAACTCAACGAAGAGCTGCTTTCAAAGAATTTGATACCCACTGTGAAGCATGGTGGTGGATCGGTGATGATGTGGGGATCTTTTTCTGCTTCTGGACCTGGTAGATTGCATTTTATAGAAGGAAAAATGGATCAAAATGTTTATTTAGACATTTTAAAACAGAATTTGTCCCTTTCCGTCACTAAACTCGGCCTTGGAGATTACTGCTGTTTTTACCAAGATAATGACCCCAAACATAAAGCCTATAAAGTACGATCCTGACCGTCCTCATGTAATGGACACTCCTCCGCAAAGTCCAGATATAAACCCTATCAAGAATTTGTGGGAGTATCTGGACCGAAAAATTAGAAAATGTCCTATTTCTAACAAGATGAACCTAATTTTTGCACAAAATTAGTCCAATCACTCCCTTCAAGGCTGCAAATGGTTATAAAGAACAAATGCCTTCACACAAAATATTAATTTTATTTAAAAACTTAATAACCTTAAATTGTGTTAAGAGAGAGAGAGAGAGAGAGAGATTGTGAGATTGGCTTGTTCCTTATTTTATTGAGTTCCCTTAGGAATCGAGCTGTATTTTTTTTTTTAAATAATTGAGTTTGTTTATAAAATTTTGTCAAAAACTAATGAATATATATATTGTTTAAAACTAATAATGAATTTCGTCTATTTTTCTCTTTAATTATTTATCAATCTTCAATTGTGTTACTGATTACAGCTCTGTGCAAAAAAATAGCACCACGTTGAGGTCTGCACTTTGGATGCTAATTACTTTTCTCCATGCTCATGTAAAGACACGATATTAATAAAATGCAATAAACAAGATAAGCGAAGATGCATTTTAAGACAAGAAAATTCCCGTTATACGAAATGAAACCGAAATTTTGGTGTGCAAAAAAATAGCACCATGTCATTCTAAAAAGTGTTTCCGAAGTGTTTGGTGGTGTTTAGTTTTTTTTTTGTGCGTCAAAAGATTTAAGTAAAAATATTTAAGTATTTTGAAACTAGTATTTTTAAAATACGACGTTATAAACAATTAAAATGGGTCGCGGTGTGCATTGTACTCCTAAGAAACGTGAACTTATAAAAAAATTAATTTCTGATGGAAAAACGTACAAATTTATTCGGGAAATCGTTGGTTGTTCGAATAAAATGATTACTAATGCAAAAAACGTCGAAAAAGAAGAAACAAGAGGTAGAAAATCGAAATTAACCTCTACCGACAAGCGAAGAATGATAAGATTAGTGAAACAAAACCCATTCATCACATCAAACAAAATAAAAGAGGAACTAAATCTGCCCGTATCAACATCAACCATAGGAAGGAAGTTGATAGAGAAGGAATTACCTGCCAGAAGTCCCAGAAAAGTACCCTTGCTGACAAAGGTCCATCTTCATAAAAGAAAACAATTTGCGCAAGAGCATTTGAACTGGGAAGTAACCAAATGGCGTAATATATTATGGACAGATGAGTCTACAATTGTTTTATTTGGAACTCCTGGGACCAGGACATTTGTTCGCAGGCAAAAAAAACCAAGAGTTTAAACCGGTGTGTACTTTAAAAACCATTAAGCACAGCGGCGCGAAAGTTAACATATGGGGATGCTTCTCCTACAACGGTACTGGTCCTATATTTTGGATAAAACCAATGATGACCGCCGAAGTTTATGTTGGCATAATGAGGAAAACCATGTTGCCCTACGCAGAGTGGAATCTGCCTCTCAGATGTGTCCTGCAGAAAGACAGTGACCCGAAACATAAAGCCAATTTGGCCAAGGAATTTTTTGCGAGGAATGGGGTTCAAGTTATGGAATGGCCGCCGCAATCTCCAGACCTAAACCCCATTGAAAATCTTTGGACACATGTTCAGAAAGCTGTTTTTAAAGCGAAACCAAAAAATACACTACAGCTATGGGAAGTTGTGCAGGCTGCGTGGAGGGATATTCCAATTCGGCGATGTCAGGCACTAATCGACTCTATGTCACGACGTCGTGCCGCTGTGCTCAAAAATAGGGGTTATAAGACGAAGTACTAGAACAATAGTATAAATAAAAAAAGTAAAAACCTTACTATTCCACTAAATTTTGTTTTTTATTTACGTTTTACTTGTGGTGCTATTATTTTGCACACCAAAATTTCGGTTTCATTTCGTATAATGGGAATTTTCTTGTCTTAAAATGCATCTTCGCTTATCTTGTTTTTTGCATTTTATTACTGACACCCAACAGATGTCCTACAATAAATATTGTGTCTTTACATGAGCATGGAGAAAAGTTATTACCATCCAAAGTGCAGACCTCAACGTGGTGCTATTCTTTCGCACAGAGCTGTAGGTGTCCGAGTTTGGAGCCACTGTACATATGTATTTAAATGTACAAATCCAAATTCAGATTTGTACCAGCGGTAAATCTATGCACTGTAATACACGCGTCTACGCATGCGTAACCATATACACTTCCCAATACACGCACGTCTTCTTCCGTGCATAAGCAAAGTCTTTTAGAAAATAGTCATCAAGGCTCTGAAAGAGTGGGTCGAGAAAAACCAAATTATTCCGGAAAACCAATTCGGCTTTAGGGCGGGGCACGACCCAATTCATACCGTGTCCAAATTGGTTTCCGATATACAATGGAACAGAAACAAGACACAGTGCACAGGTGCCTGCCTGATTGACATGGAAAAGGCGTTCGACACCGTATGGTTAGAAGGACTCTTCCTCAAGTTGGTCAGGCTTGGCATGAACAAAACGTTGCTATATATGATCTATAACATGATAACAGGCAGGAAGTTCGTTATGAAAAATGGCAACGTAACTTCCTCCACTGTTTTCCACATAAAAAATGGGTTGCAACAAGGGACGGTTGGTTCGCCGATTCTATTCACGATATTCACTAGTGACCTTATAGGTTCCATGCCAAACTTAATTGCGTTTGCCGATGATCTAATCGCGTACAGATCAGGTGCAAAGATTGAGGTCATAAATGGCCTGCTACAACGTGATTTCGACTTGATTCAACAATATTGCGACGACTGGAAGTTGAAAATCAACTACCGGAAGTGCGAAACTATTCTTTTCAGAACCCCGTTGTCCAGAGCATCAAGGGACACGAAAAGAAATTGGCGAAAGTTCAGCATATTGAACCCATAGGGGCAGCGATTAACTGTTAAAAATGTGGTTAGATATCTTGGCATTTGGTTGGACCAGTTCCTGTATGGTGGTATCCATACAGCAACAGTTTTGACCAGCGCTAAGAAAGCCTTCGCTATGGCAAGGGGGCTGTTTTACAGCAGCCAACTTGATACCAGAGTGAAGGTGATCTGCTACATGGCCCTAATACGGCCAATTATGGTGCATGGTTGTCCTGTGTGGTTCAAAGTGAGTCCTTCCCAGATGGAAAAGATGAGGGTGTTCGAGAGACAGTGTCTTCGGGCCTGTCTCCGTTTATATCGTACACCCGAATCCCAGTACGAAAAATTCTATCCCAACGAGGTTTTGTACAATGAGGCAAACCTGATCAGAATAGATAATTTTATTATTAAATTGATTCGGGGTCACATAGCTCGAGCCATGACCTCAACCAACAGTCTGATCTTTGGGGCTTACTACCCTAATGAAATGTACCATGAGAAGGTGAGTCTTAACGGCTTTATCCTACCTGAGGCGTTCCTCTATTTGGACACGAAAGGCCTGATACAAGATAGGGAAGACTGCCCTATCATCTTCCATGTCACACGCCGAACAGTGGAAAGACGACTTCAATACGAGCCGGACGTCGCTCGCAGCCACGAAGCCCTCTTACGGTTCAGTAGAGCGATCTCTGCCCGCGATAGAGCAGTCTCTGACAAAGAACGGCTTTTCTTCTGGTGGCTGCATCAGAATCAGCCTTCGATGCCGGCAACTTCTCACACAGGACCAGGATAGTTGACTCATTAGGACCAACTTTCATAGTGCACGCGTCCGTATTGCTTACGGATATAGTTGTTAGTTAAAAACATTGACTAAGGAACGTCCAAGTTTTTTTTTAATTTTCTTGGGCAACAAAAACACAACCACTAGACTTAAGATTTAATAAGAATACAAAAGATGTCGAAAGGCAGAAAAAACTAACATAGATTAGCTTAGAGTACTTGTTTAGAGTCAGTAAGTTAGATATAAGATTACTATTTCAGATTAAATATTTAAGCTAGTTTTAAGCATTTTTAAGGTAACGAATTGTAAAGTGTTAATAAAAATGCGTTACAAACAAACAAACCAATACACGCACGATCACTACTTCTAGTGTGCGTTGTGTGTGTATTTAGGGGTTAAATTGTACAATGTGCGTGAATCCACTTAGGCTCGTGTCGATTCACTGGTTACAGCGAGAAAAATATATGGGAAACAAAAAGCATTTAACCTGCGAGATCTCCAATTTATTATTCGAAACGACGGTTGGATAATTATGTTCCCTTAGCGCGTTGACCCAGATCTTCAATACTGCGTTTTTAATTTTCCAAAATTTGCATACTGATGTTTTAAAGATTTTGACCAATAACTCCCAAAGTGTCTAAGCCTGAATGCGTGAACTAATTTTAGTTGAAAGTATTCATTGATACGGATTTTCCATGATTTTTCCAGATTTGTAGGCACAACTGTGTGGAAATTAGAGGCGGTCAAACTTTTTAAAGTTTCATATCTTTCTAACGGTACGCTCCACCGAAAAACTGCGAAAGAAAGCTCAATCTTATTTTCAGCCGAACTTTGAACATAGACCCAAACTTCATCTCTGAGGGAGCTATCCCCCCAAACAAAAGTTGTTACCAAAACCCTTTTGACAGAATTCTGAACAAAGTTTCCAAAGACATCAATGGTCTATCTCTTACCAGTTAAGAGTCTATAAAGGACAAACAAACAAACAAACAAACACTGATTTTTATATATATAGATTGAAATTTTTGTAAATTAGAATTTTCGTTCCACTATTACCACCATCGTGCAGAAGGCCGTCGCACTATGAGACAGCTCTATGGCAGGAGCGGCGAGAAGTCGATTTTTAAAAACGTAACCGATCCCAATAGAAGTTACCTTTCCGGTTAGCTGATAATATGGGCCATATGGTTTGGGAATTTTTTTTCCCAATAAGTGGCTTAATCACTCAGAGTTTGGCATCAAAGTTGTAAGAATAGGGAAATTGCGTTCATTCAGAAGTACTTGACGCAACTTTGTTCAGTTGGTACATTAAAAAACAAGTGTTTATAACAAATGTGTTTGATTGAATTTATCACTTAGAATATGTTCTTTGAATACAATTAGTTTTCACTCGGCTATAAAGTACCGTTAGCCCAAAAAAATGGCGGATTACATGAACCTTAAAGTTGTTTTTAAATAACGGTACTTTTTGAACAGGCAAACATCGAGCTAAATTTGAACTTAATTTTTTTAGCTTAATCATTTGTTTATTGAAAACCGAAGTCAAAAGTCACCGATGTTTGCCTAAACTATTTTTTTTTTTTGTATATACAGCCCTGTTTAGAATAATGGCACCATTATTGCTTTTGCTAATAACTTCTTCCCATGGTCAGGTAGGCGCTTCATATTAATTGCACAACATCTTTATTACTTTACTCATAAAAGTATTAAACAATATATATATAATAAAAATGCATCTTGTCATAAAAAAAAACATCCGAATACCGGAAATGCAACCTATTTTAAGTTTCGCAAAATAATATCGGCACAATATTCTGAAGAGCCTTCTCGTAGCGTACAGCAGTAGTTAAAATTTCTTGACTTTAAACCTTATTTTACACATATTATTATAGATACAATTTCAAAAGTGCAAGTGCAAGTACAAGTGCAAGTGTAAGTGTCGAAAATAGTGAACTATTGTTATTATATTCAAGGTGTCAAAATTCAATTTTTTTCTTGCGATATTTTTGAATAGTAAATTTAGGACTTTTGAGAAAGGAATTGAAGATGTTGAGACATTTTAAATAACAAACACAAATTGCTGTGAAAACCATGTTTTAAAAGTGAACCCAAATCTAAATGAAACAAAAGCCACCGCATAAGGTCGGTGTTTGAAAAAAACGAATCAATTTGGCTTCAAGAAAAAATAAACTTCGCAATGTTTGCACAACCCTCTGGACGTCCTAAGGTAAGTTTTGATCAATTGAGTAATCGGAGAAAACGTGAAAGAATAGCCGATCTTAGGGGCAAGTCCGCTGAAGAACTTGTGTTTGCTGCTCAAATGAATTTTCGAGCTTCTGGAGACAGAAGAACTGCTGAATTATTAGAAGAAACCTTATCTCCTCAACCTCAAAACTTAAAAGCCAGCATGTGGCAATACGAACACTGGAAATGTGGCCAGGCGCTTCTTTAAAAACGCAATTAAATCAAGCGAAATAACAGGTATAGACGTAAATCTGATAAAAAACTTTCACATAATTTTGCAGTGCTTATCCAGCGGACTTAATAAAGATGTGCCAAAATTTCAAAATGATTGCCTTGAAACTGCGAAATTGTTTGTATCGCTGTATCCTTGTTATTATATGAATACTGTTCACCCATGATACATGGGCATGAAATAGTTTCGGACTCAGAATAATTTGTAAATTAAATCTTGGAAAATGTAAATAAAATGTTTTACTTTTATTTAAAACTCAGATACACAAAATATTTTATTTCAGGTTTTCCAATTTTTAAATTGTCTCAAAGTAAAGTTATACTGTTCTTTCAAAATTTTAATTTAAAAAGTAAATAAACTGTTAATTTATTATATAATTCTATTTTAAATTTACTGCAGAATAAATAAAAATAATAAGTCCATGATTGTTTACTTTACTTTGTAAATCCAACCCCTCACTTCGCAAAAACTACCAAACAAGTACCATTTTTAAAATGTTATAACGGTTTTTTTCGGAAAGCTGAGCAGTTACAGTTATTTTGACTTCGAATTTGAATTCAGCACACCCAAATCCTTTAGAAAAATATATTTTGGTTAACTCAACTAAAGAGCTTATAATTATCGCCGTCAAACGGCCATTTCTGTCCCACTGTGCGTCGGGCCTTAGGAAATGAGTCGATGGGTTTTAAAGAATGGAAACCACTTTGAGTAGTGTATCGTGCAGTAGCTTTTGGCCGGGGTAGATCTCCAGCCTCAATTTTTCTGAGTTTTCTTCTTATTTTTGTTGTTTCAAGATTGTTTTGTTTTGGTTTTCCTTAGACAGATTTTTCTTAGCTTTGTACAATCAAAGTTAAAAGAATAAAAAATATATACTCATAGAGGCTATAAACACCCAAGGCACATGTACAGAAGATAATATACTCCGGGCAGATATTTTGCTTTCGTTCTGCGCATCTGTCAAATTCTCGCAATATTATAAGTTCAACAAATATTAATACAGCAAGAATTTGCTCAAAACATTTTAAGGAAAGTGATTTTGTGCCATTGAATCCTTTATATGTGCGGTATGGAATATCGTTAAAAACTAGACGACTGAAGGATGATGCTGTGCCTTTCATCTTATTACCACTTAAAAAAGATAACAGCGAAACTACTGCACAAGACTTACGAGCTCAAAATAGACTTTTGGTATCCAGGTAAGTGCCGACAATTTATTATAAAATATTTGTTGTCCACATAATGTCAACACATCCATCGATTCACATATAAGCGATGGACTGATTAATAAGGAGATAAGGAGAATGTTGAGGTTGAAGTACAAAAGGAGGATTTATACGAAAAAGACTGCGGAGTACAAGCCAAGCCAGTAATAGTAGATGGTAGTATTCAAACTAAAGAAACCAGGCCGACATATTCCGAGTAAGTAGATCAGAATAACTTTAAACACATGACACTTAAATAGAATTTGAGCTAATATATATATATATATATATATATATATATATATATATATATATTCATTTGATAGGTTGCTACAACAAATAGCAGAGTTGAAGGCTAAGATCTGGAAACAAGAATAGGTAATTGACTCTGTGAGTCATATTTTCGGGCCTGATGAAAAAATTGTAAAATATTGGAATGCCCCCATAAGCGAGTGAAATGGTTATCCGAAGATATTGCCAATGCTATAGCCATACATGCAGCTGGTCCTCGAGCATATCGACTCTTGTTAAGGAAACAGTATCCTCTTCCAGCAGTAATCACTTTGAAGAAGTGGTGTTCAAAACTCGAAGTTTTTCCAGGCATTATTCAACAAAAAGAACAAGTATACTGCCGCAATTACTTAAATCACTTAATAAATTTATCCATAGCCATACCGACCGATAGGAAAGTTAAGGAAAGTTTTTTCAGATCCAGAATGTATTTTAAAATTAAACACCTAAATAGTGCAGTAGAAGATAATCCAGTGAAAGAAAGAAAAAAATTATAAAAACAATTTCATAGATTTACAAATAGACTTTGTCAACTTAAGCTTTATTGAAAACTTATGTTAATACACAGTATCTTTTTGAATTAATGCCGAATAAACGTCTTTGCAATACGCGTTCATCCAAAATTTTTGTATTTTTACTTTTTTGGCACTTTTTCACAATTGATTACTCTTCCACAATCTCACTTTATTAATATTTGCAACTATAAATAAAGAAAAACTACCGTAAAGAAACCAAACTAATATGAATTACAATGCAAAATCATATCAAAACAAACATCGATGTCAATCTGATCAGCCATCTTGGATTTTGATTTTGTTTACTTTTGATGACACATGCGCAAGATATTACCTTCATATCTGTACCGTGATAAACAACTACCCGTTCGTTCCCCCTTTTAATCGTTTTTTACCGTTTTTGTCCGTCTGCGGTTTGTTTAGGGTTTTAGGCTTTATTTTAGTTAATTTTTTTCCAACATCCTAAAGCTAACTTAAGCGGGTTTTTTTTAAGTGCAACAGGTAATGTGCAAGTTGGGGGACAAGAACCACAAGTATGCTTCCGTTCCTCCACTCCTCATCAAAGCTGACCCAGTAGCTAGAGACTTATTATACATATGATGTATTACATTTGAATATTAATTTTTTGAGATTTGATTTTGTAAAATCTGATAGTCTCACTTTTTAAAGTGCCGTTTTTGTGCTTTAAAAATTAATTTGTTGTTTGCCTTTTTATACTGACTACTTTATGGACTAATTTAATTTACTTCGTAGCACTTCACTAAGTTGGCCACACAAAAATTTCTTTCTCATTCAGTTGTGAGTTCTATATAGTCTAACCTTAAGAGTTTGCTCAGGAATGTAATCAGCTGTTCACGCAGCGCACACGTGTTCTTGGTCAAGAAACAAGAAACATTAATCAGATATTCAAGGAAGAGAAATATATTAAAAAGCAGTCAAATAGAATTTAAGGGCGGGAAGCGAGGGAGTTGACTGTCACCTTCCCTTATTAGTTTCCGGTGATCACTAAATAAATCTGTCGTGTATAACTACCCTTGATCCCTTTGGGGTATTAGAATTTCAATAAAATATAATAAATAAAACCAAGGAAGTGAAGCTAGTGTTGCCAATTTGTTTCACATGTGATAATGTGATTTCAGTTGCAAATGTTTTACAGTACAAGGAGTCGGATGGGTGTTACATGTCAAATGAACTTCTTCTGACCAAAATGTCTTGGTTGTTCGTAAAGGCAGAGTGCCCGCGATCGGTTTCGTGATCCTTATGTTAAGTTAAATACACCCATGTCTATTATTGTGTTTTTCTTATGTTCTCGAAAGTCACTGCTGTTATGGAACCACATTTCATTTTTTTTTTTTTTTCATTTTTAATACATTTTTATTTCCAATTCATTGCAGACTTACGTACTAGACAAAAAAAATACTTAAAATTAGTTGGACGTACTTTGTTTTCTTTTTCCTACAATCTAACTTACTGGCCCTCGACGGGCACTCTAAACTAAACTTATCCTTAATCTATTGTCTTTCGACCTAACCTCACATTTCATATATTTATGGAGTTGATTGCTACTTATTATTATAAAAAATTTTAAAGAAAGAACGTAATAACTGAACGTTGTTTTTCGTTAAAACTTATATGCTAACTTACATATAACGGTATGAAGTGAGCGTCAAGATACAAATGTCTCGGTAGGGAACATTTGTTGTTAACGAGCTCTTATTTTTTTTTTTTTTGTTTGCTATGACATCTGTGAAAAACATTTAGTATACATCAAGTCATTGAACAGAAAACATCATATTTTTTCATCGTGTTTAAAATGTCGAATTTTGTACCAGAAAGTGATGATTTGCGGAAAGCATTAATTTTTTGTTTTCATTTGAAGAAAAGTGCTGCAGAGTCGCATCGAATGCTTGTCGAGGCATATGGTGATCATGCTCTATCAGAAGCAGTGGTTTCAACGGTTCAGAAATAATGATTTTGATGTGAGAAATAAAGAACGACCACCAAACAAGTTTGAAGACGCCGAATTGCAAACGATATTGGATGGAGATGACACTTTGCGTCAAAAGCAAATGGCAGCAATGTTAAATGTTGCACAACAAACAATTTCTGACCTTTTAAAAGCTATGGGAAATTCATTCCAATTGTGTGGAAAATGGGTGCCACATGAATTGAATAAAAGACAGATGGAAAACCGAAAAAACACCTCCGAAATTTTGCTCCAAAGACACGAAAGAAAATCGGTTTTGCATCGGATTGTTACTAGCGATGAAAAATGGATTTATTTTAAAAATCCTAAACGAAAAAAATCATGGGTTACAATCTGGGACAACCAACAACATCGACTGCAAAACCAGATCGATTCGGCAAGAAGACAATGCTTTGTGTTTGGTGGGACCAGAAAGGTGTGATATACCACGAACTCCTAAAACCTGCTGAAACCGTTAATACTGATCGCTATCGACAACAAATGATCCATTTGAACCATGCATTGATCGAGAAACGACCAGAATGGGCCAGAAGACACGGCAAGGTAATTTTGCTCCATGACAATGCACCTGCACACAAAGCAAAACCGGTTCAGGATACAATCAAAACACTTGGCTGGGAGCAGCTACCCCACCCGCCGTATTCACCAGATCCGGCTCCTTCCTATTACCATTTGTTTTCATCGATGGGACACGCATTGGCTGAGCAGCACGTTGATTCCTACGAGGAGGTCAAAAATTGGGTGTTTGATTGGTTTGCTTTAAAAGACGAACAATTTTATTGGCGTGGTATTCACAAACTGCCAGAAAGGTGGTCACAATGTGTAGAAAACAATGGCCAATACTTTGAATAAAATGTTTTTACTTTCCCATTAATAATTAATGTTTTATTTACAAAAAAAAAACGCTCAACTACCTTAAAATAACTTAAACCTACCTTAACTAAACATACACACATATATACATGTGTGTATAATACTATACGCCCACATATACATGCGTGCACCTAACCTTTGTACATCATGTACAAATGTGTATACTTAGACTTTATTTTTTTGTATGAACATTTATATAAAACTTACAACTATCTTACACTAAGTCTGTAAGTCGGCCATAGGTAACTGGATCACATCCGCTGCAAGATCGACTACTCCCTTGAAGGAAATCTGTGCTACCCATTCTAAAAGTCTAAAAGGTTCGACGAGGGAGTTCGCTCTCGCGGCCACCAAAACTTTCGATTTGTAACGCAACATCCCTCTTATCCCGACTCGACACCGCCATTCTAAAGCGGAGGAGATCTTCCTCAGCTCGTTGTGCGATGGAACGGTCGTAGTTGAGTCGCCCACAGTTGAACGGGCGATGTGAAAGAGGAGCGGTACCCCATTTATGTCTTGTATAAGACCATGCCTATCAAAATGGAGAAGTACTTCTGGGGGGACGAAGCCAGTTTGACGTACCCTTTCGTGTTACTGTGGATTAAGGTAGTACGCCCCAGTAATCAAGTTATTAAGCGAGTTCATCGCTCTCACAGTGTGACCTCGAATCAACTTCACCAGGAAATTGTCCACTCGTATCAGGTTCGCCCTGTTGTATAAGACTTCATTGGAGTAGAATTTTATGTACTGGGACTCTGATGTTCTGTAGAGGCGAAGGCAAGCCCTAAGACAAGCCCTCTCAAACAGCCGAATCTTTTCCATCAAGTTTGCACTCACGTTAAACCACACGGGACAGCCGTAGGTGAGCATTGGCCGTATGAGGGCCATGTAGCAGATTACCTTCACCCTCGCATCGAGCTGGCTGTTGTAAAACAGTCTCTTTGTAAGATCAAAAGCGCCTCGGGCTCTGGCCAGAGGTGCATCTACATGTTTGTTAAAATATACATACTGATCTAGCCAGGTCCCCAGGTATCTGACTACAGTCCTTTGCGCCAGTGGTTGCCCGTGTCGTCCAACAATTGAGAACTTTCGCCAATTATTTTTTGTATCCGCCGAAGCCTTATACAACGGCGTTCTGAACAGAATGGTTTCCGATTTCTGAAAATTGATATTCAACTTCCAGTTATCGCAATCTCTCATGAATGAGTCGAAGTCACCCTGCGCTAGCGTGGTGCTGTCCTCGATTTTTTTGCCTTATCTGTATACGATCAAGTCGTCGGCATACGCAATTGCGTGAGGAAGAGAACATATTACATCGCTCAAGAAAATGTTGAACAGGATCGGCGAATTAACGGCACCCTGTTGGAGGCCATTTTTTACTTCAAAAATACCTGTAGAGATCACGTTGCCATTCTTGACTACGAACCGCCTACCAGTAAGCATGTTATACAGTAGGTACATCAGTGATTTACCAATGCCTAGCCGATTGAGCTTGTAGAAAAGTCCTTCTAACCATACGGTGTCGAAGGCCTTCTTCAGGTCAGTCAAGCAAGCCCCCGTACATTGTTTCTGGCTCTTATACCATTGGATATCCGACACCAGTTTCAACGCGGCATGAATAGTGTCATGCCCCACTCTGGAACCGAATTGGTTATCCGGAATAATATGTTTGTCCTCTGTCCAGTTGATCAGAGCTCTATTTATGACCTTCTCGAATACCTTGCTGATGTTTGGGAGGAGACTAATTGACCGGAGGTTGCACGGATTCCAAGAATCTTTTCCTCACTTGGATATGGGTTGTACAAGCGCAGTTTTCTAATGTCCCGGATAATGTGCATTATTCAGAGCGTTGTTAAACAGGATTGTGTACATAGTAACCACTTACAGGGGAAGGTGTTTTAGCACAATGTTGGAGATCCCATCTTCTTTAGTGATGCGAAGACCGCTTGAAGATCTGCCTTCGAAATGAACGGGGGATGCACCGCTTCTTCGGCGATGACATTATCTGCCATATTATCGTCATTAAACACGACAAACCCACTGTTCTCAGATCGCCATTGTTGCAGATCTTCTCGAAGTTGAGAGTTGCTAGAGTGCACGCTATTCTCCAGGTTGTGGAAACCACATTTCATAGTCAGCAAAGTGTGCTTTATAAGCCTTCCGTCTTCAATGAAAATGAGGCAAGACTGTCGTAATAAGCATTGCTGCATAAAGAAGCACCTATACTTTTTGTATATCAAAAGTAATTGCCATAGTGGATACAAAATGTGGTGTAAACTTGACTCGTTTGATGACCCTTTGAGCAAACATATTTTCGATGAAAAAAATCCTTGCATCCCTCACATGTGTATTTTAATAAATCTGAAAAGGAAATACATATATCACCAAAAATCATGCATTTCTCTAAAGGAGACCTACACACACAGGAGCCTATCATTCGCCCCTGCATATCTCACCGAAATTACAATATTTGTCACGCAGTTTCGCATGATTGAGTTTCAAGAGATTTATATTTTGCATATTTTTTGTACCTCGACCCTACAAAAAAAAAAAATACAAAACATCCTCCCATTCGTCACGGCGTACACGTGGAATTTGTAAAAGTCATTCAGAGTTGAATATCACAGCCCTCCTGTTCGGTCATCAATCAATTCCAAAGAATCTACATCTCCATGCACGCGCTATCCTTAAAATGTCAATAATATCAGCACCGCGCTCTCAGCCGTCGACGCGGGTATCGATAGTTTTTCACGGGCGAAATATAAAATATAAAAAGCAAGCATCCAATCATCAGACCTTCCGCAAACCGTTTCCTGTGTTGAGGGCGTGGGATATGTCAATGCCATCTCAGACTCTGTAATCGCTGACGTCCTGGCTAGGGTTGCATGTATGCGTGTGTATGTGTTTTTTTTTGTACATGAGGACGTCCTTCTTAAGCTTTGCGACGATGATAATAGCCGCCCACTTTTCACAATCCCCACCCGATCAGCAACTTTCATGGCGCGAAATAACAAAATACTTGCAGTCAGGAAAACAGAGAGGTACTTTTAGAGTGCCATTGTCTGCTTGAATGGTAGCCCTCCTGCCAGCAAAAATCCCTCACCATTAAGGGCATTTTCTCTCTGCACCCTGAACTGTTCTATAATTCTGATACAAATTTATCCTATTCATCCCGCATTCATCATAAATTCTCACATTGAAATTACGAGAATTTTTCACATCCTTTCAGTAAGCGGAGTGCGGTGTGGGCTCCTTCTAGCCGGCACTCAACGCTCCACATGTCTTCTTGACACCTGACACCGTCATCGCGTCATCGTGTCATCGTTGCCATCATCATTGTCGTTGCTGTGGTATTCTTCAGAGAATGGGAGGGGTGGCAGTGGAGAAGAATACTATTTCAGAAAATAATAGAGTACTATGAGTGGATTCTTATGCGAATGAGAGATTTTATTAGCAGCTGTGGGAGGTGGCAAAAGGTGATATCCTTTAACCTCTAAAACACGCCTGCATTCTCCGCCTTATCCACATGTCAATTCGTACCGACAGGAATGTGTGTCCTTAGATTTGAATAAAAATTTATGCAAATTCACAAATTTTATTTCGCAATTTCCCAACCCCCTTCCACCCGTCCATTCAGCCGCACCACGTTTCACAGAGAAACTGAAAACATCATATGATGGCGGCGCTGGAGGAGCAAGTTGAAAAAAATTCACCATGGATAAGCTCTAGATGGAAGGATTCTCTTCAGATACGAATCTACGAGTAGAATCCAGATACAACAATGTAATAATATCTGAAATACTTGAAATTGCTGTCAACTTCTTCTGGGTGGCATACACACACCCGCACACAATGTGCTCATCGTCATTGACATCACCACCGTTACCGACGACTAAAGCTAGAACGGTGACGGCGTTAATACAGAAACTGGAAGAATAAGAGATATTCTCGTGATTTTGTATGCGATATGGAATGTTGCCGATTGAATAAGTGGGCGGTGAGACAGTGAGGCATTGAGGCAAAGAGACGGTGAGGTGGGTTGAAACGGAACGCGTCAAATAATGTACTGGCAAGATGACGTACAGACTTTTTGATCAATCAGAGTTAGAGCTTTGATTTGAGGAACCTGAAATATTAGCATAGCATCAAACGATAAAATATTAAGGACATAAATCGTTTTATTTCTGGAATACACCCATATATACACACACAATGATGTACCCAAATATATGCGAGTGGCAGTGGTGGCGAGGTAAATTCTCCGATTTCACTTGAGCACTACACGATGCAATCTGTGGATGCATTTCAGAGTCAGACACAGCAAAAGATTCGTCGTATGTGGGTATGGGGGCTGCAGTGGTGGAGTGGCAGTGGTAAATAATATTCCTCAATGCCCCTGCTGATGGTGCTTCAGAGTGCTTGAGTGCATTCCGGTAAAGGAAATCCTTTGTTTGCTCAATTATGTGAATTGAATGCATCCTCAGATGAAAATTGATTCCCATTTCCTTTTTTCAAACACAAGGGCTTATTGTGCATGTGGGTCGGATCTGGTGGAGACTTCAGCTTAAAAGACCTGATATTAGGATGCATACTCCTTAGGTGTGTACGTTCGTATAAGTATGTAAAATAGGTACACACTCGGGTGATAAGAGGACATGTTATGCAGTTTGCTTCCACTAGTTCAAACAACTTTTGTCTGTTCCTTCCGAGCTGAGGCTAGGTGTCGGGAAAAGAGACTTATTAACATCAATCACTTTTTGCTTTCGCAGTTTGGTTTCTGGCAAAATTTACTTTAATAAGACAAAATTTCAGGATGGATCATCAAATACTACAAATTTGAAAAGGTCGTTGATGTATGATGAGACTGCCGAATGGCCTAAGTTCGATTTCTGAATTGAACACCGCCGAGGTTTTCGTTGCATCAGTTCTTTCGAGTTGCTGTCTATAAAAAGCTTCTCAAGTTCCGCCGATCAGCATGAACAACCGGAGTAGTTGCAAGTTCCTGTTCTTCTTGGACCTACCTACATACATACATACTTGTACTAAATATACCGGTATGGAGTGAGCGTCAAGATCAAATATCTAGATAGGGGACATTTGCTGTGAACGAGCCCTTATTGTTTTTTTTTGTTTGTTTGCTATGACACCTGTGAAAAATATTTTGTATACATCATGTCATTGAACAGACAACATCATATTTTTTCATCGTGTTAAAAATGTCGAATTTTGTACCATAAAGTGATGATTTGCGGAAAGCATTAATTTTTTTTTTTGGTGCCTAGTCGGCTTAGTTTAGGCGGTAATTGAGATTAAGAACCGATGAAAGTTCATACATCAAAACAAGGGGCAGTTCTAAGAAATAAGAGATTTCTAGTTTTTATTTTTATGTTTCCATTGCATATATTTCGGCGCAGAAATGATATACACATGGTTTACGTTATTTCAAATGGTTTGTGTATTCGCAAAACCTTGCTAATAAAAATACAGAAATGCTACTTGATCTTTACAAAATGTTTCATTTTCCTACTTATATTTCCAAGGCAATTTGCATCTGAAATGTTTAATTTTGCAATTTACGCAATGCAGAGAATTTACGCAATACAAACCGTTCACAAATATTATTTTGAAATGTTTTAAGCGATTACATAAGTAACCATTTAATTGTAATATGAACAATTCGTTCTTTTTATAAGCATTCACTTTAGAATTTTTGATGTCCTCCATTCCCTCATTATTGCTTACATTTGGGCGATTGTTTCTTTTTCGATGAAATGAACTGAAAGATAGGTACATCAATATTATCAACAATCTTAAATCCGTTTTACGAGCTTATTAATATGTGTTATTTTTTTTGGGAGCTTAATACAAAAGTAATTAGTTGGATCCAAGTTGAGCATTGTTCGTTTCAAATTATTGCTACTTTAAGAAATAGCCTTAATATAACGAACGTACATTATTCCTACCAGAACGGAGTCAAGGGATAGGCGTTCTTTTGTTAGTATGTCAAGGTTTTTTTGGTTTCTGTTTTTTAGAGTTCCTGAAACAAATCAACAACGCAGTTATTAGCAAAACTGTTTCATATCCTTTGATTTCACTTCATAAGTACGGATATAACGAATCAATAAACATTATAGTTGTACTTATTTGGGCATTTATACACCAATCTCTTTCCATATATGGAACATATACACAGCATTTCCTTATGTGTGTAGATTTGTACTAAGAAGTAACACTTCTTTCCACACGGAGTGTATTGAAACAGAAACTGAGCTTCAGATAATTAATTTCTGAGCGAGTACATATGCAAGAACTGTTTTCTTGATATTAGCTATCTACAAATTTTGCTTTTAATATATTTAAGTAGGTCAATTTGATTTTGGTAACTAATAACTAACTTCAAAGGACCATTTGCAATTTCATTCTTTGATATACATAGAATTAAAAAAAAAGTACAACTGTACAACGCCAGATTTAAATTCATAATTCGTGTTTTCAAAAAGGTTCAAAATTGCTTAGTGTTATTATTATTATTATTAAACAATCCGTTTTATTTTCATATAATAATCATACAATTTAAGGTACAAAAGAAGAGTTAACATGGCCGTGTGCTGAGAGATGACTCTTTATTCAAATAATATTAAAAAAAAATACTCATAATTCAACATTAATAAAATCTGGCCCACTTGATATGCAAATTGTGACCCGATGTGCTCGAAGAGTGTAAAAGCAATTCGAACATGCTCGCCTCATGAAAGAACTTAAAATCTGGCCCATATAGAATGTTGTATGTTTTAAGGGTGAGGGATTCTTTAAGTAAGTACAGTAAGAGCAATTCTAGTATTGGGTAAATTGCAATACAGTGATGAATGTTTTCAATTTCGGTGTAGCACAAAATTAAATTTAAGGACTTCAGTCCTAGCTGTTAATATTGTGCCTATTTGATACGCTTAAATTCTCTTCTGAAGTAATTTTCCGAACCTAGTGTACGATTTAGTAGCTTATATACATCATCGGCTTAGCCCTTCTAATACAGGAATCATACACTTAATCATCAAGCTTTTTATGCATTGATAAAATTTATCATCTCATTCACTGAGGTTAGCCTCTGTGAGACTTAGCTCAAAATTATATGAATATATATATTGTAAAGCAATCTTGAGAATTCTGTTTTGAAGAAACTTAAACTTAAAACCTTAACTAAACAATCAGCATTTACCTTCAAATTCCGCTGGTTAATTTGAGGCAGATCAGATTCAACATAAATTGCATATGAAGGAGTTGTTGAAGTTGTTGTTGAGTCCTTTTAAAGAAAGACCTTTGAAGCCCTTCACACTCTTCAAAGTGCATGAAGTTTTGCGTAACACAGACATGCATTAGTATTAGCATTTAAACTTAAAGCTGTCTTAACGGTCTTAACATCACTAACTTTAACTCTTCCCTCCCAAGCAATATGCTATGTCGTCGAAAAGGACACTACCATTCCATACCGTAGCAGAGGTCTGATTGAGTTATAAGCTCCTCCTGCGCCGAAATATATGGAATAGAAACATAAAAATTATATTCAACAATCTTTATTTCTTAGAACTGACCCATTTTTTATGTATGGACTTTTATCAGTTTTTAATCTCAAACACCGCCTAAATTAAGCCGATTAGACACACCTCCCCCCCACCCATACATTTTTTTTTCGTCTCACTGAGACCTACCAAACTGCATCACTCAATCGAGGGGCCGCAAGTATCGGAATCATACCATCTTTTCCAAGCAGATAATAAATTGCAGCTCCAGTTATATTCGACAGCAACAGCTTTTGACTGATTGCTATTTGATACTGTTTCTTTACTAACTCAATTTAATTCCCTTATTCCCAAGTTATGAACTGTGTGTAATTTCACGGTGATAGAAAAATTTTGATCGTGTCTTATTTACTTATTTAAAACGACTAAAACCAACAAGCATACTTTTCAGGAACAGGATAATAACATGCAGTTGGTACAAAACCTCCCAGACATAAAAGACAACCATAATATTCAAAAGGAAATACTAAAAAAAAGTATAAATGGTAACAAAAGTATCCGGAGACGCAAGAATCTTAATAAAGACTTTTAAAATTGATAAGTTCTCAAGAAAATGTTTTGGTAGACATGTATGAGGATGGACCGACAAGTAACTATAATCACAGGTCTTTCTTTCTCCAGAGTTGGTCAAAAGCTGTTAAACAAGAAACACTCATTGGACAGACTGAAATTGGTATCAAATGTATGGATTATTGCCGTCACGGAGGATCATGTTATTGTAGATTTTACAATACTATTCAAGCATTCATTTGCGGTACGTTCGACGTACGTACGTTCTCTGTTAGAATTAATGCTTAAAATATTCATATAAAATTGTTTATTTGTTAAAATCTTGTTTACCGTGTCAGTTACAATGGTGTTTGTTAACTAGAGCAAGGAAACAATATCAAAAGTAAAATTGTATATGTATTCAAATGTAATTCCCAGCACGTTGGATCTTTGGAAGAGTGTGAGTAGCAATATCAGTAAAATGTACCATATTTAACCATATTGTTTATTCATCGAAAAAAAAGGTATTTACAATTTGAGTATTTTCAAAGCTATAGAACGTAATGAATATATGTAGATGTGGGCTCAACAACAGGGGACCAACGAATGTTTAATTATATTGGATGGCGCAAAAGTTCACAGAGGAACCAGGGCCCAGCTTGCTCATCAACTACTTCTGTCGTCCGCTTCTGTTCTTTCACGAGTAAAAAGAACGTAAAAAACTTTATATAAAAAGCTATACCGTCTCCGAACGGCGAAATTTAAGAAGCTTTTTCTTGGACCCTTATTACTCTCTGAGTGTTCACAACAGCACGAACGAGATGGTGACGTGAAAAATGCGTGGTGTTCAGTGGAGAGTCGAACCTGGTCAGCCTTGATGGTAGGTTATATCAATATTGGAGTACAGGTTCTATTGGTCGTGTTTAATAGATGTTGGGGGAAAAGTCTCATCGGAATGTTGTGTGCTTTGAGATACCGTTCTTCGGGAACTTCAGTTCAGTTTTGTCTAGGTGCTGTTTGAAAAGTTTCACCAAGTACTGTTACAGAGGCATGATGAGTGCTTTTAACTTGTTCTTTTGGTTGCTATAGAGTTTTATATTGTTCTTTGTGGATGATGAGACGGGCGTAGATGCGTAGTATCTTCGTTCAAAAATCGATAGTTCCTTCATCTTGGTATTCGAAGGGAGCCATACGCTGTTATGGGACGTATGAGCTGCTTGTACAATAACAGCTTCCAGCTTCGCTTATTCGGCAAGTCCGTTGTCAAGACGCGTCAATGAGAAAATGCAATGAAAAGTGAAACTGACATTTTGGGGCGTAACTTATGAGTGAGGTTTAACCTTTAACCCTTGTCTGTTGTTCCCTTGGGTAGCACTGTTTTGATGCTCCGGCATTTTTCAGCTGTATGGAAGCCTCGTCGTGCTGGTCTCCGCATCACATGAGGACCTATTTGTCTAGCAAAACGATGAGCCCGCCTCTTACGCTCTTGACACTAGCGATTGCGTCTTTATGTGTTTCGCACTTTTGCTTGTGTGGAAAAGAACACAATATTCTATACCTGGCAATATTAAATATCGTGTTACACACATTACTCCTCCGAGCAGAATTTTTTAGCATTCAGCCTCCTTTCTCTCCTCTCGTTTTTCCATAATGGAGGATTTACAAGAATCCACAGCTGCTGCGAGTTTGATGGTGTCAGGCTATGAAGGCTGTGGAATTCGTTGTTCGGTTTAAAAGTTTACTACAATGAAAATAAGTTGAAAATATAGAAAAAGTTTTATAATGTGATGTGAAGTTTACAAACGCTTAAAAAACAGGCCAACAAATTTGCAGTTTTCGTTGAGAATGCTGTTATCGAACAGGATAGGACACAGACTAATCAACGTCTGTGTCTGCGACTGCTTTCTGGAAACTCTGATATACTTATGGGATCGTAACTCAAAATGTCGAAGAAAGTTGAAACTTATAATAAAGCAACACCGCTAATGGAGGTTTGATAGTTTGAATCATTTCAAATTAGAACGGAAAGTTCCATGCAAGGATATCACATAAACAAACATGCATGGAGATTAAATTGACTTAATAATCATCAGTTTAACGCACTCTGTACGTAAGGAAATGGGAAATGATTTATATACTTATTTAAAACTAGTGGTCGCATAGCCTAAAAACATAGTTGAATTGAGGGGCATGATACTGTACATGCCACTCCCAAATTGGTCTCCGATATCCAATTGAATAAGAACAAGTCCTAATGCACAGGTGCTTGCTTGATAGACATGCAAAAGGCGTTCGACACCGTGTGGTTATAAGGTCTCTTCCTCAAGATGTTCAGACTCGGGACGTATAAAACATTGATATATGCTATATGATTTATGATATGGTTACATGTACGAAGTACTTTGTGAAAAATGTCTACATAACACTTTATAGACTTTATAGGCTCCATTCCGCATTTAATCGCGTTCCTCGATGATCTTATAGCAAACAGGTCAGACCCGAAAGTAGATGTAATAAAGAACTTATTGTAGCGTGACTTCAAGAATATTTAGCGGTCTTGCGACGACCGTAACTTGAAAAGTAGCTTCTGGAAGTGCAAAATTAATGTCTTTAGAACTCTGCTGTTTATGACCGCAAGGGACACGAAGAAAAACTGGCACAGGGTCAGCCGTAAGCCCTTCAAAATAAAGTTGGGTATGTTGCAGCTACAGAAAGCTAAGAAAGACTTTTCAGGATCAAGTTAGTTCTTTTCTAGCAGCCAATTTGACTACAGAGTAAATGTGTTCTGTTACTTGGCCTTCCTTTGGCTAATCATAATGTGCGGTTTTCCAGTATGAAACAATCTTAATACGTACAGTTGTACTTCCCAGACGGAAAAGATGAAGGTGTTTTAAGAAACAATATCTTCGGGCCTGCCTCCATTTCAATTTCAAGAAAATCCATTTCGATGCCGTTTTGTTAAAAGAGACAAGCCTAATCTATCCGTATTAAAGTCATTATTAAGCTGACTTTATGGCACAGTGCGCGAGCGATGACTTCGCTCGTATAGAATACGAGGGCTGATATAGGATATGAACTATACGTCTTCTGTTTGAACCGGCTGCCGCCATGAAGAAATTTTCCGGCGTAGTGGCTATAAAGTAATGTTCACACTTCGAAAGTTCAGGTTCCATTTCCGGATTGAACACCACACATTCTGCACGAGCTGCTGAAAACACTCAAAGAGTAATAATTGTCTATAAAAAAGTTTCTTAAAGTTCGACGGTCACAGTCAGCAAAAAGCTTTAGGTCTCTGCTTCCAGTTAGAGAATAGAAGTGCGCATCACACGAGAAGTACATGCAGGGGGATCTCCAACAGAGACAGGGATCAGGACGCCAGAGAATGACACTTCTACCGATGAGTGCTCCAAAAGCAACCCTTACCGATGTTCGCAACTAGACCATAACAAGAAAATTAACAATCAATCTGTGAAGTCTGTTTTTAAGATTGCGGTTCGACATACTTAAAACTTTAACTAAACAATAAGCATTTACCTTCAGATTCCGCTGGTTAATTTGAGGCAGATCAGATTCAACATAAATAGCATATGAAGGAGTTGTTGACGTTGTTGTTGAGTCTTTTTAAAGAAAAACCTTTGAAGCCCTTCACACTCTTCAAAGTGCTTGAAGTCTTGCGTAACACAGACATGCATTAGTAGTAGCATTTAAACTTAAAGTTGTCTTAACGGTAACTAACGGAAAATGAACCATAGTTGTTTTATTTAAAGTAAAATTGGTAAAACAGTAGCGCGCATAACACGAGAAGTTGAGGAGTTAGGTCGTGGTCTTAATTATGTTCAAAGACAATTAAAACTAGAGAATATATACATAGGTTACCGTAGAACACCTCTTTAGGGTCACTAAGTTAGACTCAAAAACCAGTTTCAAGATTAAATGAGCTGGTTTTAAGTAATAACATTGAATTCAGAAATCAAATTATTAAATCTAATTAATTATTTTTAATATTTATAAAAGAAAAAAAAAAGCTAAAAACCAGAAAATGTATATATTCTGTGATCGACCGTCGAAGTAGTCAGAAGCGATTTTATTTTGAATAATCGGTTACCAAAGAACTTTTCTTAAAAACACTCCTCTGCACAAGAGCTGTAAAAGTAATTAAGAAATGAATACCCGCATGTACTAGTTACTTTTGATATGAGTACTCGTTACAAAAATTACAAGTTATTAGTTACTTTAGTTACTTTACTTGTGGTGAGTAGAGTCAATTCGTATAAATGTATGACCAAACTAGAGCAGTATAACTCATGAGTGAGTGATTCAAAAATATGTATTATTTAATAATAACAGTGAAATAAATTGTGGCTCCCATAAGTCCAGATTTTTTTGTTTTTGAAATTTATGGAAAATTTTACAAAAATATAAATAAGGAACTCCTTTACTTTAATAAAAAGATTTAAGAATTGTAACAATAGCACTCATTTCAAAATCATTACTTTTAAGTACATATAATAAGAAAAAAATAAGAAAATGAACAAAATAATATAAAGTAATAATGCTTGATTCATATAAAGGTATAATATTTTTTCCATTCTCTCTGGCTTTAAAAATGATCGTTTTTCAAACAATATCTGCCCAGATTTTGAAAAGGTCCTTCCAGGTGGTGCTGATGTAGCCATAACAGATACGTACTTCTTATCTAAATCAGATATTTCTGGATACAACAACCTCCTCGTATTCCACCATGTCAATGGATTTTCCTTTCTAATAAGCAGATCTTCCTCCATATATTGCCGAATGAAAATGATGCTCGAAGTAGCGTTTGAAATGGATGAGTGCGAAGCAGTTCTTGCGTCAAAGTCCTTCCAAATCGAGTATTCTTCACATTACATTACTATAATTAATAATTGTTGGTGCTACAGTCCAAAGGGGACCTGGGCCTAGCTTGCTCATCAACTATTCGTGTTGTGCGCGTTTCTGTTCTCTCATGAGTAGAAGGGACCTACAGTTTTTTGCCGACTCCGAACAACAAAATTTGAGAAGCTTTCTTAGACAGTTATTACTCTTTGAGTGTTGTCAGCAGGTCGAAAGATGTGGTGCTGTGGAAAATTCGAGGTGTTCAGCCGGGAATCAAACCTAGACCCTTCGGCGTGTGAGCGTCGCACTCTACCCACTACGCCACGGCGACCACACACAGTAACTAGATCGTGAAAGTAACTACTTTGATTTGTGAGTAACTTTTAGGTACTAGTTACTTTACGCAATACTCGTTACCAAGTAACTAATATATACGATTCGCTACAGCTGCACTCTGCATGTTTTCTGAATATCGTTTTGATGTATATTTCAATGCCTTCTATAAATATGTAAGATGGACTAAGCTTGAAATAGAATCTGATCGGTTGACAAAATGATTGATATTACATTGATCAAAAATGCCTCATTAAACTAAACCCACAAGCTACACAGTAGTAAACACTGAACACAGTAATTAATCACACGCTCGCTGTGAACACCGCAAACATAATTGAGTTACATTTTGTAATTGCTCGACTTCATCAACAGTCAGCCTAGAGATGAGAAACGGTCTGTAAATACATGTATGCACATATGGCCACCCAAGTGTATGTAGTAAACTTCTGTCATTATCCCTTTGAGAAATTCGCATTCGGGTTGCGCTCAAGGAAATGCTCTTTGACCAGAATGTCGTAATTGTAGCGCTTCCTTGAAGCCACTTTAAGCCACACTCGAACTTAATTACCAGCATTCAATAGCATACGGTCTCTTCAGACCGGTACACAATTCCTTATGCTCCAATTACCTGAATTTGAGAAGTCTTACACCTCAATGGCTCTCCGGGAAAGCACAAAGCATGATTTATAAACTGCCAACAGAGCAGGATAAACTTTTCGATCGGCTTTTGTTTCAATAAAATAACAGAGAACTTCCAAACGTACTTGAATTTCAAAAGGATCCGTTCACGCATATAAACGTCTTTCAAACGCAAACCCAAAGTTAGTTAACCAAACTCGTAGGGACAACTGTCGGATAAGTTTTTGTTAGGCGCCATGCTGCAGGTGGAATTAACCATTCGCATGTTGCAGTCTCTTAACCTCAAAATTAGATTTTGAGGGGGAGCAGCTCCATTTGTTTCCATGATGTGAAACCAAATAGTATCACACCTTCCCCGGCCCAGGCTTTGCAAGTGGCCAAGTCAACTTCATTGATTTGATGTGACACATCCTACAGATACACTGCTCTAGGACTGTGTGCTAATGACAAGTGAGAAACTTCCTTCCAATTGAATTTTGTTCTTCAACGTCGGGGGTGGCCGGTAGTCGGTAGTCGGTAGTCAATGCCGTGGGGGAGGATTTAGACTCAATCTCCTCCTGCCAACTTTAGGCAATCGAGCGGAATTGACATGTCGCCAGTGCAATTTGTCTGCGCGTTTTGGCTTCGAGTGTTTTCTTCTCTCCAAAGGATGTTCGTCGGTGTGCTGTGCACCGACTACAAACAGTCCGTGGGTATTTTTCCTATTCCATCTTTCTGTTCTGAGTTCGGAATCGCCCACTTTTAATATTGAATAGAATTCCACTCACGATGAAGATTTATGGCGGATTATTTTAATGGTAAGCCATTAGCCCCTTAGTTGGAGCCTTTCGACGGAAAAGTTCAACTTCATTTTGTTCGAACCGGAATTGTGTATATGCATGCACCTACATATCTGTGGCCGAAGTGGAAGAAGAGAGAAGCTAGCCAGCATTTCCAACATGAATTGTTTTTGTCATTCGAATTATGGAGACGGTTAAAGAGGAGAAGCATCACATTGACTACGTCTCGTTGGTCGCCGTTTTTCTCGTTCGATTTGGTGAACTCTCGGGATTATTGGCGTTGCCCTCGGTCTCAAGGGATGAAGGGTTCAGTTTTCAATGCAACCAGTCCTGTTGAATAGAACGTATTACTTCCTTTTTGCAATGAGCTTCAATGGATATTGGGAAAAAATTGACAATTTTTGTGTGAAAGATTTCTGGACTGAACCCAGAAAACTTGTCTGTGTGCATTTTCGACGATACTCATGAAAAGGAAATCAATTTGGAAAGCGACAGTTGTGTAATTGGTCTTGAAATGCTTTCTTTGATAATATTTGTGGAGAAATTTCTAAAGCGGGTTCATTCATAACTGGCGAGCGGAACCTTCTTTACATTTATTCAAACGTAATTGAAACGTGTAAATTTTATTTTAAAAAAGTCCAGGCGAATTAGATCGATGTTAGGATGTTAGGATGTCAGTTGGTTAAAAAGCGATTCTTATTCTCTCAAGAACTTTTATTCATATTATGTGGAGTAATAATTGTGACATTTTTTCCAGGGAATTAAAAAAGGTTTTTTGTACTTACTTACGTTGCTAATGTCTTACATTTTGGGCGCAGCGAATTCATGCGTTCAATGCGATTAAGGCAAAGTACAACTGAATTTAATTTGAAAATTGTTAAATTAAAAAATATCCGCTATATACGTGATATTCTAATCTTAATCATCAAATTTGACAGAATTTTGTAAGTCTCAATAATTAGCCTTTTTTCTATGTACGTTTGAAAAAATTAAAAAAATAACGAACATAGCTGTAGTTTCAACAACGAGAGTCCTTCTCCGACGCATGGACCACATTAAAACAAATTAAAACCTAAAAAAGTCCCTCGCGCCGGAATTAAAATCCGTCCAAGATGTTTCACCACGCTACGAGTGAAACATCTAAGACAATAAAAAAAAATATTAAAACTAATTTAAACAAAATATCCTTCACAAGCCACTGCTAGGCACTCTCGGTCGTAACTCCCGTTTTCCTGTTTTCCAGACGGGCTGGAGCAATGACTGAGTTTGCTTAATATCTAACGTAGCGGACTATGAAGTGTGAGTTTTTGCTAATGGAGCAATTCAAATCAATATAAGGACATAACACCTACACTGATTTTTGTTGTAAAGCTGTAAAATAAATAATAAATAAAGCTGCATAAATTTACACTTCAAAATTCTGCTTTTATTCGGAGTTAGTTTCTGAACGTCTGTGACTAATATGAGAGAGCAATTCCTGGTTGGTGTGAGCAACGTTCATGGGGTAAGAGCAAATTTCTTTGCTGTGTACGTTCACCTCTCCCGCTATAGACTAGTTCTCTTGGCGCCAAGTGAAACACAGGTAGGTGAGAATACCGAGGTGTCGGACTTGAGCCTGCCCGGATATAGCTTAGTGCCTTTGTTTTTCTCACATCGCTACTTACGTGCGTAGTGACGTTGCTTTCAACTTCAACCAAAATGCGGAAACTGTTTCAATCCTGTGATTAAACCTCCATGGCCGTAAGCAGTTAATCCACTACTGTTTTATTTACAAAAGTCCAAACCTGAACAGCAACACAACTTTCAATGAGTTTGATGCGCTGACTGACTCCATTAAAAGAATTATATCCCTGTACCCTCGCAAATCGTTTTTGCGGGCGATTTCAATGTACACAATTCTCCTTGGCTTCGACATTCAGGCCAAACAACACCCGAAGAAGGTATATTAATCTTTGCTGTTGTAAATAATTTGACCCAGGCTGTGAATGAGCCAACATATTGCAGATTATACTGCCAACACCTTGGACCTATTTCTGACATCTCATCCTGAGAAATACTCAGTTTACATACATCCGCCACTAGGCTCGTCAGAACACTGTGTCGTATCAGCCAATTTCCCATACCCGTCCCAATCAGTTAGAGTACAAGTCTCTAAAAGAACAGTTTGGCTCTACGAAAAAGCCAACTGGAGCGGCCTAAACAACTTTTTCAGGGATTTTAACTAGTCACTATGCTTCCCCGATTGCGACGTGGATGTCGCATCTGATATGATAACAAGAATAATTTTGTCAAGTATGAAATCCTTTATTCTTCACAGAGTGAAGAATGTCAAAGCAAGAACAAACGAGAGGTATGACTCGAGCTGCAAAGACTCGAGCTGGTTGAGAGAAATAAGCTTCCGGCCAACCCTTCTGAGAAATACCGGAAGAAATTTAAAAGGGCCTAAAATGATTGCAATACGTTGATAAAACGTGTTAAATTCTCCTATGATCAAAAGTTGAGGCAAAAAGTGTTACATTGTCCCAAGGATAGCAAAAAATGTTGGTCATTAGAAAAAAACGTAAAGAATTCCACCTCGTTCGCAATTCCAACGCTCATTTGCAATCCAGCTGTCAGTTCTTTGGACAAAGCAAATCTGTTAGAAGCACATTTTGCAGCCAGCTCAACGTTACCAGATTGCGCTTAGTCCGTGCCTGTACCCGAACACGTAAATTTTTCCATGGGAAAAGTCCATTTTCGCACTCGTACAGTTGCAAGAGTACTAAAAGATCTAAACATGCACAAATCCGTTGGCCCGGATGGTATCCCCACGATCTTCTGATAGGGAATACGCTGGCAAAACCAAAGCTTTTCCAGTTTTCATACCCTTTAGCGCTCTTTCCGAGTAAGTGGAAAACAGCATTTGTCCAGACCGTCCCTGAAAAGGCGCACCATCAACCGTCCCATAGCCCTTACGTCCCTACTTTTTAAGGTTATGGAAACGCAAATAATCCTTCAGCATATCAAATATCTTCCGGAATCTTCTTAAAGATAGGCAATATGCATTTTGCAGCAACAGATTCACTGGTAATATGGAATTTTTCACCGAAAAATGGTACCATTCTTTGCACAATGTAGGAGAAAGCAAGATTGCTGCGCTTGTTATTTCAAAAACATTTGACAGAGTCTGGCCTCAGGCTCTCTTGTAGAAAAAGCAAGTTTTGATCGTCGATGAATCTCTTCTTCAACTGCCTCTCGAAAATTTCAATACAAGTTGTTTTGGATGGGTTCAAGTCTTCTTTCCACCATATTAATGCTGGTGTTCCCCACTGCTCCGTCTCTCAACACCAAGTTGGAACGCTCACATATTCGAGATCGCCAAAAATGCAGCGAAATGTCTATATTTCTTAAAGCGATGAAAGAAATATCCCTTCTGATCTGGCAACAATATATAAGGCATACATCCGCCCAAAGCTTGAGTATAAAGCTTCAATCTTGTCTGGTGCTTCTAAGACCTCTCAGCAATCTCAGCACGAGGTAGAATCCAACAGCAAGCGATAATACGTATTGCTATATACCGGTATAACGGTATTTTTATTTTTTTTGAAAATAAAGCACTAATTATTAATGGGAAAGTAAAAACATTTTATTTAAAGTATTGGCCATTGTTTTCTACACATTTTGACCATCTTTCTGACAATTCGTGAATACCACGCCAATAAAATTCTTCGTCTTTTAAAGCAAACAAACAAACACCCAATTTTCGACCTCCTCGTAGGAATAAAATTGCTGCTTAGCCAATGCGTGTCCCATCAATGAAAACAAATGGTAGTCGGAAGGAGCCAAATCTGGTGAATACGGCGGGTGGGGTAGCTGCTCCCAGCCAAGTGTTTTGATTGTATCCTGAACCGGTTTTGCTTTGTGTTCAGGTGCATTGTCATGGAGCAAAATTACATTGCCGTGTCTTCTGGCCCATTCTGGTCGTTTCTCGATCAATGCATGGTTCAAATTGATCATTTGTTGTCGATAGCGATTAGTATTAACGGTTTCACCAGGTTTTAGGACCTCGTGGTATATCACACCTTTCTGGTCCCACCAAACACACAGCATTGTCTTCTTGCCGAATCGATCTGGTTTTGCAGTCGATGTTGATGGTTGTCCCAGATTAACCCATGATTTTTTCAGTTTAGGATTCTTAAAATAAATCCATTTTTCATCGCCAGTAACAATCCAATGCAAAACCGATTTTCTTTCGTGTCTTTGAAGCAAAATTTCGGAGGTGTTTTTTCGGTTTTCTATCTGTCTTTCATTCAATTCATGTGGCACCCATTTTCCACACTTTTGGACCTTTTCCATAGCTTTTAAACGGTCAGAAATTGTTTGTTGTCCAACATTTAACATTGCTGCCATTTGCTTTTGACTTTGAAATGTCATCTCCATCCAATATCGTTTGCAATTCGACGTCTGCAAACTTTTTTGGTGGTCTTCCACGTTCTTCATGTCTCACATCAAAATCATTATTTCTGAACCGTTGAAACCATCTTTTGCATGTTGCCTTTGATAGAGCATGATCACCATATGCCTCGACAAGCATTCGATGCGATTCTGCAGCACTTTTCTTCAAATGAAAACAAAAAAATTAATGCTTTCCGCAAATCATTACTTTCTGGTACAAAATTCGACATTTTTAACACGATGAAAAAATATAATATTGTATGTTCAATGACATACTAAATATTTTTCACAGACGTCATAGCAAACAAACAAAAAAAAAAATAAGGGCTCGTTCACAACATATGTTCCCTATCGAGACATTTGTATCTTGTTAATTGTCTCGCGAGAATATAGACGAAATTTCGCGTCTTTTCACTATTTTATCGACATTTCAAAGAAAAATTTTCTAATGAGCTTGCCAGCTGCATTCCTCCCCTTCAAGATATATATATACCCGCCTTGCTGGTAATACTCACCTGTTCCACACCACCAAAACTTTCAACCGCCCCCGCCCCCATTACAATCGCCAGTCATTTAAAACTAATTTTAAGCGGTTCGATTATTTTATGAGAATATGTAAGGTCGCTAATCTACGCCGGCAAGCTTAAAACGGTTGACTTCTGCCTGATTAATCAAATAATCGTTCCCAAAGAGTACTCCGAAGAACTTACATTTGGAAAAAGAAAAAATCTCACATAACGGCCATCTAAAGCAACTCAAAGGCTCAAAAAAGAGGCGTATGATTTGACAAAAGTGGTTAGTTTAACAATTTTCTGTTCAGTAAAGTTTTGCAATTTAAGACTGTTGTTTTGAACTTTCGTAGATTTTTATACTTTGTATGTTTGGATTCTCGAGCTATGGAAATGTTTGGGTTTTAACCCAGTTTTGGCATACCGAGTAGAATGTTTAATTAAGTAAACTAACTGGTCATATAATTGTTCAAACTGACTCAGGAGCGGATTTACCCGCATAGCTTTTGTGAAATCAATCAATCAATCAAATTTCTACATTGCTACTTAGTCTCAATTCAGTTTACATTGTAACTAAATTAATTTAAAATGCAAAAAAGTAGAAAAAAAAAACAAAATCTATTAAAGTTTGTTTGGATTTTATCAAAGAAGCCCTTCTCGGAGAGAATTTAAAAGATTTCAAACCACACCATTTTTACACAAGAAAACCTGTGGGTAGTTGTTAATTATTGTTGTGTTTGGGTTACCCTTGAAACCATTCGCAAACACACTCATAGGTCCTTGCAAATGTATTTTCAGATCAAGAAAGTTCATCATACACATGAAATTGAAAATATTCAAAAATTACAAATTGAAAATTTCCACCTCTTAGTAGATCTAAGGGTGTGCATAAAAAGTACTTTATAGTGCCATGTCTATTGTTGACATTCCTATCAATATATTTTACGTTTTACTTATATCACGTCAAATATACCTGTCCTGCTTTTTAAAGACAAACTGAAAAAGAAAGGATTTCTCGCTTTTGACAGCAAAGTTACACGTGTGATTGTTGGACATACTCGTATTTGGTTTTTTCAACATTGGACTCTATAAACATGCTCCTGGTCAAGCGGATTATCATGAAGAGTATTTAAATCCGAGTGATCTCAGATGGTGGACAAAAGTGGAGACGGACATCAATCAATTTAGAATGAGACACTACTTCTTCTTGTTGTGGCGCTACAGTCCGGGATGGACATGGGCCTCAACCAACATGCCTCTCCAGCCAGCACGATCTTTCGCCAGCTGTCTCCAGTTGCGCACTCCAAGTTGGTTGAGGTCCTTCTCCACTTGTGTGCGCCACTTCAGTCTAGGCCGTCCTCTGTTGCGTTGTCCCAATGGCTCGGATTCAAAGACTTTTCGGGCCGGAGCAGTGGTGTCCATACGCTCTACATGGCCTAGCCATCTTAAGCGTTGTATCCGTAGACGCTTAACCAGGCGCAAGTCGCTGCACAGCCTATAGAGTTCGTCATTAAATCTTCTCCTCCAGATGCCATCAACGCAAACAGGACCAAAAATCGCACGCAAAACTTTTCTCTCGAAAAGACTAAGGGCTTCCTCATCCGCCTTTGCTAACGTCCAAGATTCTGCGCCATATAGTAGGACGGGGATGATCAAGCTGTTATATAAAGCCAGTTTAGTCCTTCGAGAGAGGGCTTTATTACTCAATTGCCTCTTGAGCCCAAAGAAACAGCGGTTGGCAAGAGTGATTCTGCGTTTGATTTCGGTACTGATGTTGTTGTCCCTGTTTACCGCGGAGCTGAGGTAGACGAAGTCCTTAATACTAACAATGAGACACTAGTATAAGATAAATAATAATAATAATTGGATGGCGCGACAGTCCACCAGAGGACCAGGGTCCAACTTCTTCTTCTTCTTGTGGCGATACAGTCCGGGGTGGAACTGGGCCTCAACCAACATGCCTCTCCACCCAGCACGATCTTTCGCCAGCTGTCTCCAGTTGCGCACTCCAAGTTGGTTGAGGTCCTTCTCCACTTGTGTGCGCCACTTTAGTGTGCGCCACTTTAGTCTAGGGTCCAACTTGCTCATCAACTACTCGGGTTGTACGAGCAACTGTTTTCTGACGAGTAGAAGGGACATACAGTTCTTTGCCGAATTCGAACGGCGAAGTTTGAAAAGTTTTTTCTTCGACATGAATTACTCTTTGAGTGTTGTCAGCAGCTCCAAAGAGGTGGTGCCGTGAAAAGTTCGAGGTGCTCTACCACTATGCCCCTGGCAAGAGATCGTCGACCAGGATACGCATGTTGGTTAACGCTCAGGTTCATCATGGACCGTAGTATCATTGAAAGCGAAATTCTATCCACCTTGTTCAAATGAATTCGGTTAGTTTTTTGAGCCATTTCTGTGACACATCTAATCGTTTTGCATCCGCGAAAACTCCAGTAGCCGTAAGGAGTAAAATCTGGAGAATACGGCAGGTAAGATAAGCTCTTCGATTTAAGAGTTTCCCATTGTGGGGGAGGGGATAGGCGAACTTTGGACAATAAGTAAACAACAAGTACTTAGTGACGTGACAGATTATTGCAAAAGAGAGAGAGTTCACATGAGTTGTGGGCGGTATATATACCATCGCCTAACCTAAAGAATATGCTAACGGGAGGATCAGCCGATCATGAGACTCGTTCTTTAAGTTAATTGTAATTATCTTTTACACGAATGTTAATTATTAGACCTCAAAGGGTGTAATAGAAGTGTGATGACACTGTTTCTCAAACTTTTCGAATATTCTTCTACACCATGTAGTCGTGTAGTAGTAGTGTAGTTTTTTCATAGTTGCAGTATATAATGTCTGTCGTCAAGAAGTTCATAGGTTCCACCAAATGCACACCATGGCCTTTGAACAGTGGATGTGGACGGTGATGGAACAGGGTCACCAGACTAGTATTTTTCTCTTCTTGTGGTAATCGTAGTTTATCCTCATTTTATCTCCATTCAGGATCCGGTGCTCAATTAAATTATTTTAATGTGTTTTAAGTAGCAAGTCCGGGTAAAAAACCCACTTCCGACATCTTTCGGTATCAACTCGAACGAAATCTGATTTCCTTTTTTTGAACCGATGGGAAATCGTGACTCATCGCCAACGATTCGATGAGCTCACTCTGCGTTTGGCACAGAATTTGATCCAGTAAAACCTCCAATTCCTCAACCTCAAACTTTCTGGAGTGGCCGAAGTGCTCTTTATCGACACTTTTAAAACATTGAAGCCACTCTTCGTATGATTTATGGGTCGAAGCAGATTCGCCATAAACTTTTACAAGCATTCGATACTCTATTTTATCACCAATTAAACAATAAAATCAAAATTTTTCGCAAATGCTACTTATTTAAGACAAATACGGACATTTTTGAAGAGGCAAAAAACAATGTTGTTGCCAAAACGGACACTATTGCACACTAATTATTGCTGACAAATGACACATCTTTCCGGTTAAGATTATTGCATCTAAGATCAGTTACAATTTATTTGGACGCTACTACACAAGAAATTTCTTTAAAAACATGTTCATCTAAAAAAATAACTTTCTGAAAACTGTATGACACGCGGTACAATAAATGAAAAAATAAATTTCTTTAAAAACATTCTAAAAGAGATGGTTATTGACCTGGAAAAAAAGAGCGAACAGAAGAAGATATAAGTAGAACAAAACAGTTATATTTTTCTAAAATGAAGCTCCTCCTTTTCCGATACAGCCTCTTAAAGAAACAATAACTTAAGGTACTTTTATATCATTTAAAATGGTTTTTAAGTTCACCGAATGGTGTCAGCATCGAATTCAATGCATCCCAGAGTATCATCTAATTTTGCCGAGAATTTCTTCCCCTTGATTGTTTTTGAATCATCCGGAAACAGCTGTGCCGTTGGTCGTTTACGATGAACTGAACCGCATAGAACTTGATTTCAACTAAAATTGTGTTTTCGCTATCTTTCAGTCTCCGCTGTATAATTGTGCTTCCGCTGACAAGACAGAAACAATCACAATCCCAAGAAGGACATTTTGCTGCGACTGTACAGAGATTAATTTCCTCTAAGTCCTTGTCCATCGCAATCAGATGATGTACGAGCTCAATTACCAGATCTATTTTAATGTCAGGACAGTTTTGTTTACTCACTCAAGTTGCTTTTACTCGTCATAAGGCGCAAATTCGCTACGATTGTGAATCAAATTGACGAAAAAAAAATCCTTTAATTTGAGAAGCAGAAAAACGAAATGGCGGGAGCATCAAATATCACTAAAATCGATTGCCATTAATTTCCTCGCCATTGTAGAACAGTTGTCTTTGCTGTTCCGACAAATACGCTAGGGCACCTGTGCCCCGTGCTTACGGCTCCATGGCTGAATTTTGTTTTACGTCCCCTTTGCAGGAAATAGCAACCGGATTCGCAGTTCAACGAAAGTGAACCTCTTTGCTATTCCATCAATATTTCAGGATTTTCGTTACGCTTCGCCACCTGTTTTTATGGGTATTTTAACAGATAATCCGGGCGACTGCCCCTCCACAACCCTCTACCAATGTTCGACAAAGACCGGCCCGTCTTGTGGAAGTGAAGCGGAATATGTAAACCGGAGTGTGTGTACAAATTGAGAAAGGGAAACGTTTAAACTAGCACCATTTATCACCGAAGGTACAGTGGCGGAAGGAGGCGAGTAAGGACGTAAAAGCAACAGATTCTGATTGCTGTCGAACCTTGAAAATTCGTTTTAGATCTATACTGGTGTTAGTGGGCATATTGTTTTAAATCTAAGAGCCGCACAAATAGCACGACTAAGGATATTTCGGTAAATTCGATATATTATTTTATCCTTTTCCTTGCCTTTCTCCGAGGGGTTGATTCGGTTTGCCACACTGACACGTTAAGATGGTTGAGCTCGGGTGGTTTTATTTGACCCTTTTGAATCGTTGGTACACTGTGGTGACGAAATTATTTCGCTGCTGTTTCAGAACACAGTCGGGATTACGCCAACGCTTAAAAAGAAAATTATCTCCTTGGAAAAAATACGTATAGGACGGGACAAAGACTGAGTAAAGGGCATCCTACTACAATGACGTTCACAAATTCGGCGTTTTAATGACTGGATCTTTATGGTTTGCTGTGTTTCATTTTGTTTTGCATTTTCCTTCGGACTATTAAGGGTGTTCTAAGGACTTTGAAGCATGGTAAAAAGTAATTAAGGTTGTATAAGATTACATAATTTGCTTAGTGAAGCTTGTGCGCTAGGGTTCTTTTTGGAGGGTGACAGGGTGCCCAGAACCATATTTCTTAGTTTTGTCCTCTGTCCATCACTCATGAAAAAATAAGAAATGTTGAGGAAAGTGCAAGTGTAGGATAGGGATAGGGAATATATGCCTATACAAATGCTTATAATTGATGAAAACCTGTGGAGTGTTCTAGAGCAATTGTAACATGAAATGAAAGTAGCGGTAATTTGGCACCAAGATAAGGCTAAATATCAGAACATCAGTCGTGTTTCCTGTGTCCTTAATGATCTTATAGAAAGCACACACAACAATGACATCAGGAATGTATAAACTTGATTAAGGGCAGAGTTTTTGTTAGCTCATATACAGTACCTACGTGGGGCGTTCAATATATTCTCGGTATCGGGGTGTAGCTGTGGTTACATATATAAATTAACATATTCATCAAGTAATGCTATTATTTTAGTGCATTCATGCATAATTTCATACAAATGTGATTATTAATTCGCGTTTTATCTCTGAGACGATTATGGTGAAAATTGAGCATGGCGCTGTAATTAAATTTCTCACTAAGCAAGGCAAATGTCAAAGAACTATTCATGATGAGATGGTGGCTATTTACCAGGGCTCCGCACCTTCATTATCAACTGTGCAAAAGTGGTCAAGTGAGTTCAAGAGAGCAAGCGAAAGCGTTGAAGACGACCCTCGCTCCCTCCTTGTACGGGAGAAAGCATCAAAGAAGTCGAAAAACTTGTTCTTGAGGATGCCCAAATAAAGATGAAAATGATAGCAGAGATCACCAAGCTTTCAATTAGTACCATTCACACCTTTCGTCATGACCATGTTAACCTTTCAAAGGTCAGTGCAAGGTGGGTGCCACGAATGCTCACAGCGCCTCAGAAAAATATGAGAATCGCATGCTGTAGAGAGCTTTTGGAGATATGTAGGGAGAACGCAGACGCTGATGTTGATCTAATAGTTACCGGAGACGAAAGATGGGTTCGCCACTATGACCCTGAAAGCAAACAAGTGTTCATGCAGTGGCATAAGAAAGGAACAGACCCCCCGAAGAAGTTCAAAGTCACTCCGTCTGCCGGGAAGCTCATGGCCAAAGTTTTTTGGGACTCAAAGGGAATCTTGCTCATTGAGTATAAAAAAAGGTGAAACCATCAAAGCCACACCCTACGCTTCCACTTTGTATAATTTGCGGGAGAAAATTAAAAGTAAAAGACGGGGTATACTCGCAGCGGGTGTGTTGCTTCTTCATGACAACGCTCCTGTTTACACGGCACGAGTTTCCAGGGTTGCTGCCCGAGATTGTGGTTTCGAAAAAATCTAACACCCACCCTAAAGTCTAGACCTTGTCCCTAGTGATTATTTCCTGTTTCCGGATTTGAAAAATGTCTTCGTGGAAAAAGATTTTCGGATGATGGAGAACTCAAGAAGACAATATATGGGTATTTTGCAGAGAAAAACGAAATTTAGTTTTCTGATGGTTGGAAAACGCTTATCTCAAGATGTAACAAATGCATTGATGTTATGTGGAGATTATATTGAAAAATAAAAACAATTTAAATTGAATTCGCATTTTCCTTCATATCGATACCGAGAATAAATTGAACGCCCCTCGTACACGAAAATTTTTTTAAAAATGGACAAGAATAGAATAGTAGGCGTAAGCGCGTAGTAACCACACGGTAGTAAGAATATCACATCCTTAAAGCACTTGCCAGTTTCTCGCCAAATTCCTCAAATTGATAACAAATATCCCGATTACGAAATTCGTTTGACGACCTGTAGCTTGGATTTTCGAAATAGCCTTTATGGAAAAATGCAATATATATATATAACAGACGCGCAATCTCAGTTTCAAGGGGTAAGGTAGCTTTCTTAATAAAAGAAGACCTTTGTCACAAAGTCATGTGTATTGCTGAAGTGCGTAGGTTCAAAGTGCTTGAAGCATGCGTCGCACGCTTTTCTCTCCAAGGTGTTTGTGATTGCTGTCTAAGCACGGTATTCTCCAAATCCTAACTTTATATCAGAGCTTGAGATTTTCTTGCAAGCCTTCGCTTAAATGAGGAAGAGAACTATTTCGTCATCGCTGGTGATCTGAATGCTAAGCACAGCAACTGGGTAACAGCGTGTCAAACAACAGGTTTGGCGATGCACTATTTAGAGTTCAAGATAGAATTATGTGCAACCGATAGACCATCACTTACTAGAAGCTGGTCCTATCTCAATGTGATGCTAGCCGACAGACGACAAACGATACTGTACGTAGATAGACGAAGAAGGAGTTGTTTAGCCACATTTGAGAGCGACAGTGATCACTGCGAACTCGCTGCGGTGATTCAATTCCCGAATTAGATGGAAGAACTAGAGGAAAGTGTACATGCGTACCCTTATAACTCCGATAAGGCTTATTGGCCACGTTTCTCGAGGGCCTTATCCAAAAACTACTCTTATGTGGGATCAATTCACCAATGAACAGAAACCTGACGGGCGAAGAGGTTGACAGGTACCTTGCACAAATGGACGACAGAATTCGACGAACCATGGACAAAAGCATTGCGAAGGTAGCTTGTATTGATTACAGTGGTGTCTATCGAAACGCTACCATCGTCGCACTCCAAGTGCGTAAAAGCAGACTGCTGTCAAGACTTAAATTCTTGCACAGACAGTTAATAGACCCGCAGAATGCTGATGTCCCTTCTTTGAAAGCGGAAATCAAAAAGCTCACACATATCATTTAAACCAATTTGCAGCCTACCTGTAAATCTTCACTGGGGCAATAAAATCCAAACTGTAAGATCCAGCATTCCGGGTATGGTGATGGTATACCCAACATTGTGCTAAGCTATCTACCCTCAGAGGTGGTGGAGATTTAGACGTGTCTGTACAACAATGCGTTGAGTAATGCATAACACCCAAAGCATTGGAAGACAGCTGTAGTGCAACCGATCCCTAAACAGAACGAGGATAGGTCCATCCGATCAGTCTTCTTCTTCAAATAAAAAAGGTCTTCGAAAAAATTGTTATACTAGCGTGATACCATACATGCCGCGTGATAGCTGGTTTCCGACATAAAATGGAACACATCCAAAAACCAATGCATGTTTTATCGACTTGGAAATGCGTTCGACGCCGTTTGGTGAGGAGGACTTTTTCTAAAGCTTGTCAGATTTGGTATAAGTAAACCATTGCTATACATGATCCATGACATGATAACAGGTGGGAAGTTCCTTGTGAAAAATGTCAACTTGACGTCTAACATGGTTTTCAACATTTTAAATGGTCTGCAACAGAGAGCAGTTGGGTCGCCAACCTTGTTGGCTATATTTACTAGCATTTTTTGTACTCCATGCCGTACATTATAGTGTACACCGATGATTTGCTAGCAGATCAGCGCCTAAGGTCTTAATCATCAACATCCTGTTGCAACATTCTTTATTGTTTATTTATTTATTGGGGGAGCAATTTCACAATTGTTGTTCATTACATTACTCATTTACAGAGATTCAGGGTTATTACCTTACAATTTAATATTTATAAGAGTTTTTAATAGATTTACCACACATGTAATTTGGAGGAAAAACCACTAAAAACCTTTAGTAAGGACCTCGATGTCGGTAGACGGAAGAGAGAAGTGTATTTGGGACTTGACTTATTATGTCCTCTTTGTACTGTGGCACATAGTACACAGAGGACATAATAAATAACTGTATAAAAAGGAAGATATATGTATATGGCCGCCGTGGCGTAGTGGCTAGAGTGCGACGTTCACACTAGGTTTAGGTTCTTCGAGCTGCTGACAATACTCAAAGAGTAATAACTATCTAAGAAAACTTCTCAAACTTCGCTGCTCGGAGTCGGCAAAAAACTGCAGGTCCTTCTATTCGTGAGAGATCAGTAGCGCGCACAACACGAATAGTTGATGAGTCAGCTAGGCAATTGCCCCCCTGTGGACTGTCGCGCCAACAATTATTATACGAATAAATATTTTAATAAATAAATAAATAGATAAATATATGAAATAACAAATAAATAATAAAATAAATAAATAAAGAAATTGTTTTGAGCTATCTGAAGTTTGCGCAGATGACTCCTTGCATCCATGTCCTACACGGGAGAATATACAGGAAATAATAGCTTGGAATATAGCTTTGAAAATTAATGTCCAGGTGTGAGTTTCTGCAAAGAAATGGATAGAGGACCCTCACCCTGACATTAACGTTCTTAAATATTTCTTGGACATGTCTATTGAAAGTTAACCGTTTATCTAAGTAAATGCCTAGATATTTTACACTAGATTTCCACTTGATTTGGTAGCAGATTCTTGCTAGGAAGAAAACAAGCTTTTCTTTAACGCCTAAAGAAAATAGCTTTGGTCCTGGGAGAATTAAATTTCATTTTTCAGGTGTTACAATATTCTTTGAATGTATTTATAGCTGACTGCAAGTTAGTTTCAACATAGAAACCAGTTTAGTCGGATGAATCAATATATGTATCGCCTGTAAATAAGTCTATATCACAGTTAGTAAATCTTGGAATATCACAGGTGTATAAGCTAAAAAAATGGAGCAAGGACAGATCCTTGTGGAACGCCTGCATTGATTTGTTTTTCATCTGAAATATGCTTATTGATAAACACATTTAAACTTCGTGTTGAGAGGAATAACTGGATTATTTTTATAAGGTACGTAGCGAGATTAACACTTAGTAGCTTATGTAACAAGCCTTTATGCCAAACCGTATCAAACGCTTTCTCTAAATCCAGCACAACTATATCTGCGCCAATGACTACTGAAAGATTTAGCTTGACGTGACTGGTGATGCGATGTACTTGGTTGCAGCATGAATTCGAAAATATTCAGCAATGTTGTGATAGTTGGAAATTAAAAATTAATTTCAATAAATGCTAGGCTATACTTTTCAGGACCCCTCTGTCTAAGGCCTCAAGGGAATCGAAGTGGAACTGGCCCAAGTTCCACATTGTTGACCCACAGAAAGGACTGTTAGCTGTGTGAAAGGTTTGTGAGGTACTTAGACGTTTGGTTGGACCAGTATCTATACTTTGATTAACATGTAGATGATGCTCTGACGAAAGCCAATAAAGCCTTTGCTGCGGCAAGGTTTTTTTTTTACAGCAGTCAACTTGATACCAAGATGAAGGTAATATCCTATATGGCACTCATCCGGCAGATGATGGCGTACGCTCATCCTGTGTGGTTAAGTCCTCGTGAGTCCTTCTCAGATGCAAAAGATGAGGCTGTTTGAGAGGCAGTGTCTCCGGACCTGATCCGGTTATATGTAACTTCCGAATCCGAGTACAAGAAATTCTATCCCTACGAGGTCTTGTACAACAAGGTAAACCTGTTAGGGATAGATCATTTCATAATAAAATGTATTCGAAGGCACGTTGCACGAGCTTTGACTTCTACCAACAACCTGAACATTAGGGCTTGAGAAGGTACGGCGGAATAGTTTTATTCCACCTGATGCATTCCTATATTTAGATGTGATGGGACTAGTTCAGGATAGGGAGGATGCCCTATAATCTTCCACGTCGCACGCCGAACAGTGGACCGCCGATTCTTGTATGAACCGAACGTCGCTTGCAACCGCGAGAATCTGCTTCGGTTCACTAGGCCGATCTCCACCGGAGATAGGAGGGAGTCTAGGAAAGAACGTCACCTGTACTGGTGGCTATGTTAAACTCGGCCCCTGCCGCCGTATTGCCAGTTGGGCAGTTTGTGGTCAGCTTCTAGTGTTTTAGTTTTAAGTTAAGTTTAGTTTTAAGTTGTTTCTATAGAAAACAAAATCAAAAGAAATATATAAAACATAAAAAATACAAAAAAAGAATAAAATAAAAAATGAATAAATACATAAAACATGAAAAACAATTAAAATATATAAAAAAAGAAAAATACAAAAAAAGAGCACCACAGCTTATAGACTATATATGTTAGGCATATAAATAACTGTGGCCGCCTTGGCTTAGTGGGTAGATTGCAGCGCTCACACGCCGAAGGTCCAGAATCGATTCCCGGCTGAGCACCTCGAATTTTTCACGGCAACACCTCTTTCGAGCTGCTGACAACATTTAAAGTGTAATGACGGTCTAGGAAAAAGCTTCTCAAATTTCGTTGTTAGGAGTCGGCAAAGAAATGAAGGTCCCTTCTACTCGTGAGAGGACATTAGCCCGCACAACACGGCTAGTTGATGAGCAAGTTGTACCCTGGTCCCCCTTTGGGCTGTCGCTCCAGCCAATTATTATTATTGTTTAAATAACTAATACGCCCCTGTGTACTCCGGACGGACATAGTTAATAATAGTATGTAAGAAAAAAACGGAATGTAGCTAAGTTTTTACAGATTTCTTAGCATATAGGTTTTTTTTATAAGTGGCGCGAGCTAAGGGAATTGTTTATACTCTTAAGTGACCAGAATTAAGTCACGGGCCGAAGGTGTAGAGGAAGATAGGGAAAGCGGGTATCGATGCAATGAAATGAAAGAAATGGAAAGAGCATACCATATTCGTGTGGTGCGACTGAAGAACGATTCTCTTAATTCTTAAGTTAATTGTACGTCCTAACATTCCTTGCGAAGCGGGTATTGCGGCTGAATTCTTGAATGGGAGGAATACAACTGGGTAACTCGTTAGAGCATTTTTTGTTGAAATACCGATAAAATAGTAATAGATGCCCAACATTTTGTCGATGTTCTAATGAGTCGATTGACTTCGCTCCATTATTATTACTAATAAGTTTCATCGCTCGCTGTTGGATTCTATCTCGTAATTACTGAGAGGTCTTAGAAGCATCAGACCAGATTGAAGCGTTATACTTAAGCTTTACATATTGTTTCCAGGTCAAGAAGAATTAACGCAACGACGTTTCGCTGCATTTTTGGCGATCTCAAATATGTCATCGTTCCAACCTAATATTGAGTTGATACACATATCGAGGATAGAAAGTCAGTCGTTTTCAACAACGCCATTCATATGGTATATAATGACTGATTATTTTGATATCGTTTGAGTGACAGTAGACAGCACTGAATTTTGGAAGCATTAAATTCCACTCTATTTTTTTTTATCCCAATCAATTATGCTGTCAAGATCAGAATTTAATGAGCTTAACATACTCTGCCGTTCCAAGTCTATGGCCGAAGAGAAAGGTGAAAGCCAAGGAACGAATATGAATAGCTGAGGGCACTGTCATCAGCGAAGGAATAAGGTTCAAGAACAACGAACAAATAATAAAGAGGCTGAAAGTCAGTTAAGTATATTTTTTTTTATGCATGACTAAATTAATTTAGAGCACCCGTATAGCGTCTGAAAGTGTTATGTAAATAAATGAATTGTTAAGCTAGTTTTGTCTAGCATATAAGAACAACAATTAATTTAATAAAATCAAACTTGAATTAAAAAAAATAAGGTCTTCGTAATCGCATTTTGATTTAATAAAATAATTATAACACGATTGAAAGACGGGCAGCTACAACCCCTAATGGAGACTGGAATTTTACCGACTATTTTCCCAAAATGCACTTAAGGTACGATGCTTACTGCGCTTAATACAAGTAGAAGGCAAGCGCAAAACTCCGCGACTGAAGGTCTGAAGCTCTGGTTTAAACAACTCTTTGAAGTTACTAAAAACAATCAAACATGTGTGTCGTCCAAAACGTCTAGAATTATTTACGAAGAGCTGGAGTAGTTGCAGGCCTGGTTCTCTTTGTATCTTATCGCTGTTTTTATGACAAATGTTAGGTTGTAGTGTAACGT